>CM053150.1:21645000-22997500 GCA_028571685.1 Heterohyrax brucei
TGTCCTGAATATGAAAAAGAGAAGGAAGGGCAGAAAGGAGTCACTCCACAAAAGAATAGTTGTCAGGTGTTGGTCATAAATCGTGAACAGAACAAAACAAAACAGAAGGTGTATTAAAACTCCAGGATACTGAATAGGAGGGTCCTAGGCTGATGCAGTAACCATTTCTGGCGCGTCTCCCTTGTGCTAAGCCTTGTCCAGCCCAGCGACTACGAGTTTGGTCCAGGACCCAGCAATCCAGGCCTGGGTCTCGGAGCTTGTAGAGGAAGCTCAGCCCCCCTCCCCAGACCTACTGAATCAGAATCTGCATTTTAACGAGATCCCCAGGTGATGCTTATGCATATTCAAATTTGAAAATACTACTGTGGAGGTTTCCATAGAGTAGACTGTAGGAGCTTAAAATCAAGTGGGGGACACAGAATGTAAGTTATAATTAATACTGAAAAGCAACTTTATTTGTGTTAAGTGATAATACCAACAACAAGAGGTGGTTACTGTGAGTGAGGACCTCAGGAAAAAAAATGGAAACACGGCGATGGCTTGGCATTATTCGGGTTCTTTGTTGTTTGTTTTTACTTACAGATTTAGAAAATAATATTGGAGTCATTATTCCCTGTACCTGAGCACAGAGAACATGACCTAGCAGGAGCTGGGCTCGCAAAGACTGAAGGACACATCACCTGGGCCCTGAGATATAAACTTAGTTAGCTCTTGCTGTGTTTAAGTTCTGGCCATTTCAGCTGATGGTTTTCTGTGGACAGCAGGTGATACCCTTTGAACAATACGTCAGAGCAAAACGAGAGGTTTAAGCCTCCACAGAACAAAAAGCCCAGTCTCCCTGGAAGCAGCCGTTTGGAATCTGAGGAGGGGAATAAAGAGAGGGGAAGCAGGAGGGGGAAGAAGGAGGGAGAGGGTGGCGAAGGCTGGATTCTTCCCAGGCTGGAGGGTTTTCTGAACTATTGTGGACCAGTGCAGCTCTGCTCAGGAGCCAGTCTCGTTGGTGGGATGCGAGAAAAAGTACAGCCAAGACAGAGATCAGAGAAGCCATGAGGAAATTATAAACAAGTTTCAATTTCTGAAACAAAGAGGAGAGGGAAAGGAAATCTAAATGTGTTGAGGCAGGAGCTGGGCATACACATTCTCTCCTTTGATCCAGGTGTTACTGGCCTCATTTGACAGATGAGAAGACAAGCTCACAGAAGTTAAGTGACGTGCTTCAAATCGCACATCTGTGAGTCCTGGGTGGCACAGTTGGTTGAACACTCAGCTAGCCAAAAGGCTGGCAGAGGCTCCAAGGTGACCAACATCAGTGCAGTGATGGAGGTCGGTCTATTCCAGCCCAAGACTGCGCCACAGGCCACACTGCCAGTAGGTGGAGCAGGAGGACAGGAGCACCTCAGTCAGAAAAATCTGCTAGCTAGAAAAAGATGCTGAAAGGCAAAGTGGCTGATACTCTTCCAGTGTCTTTTTTCCGACTTGAAAGTATTCCCAGCTTCAAATTTCCCAACAGCCTATCCCACCCCACCTCACCCCACTCCTGAATTTATTCCCATCAGTAGCTCTCTCTGTTTAATTTCTTCTGGTCCTAAAGGACTCAATCCAACCATCACCGCTAGAAAGGCCTCTGACTTCATCTTAAGCATTTTTTTAACGACGGTCTTCCCCACTAGTCTTTAAACTGTTTAGAAATGGTAGGAGCTATTGTATTCATCATTGCCCAGCACTAAGCAGAAACTAAACCCACTACCATCGAGTCAATTCTGACTCGCAGTGACCCTATGGGACAGAGTAGAACTGCCACATAGAGTTTCCAAGGAGCACCTGACAGATTCAAACTACCAACCTTTCAGTTAGCAGAAGTAGCGCTTAACCACTATAGAGAATCAATTATTTCTTTTTCAACAGATATTTGTTGAATGCTGTGAGTCAGCATTGCCAGCACTGGGTTTTTATTTGTTGAATAGCAGGAAGTGGCAGGTGAAAAACCCTGATAGAGACTGCCTCATCGTTTAGGATAAGAAAGCACATAAGAAAGCATGGAACATTATCAAATAAGCAAGGTAAGCACTGGCTTACTTTGCTTACTAGTCTGTAAAGAAATAATTCTGTGTGGACTTCACTGTGTGAAGGAGAGAATATCTGCTTATATTTGTTTTGACTTTGCAGATTTTTCTAACTTGATGGCAAACCTTGTAAAAGCACTGACACTTTTTATCAACTACAAATGCATTAACTTTGACCATTTCAGTGGAAATGTTACTAAAGCAGGACTTGATACTTGCCCTAGATTGAATTGTGTCCCCCAAAAATGTGCGTAGTGATTTGGCTGAGCCGGTGATTCCCAGTGTTGTGTGATTACACTCCATTTTGTGATTTTCTGATGCTGTAAATCCTAATCTCTGCTCGTGGTTAATGGAGTGATTTATGGTACAGAGGATTAAGGTGGGACGGTAACACCCTTCCTAAAGCCACCTCCCAGCTCCAATGTACAGGGAGTTTCTCCGGGAGTGTGGCTTGCACCACCTTTTATCTTTTCATGCTGTAAAAGATAAAAGGAAAGGGAAGTAAGCAGAGAGTTGGGAACATCATACCATCAAGAAAGTAGCATCGGGAGTAAAGCAATCATTCAGACCTGAAGTTCCTACACTAAGATGATCTGTGACCAAAGACTGATGCAACACAAAGACCTTCTTCCAGAGTTTACAAAGGGGGAAAGCCCTCCTCTGGAGTCAACACCCCGAATTCAGACTTGTAGTCTGCTGGACTGTGTAAGCATAAACTTTTTTAAAGCCTTCTACTCATGGTGTTTCTGTTAGAACAGTTACCAGAGAACTAAGACAATACTGATCCCTAAAATTTGGCAATAATCCCTTCTTTCCTATTTTTTCTGTAGGGTATACTTATTCCTGTCCTTAATATACTAATTTATAAGACAGCTTAAATTTATAGGTATAAACAGCAATTATTGAACTGTTTTGTTACATGTGATATTTTAAGCCTTGATAATTAATGGGAAGTTAGCAAGAAGATTGAGAAAGAAAAAAAATCATTACTTATTTTTTTTTTTTTTATTATGACTGGGTGAAAATGTACATTCCCGTATAAATTTACATGCCCACCTATATGCAGCTTCCACTGCTCTCCCTGCCTGGTGACAGCACACTGTGGTCATAAATCCAGACTAGATCTAGCTTCCCCTGGAAATCAGGAAGCACTCAGAACTTTGGTCCTTAGGGTAGAGGTGCGGAGCATTGAGTACTAAGTGTGAGGGAGTAACCAGATGTGCTGCTGAGTCGGCTTTCCAGCGAGCCAAGGAGGATCATTTGTAGACACGTGGGGTAAGAGAAGACTTAAAGAGCCTAGGTATACACTAGAAGTACTGGAAATAATAATTCCTCTCTCCACATATTTTATATGCTGGTGGAGTGGTTAAGTGCTACACCTACTAACCAAAACATTGGTAGTTCAAATCCACCAGGCACTCCTTGGAAACTGTATGGGGCAGGTCTACTCTGACCTATATATAGTGTTGCTATGAGTCAAAATCGACTTGAAAGCAGTGGGTTTATACATATTCCTTTCCTTGAAATACATCTTGTAAGATGTCTTAATTTACAGCAATGAACAGCAGTTACTGAACTGTGACCAGCACAAGGATTGTCTGTGCCTGTTTGGAGGGCTGCCTGGACTATGTGCTGGTCTCGTGGAGTCTGTAAAATCACTCCTTGGCCTCCATTGCAACCACTGCATGCCTCAGACATTTGGTTTGCTTCTTCATCTCGACTTCCCTAGTCAGAGGAGGCTTCTCCTAGTCCATGTGTTTGTGAAACAGGCTCCTTTTGACTCTTCTATCCATTTTTTGTGCCTCTTTTCCGTCTTCATCTTTCTCTTATTATTTCTTACACATTTTTCCCACATGTCCAGGCTCATTTATTGATTTTAGTCTGTGTACAGTGTAACTTTGAAAGTGAAATGCCCTTTGTTCTGGTCAATAGACCTACCAATCTGATGATGTCTTTATCTTTGTGCATTTGGTTCTAGGTCAGCTTTCCCCAAAGTGTATTCTGAGAGCACTAGCATTTCTTTATTTTTTTATTGTGATTGAATGAAAATGTACATTCCCGTATAAATTGCAAGTCCACCTATATGCAGCTCCCACTGGTCTCCCTGCCTGGTGACAGCACACTCTTCCTCTGTGCTCCATACATGTCTTATCTTTCCAACAAGCTCCTATCCCCTCCTCTCCACCCACTTCCCTTCCTCCAGTAAGAGGTCAGCAAGATAACTTTCTATAGATGCATAGAACCATAAAGTGCACACATGATATGGTCACTCTGTGTCACCAAGTTCAATCCATCCCAGGCATATAAATGGGGGATTCTGTGAAGCAGTGAATTTATCAGTGATTGTTAGTGGTTCCCCGGCGTGAGCGGGAAGGGAAAAGGAGAGTCAGTGCTTAGGGGGTGCTGAGTTTCTATTAATGCTGGTGAGATGATTTGGAAAAGAATTGTGGTAATAATGGCTGAACACAGGATCAGCGTCACTGAGTTATACATACAAAGATTGTTGAATTGGCAAATGTCTTGAGATATATATTTTTTTAACACATGAAATCAATGGAAAAATATACAGTCAAACAGCTTTCTTTACAGTTTTTAGTATGTTGACTTGCTCTGTGAATTTCTAAGAGGGATTTTTAGCCATTGGCCCCAAGTTGTTTGATAATAGAGCTCCCTCTCCTTTTTTCCTGAAAAACTTGGACTGAGGAGATGTGGTAACTATTACACCCTGTGGTACTGTATTTCAGTGATGTCCTGTCTTACAAGCTCACTGACACTCAGGAGCTGTGAGGTTGAGTTCTGATACCCATCCAGACACTGTATCACTAAGCTAAGCCTTAGAACTTTTAAGTGAAATCTTCCACAAGATTATTAGATGTTTGGTTAATGTAGTCAATGAATATTCTTGGAAATCCTGGTGGTATTGTGGGTAACAGCATGGCTGCTAACCAAAATGTTGACAATTCAGATTTACCAGGAGCTCCTTGGAAACTCTATGGAGCAGTTCTACTCTTTCCTGTGGGGTTGCTATAGTTGGAATCGACTTGATGGCAGGGAGTTTGGTTTTGGTATAATTATTCTTTAGAAAGTATTTCCCAACCAATGGCACAGAACAATTTGTATAAAAATTGTCAAAGAGGAAACTAATTTTCTGTATAAACTTTCACTTAGAACACAATAAAATGTTATTGAAGAAAAAATATGTATTTGCTAAGATTTACTAGCCTAGAGTAATATAGAAATCTCAGATGGCTTTTCTTCTCAGTCACTAAGTCATTTATTCTTTCTTTTTTACCCAGCACATTAGTCCACTTCCAGTGAGACTTGATGCCAGTTTCAAATCTTCACATCTTTTTTCTGATATAACTACCCTCGTTGAACATCTTAAGTTGAAGTCTAATATGTTTTAACTTGATTTAATGATTATAAAGAATGTACTTTCTGCATATTATAGCAGTATTTCAATACAAAAAAATGTCATGCTAGTGTAATTTAATACTATAATGATTTGATAGCCACTATAATAACACTGAAAATCCTGGTGGATAGTGGTTAAATGCTACATCTGCTAACTAAAAATGTCAGCAGTTCGAGTCTGCCAGATGCTCCTGGGAAACTCTATGGAGCAGTTCTACTCTGTCCTGTAGGATCACTGTGAGTTGGAATTGACTTGACGGCAGTGGGTTTGGCTTTTGGTTTTTATCATCTATTTTTTAAAACGTGAATAAATGCTTCTTTCACATTTAAAAAATTCTGTATATTTCCTCTTTCCCTGAACTCATCTTTTCATTGTACTTACATCACAGAATGCTGTTATAACATATTTTATACTTGAAAGTATTTTATTGAAAGTAGATTTTGTACTATGAAAGCACTTTATCATAGCTTTCTGCAACAGTAATATGTATATAGATTGAAATTGTAAAATGTGCATTTTTTTCCCTATGATTAAAGGTTTTTTGTTTTTAGTTGAGTTTTCACTACAATTAGTTGTAGCTGATTGAAACAACATATGTGTTGCACATTTTGATAAATTATTCATGATAAAATTTATGCTGGAAATGCATCTCTCAAGGAGATAAATCATGGTCAGATTTTTGCTTAGCATTTAATAAAAGAGAAAGGAGAGGCACTGGATTAGAAAAGTATTACTGAAGAAGAACAAAGTGGAAGGCCTTATACTTCCTGATTATACTGCCATGGTAGTCAAAACAGCCTACTAGTGATACAACAACAGGTACAGAGACCAGTGGAGCAGAACTAGGAATGTAGACCTGAATTTATCCACCTATGAGCAGCTGATATTTGCCAAAGGCCCAAAGTCTATTAATGGGGAAAAGACAGCCTCTCTATCAAATGGCACTGGTGTAACTGGATATCCATCTGCTAAAAAATGGAACAAGACCCATATTTCACACCATGCACAAAAACTAGCTCAAAATAGATCAAAGACTTAAATATAAAATCTAAACAATAAAGAACTTAGAAGAAAAAATACAGATAACACTAGAAGCCCTAATACATGTCATAAGCAGAATACAAATCATAACTAACAATGTACAGATACCAGAAGAGAAACTAGATAGCTGGGAGCTCCAAAAAGTCAAACATTTGTGCTCATCCAAAGACTTCACCAAAAGCATAAGAAGACAATCTACAGACTGGGAAAAAGAAATTGGCTATCACATACCCAGTCAGGGCCTAAATTCTACAAGGTACTGCAAAACTTCAACAACAGAAAGACAAATATTGCAACTGAAAAATGGGGAAAAGTATATGGAACAAGCTCTTCACCAAAGATAACATTCAGGCGGCTAACATACATGAGGAAATGTTCATGATCGTTAGCCATTAGACATACACAAATCAAAACTGCGATGAGATACCATCTTACCCCAATAAAGCTAGCTTTAATCCAAAAAAGCTCAAATATTGGGGAGATTGTGGAGAGAATGGAACACTTATACACTGCTGATAGAAATGCAAAATGTATAACCAATTTGGAAAATGATACGGCACCTCCTTAAGAAAACTAGAAATAGAAGTACTGTATGATCCAGCAATCCAAGTCCTTGGAATATATCCTAGAGAAATAAGGGTTGTCACACAATTATATATATCCACACCAGTGTTCATTTGTCACACTATTCACAATAGTAAAAAAGATGGAAATAACCTAGGTAGCCATCAACAGATGAATGCATAAACAGCTTATGGTATATTCATACAATGGAATACTACACAATGATAGAGAACAATGAATCCAAGAAACATAACATACAGGAATCTGGAAGATGTTATGCTGAGTGAAATTTGTTGCAATAGGACAAATGCTATATGAGACCATTATTATAAGGACTCAAGAAAATGTTTATACACAGAAGAAAACATTCTTTGATGGTTACAAGGGTGTGGAGGGAGGGAGAGGAGAATACATTACCTAAACAGCACACAAGAATTAGGTGAATGAAAGAACAATACACAGTATAGGAGAATTCAGCACTGCTGGACTAAACCAAAAGCTAAGAAATTTCTGTAACACCACTGAACACTTTAAAGAACAGTGTAGCAGGGGCAGGGATTTAGGGACCATGGTTTCAGAGACATCTAGGTCAATTGGCATAGTAAAGTTTATTAAGAAAATGTACTGCATCCTATTATGGTGAGTGACATCTGGGGTCTAAAAAGCTAGTGAGCAGCCACCTGAGATGCATCGAGTGGTCTCAGCCCATGTGGAGAAAGGAGAATGAAGAACACCATAAACACAAGGAAAATATTAGTCCAAGAAGCAACAGGGGTCATATAAATCGAAGTCTCCTTCAGCTTGAGACCAGAAGAACTAGATGGTGCCCGGCTATGACAAATGACTGCCCTGACAGGGAACGCAACAGCAAGTCCATGACGGAGCAGAACAGTATGGTGCAGAACTCAAATTCTAGTAAAAGGACCAGTCTTGATGGTCTGGCTGAGACTAGAGGGCCCTCTGAAGGCATGACCTGTAGGCTCTCTCTGCCCAGAACTAAAACCATTCTCAAAGCTAACTCTTCAGACGAAGATTAAACTGGACTATAAGACATAAAATGATACTGATACAGAGTGTGCTCCATAGCCCAAGTAGATACCTGAGGACTAAATGGGCAGCTTCTGTCCAGAGGCAGAGGGAGAGGAACTAGTTGAATGGACATGGGAAAAACAGGGTGGAAAGGAGGAGGATGCAAGTCACACCACAGGGTAAACAACTAGGGTCACGTAACAAGGTTGCATAAATTTGTGCATGAGAAACTAGCTTAACTGTGTGTAAACTTTCACTTAAAGCACGATAAAGAAAATAAAAAATAGCTACTCTTTTTAAAAAGAGAAATCTGATCTCTTTCTTTTTTAAAATAACAACAGATTCCAATTCCACTGACTAGCAGAAAATTCAGTCTTGCTAATGGAGTTCCCTTCCTCCCAAGGGTTTCACAAAAATCTGGTAGGCTTGTATGGTGTACTGAGGGCATCCTCAGTCCAGCCCAGTTACCTGCTCCCTTGAAAGTCTTGGTAGCCCTGTAGACAGGAAAAACAGAGAACAGCCTCACTACACCTCAGCTGTGCTTTCATTAAGTTTTTGTTTCCTCCCTATTACATGTGCCTCCATAGATTTTTCAAGCCATTTCAATACTTCAAAAGTCCACGGTTAACTCTGGATCATCCTCAGTCTTGACAAATAACCTGGCCTCCCACAGAGTACTTCTCAAAGTCAGAGTACCTGCCTGTCTTCTGTACCTGTTCCTTTGTCTCTGCTGCCTCCCTGGGAGAAGTTAAAAATTTCCCTCCAGGGTTAATTGCTTCCATTTGGGGAGTGGAGGAGCGATGAGGGTTTGAATGCCCAAGGATCATGTATTCACCATACCTATTATTTTCATAAGTTAACTCAAGGAAACAAAATGTGAAAATAAAATTTTACCATGAGAATATGCTAAAATGAAGAAAAGAGTGTATTAAATGGGCCATGTGTTAAAAAACAGAAGTTGAACAAACTTTTTCTATTCTCTCCTTGTCTGCTGGACTTACTCCTACTACTTGTAAGTGAAAGCAGATTTCTCTTACCTTAAACAAATCCCTTCTTTAGATCCTTTAGTGTACATACCTATTTTCAAATAATTCAAATAATACCTTTTAAAATAATTGTAGTCTACAAGAAGCTGCAAAATAATACGGAGAAAACCCCCATGTGTTCTTGAAGTATTTTCTTTGTTAGACATCTGTGCCCAAGTGTGTGTGCATTGGGTTGTGATCTGAAATATAGGTCACTTCAAAATGAAGACTGAAACTAATTGATGTAAAAAAATAATAAGTAAGCCTAATCATACAGAGAGGGTATTTCCTATTTCTATTTGCCCCAATAGTTACATATTAATAAGTGACTGCAATGTCAAAACCAGAAAATTGGCATTCGCATGATAGGTACATATCATTCTAAGCCATTTTATTACAGGTAGATTTGTGCAACCACTGCAATCCAGATACAGAACTATTTCATCACCACAAATACCTCCTTAGTGCTAAGCCTATGTAGTCACCCTCCTACTTCCCTCACTATTCCTAAATCTTGGCAACCACTAATCTGTTCTCCATCCTTGCAACTTCTTCATTTTTGAGAATTTTATTCAACCAGAAGATCAGTGGTTCAAATCCAGCAGGAGCTCCTTGGAAACTCTATGGGAACAGTTCTACTCTATTCACAGGGTCCTTGTGGGTTGCAGTTGGCTCAGCAGCAGTGGATTTGGATTCTTTGGATAACATCCAGTGTACCTATGATTCTCTTTCCTTTTATTATCACATCTTTAGAAAATAATTCAAGTACTCTGCTTCCTTTTCTTTTCTTTTTTTTTTTTTTTGATTTTTATTTAACATGACTGAGTGAAAATGTACATTCACGTATAAATTTACATGCCCACCTACATGCAGCTTCCACTGCTCTCCCTGTCCGGTGACTGCACACTATTCCTCTCTGCTCCATACATGTCTCATCCTCCCAACAGCCTCCTTTCCCCTCCTCTCCATCCACTCCCCTTCCTCCAGCCAGAGGTCAGCAGGATGATATCCTATAGATGTATAGAACCATAAAGTGCTTCCAATATATGGTCACTCTGCATTGCCAAGTCCAATCCATTCCTGTCCAAAGAGTGGACCTTTGTTATAATTTATGGGAAAGGGCAGCATCAGGGCAGGGGGCCATGCTCTCAGGGGAACCCCAAAACCGCTGGACCATCAACTGAGGGCTTTTAGTGGAGATCTCAGGATGCACCCCTTTTTATTCTTGTGTTGCCAGTGAGGCTCCTCTCTGTGAGCTCCGTCGTGGCTATCACTGGTGGTGCCCGGGCACCATCCAGTTCTTCCGGTCCCAAGTTGATGTAGACATCCACTCTTGTAGGTCTCTCTGTCTTCTCGGTTGTCTTTACCGCATGTCATTGTGGTCCTCGGTGAGCATCCGTTCCTGCTGCGTTGGGACCATCTGCTGTGTCCTCGGATGGCAGCTTGGCAGCTTTTAAGACCCCAGACGCCACTCACCAATGTGGGGAGCAGAGAGCTCTCTTAGCTCTGCTTCCTTTTCATTACTCACATCTCGACATACATCTCCAATGGCATTCAACTCCACAAGAATAGTTTTCTTTATGACTATATCTGACGACTAGAAAAGCAAGTTGCTGTTGTTGTTAGGTGTCATCAAGTCAATTCTGATTCATAGCAACTATATGTACAACAGAACAGAACACTGTCCAGTCCTGCACTGTCCTCACAATCGTTATTCTTGAGACCATTGTTGCATTCACTGTGTCAATCCATGTCATTGAGGACATTCTTCTCACTGACCCTCTACCGAGCATAATGTCCTTCTCCTGGGACTGCTCTCTCCTGCAACATATTCAAAATATGTGAGACACAGTCTCTCCATCCTTGTTTCCAAGTAGCACTCTTGTTGTACTTCATACAAGACAGATTTGTTCTTCTTTTGGCAGTACCACAATATATTCAATACTCATCATCAACATCTGCCATGGGTGGAATTGTGTCACCCCAAAAATATGTGTAAGCATGTGGCTGGGCCATGATTCTCAGTATCTTGTGACTGTGCTCCATTTTGTGGTTTTCCTTTGCTGTATGTTAAAGGATTAGGGTGGGACTGTAAATCCCTTCATAAGTTTACCTCCCTGCTCCACTGTAAAGGGAGTTTCCCTGGAGTATGGCTTGCCCCACCCTTAATCTTTTCAGCCGGCAAGAGATAAAAGGAAAGAGAAGCAAGCAGAGATCTGGGAACCTAGTACCATCAGGAAAGCAGCACCGGGAGAAGAGCTCGTCCTTCAGACTTGAGGTTCCTGTGCCAAGATGCTCCCTGAACAAAGACTGATCTGGACTTTCCTTCAGAGCCGACAAGGGGAAAAGCTTTCCCCTGGAGCAGACACCATGAACATGGACTTGCAGCCTACTGGACTGTGTAAGAATAAGCCTTCCTTTGTTAAAGCCACCCACTCTGTGGTATTTCCGTTAGAGCAATCTTAGCTTACTAAAACAACATCAAAATTCAAAGGCATCAGTTCTTCTTTGGTTTTTATTCATCGTCAAGCTTTTGCATGCATACGAGGTAATTGAAAATGCTAAGCTTGGGGGAGGCAGACCTTAGTCCTCAATGTGACACCTTTGCTTTTCAACACTTTAAAGAGGTCTTTTGCAGCCATCTGCTTAATGCAATGCATCTTTTGATTTCTTGACTGTTTCTTCCATAGGTGTTTATTGTGAATCCAAGTAAAATTAAATCCTTGACAACTTCAATCTTTTCTCCATTTATCATACTATTGCTTATTGGTCCAGTTGTGAGAATTTTTGTCTTATGTAGAGATGTAAACCATAGTGAAGGCTGTGGTCTTTGATTGTCATCAGAAAGTGCGTCAAGTGCTCTTTTCTTTCAGCAAGCAAGATTGTGTCATCTGCATAATGCAGGTTGGTAATGAGTCTTTCTCCAGTCCTGATGTTCCATTTTTCTTCATGTATTTCAGCTTCTGGGGCTGTATTCTCAGCACACAAGTTGAATAGGTATGGTGAAAGGATACAACGTTGATGCTCACCTTTCTTGACTTTAAATTATACAGCATGGCCCTTGTTCAGTTCAAATGATTACCTCTTCATTCATGTACAGATTCCTCAGGAACACAAGTGTTCTGGAATTCCCATTCTCTGTAATGTTATCCATAATCAGTTATGATCCACAGAGTTGAAAGCCTTGGTATGAGATCTGACAATTAAGTTTCCAAACTTGCCACGGTGCACTTAGGTTGGTAATGTAAGTTTCAGGAAGGTTTCAAAACCTTGGTATATCAGTATCTCACAGATGTGTTAGTGTCCATGCTTGGTGGTGTCTTACTGAGTGGCTTTCATTACTGTTGATGCATGTTTTTATGTGCCATTGTGAGAATGTTGGAGCTCGAATTAGAGCAAAGAACAAACATTAAATTTCTTGTTAAACGTGGCAAGAGTAGAAGTGAAATCAGGGACATGTTAGTCCAAGTTTATGGGAATAATGCCATGAAGAAAATGTCAGTGTGCAAATGGATTAAAGATTTTCTGAGGGGAGAGAAAGCATCATTGATGAAGAGGGGTCAGGGAGGCTAGTAATGTGCAGAACTGATGAAAATGTTCCAAGAATTCATCGAATTTTGTGTCAAAATCATTGGCTAACTGTGAGAAGCATAACAGACCAAGTAAACATTGCTAGAAAAACAGGAAAATCTTAACTGAAAATCTTGGCATGAGAAAGGTGTATACAAGAATGGTCCTGAAGGAGCTTAGCAATGAACAAAAGCAAAGGAGAGTCAAAGTTTGCCAAGCCCTTTTGGAATGGCAAGACAATCTTTTGGGTGGTGTTATCACTGGTGATGAAACATGTGTGTATCAATATGACCCTGAAACAAATTGTCAAAGTGTACAATGGAAGTCAGCCAATTCTCCATGACCAAAAAATTTGTCAGTCCAAATAAAAAGTCAAAATGGTGTTGCTAACCTTTTTTGGTATCAAAGGGATTGTTCATCATGACTTTGTACTAACTAGACAGTTAACCAAGTTTACTGTTTGGAAGTGCAGAAAAGGCTACATGAAAAAGTTAGATGAAAACCACCTGAACTTTTCACCAACAACTCATGTGTTTTGCATCAGGACAATACACCAGCTCACACGTCACTATCTGTGAGGCAGTTTTTAGAAAGTAAACAAAAAAACTCCATTGGAACACCCTCTCTACTCATCTGATCAGGCCCTTAATGACTTTTTTCTTTACCCAAAGACAAAGGAAATATTGAAAGGAAGACATTTGGATAACATTCAGAACATCAAGAATAATATAACAACAGATCTGATGTGCATTCCAGAAAAAAGAGGTTGAAAATTGCTTTGAAGTGTATACTAGGCACTAGCATTGGTGTATAGCTTCCCAAGGGGAGTACTTCAAAGGTGACTGTAGTGATAGTCAGCAGTGAGGTATGTAGCATTTTTCCTAAGATTAGTTCATCAACTTAGTTGCCAGAACTTGTATAGTCAATAAAACACTGGTAGACATCTTTCCGGAGTTCTTTGCTTTCAGCCAAGATCCATCCGACATCAGCAATAACATCCCTGGTTCCACATCCTCTACTAAACTTGGCTTGAACTTCTGGCAATGAATATACTGCTACAGCTGCTTTTGAATGATCTTCAGCAAGAGTTCACTAGTTTGTGGTATTAATGACATTGCTCAATAATTTCCACAATTGGTTGCTTCACCTTTCTTGGGAATAGGCATAAATGTGGATCTGTTCCAGGTGGTTGGCCAGGTAGCTGTCTTCTAAATTTCTTGGCACAGATGAATGACCACTTCCAGTACTGTATCCATTTGTTGAAACATCTCAGTTGGTATTCTGTCTACTCCTGGAGCCTTGTTTTTCACCAATTCTTTCAGTGCCAGCTTGGAGTTCTTCCTTCAGTACCATTGGTTCTTGATCATATGCTGCCTCCTGAAATGGTTGAATGAAGACCAATTCTTTTAGTACAGGGACTCAGTTTTCCTTCCATCTTCTTTTGATACTCCTGCGTTGTTTAGTATTTTGCCTATGTAATCCCTCATTTATTTGAACTCTACGTTTGAAATTTTTCCTCAATTCTTTCAGCTTAAGAAATGCTAAGCATGTTTTTTGCTTTCAGTTTTCCATCTCCAGGTCTTTGCACATGTCAGCATAATACTATGTCTTCTGGATTTGCTCTTTGAAATCATTCATTCAGCTCTTTTATTTCATTTGGTTCCTTTTGCTTTAGCTACTCAAAGTTCAAGAGCAAGTTTCAGAGTTTCTTCCAATGTCTATTTTGGTGTTTTCTTTCTCTCCTGTCTTTTTAATCATCTCTTGCTTTATTCATGTATGATGTCCTTCCACAACTCGTCCGGTCTTCAGTCATTAGTGTTCAGTGTGACAAATCTGTTCTCGATATGGTCTCTAAACTCAGGTGGGGTATACTCAAGGTCAAACTTTTGCTCTCATGCATTTGATCTAATTTTCTTCAGTTTCAACTTGATCTTGTATGGGAGTAATTGATGGTCTGATTTGCAGTTGCCCCCCGACCTTCCTCTGACTGATGATATCGAGCTTTTCTGTTGTTACTTCCCACAGATACGGTCGATTTGATTCCTGTGTATTCCATATGGGGCAGTCTATGCGTTCAGTTGTTTCTGTTGTTGAAAAAAGGTATTTGCACTGAGGAAGTCATTGGTCCTACAAAATTCAATCATGTGAACTCCAGCACCATTTCTATCACCGATGCCATAGTTTCCAACTATCAATCCTTCTTCTATTTTATCATCTTTAACATTCTAGTCTCCTGTAATTATCAGTGCACCTTGATTGCATATTCAATCAGTTTCAGCCTGCAGAAGTTCTTAAAAATGTTCAGTGTCTTCATATTTGGTTATTACTGGTCTGTGCATAAATTTGAGTAAGAGCTGAATTAAGCAGTTTTCCTTGTAGATGTATGGATATTACCCTGTCTCTGACATTTTGGACCTCAGGATAGATCTGGAAATATTCTTTTTGACAATGAATGTAACCCATTCCTCTTCAACTTGTCTTTCCTTGCATAGTTGACCATACGATTGTCCTATTCAAAGCAATCAATACCAGTCCATTTCAGCTCACTAATGCCTAGGATATTGATCTTTATGTGTTCCATTTCATTTTTGATGATTTCCAATTTTCCTATTGTCATGGATTGAATTGTGTCCCCCCCCCAAAATTGATGCAGCTATATGGCTGGGCCATGATTCCCAGTATCTTGTGACTGTGTTCCATTTTGTGGTTTTCCTATGCTGTGTGTTAAAGGATTAGGGTGGGACTGTAAATCCCTTCGTAGGATCACCTCCCTGCTGCACTGTAAAGGGAGTTTCCCTGGAGTATGGCTTGCCCCACCCTTACTCCTTTCATCCTACAAGAGATAAAAGGAAAGAGAGGCGAGTAGAGAATTGGGAATCTCACACCATCAAGCAAGCAACTCCAGGAGAAGAGCGCGCCCTTCTGAAGTTCCTGCGCTAAGATGCTCCCTGGACAAAGACTGATGCAGTACTAGACTTTCCTCCAGAGCCAACAAAGGGGAAAGCCTTCCCTGGGAGCGGACAACCTGAACACGGACTTGCAGCCTACTGGACTGTGTAAGAATAAACCTTCCTTTGTTAAAGCCATCCACTCTGTGGTATTTCTGTTAGAGCAGCACTAGCTGACTAAAACACCTACATTCATATTTCTTACATTTTAGGTTCTGATTATTAATGGAGGTTTGCAGCTGTGTTTTCCCATTGGCTCATGCTTCATCAGCAAATGAAGGCCCCTAAAGCTCGACCCCATCCATGTCTTTAAGGTCAGCTCCCTTTTGAGGAGGCAGATCTTCTCCAGTCAACCCGAAGGACTCATCTTCCCATGGTATATCAGACGATGTTCTGCTGCTATGTATTATAAGATTTTCACTGGCTAATTTCTTTCAGAAGTAGACTGTCATGGACTAAACTGTATCCCCCCCAAAATGTGTGTAGCCATTTGGCTGGGCCATGATTTCCAATATTTTGTCATTGTCCTGTGTTGTGCATCCTAATATCTGCCTGTGGCAATAGATAGGGTGATTACGTTAAGTGAGGGTTAGGGTGGGGCTTCAACACCCTTACTAATGGATTTCCCTGCAGTGTGGCTTGTACCACCTTTTAGCCTTTCATCCTACAAGAGATAAAGAGACCCACTTGTGATATTTCTGTCTGAGCACTAGCTGCTGACTAAACATAGACCATCATGTCCTTCTTCCTAGGATGTCTTAGTCTGGAAGCTCAGTTGAATCCTGTCCACCATGGGTGACCCTGTTGATATCTGAATACCAGTAGCATAGCTTTCAACATCACAGCAACACACAAACCCCTAGAGTACAACAAGCTGACAGATGCAAAAGAGAGAACAACAGACAGGGTTCCTAAATTGGGATAGGCCTTTGGTGAATATTTCCTGTTACTTCTTTATTCTAATAATTTTCTTTTTTTTTTTTTTTTGTAGTCTGAGTACTACCACCCTAGTATAGAAGGTCATTGTTCATGCATGGGTTAAGACACTGGTTTTATTTTTATGCTTTTATCCCTGTCCCTTTCTTCACACCATTCTCTCTACCTGAAGTTACCTTTAATTACTCTCTGGTTGTCTGGGTTGTTCCCCTCCCCCCAACTCCTTTTCTTGAAGGTTCAAACCTAGTTCTGTCTCTTAGGATTCCTCTTCGTAGCATCCTCATCCTTTTTATTACCTTCTGTAGTACTCATCTTTTAATTATCAACTTGTTTCAGTTAAGATAGATTTCAGCTATAACAGGAAACCATCATACAGTGCTTATTCAAATGAAGTTAAGGGACTGGCACACGGTGACGCTGCAGCTGGATGACAGCAGGGCCATTATCTCTTCTGTCACTTGATGTTTTCCTCATGTTCCCCTCCTCATAATCAGGAGGAGGCAGTTCCTCCAGGCAGCACCTCTCAGTTTCGTGTAGGAGGAACGCGTGTTTGTGAATGGATGGGCTAAATGGTTCGTTCCATTTTATTGAGAAAACAGGTCTCCCCAAAGCTTGATGCAGCTGACTTCTGCTTAAGTCACTCAAAGGAATTCTGTTATACAGCCACTCCTAGACAGAAAGTACAAATGAGAATGAATTGTGACTACCAGTCAGATAGCCAACCAAAACCGATATATCAGTGCATAAACACCCACTTATGTATATCTTCTGTCTCCCTAACTAGTTTGGAAGATCTTTGAGATCAAAGACTCAATTAGGGTTAGCTATTTTTCTCTTCCTATGAGATGTTTGTAAGGGTTCTCCTGATTTTATATATTTCTGCTATGTATAACAGAGTTCTTAAATTGGGACTTTAAATAGAATTAACTTGAGAATAGTCAGTAAGCTCCTCAACAGAAACAAAAAAGAATGAATCATTGCTAAAAGCAATACCAGGTATGCAAAATCTCTAAAAGTAACTACAAGTACTGCAAAATGTTCTCAGTTTTCTAGCAGAAGCAGAGCCCCCAGACCCTGCTTTGATGGGGGACATCAAAGCCAATTGGCATAACTAGCCTATTGTTAAGAGAATCTTCTGCACACCATATTGGTGAGTGACATCTGAGGTTGTAAAAGCTAGCAAGCTGCCATTTGAGGTACACCAACTGGTCCCAACTCATTCAGAACAAATGATCACCGAGAACAACAAAGACATGAGGGAGAAAGAAGTCAGAAGGAACCGTGTCAATGGGAGACTGTATCAACACGAGACCAGAAGAACCAGCCACTACCAAAGACAACTGTGGTGGGGCACACAATGTTGAGTCCCTGTGATAACTCGAGAAAAAGAGGGGCAGCTCAAGAACTCTACTTAAAGACCACAGTTGATAGTCTGATGGCCTGGGCCATCCCCTGAGATCATGGGACCTGCTGCTGCCCCTAACTGGAAATACTACTGAAGTCAACTCTTTGGACAAAAATGGATTGGACTCAGGGACACAATGTGACTATATGGTGTGTGTATTTTATGGTTCTGTGCATTTATAGGAGTTTGTCCTACTGGTCTCTTTCTAGATGAGGAAGAAGAGGGTGGAGAGGAGGGGACAGAAGATTGTTGGGAGGATGTGACAAGTATAGAATGAAAAGGGAGAGTCTGCTGTCACCAGGCAAGGAGCAGAGGGAGCTGCAGAAAGGTGGGCACACAATTCAATCCATGGCACCCCTTCTCCCAGAAGCCTCCTTATATTCCTACACTGCTGAAAATCCAACACTTAATCACAATAAAAAAAAGTTTTTATTTTTCTATTGCTGTGAAACAGTAACCCCGAAATTTAATGACTTCAGACAATGATTTACTGTTTCATACAATCATGTGGATCAGGAAGCTTGGCAGGACTCACCTGATTGATTTTCCATGGAGTATTGACTAGGATCTCTCACTTAGCTGATAAGGGTAGTGGCAGAGCTAGCCTGGAGTAAATGTTCTAAGAAGATTCCACTCACCTATTGGCTCTATGGTTCTCTTACATGTGGCCTGTACATGTGTTTAACTTGGAATTCCTCACAGCATGGTGGCCTTGAGATAGTTGGACTTCTCGTATGGTAAATGCATTCTAAGAACAATGAAGCAAAACCTGCCAGTGCACTTAAAATTTAGGCTCAGAATATAAGAACGTCACTTCTGTCATATTCTATTGCTCAAAGCAAGTTATAAGGCCAACTCACACTCAAGAGAATAAAAAGCACACTCTACCTCTTAACGTGAGGAATGTTATGACTGTCCAGGGAGGGAAGGACTAGGGCCAGCTACCTTTTTCTGACTAGCTTCCACAGGCTTCTCTCTAGCCACAATTTACTTCCTTTCCACACACAAAATACATTCACTCCTTGCTTTAGTCATCTGGTACTGCTCTGACAGAAGTACCACAAAGGGATGGGTTTTAAGAAAGAGAAGTTCATTCTTACACAGTCCAGTGGACTACAAGTCTAAATTCTAGGTGTCCATTCCAGGGGAAGACTTTCCCTCTTCGTCACCTCTGGATTAAGGTCCTTGTGTTGCATCAGTCTGTGGTTCAGGAGCATCTTGGTGCTGGAATCTCAAGTCTGGAGGATACCCTCCACTTCTAGTGCTGCTTTTTTGATAGTATAGGGTTCCCACTTTCTGCTTGCTTCCCTGTCCCGTCATCTCTTGTAGGATGAAAAGATCAAACGTGGTGCAAGACACACTCTAGGGAAACTATCTTAGGAAGGTTGTAGTCCCACCCTGACGCTAACTTAACACAATCATCCTATCTATTAGCCATAGCCAGAGATCAGGATTTATAGCATAGGAAAATCAGAAAATGGAGGACAATCACAAAATATTGGGAATGATGGCCCAGCCAATTGGCTAGACACAATTTTGGGGAGACACAGTTCAATCCATGGCACCCCTTCTCCCAGAAGCCTTCTTATAGTCCTATATTGCTGAAAATCCAGCACCTGCAGTGGGATTAGGCTCCCTAGGTGAAGTTGTCTGTACCCAATATACTCAACAAGATAATCGCAAAAATCACTTCTTTTTAAAAAGGGGGAGAACAGGAAGCATGTATCAGTTACACAGTTTGTAGCATTTCTGAAATCCAACCAGATGTAAGTTGCCAATTCCTCCTGCTTTGTGTCTGGCAATGTCCCTTGATTAGGACCCAGTTTTCCCTGTGAGTCGTGTTCTGTAGCTCTTGGCTCCACCCTGTGAACTGTCACTTCTGCACTCTAAGTCATCTTTCCTTTTCTGTAAGAAATAGCTCTTGTTTGCAGGTGAATAGTTTCCTCAGCCTATTTCATGGTTATAGACACTTTTTTAAATTCTGTGTTCTGTCTGATCCTTTTGGATCAATCTGGCTGTGTATTTGCTAACACCACTCTTTTAAGACCTTAGTTGGGATTCCTGTCAACTTTATTGGGTCTACTCATTAGAAGGATTTTACAGGAAAATATTAAGCAACACACAAAGCATTGAAAAATGGAAGGAATACACAGAATCACTATACCAAAAAGAATTGATTGATGTTCAACCATTTCAGGAGGTAGCTTATGATCAGGAATCAATGGTACTAGATGAAGATGCCCTGAAGGCATTTGTGAAAAACAAGCATCCAGGAATTGACAGAGGACCAACTGAGATGTTTCAACAAACAGATACTGGAATGGGTCACTTGTCATTGCCAAGAAATTTGGAAGACAGCTACCTGGCCAACTGACTGGAAGAGATCCATATCTATGCTCTATTTATTCCCAGGTGAGGTGATACAACCAATTGTGGAAATTATTGAACAATATCATTAATATCACAAGTGTCTTAGTCACCTGGTACTGCTCTAGTGGAAAATACCACGAGTGGAAGGTTTCATGAGGAGAAGCTTTCATTGTCACAGTCTGGTAAGCCACAGATCCATTCCTAAGTTACAAGTCCATTTGGTACGAAAAATCATCACAGTCCAGTAGCCTGAGTGCACGTTCAGTGAGAGCATCTCAGCACAGGAACCTCAGGTCCAAAGGACGTGCTCTGCTCTCGGTGCTTCTCGGTGGTGTGAGGTTCCCAACTTCCTCAGCTCACTTCTCTCCCTTATATTCCACAAGCTTGGGTCTTGCCTCACTAACACAGCTGCGAACCATTCTCCATCATCAGTATCACAGAGGCAGGATTCACAACACGTGGGAGGAAGGGCACCACATTGGAACTTCTCAAATCAACACATACATTTTTGGGGGGACACTATTCAATCCATGACAACAAGCAAGCAAACTTTTGCTGAAGATCCTTCAAAAGCAGCTGTAAGAGTATGTTGACAGGGAACTGCCAGAAATTCAAGCCAGATTCAGAAGAGGGTGTGAAACTAGGGGTATCACTGCTGATATCAGGTGGATCATGGCTAACAGCACACCAGAAAGATGTTTATCTCTGTTTTATTAACCATACAAAGGCATTCAGCTGTGTGGGTCATAAAAAATCATGAATAGCTTTATGAAGAATGAGAATTCCAGAATGCTTAATTGTGCTCGTGAGAAACCTACGCGTAGATTATGAGGCTTATTCAAACAGAAAAAGGAGATACTGTGTGGTTTAAAGTCAGGACAGACATGCATCAGGGGCGTCGCATTTAACCACACTGATTCAATCTGTGCGCTGAGAAAATAATCTGACAAGATGGACTATATGAACAAGAAACAGGTATCAGAATTGGAGGGAGATTCATCAACAATTTTTCATATGCAGATGATGCCATCCCTCCATTTTGGCCTTCAGATCAGGGTTTTACCAGACAATGCTTTTAAAATCTTATTTTTCAGCTCAGCAAATTCTGGATTGCAAATATTGCTCAAAATTCTTCTTGAAAACTGAATAATTAATTCTTTCTGTATTTTCTGTCTCAGTGTCTTATCATAGGGAATGAAAAAAACCACTTGTCACTTTGGACCTTCTCTATGGAAATCTCCTTAACCACATTTGCAAACTAAGCTAATTAGTTAGTTTTTCTCTCTTTACATTACTTTAGTCAACAGTGTTGCAAACCTTTTGTGCCCACATAAATTTCTGCTGCCTGCAAAGGCAAATTTTGCCTGTACTTCCAGTCACCAAAAATAGTCTCTTTGCTGCCCTCTCAACAGTTCCACGTTGTCCAGCCCAAAGCTGGGGCTCCGTATTTTAATTTTTGTTATCACAATACCCTGCGTCTGAAATTTAGTCTTTCAGTCAAGGAAACAGGACTTCTTTCTGTCTTTTTTCCTGTAGGAGGTACACCTTACAGAGTTGTAGGATGAACTGGAGAAGGACCGAAAGGTATGTTAGAAGATTAGAGACAATAGTGAGTGATTAATGAGTCCATCTGTGAAACCAAACATGCCTTGCTGTGAAAATAACACAGTAAAGGAAAGAGTTGCAGGGAGATCTGTGGAAAGCGGTGCCTCTGTTCTGCCACCATCTCTGTGGGTCAGCAGTCAAACACCTGTTAAGGAGCCTGGGATTATTGTTGGTCAACAGGCCAGGAGGTGGGAGAAAAGGCTGGATGTGAATTGGAGAATGAGGACAAGACGGAATCTGCTGGTACCTCTACGTGTGTCTCATCCTGCATCTAACTGTAAAGGTGTTCAGACAGATGTCGCTTCACTTCCATCTTTGAAATCTCAACCAGATTCTTCTTCTCACTACTAATTTGGAACTCTTCAGGAAATGAAATTCTGGCAAATGTAATCCAACTTAATCAAGCTGACACAGAATAAAACTCCATATTAAGTCAGCTATACAAATATGCTGAATCTGTAATTGCTAGAGACTTAAAACAGATCTGCTGCCCAAAAGACTTGAGTTTTGATGTAGTCCATTTCATCTGTCCCATTTGTCCTGGCCAACAATTTTATTTATTTTTTTAATTGTGATTAAGTGAAAGTATATAATTCAAATTAAATATGCGTGCCCACCTATCTGCAGCTCTTTCTGCTCCCTTGCCCAGTGATAGCAAACTCCTTCATTTTGTTCTACATATGTTGTATCCTCTTAACAATCTCCTGCCCCCTCTTCTCCACCCTCTCCTCTCCCCTCCAGTAAGAGGCCAGTAGGACAGCATCTTATAGATGCATAGAACCGTTAAAGTACACACACCATATGGTCACATTGTGTCTCTGAATCCGGTCAACAATTTTATCCTTAAATTATATTTTGTCCTCATTGACCTTACTCTGCAGACTAGCTTTCCTTTACCTGGGTACCTGTCTCCTAGAGGGAAAAATGATGCCCTTCTTGTGAATTTGCCTATCCCGTTGTACTCAGGAAATCTTGTCTTTCAAATTTGATTGGCCATCATTCTCGTTCTTGGTTCTTACATTGCTGTTAGCTCTTCATTCCTGTTTCTCTATTCTGTACCTTCTCGAGTGTATTTAGTTTCTTTTCTCCTGCCTGAGCAGGTTCATAAACTATGACTTCTGGCTGCCAGTTTATCTTTGTTTATGTAGTTTCCCCACTGTTATTTTAACTAACCAATATATATTGAACTGCAAATGTTTACTGAGTGCCTAAGATATCATTTCTATATTCCATATGAGCTCCAAGTATAGAAAAACATCTTTAAAACCAAAGATGAAATAAGAAATATCAATATAGAGTAATAAATAAACAGCATCTGGGGTATAGAGAAGGGAATTGCAAGGCCTCCCTATGGGGCCCTTAAATACCTTTTCCAATTAAGGAGCTTTGTATAAGCTTTCCAAATCTTCAAAATATTGCCCTAGTATTTATAAATTAGCTGTAGGCAGTAACAAGTAGTTATTTTAATATACGGCATTTAAGCAATAGTAATTAAGCAGTGTTGAAAAAGCTGTGTAAGTGTATTTGTAACCAATTCAAAGTCAAATCCATTGCTATTGAATTGACTCAGTTCATAGCAACCCAACAGGACAGGTGACAACTGCCATGTAGCATTTCCAAGAGGCCACTCGTGGACTTGAACTGCAAGCCTTTTGGTTAGCAGCCGAACTCTTAACCAGTGTGTCTCTGTGTTTGTAAAGTAAAATATAAATAATAATATTAAGCCACAGAAAGAAGGCATACAGATTGTGAAAACATCTTTAGGGGCACAGACTGTCACGTCTTTCTCCCATGGGGCAGCTGATGGGTTCAACCCCTGACCTTTCGGTTAGCAGCCGAGGGATTCACTGCTGTACCAGCAGGGCTTAAAATATATTTGTAAAGGAAGATATAAATTATCATGTTAAACCACGCATAACTATACACACAGCTTCAAAAACATAAATCCAGAGCTAAGGAAACTAGGCTATAATTTTTGTTTCCGCTGACTCTATTCAGAAATTATTTTACTGTTTGCAGTGTTTCAGTGACTTGGACTTCACAGACCTTGAATTATTTATGGTTGCCGGCATTCACTCTAGCTTACTTTCTTCATCATAAAATTTGTAATTTAATGGCGTGGTTAAGTAACACACTGGCAGCGGTTTTAGAGCATTTTCTGAGTATACAATATCATTATTGATGAATACCAGAATCGTTTTTTCTGGATTATGCAGACATATAGAATTTCATCTTTTCATTGCAGCTGTACATTTACTCCTGGTATAAAATTAAATACCATAAACTACTGAGACTGTAGTTATAATTTCATACTAGTGTGTAGGAATAGAAAGGAGGAAATATGACTGTGCACATAATGAAGTTCAAGTGTGAATTTAAATGTGAGTGAGACAAAATAGTCCAAATAGCCGCAGTGCTGAGGCAGTCATCATAAGTGTTATGCTGCGGCACAGCTGAGAAACTATCATGGGTTTATCTCTGACATTCTAGGTGAGGGAAAACTAAGACTTAGAATCTATTCTGAAGGATGCCAAACCCAGCTTTTCATTCAGTCTAGTTTCCACAGTCCAGCTTAGATTGCTTGAGTCTCTCAAGTTCAGTTTAGTATTTATTTACTCTACTGGATAGGGTAGAAGAAAATGGAGGAAAGAATATACACTGGATTTTTATCTTCATCTCCAGTTCTAACTTACTATCACTAAGTCCCTGGGTGGTGCAAATGGTTAACACTCTTAACTGATAATGAGGTTCAAGTTCATCCAGAAGCTTCTCGGGAGAAAGACCTGGAAATTTACTTCTGAAAAATCAGCCATTCAGAACTCCACAGATTACAATCCTGATGTGACACAGGTGGGCTTGCTCTAAGTCAGAATCAACTGGAAAACAACCGGTAACAACAGCTTGACACAAATTTCAAGGGAGTTTCCTGCTTCAGAATGCCTTAGGATATTTGGAGGTAGCTACGTGTTTTAGTCATTTAGTGCTGCTACTACAGAAATATCACAAGTGGACTGCTTTAAAAAGAGAAACTTTATTTTGTCACAGACCAGTAGGCAATAAGCCCAAACTCAGGGCATCAGCTCCAGAGAAAGGCTTTCTCTGTTGGCACTGGAGGAAGATCCTTCTTGTCAATCTTTCCCTTGGCTGGGAGCATCTGAGGCACAGAGACCTCAGCTTCTTTCCAAAAGACATATTCTGTTCTCCCCACTGCTTCTTGGTGGTGTGCAACTCTCTGCTTGCTTCTCTTTCCTTTATATCCCAAGAGATTGCCTCAAGGTACAATACAATCTTACACACTGAGTCCTGCCCCACCGACACAACTGCTGCCCATCCATCCTCATTAACATCATAGAGGCAGAGTTCACAACATAGAGGAACATCACACAGTACCAGGAATCTTATGGCGGACACAATTCCATGACACTGTGTTAAAAAGAATGCCTCTTGTCCTCCTTACCAGCAGAAGAAAAGTAAGGTTACTGAAGTAGATGGGAAATTAGACAAAATAGCATATTCTGTGTGTTGATTATATCTTTAATGCAAAGAGAAAGCTGGCAGGAGAGTCTTCATCTTGGTTATTTACCATCAAGGACCACGAAAGAGATTACTAGGAGACTAGCTCAGAAGAATGCACACTTCTCCTTGCAATAACATTAGGACTGCACATCCTGAATCTTTTCAATTTGGTTGAAACTCTGTGATCTGATTTTTTTTTGTTGTTGTTCTCAATCTCCTCAAAACTACACTGCAAAGAGACTAAACTTGGCCTATCCTAAGGGCCAAGATGAAGTCTCTGGAGTGGAGAAGAGGCTCAGAAAGATGTATCCAATAAAAATAATTCGAATAAGAAGTGAGTTAGGAATATGGGCAAAATGTAACACTAGTATACTATTAATTGTAAAATAAAGTAGTGAAATACACTATGCTGTTGTTGCTAGGTGCTATCAAGTTGACTCCGACTGAGTTGCCAGGTGTGATTTACAACAGGACGAAACACTGCCTGCTCCTGCACCATCCTCACCATCAGTGCTCTGTTTGCGCCCATTGCTGCAGCCACTGTCATCCCTCTCAGTGAGGGTGTTCCTTTTTTTCGCTCTGTACCTTACCAAGCGTGATGTCCTTCTCCCAGGACTGGAACCTGCTGATAACATGTCCCAAGCATGTAAGATGAAGTCTGGCCACCCTCACTTCTGAGGAGCATCCTGGCTGGGCCTCTAAAACAGACTTGTTTGTTCTCTGGCTGTCCACAGTGTCTTTAATATTCTTGGACAACAGTGTAATTCAAAGGTGTCAATTCTTCTTTTGTCTTCCTTATTCATTGCCCAACTTTCACAAGCATACGAGGCTAAGAAAGACACCATATTTTGGGTCACATATATTTGGTCCTCCAAGTGGTATCTCTGCTTTTCAGCACTTTAAAGATGTCTTTTGCAGCAGATCTCCCTGGTGCAGTACGTCGTTTGATTTCTTACTGCTGCTTCCACGGGTGTTGACGCAGATCCATGTCAAATAAAATCCTTGGTAACATCAGTCTTTTCTCTGTTTGCTACATGTTGTGTATTGATCTAATTGTGAGGATTTTGTTTTCTCATGTTGAAGTGTAATCCATGCTGAAGGTTGTGGTCTTTGATCTTCTTCAGTAAGTGCTTCACGTTCTCTTCCAGTTCAGAAACTGACGTTGAGTCATCTGCATTCTCAGGTTGTTAATGAGTCTTCTGCCAGTCCTAGGGCTGAGTTCTTCTTCATATACTTCAGTTTCTGACTATGTTCAGCATACAGATTAAGTATGCTGAAAGGAAATGATACAGACATACAGCTTTCCTGATTTTAAACAATATCTCCTTGTTCTGTTCAAACAACTGCCTCTCAGTCTATAGTTTTCCCATGAACACAATTAAGTGTTCTGTAATTCCCATTCTTCAAAATGTTATCCATAATTTGGTTTTCTGCACCACATATTGGTGAGTGGTGTCTGGGGTCTTAAAAGCCAGTTAACTACCATCTGAGACACACCAAATGATCCCAACTCAGCCAGATCAGTGAGAATGTCAAAGACATGAGGTAAAAAGAGCCCAGGAAACAGAAGGACCCATGTAAATGGGAGACTATATCAACATATGACCGGAAGAACCAGATGGTGCTTGGTCACCACCAAAGACAGCTGTGATGGGACTCACAATGTTGAGTCCCTGTGGCAACAGGAGAAAAAGAAGGGTGCAGCTCAAGAACTCTACTGAAAGACTACAAGTGATAGTCTGAGAGCCTAGGGGATCCCCTGGGAGTATGGCTCCTGGACCTGCAGCTGCCCCTGTCTAGAAAACACTACTGAGGTCAATTCTTTGGACAAGAAGGGACTGGACTTGGGACACAATATGACCACATGGTTTGTGTACTTTATGGCTCTGTGCATTTATATGAGGCTGTCTTACTAGTCTCTTTCTAGAAAGGAGACAAGCAGGGCAGGAGCTTGCTAAGAGGGCACGACAAGTATAAAATCAAAAAGGCGGAGTGTGCTGTTGTGGGGTAAGGAGAGCAGAGGAGTGGTAGACAGGTGGGCACACAAAATTGATTTGGATTGTATACTTCCGCTTAATCACAATAAAAAAATGTTGTCCATAATTTGTAATGATTCACACAGTCAAATACATTTGCATAGTCCACAAAAAAACAGGTAAACATCTTTCTGGTATTGTCTTTCAGCCTATGTTCATCTGACATCAGCAATGATAGCTGTTATGGATGGCATTGTGTCCCCCCTCCCCACAAAAATATGTGTGTCAATTTGCCTAGTCCATAGGCATTGTGTGATTGTCCCTTTTGTCATCTGATGAGATTTTCCTATGTATTGTCAATCCTAACTCTATGATGTTAATGAGATGGGATTAGTGACAATTACATTAATTAAGGCAGCACTCAACGTGCAAGATTAGGTTGTATTTTAGGTTAATCTCTTTTGAGATAAAGAAAGAGAGAAGAGAGCAGAGCTATGTGGGGGATCTCATGCCATGAAGAAAGTATAGCCAGGAGCAGAAAACATCCTTTGGATCTGGCATCCCTGCATTGAGAAACTCCTAGACCACGGGAAAAGATGAGAAGGACTCTCCTCCAGAGCTGACAGAGACAAAAAGCCTTCCCCTTTATCTGGTGCCCTGAATTTAGACTTCTAGCATCTTAGACTATGACAGATTAAACTTCCGCTTGTTAAAACCATGTGCTGGTGGTATTTCTGTTATAGCAGCACTAGATGACTAAGACTGTAACCCTCATTCCACTTCCTCTTCTGAATATGGCTTGAATTTCTGGCTATTATCTGTTAATGTAATGATACAACTATTTTTGAATTATCTTTAGCAATTTTTTAAAAAAATTTATGTATTTATTTTTTATTGTGATTGAGTGAAAGTGTGCAATCTAGTTTAAATTTGCCTGCCTGCCTATGTGCAGCTCCTACTGCTCTCCCTGCCCAGTGACAGCACATTCCTCCTTTCTGTTCTATACATGTCATATCCTCTTAACAATCTACTGTCCCCTCTGCTCCATACTCTCCACTCCCTTCTGGTAAGAGGCCAGTAGGACGACACCCTATAGATGCATAGAACCATAAAGTGCACACACAATATGGTCACTCTGTGTCGCCAAGTCTGAATTTTAATTGCAGGTGATATTAATGATTTCGTTTGATAATTTCTCCATTCTGTTGGATCACCTTTCTTTGGAAGGGGAACAAACGGTTCTCTTCCAGTCAATTGGCCAGGTAGCTGTCTTCCAGACTTTTTTTTTTACCGTAGACCAGTGAGTACCTCCATTGCATCTATCTATTCACACACCTTTATCGGTATTTCTTCTTTTCCTGGAACTCTGTTTTTCACCAGTGCCTTAGGCAGAGCTTTGACTTCTTCCATCCATACCATTAGTTCTTGATTGTTTACTACCTCTTGCAATGGTTGACCAATTCTTTTTAGTACAGTGACTCTGTGTATTCCTTCCCTCTTCTTTTGATGCTGATGATGTCTTTAAATATTTTGCCTGTAATCCTTCAAAATGGCTACTCAAGTCTTAAATTTTTTCTTCAAATCTTTCATCTTGAGGAATGCAGAGCATGTTCTTCCTTTTCAGTTTTCTAACTCCAGGTCTCTGCACATGTTGTTATAATACTTTACTTCATCTTCAAATCTTCTTCACTTTCAGGAAGTAAAGTGGTGTCATCTGCGTAACAGGTTGTTAACGAGTCATCCTCCAATCCTGATGCCACATTCTTCTTTGTATAATCCAGCTTCTTGGATTATTTGCTTGGTATACAGATTGAAAACGTATGGTGAAAGGATACAACCCTGACACACACCTTTGCTGACTTGAAACCATGCAGTTTCCCCTTGTTCTGTTTGCATGACTGCCTCTTGATCCATATACAGACTCCTTAAGAGCACAATTAAGTGTTCTGGAATTCCCATTTTATGCACTATTAGCCATAATTTGTTGTGATCCACACAGTCGAGTGCTTTCGTGTAGTCAGTGAAACACAGGTAAACATCTTTCTGGTATTCTCTGCTTTCACCAAAGCTCCATCTGACATCAGCAGTGATATCCCTGGTTCCACATCATCTTCTGAATCCAGCTTGAATTTTTGGCAGTACCTTGTCAATATACTGTTGCAATCACTTTTGAATGATCCTCAGCAAAATTTTACTTGCTTGTGATATTAATGATATTTTTTGGTAATTTCCACATTTGGTTGGATCATCTTTCTTTGGACTGGGCATAAATATGGATTTACGAGGATCAAGTACCCCAGCCTTCAGTATCGATTGCACCTCAACATTAAGAAAACAAAAATCCTCACAACTGGACCAGTAAGCAGCATCGCCATAAATGGAGAAAGGATTGAGGTTGTCAAGGATTTCATTTTACTTGGGTCCACCATCAATGTCCATGGAAGTGACAGTCAAGAAATTAAAAAATGCACTGCATTGGGAAAATCTGCTGCAAAGGGTCTCTTTAAAGTATTGAAAATTAAAGATGTCACCTTGGAGACTAAAGTGCACCTGACCCAAGCCATGGTATTTTCAATCACATCATATGCGTGCAAAAGGTGGACAACGAACAAAGACAGAAGAGTTGATGCCATTGAACTGTGATGCAATGTATAGTCTATATACATGGACTACCAGAAAACAAACAGATCTGCTCTAGAAGAAGTACAACCAGAGTGCTCCTTGGAAGCAAAGATGGCAAGAGTGTGTCTTACATACTTTGGACATATTGCCAGGAGGGATCAGTCCCTGGAACAGGACATCATGCTTTGTAGAGAGGAGGGTCAGTGAAAAAGAGGAAGACCCTCAATAAGATTGATTAACACAGTGGCCGCAGTGATGGACTTAAGCAGAAAAACAGTTGTGGACACGGCCGAAGACGGGGCAGTGTTTCATTCTGTTATTCATATGGTCTCTATGAGTCAGAACCAACTTGATGGCACATAACAAAAATTTTGTCTTCTTGAGCTGCCCTTGGAAATCTTTTGTTTAGCATTGTTACTTCATTTCATCCTTTCACCTTAGGTATTATTCATGGATTACATTGTGTCCCCCCAAAACTGTGTGTAACAATTTGGCTGGGTCATGATTCTCAGTTTTGAGTCATTTTTCCCATGTGTTGTGAATCCTGCATCTGTGATGTTGATGAGGTAGAATGGGCAGCAATTGTTTTGATGAGGCAGGACTCAAGCTACAAGCTTGTGGGATATAAAAGAGAGAAGTGAGCAGAGAGAGTTGGGAACCTCATACCACCAAGAGAGGAGCACCAAGAGCAGAGCATGTCTTTTGGATATGAGGTTCCTGTGCCAAGATGCTCTTATATTGATTTTGGACTCTTAGCCTACTGAACTGTGATAATTTCTTATGTTGAATGGACTTATACTTATGAGTAGATTTGTGGCTCACTGGACCATGACAATAAATTTCTCTTCTTGAAGACTTCTGCTAGTGGTATTTTCTGTTAGAGCAATACCAGATGACTGACACAGAGTTTAGTACCACCAGTGGGGTACTGCTCTCATACTTAAAGTGTGAAAGTGGTTTTGAAACTGTGAATGGATGGAAGATGCAGAAGGGACCTAGGAGAACTGCTAACACCTGAGAAAGCACAGGTGGGGAGAAGGAGCAGTGAACTGGCGGCAACAGAACCAGGAACCAAGCCACAGAGTGAGCATGCTGAATGCCTGTGCACAGGAAGCTTCCTGAGGGAATGTAGTGCCTCTGGGCACTTGAATTGGTGGAGCCGTGGAGCTTTGGAACATTTGCCCCAGCCGGGCAGGTGTGGGATTCAGGCATGGGCTATGAGGCCATAGGAAGCCAAAGCTGAAGAGATAAGGGGAATGAGAATTTGAGCTACCCCAGTCATGTGGACATGAGGCCCATGGCGTGGGAACAAGAAGCTGAATTGCCTCAGTATCAAAAGGTACAGCCGTGATCTCAGGTGCTTTTAAGGGTGGGTCATGGTCATTGAGACTTCAAAGGGTTGGGGGCCATAAAGCCACGAGGCTAATGTAATACAGTCTATTAATTTTAGTGTCTGCTATACCTTTCTCTGCAACTTCTTCCATTTGTAATGAAAATGTCTAACCTGTGCCTGCCTGCTCTGTCGTTGCTTTTTCAAAAGATATCATGTGCTCTGGATTTTGTATTTGAAGAGGAATTTCAGGATTTTGGACTTGGACTTTGAGACTCTTGTAATGAGTACAATTTGCATGCCACTAGGGTATGATTTTGGGGGGGGCCAAATGATGGCATGTCATGGATTATGTTGTGTCCCCCACAAATGTGTGTGGTGATTTGGCTGGGTCATATTTCTCAGTGTTGAGTCATTTTTCCCATGTGTTGTGCATCCTGCCTCCTGATGTTGATGAGGGAAAATGTGCAGCAGTTGTGTTGGTGAGGCAGGACTCAAGCTAAAAGCTTGTGGGATATAAAAGAAGTAAGCAGAGGGAATTGGGAACCTCCTGCTACCAGGAGAGAAGCACCAAGAGCAGAGCATGTCCAGGATTCTCTTATGTTGATTTTGAACTCTTAGCCTACCAGACTGTGACAATTTCTTATATTGAATGAACTTGTAGCTTACAAGTAGGTTTGTGGCTTACTGGACTGTGAAAATAAAATTTCTCTTCTTGAAGCCTTCCACTAGTGGTATTTTCTGTTAGAGCAGTAGCAGACAACTGAGACAGTATTCTATGTTCAAGAGCACATTTGAGTCTCTTCTGACATCCCTTTTTGGTATTTCTTTGTTTCCTGCCCTTCTAATGACCTTTTGATTTACTCATGAATGATGTCCTTGGTGTCATTCCACAGCCCATCTGTTCTTCAGTTATTAGTGTTCAGTGTGATAAATCTAATCTTGAGATAGTTTCTAAATTTGGTTGGGATGCTTTCAGGGTTGTGTACTTTGCAGACTTGCTTTCACTTGGTTCAACTTCAACTTGAGCTTGTATATGAGCAACTGATGGTCTGTTCTGCAGTCAGTCCCTAGTCTTCTTCTGATTGATGACGTTGAGTTTTCCATCGTCTCTTCCACAGACGTAGCTGATTTGATCCTTTGTGTTTTCCACCAGGTAAGGTCCTTATGTATACCCTGCCATTTATGTTGTTGAAAAAAGATATTTGCAATGAGTCAATCACTGTCTTCCAAATTTTTATCATGTGATTTCTGGCATCAGTTCTATCACCAAGACTGTGTTTTTCACCTACTGATCCTTCTTGGTTTCCAACTTTTTCATTCCAATTGCCAGTAATTATCAATGTATCTTGATTGCAAGTTTGATCAATCTTGGAATGCAGAAGCTGCTAAAAATCTTCAGTTTGGTACTAGTGGTTGGTGGGTAAATTTGATTAATAAAGGTATTACCTAGTTTTCCTTGTAGGCATATCATTATTATCCCATCACTAACAGTTTGGACTTCAGGATAGATTTTAAAACGTTATTTTTGAATATGAAGGAGAAACAATTCCTCTTTATTTTGTTATTCCTGGCATAGAAGATTTTCTAATTCAAAATGACCAATAACACTCCATTTCTACTCACTAATACCTACAGTATTGATGCTTATACATTCCATTTAATTTTTGACAGCTTCTAATTTTCTTAGAGTCACATGTTGTACATTCCATGTTCTGATTATTAACATGTATTTGTAGCTCTTTCTTCTATTTTGAGAATTGCCACATCAGAAAGAAAGGTCCTGAAAGCTTAACTGCATCCATGTCATCAAGGTCAACTCCACTTTGAGAAGGCAGCCCTTCCCCGGTCATCTTTTGAGTGCCTTCCAATTAGAGGAGCTCATCTTCCATCAAGTATCAGACAATATTCCACCACCATCCATAGGCTTTACTGGCCAGTTTTCAGAGGTAGATGGCCAAGTCCTTCTTCCTTATCTATTTTCATCTCAAAGCTCCACTGAAACCTGCCCACAATGGGTGTCACTGCTGGTATTTGAAATACTGATGGCAAAGTTTCCTGCATCACACTACTGAAGAAGAAGAACACAGTGAGAGGCCTCACACTACCCAACTTTAGAACCTATGACACTGTAACAGTAGTCAAAACAGCCTGGTACTGGTACAAAAAGAGACATATAGAACAATAGAACAGAGTTGAGACCCCAGAGATGCCACCATCCTCTCGTGAACAGCTGATACTTGACACAGGCCCTAAAATTATAAAATGGGTTAAAAATAGTCTCTTTAACAAATGGTGTTGGCAAAATTGGATATCCATCTGCAAAAAAACTGAAACAAGACCCATACCTCACACCTTACACAAAAACTAGCTCAAAATGGATCAAAGACCTAAATATCAAATCTAAAACAATAAAGATTACATAAGAAAAAGTAGGGTCAACAATGGAAGTTCTAATACACAGCTTAGACAGACTTCAAGATCTGACAAAGCACAATCAGCAGAGAAAATAGATAAATGGGAAATATTAAGGATCAAATACTTTTGATCATCCAAAGGCTTTATCAAAAGGTTTAAAGACCACCTACAGAATGGAAAAAAGTATTTGGCAACTACGTGTTGGACTGACATCTGATCTTCGTAATCTATAAGGTACTGCAGAATATTGACAAGAAAAAGGTAAATAACCCAATTAAGCCATGGGTAAAGGAGACAGACACACTTAATGAAGGAGGCCATCCAGGCAGTCAAAAGACACAAGAGGAAATGCTCATGATCACTAGCTATTAGAGAAATCCTAATCAAAACTACAGTGAGATACCATCTCACCCCAACAAGGTTGGCTATGATCCAGGAAATACAAAATAACTCAGTGGATAAGGAATAATGATGATTTCAGGAAGCATGTCATAACCTGGTTTCAACTGGAAGACATTATGCTGAGTGCAATCAGTCGTCTGCAAAAGGACAGACATTGTACAAGACCCTACTGTAAGGACTTAGAAATAGACATATATGAAGAAGAAATGACTCTTTGATGGCAACAAGGTTGGGAAGGGAGAGAGAGGGTTGGCCATAGATTAGACAGTTGATAGAAATTTGGTTAGATGAAAGCGTGACCGCACACAATAGAAAGTACATCAGCTTGACTGGATTTCACCATAAACTGAAAACTCTTCTGATCTCAACCATATACTGCAAGCATAGAGTATCAGGGGTAGATTCTGAGGACCATGATCTCAGGGGACATCAAAGCCAACTGGCATAAGTAGCCTATTGCTAAGAGGGTCTTCTGCACACCATATTGGTGAGTGGCATCTGGGGTCTTAAAAGCTAGCAAGCTGCCGTCTGAAGTACACCAAACTGTCCCAACTCATCTGGAACAGATGATCATTGAGAAAAACAGACACACAAGGAAAACAGAGCTCAGGACACAGAAGGACCTCTGTGAATGGGAGACTGGATCAACACATGAGCAAAAGAAACAGATGGCGCCTGGCCACCACCAGACAGCTTTAATGGGGGGTACAATGTTGAGTCCCTGTGGCAACATGAGAAAAAGAGGGATGCAGCTCAAGAACTCTACTAAAAGACCACAAGTGATGGTCTGACAGCCTGGGGGATCCCCTGGGAGCATGGCCTCTAGATCTGCTGCTGCTCCAGTCTAGAAAACACTACTGAGGTCAACACTTTGAACAAAAATGGACTGGACTCAGGGACACAGTGTGACCATGTGGCTCGTCTACTACATGGTCCTATGCTTTTATAGGAAGCTGTCCTACTGGTCTCTATCTAGATGGAGAGGGTTGAAAGGAAGGGACAAGAGATTGTTGGGAGGATACAACAAGTATAGAATGAAAAGGGGCCTGCTGTCACCAGGTAAGGAGAGCAGAAGGAGCTGCAGATAGGTGGGCATGCAAAATTGATTTGGAGTATGTACTTTCACTTAATCACAGTTAAAAAAAAAGTTTCCAGCATCACAACAATACATAAGCCACCACAGTGCAACAAACTCATGTAAATAAGAGAAATAAAAATAATGGTCTTGAGCATGGCCATGAAACTCTCTGATTTCTTAGGATGGTGCTTTAGGGATAAAGAATTTTCTGAACAAACTTTTCAAATTTTGATAACTCTCCGTAAGATGAGCCCTGCTCTCTCAAATAAAAATCCTCAACTATCTTTCTCTCAGTCTCACTTTTCCGAGACTTGTCACTTAAGTCACATCAATCAGAAGTGCATGAACCTTTGATTCAGAAGTAGGGAAATGGCTACGGAGTGAAGGGGCTATTTTGTTGGCAGAGTGCCAGCAGAGCAGCAGACGGTGTGCTTCTGAGATCAGTGGTGGCGGTAGCTTTCTGATCAGATAAATCAGATAGATACAGTCTAGAGATGTTTTTTCCTCTGGATTCAGAAGTTGTTTCTTTCTTCTTCTTCTTAAAAAATAGTTTTCTTTTGCTTCTCAACATTTTTTTTTAAAATTGTTATCATCACCACCTCTAAAGAGGCTTTTGTGTTGCTGTGATGCTGACCAGTTTTTAGTGGCACTTCCAGTCTAAGATGAACTAGGGAGAAGGGCCTAGAGATCTATTTTCCAAAACCAACCAATAAAAACAGTATGGATCGTGATGGTCCTCTCCACAACCAATTACAGTGGTGACACAGGACGGGGCAGAGTTTGTTCAACTGTGCATGGGTCCCCACAACTTGGGGGCTGACTGGATGGCAGCTAACAAAAGCTTATTGAACAACAGAAGGGCCATTGGTGGGTCAATGGTAGAATTCTCGCCTTCTGTTCAAGAGACCATGCTCATTCCTTTAAGCCAGGAAATTTGAAAGACAGTTCCCCGGCCAACTGGCTGGAAGAGATCCATATTTACGTCTTTCCTGAAGAAAGATAATCCAATCAAACACGGAAATTGTTGAACAATATCATTAATGCTACACAAGAGTAAAATTTTGCTGAAGATCTTTCAAAAGTGGTTGAAACAGTACATTGACACAGAACTGCCAGAAATTCAAGCCAGATTCCAAAGAGGATGTGGAAGGAAGATTATCACTGTGGATGTCAGGTGGATCCTGGCTAAAAGAAGAGAACATTAGAAAGATGTTTGCCTGTGTTTTACTGACTATGCAAAGGTATTAGGCTGTGTGAATCGTATCAAATTATGCGTAAGGTTATGAAGAATAGGAATTCCAGAACAATTAATTGTACTCATGAGGAACATGTACATAGATCAAAAGGCAGTTGTTTAAATGGAACAAAGGGATACTGTGTGGTTTGAAGTCCTGAAAGATGTGCAGCAGGGTTGTATCTTTTCACCATACTTATCCAGTCTATATGCTTAGCAATTAATTTAAGAAATTGAAGTATACGGAGAAGAACAGGGCGTGAGGATTGGAGGAAGACTCATTAACAACCTGTGTTATGAGATGATGCAATCTTGCTTGCTGAAAGTGAAGAAAACTTGAAATACTTACTAATCAAAGACTACAGCCTTCGGTATGGGTTACACCTCAATATAAAGAAAACAAAAATCCTCCAAGTTGGACCTATGAACAAGATCATGATAAATGGAAAAAATACTGAAGTTGTCGAGAATTTCATTTTACTTGCATCCATAAACAACACTCATGGAAGACGCAGTCAAGAAGTCAAATGATACATGGTACTGGGCAAATCAGCTGCAAAATGATCTGATTTAAAATATTCAAAAGCAAAGATGTCACTTCAACAGCTAAAGTCTGCCTGATCCAAGCCACAATGTTTTCACTTGCCTCATACGCATGAGAAAGCTGGACAAAGGTGAAGGAAAGACTAAAGAAGAATTGATGCCTTTGAATTGTGGTGTTGGGAAGAAAATTGACTATACTATGGCCTGCTTAAATAATGAAGCAATCTGTCTTGAAAGAAGTACAATTAGAAAGCTCCTTTGAAGTAAAAAAAGTGAGACTATGTTTCACATACTTTGGACATGTTATTCAAAGGGATTGGTCCCTGGAGAAGGATGTCATGCTTGGTAAAGTAGAAGGTCAGGGAAAAAGTGGAAGGCCCTCAATGAAGTTGATTACCACAGTGGCTCCATCAGTGGGCTCAAGGATTACAGTGATTGTGAGGATGGTGCAGCACCAGGCAGCATTTAATTCTGTTACACACAAAATCACTATGAGTTGGAACTAACTAGGCAACATCTAACAACACACAAGGGACCTGGGTTTGGTTCTTGCCGGTGCACCTCAAGTGCAGCCACCACTCATCTGTTGGCATTGGTTGCATGTTGCTATTAGGCTCAACAAGTTTCAGTGGAGCTTATAGACTGAATAAGAAGAGAAGCCTGATGATTTACTTCCCAGAATCATCTGATAAAAATCCTATAGATTGCAAGGTATAGTGGACATTGATCATCAGAGTGACATAGGACTGGATGGCATTTCAGACAACTATGTGTTACACCATACTGCAACTGAACATACTTTCCTGTATCTATACTAAAAAATTCAGGACCAAGCAATATAATTTGGTTACTTCTTCCAGGAAACACTTGGTCCAGGAAAAGAAGACTGGGAATTTATTAAATAGCTTGCTATTCAAGACTGCTTACTTACCAAGAATTGCTTCAAAACCCTTGCCTTGGTATGCCCACCAATCTAAACCTACTTTACCATCAACTCTGAATAATCTTAATCATTTTTCTGCCTTGCAAGATCCTCCTTAAAATTATCTAGCCCAAACCCTAAGATGCTAAAAATCAGTGGCTCTAATTTTCTATGTTAAGACAAAACAGTCTCAGCAACGTGATGTCCTTCCTTTTTGCAGTAAATTTAAGGTATTTGGCTTTGCTTGATCAACAGGTTTTAGGCTGATTTTTGAGAAGTCAACACTGGACAGAATATTAGTTTTAATACATAGCAGATGTCTACCTTCCATGAAAAAAATGGGTTGATTTAAAGAAACAGTAACATTGCACAAGAGTATCTGTTTCCCTTTGCCCTTACCAGCAACAGATACTTCTGTAGTCTTTGAAAGTTTTCCAATCTGACAAGCAAAAAATGATATATTATTCTACTGTTCTTTTCATTTGCATTTGTCCGATAAACAAAGTTTAGTAACATCTAGAAATGTCACTTTTATGTAACTGAACTCATGAAACCATTACTACACTACCACTGTCACCAACAGAACTGAAGAGAATTGTACCCAGTCTAAGAATGTAATATCCTTATAATGAATACTTACAAATCTTGGGTTTAGTCAACCTTTGTAGTTAATATCTTCTAAAGAAGGATAGTTTTCAGTATTGAGATCATCTGTTAACATTATGAGTAGGCTTATGGGGAGCACAATTTGAAAGCAGAAAAGTAGAGGGATAACAGAAAACAGGAGACAAAAATGGTCTGTACAACAACGTGGAATAATTACTCCAACATGAGTAGTGGTGCTCTGGCAAATAGTGGCTAATAAGTCTTTCTTTTTTTGCTAAACCCATCATTTCCAGGCTATTATATACTCTGCTCATTCCCAAATAGTTCCCAGCCTTGCAAGACCTGACTTAAAATCACAGATCCTAGATCTGAAATCTTTATAAACATGCTGCTCTAATTTCCTCATTTTGAGGCATTGCTTAGACTTTCTCAACAAGTTTTTCATTTTCTTTTCTTTTTTGGTGTGTGTGAGTGTGTGTGTGTGTTTTATGTGTTTAGAGGCGGGCAAACATGATATAAGCAATAAACAAGTGCAGTGAGTTCTTGTTACTCATGGGAGTTCAATCAAGTCTCTGCGGACACTGAATCAGTAACTACTGAATCATTGGTCCTAGATAAAATGCAGGATTATGTTCCTGAAGGCCTCTGGGTACAAGATTCTCACGTACCAACAGATACATAGCCAATATTTTTGCATGTTTCTGTTTAAAGGTGCCTTATTTAATATATAGGACCTGAAGTGATGTAGTGTTGCAGTCTGGAACCAGGTTGGTGATTTAAATTCCCCCAGTAGTGCCAACAAAGAAAGATCTGGAGATCTACTTTCACAAGAAAGCTCTTTACTGAAGAAAACCTACTCTGAAGCACGTGGGGTTGCCATGAATAGGAACAGTTTTCTATTTTATTTTAAATTTAATATACAGATAGTCCTTAGTTATGAATGACCGACTTATGGACAGCTCATATTTTCACTTTAATATTATATAAATTTCCTCTTTAAAGTGATTGATCTCCTGTTTGCAACAAATTCTTCTTTATAGTCACCTTCACTTGCTGCGTATGCAGCTTTTAAATCATTGAAAAGGCTTCAAGCCTTTTCTTGCCGTAAAGTAAGGCTCAATAGGAACCTTACCTACCCCAACTTACTTATAAATTTGACTAAAAAGACATGATTAGGAATGGATCTTGTTCATAACCTGAGGACAGACTGTTGATTAACACTGCGTATAGCTCATGCTTGAACAAGACTCATCTGATACAGGTATTTTCTCTGTGGGACCTGTTACAACCTTCTTTTCCTTAGGAACACTGGACAGTATTTTATCACCAATTTAAACAGTGAAATCATTAACAATAAGTACAAAAATACAAAAAAATGGCCCTAAATAGGCTGCAAAAAAGACATTTGTTTACAGTGCAAGAAGATCAAAGAAGAAAGTAGAGATCGCTTTGGTGAACTTCCCCTGGGGTTGCATGTGTCAGGTGGCTGAAATTTTCCACTGCCCTGCACTTGTCTGCAAATGAGTATTGATTTTGGTGTTACATTTTAGTGAGTAGGTGAATTCACAAATACAGAATTCCGTGAATAATAGGAATTGACTGTAAGTAAAAAACACGGTATGCCTGATACGTGTAAGTGCTGTTGTGGTCAAATTGATTCAGGTTCATCTACTTGTCACTGTAACCAAAAATTCAGAGACAGTGTGGGGTTTAAGGAATAATTTATTTTCAGATCTGCAGCAGCCTGGGGGACAGAGACCAATCAATTGTTCCACTTTGGGTTACAGTTCTAGTGGTTTTTATAGTCAGAATTCAAAGAGGAGGGGGTTTGTCACAGAACAACCATCAGGAGTCCCAAGAATTCATTGCGTCATAAGGTTTCATTACATCTAACAGTGTAAACTGTCCAAAGTTTGTCAAGGATAACCAAACAGAGCAGACTTAAAGTTTGTCACAGGATAATTAAACAGAACAAACCCAAATGTTTGTCACAGGATAATCAATCAGAGCAAACTATTCAAAGTTTGTCACAGGATAATCCAGTAGAGTAAATCATCCCCAAATTTTTACCTCTCTCTGAGGTCTCAATCAACTCTATATCTTTAGAGATAGAGAGAGGAATGCAGACCTGTTAGTCTGGTTAAAATGTAGCTTAATAACCTAAGTGAACTTTGTTAGGCTTCTACCATCACTATGAAGTAAAAGAGCACAGAAGTGGGGAAAAAAGTGCATGTGGGTGGTAGTGGGGAGGTGGAGTGTTGTGATTTTAGATTGGATAGCCAGGGAAGGTTTCCCCAAGAAGATAATTTTTGAGAAAAAAAACCTGTAGGCGGTGAAGGAACAAGTGTACAACTATTTAGGGAAAAAGCACTATAGAAAGAGAGAACAGCAATCACTGCAAAGGCTATGAGGCAGGAGCTCATCTGGCATGATGAAACAGCTAGGAGGTCAGTATGGCTAGAAAAGAGCTGAGCTGAGAAGCCGGATCTGAGCAATGGTACAGAATCAGGAGGGAAACAGACAGTGTAGAGCCTTCCTGGTGCTTATAAGACTGCCTTTTTCTCTCAGTGAGGGGGCAAACCATCTGAGTGAACTTTAACCCACAGATATATCTGTTGCCATCGAGTCATTCTGACTCACAGCAACAGTTACAGGACAGAGTAGAGCTACCTCATAAAGTTTCCCAGGAGCACCTGGTGCATTTGAATGCTGACCTTTGGTTAGCAGCTGTAGCCCTTAACCACTACACCATCAGGATTTCCAGGTAAACTTTAGGATCAACTTATTTAGGAATTATATGAAATTTTTAGAGTAAGTAGGGGATGCTTGATATTTTAATGATATTGTGCCTTCCTATCCAAGGATATGTTGTGTCTCTCCATTTATGCTATACTTAAAAAAAAATGTATTTTTCAGTAAATCGGAATGCTTTGTGTCATATGAACCTTTTATATTCTTACGTTTACTGCTAAGTATTTAAACCTTTTGTTTGTTTTACTATTTAAAATCAGATTTTCCCTCTATTACATTCTTAAACTGGTATGACCTCTTGGCTACTACCCTTACGTTAAATTTAGCCATGGTCTTGACCTCTGCAGAGATTTGTTTTGCTTATGTTTGATCTGTGTTCAGATGGAATCATACAGCACTGAGGATTGAATTGTGTCCCCCCAAAATATGTGTCAAGTTAATTAGACCATGGTTTCCAGTATTGTGTGGTTGTTTTCCATTTTGTGATTTTCTTATGTGTTGTAAATCATAATTTATGCCCGTGGTTAAAAAGGGTTAGGGTTGATGTAACAGCCTTGTTCATGTCATATCCCTGATCTAAGTTAAAGGGAATTTCCCTGTGGTGTGGCCTGCAAAACCTTTTATCTTACAAGAGATAAAAGGAAAAGGAATCACAATAATAATAATAATAACAAAACCCACAAGAATAAAATAAATTGTGATCAACTCCAATAGCTTCAAAAATAAAAACTAAAAACCCTGGGGTGGGGGGAAACAAAGGAAAAGGGAGGTGCAAAGAGCTGGGGAACTTGTATCACCAAGAGACAAGGGAGCAAGATGCATCCTTTAAACTCAGGGTTCCTGTGCGGAGATGCTCCCAGACCAAAGGAAGACTGGTGCATCACAAAGAACTTCCTCCAGTGCCATCAGAGAGACAGCCTTCCACTGGTGCTGGCACCCTGAGTTTGGACTTCTAGCCTGTTGGACTGAGAGAATAAACTTCCTTTTGCTAAAGCCATTTATTATTTCAGTTAGAACAGTACTAGAAAACTGACATACAGAATGTATTATTTTGCATCTAGCTTCCTTTACTCAACACATGTCTGTGAAATTGATCCATATTATTTGGATGATTCAGTAAGTCACTGTAAATTGGACCATGTGATCCACAGGATTTTCATTGGCTGATTTTCAGAAGTAGATCACCAGGCTTTTCTTCCTAGTCTGTCTTTGTCTGGAAGCTCTGTTGAAAATGGCTCAATATCACAGTAACATGCAGGCTTCCAAGGATAGACAGGTCATAGCTGTGCATGATACACCTTGGTTGGGAACGGAACTCAGGTCACCTACATGGACTGGGAGAATTCAGCTGTTAAACTGTCAGAGTAATTATGTTGCTTTCAGTGATTACTCTTTTATACATCAATTCCCATGCCAGGAATTTATGCTATGGCTATAAAAAGAAAAATATCTGACGGTATACCTATAAAGACAGCATTTTTATTTTTTAATAAAAAGGAACAAAATGGAAAAATTGTAAAAGACTGAATAAATTAAGGGTGTTGATAAAATAGATTTCAAGGCAGCCATAAGAAATATATGTATGTGGGTATATATCATGTTGACACAGAAATGTGTCTATGTTATATTAAGCTAAAAAAAAAAAAGAATTATAATGTCTAGGTTAGCACTGGTTTGGTTTCCAGCAGTGATGTGCTAGAGTGGGCCCATAAAGTTTTGGGAGAATACAAAGCTCTGGAGAGCCAAATGTAGTTTCTTCTCAGAGGCCTCCTTGGAAATTAGCCTTGGCGACAGTACTTATATCAAAAAAATCTGCAAACATTGGAGTTCCAGGGTCCCCCTCCTCTTTCTTCCTTCAGAATTGGTTTATCAGCATACTGCAGACTTCAAGTAACAGAAAACAAGACTAACAGATTTCAGTTCTAAGGGCATTCATGGTTTACTTGCAAGAAGATCAGAGAGTAGGCAGCCCAGGAATAGTGTTGTCAACAGAGAAGGCTCTTCTCATTCTCACATCAGTAGCAGTGTAGCAGGAAAAAAATAAGTTTGGCCTGCAGAACAGAAAACACCTTAAACACCACTTTGTTTAAAGAGGAAGAGGCTTTTAATGCTGTGGTGCAGCGGCCGGAGCTCAGGTCCAAAATGGTTACGCACCACTTTCCGTTATTAAACATTCCTTTACATATGTTTAGTCAAGATAGCAGACAAAGATAGCAGACAAAGGAATTTACATACAGTTTTCTAATTAGCATTTACAGGTATGCTGATTTTCATGTTGCGTTCCTATTGGCAAGGCACACTTAAGCAAAAGACAAACAGTGTTAAGTTGCAGGGAAGAAACTCATTTTTCCTTAGAAGCTGGGCTTATCTCAAGAAATTCTGTGAGGTGGGGGAAGGTCCTTGGGCTGGAGCCGAAGAGTGGCATCTAGGCTTCTGGAATTTTAAGTGGAATCTTCTTGAAAGCTTATCTCTCTCTCTCAGCAGTGACCATCCATTTCACTGCCTAGAGCTGTTCAGCTGCCGCTGCTTACCTTAAAATTGTATCTAACACAGACTCAAGTGAATTGGGGTTTAGTGGCAAAGGATGAAGTAGGGAAGGGATAAGCAACTGACAGTGTCTGCTGTGTATGTGTATGTGCAGGCATGGACATGCATACATGTCATTTGAACATATCTATATATGCATTAAAAATTATAAATCAATATACCACCCTCTTAGCGGTTTTTATATCTAAGGTAGAGAGGTAGGACATTGTGGAGACTTTTACTCCTTTGCAAGTTGCCCCATTTTTTTTTTAAGTGACTACATACTATGAGAACAAGTAATAAAGATATCTGCATTTTGAAAAAAAATTATAATAAGTGTGAAACCATTTAGTGTAGCACTGGGCACTTATTATAGCTTAATGAATAGTGCAACCTGGATTTAAATCTTTACTACTAAAATGCGTTTTAAAGCTTTTATAGGAAGCAATGCCTACCTCTTACTATATTTACTCTCAAATAGTTTATGGTTTCTGTTGCTGCTGTGAATGAGATGGAAGATTCATGGTGAAGTAGGAGGAGGCCAGGTTAAAAGGCAGTCTAGAGGAGGACCGGACTGTAGGGACCCTTGACTGACAGGGGGAACATTTGAGTTTTTCTTCTAAGAAATGAGAAGCCACTGAAAGAATGACTCAAAGGGTAACATAATCAGGGATATACCTTAGAAAGACCATTCCCATTGTAGTATACAGAACTGGGGTTGAAGGAGCAAAGGATCAAAGCCATGAAGAGCAACAATTAAGGCAAGTCCTTTGGATTCCAAGAATTTATACCACAGCTGCATAGTCACCAAGCACCTGGTATTTGAACCTTCTGGGGGAGGTTCCGGAAGGGTCAAAAAGATGTGGCTCATCAGGTGCTTGGAACTCTCCCCGCAGGCTCACAGGTAGCTCAGAACACGCCCTCAGTGCCATCAGGGACACATTTGGACTTAGGCCTGCTTTTGATTTTTTTCCTACTTTTTGATCTTCTCTCACACTTTATAGCTTAACAATGCCCTAGACATTAGTTGTTAACTGAGAAAATGTTGAGAAGTTGTCCAGAAAGAGGACACTGCAGAGACGGTCATGACTACACGTGTCTGGTTATGAAGTACTGAGGCCAAAGCCAAAGGTGATTACAGGTAGGCACAGAAAGAAGGGAGTTCTTGTGTGGTGTGAACGGTTAAGTCTCGGCTGCAAACCCAAAGGTTACAGGTCTGTTGTTCCCCTGGTGACATGTCAAAAGAAAGTCCTGGCAGTCTCCTTTCAGAAAATGAGCTACTGAAAATCCCACAGAACACAGTTCACATAGGACACACAAGGGATCACCCTGGACCAGAGTTGTCTCCATGGCAACTGGAAGAAGAAGAGAACTATAGGAGACTTAGGGAAACACTAAGTAGGATTTAGTGATTCTTAGAAATAAGAATTGAGACCTTAAGAAGGGTCAAAGATTCTGTGTGCTTTTCTCACCTGCTGTTTAGAAGTTTTATAAAGAGGTAGAGGAGTAGCTTTGGGGCCTCCAGAGAGAAGAAGGACAATTCTTAGATACATGGAACTCAGTGGCACTGTTTGACTAGAAGTTAAAAATTTAAAGCCAGCACTCAGGAGAGGTCCAAGTTGGATACAGAGAAAACTGTGAATGTAGCATTCACATTGGAAGGAAGGGATGACATGGGCAAGGAAACTTATACAGGAAAATTACGAAGACAAGACAGAGCCTGAGAAAAACAGCACGTTGATGGAATAAAGATTCTTCGAGCAGCAGCAAAAAGGTCAGAGAGTCTGAGAAAGTAAAGAGTATAGAGCTCACCTGCAATGGAGAGAAATCTGAAGAGAATTACTGGGTCAAGAGCTCTGGGACTGGCAATGAGGCCACTGTTGACTTTGGAAGCTGTTTGGAACAAGGGGTGGGGATGACTCTCTCTACAGTTAGTAGAAAGAAGAGAAAGGAATGAGATGAGGCCAAAAGGGAGGGTCTCTTTACATACCAATGAGTTGGATCCAACTCGGTGGCACTTGGCTTTTCTTAAGTAGTAGTAGTGTCTTAAAGACCACTCAGGGTTAGAGTACAAAGCTACCCAGCAGTATGGCAGAAAAAAGGCCTGGTGATTCTGCTTCCTTTATGATTACTCCATGGAGAAAATGATACGGAGCTTCTCTGATCTGTAACCCATGAGGTGCCATGAGTCAGTCAGCTGGATAGCAACTGGTAAACAGATTGGGCGAATAAGAGGCAACTGAGTATCCACCATGTAACTACCAAAAACATTCAGAAAATCCGCAAGTATTTTCCAACAATCTGATTTATTGGGTAGTTACTATTACCTGGATGCTGAAAAACCTCCTTAAAAAAACCTTCATTAACTTCACTGCATGATAAACTGCTAAGTATGGCCTAGAAGTCCCTCTACTTAAACTCTCCAGGCTCATCCTTTGCTTTCCCTCACACAGTGCAAACAGCTTCCAGTTTTCCAAATGTCTCCTGCTTTTTTTGTGCTCCTGACTTGTAGCTTCTATGTTTTTCGATTGCTTCTTGTCTTGGTCAATCTGTAACCATTTACTAGGCCAAGCGAAATTCTTCTCTATAAAACCTTTTGGGGTTCTCAAGGTTAGTAGGAACTTTTCCCTTGTCTGGTCCTCACTGTATATTATATATCCGTTATTTCGACCACCTAGTTCTATGCTGGGTATATAGTCTGTAATCAATAAATGCTAAATGAAAATTGTAGGTCTAAAAGTGTTGCACAGATTTTTCATTTAAAAAAAAGTCTTTGGTTTGGCATTTTGTCTTGTCATCCATTATTTCATGATTTTCTTCAACAATAAGAAAGCAAATTTAAAAATATTTAAAATTTGTAAAATAAAGCTGTAGTTTCATTTTGCCTGTGTAATTTTCCACTGTAGTTTTTAAATGTGGGCTATTTTTCCCTTTCTTTAGGCTCTTTCCTTTGAAGCAACTATCTTCTTTCTGGCTGGAGTATTAAGAAATGAGGACGGCTCCTTTTATTTAATCTAAATGACTAAACTCAAGCCAATTATGGTTTCAGTGCCACGGGAATCTAAGAGGTTTAATTTCAGTTTATATTTGCATTTGGGACTGTTGTTTCTCCCGAGGGAGAGATGGGGAAAGACAGCCTTTACACCTGGTTTCAGGTTGATTGCAATCAATACTGGACGATTTTAGCATAAAAGACTCAATTTGCATTAAACACCTTTTGAAGAGGAGAAGGCGGCAGTGATGAAGAGAAATCTTTACACACGATCCCGCCAGTTTGCGTCGTTCTTCAGGGAATAGGCTTTTCAAAAGCTAAGGAACAAAAGAGGATTTGGTTTTCCATTCTCCATGAAGCAGCAGCAGATTGTGAAGCAGCTACCAGGAGCAACCAAAATATAAATTATCAACAAGAGGAAGACGTGTGTGTGTGTGTGTGTGTGTGTGACACACACACAGTTCTATTCTAAGCAGTGCCTTTTCTTAGAGTACACGCTAAGACTACATAGACATTTTCATGCGGTACCTCATTATGTAATATTTATAATGAAAAGCACTGCAGTGGCATCGCAGACACATTTCCGTTACCCAGGCATTTACAGTCCTAAGTGGGATACAACAGAGGAAGGTAAGGGACAAGAAGCGCAGTGCAGGCGAAGAGGTTTGTTGCTAAACTCCTGGAGTCAATCCCGTTCGGCAAGCCCACATGGCAGAGCAGAACCATAGGGTTTCCTAGTCTGTAACCTTTATGGCAACTGATAGCCAGGTCCTTCTCCCATGGATCCCCTGATAGGTTCCAACTCTGTTTAGCCGTGCATTACCAGGGCCTTAAAAAGTAGTCGGCCGGGAGGGAAACCAACCACTTCTGCAGAAGCAGAGCGTTGACAATTTCGCCGGGGCCCTAACAGCAGCCTGCGGATCCACAGCGGCACCTCTGGGCTTCAGGATCAGTAGGGAGCTTGTTTAAAAATGCAGAATTTAGATCTGACCTCTCAGACTGTTATTCATTAGGGTGGTAAGGTTCTAAAACCCCCCCTTTTCAGCCTGCTGTCTGGGATTCTGAGCTGGAGGCGGGGCAGGAGCGTTCTCGGGCGGGCGGAAGAGCGCCTGGAAAGGCGCCACACGAGCCCGCGCGCGGGCGCTGCTCCCCAGCAACAGCGCATGCCTGGCTCACCCCGGCGCGGGCTCGCGGGCCGCTCTTCCAATCGGAGCCCGGCATTCTCCGAGTGCGTATCCTGGAGCTGGGGGCTGCGAGGGTGGGAGGAAAGGGGTGGGCTGGGGCCGCCGGAGGCCCTTGGAGGTCTGTGAGGAGAAGCCCAGCCTTCCCAGCCTCCGGAAGTGACCGTTGTAAACTTCAGTTCCCGGGGGGCTTGCCCTCTTCCTTCGTCCTTTGCTACTCCTTCTCTTTCCCTGGGTCCTAGAGTCCGTCGGGTTCCAACAGTTTTTGCTCTTTTCCCCCTCGGGTTAGCCCCCTACCCTGGGGACTTGAAGCTGCCCAAGGGGTCTGGGATGTGCGGTCTAGAGCAGCACAAGAGACCGCTGAGGTAACTGCGGGCTGTCCGGGCTTTGAGGTATATGACGCGGGAGGCACGGGGTTGGGGGCGGTGGTGAGTTATGAGGACCCGTAGTTAGTTTGGGGTTGCCTGGAGCGGTTCTTGTGGCCTTTGGGGACACGCCTCCAGCTCCTAGGGCTGGGCCTCTCTGCCCACCTGGAGGGCGATCTCGGTCATCCTAGCAGCGCTCTGGGGACCGAGTCGGAACCAGACCTCTGGACCTAGAGGGCCCCGGCTACGCGCTCTTTAGGTCTCCGACTCCTGGCTGCGAGACTCTTTGCCTCCAGGCAATCAGTGAGCCCCTTGAGGCCAAAGTCCTGTCTCCTTTTTTGTTTATCCGTTTGATCTGCTGTCTTCTGCAGCTTCTACTGCCTTGCTCTCCAAGTCTCTAAGAGACTTAGAAAAGGCTACTGTGTTTTTTTCTGAGGCAGTAGATGTTCTGCAGAAATGGACAGCAGTTTTTGAATGTTCTTTACGTCGCTTTCCGACTCGACGGCACTTGGCTGGCTTGGCTTATGTCGCTTTAGATACAACCACATTTATTGGTTTAAGAGAATTTCACACATCCTGCCTAAGTTGACTCAAAAAGCTATTTCAGTTGGTGGCCAAGTCTGCCAGATGCCTTGCACTTGGGTGTTTTAAAGCTGCATAATGTTGGAGAAAAGACCCACCATTTTGTCGCTCGTTTAACAGTTGGTGCCTGGTAACAACAAAACAGTCGGTGGTAGGGCAGGAAGTGAACTGGTTTCCCAGGAAATGCAGGGGAAGCAAAGGCAGTGCAGCCTGCAAAGAGGAAAAGAATTACAAAAACCCAAACCCATTGCAGTCCCGTGGATCCGACTCATAACAAGGAGGAAAGATGAAAGGAATAAGACAGGAACTTCGAATATCTAACATTTCTAGGGTCTTTATCTGCCGGGTAAAGAAGATGGACCTGGTTCCGTCGAATTGTATACGATATACATACGCATACATATATACAATTGTATATGTAATATATATATAGAATTATCTGATTCTGTGTCATAGTTCTTTGTATTTTGATGAAAGAGCTAAACACCCCATTAACTCTGCTGACACACACCTCCAACACAAGTGTGGTTATTACCTGAAGGCAGCACTGTACTGTGAAAAGGGGATGGACAAGAGAATTCTGACTCTGTTACTACAGGTCTTTCCACAAGTTATTCAGCCTCTCCAAACCTCAGTTTTCTCATCTATGAAATGTGTATAATAGTCTTGAAAGGTTTTGAAAAGGGTGAAAGGGGATCATATATACCTAGCGTAGTATCTGGTGCATAGCAGGCACTCAGTAATGGCAGTTTCTATCCGTTCATCCCCCTCCCACTGCTTTGCCCTAATCTGTGCAGACGCATTGGGAAGCAAGCACTTTCTGGATGACCCACTGGAGGACCCAGATGTGAATATAAAATGATGATGGATGAGGTATCTGGTCAGGTGGTAGAAAAACTGTACCATTATTGGCTCTGAGATCCAAAGTACAGTTGTCTTTCTGGCAGGTATTTCCTCTCAGAATGTCCAGATCATTGCTGGTGTAAATGTCAGATACTCTCCTTTTCCTGATTTCTTCCTCTTCTATTCATTGGCAGGTAGAGGGTTTGAAAGTTGCCATAGGGCCTTCTGTTTGGTGCTTTGGCTTCTCAGACTGCAACATCACGTCAAACATAACTCGTACATAGCTTTGAGGACCTCCTGTCCCTGGGCTCACTTTCACTTTCTTTCAAACCGAATTCCATGCCCCAGAGATTGGCACTATGTATAGCATTTCCAAATTTAAGAAAAATTTTTGTCACTACTTTATTTTGGAAGGCACCCATGGGTGGTAGGAAGAGTTTAGCTGTTGACTGCTAGCTGAAAGGGTGGTGGCTCCATCCCCAGAGGTGCCTTGGAAGTTAGGCCTGATGATCTGCCTCTGAAAGGTCACAACCGTGAGAACCCTGGGGGGCAGTGTTAGTCTGCGCTGCTGGAGGCTCCATGAGCTGGAATCCATTGGATAACGACTAACAGCAATATTTTCTTTTGAGAATTTAATTATTGTGTTCTTACAAGAAACAATTTTTTTTTTTTTTTAACATTTTGTCATTTTTTCCCCCAGTCCTTTCTAGAAGAAATAAAACCACTTTTTAAATTTAGGCATTATGTATTGTTGGAGACCTGGTGGAATAGTGATTAAGAGCCATGACTGTTAACCAAAAGGTCAGTGCTTTGAATCTACCAGCCACTCCTCGAAAACTCTGTGGAGCAATTCTGCGCTGTCCTATAGAATTGCATGAGTTGGAATTAATGGCAACAGTTTTTTTTTTTTTTAAACGTACATTAATTTAAAAGTTACAAATAGGTAACAAATGACAAATCACTCAAATTTTCAGACTCGAATATATAACCACTGCCATATTGTTCATTATTTTAACAGACTTCAGTCCAGCTAACCTGTAAGGCAAAGGCGTCTTGGACAATTTTAACTGTCAGTGACGAAGTGTATTGTTAAGAACGGATGTTTTGAAAGAATTGAATGACTGATCATGAGTTCAAGTCCTTCAAGTAATTCTGCTGGTGATATCCAGAGGTAAGCCTGCAGACTTACCTGAGTGGGTGGGTGGGCTGATTGTAAGAATTCTTACAGGATGGTAAGAGAAGTAGAAATTTAGTGGGACTGGGAAGCCCTGATGGCATAGTTGGCTAAAGGTTATAGCTGCTAATCAAAACGTTGGCAGTTTGAATCCACCAGGTGTTCCTTGGAAACCCTGTGGGACACTTCTGCTCTGTCCCATGGGGTCACTGTGAATTGGAATTGACTTGATGGCAATCGGTTTTTTTTTTTTTTTAGTTTGGGGCAGAAATGGAGCCCTGGTGGCACAGTGGTTAAGAGTTTGGCTGCTAACCACAGTGCTGACAGTGGCAATCCATCAGCTGTTTCTTAGAAACTCTATGGGGCAGTTCTGCTCTGTGCTGTGGGGTTGCTATGAGTTAGAACTGACAGGACAGCAACAGCTTTGTTTGTTGTTTGGTTTGGGGACAGGAATGATGCCTCCCTGAAATTGGAACTGCATCTAGAGTCTTCGTGGGGCTTTTTGTGCTTCTTTATTAACTTGGAGGCTATAAGTTCACATGTCCTTTCTTTTGTCACAAGAGATGGCTTTTTCTTTTCTGCTATTCTTTCTTTTTCCAAATTGCTGCCTATTCCCATTTCTGTTCGTTATTATTTTGGCTTGCTATAACCTTTGCGGCTGCAATTTCTTGTCTTTCTTCATGGCCCCAACTCTAATTCATGGCTTCTGTTTAAGCATTCTTTTAGTTTCCTAATTGGTCTTTTACTTGGTTTCTTCATTTTACATTCCAAGAGGGAGTATCTAATTGCATATCTTTTTAGTGCCATTTGTCTTTGCTATTGGATGAGGTGGCTGTGTTTGGTTCAGTCACCTTTGGTGGGTGGAGTCCATGATATAAAACTGCGTCTTTTAGAAGAGTATGTTTCCAAGTGTGGTTTACAAGAAATAAGTACAGAAATTGGACCTAAGTATTTAGAGACTTTTAAGTTCATATAACAGAACCATTTCACATCTGCTAATGTAATAATAAAGCATTTGAACTTGCATTTAATTCTTTTACTATGACTGAGTGTAAGTATACAATCCAAGTCAAGTTTTCATGCTCCCTTCTCTACAACTCTGTCTATTCTCCCCACCCTGTGATGGCACACTCCTCCTTTTTACTCTTTACTTCTAAAATCTTCCCAACAAACACCCATCCGCTCCTCTCCAGCCTTTTCTCTCCCCTCTAGGAAGAAACCTACAGGACAGCCTTCTAGAAATGTATCAAACCATAAAGTACATACACCACATGTTCACTCTCTGTCCCTGAGTATAGTCCATGCTTTGTCTGAAGTATTGACTTCAGTACTGGTTTTATGTCTGAGGAAGCAACAAGTCTGGGGGCCATGTTCCCAAGGGACCCTGCAGGTCACTGAGCCATCAGTTCTGGTCTTTTAGTCGAGTTCTGGATCTGCACACCTCTTTTTCTCATGTTATGTCAGGGGATCTGCATTGTGATTCCTAGCAAGGCTGTCTGTGGTGGTGGCAGGCACCATCTGGTTCTTCTGGTCTCATGCTGATGTCGTCTCCTAATCATATGGGTCGTTCTGTCTCCTGGGCTCACCTTTCCTTTTGTCTTTGATGTTCTTGGTCATTGTCTGTTCCAGGTTGATCAGGACAAATTGATCCGTTTTTATTATGTTTTACAAAAACATTTTTTATTGTGTTTTACAAAAATGTGGGGAATAGGGTTACTGTGAACTGGGGTCGACTCAGCAGCAGCAGGTTTGGTCTTTTGATTTTGCCTAGTTTGGTGGCACAGTGGTTAAGGGCTATGACTGTTAACCAAAAGGTTGGCAGTTCATATCCACCAGGTACTCCTTGGAAAGTCTGTGGAGCAGTTCTGCTCCATCCTGTAGGGTCACTCTGAGTCAGAACACTGATTTAGGCTGTTTTTTCAATAAGGATCTGTGGGTGGACAACCACTATGACTGCTGTGTTCTTCACCTGTAAACAGAATTTGCTAAATAAACCTTTTATGTCTGTTTTTAGAAGCTACTGTAATTCTTTCTGGAGCAAGATAGGGAACAAATAAATAAAATGTACTTTTTTTTTCCTTTGTTAAAATTTTATCTTCACGGTATGTAAGGCTTTCCTTTTCAGATGTTTGAAATGGGCAGAGGGAGGCCTCAACAGCTCGGCCTCCTTTATCACCTTGAATGACGTGATTGGAAACTTGAGTAGAGGATCGTCAAGATTCCTTCTTGCTGTGGCATATACTATATGTGTTGTTTTTAGGTGCCATCCAGTCAATTCCGACTCATAGCGACCCTATATGCAGTAGAAAGAAACACTACTAGTCCTGGGCCATTCTCACAATTGTTGCTGTGTTTGAGCCTCGTTGCAGTCACTGTGTCACTCCATCTCGCTAGGGTCTTCCTCTTTTTCAGTGAACCTCTATTTTCCCAAGCATGATATCTTCTGGGAACCGGTCCCTCCTGACAATGTGTACAGAATATGTGGGACAAAGTCTTGCCATCCTTGCTTCTAAGGAGCATTTTGGCTGTACTTCTACCAAGAGAAATTTGTTTGTTCTGGCATTCCATGGTATACCTAATATTATTTGCCAATACTATCTTTCAAAGGCATCAATTCTGTGTGTCTTTATATACATTTTCTTTTAAATACAAATGATATATGTGTTTTTTATAAAAATTAATAAAAGTGTACCAGCAAAACCTTTTATAATCTTGTCACTTAAGTACTGATAACATTTAGGTGGCTACTTGTCTAGACTTTTTCTCATGAAAATATGAATATGTAAGTATGTATTTTAAATAATAGAGCTGAACTAAAGCTTTTAAAAGGCAGCTTCAGATGTCAAAATATTGTAACAAAATGTGCAAAGACCTGGAGATGGAAAACTAAAAGAGAGGGACACACTTGGCATTTCTCAAACTGAAAGAAATAGAGAAAAAATTCAAGCCTTGAGTTGCAATTTTGAGAAATTTTATGGAGAAAAAAACAATGCAGGAAGCATCAAAGAAGATGGAAGGAATACAAGTCACTCTACATAAAAGAATTGGTCAGAGTTCAGCCATTGCAGGAGGCAGCATATGATCAAGAACTGATGGCTCTGAAGGAAGGGGTCCAAGCTGCACTGAAGACACTGGTGAAAAACAAGTCTGCAGGAGCTGATGGAATACCGGGGGAGATGTTTCAGCAAACTCTATGTGAATAAATTTGGAACACGGCTACCTGGCCAAGCAACTGGAAGAGATTGCACATTTGTATCCATTCCAAAGAAAGGTAGTTTCTTAACCAAATACAGATAATTTCTTAACCAAATTATTCCAAAATGCAGGTAATTTCTTAACCAAATGCAGAAGTTATCAAACAATACCACTGATGTCACACCCACCTGGAATTTTGCTGAAGATCGTTCAGAAGTGGTTATAACTATATGTAGACAAGAAAGTGCCAGAAATTCAAGCTAGATTCAGAAGAAGCTATGGAACCAGGATGTCAGATGGATACTGGCCCAAAGCAGACAATACCAGAAAGATGTTTACCTGTGTTTTATTGACCATGCAAAGGCATTTGACTTTGTGGATCACAACACATTATGGAAACCATTGCAAAGAGTGGGAATTCTAGAACACTTAATTGTGCTCATGAAGAACCTGTACTTAGACCAAGAGGCAGCTGTTCGAACAGAACAAGGGGATGCTGCATAGTTTAAAGTCGTGAAGGCTGTGCATCAGAGTTGTTATTCTATATGCTGAGCAAATCTAAGAAGTTGGAATATGTGAAGGAGAACAGGACATCAGGATTGGAGAAAGACGACTTGCTTTATACAGATGACACCACCTTGCTTGCTGAAAGTGAAGATGACTTGAAGCATTTATTGATGAAGATGAAAGACTACAGCCTTCAGCATGGATTGTGCTTCACCGTACAGAAGATAAAATGTCCTACAACTGGATGGTTTGCAACATTGTGATAAATTGAGAAAATGTTTAAGTTGTTAAAGATTTCATTTTACTTGGATCCACAATTAACTTCCAAGGAAGCAGTAATCCAAAAATCAGAGAACTTATTGTATTGGGCAAATCTGCTGTAAAAAATCTCTTTAAAGTGTTAAAAAGCCAAGATGTTACCTTAAGAACTAAGGTGCACCTGACTCAAGCCATGATGTTTTTGTTGGCCGCATACGCATGTGAAAGTTGGACAGTGAATAAAGAAGACCAAGAAAAACTGATGCCTTTAAATTATGATGTGGGCAAAGAATATTGAACAGACCATGAACTGCCAGAACCAACAAATCTGTACAGTCACTGTACTCACTAGAAGCAAAGATGTCAAGAGGTCATCTCATATACTTTGGACATTATCAGGAAGTATTAGTCCCTGGAGAAGTACATTATGCTTGGCCAAATGGACGGTCAGTGAAAGATAGGAAGACCCTCAATGAGGTAAACTGACACACTAGCTGCAACAGTGGGGCAGACGTAGCAACAGTTGTGAAGATGGTGCAGGACCAGTGTTTTACTCTGTTGTACTAAGGTCACTGTGACTTGGAATTGACTTGATGGCACCTAACAGCAACAGTTTCAGAAATTAGTAATATGCCACATTTAGTATCTTGCTTTTATCAATTTCTGGGGGGATATCTTTTTACCACATCAATATAAATCTGTCTTAATATTTAATTACTAAATTGCTTTTCAGAATTGTAGCATCTAGATAAATTTAATTTGTTTAAACTCTACCACTGCTTTATTTTCTGTTTTTATAGATTTGTCCTTTTCAAACAGTTCATGTAAAGGGAATCATACATTATGTAGTCTTTTGTGTGTTGTTTTTTTCTCTGAGTATGTTTTTGAGATTTATTATATTGTAGTATCTATCAGTACTTGTTTTCTTTTTATTGCTGAACAGTATTCCATTGTATAACTATATCACATTTTGCTTACCTGTTTACCAGTTGGTAGATATTTTGGTGGTTTCCAGTTTGGGGCTATGATGAAAAATGCTATGGATATTTGCATATAAGTTTTTGTGTGGAGATATGTTTTTTAAATTTTTAAATTATGATTAAGTGAAAGTTTACAATCCAAGTCAATTTTCCATATAAAACCCCAGGTACTTGCCTCTTTGTAACTCTGTTCTCCTCACCTTGTGACAGCACACTCTTATTTTTGGCTCTTTACTTCCAGTATTCACTTAACCAACACTTGTCCCCTCCTCTACCCTCTCTTTTCCCCCTCTAAAAGAAACCAGTAGGACATCCTCGTATATATATTAAACCATGAAGTACGCACACCACATGCATCATGCTGTGTCCCCAAGACCAGTCCATTCTTTGTGTGAAATGTTGGCTTCAGTACTAGTTTCAGCTATTGGCTAGCAATAAGTCCAGGGGCCATGTACTCAGGGGACCTTCCAGGGTGTTGGACCATCCAGTGTGGTCTTTTAATAGAGTTCTAGATCTGCATACCCTTTTTTCTTCTGCAGCATCAGAGACTCTACATTGTGCCCCCTGTCAGGGCTCTCTTGGGTGGTAGCCAGGCACCATCTGGTTCTTCTAGTCTCATGCTGATGTAGTTTCCCAAGCATATGAATCCTTCTGTCTCTTGGATTCCTCTTTTCTCCTGCCTTTGATGTTCTCAGTTGTCATCCATTTCGGGTGGCTTGGGACCAATTGATGTTCCTCAGATTGGCAGCTTTCTAGCTTTTAAGACCCCAGATGCCATTTGCCAATATGGGATACAGGAGACTTTCTAGGAAAAATGCAGATTATGGCAGTTGACCTTGATGTCCCCTGAAAACATGGTTCCAATACTCCTGTCCCTATATTTGGACTGTCTTTTGAAATGTTGGATTGAATTTAGAAAACCTTTTAGCTTGTGGTGTAGTCCACTTATGCTGACCTGTCTTCTACTGCTTGCTGTCACTGCGTTCAACTAACCAAATTCCTGTTGACTATCTAATCTGTGAATAACCCTCTCCCTCCCTCCCACCCTTGTAGCCATCAGAGTGTTTTCATCTGTGCCTAAATCTTTTCTTAAGTCCTTATAATAATGGTCTCATATGATATTTGTCCTTTTGCAGCTGACTGATTTCACACTCATCATGTCTTCCAGTTGATTACAGGTTATGAGATGTTTCATAAAAGCCTCATTGTCTTTATCATTGCATAGTATTCCATTCTGTGTACATACTATGGTTTGTTTATCCATTCATCCATTGATAGGCACCTAGGATGAGTCCATCTTTTTGCTGTTATGGACAGTGCTGCAATAAACATTGGTGTGCATGTATTGGTTTGTGTGACAGTCCTTATTTCTGTAGGATAAATTCCAAGCAGTGGGATTGCTGGATCTTGTGGTATTTCTATTTCTTGCTTTTAATAAAGTGCCCAATTGCTTTCCAAAGTGGTAGTACCATTTTACATTCCCACTAGTAGTATTGAAAAGTTCCAGTCTCTCCATAGCCTCTCCAATGTCTGTTGTTTTGTGTTTTTTATTTATTTATTTATTTATTTATTTGGATTAGTGCCAACCTTGTTGGGGTGAGATGGTATCTCAGTGTAGTTTTGATTTGGATTTCTCTAATGGCTGTGGGGACCTTTGTTTTCATTTCTGTGGTAGATTACTTGGAGTAGCAGTGCTCTCAGTGTATGTTAAAATGTTTAAGAAACTCCCAAATTGTATTTCAAAGTGGCTGGATTATTTTTTATTCCCACCTCAATGGATGAGAGTTCCAGTTTCTTCATGTCTTCACTGGCACTTGTTGTTTCTTGGAGATTAAGTAAATGAAATGTTTTAGAATAGTGCTTGCAAAATAATAAGACCGTTTTTTTGTTACACATTTTTATTTTCTCATCCTACACTTTTTTTATTTAGCTGTTGGTCCTTGGGCTATCCTCTGATTTTTTATTTACTCATTTATTTTTTGAACTTTTATGGCCTTTGTCTCTATGTCGCTGTCTGGAAGGTTTTTCTGTATTTATTTAGGTTTTCATTTCTTATTTTGTGCTTTTTATTTCCAGGAGATATTTTTTCTTTCCTTTTTTTATGGTGGATAGCCAAGCCAGCCAAGTGCCGTCGAGTCAGATCCGACTCATGGCGATGTTCTTTGAATATTTCATTTTTTTATTTTTGTTGTTGTTGAGTATGTAGCAAAGCACAGACCATTTCTGCGGTTTCTGCTGTACCATTTAGTGATAGTGGTTACATTCTTAGAGTTGTATAACCATTCATTGCCTCCTTTTCTGAGTTGTTCCTCGTAAGTAACAGAAATTCTGTGCCTCCTAAGGTCCTATCTCATCTTTCCAGTTGGTGTTGTTGGGGCCTAAAAAGGATGAGTGGAAGTTTTGAATGAGACTTTGTGTTTGTGACAATCTCTGTAGAGTGATCTGGTTAGGTTGTTATGCTGGAGAACTTGTAGCATTAACATTTTTTTTTTCCTTTTTCTGGCTTTTTGTTTAGATATATCAGAAATACTTTGAATATATTTAATGAGAATAAATTTTATCATGTTCTCATTTTATAGATCAAAGAGTGTTTCATCTGATGTAAAACAAATGCTTAAAAGTGAATCAGACGTGGATATTACTGCTGATCTCAGAAAGAAACTTCATCGGGCTAAGAAAGAGAAATTAGAAATAACAACCAAGCATAATGCAGAGGTAAAATTTAGTTTTCTTCTCAGATGTAGAGTTTGCTTATGTTAGGTTCATTTCGTATTATACAGTCTCTGCATTTAGCTTTATCACCGTAGTATAGTTGAGCTTAAAAAAGGAAATAATAGTAAGGAAAACAGATGGTTTTTTTTTTTTGTACAATGGAATACATGTAGGAGTAGTAAATTAGAGATTTAATTGATCATTATGTTTATTTGTTGTTGCCTTAGATTTCTTTTAATTATGAATCCAGCTTGGTCATAAATATTAATTGGTGATTGTGTTTGGTGACTAAGGGATTTATAAATTATGTATTTTTAAAATCATAGCATAGGTTCCTTTCTGGCCTCCATCATGAAATGATCTCTTAAATTTTTTTTTAAAGAAATAATTTCTTTTTAAATAAGTATTTTGAGTATGGAATTTTTACTGATAGTGCAAGTTGTAAATTATCTTAATTTCCTTTTGTTTTACTATGTTGTCTTTTTTTTCTTTACTAATGTGTATGTGTGTAAATTTTTTCAGTATATGTATGTATATATTACAAGTATTGTCTTTAAGACAGTTCATGAATTATATGTTCAGGTCTTTTTAAAAAAAAATTTTTATTGTGAATAAGTGAAAGTTTATAATCTAATTTGGCATTCCTGCCTCTCTGCAACTTATCTGCTCTCTTCACCCTGTGTTCACATCTGTTTGTATGTCATGTTCTTTCTCCTTTTTTACCTAAATCTTAATTATTCTTAAGCTCAGTTTAGGCATTTTGGTAGAGTGGAAAGAATATATGAAGTTATGCCGACCTGAACTCAATTTCTGACCCTTCTATTTACAAGATACGTGATTCTGGTCTAGTTATTTATACTGTACATCATTAACTTCTCATTGTAAAATGCCATTCCCAAAGAGTTGTTGTGCTGATTAAGTGAAATAAAGATTGTAAGGTATCTGTGCACCGTAATAATAGATATAATGAATTGAGAGTTAAACATAAGTGATGTGTTTTCTTTTCCTTTTGCTAAATTCTGAAACTGTCCTTTTGGGAAAAACCTTTCAAGTCTTCTTAAATTAATCAAATTATGCCTTTCTTTGCTGTCCTGCAACACTTTGCTGTTGTAGCTATTTGGAAACTTAGATCCTTCATGCCTACCTGCTCTTCTTTAGTCTTTAAGCTCCCTCAGAACTGAAAGCTGTGGCTGTGCTTGTTTGTGTGTGCATCTTTCATGTTGGTTGTTGGCACTTAGTAGGCCTTCAGTGCTTGTATGTTGAATAAATGTATGATAAAGTGGTTTTTTCAGGGTCTCTAAAAAATAAACATAACACCCTTAACCCCCTGGCCCTTGAATCCATTCTGACTCAAAACTACCCTATAGGACAGAGTAGAACCACCCCCTGGAGTTTCCAGGGAGCACCTGGTAGATTCAAACTGTCCACCTTTTGGTTAGTAGCCAAGCTGTTAACCACTTCAACACCAGAGTGTCTGAGAAATTAATATATGACAGTTTTATTTGTAATTTTTTAGTGCTACTAAAGTAATTTTTCAGTTACAGTTGAAGCAATTGCTTCTATTTTTATTGTAATAATACATACTAATGTAAAATATTTGTTAGACATATAATTATCATAAATGCAAACTCACTTTTTAAAACCAAATGTACATGTCACTTGAGAGTATTAGTGTCATACCAGTCATTCATCTGTTAAATACATTGTCTCACATGTATTTGTAATTGTGATTAGGTTTCTCTTAGTGCAACATGTTATCTTTTATTTGATCAAAATGTTTTGAAATCTGTGTTCATATTAAATAGATAGGAAATTATCTCAGGGAAGAAAAATAATTTTCTCAAAATAGGCAATTATAGTTGGTTAATTCTAGGTTTATATTACTGATATATATGTATGTTTTAACATTTTATTATGGTTTGGGCCAAAGTTTGCAGACCAAATTAATTTTCCATTCAGCAGTCTGTAGGGGTCTGACAATTAAGTTTGTGAACTTGCCACCATGTGCTTACATTGGCAGCACTGTACAAACAACTTGGTAAGGTTTCATAACCTTGGTATATCAGTGTCTCACAGCTGTGTTCATGTCAATGTGTGGCAGTGTCTTGTTGAGTGGTATTTGTCATTGTATATTTTTGTGTGCTGTTGCAAAAATGCTAGAGCTTGGATTAGAACAATGAACCAGCATTAAATAAATTCCTTGTCAAACTTGGCAAGAGTGGAAGTGAAATCAGGGACATGTTGTTCCAAGTTTATGGGGATCATGCCATGAAGAAAATGACAGTGCATAAATGGATTAAATGTTTTTCTGATCTCCATGACCCAAAAAGTTCTGTCAGTCTAAGTCAGGAGTCAAAATGATGTTAACCTTTTTCGATATTGGAAGGATTGTTCATTATGAATTTGTACCAAATGAGTGAACAGTTAACCAAGTTTACTGTTTGGAAGTGCTGAAAAGGCTGTATAAAAAAGTTAGACGAAAATGACCTGAACTTTTCGCCAACATCTCATGGCTGTTGCATAAGGACATGGCATCAGCTCCCATGGCGCTATCTGTGAGGGAGTTTTTAGCCAGGAAACAAAAAGCTGTTGAAACACCCTCCCTACTTACCTGATCTGGATGCTAACGACTTTTGTCTTTACCTGAAGATAAAGGAAATATTGAAAGGAATACATTTTGGTGACATTCAGAACACCAAGAGTAATAAGATGACAGCACTAATGGCCATTCCAGAGAAAGAGTTCCAAAATTGCTTTGCAGGGTGGACTAGACACTGAGGTCAGTGCATAGCTTCCCAAGGGGAGTACTTGGAAGGTGACTGTTGTAGTCAGTTGGGGGTGCTCTAACAGAAATACCACAGAGTGGTATTTCCTTTAATAAAGGAAAGTTTATTCTGACACAAGTTTATTCTGGCTACAAGTCCATGTTTAGGGTGTCCACTCTAGGAGAAGGCTTGCCCCTTGTCGGCTCTGGAGGAAAGTCTGGTATTGCGTTAGTCTTTGTCCAGGGAGCATCTTGGCGCAGGAACCTCAGGTCTGATGGACGCGCTCTTCTCCGAGTGCTGTTTTCTTGATGGTACGAGGTTCCCAATTCTTTGCTTGCTTCTTTTTCCTTTTATCTCTTGCGGGATGAAAGGATTAAGGGTGGAGCAAGCCATACTCCAGGGAAACTCCCTTTACAGTGGAGCAGGGAGGTGATCTGATAAAGGGATTTACAGTCCCACCCTAATCCTTCAACATACAGCACAGGAAAACCACAAAATGGAGGACAGTCACAAGATACTGGGAATCATGGCCCAGCCACATGGCTACACCTATTTTGCGGGGGGGGGACACAATTCAGTCCATGACAGTGATAATAGTGATAGTTAACAATGAGGTGTGTAGCACTTTTTCTAGGATGAGTTTATGCAGGTAGAAGAGTTCATGAATCTAATTGTCAGACCTAGTACACAGATGTATTTGTAGCACATGCAAATGTGTACGCTGAAATATCCTCTGCCAAACTGATACACAGTATGTTCACATGTGTGCTCCCATATGCCATCCCATACCTGTTCAGCATACATATATCTACCAATGTATCTGCTTCTGATTTATTATTTGACTAATTATTCTTATTGCCTAAATTATTTGTGTAGATAATTTACTCTTGTAGTAATGTTTTTCTTTTCAGCTATATAATCTCTGAGTATACCTTTCACAGAATAAGACAGAGATGGATGAAATGATCAAGGAAAACTAAGGCCACACATTTACCGTATCAACTAAACCCAGTGCTCACGTACATTGTACTGGGTGATTGACAGAAAGTATATGTAACATGATTTTTCTGAAAATTTTATTGTTGTGCATTCTTGGGCCAGTTACTTATCTTTCTGAGCCTCAGTTTCCTTTGAGAGTGTAGAGCTAATAGGTGTCTGTTGGTTCTATTTTCAGGTACTATTGAGTTTGTTCTGACTCAGCAACTCTGTGTACAGCGGAATGAAACTCTGCCTGGTTCTGTGCTATCCTCACAGTCCTTGTGTTTGAGTCCACTGTAGCAGCCACTTTGTCAGTCTATCTTATTGAGGGTCTTTCTCTTTTTCACTGATTCTCTAGTTTACCAACCATGATGTCTTTCTGCAGGGACCGGTTCCTCCTGATGGTATGTCTGAAGTACGTGAGACGAACTCTTGCCATCTTTGCTTCCAAGGAGCATTCTGGCTGTCATTCTGCCAAGGCAGATTTGTTCGCTCAAGCAGTCGATGGTATATTCAGTATTCTCCGGCACCATAAGTCAAAGGCACTAGTTCAGTCTTCTTTATTCATTATCCTGCTATCCATGTATGTGTCTGTGCTTACGAAGTAATTGAAAATACAAAGGCTTGGGTCAGACACTTTAGTCCTTAAGGTAACATCTTTGCTTTTTAACACTTTAAAGAGATCCTTTGCAGCAGATTTGCCCAGTGCAATGCATCGTTTGATTTCTTGACGGTCGCTTCCTTGGGTGTTGAAGTAATATGAGGTCTTTGACAACTTCAGTCATGTCTTCTTATATTGTGCTGTTCCTTGTTGGTCCAGTTGTGAGGATTTTTGTTTTCTTTATGATGAAGTGGTGGTTTTTGATCTTCATCAGTAAGTGCTTGAAGTCCTCTTCACTTTTAGCAAACAAGGTGATATCATCTGCATATTGCAGGTTGTTAATGAGTGTTGCTCCCATTCCAGTGCTCAATTCTTCATATAACCCAACTTCTCGTATTATATGCTGACCATATGGATTAAATAAGTGTGGTGAAAGGATACAACTTTGGTGCACATCTGTCCTGATTTTAAACTATGCAATATTCCCTTGTTCTGTGTGAACAGCTGCGTCTTGGTCTATGTACAGATTCTGCTTGAGCACAATTATGTGTTCTGAAATTCCTATTCTTCACAATGTTATCCATAATTTGTTATGATGTATACAACTGAATGCGCTTCCATAAGTGGTAATGCACAAGTAAATGTCTTTCTGGGGCTGATCTGACATCAGCAGTGACATTCCTCATTCCACATCCACTTCTGAATCTCGCTTGAATTTCTGGCAGATCCCTGTCACTGTACTGCTGCAACTGTTTTTGAATAATCAGGATTTCTCTTATGTGTGATGTTAACAATTTGTTTGATAATTTCTGCATTCTATTGAACCACACTTCTTTGAAAAGGATACAAATGTGAATCTCGTCTAGTCAGTTGGCCAGATAACTACCTTCCAAATTTCTTAGCATGGGTGACGAGCATCTCCTCCATCACTGCATCCATTTGTTGAAACATTTCAGTTGGTGTTCCATCGCAATTCCTGGAGTCTTGGTTTTCACCATGCCTTTGGGTTTCTTTCAGTACCATTGGTTCTTGATCATATGTTACTTCCTAATACACGACTGGGCGGCACTTGGCTGGCTTAATACAGTTGAACATTTACCAGTTCTCCTTGTATGGCGACTGTTTATTCTATCATCTTTTTTTGATGCCTTCTACCATGGTCAGTGTTTTGCCTGTAGTATCCAACAATATTGCAGCTTGAGACTTGTATTTGTCCTTCATTTCTTTCAGCTTGAGAACTGCCAAGCATGTTCTTTCCTTTTGGTTTATGAACTCCAAGTTCTTGCACATTTCATTATAATATTTTATTTTTGTGCACTGCCCTTTGCAGTGTTCTGTTCTTCATCTTTGCATTCATTTTAGCTACTCTACATGCAAGAGCAAGTTTCAGAGTCTTTTCTGATGCCCATTTTGGTCTTTCTTTTTTGTCTTTTTAATGATCTCTTGCTTTCTTTGTGTATGATGTCCTTTACACCATCCCATAACTCGTCTGCTCATCGGTCATTACTGTTCAATGCTTCAAGTCTGTTCTTGTTATCAGAGAATTTAACCTTACATATGAGGTATGCATTGTATTTCTTTTTTATTGCACTGTTTTAGAAGGCTGTCCATCTGTTTAATTTCTAGGTATACCATGATCACCACAAATACCTGGAGATCGAAATGCTATGATTGCTGCTGTACTCTAGCTGTCTGGGACAGTAACTGCATTCACTGTCTCTGATGGTTAAGTGCTGCCACTGGGCCTTTGCTGCTCTGGAGAATTCTTTCATTGCCATTGGAATTTGGGAGCCCATCTCACTGGTGACATATCCCATTATTGTCTTCACTATCTGCTGCTGCCTCTCACAGTGTATACTGACACACAGACATTGTGAGATATTGTGAGGCCTTCATTGGCTATATTTCTTAAGTGTATGGCAAAATGATTTTTTTCAGAGTATCTGAGGAGCAGTGATATTGTTGATTAAGATAACAAGAAATCATGTGTGACAGTCTTATTTGTATTTTTTAGTAAGTTGTGCGTTCTGTTGCATTTTAGAGCATTTTAATGCAGGAAAGTCTTATTTTTGGGGCTGGAGAAGAGGGTATAGTTGGAGAAAAAGGAGGTGGTTTACTCATAATAAAAACTGTCATAATAAAGACATTCTCATCTTTTTAAATTTCCGTATTTTGTAAGGAAAGTCTGGCATTTTGACCTCATTGAGTTGAATTTGCAGTCACCTCTCCAAGTAGTCATTTGTTGTTGTTAGCTGCTGTCTAGCTGGTTCTGACACGTGGTGACCCTAGGTATGCAGAGTAGACTGTGCTCCGTCGTAGGGTTCAAGTCATTTGCCCTTCGGAAGCAGATTGGCAGAGCTTACTTCTGGTGCCTGTGGGTAGGCTTGAACCACCAACCTTGTGATTCATTGTCCACCACTTCTCATGGTGTTTCCCAGGGCGTCCTTAAGCAAACATTGGGAGCTAGCTTGTTAAATCCAAATGACTCCTTTACCTGTTGTTCAGGTGCCTCCTAATACAAAAGTATCAAAATCTTCCAATGGTTTTGCTGTGTAAGCTGTTTTCTCCTGGAGTGGACTGTGTGTTTCTCCTTCTGTCACCCACTGAGACCTGAGTCTGTCTGTAGTGACAAAGAATGGTGGAGGTGGGTCCTACAAATCCTGTTTCAAGGCAGCTGCTTCAGGTATGGCTCATTACTAAGCCTTTCAGCAAAGGAAAGCGAGTTACTTCAGACAGAGAAATGAGTCAGCTATTGTTGGTAAAGGGTGTTCAGGGAGGATTGAGGGGGTCAAGGTTTTCAGACTTGTCTAAGTCCCAAAGCCCTCAACCCTTGTCCTTCCTTCCTCCCTAATGTCCAGCTGATACCATGTTAATATTAGAAACTTGGTAAGTCTCTCGATTCAGTTTGTTTTCTAATTCTGCATTCCCCATGCTAATTCTGCATTCTCCGTGATTAGATTTTGGTTTGCGTCCCTAGCCTTGTCTGCCCTGGGGCTGTAACAAATACGAGATTCTTTTCAGGTTGCCGTAGTTGTTCCCTGGTTTTCTTTGTCTTGAGGTGAGACTCTAAAGCTCTGATATTATCGTTCTGTGTTATAAAAACCTCTAGTATAGTCAGATTTAGCTATCCCGCTTCACAAGCCTTGTGGTAAACTCAAGTGACCTGATGCTTAAGTACCACAGTCACTGCATTTCCCAAAGGCTTGCCTTCACCTGGTGTTTCATCCTGAACAAATGCACGTGATAACGTGAGTAATTGTGATCTGTTGTATGCCCCAAACCACTAATACCCCATTTCTACCTGTAAGGAGATCTTCTCTCTGTTTTGTCAGAAACATGTTTTGAGACCATTTCTGATTCCAAAAGCAGCACTAGTCACTGCTGAGTCAGGAAAACAGAAGCCACTCTCTCTCTCAACGGAGGGATATTTTGAGTCCAGGGCACAGATGATCCAGAGACTACGTCAGCGTGAGACCAGAAGAACTTGATGGTCACCACCAGTAACTGCCTCGACAACAGATATAACATAGAGTACCTGACCAGGTGGGAGAAAAATGGGCGTGCAGAACTAGCACTCTATTAAAAGACCAGACATAATGGCTGACAGACTGGAGGGTCCCTTGAGGATGTGGCCCCCAGACTGCCTGTTAGCCCAGAGCTGAAACTAATACTGAAACCCACTCTAGACAGAGATTGGACTAGAGTATAAGACTTAAAATGATATTGGCAAAGTGTGCTTCTTGGTCTAAATGTATACATGAGGCTGTCTGAGCAGGTTGTGTCCGGAGGCAAGAAGAGAGGGTGGAGGGAGACAAGAGCTGCTTGAATGGATGTGAGAAGTACCTGGCAGAAAGGAGGAGTGGGCTGTCATAGGATGCACAGAGGTGGTGGGGGTAGGATGGGAATTATACGGCAAACTGACTTGGATTGTAAACTTCCACTTAAAACACAATAAAATACTAAAAAAAGAAAAAAGGAGTATCAGTAGAGGGAGTTAATTATACAGGGACTAGAAGAGATGAGTGGAGCCCTGCTGGTATAGGGGCTAGGTGCTCAGCTGCTAACAGAAAGGTCGGTGGTTAGAACCTGCCAGCTGCTCTGCAGGAAAAAGATGTAGCTGTCTGGTTCTGTAAAGATTTCAGCTTTGGAAAAGTTAAGGGGCAGTTTTGCTATCTCTTGTAGGGTCACCAGGAAACCCTAGTTGCACAGTGGTTAAGTCTTATGTCTCTTAACCAGAAGGTTGTTAGTTCAAATCCATCAGGTGTGCCTTGGAAACTTGGGGCAGTTCTACACTAACCTATATGGTTGCTATGAGTTAGAATCAGCTTGATAGCAGTGGCTTTTTATAAGGTCACCATGAGTCAGAATTTACTCATTGGCTGTGGATTTAATGGGTAGAAGAGCTGAAAAGACAAATAGGGGGTGTTAAGGCAACCCAGAAGGCACTCTAGTGGCACAGTGCAGTGGTTAAGTGCTTGGCTGCTAGCTGAGAAGTTGGCACTTTGAACTCACCCAGCAGCTCTGTGGGAGGAAGACTAGTGGTCTGCTCTCGTGAAGATTACAGGAAAACCCTGTGGGGAACTTCGGCTCTGTCACGTGGGGTCTTTGTACATTGAAATTGACAGGATGGCAGCTAACAACAGCAAGGCACCCCGGAAAGTAACAACGTTAGAAAGGTGCTTCCATTCTAAGGCTGATAAAAGCCAGAATCCTTTGGAAAGAGCTAGAGCCACTGAAGGAAGTACTGTTGGGAAGGATTTGCAGCTGTAGAGTAAACAGAGATGCTGGAAGTATAAATACCCTGGCCTCTTGTTTTCCTGCCTTAAGTACTCTGTAAATCTTTCCCTTTGTTCAAACCTACTGAGAACCCTTTGTTAGGGAAGCCTGTGGGAGGTACTTCGTGTAATACGGAATGACTGGCACATCTGGGAGTGCCCAAAAGTTAACTTTATTGTTATTAGAGGAGAGGGAATGGAGTGAGTCTGAAACAAATATTGGAGTTACGTTGAATTTGTGATTAAGGTAGCTCTGTGTTTACTCTGAGTCAGAACTGACATGATAGCAAAGGGTTTGAGTTTTTTTTAAATGAACTATTAACAGATATTTGTAAATTCCTATTTTGTAAGCACAGATGTTTTGAAGACAGTCACCTGAATTTTTTACAATTGGAAATCATTGTATTCTTTAAATAAACATCTTTTTTATATTGTATTTTAATGTCATTTCATCTGTTTTTAAGTGTTCAACTCAGTGACATTAACATTTAGCACTATTGATTTCTAAAAGGTTTTCATTGCTTTAAACAAAAACTCAGTACCTTCTAAGCAATAAATCCACACTTCCCCTCTCCCCAGCCCTGATAGCCGCTAATAAACTTGGTTTCTGTACATTTGCCTCTTCTATATATTTTGTGTAAGTGAGATCATGCAGTGTATGTCCTTTTGTAACTTGTTTACTTAGCATATAATGCTGTTAATGTTCATTCATGTTGTAGCATGTATTAGAACTTCATTTCTCTTTATGGCTCAATAATATTCTGTTATATATTTATACCAAATTTTGTTTGTCCAGTCACCTGTTGATGAACACTTGGGTTGTATCCACTTTTGGCGTTTGTGAATGTCATGGATTGAATTGTGTTCCCCCAGAAATCCGTGTAGCAATTTAGCTAGGCCATGATTCTTGATGTTGTGTGATAGTCTCCAGGTTGTATATCCTGCCTCTGTGATGTTAATGATGGAGGATACCTGGCAGTTGTGTTGGTGGGACGGGACTCAGTGTATAAGATTGTTTTGTACCATTAGGCGGTCTCTTGAGCTATAAAGGAAAGAAGCTAGCAGAGAGATTTGGGGACCTCATACCACCAAGAAGCTGTGCCCGGAAGCTGAGCACATCCTGTGCAAGGGACTTGGGTCCCTGCACCTCAGAAGCTTCCAATCCATGGGGAGATTGATGACAAGGACCTTCCTCCAGATCCGTCAAATAAAGTCTTCCTCCAGAGCTGACAACCTGAATTTGGACTTTCAGCCTACTGGACTGTGTAAAATAAAGTTTTCTTTTTAAAGCCATCCACTCCTGGTATTTTTGTAAGAGGAGTATCTGCTGACTAAGACAGTGAATAATGCTGTTGATGTGCAAGTATCTGTTTGAGTCTGTTCTTTCTAAACTTTTGGGTGTGTACCTGGAATTGAGATTGCTGGTTCATATGTTAGCTCTATGTTTTAACTTTCTGAGGAGCTACCAAACTGTGTTCTGTAGTAATTGCGCCATTCTCTGTTCCCAGATTCTCCACATCTTCACCGATCCTTGTTATTTTTTGTTTTTCTGCTAATAGCCGTCCTAGTGGGTATGATAGGAGCCCTGGCAGTGAAGTGGTTAAGACATGAGGCTGCTAACCAAAAAGTCAGCAACTTGACTCTATGAGACTCTCTTGGTAACCCTATGGGGCAATTCTGCTGTGTCCTGTAGGGTTGCTGTGAGTCAGTATTGAGTCAGTGGCACACTGTAACACCAACAGGTGGGTATGTTGTGGCAGGTATAACTACTTCTGATTGCAACTTTTGATTTAATAACAAGTCCATGTAAGAATTTATTTTTTCTCTAGCAGAGTCTCTCAGCTAAGAAAACTGGTGAGTGTTACTTGGTGAATAAGGCTAGTACTTCTCTCCAGTTTTTCTGAAAGTATAGGTTTGTGAATTCTTGGCTTATCTCATAAATATTATGGAAACAAGCTTCTCTAAAAATGTAAATGTTGAGTACATGATATCATAATATTGAAGTCATATGTTAATACTGGTTCCTGATACCATATATCTGTTTTAGCTGGCAGGCTATGAGGGCCAGATTGCCAAGCTACGATCTGAGGTTGAAAAAGGAGAGGCACTGCGACAAAGTCTGGAATATGACCTGGCTGTCGCTAGAAAAGAAGCTGGTCTCGCTAGACGGGCTGCTGAAGAAAAGTTAGCGGAGGCACACAGGATCCAAGAAAAGCTCTGTGGTGAGACTTTGTGTTTCTTCTCATGTGTAGGGTTGTAGCCTCATCACATAGCGTTGTCACTGTTGTATGCACATTACTTACAGGGTTAGAGGTAAGATTTGGACTCACTGACTGGTCTTTGATGGAAAGACTCGACTTGCTGTGTGTAGTATTCTGGCAGTTATGTGGACATTCATCTACTTTAATTTTTTTTAATGTTACACAGGTATGGAAAAAGGGATTCTAAATTCTGTTAATCCCTCTCCTCCCCAAAGGTATGTATATATATATATATAATTTTATTGTGCTGTAGGTGAAAGTTTATAGTACAAATTAATTTCTCATCAGAAATTTGTGCACAGATAATTTGGTGACATTGGTCATGATCCCCTGTTGGAGTTAACATTCTTTCCCTTTCTACCTTGGGTTCTCATGTCCATTCATCCAGTTTTCCTGTCCCAGCTTTCCTGTCTTTGCTTTTGGGCAGGTTTTACCCATATGGACTTGTGTACTTGATTGAACAGAGAAGCATATTCAAGGACAAATATTGTATGAGACCCCAACGATAAGAACTTATAAGTAGACTCATGCATAACAGAAAAGACTCTTTGACAGCTACAAGTGTGGAGAGGGTGGGAGGGCAAGCAGGGAGGGATTAGATTAGATAGTTGTTAGAAATTTGGTTGGGTGAAATTGGTGACAGCACATGTTAGTAAGAAGATCAGTATTAACAGGACTTCAACACAACTTGTGTACTCCTCCTATCTTAACCCAATATTGCAAGAACAGAGTAGCTGGGGTGCAGGGGCGGGGATCATGCTCTCAGGGGAAATCAGGCCAATTGACACAACTAGCATTTTGCTAATGAGGTCTCTCCGCACCCTACATTGGTGAGTGGCGTCTGGGGTCTTAAAATCTGCCATCTGAGGGTACAGCAAATGGTCCCAACTTAGTTGGAACAGATGATCACCAAGGTCCATAACGATATGGGGAAAAGAGAATCCAGAAGACAGAGACCTAAGTGAGTGGATGTCTACATTGACTTGTGACTGGAAGAACCAGATGGTGCCCACCTACCACCAGTGATAGCCGTGATGGAGTTCACAATGTTGAGTCTCACTGGCAACGCAGGTATAAATAGGGGTGCACCCTGAGATCTCCACTAAAAGACCTCAAATGATGGTCCAGGGGCCTCGGGGTTCTCCTGGGAGCATGGCCCCTGTCCCTGATGCTGCCCCTGTCTGTAAATCATAATGAAGGTCAACTTTTCAGAAGCAATGGATTGGACTTGGTGGTGCAGAGTGACCATATTGTGTGGGCACTTTATGGTTCTGGGCATCTATAGGAGGTTGTCCTGTTGACCTCATACTGGAGGAAGAAGAATGGGTGGAGAGGAGAAGATAGAAGACTGTTGGGAAGATAGGACATTTATGGAGAGAGAGGAAGAGTGTGCTGTCACCGTACAGGGAGAGCAGTGGAAGCTGCATGTAGGTCAGCATGCAAATTTATATGGGAACGTACATTTTCATTCAATCATTAAAAAAAAAAAAAGAAGCACATTCATCACATGTTTTATTGTTTTTTTAATAAGTCTGTCTTTGGCTGAAAGGTAGGCTTCAAGAATGGCCTCATTTCTGAGTCAGCCAGATATTCGGGGGTATTCCTAGTCTGCAAGACCAGTAGGTCTGGTCTTTTTTTTTTTTTTAATTGAATTTTGTTCTACAGTTTGCTTCTGCTCTGTCTGCAACTCTTGACTGTGATCCCTGTCAGAACATGATGGTAGCTAGATACCATCTAATTCTTTTGTTCTCAGGCTGGTGGAGGCTGTGGTTCATTAGTCCTTTGTAGTGATGTTTTCCTTGTGTCTGGTTTTCTTCATTCTCCTTTGCTCCAAATAGAATGGGACCCATGGATGTATCTTAGATGGCCTATTGCAGGCGTTTAAGACCCCAGAACACTGCTCAGCAAGTAGAATGTAGAACATTTTCTTTTTAAAAATATTTTATTGTGCTTTAAAAGTTTATAATGCAAGTCAATTTTCCATATCAAACCCAGCACATACACCACTATGCAGCTCCACCTGCTCCCCCTACTCTGTGACAGCACACTCCTCTCCTCTCTGTAGTTTCCATATCCATTCAAGCAACTCCTGTCTTCCTCCGCCCTCTTATCTCGCCTGCAGAGAGGAGATGCTTAGACAACCTCATGTATATACTGAAGCCAAGAAACACACTCTTCGCTAGCAGCACTCTGTGTCTTAGTGTCTGATCCAGTTTTTGAAGAATTGTCTTCAGTACTGGTTTCAGTTCTAGGGTAATAGAGAGTCCGGGGGCTGTGTCCTCAGGGGACCCTCCAGTCTGTTGAACCATCAAGTCTGGTCTCTTTATAGAGTGCTAGTTCTGCAAACCCATTTTTCTCCCACAATATCAGGGACTCTACATTGTATTCCCTGTCACGGCAGTCACTGGTGGTGGCCAGGCACCACCTAGTTCTTCTGGTCTCATGCTAATGTAGTCTCTGGATCATGTGGCTCCTTCTGTTTCCTGGGCTTATAGTTTTCTCATGTCTTTGATGTCCTTCACTTTCATTCGCCACTGCTCCTGGTAGATTGGAACCAATTCATGCTACTTAGATCGTTGCTTGCTGACTTTTAACACCCCAGATGCCACTCATCAAAGTGCGATGCAGAACATTTTCTTAAAAAAAACTTAGTTATGCCAGTTGACCTGGATGTCTCCTGAAACATGGTCCCCAGGCCCCTCCCCCTGCTACTTTGTCCTGTAAAATGCTTCTGTGTTCTTCAGAATTTAGGATTCCTCTCAGTTTTTGGTATAGTCCAGCTGTGCTAGTCTCCTTTCTACTGTGTGCTGTCACTCACCTCACCTAACCCAATTCCTAACTACTATCTAATTTTTGAATATCCTTCTCCCTCCCTCCCCACTCTTGTAACCATCAAAGATTATTTTTTCTGTACTTAAACCTTGGAAACCCTGGTGGCATTGTGGGTTAAGTGCTATGTCTGTGAACCAAAAGGTCGGCAATTCAAATCCACCAGGTGCTCCTTGGAAACTCTGTGGGGCAGTTCTACTCTGACCTCTAGGGTCGCCATGAGTTGTACCCGACTCAGCGGCTGTGGGGTTGGGGGGTGGTGTTTAAAATGTTGCAGGAAAAAGACAGAGCAGTAAACACCTCAAACAGCATTTTATCTTTAAGAGGAAGGGGATTTTATTGCTGGTGGTGCTGCAGTCAGACTCAAGTCCAAAAAATAGCTGTGCCCACCGTTCTGTTATCAAACATACATACCTATTTATACATTTTTCTCAAGGAAGCAAACAAGGGAATTTTCATACATTCATCCAGTTGACAACTACAGGCTTATGGGTTTTCACACTGCAATTTCATTGACATAGTAGTTTCGCAAATTATCATTTTACTTTCTAAGTGGTGTTAACATGGTTACAAAGATAAAGATGAGCAAATTCTTAGATTGAGAGGAGGGGCTTTCCTTTCTCTGGGGTTGAACTACTCACAGGAAGCACTTGTGTGAGGGTTTCTCTTGTGCCAGGCTTCCAGGCTCCTGGTGCTTTTAACAAGGCTGTAATTCTTCAGGTTTGAAGCCCTCAGGCTTTTTGTATTTTAGGAAAGATGATTCTTCTTCAGGCTTTCCTCTTTCAAAATCTTTTCTTGAGTCCTTATAATAGTGGTCTTATACACTGTTTGTCCATCTACAACTAATTTCACTCAGCATAATGTCTTCCAGATGATGCCATGTTGTAAGATGTTTCCTAAGATCGTCATTGTTCTTTCTTCTTGTGTAGTATACCATTGTGTGAATATACCATAGTTTGTACATCCGTTCATCTGTTGATGGGTACCTAGGTTGATTCCATCTTTTTGCTGTTGTGGACAGTGCTAGAACATTTTCCTTATGAGCTATTGTTTTAGCCAGCTAGTGCTGCTCTAACAGAAATATCACAGTGTGTGGCTTTAACAACGGAAAATTTATTCCTACACAGTCTGGTAGGTTACAAGTCCAAATTCGGAATGTCTGCTCCAGGGGAAGGCTTTCACCCTTGTCGGCCCCTACTGGAGGAAAGTCCTGGTATTGCATCAGTCTCTGTCCAGGGAGTGTCCTGGCGCAGAACCCTCAGGTCTGAAGGATGCGCACTTCTCCAGGTGCTGTTTGCTTGATGATGGTTTAAGGTTCCCAATTCTCTGCTATCTTCCCTTCCTTTTATCTCTTGCAGGATGAAAGGATTAAGGGTGATATAAGCCATTCTCTAGGGAAACTCCCTTTACAGTGGAACAGGGAGGTGATCTTATAAAGGGATTTACAGTCCCATCCTAATCCTTTAACATAGCATAGGAGAATCACAACATGGAGGACAAGCATAAAATACTGGGAATCATGGCCCAAGCACAGGGCTACACCTATTTTTGGGAAGACACAGTTCAATCCATGACAACTATGTTATGTCAGTTTACGTAGGTGTCCCCTGAGACAGTGGTCCTCAGCCCCAGTCGTTTGATCTCTGAAGGTATTCAGATGTTGTCTAGGAAGCCTCTGCAACTTTCTCTTGGTCAAGTGTACTGACTTCCCTTATATTGTGGGTTGTCTTTTCCTTGATCAAAGTTAACGCTTGTCTACTATCTAATTAATGATTATTTATATATTTTTTTATCGTGATTGAGTGAAAGTGTAGAAATCAGTTTATGGATTTTTTTATAATAGTGTTCTTGTACCATATTTGTATTTTTGTGATTGAGTAGTTTTGCTTAAACCTAGTGCCCTTCACATTCATCCATGTGAAAGATTTAGTGGATTCATTCTTTATCTTTGAATAGTATTCCACTGTGTGTTTATAACATAGTTTGTTTATCCATTCATCTGTTGATGAGTGCTCAGGTTGTTTCCATCTTTTGGCTATTGTGAATAATGCTGCAATTAACATGAATATGCATATGCCTATTTGTGTGACATCCCTTATTTCTCTAGTATGTATTCCTAGGAGTGGGATTTCTGAATCTTACAGTATTTCTATTTCTAGCTTTTTAAGGAGGCGGCGTATAATTTTCTACAGTTGTTCTAACATTTTACATTTCCACCAGAAGTGAATAAGAGTTCCAGTCTTCCTGACACCTCTCCAGCATTTGTTATTTTCTCCGTTCTCAGTTAGTGCCAGCACTGTTGGGGTGCGATGGTACATCACGGTAGTTGACCTGCATTTCTCTAATGGCTGATTGTGAGAGTTTCCTCATGTGTCTGTTAACTAGCTAAAGGTCCTTTCTGGTAAAGTTTCTGTTCATATTCTTTGTCCATTTTTTAAATTGGATTATTTATCCTTTTGTTGTTCAGATGTTGTACTCTATGGATTTTAGAGACTAGACCCTTGTCAGATATGCTGTAGCCAACTTTTTTTTCCCTAGTCTGTAGGTTCTGTTTTTAATCTTTTGGTAAAGTCTTTTAATGAGCATAAGTGTTTAATTTTTAGAGCCCCCAGATATCTAATTTATTTTCTGCTATTTGAGTAGTGTTAACTATGGTTTGTATTGTATTTATACCATGTGTTAATGTTGTCCCTGTGTTTTTTTTCCATGTTCTTTATCATGTGGGGATTTATATTTAGTCTTTATCCATTTTCAGTTAGTTTTTGTGTATAGTGCGAACTGTGAGTCCTGTATCATTTTTTTAAAAAGATAGGCATTTGTTTTTGCCAGGACCATTTGTTAAACAAGACTGTCTTTTACCTATTTAATGGACTGTAGTCCTTTGTCAAAGATCAGCTGACCATACGTAGATTGATTTTGTATCTTGGTTCTCAGTTCTGTTCCAATGGTATGTGTGTTTGTTTTAGTACCAGTACCAGGTTGTTTTGACTACCATGACTGTAACAGTAGGTTCTGGGATTAGTTAGTGTGAAGGATCCTACTTTTTTCTTTTTATTTAGTATTGACTCGACGGCACTTGGCTTTTACTTGGCTTTGTTTATCCAGGGCCTCCTTTCTGTTAATTATTTTTTTAGAGTACTTGCCTTGAGTGATCAGCAGAATCACATAAATTTTTTTTGTTTTGTTTTAAATATGTAGGATTTCTTTTTGGTTTAAATACATATTCTATATATGCATTTAAACATATAGTCACACTCAGCATTTTTCAAGTTCAAAGAACTGAGGAAAAATTCATGCCTCAAGTTGCAACATTGAAGGATTCTATGGAGGAAAATAATAAATGATGCAGAAAACATCAAAAGAAGATGGAAGGAGTATACAGAATCACTGTACCAAAAAAGAATTGGTTGATGTTTAACCATTTCATGAGGTAGCATATTATTAAAAACTGGTGGTTCTCAAAGAAGACGTCCAAGCTGTGTTGAAAGTATGGTAGAAAACAAGCCCTCAGGAATTGGCAGAGTACCTACTGAGATGTACCAACAAATGCGTGCAACACTGAAAGTGCTCATGATCTATGCCTAGAAATTTGGAACACAGCTTCCTGGCCAAGTGACTGAAAGAGATTCATTTTTTATTCCTACTCCAAATGAAGGTGATCTAACAAAGTGCAGAAATTATCAGACATTGTCACACGCAAGTAAAATTTTGCTGAAAATCAATCCGAAGTGTTGAAACAGAATGTCAAAAAGGAACTGCTAAAAGTTCAGGCCAGATTCAGAAGAGGACGTGAAACAGGGGATATCACTGTGTGGATCATAACAAATTATGGATAACATTGGAATGAATGGGAATTCCAGAACACTTAACTGTAAGTGCCCATGTTGAACCTGTGCGTAGACCGAGAGACAGTTACTGAAGCAGAATAAGGGGATACTGTATGGTTTAAAGTCAAGAAAAGTTTGTGTCAGGTTTCAATTTTTTCTGCATACTTATTGAGTCTATGTGTTGAACAAATAATCTGAGACCCTGGGGTACAGAAGAAGAACACGGTGTCCAGATTGGAGGAAGACTCATTAACCCCTTTGCTTACTGAAAGCAAAGAATATGTAGATACTTACTGATGATGAAATTCAAAGACCACAGGCTTCAGTATAGATTCCACGTCAACATAAAGCAAAAATTCTCACAACTGGACTAGTAATCAACAGCATGATAAGTGGAGAAAAGATTGAAATTGTCAAATATTTCATTTTACTGGGATCCACAATCAACTCCCAAGGAAGCAGCTGTCAAATCAGAGGACTTATTGCACTGGGCAACTCTGCTTTAAAGTGTTAAGCGAAGATGTCACTTTGAAGACTAATGTCCACCTGACCCAAGCCATAGTATTTTCAGTCACCTCCTATGTATAAAAAACCTGGAAAATGAATAAGGTAGACTGAAAAAGAATTGATACATTTGAATTATGTGTAGGTAAAGAATGTTGAATATACCATGGACTTCCAGAAGAACAGACAAATCTGTCCTGGAAAAGGTATATTGAGAATGCTTAGAATCGAGGTTGGTGAGATGTTGTCTCATGTATTTTAGACAGATTATCAGGAGGATTCAGTCCTTAGAAAAGGACTTGGGTAAAGTTGAGGGTCAGTGAAAAATGGGAAGATCCTCAATGTGATGGATGACTGTAAAAATGATCTCAAACATAGGAATGATTGTGAGGATGGTGCAGGACTGTGCAGCATATATTCATTCTGATGTCCGTAGGCTGGGAGTCAGAGATGAGTCATTGGACCTAAAAACTGATAAAAGTAATGATCTTCATTTTGTTTGAGGAAGATGGGCAGTTACTTGTCCAGAGTCAAAAGATTTTAAGGAACACTTTATAGATGAACAAATGGACATGGTCATTAACAGCAGGAAACATGCTTAACCTCAGTTGCCATTTAGAGAAATGCAAATATATACCATCCTGACTAACCACTGCATAGTGGTAAATGGCTCTAACTGAAATGAATTAGATGATTCTAATTGAAAGAGTGTTAGTACAAAATGTTGTCAAGAATGAAAAACAAATGGAAGTCTCATACTTTTTTAGTGCGAGAGTAAAATCTTGCAGCTACTTTGGAATACAACCTGTCAATTCGTGTGAAGTGAATATGCCTTTATCGTATGACCTAATAGTTTCACTCTTTGGTATTTCCCTACAAGAAAGAAAAGCAACTAAGAATTTCATAGCAAATCTATTCCTAATAGTCTTAAATTGGAAAAAGCCAATATCTATTAGAAGAATGAAGGAATAACTTCTCATATTCAAACAATGAAATACTTGTAAGCAATAAAGAGGAACCAACTACTGATACTTGTAACAATGTGGATAAATCACAAAGAAATTTTGCAGAATGAAATTTTATACATGTGAGTGTGTCCTGTACAATTATATTATATGAAGTGTTAGGTAGAAAAAGCTTATTGCTGGTTAGTAAAATTCACAAAAGTGGTTGCCTCTTAGCTAATTGGCAGTGGGCATTGACTAGAAGTCATGAAGCAACTTTTTGGCTTGATAGAAATGTATTTTGATAGGGCTTGAGTTACACAAGAGTCTTGGTGCAGTGGGTAAAAGCTGGCTTCTAACCGAAAGGTCAGTGGTTCAAATCCACTAGCCATTCCTTAGAAACCCAATGGGGTAGTTCTCCTCTCTCCTGTAGGGTTGCTATGAGTTGAAGTCAGTTTAGCAGCATCAGCTTTGGTTTGGAGTTCAGTTACATGAGTCTGTGTACTTGGCAAGTGTCTGAATCTCTGTCAGTCTCTTTGAATGGTGTCGTCATTAGGTGCTGTTAAGGCAGTTCTGACTCATAGCGACCTTATGCACAACAGAACGAAGCACTGCCCAGTCCCATGCCACGCCTACCATCATTTTTATGCTTAAGCTCGTTATTGCAGCCACCGTGTCAGTTCATCTCTTGAAGGACTTCCTCTTTTTCACTGACTCTACCAACCATGATGTCCTTCTCCAGGGTATGATCCCTCCAGCATGTCCAACGTATGTAAGAAGCAGTCCCATCATTCTTCCTTCCAAGGAGCACTCTGCTTATCATTTTTCCAGGACAGCTGTGTTTGTTGCAGAACATAGTACATTCAATATTCCTGCCCAACACAATTCAAAGACATTAATTCTTCTTCTGTCTTCAGTATTCATTGTCCAGATTTCACCTGCATAAGATTTGACCGAAAATACTAAGGCTTGGGTCAGATATTCCTTAGTCTTCAAGCTAACCTCTTTAATTTTTAATAGTTTAAAGAGATCTTTTGCAGCAGATTTACCACGTGCCTGCATCCTTTGATTTCTTGGCTGCTGCTTCCATGGGCATTGATTGAAAAACCAAGTAAAACTAAACCCTTGACAGCCTCAATCCTTTCTGCATTTATCATAATGTTGCTTACTGGTCCAGTTGTGAGGACTTTTGTTTTTTTGATGTTGAGGTGTAATTCATACTGAAGGCTGTGGTCTTAAGATCTTCGTCAGTGTTTCAAGTTCTCTTCACCTCCATCAAGCTAGGTTGTGTCATCTTCATAATGTAGGTTGTTAATAAGCCTTCGTCCAATCCTGATGCCTTGTTCTTCTTCATATAGTTCAGCTTCTCAGATTATCTGCTGAGCATACAGATTGAAAAGGTTTGGTGAAAGGATATAACCTTGATGCACGTCTTTGCAGACTTTAAAGCATGCAGTGTTGCTGAGGCCCGTCACCCACAGAAGCCTCTGTAAGCAAAGTCTCATGCCCATGTGATGATGAGCGGATGCATTTCACCCTTGGCATATTTTTTTGTCTGTGCTCTCCATGATGATATTTTGCATCCTAATTAAACCTTCCTCAAAAATACCCCGTTATCTCCCGGCACAAGGATCAAAGAAGATGCCTTCTAAGAAGGGTTTTACAACCCCTTCGGCTTAATGAATTCTGACACAGCATGCCCAGACCGGGAATACTGAGGTTGGCCCGGCTCCTCTGGCTTCCCCCAACTGCAGTTCCCCCTCCACATGTGAAATACAAGATTGCAGGAAGGCCCTGGGAAGCTCCCCAGGGACGATCCCCCACACAGCCCTCAGATATAGACATTCCATTCTGTACATCAGGAAGACAGATAGGCTTCCAAGTTTATTATATTTGGTATGGCAAATAGACAAATACTAAAGAAATACCCTTCTCAGAACAGCTTAAGAGAGGCTTAGAGTGGGGGATGGTGAGTGCTTACTGTCCCCACAAGAAGAGATAAAAAAGAGCAAAGAAGGAACAAATAGAGACAGCCAGATTAGCTTTTAAGATAAGTCTATCCCCTCTTCCTGCACCTTTGACCTTGAGGCATAGATAGAGCTGATTGAGCTCAAGGTGTAGCTTTATTTTCACTGTTGATTATAATCACAATATGCTTGTCTTGGGCCATTACCTAAAAGGCCCTAATGATTAACATGAAAAAAGACGACAGTATCGATTCTTTGCTAGCCAACAGAGAGGACCCTAATGATTAACATGAAGAGAGACCATGAGGTATCAATTCCTCACTAGCCAACAGCTTATGTGGTCAAAGACCAGGGTGAAATCGTCTCACCTCACTGATTATGTAAAAAATAAAGAAATACAGGCCCTAACAGTCTGCTGATCTCCAGATTCCTGGTTGTCTCAGTCTCATCATTTCTTTCTTCGCTGATGCCACCCATCTTTTTGTGATCGCAGACCCTGCCCGGCACAGTGTCCCCTTGTTCTGTTTGTATGTCTGCCTCTTGATCCATGTACGAAGTTCTTATCCAGAAACCCAGTGCCGTCCCGTTCTCCCCGCTGTTATTCATAATTTGTTGTGATTCACACAGTTGAAAGCCTTTACACAGTCAGTGAAACACAAGTGAACATCTTTCTGGTATTTCTTTTAGCCAAGATTCATCAGACATCAGCAGTGATATCCCTGGTACCATATCCTCTTTTGAAGCTGGCTTGACTTTCTGGCAGTTCTGTGTAAATAAAGTGTTACAGTTGCTTTTGAATGATTTTTAGCTCAGTTTTTCTTGCATATGACATTAATGATATTGTCTGAGAGTTTCTGCATTTGGCTGAATAACTTCTCTTGGGTATAGGCATAAATATGAATCTCTACCAGTTGGTTGGCCAAGTAGCTGTCCTCCAAATTTCTTGGCGTAGATGAGTGAGCACTTCCAGCCCTGCATTTGTCGGTGGACACATCTCAGTTGATAATCCATCAATTCCTGGAGCCTTGTTTTTTGCCAATGTCTTCAGTTCAGCTTCCACTTCTGCCTTTGGTATTATTGGTTCCTGAATGGTAGCTTAATATTTATATGCATTTCACTGTAAGTAGATTTTACCTGTAAAAGAAGCATAACTATATTGAATTCTATTTAATGATATACATGCCATATTATTTAGTAGTGAAGTATACTGATGTTAGCAACTTGCTTTGCAGTGCATCAAAAAGCGTGATAGATTGATGGATGGACAGCTAAATTGATGCAAAAATAGTGAGATGATGTGTAATATAGCCTGGTGTTAACAATTATAGAGTCTTAAATGGTGGGTATATGGGTGTTCACTATAAAATGATTTCATGTTTCTGTAGTTTTGAATATTTGTATAATAAAAATTTGAGGTTGGAGTTAAAAAGAAACTAACAGAATTATAGAGTATTTAAAAAAAAGGTAACGTTACATTGATTGAGAAAATAAGACAAGTAACCAGAGAGAAAATTTGGGAAGCTGGGAAGCATATGAATGAGGGATAACTCGTTTAGCTGACTGAGACATCTGAATCCTAAGACAGGAGTGATGAGAACTGGCAGATACTTGTTAGTTAAGTTAGAAGATTCAGGAGCTGGAACTGGGTATGAGAATAGTTCAAAACCCATTGCCATTGAATTAATTTCAACTTATAGTGACCCAGTGTGATACGGTAGTAGTGTTCTATAGAATTTCCAAGGACAGCTTGGTGGATTTGAACTGCTGATTTTTTGGTTAGCAGCCAGCTCTTATGCACTATGCTGTCAGTGTTTCTGGGGGTTGGCAGTGGAGGGTAAAATAAGGAAGGGTTAGATGGTAGCTGTTTACAGGCAGTTAGCGCCATGAGGCCTCTTTACAAGATGTACTGCTGTGGGGCTGCTTTCACCTCCTAGGGGGAGTCAAGAGGCTTCATTTCTGAGATGGCAAAGTAGAAGATCACCAGACAGAAAAAAAGAAGGGAACCTCTGTCCTGGGAAAATAGAAAGGTAGCATGCTAAGTGCTGTGTACTGAAACCATACCGACCAGCTTGTTTCTTCTACTAGTGTTTCCAAAAGCTGGCACCCACATTCTTGGAACTTTGAAGATTTTTCAGGAAAATGTCATACCACTAAACTGCAAACTCATTTTTGCTGAAGTGAAAGAATTGATTGAGAAATTATAGAATAGATTGATTTGGTAATAGTGAGCTTTTCGAAAGTTTGCTGGTGTGAAGAGGCTACATTTTTGTCTTAAAATCACATTGTAAATGGTGAAATCAGCTCCAGTACCTAAGTTTTTGGACTTCTAGCGATTTAACTCATGGTTGTAGATATACATTATTCTTTTATATTTTTAACAGCTCAGAATTCAGAACTTCAAGGAAAGGCAAATGAGATGGAGAAAGCATTTCTGACTTCCCAGCAGAAATGGAAAGAAGAATGCAGAAGATTTGAACGTGATTTAGAGGAAAGAGACAATATAATTCAGAATTGCAATAGAGAATATGATTTACTCATGAAAGAAAAAAGCAAACTAGAGAAAACTCTACAGGTAAAATAGTGTTTACCAAAGATCTTTGCTGTATAATATTTATTGTAATGGGTTAGAAATTATTTGAAATTATTTTTGGAAAGAAAAATGATTACCAGGAAGCCATAAAATCTGGTTTTTGTTTTGTCTTACTCTTTTTATCATCTCCCTTTTCCCTTTTCCCTCCTTTCCTTCTGAGGCTATTCTTGCTAGTCTCTTTGAAAAGCGTTTTAGCAATATGCTAATGTGTATGGTTTCTTTTGTGAAAAACAATTTGAAATAAAAAAAGTAAAAAAACTTTAGATGAGAACTTTGTACAAAGATTAAAACATATAGTCTTTTTGGTCCAGCACTATGGAAATATAGAATTTTGTTTATATCAGTCCTAGATTTGGTCTGAATATAAAATAAATATGGAAAAATAGTTTGTGCTTCTGATAGAGACTCATTATCTCTGTAAGAGCACATTCTGTATAGATATAGGATGTGTGAAAAAGTTAATGAATATTTACTAAATTATTTTGAATTATTTGTTCCTCCAATTTTATTCCCAGAAGTAAAAATATGGCTTAAGATTTCTTAGAACAAAGATTTTTAATTGTGTTTATTTGCAAATTTTTGAAGTACTAGTGTAAATTAAAAAAAAGAAAAATCTGGTAATAGTGCTATCAGTTTGCTGCTGGTGTAAATAGCTTTTCAGAATTCTGGAAATGTATCTTCACTAAAAAAATTAGTTTTATGAAAGCATTTACTACTTTTAGAAGTTTTGGCACAAGGGTTCCCAGCCACCCTCAGCAGATCTCCTTTTCATTTTTTCCACATCACTGGTTACAGTCTGTCTCTTTTGTTGACTGATGTATTCCCAGGCCCTAAAGTAGTGCCTGGGACTATATTTGAATGGGTGAAGTTTAGGTGGAGGCTTGTCTTACAAATCACTGCTGGGGACACCCTAAAGTAACCTCTCCCATATAGGATGACTTGGCACTGTGTGGAGCAGGAGCATGAGGATAACAGTATTCCTTACAGTCAAACAGTCTGCACGTCAAGATAGGAGATGTTGATATGCCTTGATTAGCTACTTAGGAGAGCTCTGCTTTGATATTCAGCTGTTGGCTTAGTCTCTGAGCTGAACAGATGCCTTTGGGAACTTGGGGCAGAATGGTTGTTGTTAGTGCCATCCAGTTGATTCCCACTCATGGCAATCTCATGTGTGCCTGGTAGAACTGCTCCACAGGGTTTTCAAGGCTGTGTCCTTCTGGAAGCTGATCGCCAGGCCTGTCTTTTGAGGTGTCTCAGGTGAGTTCGCATTGCTAACCTTTCAGCTAGTAGTTGTGCACTTAATTGTATGGGCTACCCAGGAACTCCTGTGGTTGGATAAGAGACTTACTGGTGCAGTGGTTACGAGCTACAGCTGCTAACCAAAAGGTTGGCAGTTTGAATCCTCCAGCTGCTGCTTTGGAAACCCCTGGTGCAGTTCTGCTCTTTCCTAAAGGGTCACTGTGAGTCAGAATGGACTGGATGACAATGGATATTTAGCCTCTGGGGGCAGAAGTCTCCAGGCTATTCAAGATGACTTCCCATTGATGAATTATGAGGGCAGTCTTGACTGTGAAGTTCCTCTGTGCTGTTGTATGGACATGGCAGGCTTGCTTTCTCCATATAAAGGCAGAATTTTTCTTGTAGTAGTAGCAGGGACTTAGTGTTAAGCCATATAGATTAAAATATTGGGCTTCTCAGAAAAGCTGTGTTTTATATCTTTAAGATTTTGAATCAAATTAGATCTTGTAAATAATAGCATGACTAAGAAAACACCAAAGGAAAAGGCTTTTGCAAATATTGTTTATCTGTAGAACTAAAAACTAGTTATGTTCCACACTTAAAAATAAATTTTCTTTCCAGGTTTTTAACATTTTAGAATTTTTCCTTTTCCTGATTTGTTGCATACAATTCCTTCTTTTTCTCTTTTTGGAAATATATTGTTCTCTGTCACATTTCTGTGTAATCTAAAGGGATAATCTAAACAGTTTGTTTGTGGGTTATTAGAGATTGCCATGTGAGGCCTGACAGTTAAGTTTGCAAACTTGCCACCATGCACTTACATTGGCAGCACTGTACAAACAACTCAGTAAGGTTTCATAACCTTGGTATATCAGCATCTCACAGTTGTGTTCATGTTCATGTGTGGTGGTGTCTTGCTGAGTGCCATTCATTGTTGTTGTTGTGAGAATGTTGGAGCTTGAATTAGAGCAAATTTAAATTTCTTGTTAAATTTCTTGTTACACTTGGCAGCAGTGGAGGTGAAACCAGGGACATGTTAGTCCAAATTTATGGGGATAGTGCCATGAAGAAAATGGCAGTATACAAGTGGATTATTTGTTTTTCTGAGAGGAGAGAATGTGTCAATGATAGAGAGAGGTCAGGGTGGCTAGTAATGAGCAGAATTGACAAACACATTGCAAACTTTTGTGGAATTGTGCGTTAAAATCTTTGGCTGACTGTGAGAAGCGTAGCAGACCAAGTAAATATCAGTAGAGAAACAATTAGGAAAATCTTAACTGAAGATGTCGGCGTGAGAAAGATGTGTGCAAAAATGGTCCCAGAGGAGCTCACCAATGAACAAAAGCAAAGGAGAGTTGAAGTTTGCCAATGCCTGCTGGACAGGTAAGACGATGTTTTGGACCATGTTATTACTGGTGATGAAACATGAGTGAACCAATACGACTCCGAAACAAATCATCAGAGTGCACAATGGAAGTCAGATAGTTCTGCACCACCAAAAAAGTTCCATCAGTCCAAATCAAGAGTCAAAATGATGTTGCTAACCTTTTTTGATACTGGTGGATTATTCATTATGAATTTGCACCAGTTGGACTGTTAACCAGGTTTACTATTTGGAAATACTGAGAAGGCTGCATGACAAAGTTCGGTAAGAATGACCTGAACTTTTTACCAGCAACTCATGGCTCTTGCATCATGATAACGCACCGTCACTAGCTCACACAGTGCTGTCTGGGAGGGAGATTTTAGCCAGTAAACAAATAAGTGTATTGGAACATTCTCCCTACTTCTCTGATCTGGCCCCCAAGGACTTTTTTTCTTTACCAGAAGATAAAGGAAATATTGAAAGGAAGACATTTTGATGAAATTCAGGATATCATGGATAATACTGTGACAGCTCTGATGGCCATTCCAGAGTTTCAGAATTGCTTTGAAGGGTGGACTGGGGTCAGGTCAAAGCTTCCCAAGGAGAGTACTTGGGAGGTGACTGTGCTAATATTCAGCAATGAGGCATGCAGCACTTTTTCTAGGGTGAGTTCATGAACTTAATTGTCAGACCTCATGTTAACTGAGGAGCCCTGGTTGCTAACCATGAAGTTGACAGATCACATCCACCAGCTACTCTTTAGAAACCCTATGGGGCAGTTCTACTCTGTCCTGTGGGGTTGTTGGTGATTGGAACTGACAGGATGGTACCTAACAACAATATAAGCTGGAATCTGCTTTGTTTTTGTCTCTGATATGTTTGCATTTTGTTCAAACCTCTGAAGTTAAATGAATATTTTGCAAAGATAAGGAGAAAATGTATGTCTGTGTATATTATGCTGCTTAAATGGGTAACCATAGCTGCTTATTCAGATCAACATTCTGATGATCAAAATACGATAGTTTTGTTAATTATTTTAATGCGAATTATAATGATTTTTAACAGTCTATAGGTAGAGAAAGCCCCTTTATGTATTTAAACTGGGGATGAAGAAAGAAAGGTAACTTTCACTGATCTAATAGTAAACCAACATTTTATTCATACAAAGGAAGCATCGGAAAAGCATCAGCAGGACAAGGATGAGATGGAGTCTCATATCAGGGAGACAGCATTGGAGGAATTTAGATTACAAGCAGAGCAATGGGAAGCAGAAAGAAGAGAATTACAATTTATAGTACAGGTACTTTAAAAATCATAATTCAGTTTCTTAAATATGTTTTTTTAGTTCTTATGGTGTTAAAACTTACATTAATGGGCCTATTGCCTAGCTTGCTGAAGGGGAGGATAATTCCTAGTCTTTGACATCTGGAAGACAATGTTTCGTCTGTAGTTACTTGACAATTTGGGCAGATGTTACCAGCTACCGTTAGATTTGGATGACTTTCTGTACACAAAGTATGTGATTTTGAGGAGTATGTATGTACATTGGCTGGTGGCATGGTGGTTAGGTGCTACAGCTGCTAACCAAAAGGTTGGCAGTTCAAAGCTGCTGGCACTCCTTGGAAATGCCATGGGGCGGTTCTGCTCTGTTCTGGAGGTTGCTATGAGCTGGAATCAACTTGAGGGCAGTGGGTTTGGTTTTTTGTTTCTTTTACGCGTACATTTTATATCTTATTTTTCCAATTTAAAATGTGAAACTATTAACAGTCTTGAGTAGGGTAAGGAAATGGAAAATTAGGATTTAACGTTCTGAAGGCTTCATATAAATCCTGTAGTTCAGTGATTTTTGGAACTCTTGGTGGGACGTGCAGGTTCTTACTCATTCTTCATCCTCCCCCTTTTCTAAACTCACGCAAGGAACTCTCAAGGTCTCAGAGTCTGGTTTGAAAATCATCAGAAGTTACTGAGTTATTTGGATTATAGACTGTTGAGTGACTGACTAACGTAGGAAAAGAGTAAAGATCCTGAGTTTCTCACTCCAGTGTACTTTGATCATATGTAAATTATTTTGTAGGAGACAAACAGAAATTCAGATAGCTAATTATGTTATTACATATTTTAAAGAAATGTAAAATGGTGGTTAAGTGCCATTCCCCAAGTACTCATTGAGTCCCCATAGTATGTCAGGAAGTAATGTGAGGCACCGGTGATGTAAAACAGATCAGAATATGCTTCCTCTCCTGGGAGATCTTTGAGTATAGTGGAGAAGCCAGCACGCTGAGAGAGAAAGTGTGTTGTAATACAGTAAAATGGTGAACAAAATGCTGTGGGACCATAAGAGACAGTGGGAAACTGCCTAGAAGACTTGGGGGAATCTTCATAAAGCAAATAGCATTTCAGCTTTGTTGATAATTTTCTTAAAGACTAACAATAAACAAGCAAACGTAAATACAGAAAAATAACCCCATCATTCCCAAACTCTCAGAAATCTGTAGTATCCTTAGCTACATGCCTGAAGTTTATAAAACATGGCTCAGAGATATATATTTAAATATGAGAATGATGTGATTTGATTCAGTTGCCTGGTCAGTCTTGTAGACCTCCAAAAAAATTTGTGTGCTTATGCCAACTTTTATATTATAAAAGTGTTAAAATAACTAAAAATTCTGTGCCAGTTTTTAATTAGGTTGTGTGAAGAATTGGTGAGTGTATTACCTAGTTACTAGATCTTATTTTGCTATTTTCATAAAATAAATTTTATTGTGTTTTGTAACTGAAATTTCGGAACTCTGTCACTCAGTTTTTTTTCCTTTTTACATTAACAAAAAGAAAACTGCTTTTCCTCTTATAAAGTAAGCTGAAGAAATGATTAGCTGAGTGTCTATAATGAAGTCTTTTGTTTGAACAAACAGAGGGATAAAGTAAAGTGCTGCCTTCTGTCTACTGGCTGTTGACGGTTTAGGTTCACAGCCTGTAATTAGGGGTTAGTGCCGTGTGGTTTTCTCTGTGTAACCCTCTAAGGAAATTCAGTTTTATAAATTTTTTTTTTAACTGCTTTGTGAAACTCCATCTTTAACAGACAAAGCTGGTGTAATGTTTCTTTCTTTCAGGGTATAGAATTTGAACCCAAACAGAAAATATTAATTTTATGCCATGTTCCCTTTCTTTCCTAGGAAGAAAGAACTAAATAGAAGCGTGCTTCTCTGGAAAATTTTACAGGAGTTTGGGTGTTTCTTCACTTTAAGATAGTGTTTCTTTTTTTTTTTTTTAGCCATGCTGTCTTGATAAGTAGTGTTTCTTTAAATTTCAAAACAAAAGCCATGGTAATTTTAGAAGAAAGTAGTATCTGAAAAGACATAGATTTTATTTAAAAATTATTTAAAAATTTGAGTTTTTTATTTTAAACAATTAATGCTTTAATTTTTTTTTCTTTTTTGTTTTACTAGCACTGGGAAGTTTGAGGATGCTTATTTGTCACAAGCTTTTCTGTTGTGGGCAATGTGGGACAGACAGTGGTTAAACTTTGTTATAAAACCATCATGTCCCCTCTCTGTCATTTTGCCAATTCATTGAAATGTGTGATTTATCATTATAAAGTGGAAATGAAAGCAGTGAAGAGTGTGGGAAATACAGATTGAACAGAATGCGATGAGGTAAAGGAAGAGGGAGAAGTGGGAGAGGCAGTGAAGGAAGGTATCGAATGAGGCTTAGCATCCGTAGGATGTGTGATAGGACAGTGATTAGTGTCAAAGAATGACAAAGTCAGCACAGTTGTGATCTAGGAACAAGTTGGAGGAAGTTACAGGAATAGCGTGTAAGAGGTTTGTCTCAAATGATCTCCAGTACCAAGGAGCATTTTTTTGTTTGTTTGTTTCCAGGGAAATGGTTCCCTATATAAGCAAATGGCATAGAAAGTGACTCTGGTGCTGGTATTGCCCGATTTTTCCAAACAGTAAATATTTTAGTATTTAATTTATAAATTAAATTGCAAAAATTTCTGCAACTCATGCAAATTTAAAGTGGAAAGAAAGATCTGCACTTTGAATCCCACTGTGTCCCTACAAGCGTGTGTAGTTGCTCAGTGCTGCCTAGTCGGCTCTGACTCAGTAGCACCCTGTGTACAGCAGAGCCGAGCCCTGTCTTGTCGTGTGCGTTCCTCAGGATCATGGCACGTGTGGGCCCACTGCTGCAGCCACTGGGTCAGTCCATTTCAGTGAGACTCTTCCTCTTCTTTGCTGACCGTCTATTTTACCGAGCATAATGTCCTTCTCCAGAGACCGATCCCTCCTGATAACATGTCCAAAGTATGTGCAGTGAAGTCTTGCCACCCTTGCTTCTAATAAGCCTCATGTCTGTAATTCCTCCAAGACAGATCTATTCATTCTTTTGGCAGTCAGTGGTGTATCTTGTATTCTTTGCCAACACCACAGTTCAAAGGCATCCGTTCTTCATCCTTCTTTCTTATCCATTTGTCCAGCTTTTGTATGCATATGAGATGATTAAAAACACCATGGCTTGTGTTTTAGTCAGCTAGTGCTGCTCAAACAGAAATACTACAGAGTGGATGGCCTTAACAAAGGAAAGTTTATTCTGACACAGTCCAGTAGGCTACAAGTCCAAATTCAGGATGTCTGCTCCAGGGGAAGACTTACCTGTAGGGTGAAAGGATGAAGGGTGGTGCAAGCTGCTCTCCAGGGAAACTCCCATAGCAAGGGTCCTGCAGTCCCAGCCTAATCCTCTTTTAATATAATCGTTTTATCTATCAGCTACAGGCTGAGATGAAGATTTACAGCATCAGAGAATGAGAAAATGGAGGGCAGTTACAGAATACACGGAATCCTGGCCCAGCCAAATTACTACACATATTTTTGAAGGGGACACAGTTCAATCAATGACAGCTTGTATCAGGTGTACCTTGGTCTTCAAAGTGACATCTTTGTTTTTTAATACTTTTGAAGAGGTCTTTTACAGCACATTTTCAGGGTACAACATGTTGTTTGATATCTTGACTGCTCTTTCCATAGTCATTGATTGTAGATTCAAGTAAAATGGAGTCATTGATAACGTCAGTCTTCATTTATCATGATTTTGCTCATTGGTTCAGGTGTGAGAATTTTTACATTGAGCTGTAATCCATACTTAAGGCTGTGGTCTTTGATCTTCATCAATAAGTACTTTAATTCTTCCGCACTTTCAGCAGGCAGCTTGTGCCATTTACGTATTGCAGGTTGTTAAGGGATATATGAACCTATGTTAATGTATTTACATATGTGAAATTTATATGTCAGTAATATTTTATGTTCCTTTTTGATGTCAGTACATTATTCTTTTAGTGTTTACATGGTATTCTATGATGTGGGTGTTCTAAAAATATTTAATCAATTCTTATTGATGTTTATTTTAAACATTTGATAGTCATTTTAGACATTTCACATTTTTTGCTCTACTTGAAAGGATTCACTAACACTCTGGCTTCCATTTTTAGGCTCTTATCCAAGTGACTCGGCTGTGTCAGTACCGTGAACTGTAACTGATGGGTCTGAAATCGGAAGGATTTCCAGTTATGATAGCACAGAAAGTTAGCATCAGTTTATGGTCTATTAAACTCAACAAACACTCTTTTTAATTGGAGAATTGTACTCTGGAGATTGAGAAGGGAAGCTTCTTCTGGTTTCAAGAGTTGACAGTGTGTAAGATCAAGGTCTTGGTTATAGCTGTGTTGGTGTATTTCATAAGATAGAAGAGATGAGTGCTTCAGCCCTTGAAACTTTTCTAAGCATACTTCTGTAATTCTTCAGAATTAAAGAGACATATTTTGGATTCTCAGAAATGTTTATATGTGTACATATAAAGAATCATATTTTTTTTGGCTGTTTCTGGAAGATGTAGAAAGCAAGCAAGTTTATTTTCTAACAGCACAATGTGGTTTCCTGTAATGTTAAATGTCAGTGCAAAAACAAGCGGCGATTGAAAATGTTTTCAGTTCAACATCGCCCTCTGGTGGAGAAAAGGAAGAAACTCTGAGTTTGAAATACGGCTTTATTTACCTCACACAGTGCTGGGTCTGCAAAACACCTCACAACGTGTATACATCTGGAGGGCTTTATGCAGAGCGAACAGGTCAGTCACGAAAGGACAAACATTGCATGAGACCACTAGTAAGAAACAAACAACAACAAAGCAAGAAGATATTTAACACATACACACACGAACAACCATTTTTGATGCCTTGAGAGAAGGGAAAGCCCTGGTAGCTTAGTGGATAAGTGCTGCAGCTGCGCACCAGAAAGTCAGTGGTTCAGATCCACCAGCTGCTCCTTGGAAACTTGTGGGGGCAGTTCTGCTGTGTTCCATAAGGTTGCTATCATCTAGAATTAACTCAGTGGCAGTTTTTTTTTTTTTGTCCTCCTGGTTTTTTGGTATGAGGGAAGGATGGGGTAGTGAGAGGCAGTCACTGACTAGATAGTAGAGAAGTTAACTTAGGTGAAGGGGAAGGCAGCATCACTCAACCAAGGCAAATCAGGAAAGTTTCTCAGACACATTCAGACACTTTGAGGGACAATGTCACTGTAGTTGAGCACCAGGAACCGTGGTCTCAAGGGACATCTAGGTCAGTTAGCATAACATAGCTTGTGAAGAAAATGTTCTATGTTCTGCTTGGTGAGTAGTGTCTGGGGTCGTAAAAGCTTACCAGCGGCCGTCAAGATACCTCTGTCAGTCCCAATTCTGTCTGGAGCAAAGGAGAATGAAGAAAACCGAAGACCCAAGGTAAACATGAGTCCAAAGGACTAATGGACCACAGAAACCACAGCCTCCACCAACCTGAACCCAGAAGACCTAGATGGTACCCAGCTGTCACCATTGACTACTTTGACAGGGATCATAGTAGAGGGTCTCTGACAGAGCGGGAGAAAAATGTGGAACAAAATTCAAATTCACGCAGTTGTAAAATAAAACCAGACTGATTAGTGTGACAGAGACTGGAGGAAACTGTGAGACTAATGTCCCCAGGTGCCTTTCTAGATCTGAACTGACCAAAAAAACCCCAAATCCATTGGTGTCATGTCAATCCTGACTCATAGAAACCCTATAGGAGAGAGTAGCACTGCTCTGTAGGGTGTCCAAGGAGCAGCTGATAGATTTGAATGGCCAACCTTTTGGTTAGCAGCTGTAGCACACTGTCGTTCCTAACAACTGAATCTGTGTTACAGCCAAAGATCAGACAGGCCTATGAAATAAACAGTAAAATGTGAGGAACATGCTTCTTAGTTCATACAAGTACCCTAGACCCATGGGCCACAGTGCCCAGATACAAAGACAGGAAGGCAGGAAGGGGTTAGAAAACCGGAAATGTGGACACAGGGAACGCAGCGTGGAAAGAGGAAAAGAGGACAGTGCCAGCACATTGTGGGGATTGCAACCAGTGTCACAAAAGCAATTTGTATATGAATTTCTGAATGAAAAACTAATTTGAGCTGTAAACTATCACCTAAAACAATACAATTAATAAACAATGGAAAAATAGGTATTAATATAACCAGTACCCAAGTACTCCTCACCTGGATCATTTTAACATTTGTTCTCTTTGCTGCAGAATTAGAAGCAGTAACTTGTTAGGCCAGTGAAGAACTGTTCTGAATCGTTTCAGCATTCTCGCACTCTGTGCCACCCTGTGGAAGCTAGCGATTGTTCTGAAGTTAGTGTTTAATCTTCTGCCAGTAAATATAGTTTGTTGTTGTTAGGTGCCTTTGAGTCAGTTTTGACTGATAGCCACCCTACGCACCTCAGAAGGAAACACTGCCCGGTCCTAGACCACGCTCACAGTCAGTGTTATACTTGAGCCCATTGTTACAGCCTCTGCATCAGTCTGTCTCGTTGAGGGTTCTTTTTTATTGACTGTCTACTTTCTGAAGCATGATGTCCTTCTCCTGTGACTGGCCACTCCTATTAATATGTCTAAAGTAGGTGAGATGTAGTCTCACCATCCTTGTTTCTAAGGAGCGTTCTGGTTATACTTCTTCCAAGACACATATGTTCATTCTTTTGGCAGTTTATGGTATATTCGATATTTTTTCCAACACCACAGTACAAAGGCATCAGTTCTTTGGTCTTCCTTATTCATTTTCCAGCTTTCACATGCATATAACATGACTGAAAATGCCCTAGCTTGGATCAGGTGCACCTTACTCTTCAAGCTAACACCTTTGCTTTTGAATGCTTCAAAGAAGTCTTCTATAGCAATTTTGCCTAAGGCTATGTATGCGTCTTTTGATTTCTTGACTGCTACCTCCATTGGTGTTGATTTTAGATCCATGGAAAAGGAAATCCTGGAGAAGCTCAATCTTTTTTCCATTTATCATGATGTTGCTTGTTGGTCTAGTTGTGAAGATTTTTGTTTTCTTTATGTTGAGGTGTAATCCATACTGAAGGCTGTGGTCTTTGATCTTCATCACCAGATGCGTCAAGTCTTCTTCACTTTCAGTATGCAAGTTTGTGTCATCTGCATAACACAGGTTGTTAATGAGTCTTCCTCCAAATCTGATGCTACCTTCTTGATATAATCCAGCTTCTTGGATTATTTGCTGAGCATATAGGCTGAATTGTGAAAGGATACAACCCTGATGCACACCTTTCCTGACTGTAAACTGTTCAGTATCCCATTGTTCTATCCAAACAATTGCGTCTTAATCTATGTACAGATTTCTCATGAGCACGATTAAGTTTTCTGGAATTTCCATTCTCTTTAATGTTACCCATAATTTGTTATGCTCCATATAGTTGAATACCTTTACATAGTCGATAAAACATGGATAAACTTTTTTGTATTCTCTGCTTTTAGCCAGGATCCATCTGACATCAATAATGATGTCCCTGGTTCCATGTCCTCTTCTGAATCTGCCCTAAATTTATGGCAGTTCCCTGCAGCCACTTTTGGATGATTTTCAGCAAAATTTTACTTACCTGTTATATTAGTGATATTTTTGGATAACTTACACATTTATTTGGATCACCTTTCTTGGAAACAGGCCTCAGTATGGATCTCTTCAAGTCGGTTGGCCAGGTAGCTGTCCTCCAGATTTCTCTGGATGCACTTCAGTGTTGCATCTGTTTGTTGAAGCATCTCAAGTGGTGTTCCATCAGTTTCTGGAGCCTTGTTTTTTGCCGTTGCCTTCAGTGCAGCCTGGCCTACTTCTTTCAGTACCGTTAGTTCCTGATTGTATGCTGCCTCTTGAAATGACTAAATGTTGACCAATTCTGTTTAATATAGTGACTCTGTATTCCTTCCATCTTTTTTGAATGCTTTCTATGTTATCTAGTATTTTACCCATAGAATCCTTAATTATCCCATCTTGAGGCTTAATTTGTTTCTTGAGTTCTCTGAGCTTGAGAAATGCCTAGCATGACTTTCTTCCCTTTGGTTATCTATTTCCAGCTCTTTGCACATGTCATTATAATACTTTACTTTGTCTTCTTGAGCCACTTTTAGAAATCTTGTTTGATTTTTTTCCTTCTTCATTTCTTCCTTTTGCTTTAGCTTCTCAGTGTCCGATAGCAAGTTTCAGAGTCTCTTCTGACACCCATTTTGACCTTTTCTGTCTTTTTGATGACCTCTTTCTTATAATAAAATCAAAAGCCCACTGCCATCAATTCGGGTCCAACTCATAGCAACCCTAGAGGTTACAGATAATGTGTCATATTATTTTGATATTTTATGATTTAGAGAAGGGGGATAGAGAGAGAGAGAGAGTATCATGCAGTATTGTTTTCAGAAAATGATGCAAGCCTGGAGATGTTCACGTGTCTCTGCGAAGGAATTTTGCATGCATACGGTACTCATCCTTATAGAGCAGCATGTCTAGTATGCCTTTGTTAAATTCTCATATGTAGTTGAAACTTTTGCTGGGCATGAAATAATAGATTGGATATAATTTTTATTTTCAAACATTGACAGCATTGTTTGTTTCTCGCTGTCTTCCAATGTTTACAAATTTAAATCTAATTTGATTTCTGATCTTCTGTGTATGACTTAAATTTTTTTTTTCAAATTCATGTGCAAAATTCGTGTCCTTCTAGAAATTACACTGAAATATTTTGTTAGTGATGTTTGGTGTTTTGAAACTTCTCTCTTTATACAACAACAACAACAAAAAAGGCCCCAAACCCATTGCCACGTTGTTGCGGCTACTGTGTCAGTCCATCTTGTAGAGGGTCTTCCTCTTTTTCACTGACCATCCACTCTACCAAGCATGATGCCCTTCTCCAGGGACTGCTCCTTCCTGACAACATGTCCACAGTATGTAGGACGCAGTCTTGCCATCTTTGTCTCCAAGGAGCACTCCGGTTGGACTTCTTCCAGAACAGATCTGTTGGTTCTTTTGACAGTCCATTGTACATTCAGCATTCTTCTCCAACACCACAATTCAGAGGCATCAGTTCTTCTATCTTCTTTGTTCATTGCCTAGCTTTCCCATGCATATGTTGTGACTGAAAATACCATGGCTGAGTCGGGCACCTTTTAGTCTTCAAAGTCACATCCTTACATTTGAATACTTGAAGAGGTCCTTCGCCGCTGATTTTCCCAGTGCAATGTGTCTTTTGATTTCTTGACTGCTTCTTCCAAAGGTGTTGATTGTGGACCCAAGTAAAATGAAATCCTTGACAACCTCAGTCTTTTCTCCACTTATGACAATGTTGCTTACTGGGCCAGTTGTGAGGATTTTTGTTTTCTTGATATTGAGGTGCAATCCATACCAAAGGCTGTGGTCCTTGATCTTCATCAGTGTCAAATCTTCTTCACTTCCAGCAAGTAAGGTGATGTTGTCTGTGTAATGCAGGTTGTTAATGAGTCATCCTCCAACCCTGATGCCTCATTCTTCTTTGTATGATACAGCTTCTCGGATTATTTGCTCAGTTTAGAGATAAAAAAGGTATGGTGAAAGGATACAACCCTGACACACGCCTTTCCTGACTTCAAAGCATGCAATGTCCCCTTGTTCTGTTTCACGACTACCTCTTGATGCATCTACAGATTCCTTAAGAGCACAATTAGGTGTTCTGGAATTCCTATTCTCTGCAACATCAGCCGTAGTTTAGTATGATCCACACAGTCCAGTGCTTTTGCATAGTCAATGAAGCACAAGTAAGTGTCATTCTGGTATTTTTTGTTTTCAGCCGAGATCCATCTGACATCAGTGATGATATCCTCAGTTTCACATCCTCTTCTGAACTGAGCTTGAATTTCTGGCAGTTCCTTGTCGAAATGTTGTTGTAGTCACTTTTGAATCGAGCAGAATTTTACTTGTGTGTGATGTCAACAATCTTGTTTGGTAATTTCCACATTTGGTTGGATCATCTTTCTTCAGAATGGGCATGAATATGGATCTCTTCCGGTCAGTTGGCCAGGTAACTGTCCTCTAAATTTCTTGGCACAGATGAGTGAGCACTTGTAGAATTGCATCTGTTCATTGAAACATCTCAGTTGCTATTCCTTAAATTCCTGGAGCCTTGTTTTTCTCCACTGCCTTCAATGCAGCTTCAGTTTCTTTCTTCAGTGCCGTAGGTTCCTGATCACATGCTAACTCTCCAAATGGCTGAACACTGACCAGTTCTTTCTGGTATAATGACTGTGGATTCCTTCCATCTTGTTTTGATGCTCTTGAGTCGTTTAATAGTTTCCCTGTAGAATCCTTCACTATTGCAATTCAAGCAAAAATTGCTTGAATTTTTTCTTCAGTTCTCTCAGCTTCAGAAATGCAGAACGTGTTCTTCCCTACTGGTTTTCCATTTCCAGCTTTTTGCATATGTCATTTTAATACATTCTTTTGTCTTCTCTAGCTGCTCTCTGAGGTCTTCTATTTAGGTCTTTTACGTCACCATTCCTTCCTTTTTGCTTTAGCTGCTCAATGTTCAAGAGCAAGTTTCAGTCTCTTCTGACATCTAATTTGGTCTTTTCTTTGTTTCCTGCCTTTTTAATGACCTCTTGCTCCTTCATGGATGATGTCTTTGACGTCATTACACAGTTTGTGTGTTCTTCAGTCATTAGTGATCAATACATCAAATCCGTTTTTGAGATGGTCTTTAAACTCAGGAGGGATATACTCAAGGTCATACTTTGGCTCTCGTGGACTTGTTCTAATTTTCTTCAGTTTCAGTTTGAATTTGCATATGAGCAGTTGATGATCTGTGCCACAGTCAGCACCTGGTCTTGTTCTGACTGCTGATATGGAACTTTTCCTTTGTCTTTTACCACAGGTGTAGTCAATTTGGTTTCTGTGTATTGCATGTGGTGAGGTCCATGTGTACAGTCACTGTTGGTTAAAAAAGATATTTGCAATGAAGAAGTCATTAGTCTTGCAAAATTGTATCATGTGATCTCCAGCATTATTTCTGTCACCGCGGCTGTATTTTCCAATACCGATCCTTCTTTGTTTCCAACTTTGGCATTCCAGTCACCAGTAATTATCAATGCATCCTGATTGCGTGTTCGACCCATTTCAGACTGCAGAAGCTGGTAAAAATCTTCAACGTCGTCGCCTTTGGCCTTAGTCATTGGTGCATAAATTTGAATAATAGTCTTGTTAACTGACCGTCCTTGTAGGCAAATAGATAGTGTGCTATCACTGACGGCATTGTACTTCGGGGCAGATCTGAAATGTTCTTTTTGATGATGGATGCAACACTGGTCCTCTTCGAGTTTCCATTCCCAGCATAGCATTGTCAGGTTCAGACCGGCCAGAATCGGTCCGTTTCAGCTCGTTAACGCCTAGGATGTCAACGTTTATGTGTTCCATTTCGTTTTTGACAACTTCCAGTTTTCTTAGGTTCATACTTTGTACATGCCATGTCCTGACTATTAGTGGATGTTTGCAGCTGTTTGTTCTCATTTTGAGTCGTGTCACATCAGCAAACAAAGATCCCCGAGGCCTTAATCCGTCATCGTTAGGGTTGACTCTTCTGAGTGCCTTCTATCCTGGGGGCCTCACTTTCCGGCACTATATCTGACAGTATTTGGCTGCTATTCAGAAGGTTTTCCCTGGCTAATTCCTGTCGGAGGTAGACTGCCGGGTCCTTCTTCCTAGTCTGTCTTAGTCTGGAAGCTCAGCTGAAACTCGTCTACCATGGGTGACCCTGATGGTACCTAAATACCAGTGGCATTGCTTCCTGCATCACAGTAACAAGCACGCCTCCACTGACAGACAGGTGAGGGCTGCTCACTCACTTCTTACTTGATAGTGGTACCCTGCTTACCTGATGGATTTACCCTCCTGACCTAATGGTGTTGCCTGCTTTACCTGATGCTGTTATCTGCCTTGCCTGATGCTGTTGTCCTCCTTGACTGATGGTTATTACCCTCCTTGCCTGACGCTGTTACTCTCCTTACCTGTAGGTGTTACCCTCCTCGCCTGATGCTGCTACCTCTCTGCCTTCACTGACAGACAGGTGGGGGCTTCGCACGCCCTCTTTACCTGACCGCGTTGCACTCCTGACCTGATTCTGTGACCCTGCTTACTCGATGCTGTTACCCTTACCTGATGCTGTTAGCATCATTAGTACTTCATATTTGTTTATGGCTGGAAAGTATTCCATTTATACACATGCCACCTTTTAGTGATTTATCAGTTGATGGGCATGTGGGTTGTTTCCACTTTTTAGCTATTATGGATAATGAACATTTGTGTTCAAGTTGTGGTGTAGAAATATTCTCAGTTATCTTGGGTATGTGTCTGATCTTGGGTCATATGTAACTCTGTGTTTAACTTTTTGAGGCACTGCCTGACTGTTGTCCGAAGCGGCTGCACCATCGTACGTTCCTATCAGCAGAGCGTGAGAGTTCCTTCCAGTTTTTCCACATTTGTATCACTACACGTTATTGATGTCTCTTTTATTGTAACCAACCTGGTACATGTGAATTGGCTGCCAAACACGTGTGGTTTTGATTTGCAGATGACTACTGATGTTGAGTCATCACATCAGTCTTTTCATACTGCTGAGTGCTTGGTGACTTATTTTGTTAATTATATATATAAAAAAATCTGTATTCTTTCTTATGTGAGACCATTGAAGTCTTTGGTTAGTGTACAAGTGGTCTGCTAATGACTGGGTAGTGATTTCTTTAAATGCTTTAAACTGGTAAGTCTTCTAGCCTCTGCTGCAGGTTTGTCTCTGTGTGTTAGGACATGTGTTCAGTGCTCTTGCAGGCAGATTAAAACTCTGCTTTAGCCGTCCCTTTTTGCTTGTGTGGAGCTTGAGGTTAGCCAGAGGTAAGAGACTGGGGCTTCCCCTTAGGTCTTTCTCTGAGGCCACTTGCATGGCCTTCTAGATTCCCAGGAATGTGCTAAAAATTTTCAGAGTGCCTTAGGACACCTTAATTCATCAGTTTTTCCTTCTTGGCTGGCTTGGCTTTTATTGATTAGCTTCTTGTTATCCTCAACTTGTATTTCTGTCTCAGACATCTGTGATGTCACACAGTTGTCACTCACCACTTACCAGAGCCGTGTCGGAGTCCGGTCAAATAAAGACAAATCTTGAGAATGGAAGTTGTCTAAGGGCTGCCAGACATGTGAGACAGTGACAGTTCTGTGCAGATGAGGCTTTTGGAGAGCTCACACTCATTCTAGGAGCCCTGGTGTGGCAGAGTGGCTAAAGCGCTCAGCTGCGCAGCAAGAGGTCAGTGGTTTGAACCCACCAGCTGCTGTTCTGGAGGAGGATGTGGCAGTCTGCTCTGTAAGGGTGACAGCCTGGAAACACTGAGGGGCAATTCTACTTTGTCTTATAGGGTCGCCGTGAATCAGAATTCACTGGGTGAAGGGGAGGTTTAAACCATTCTATTTCCTTCAGTCACAGGCTGCTTGTTGTTGTAGCTGCAGTATTTCTGAGGCTGTTGATTGTCAAGGTCACTGACAATCAACAGACAACACTTTGTCTGAAGAGTTGGCTTCAGAAATGGAGATTTTGACATTTTTGCCACTGTTCTTGTTGCTTTTATTGAGGAATAGATTTTTGGTGGTCCTTACTCTGTCATTCTGGAAGTGCTTACATTGTCTGGGGGTATTTTGTAGTTCTCTTCTCTTTACACGTCTGTTTCTCTCAGATTGCTTTTTTTCCTGGTTTGATTTGAAATTCTTCTTTTGGATCATAGATACTCTGATTGGGAGGCTTTTCATCTGTGGTCTTTACTGTACAATTGTGTATTTCAAACAGAAACAAGCATGCACACATGCACATATTTTTTTTTTCCTCAAACTAAAGAAGTAGGAAGTGCCGGAATAATTTTACAACCATTAAATAAATTGAGTCAGTGTTAAAATTCTTGTCACTTGAGTACTGTGACTCGTTCAAGGAACAAATAATTCTGGTTTTATATAAACATCTCTATTGTTGTGGGCTACTAAGGCAATTTTGACTTATAGTGTCCCTATGCAGCAGAGCTGAACTGCACCTTAGGGTTTTGTAGGCTGTAATATCGTCTGCAGCAGATTGCCAGGTCTTTTTCCCATATAGCCCCTGGGTGAGTTCAAACTGCCAACCTTTTGATTCACAGCCAAGCATTTAACCGTATGGCACCAGGTCTTCTTATAAACTCCTCTAGAGGATGGAAAAATGTTGATATCATAAGATTGATACTCAAACAGAAAACAGTACAAGAAAGGTCATAGACCAATCTCACTTGTGTATATAGATGCAAAAATATTATACAAAATATTAACCAACAACTGCTGTAAAATATAAAAAAATAAAATATAAATAGGTTTTATACAGTAGAGTCAAGGTGTGTTTAACATGTGAAGATGAATTACTATGATTGAGTACTTAATAGAATCAGTATCAACCTTAATGTAATATATGTTTTCTTGGATATGTGAATAGAATTCCTAGAAATCACTGCTAGGTAAGAGAAGCATGTACTTTTTGTTTTTAATATGAAAATGTGTGTATATCATGTCCATGAATGCATAGTCATTTTCACCTAGTATTAAATAACAACTTGAGCTTTGTATTAAAACTGGTGGTTTAGGTCAGATTTTCATCTAAAGTGTTGGTAAGTAACATTTAATATAGATCAAGTATTATAAAGTTAAAATCTCACTAAAATAAACATAATAAACCCTAACTGATGGGCCATTGATTTTCTAGTTTAAAGAAAAATAGGGTTAAGTTGAAACTTGCATGGAATTATGGATATTTTTATCATTTAGTGTAATGGAATTTGGAATGATTATATGTTGTCTTTCTGTACTGTTTAGTAGAATGGGAACTACAAGGCTTATTTTGTTCTAAATAAATGTCATGACACTTCCTGAATAGTTTAATTTGTTTTACTTTATTTGACACTGTTGTGAAATAAATTGCTGGGATATAAGGATCTTTTGATTATAGATTTCATTTTGTTTTTCCTTCAAAGTACTGGGTATATTCTGTGTTTAATTTTGTAAATTAGTTATTTATTTTAAAGTGTACAAAATACTCAGAGCAGATGATTGAAGGTTGGAGGTTATGCACTTATAAATTGAGAGAGCATGTAACTGAATAGTGAATTTGAATAACTACTAGTACTGTTGAATGCCTGCAGGAGGGGGCCTATCGTGTAGACAAATAACTTCTGTAGTGCTTGATGATCTTAAAAGTGCTTTCACATGTGAGTGACTCTTGCTGAGGTTAGAGTACATACGGCTGTACACAGTACCTTTCATTCCTAAACCAGTGCATCTTCTGGAATCCTCTGACTGCCATCTGCTGGTTGTGGGTGAAGTTAGCACACTTTGGTGCTGGTGCCCAGCCTTGTTCTTATCTGTGACAAACTTTGGGAGTGAATGTGTATATAAGTAGATGAGCTTCTGTATACTAAGAAGTTTCTAGTATGTGAAGAAAATGGTTTATAACAGTTCCTGTGTATTCAACTACAGAACAGTAATCTTATGAATGAAGGATATGGAGAGAAAACCAAAAAACCAAACCCACTGCCCTGGAGTTGAGTCTGACATAGCAACCTTGTTAGATGGAGTAGAACTGCCCCCTGGAGTTTCCAAGAAGTGTCTAGAAGATTCATACTGCCAACCTTTTTGGTTAGCAGCTGTAGGAGCTAACCACCATGCAACCAGGGTTTCTAAAATGGAAAGACATAATTAAAATTTGTTGCTCATCCCTTAACTGTGGACTGTACTTTCCAAACTAGACTTTCACAGAGAATTATATTTGGTGCTTGCAGCATACCCAGATTCTGATGGTACTTTGGAGTGGCTCGTGATACTTGGATGCATGCAAGAATTTATGTGTGTATGTCTATGACTAGAGTTTTACAGGTGAGGACAGGGGACTTGCTCCAAGGCCTTGAGTGACAATGATGAATCTAGATTAGCTTCTGTGGAAAATAACTTTGATATATTTGTTACCTTTATGTTTCAACTTTCCATAAAATCCAATTCTGATTTCCAGATTTAGATGGGAACTGAGATACGTGGAACTAAGCAGAGGATACCTGAATTCCCCCCAGCAATAGCTCAGCAAAGATTTGAAAACTTTTTGAAAAGTGAAAAGGAAATGAAACACAGCCATCTAGTGGATGAAGCTTTAAAATCTCAAGCCCTGTGCATTCTAGGGTCCTCATCCAGTCGCAGTATGCATTTGTATTAGTAAATACTTCAAAATTTTAATGAGAAGGGTGACCGGTATAGGTGTTCTATAGTGATGTGAATGTCCTCAGACGTCAGTTGCACTAGTGTAGTGTTATGGTGTGCTACACTTGTTTTTAACTGGGATGTGGATTAATCAGATTTTTTAAGCTGTAAAACTTCTGGGGTGCTTTTTGAACACATATCTATTCTAAAATGTTCCTGGAGAAAGTTTTTTTGGATTCTGTCTTTGCAAACATCTTGCTTATGTAAATTAACCTATCAAATTCACCCATTATAGCATAGACTTAGTTACCTGTCTTCTGTAGGGTGACATTTTGTCCTTATGGCTTACATGAACTTTACTGATGCAAAAATAAATTATTTTCCAGGAGCAAGATAATGCTGTACAGAATATGCACAAGAAAGTAGAAAAATTAGAAGGAGAACACATGGAGTGCTCTGAACTTTTACGGCGACAAACCAGTGAACTTGAATTTAGTACTCAGCGAGAAGAATGTCTTAGAAAAGAATTTGAGGTGCATTTTCTCCATCCCTTTAGTAGTGTAGATTTGTTATCTGGTCAGTGATTTAAGGTTGGAGTAAGTGTCATTCTGAAGCAAAACTATGACATTGATTTTGGGGGGCATTTATTTATGTTGAGTATTTGACTTCTCTGAAAACTTGTGAATCTGACTAAATTTTGCTTACTTATTTTTTTAAAGTATGCATTTTTAACAGTTCTCATGGACTGTTTGAGAACATCGAGGATAATTGTTTACATTATAAGGTTGATGAAGTAACACAAGAAAATATTTGGTGTACATAGTTTATGAGTGACAAAAATAATCTAGTTTTCTTTGAATTGAGTGTGGTTTTTACGTGATTTTGTGAAATGCTTTGTAGGTAAGTTTTTTTGAATTGAGTGTGGTTTTTATGTGATTTTGTGGAATTCTTTGTAGGTAAGACTTTAGATGTGATATATGAGTGAATGGTACTCATAATAACTTTAAACTTGGGAGCCATCTAATTCACTTGTTAACATTTTCCTTTTTAAAAACCACCTTGTGCTCTGCTGAAATATTTCAACAGATCAAGTAGGTTTTGTCCTAAAAAGTTCATAATAGTTACTAGGTAAGTAAGCATTTATAAAAGAGTATTCAGTGATAAAATGCTTTAGGTACTGCTGTTGAACTCACTCCTGTCATTTAACCATGTTCCTGGAATTTTTACTATAGAGAATAATGAGAGGATTTATTCTACCAGAAGTTACTATATATCATAAATCCTCAGCAATGTATCTCTTTATTGTGTTCCTAAGAATTTTACAAGTAGACAGCTGTAATCCTTTGACTAAACTGAATTGTCGTATTTAGACAACTTTCAAAACTTTGCTTTATTTTTAAGTGAATATGTTTTATATTGACTGTTTGATGGGACAGTGACATAGTGAGTGATTAGTTAAGTTTCCGTAGGGCATAGTATGCTAGGTTTACATTCCATTGTGGAGCTGTTAACTTCCTGTAATTCTAGGTACTGAAGTGTAACTGTCACTGGTATTGGTTTTTAAAGGGTTAATTGAAATGGGATAGTAATAAAAAGACATTTTGTTGACTTTTTGGCATAATACAACCTTGTATCAGTAACTTCAGGCTAAACAACTAACATAATAGACATTTAGCCTTTTAATGTTTTAAATTTTAGTGAAGCTTTCTAACAGTTGTATTTTATGAATAGGTAATTTCTTTACATACCTGGCCAAAGGAGTGTATGTCTATGCGTGTGTGTGTATGATTAGCTATATACTATTGTGTAGCTTAATTGTCTTAACATGCATCAAGGATCTCTGATTAAAAAAAAAAAAAGAAGGCACTTCCCAATCCAATCTTACAGATGTGGTGCTGGATACCACAGAACAAAGGGAAAAATGAACTGGAATAAGAAATATCCATGGCTTTTATAAACCACTTTACAGCTAGGGGAGTTTATTATCATGGGAAATAAGCGTAACTCAATAAGAAAAGAGCAAAGAGATGATGCAAACCTCATTCTGAGGGTACTGAAAAAACTCATGAAGATTATGGTGAGAAGGAACCGTCTTGTGAGTAAATTCTGTATTGCTTCTGTCAGTCATGTTCTTTATTATAGTAATATAAAGAACTGTAGAATGTAGCTTTTCTCCTCGATTCACTTGTGTTAGCTCAATGTATGCTAATGCAAGTGAATCAAGAAAAGAAGATATTTCTCACCTTTTGTCATTGTGAAGAACATCCTAATATGATTAATCTGTAATAACCATAATGTGTTTGTAGAAATCATTTTTAAATTCCTATTTGCATGGATTCGTAATTATAAAGTAGGTAATGATGAAATGATATGGTTTATATGGAGAAATGTAAAATTCTGTGTTCATAATGCATTTTAAAATTTAGAATTTACTTAAAATTGTTAAATATTGAAGGTTTTGTTGCAAGAAAAAATAAGGATGATTTCTAAAGAAACCAAATTAGTTTAATACCATGCTGTTCAGAATTTGTGGCTTATGAATTTTCTTCTTGAAACTTCCAATTTTTATTATCTATGATTTCTTTTTATTATACCTGAAAGTAATAAAACCTTTTTTAAAAAAAAAAAATTAAACTAATTCACAATTTACGTAATAGACCTCATTATTCATTCCTTGCTGGATTAAAAAAATAGTACTGTATGCTGCAGGTTATCCGTATAAATTTAGTCATCCTGCTGTGTTCACCCGTCTGTCTGAAGCTGTTAAGAGTCTGCTCGTTGCCATCCTCCATGGCTTTCACATGAAGGTTCCCACCGTCCAAATTGCACATTTAACCGTGGTCGAGATTACTGTACTCAGAGCCCTGAAGATGTATGTGTTTGGCTATTATTCCTTGTTTAGTTTCAGAGTAAAGGCTGTATTAAGTTGGTTTGCTTGTGTAAGATGATTTAGAGGATTCTGAAGACGAGTATGACTTGACCATGAAAAATGAGTAACAAATAAATTGTAATTAACTTTAGTGAAATGTAGGTACGGTCCCTTAGATGCAGGCCAGTTTTTGCCCATAACTCAAGTCTTTGCTTGGCTACTTTTAATGGAAATGCTTATAGATGTCTCAGAGCTCCTTTCGGCTTCACAATAATGGTAAGGACCCAGAATGCTGTCTGGCATATACTAAGTACTTTTTAAATGTTCCATGGAGAGTAAGATAAATGTCAGTAAGATTATCATAAAAGGTGTAAACCTTTTCATTTGTTTTTAAGTCTTCAAAATGTTTTTATACCATATCATTTGCTTAACACGATTGAAATAAGTATGACATTTTATTTGCCTTGAAACTAGATTTCAGGGTGTTGGACTTCTCTGACTAGGAAGTCTACAGCTATTCACTCTCAGAGCACTTCCTTTGTTCAGGTCAGAAAGCCTTGTTTAGTTAATCTTGACTCTGACTATGGGGAAAGTAAGGGAGCTACTTAAAACAAAACAAACTTTAAAACAAAACGCCATGAGCAAGTTCCGACTTGACGGCACTTGGCTTTGACTTTTAAAAAGAAGCTTTATTAAGCTAAGTAGATTTTAAATATTATATACCATGTTATGTAGATCTGTTTTTGTAAAACAATGCTATGTTGTTATAAAAGCCAAATGACAAAATATACATGAAACCTTGGGAAATTGTACAATACTATGTTCAACTGTAGGGATTTTATCACTAATGACATCCATGTAAATGCACTCTTGTAGAAATGACACTCAGCAGTGTAAGTGGTTTTAAAGAAAAGAACCCATGTCAAGTTAGACTAATTGAAAAATATTGTTGACTTTCAAATTCCTTGATTAGAACAAGGATGAAAAAAGGACTCATAGATTCTTCTCAGTTACTACCTCCAACATATGTCTTTTGTTAAGCGATATGATATTGTACTGCCTCTGATTTTTAAATACTTGGAGACTAACTGTTCAAAATAGTTTTTTGTAATACAAAAATGCCTTGAGAGATTCAAGGCCATGAAGAACAGTAACTGTTTCTTCTTCTATAGAAAAGGAATCAGTGTTTTAGTTAACTGTTAATACACGTGTAACAAACTGATTACAGCTGTTTAAGTATAACAAGGTACGTTTCTCATTAAAACCAATCATTAGCCGAAATTACCAGTTTAGGATGCTTTAGTATGCCCTTTTGTAACTGAATATGGGTTCTTATCCTGTCCTGTCTGCCAAGTGAAATAAGACGGCCAACTGAAATAAGCGGAAATTTATTGTTTTTGAAAACAGGGAGAAATGTGGGGCTTAGGAACCTGAAAGACCTCTTGGGAGTCAGTGAGAGAGTTTATATCTTCCAGTACTTGGTGGTAGGGATCTGGCACCTGCAATCTGCCAGTTGGAGCCCTCCTGTGTCCATATTTGGAAATCTGGGTGTTGAGTCGTGCTTCAAAGGAGGCAGCTTTCCCTCTTTAAATGGGTCTAGGCACTGCTGTCAGCCAGGAGACATCTTCCCCTCCAGTGAGACTCAGGTCTGGGATCAAGTTCAGAGTATACATCTAGAGGAAACCTTAGTGAGACAGTGATAACGGCCATTAACCCAAAGGTTGGCTGTTCAAATCTACTGAGCTGTACTTGGAAACTCTATAGGTCAGTTTTACTTTGTTTATAAGGTCGCTATGAGTTGGCATTGACTGAACAGCACTGAGATTTGTTTTGGTTTTATACATCAAGATCCTGGTTTGCGATGATTGGATTCTGGTGCCAAAATTTAAACTTTGGTGGGCTTCAGAAGGGAGGAATGGTAGCAGAAAAGGGGAAGTGGGGAGAGAAGCGTGGGGGGTGGGTCTTCTGGTGCTCTCACTTTGACATCATGTGGTCCTTTAGAATCATGGTTTTGAAGATGGCTTATTGCTATATTGGTTGTTTAGTTAGTTGTCAAAGTATTCATGGAAATTAATGCGTAACACATTGCTGTAGAGTTGATTCTGACTCATAGCGACCCTATCGGTCAGAGTAGAACTGTCCTAAAGAGTTTCCAAGGAGCGCCCGGTGGATTTGAAGTTGGACCTTTTGGTTAGCAGCCATACTACTTAACCATGGTGCCACCAGGGTTTCCCTCATGGAAATTATCAGGTGATAAAATATGGGAAAACAGTTACATAAACAACCATCTTCCATTTCCACAAGTCATTGATCAGTGCTTACATCCTGGAGTGAACTTTAACTGTTTTCAGACATTGCTACCAAGAAATCGCTGCTTAGGTACTGACCTTGTGTGGTATTTCCTCCCCTTTTTTGGTGTCTGTTTTAGGGTCTATGGGGTCGTTGTGAGTTGGTGTCGACTCCACAACAACAGATTTTAAGTAGGCTAAATTTTGCATAGCAAATTTTTCTGCTTGCTTAATTTCTTCATGTTCAAAGTTGGAGCCATATGTATTCCGTTTAAAAAGGGAAGAATGTTCTAGGTGTTGTTTTTGAGCACAGTTTTGCAGCAAGTTCATTGTACCTTCATGCTTTGGTAACTTTGATGCAGCTTTTGGAATGGGCGCATGGAAACCCCAGGGGCAGATGTGTGTGGTGTGAAGAACATCTGGGTGTGTTTGGTGAGTTCTGTGCTGAATTGAAGTCAGCATCTCACGCCCAGCCTTATGATAAAGTCACCTGTGCCAAAATACTGGGTAATGAGGTGTCTTTCTCTAGATTGCCTTCTTCAAAGGTTGACATATTACTTTCTTATTAGATTATCTCACTGGGCTTCATGTGATTTTGTGAGATATGAGTCGTAAAACAAAAAAGTATTAAGATTAACAGATACCCAGAACCCCAAATCCAGTGTCATGAAATTGATTCACACTAGTGACACTATAGGGCAGAGTAGAACTGTCCCATGTGGTTTCCCAGAAGTGCCTGGTGAATTTGAACTGCCGTCCTTCTGGTTAGCAGTGGCAGTTCTTAACTGCTATGTCACCAGGATTTCCAGGATTAACAAACAGTACTTACTAAAATAAAATTTTCTTTTCAGTCTACTGCAGTAGGAAGGGACATGTCAGCCAGGTAATAAATGCCAGAATATGTGTTTATCTTTTGATCCATAAAGAACCTATCTGTAGTGTTAGGAAACAGACCAATACTTTTATTACAGACAAAGCTATATGTAGTTAAATTGATCTGTAGTGTGTTAACTTCTGTTGGATTTTGTAATGTTAACCTTAAATTATGTTTTGTTTTGTAGGATTGCTTTGCTGATTTTATTGGGATTGAATGCCAGTGATACAGTGTATGAATGTACTCATTCTCTTAGTATTTTTGGGAAAAAAAAAGTGTTTTTAAATGGCATGTTAATGTTCCTTTAGCACCCTCTGCTGGAGAACAGAATTAATTTGCTAGGCTGGAAGATTAAAAAAAAAAAAATTAGGAGGGCTTTAATTTAATTATGTATGTCAATAAAGTCCAGTCTTCATAGGAGTTTCAGATTTGAAAAAATCTTTTTTTTTGTTGTCTTTACTACTATTACCATCGATTTGGTAATAACAAACAGCTTATACATTTGTATTTTCTCCTGTATATTTAATTCAAGACAGTGAGGTGTAAAAATAAAGATGTGAACTCTGGTTTATTATTTTAGCCTCTTTGTTCTGTGCAGAAAAAATGGAACCTCTTCTAGATTTTTAGTATGAAAACCAAATAAATAATGTTACTTATACATGAGAAATGAAAAGATTCAAGTTGTTTAATCTTTTACTATGATATCAACCTAAAAGCCCATATTTTAATAGAGTAGAAGGCTGCCATTTTGATAGAGAAACTTACATGTATGAGTTTTGAAACCTGAAAAAATATTTGAACACTGATAGACTGGCTTCTTCTCTCCATCTGCCCATTTCTAGCTTTTTGCTTATTCTAATGCTTTATTTTCAGTGCCAGTGGATACTGTGACTCAGTAGACCCATTCTAACTTACAGAATCTAAAAGAAGCTGAATACTGAGAAAGCAGGCTTTAATTCTCTAAGGGCAGCAACTTTATCCTGCAGGGATTAGTTTTTTTTTTTTTAGATTTTTACCAGCAGTGAAGCTTATGCAGGGTATTGGTCATGTTAGTACGTGCCGAGGGGAGGGATTTCTGTGCTGTACTGTGTGTGCACCGTGCTTTACATCTCCGTTGCCTGGGGCGGGGTTCCCTGTCCCAGGGTTTCAAAGTCAGCATTTAGGCGAGACTTTTTTCAAGAGTGAGACTCAGGAGCCTGATTTAGGTGGCTGTGACTTCTTTGATGTTGTCCGTGGTTCTTCCACTCAAGGATTCTTCTTTTTCTTTTTTAATTGAAGTATGTAATTCACATACCATAAAACCTGTTATTTTAAAGTGTATCTTTCAGTAGTTGTGAGTCTTTTCACAATGTTGGGCAGCCACCGGCACCATCTTTTGTTTGCTGCAGTGAGAAGCCTCATATCCATGAACAGTTGTTGGTATTTCTTCCTCCACGGAGCATTTCACAACCTCTGATCTGCTTTGGTTTATATTCTGGCCATTTCATAAATGAAATCACGTGGGCCTCTTGTCTTCTTTCACTAACCATGATAATTTCAAGATTCGTCCATGTTGTAACATGTACTTTATTTCTTTTTATGGTTGACTGATACTCCTTTGTATGGATACACCACATTTTGTTTATCCATTTATCATTTAATGGTTATTGCTCAGAAATTCTTATCCAAAGGTTCTTGAATGGGACTTGGCTAGGACACTTCTAGAAATCATGTATAAAATACTATGTGTACACATTTATGCTATGTTCCCATGTAAGGGCATCGATAGCTTTCATTAGCTCTTCAAAGGATTTGAAAGCAAGCGTTCTGTCTTGTGGCGTTACTCAGTTTTATCTCTTTTCCTAGACTCTGAATTCCTTGAAGGAAGACTGTCATTTGGATTTGTGTTGTATCTTCCAAAACTCTTAAAATGATACTTTGAACATATTTGGAGCTCATTATTTACTTGTTAAGTGACGAGTGTTTCTTTCCTGTGATTACACTGAAGAATCTGGGGAGGTTTTTGGACTGCTCTCTTGAGACTTGTTTTCATTGTTTTAGTTTTTAAGAACTTATAAGGCAACATTTAAGATACATAAAACAGTATAGAGAATAATACAGTGCCCCTTGAGAGCCTGCCATTCAGTTTAAGAAATTAAATTTTCACTCCTCTGCATAACTGCATTCCTTTCTCCTTTCCCTGCCTGCTGGCAGGGTAATCACTGAATTTGTTAGTTATTATTCCCTTATGTTATACTTTTTAAATATTACAGTCTTTATAATTTTGGATAAGAACATGGATTGTTTGAGCTTCTGTGTTACTGGTGCTGTGTTTTCAAGAAAATATCACTAAATATTCATATATGTGTGCGTGTGTGTGTATTTGCTGCTGTATTTGTAATCTGGAATAAGGACTTCTGGTAATATTAGAAAAATACATTGAAAAATCTCCCTTTCTTAGCACATGGTTGTCAGTTGCCAGAAAACTGGGGATACTACTCACCAGATGTTGTTTGATGGGAAAAAACAATGCATGTTTGCTGTATCTTTGTAGGAACCAGTACTACCAATTTAGAAGTGTCCAACTTCTGTGCATGGAAGGATAATAAAATCCCTATTACTTAATGTTGCTTTGTACAAAATGGAATGTCTTTTTCAGATAACTTGTTACTGAAAGCAGCCAAATCAAATTGATCTAGAACTGAATCTATCCACTGGGATTTCATTAATAGTTTGCACATTGGTTCAGTAGTTGCCAAGACTTCTTTCCATGAGGGAAAACCATTAATAAAAATAGCTGTGCTGTCTTTATTATGTTTTTCATCCATGATCTGCTTGCGTAGACTTCTTCATGCCTGACCAGTAGTGCCTTCTAAACAAGACGGCATGTATCCTTTCCCAGGTAATTTGAAACCAAAAGTTAGTGCCCATTTAAACAGTAACCACCAATGGTTAGATTTTTATTAATATAGTAAAAATAAAAAAGGAGTTAGAAATTTTGTCTCAGATTATGTCTAGCTAGTATCCAGACTTAGCTGCAGTGAACAAAACAGAAACAGTAAAAGAGTAAAAAGTGTAATAGTTTACAAATAACATACTAATAGCCTAAAGAAGATTTCATAGTAAACCTGGAAGGAAAAATTATTTTAGTTTCCAACTTGTGAGACACATTGGAGATTTTCTGTAGACCCTGTGCTTCTTAGCGTTTCCCAGAATGTGTTCTGTGTAACTTTAGTCACTGAAAATAGTCTGTAAAAGAATGGTTCACAGTTAAAAGAAGGATGTTGTGATTAACGAAGTTTGGTAAATGCAGTATACCCTGGCCTTAGAGTGCGGGTTAATGTTTTGATAAATTCTTCAGTAAAGAAAATTGTTTAGACTTAATATTGTTTTTTTCATATTCTCAGATGATGAAATTGCTTTTTATGTAACAGCTAATGACATTCTGTGGGACTAATAGTCTCTGTGGAACATGCTGTGAGAAAGGTGGAAGAAAAGTGAACATGAATGGAATATTCTTTGATTTACCTTAATATTGTATTACAACAGTATAGGTAGGAATTGAATGAGTTAAACTCTCCTCTCCCCATTTACCTTTTTGGATTAGACATGAATGGATTAATGCTCAACCTCTAATGATCTTTTATAGTGATTGTCAAAATATAGTTTCTTATACTGTATTTTATTTTTATTTTTTTTATTATGACTGAGTGAAAATGTACATTCACATATAAATTTACATGTCCACCTATATGCAGCTTCCACTGCTGTCCCTGCCTGGCGACAGCACACTATTCCTCTCTGCTCCATACATGTCTCATCCTCCCAACAGTCTCCTTTCCCCTCTTCTCCACCCACTCCCCTTCCTCCAGTCAGAGGTCAGCGGGATGATATCCTACAGATGCATAGAACCATAAAGTGCACCCAATATATAGTCACTCTGTGTTGCCAAGTCCAATCCCTTGCTGTCCGAAGAGTGGACCTTCTTTATGATCCATGGGCAAGGGCAGCATCAGGGTCAGGGGCCATGCTCCCAGGGGAACCTCGAAGCCGCTGGACCATCAACTGCAGTCTTTTAGTGGAGATCTCAGAGTGCACCCATTTTTATTCTTGCGTTGCCAGTGAGACTCTACTTTGTGAGCTCCATCGTGGCTATCACTGGTGGTGGCTGGTCACCATCCAGTTCTTCTGGTCCTAAGTTGATGTAGGCACCCACTAATGTGGGTCTCTGTGTCTTCTGGGTTGTCATTTTGGTCCTCGGTAAGCATCCACTGCTGCTGAGTTGGGACCATTTGCTGTACCCTTGGATGGTAGCTTGGCAGCTTTTAAGACCCCAGACGCCACTCACCATTGTGGGGTGCAGAGAGCCCTCTTAGCAAAACGCTAGCTGTGCCAATTGGCCTCGATTTCACCTAAGAGCATGGTCCCCTGCCCCCCGCCTCAGCTACTCTGTCCTTGCATTATTGGATTAAGATGGGAGGAGTACTCAAGTTATGTTGAAGTTCACTTACTATTGTTCTTGTTTCTAATGTGTACTGTCACTTCACCCAACCATATTTCTACCAACTATCTAATCTAAACCCTCCGCCCCAACCCTCCCTCTTTCCCCTCCCTTGCAGCTGTCAAAGAGTCTTTTCTTCTATGCATAAGTCTGTTTTTGAGTTCTTATCGTGGGGTCTCATACAATATTTGTCCTTTTGTCTCTGACTACTTTCAGTCCACATAATGTCTTCCAGTTGAAACCAGGTTATGAGATGTTTCCTGGAATCATCATTGTTCTTTATCATTGCATAGTGCTCCATTGAGTATATGTACCATAGTTTACCTATCTATTGGATGACATTTTCAGTCTCTTCCTTTGTGATGGGTTTATTAAGTTGTTCTGCTTCACGCTGTGATAATTTGGGTAGGTGATATGAATAAAGGATTTTGTCTGTTTCCCCTAGGTTTTCAAATTTGTTGGAGTACAGTCTTTCATAGTATTCTGTTATGATATTTTTAATTTCTGTTAGGTCTGTTGTGACCACTCCCCTCTCATTTCTAATTTGCGTATTTGTTTCCTTTCCTGATTTTCTTTAGTAAGTTTAGCCAGTGGTTTGTCAATTTTATCGATCTTTTCAAAAAACCAGCTTTTGGTCTTTTCAAGTTTTTCAATTGTTTTTCTATTCTCTAATTCATTTAGTTCTTGTCTAATCTTTACGGTCTGGTTTCATCTGTTGCCTGAGGGGTTGCTCTGTTATTCTCTTTCTACTTGTTCAAGCTGTAGAGTTAGTTCCTTGATTTTGGTTTCTTTCTTCCTTTCAGATATGTGCATTTATGGAGATAAACAGACCTCTGAGTACTGCTTTGGCTGTATCTCATAGGTTCTGGTAGGAAGTGTTTTCATTCTTATTGGAATCCATGAATTTCTTTATTTCATCCTTGATTTCTTGTATAATGCATGGTTTTTTGAGCAAGATGTTGTCCAGTTTCCAAGAGTTCCGCTTTCTATGTTTTTTGTACTATTGATTTAGACTTTTATGGTTTTATGATCTGAGAACATACTTTGCATTAATTCAGTGGTATGGATTTTGTTGAGCATTGCATTATGTCCTAACACATGGTCAATTCTGTAGAATGTTCCATGTGCACAGGAGAAGAAGGTGTAGTTGTCTGCTGATGGGTAGAAAGTTCTGTATATATTGATGAGGTTTAGTTGGTTAATTGTGGCAATGAGGTCTTCTCTATCTTTACTGAGCTTTTTTCTAGATGATCTGTCCAGTACTGAGAGTGGAGTGCTGAAATCTCCCACTATTATTGTGAAGTGATCTGACTCTTTTTTGAGTGTATTCAGTGTTTCTTCAACGTACTTAGGTGCTCTGATGTTAGTTAAGTCTTCCTTGTATACTGAAACTTTCAGCAATAGTGTCCATCTTTGTCCATGATGGTGGATTTTATATTAAAATTGATTTTGTCTGAGATTAACATTGCCACCCTGCTCTTCTTTGTTCATTGTTAGCTTGATATATATTCTTCCATCCTTTAATTTTCAGTTTGTTCCTATCTTTAAGTCTCAAGTGAGCTTCTTGTAGACAACATATGAGTGGTACATGTCTTCTGATCCAAGATGCCACTTGATGTCTCTTTACAGAGCATTCAGTCCATTTACATTCAATGTAATTATTGATAGGTATGTGTTCACTGCTGCCATTGTGGTATGTTTATTTTTGTGTTGATGTTTTCTCTGTTGTTCTTCTTAGTCTGTTTTGGAACATTCGCTTTTGTCAGTTGATTTTTCACCTTTTTCAGAGCTGTTTTTGTAGTTGTTGAGACTCCTGTGTTACATTTCTCGATATGGTATGTTGCATCTTTGTTGTGGTTTATGGCTGCCCCTAAGATCCCCCTTGATAAACTGTGTATAAACCCAATTTTAATTACTATCAGTCTTGTCGACTTCCTTTCTATCTGGAAGGACTATAATGACTGTAGTACATCCCTCTTTTTAATATGATGGCACCGTTGTTTTCTTGATAATCATTGGATTGTTTCTTTCAGTATTAAAGCTGTGATTGAGTTTAGAGCCTTCCCTAACTGAGTAGAATTCTGGATGATGTGTCGTTCTAAAATACAAAGTTAGTGGTTTTGTTCTTCTAAGCCAAAGCCAAGAACTTCTTTCAGTATTTCTTGTAGTTTGGGTTTGGCTTTTACAAAGTCTCTGAGTTTCTGTTTATCTGGGAATGTCTTAATTTCATTTTCATATTTGAAAGATAGTTTTGCAGGATATATGATTCTTGGTTGGAAGTTCTTCTCCTTCAAGGCTTTGAATGTGTCATGCCACTGTCTCTGTGCCAGCATGGTTTCTGCAGAGGAATCTGACGAAAGCCTACAGGGTTTCCCTCTGAATGTTAGCTTTGCTTTGAGTCTTCCTGCCTTTAAGAGTTGCTGCTTATGTTTCATTTTGTTAAGCTTGATTATAATATATCTTGGAGTCTTTCTTTTGAGATCTATATTGGATGGCATATGATATGCATCTTGGATATCTATATTCTCTTCCTTCATGATTTCTGGGAAGTTTTGTGTCAGCAGCTCAGCAGCGATACTCTCTTTGTTCTCAGGTGTCTCATCCTGTTCAGTGACTACAATTAATCAAAGGTTGTTCCTCTTAATAGAGTCCCACATGCTTCTTAATCCTTCTTCATTTTTCTTGTTTCTTTTTTCTGATTTCTGCTCATAGATGCTGGCTTCAGTAGCTCTGTCTTCCAAGCCAGAAATTCTTTTTTCCATTTGTTCCATTCTGTTTTCTTGGCTTTGAATGGAAGTCCCTGTGTCTTTGATTTTGTTCTCGATCTGTTGGATTTCAGAGTACTGGTGTTCCATCAGATCGAACAGCTTGTTTAATTTTTCCTTTTGTTCTGCTGCATTTTGTATACAGTCTAGAAGGGCTCTGTATATGATCCTTTTGTATTCATCTTCCGATGATTTCAGAAAATTTTCTGCATCTGGAAAACTCCTTGGTTGTTTCATTTGGGAGCCTTCTGAAGCCATGGGTGATTTCTTCTATGCCACAAGTGTCTGTTGCTTTTTGGATCCCATGTAAGTAGAGGCTGGTAGAGATACTGTGAGGATGGACTGCAGATGTTTCTCTAGACTGTCTTAAAATGTGAAACAAAAGTTATCTGACTGTTTCCCAAGTCAGTCAGGTTTTCAGATGTAGAGGTCCCTCTTCCTAACTGGCAAAGTAAGCACCTCTATATCCAACCCCAGATGGCACGAACTAGTTCAAAATACAGCAATGCTACTGTCCTGTTGGCCTCTCCTGACAGGGCCCAGCCTTAAGGCGACACTGTGTAGATTACTGCTTTTCTGGTAGAAAAGTGCTCTCCAGGGGGCAGGCTGTGGCTCCCAGGCTAAGAATTAGGTCCTCCTGCGGCCACTGTATCTAAGACGGCGCCCTCCAAACAGTCAGCGATAGAGGAGCTAAAGGTGCCGAGACGTAGTGAGTCCTCAGGCTCTGTTGCTGGGCCCCTGCCGTAGGCGACACTGTGTAAACTACTGCTTTTTTGTCGGGGAAGCGCTGTACTGTTTCCAGGTACTGGCTCCCAGGCTAAGAATTAGGTCCTGCTAAAATCTCTGTATCCAACGTGGTGTCCCACACATAGGCCCTCCGGTTCTGTACAAATCACGCTGTGGCAGAGACAAAGAGAGGCCCAAATTGGCTAGCTGTACAGAGTCCTAAGCCTGGCTGTCAAAATATGGCAATTTTGCCTGCCTATCCCACCAGCAGTGTGTCTGAGACTAGCTGCTAGGAAGACACAGCTCCACCTGCTGGGCAAGACAGAGAAAAAGAAGTCACAGTGGTGCGTTACCTTCAGTCTGTGAGACCCGGGGCTAACTGGGAATGGGAATTAGTGAAAGAGAGGTGGTTTTTTTGTTGAGTGGTATGAAGTTCAAATTAACAGCCCTGTGTCGTGTCCTGGGGTTCACTAGGTGACCAGAAAACTCCGTTTGATTATCAGTTCAGGTCTTGGTTTCCAGAGGGATACAAGGAGACGTGTGCTTAGTCTGCCACTTGATTCCACCTCCTAAATTGTATTTTAAATTAAGATTTACCAAAGAAACTAGCTTCCTATTCGTGTTCATATTGTTTTATGACATTGGTCAGCAAACCCACGACATGTCAGAGCTTTCCCTTTTTGACCTTGGGTTCCCTATTAACAGCTTTCCTGTCCCCTCTTGTCTTTTAGTCCTGGCGTCTGGGCTGGTATGGCCCTTTAGTCCTTACCCCTGGGCTAGTGTGCTGCTTCAGTCTTGTTTTGTTTTATAAGTCTCTCTGTCTTTTCAAAATATAATTTTGATAATTGAATAAATAATGATACCAGCATCATTTGCATTTTTTTGGAAAGTCTTAAAGTCTGTAGATTAAGTTGAATATTTACTGGTGTCATCTTTCAATGTAATGCTGATTATTTCAAAATGCTTTAGGTTGTCCTTTATGACACACAGACATAACAGTTAGATTTGACCTTCAAAGAGGTTATACTGTACTAATTTCAAGTATTGTTTCATTGTTTTGGATTTAAATTATCTTTAGATACAAAGCACTGTATTTGGACTTACTGCTCATCATATTTGGACTATCTGCTCTCTGAAAAAATCATTCTTACAGTATAATAAGTCATTAAGAAATATTTACAGAGTTGCAAAGCCTAAGTGAAGCTAACAGTTCAGTGTAAAAAATATTTTGTGAGTTTTTTGTGTGTGAAACACTAAGCAGTTAAATCCCCTGTGAAAGCAGCACTGTTGACTGCATAGGCTGTCAGTAGCAAGTATCTGAAAGAGACCCCTAGAGAAGAAGACATACTTGTGTTTATGCTGTGCTGTTTAACAGACATTACAAAAATATGGTTTACTCAAAGAGAAGTGTAGCCTTTTCTTTAGTTATTCAGACTGCTTTAATAGTTTGTGGGTTATGCAGTCTGTTGATTTATGCCCCTTCTCTTGTGATCCATTACCCACTGTAAACAAAATTAGTAGAAAGAGAAAGGAAAGATTAAATTCATCAGCTGAACACTTTGAATGACTTTAGATTTGGCTAAATGGTTGAGTAAATATAAAGCATAGTGACTTGTTGCCCAAATTTTGTCTAGGGAAGAAAGATGAAATTTGTAATGCTTTCTCTTTAGCTATTGAAGTATCTGTATTTGACATAGAAGACTCTAGACGTGGGTTGTCTTTGCTGCAGTTATTTTGAAACCCGTGCAGCTGGGTGCACTCATTGCCCTGCATAGCCTGCCACATTCCTATTTGGGACTAGAAGTCCAGTGCTCCCCAAATTGACATTTTTCTCAACAATGATGGCATTAAAAAATAGAGAACTTGACTTCTGTTCTGACCAAGATGGAATACCAAGGACTGGGTTTGTCCTCTTGCCTGAAAAATGTGACTTTACAGAAATAAAAAAATTGCTTTGTGAAATACTGCTAAGAGAATGATAGAAGCTGTAAAATGGGAGACAGTATTTGCAAATTACATGTCCAACAAAGAGGCTTGTATTCAGATTGTATATAATAAACTCCTAAAATGCAACAATAATAAGCAAAGTGATTAAAAAAATGGGAAGAGATTTAAGCAGATACTTACCCAGAGAGCATATTCACATGTCACTTGAAAAGAAGCTCAGTGTCTTTAGTCACTGGGGAATACAAATTAAAACAAAGTTAAGGTCGAACTACTTTTTTTATTTGAATGTCTAAAACTTAAAGAAATTGGCTGTGCTGAGTGTTGGTGAGTATCTGGAAACATTGGAACTTTCATACTTTGCTATTAGGAAAATATCAAAGTTGATACTGCCACTTTGGAAAACAGTTTGGCAGTTTCTTAAATAATTAAAACTGAGTCATTCTAAATTTTGTTTTTTACCCCAGAGAAATTAAATTGTATGTCTATACAAAGATTTGTGTACATGTACTCATAATAGGTTTATTTATAATAGCCTAAACTAGAAACATGTATCCACCAACAGGTGGATGTATGTTTAACTGTTTTAACAATGAGAAAGAGTGAATTATTGATATAAGCAGCCACATAGATGAGTCTCATAATAATTATGGCAGATCAAATAAGCCAGACAAAAGGGAGTACATACAATATAATTCAATTTAAATGAAATGCCTGAGAACAAAAATTAATCTGTGGTGATGGAAGGTACATCAGTAGTTATGTATAATGCAAACCCACAAACCAAACCCGTTGTGGTTGGGTTGATTCTGACTCATAGTAACCCTACAGACAGAGAAGAGTTTTCAAGGAGCTTTGTAGAGATTGTAAGGAGCCTCATAGTTTGCAAGGAGCACCTGGTGGATTTGGACCACTAACCCTTTTGTTTAGCAGCTGTAGCAGTTAACCACTACACCACCAGGGTTTCCACTTGGGGGGAAGAGGGTGAGATAATGAGGGGCTAGAGGGGAAGGATTACCATGAAACAAGAGGAAACTCTGAGGTGATGGAAATCTTCCCTGCCTTGATTATGGTAATAGTTTCATGAATATATAAATAATGTCAGAACTTACTGAACTGTATGCTTTAAGTATGTGTGGTTTATTACATGTAAATTATACCACAGTAAAGCTTAAAAGCAAGTAAATTCTGGAGCATTCATCTTGAGCATTACTTCTACACTGCACTCTTACAAAGTAAAAAAAAAATGTGGTTAGAGCAGCTTAAAGTGTTAATTGTAATCTGGAAATACATTGATTTATTACTTTGAACACCAGTATATTGTATTTGTTTTTTAGGCAACCACTCTAAGAGTGAGGAAATTAGAAGAAAACATTGAAGCAGAAAGAGCAGCACATTTAGAATCAAAATTTAACTCCGAAATTATTCAGGTAAAGTATAATTATCTTTAATGGATTTCCTTAAGTTGTGTTACAACATCTGGGAGAAACAGCATTATGTTCAGAGACCTCAGGTGCACGATTGGAGTGCGTAAGATCCCCTATTCTTTGTTGTCTGTACTATGAGGATGGAGTTGATCACAGTGCTGACCACTTTATGGAGGGATTGACATGCTATTGCCAGATCCTGCCCACCACCTGTTTTTGTAAAGGTTTGTTATGGCCTGTGAAACTTAAAGTATTTCCCATCTGGCCCTTTCCAGAAAGTGTTTGCGATAAGTAACTGTTCTGTTACTGTCAGCTGTGGTATTCATTTCCTTTGTGAGCATTTAAAAATGCACCTTCATTTACTGAGTGTATGTCCTGTGCATACCCTATCACTCTATCAACAGTTGGTACGTAAAGGTGAATGAGCTCCTGTTTGGAATTTGTATCTGTCTTCAGAAATCTTTACCCATGTGTCTGTCTGTATTGGTCTGTATCGATCAGTAGATATAGATGTATAGGTAGAAACACAAAATTCTCAAAAACTATGGGAGCATGATAAAGAGAAGAATTAAATATAGAATTGGTCTGTGTTGATCAGTAGATACAGATGTATAGGTAGAAACATAAAATTGTGAAAACCTATGGGAGCATGCTAAGGAGAAGAATCAAATATAGGAGTCGTCTATATTGATCATTAGATATAGAGGTATAGGTGGAAACACAAAATTCTAAAAAACTATGGGAGTATGATAAAGAGAAGAATTAAATATAGGAGAGAAAATTAAAGAAAGGCATTCTGAGAAAAGTGTCCTTTTTGCTAAGTCTCAGAGAATGAGGAGGCATTTCTACAGTGTTCTAACCAACGGGTAGCAAACTACTTTCTGTGGGTTAAGGCTACATGTACAATGATTAAGTATATATTAGCTACTTATTTAATTTAATATGAACATTTGATATCTACCAGTGCTCTGACTTAGAAAAAAGCAAAAATTTATACTTGAACCAAAAACCTGTAAATATTGGCAGGTATTTCCAGTGGGATGCATCTAGTAAATCCTCCAGCTTGTTCAAAACAAGTAAGACTGTTGAGTAGTTTTAACTTGTCACTATGTTTTCATAAACTGTTGTTAAATGTGTGTTTCAAGTATCCTGTTATCAACTTTGTTCACATACTGTAACATATAAATGAGAAAGTAGCATCAAAAGGAGAAAATTTCACTCAAAATTGTTAATTTGAAGTCTTAATTTTTTTTCATTTGGATTGATTTACCATTTGTGAATGAGTGTGCTTATTTATTGAAAGAGAAAGATAGCAATGTAATTGTAATAAAATCTTTCCTCGAGTTGTTATTTTACTTCTTAACAATTCATTTAGATAAAAATAACAAAGATAAATAGAACTTAAAAGGCTAAAAATTGCAAATTTAAATTTAGTTGTATTTATTCTTCATAACTGGACCAATATTCAACATCACACTAAGTGGGGAAAAGATTGAAGTTGCCAAGGATTTTGTTTTACTTAGATCTGTAATCAACACCCATGGAAGTAGCAGGCAAGAAATCAAACCACTTATTGCATTGACAAATCTGCTGCAAAAGAGCTCTTTAAAGTGTTAAAAAAGCGAAGATGTAACTTTAAGGACTAACATGTGTCTCCCAGGCTGTAGTGTTTTCAAAGCATTTCATATGCGTGTGAAAGCTGGATGATGATTAACGAAGACCGAAAAAGAATTGATACCTTTTAATTATAGCGTTGGTGAAGAACATCGACTGTGCCATGGAATGCCAGGAGAATGTACAAATCTGTCTTGGAAGAAATGAGGATGGCAAAAGACTTCACCTCACATACTTTGTACATGTTATCAGGAGAGACCAGTCCCTGGAGGACATCATTTCTTGTTAAATTAGAGGTCAATGACAAAGAGAAAGACCCTCAACAATGCCAGAAGTGCTCACTTACTGATGAAGACCAAAGACCACAGCCTTCAATGTGGATTATACCTCCGTGTAAAGAAAACAGAAATCCTCACAGCTGAACCATTCAGCAACATCATGATAAATGGTGACAAGATTGAAGTTGTCAAAGATTTTGTTTTACTTGGATCCATAATCAGTGCCTGTGGAAGAAGCAGTCAGAAAGTCAAATGATGTACTGGGCAAATCTGCTGCCAGAGACCTCTTGTGAGTGTTAAAAAACAAAAAAGTCACCTTGCTGACTAAGAGATTTCTGACCTAAACCATGATGTTTTCACTTGCCTCATCTCATGTTCATGTGAAAGCTGGTTGATGAATAACGAAAACAGAAGAATTGACTCCTTTGAGTGGTAGTTTTGGCAAAGAATATTGAATATACTGTGGCCTTCTAGAAGAATGAACATACCTGTTCTGGAAGAAGTACAAACAGAATGCTCCTTAGAAACAAGGATGGAAACATTATGTTTCACATATGTTATGTTAAGGAGGGATCAGTCCTTAGAGAAGAATATAGTGCTTGGTAAAGTAGAGGATCAGTGAAAGATGAAAACCACTGAAGAAATGAAATGACAGAGTGACTGCAGCAGTGGACTCAAGCTCAGCTTTGTTTGTGAGGATGGCGGAGGACCAAGCAGTGTTTTGTTCTACTATACATACAAAATTGCTTTATAGCTTCTTTTCTGTCTTTTTTTTTTTAATGGTTAGATATTATTTTATGGGAATACACTTTAGTTTATTCGTATACTGTCGGTGGACACAGACTGTCTAGTTTTTGAAATTTTAAGCTTTTGCAAAAGTAGTGAGAGCAGTTGAATAAAGCCCTCGTGTATCCATCACCGAGTTTCAGCACTTAACTCCGGCCAGTCCATCTTATTATATCACTTCCGTATCTCCCTATTATTCTGAAGCAAATTCCAGACATTGTATCACTGTACCCATGAGTATTGACTATTTCAGTCAAGTACTATTTTTTGTATATGATCCTTTTGTATTCACCTTCTGATAATTTCAGAAAAGTTTCTTTGTCTGGAAAGCTCCTTAGTTGTTTCATTTGGGGGGCCTTCTGAAGCCATGGGTGATTTACTGTTTACCATTTTCTCAAGGGTCTGCTGCTTTTTTGGGCTTCTTGTGAGTTGATAAGAGCTGGGAGGGATACTGTGAGGATGGACCGCAGATGTTTCTCTAGGCTGTCTTCAGTCCATGAGAGCCAGGACTAGCCAGGAACAGGAGTTGGCGAAAGAGAGGAGGTTTCTCGTTCAGTAGTATGAAGTCCAAATTAACAGGCCTGTGCCGTGTCCTGGGGCTCACGAGGTGACCAGAAGGCTCCAATTGATTATCAATTCGGGTATTGGTTTCCACAGGAATTTAGGGAGATGTGTGCTTAGTCTACCATCTTGACTCCACCCCTCCTCAAATAGTATTTTTTGATAATGAAGATTCCACTTTTCTGCAGTCAGAAGTCTCTGAGAACAACAAGATCTGCTAGCTTCTTTAGATTTACAGATATGTTCAGGTAATGATAACAGGCCCATGAGAGATAAGGTGTCCTTTTCCAAAACCAATAAATTTATGATATTTTATAGTAGAAGTATTTGAAGGAATTAGTACATCAAAAACAGGCCTTTCTGTAGGATAAGTTACACAGTAACACAGCATATCTTTTGTGCTAATACAGCTAACTCTTCTTTCTGTCATATTTCCTACCTTCCATTAAACATGCTGAGAAAGGGAATAAACTGTTTTGTTTATTTTACTTTTTTTAACCAAAGCAGAAAAAAGAAATGTTTGAATGAATGAATGTCTGCTTTTGAGAAAGTATTCTACTCACTTTAAGATTGATGCTAGTATTTCTTCTTAATTGCTCTACTGTCATCTGGTAGTTACGGATTCGAGACCTTGAAGGAGCTTTGCAAGTCGAAAAGGCCAGCCAAGCAGAAGCTGTTGCTGATTTGGAAATGATAAAAAATGAGTTCAAAGAAGTTGAAAGTGCGTATGAGCGAGAAAAACACAATGCGCAAGAGAGCTGTGCAAAGCTAAATCTGTAAGTGCTTTATTATAAAATCAGTGCTATCCAAACCTATTTGACTTATAACCTTGATCATAGTGTAAATGCCTGCTATCACAAGGGGAAATGTTGTCCTCAGAAAGTCTTTCATTTAAGAACGGGTGATCTTTTTATTAGAAAAAGTGTAGGGGTGGCCTGTAGGCATGAAAATATAGATGGTACAGTTGCCACTTGTGTTGAAGCCATATAGTAGCAATTGACAGAAATACATTTGAAAAACCTGCTCTGACGCTTTAACTTTTCAGATTGGAAAGAGAATATTTCTCCAAAAAAAAAAAGCTAAATGAAGAGATAGAGGAACAGAAGAAAGTAATTACAGACCTTTCAAAGAAACTGCAGTATAATGAAAAAAGTTGCAGTGAATTACAGGAAGAACTGGTGATGGTAAGGATAAAAAGAACACCCAATGGCGGTTACTTGACTGGGTCAAATTAGATGGGTAGCAAGTTTTCCCTTCACTGAATGTCGTGAGAGAGTAGCACGAACATAACTTTAAGGATATATTGAAAAAAAATTCAAAATTGGAGATACTGATTACTAGCAAATATGTATATCTTAAAGTCTTATTTGGAATGATTGAGGGAACTAATTAAATTACTGAAAACTCTGATTACAGGATGTTTGAAAATTTCTTCAGGAATTCTTTTTTTTTTTTTTAAAGTACGTAAGTATTATTACCTGGGATAAGGAGTTCGTGATTTGTGATCAGTTGATCTTATGATACAGTCCAATGACTCTCTTTTGTAATCATTTTCAACCTGATCTGTCTCTCTGTAGTCCTCCAGTAATCTAGCTTTCATACTATGGCCAGATTTCTCTTTCTAAAATACCAATCTAATCTTGTCAACCTCCACTTATTCAGAAACCATCAAGGTCTTGTTGTTTCTTTCAGAATAAAGCTCAGCTTGTCATGCAATCTAGGGCCCTTCTCCTTTTGTCTCCACATTGCTCTCCAGCTTCTTTGGCCATTGCTCTCTGTTTTCCGTCATCCCCACGAGAATACTCTTAGTGTCCCGAACATGTTGTATGGTCTTGTATTTTCGTACTTTTGTTCAGGCCATTCATTTTGTTTTGTCTTGCGTTTCTGACTGACACAGACGGAAATGCTCTTTCTCTTCTTCTCGACTAGCAAGTTCCTCTGCATCTTGGAACGCCTGTCTCTGATATCTTGACATCTGTGAAGGTGTCCGTGAGTCTGTCTTTTCTTACTCTCCAACCTGTCCTAAGTCAGAACTTTGCCCCTCCCCAGTCTTGTGTTTCTTGAGCGTTTAGTTGACCATCTTCATCATGACAGTTAACTGAAATCTGATGTGATCTCTCCAGGGAGGTAAGGGGTTGTAAATGTATCTGCTGCTGTTCCTGTTAGATGCCGTCCAGTTGTTTCTGCTTCCTAGGGACCCTGTGGACCACGGAGAGGAACACCGGGGACATGCCGTGCTCACCGTCATTGTTGTGTTGGAGCCTGTTACTGCGGCCGCTGTGTCGGTCCGTCTTGTTGAGGGTCCGCCCCTTCTCTGCTAACCTTCTACTCTACCAAGCCTGATGTAGGTCTCTCTCCAGGGATTTGATCCCTCTAGAGAACACGTCTAAAGTATGTGACGTATTGTCTTGCCATCCTTGCTTCTAAGGAGTGTTCTGGGTATACTTCTTTCAAGACAAATTTATTCTTTTTTTTGGCATTCCGTAGTACAGTCAGTATTTTTTGTCAACACCATAATTCCACTGTAGTACTTGTCTCAATAAACATTTGTCAAATGGGTTTATTTGGTTGATGCAGCGTACGTCTCTGGCATTTGCTGGGAACTCTAACAGGCAGGGCATAAAGCTCAGAATATTACTCTATTTCCTCTTTGTCTTACTCCCCACATCCATACCGTCCTCAGAGGCATGGGTACTTCACTTTCAGTTAAGCTCCATAACTTCTAGTGATTTCAATTATCAAGGAAAAGGAATATTATTTCTCCTTGTCAAAAAATGTGGAGATGGGGATTGTACTAAAAAGTGGTGGCTGAATCAGTGCTGCCCAGGCAGAAAGGCAGTTACGGGGTAAGATTTAAACTTTTCAGTGTTTTCAGATGATCAAGTATTCTGTAAGTCTGTAGTCAGCTCACCATATTCGGTGTGCTCTAGTTCAGGGATTTATCTCATTGCTTGCTCTGTGACTGAATTTGTACTTGGGTAGTTTGGACATAGGGTCTTAGAAAGTTCCCAGCTCTCTGTGTTGCATACTCTGGTGCATGTTTGCTATTAGGCACCACCTTCGATTTCATGGGCTGTCCAAACCCTGGTGATTAAGAGTTGTGGCTGCCAGTCAGAAGATTGGAAGTTCAAATCTGCTAGGAGCTCCTTGGAAACTCCATGGGGAAGTTCTACTGTGTCCTATAGGGTTGCTATGATTCAAAATTCACTCAGTGGCAATGGTTTTTAATTTTTTTTTTTGGTTCCATTCTTCAGTGTCTGGCACAGCAGGAGTTAGTTCAACGAAATAATTCATTGTGGAGAAAAACAAGGGCAGTATCTTTGAGCTGCATCTTGAATTTGATTGTTTGCTCAAGAGACACTATACTTAACTGTTTGGGAAGTGGGCCAGAGTTGTAACTAAGAGTGTAATAGTTAAAACACTATCACCATTAGAAATTTCAAGAATTCTCCCACTTCTGTCCTTTAGCACTGCAGTGTGGGAACCCTGCTGGTGCAGCAGGCAAGCACTTGGCTCCTAACTGAAGGGTCAGTGGTTTGAACGCACCCAACAGCTCACAAGAGAAAGGCCTGGTCATCTGTTCTTGTAAAGATGACAGCCTCAGAAACCTCATGGGACAGTTCTGCCACATGGTCACTGTGAAGCAAGATCAACTTGATGATAGCTAACAACAGCAGTCCAGTGACTGAAGAGGGAGTAAAAGGAGACTGACTTAATTTGTAAGAGAATATCAGTGGTTTATGAGAAAAGCATTAACTGAGCTTTCTTTTTTTAAAAAAAACTTTTACAGTTTGCTGGATAATCTAAAATAAGGCATGTTGCAGCTTACCAGCGACCACTGTTTGCTTGGTTGAGTCCTTTGCAGACATCTTATAAAACCTAGTTGTTTTGATCCTGGTGCTGAACTTGTAGACTGCTTCTTCAAAGCTTGATGGCTTGCTAAAAGCAGTTGCAAATCTGTAAATAATAGTTCCTTGCTGAACTGCTAATGAGGTATTTAGATACGTTATTCATATTGCAGCCTGAGTGAGCTACAACTTAGGTGGTTCAGTGTAGCTCTTAGTACGTACTTCTCTATTTTTTGTTTTTAAATCTCTTAAACCCATTTTGGAAACACTGGTGGCGTAATGGGTTAAGAGCTATGTCTGCTAACCATAAGGTCAGCAGTTCAAATCTGCCAGGCAATCTTTGGAAACTCTGTGGGGCAGTTCTACTCTGACCTCTGTGGTCGCTATGAGTTGGACCTGACTCAATGGCAGTAGGTTTTAAACCCATTTTGTGTCTCATTTCCTTCCATCTGTGCTTTTACTTTTCCTGCTGATTTTTCCTTCTCTGTTAGGTTTTTCTTTTTTCTTGCCTGCTTTGTGCTTATTGGAACGCTTGCTCTCTATCTCCTTACCTGATCATAGAATGAAATTTAGAAGTTATTTGTTGTATTAAGGAAAATACCGCAATTTAAATAGTGAGGTGTTTTTATTTTTTTTTTAATAAAACATCCTGGTCTTATTCAAGCCCTAATCTTTTGTTTTCTGTTTCGATTTGAAAGAGAACATTAAAGCTGCTTTTCTCAGTGTATTTACTATTGAGATAAAGGTATGGTCAATAATATACAGAGGCCTCAGGAAAAGTTGAAACTTAAAAATAGCAGTTGTATAATTTACTACAGCATAGCCTTTCAGATCTGGGAGGGGCTTAGAGATACCCAGTCAGGTATACAGCAAGTGTTAATAAGCCAGTTGGAAAGTAGCAGCCCCCTTTTTCCAAGAGCTGTGAATATGAAAGTACAACATAATTTTGGAGAAGCCCATACTGGACATGTTGAATGATTTGTGGATATTTAACAAATACAAACCCAGAAGACTTTTAACTGTACTTTTGTATTAATGAGATCCCTCCTTGTCAATGTATGAGCTTAAATAATACGATAGAACAAGCAGTATGTTATTATTCTTTTAAATTCCATATAATGAGTCAAATTTCAGCTGGACAAGTAAGAATTTAACAGAATTAATTTCATGTTCTATGTTGTACACTATTGAATTTCACTTGAAAAGTTATTAAGAATTGAGCTATTAATTTCAAGATTTATGACTTTAATAATGACTTAATCAGCTGCTAAAGAAAAATGAATTTCTAACTTGGGCCATTTAGTGACCGTGCCCATGAAAGTCCATCAGCGACTCGGCAGATCCAAGTGGGTCTTCTCTGACACTACTGTGAGCTTCTCTGTCTGCTTCTCTGGAGGCAGGGGAGCGATTATTTTCAAATTGGTATTATTAGGACTTGCTTTGTGCCTTCTTGAATGAAAAATTTTTAAGTTCATCATTTCTTGAGATTTGTTTTTCTGCCACTCAGTAATATTTAGTTACAGCTCTAGGAGAGTCCACATATTGAAAAGGGAATTCTAGTTCTCAGGAGGTTTTGCTCGAAGAATGTTTTAGTCTCTAAAGAACTTGTGATTGAAAATGGTCCAGTGTATATTTTTTTCCCTTTACTTTGGGGGCAGAGCTGATTATATAAGAATGATGATTGCTAGTATTAGATAAGATTTTTGAACAGGCTTGATTGCTGTGCTTTATAGTGAAGTTAATATTTCCTGATAATATGTTTGCTTCAAAGGATTTATTAGGTTTGTTTTAGAGAGACATGTTTCTGATTTTGTAGAAGGTTTTGAAAACTAATGGGCTAATAAATATTCTATTCTCCATTCTTACTAAAGTTTTTTACCCAGAATCAGAGTATTATTTGTATAGGAGCATTGTTTTTGCTGATATAAACACCATTTTCTGTCAACTCTTGGCGGCCGTTAAAATTTAATACTATTAAATAGTATTGATTGTGTGTGCATATTCCTGTATGTACAGTTAAATGTTTATTATATAGGACTGGCTTCCTAAGTAACCCTAGGCAGCTTGAGATGAAAAGAAAAAAAAAAGTCTATTGGTATTTTTGGTTGGATATTTTCCTAACATTGTAAAAAAGATGCAAAGAACTTACAATATGAGTATAAAGCTGTTTCATTCAGCTTGTTGAAATTTGTTCCCATAAACATGAGTAACATTTGAAATGCCAAACTTCATGTTTTGACCTGGAAAAAAATAAAATGGTATTTGTGTGTGCATGTGAGAGAGAGAGAGGCAGAGACAGAGACAGAGACAGAGACAGAAACAGAGACAGAGACAGAGAGACAGAGAGAGACATAGTGGTTAAAGGTATTTTATATGCACCCCTGACCCCTCTTTAATTATGCATTGCCTACCAGTTGTCAGATTTTCTAAACTTTCTTTGAATATTTTTGATATTTTCAGCTCACTGTGTATGCTGCTCATAGATGCATTGTGGCATCTAGAATAGTCTTTGGTTCATAGTAGATGATCAATAAATGGCCATCTAACCGTTACCTGTTTAGCCAATATAACGTTAAGGGACTTCCATTCCAAGGGTAGCAAGCTCTTGATGTGAATTATGTCCCAGGTAAAGAAATAAATTGTTTTATCTTACAGATTTGTCTTTTCAACTTCTAGGGATGTTTAGAATTGCAGCATTTGTTGAATTAAAAATTTAACATTCAACCTAAGCTTACTGTTTATGTCACGTGAGAAAACCTGTTAATCAGAAATTAAAAACTTGATACTTGATCTTTGGTTGGGATTTTGTTTATTTAGCTGATAGACTCTGACTTTTAAAAATCTTTTGATTTATTTTGTTGTTGTTGTTGAGTATATACACAATAAAGTACAACTGAACAGTTTCTAGGTGTCCAACTTAGTGTCATTAATGACATTCTCCAAGCAGCACAGCCATCCTCACCCTCCCTTTCTGAGTCGTTCTGTCTCCATTAACAGATTCACTGCCTGTTAAGTTTCCTGTTTAACCCTGTGAGTTGCTGTTATCAGTCTGATTCCATAAAATGCTCAAGTCAGACTTTTTTTTTCACTAGTTAAGCTAAATTGTTTGGTTTTAGAAAGTCTTCAGGGAGTATTTTTGGTTTAAGGTTTAAAGATTATCTGAGGGCAGTAGTATCAAGTGTTTACCTGACCTTCATGGCACCAGGAATTCTGGAGTCTGTGATCCGAGCTTCTGTTTTGCACTTCTCTTGTGCATTTTCCTCCTTTTGTTCAGATTCTTTCATAGACTCTTTGATCAAAACATTCCGTAATGGTAGCCGGGCACCATCTAGTTCTTCTGGTCTCAGGGCAGAGGAGGAAAATAGTCACAGATTCCATATCCTGCTCCTGTTCCGGATTCTCCTTCCTCTGTTACTGTAGATGACCAGTTGTTCCTTGGATGGCTGCTTGTAAGCTGTGCTACACAGTGAACTAGGAGCTGGAACAGAAACACTAACAATTGATTCTGTCTTTATTTGAGAATTCCTAATGTGTGAAAAAACTATTAAAATAATAACTCCAGAAGCAAAGGTTAACTATCAGCGCAAACCAGCACTTAAAACACAAACCAACTCCAAACACTTTTTACTATACCCGTGAAGAGTAATAGCTTCATTTATAACAGTGATCTAATTGATTAGAAAAAAAAGATCAACTGTAAAGCAAGGACATTTTTCTGGTCATTGTAAAAGTAATTATTAAATATAATTAAAATTTCTATTGGCTGTATTATGATAATATTAGCCTGTGATCTCTGGGGTATTTCTACTCTGGCCTATTGGGTTGCTGTGAATCAGGATTGATTTGAAGGCAATGAGGTTGGAACAGGTTTTATCTCCATAGAATGACCTGAAAATGATACTGCTACTAATTATAAATGTGATAGTACCTTTTAGGCATAATTAACCTTTTCTATTAAGCTTTAAGGTGATCTGAGTACTTTTTTGGTCTTTTAAAAAATTTTACACTAGCCAATGTTTTCTGGCTGATATAACATTCAATTTGATTTAGAACTGTCATAGTACTGACATTTTAAAGTTTGATCCCTTTGTGCAGTCCTCGTGAGTGGTAAAAGATTTTTTGGAATGATAAGATTAAGCATGCTTTGCTTCTTAAATGTTGGTGCCAACTCATTTGGCAGTACATTCTTGGCGTCTTTTGACGATTCGCTTGGTTTACAGCCGTTGTGTGAGGCCTCCGGCAGTCCTAAGTAACCGCTCTCCAGGAGGAGCAAGAGGGAAGGTCTGTTTCAGCTGAGAGCAGTGGTTGGGGGAATGAAAGGTTTGTTCAGAGAACTCCTTTCAGAATCCTGCGGAAACCTTGGGAAACAACTAGAAATGCTTCCCTGCCTGTGTAATTAATTCAGGATTACAGCATACAATTATGTACTCTGGTTCAATAAGGAGTCCAGTGATACTTTTAATGCTGTTTAGCTGGTCAAGTTCTCCAAAACCCATTTAGCATTGTTTTTACTGGACTGCAGGAGCTCTAGAACCAAAGTATTGTCTAACAGTGTGGTTCAGACTAGATGGTAGAAATTAGGATAAAAAATGTGGTATTCTGTTATAGATCCTAATTAGTTTGTTTTATTCTCCCGTCAGATAGTGACTGGCTGTATCTCTGACCTCAGATCAAAATACAGACATTCCATTGTTTGCTCTGATTTGAAAGAATGGGATTTTTGGAATAACTGGGAGAACCAATGTGCCCATGTTCATATACTTGTTGGCTAACATGACTATGAGTTAATGGGAGGTGTGATTTGGAAAAACCATAGATCACATGGAATATAATGAGCAGCTCCAGTCACATGTACCAGCTCATAATTTTGTCAGAATTGATTCCTATATTGAAAGAGAAGAATTATTGTTAAAATATAATTTAATTGATGCTTATATTAAGCTGGCTCCAAGTGTACATCCCCTATTTATCTATTTTATTTGTTGTTTATTCATACAAAGATATCTTTTGAGGGCCTCTTATTTTATTTTATTTTTTGGCTATATTTATTGTACTTTAGCTGAAGATTTACAGAACAAACTAACTTCTCTTTAAATAGTTAGTATGAATATAGTTTTATGACATTGGTTAACAACCCTGTGACATGTCAACACTCTGTTTTCAACCTTGGGTTCAGTGTTACCAGCTTTCCTGTCTCCTCCTGCCTTCTGGTCCTTGCCCCTGGACAGGTTTGTTTTATGGGCCTATCTAATCTTTAGATGAAAGGCAAACCTCAGGAGTGAATTCATTTCTGAGCTAGAAGGGTATCTGGAGGCAATCCTCCCTGGGCTTCTCCAGACCCTGTCAGGCTATTAATTCTGGTCTTTTTTTTTGTGAGTTTGAATTTTGTTCTATATTTATTTCCAGCTCTGTCTATTGATGGCCTGTATTTTACCAGTCATTGTGCTGGTTCTGGAAATCCTGGTGGGATAGTAGTTAAGTGCTACTACTGCATACCCAAAGTTAGCAGTTCAAATCTGCCAAGTGCTCCTTGGAAACAATGGGGCAGTTCTACTTTGTCCTACAGGGTCACTATCAGTGAGAATCAACTTGACAACCAGTGGGTTTGGTTTTTTGGTTGATGTTGGTTGTGGGAATGTCTTACAAGTATCTTTAATGGAATCTGATCAAAATGGAGTTTATGTTTTATAGCCCCTGTAGTAAGCAAACAAGGAAGTAATTAACCGACTCGGCGGCACTTGGCTTGGCTAAACAAGACCTTTTCTTTCTCCATTGTTTTTGTTGAACTAGTGAAATCTACCCAGTACTTGTAGCCTGAAACCTTTAGTCTTGACTCATCCCTTTATCTAACCACGTACTGTAACATCTTTCAGTTCATTTCAGTCTCTTCCATTCCATTCCCTTCCAAACCAATTCGACCCAGTGCAATCCACGTAGTCTAAGCCAGTGCAGCCTTACCAAGGTCTGGCCATTCTGCTTTCTATGTGTCTTTCCAGTGCATTCATTTTTTTTGTATCTTTTTACTCTACTAATAGGGTTACCTCCTGAGCAGACTACTGCAGTACCTTCTCGTTGGTTCTCCTGCCTTCAGTTTTGACTGCCTTCTGACAGTTTGCCACGCAACTGAAAGCATCATCTTTTAATGTGTTTGTAATTCCTCTTGTGTCTGTTTTCTTATCTATAAAACAGAAAATAATAATAGCATTTCTCTCCCTAGAGATGTTGTTAGGATAAAAGAAATTACTGTATATAAAGTACTTTAAACAATGCCAAGCACTAGGTCAGCCCTCAATAATTTGCTAACGAGGCTTTGTACAATATTATGTTAAGCCAAGTGAAAGGTTTGATTAAGGCAGAAATGGTTTACTAATATTAGTTAAGAATAAAATAGTTATTAGCTTCTTTATACTTGTGTGCTGTGTATGTCCACACAAAAAAAATCTGTAGTTCTTATAATACCTAACCTTACTTTGTCTAATTTTTTTTTTCTTAATTAAAAAGGCTAAGAAGCATCAGGCCTTCCTGGTAGAGACATGTGAAAATAATGTGAAAGAATTGGAATCGATCTTGGACAGCTTTTCTGTGTCGGGCCAGTGGACGTCAGGTTAGTCGAAGGTACAAAATGACAGATGCATCTGTCCATGTTCCAAAGTCACTACAGTTGGGGAATTCTGCAGATGCCTCTTACAGTCCCTCTTCTCAACATGCTTTGATTTGATGACATGATAAGAGCAGTTCTCACAGCAGTCATTTGGCCTAGCTGGCTGAGAAAGGGTGACAGAGTATGGACCTGCTGTTGTCCTCCCAGAACTTGATTTACAAGGGTTGGGGTCTGTATGACTGGACAGACAAGGGCTCGCTTGCTGTGTTCTGAATCCAACTGAGAAAAAAGTCCTTACAGTATACCTGCAAGGGGAACAGATGTTTCGATCAAACGGAGCCAAATTCTGAGGCAACCTTCAACAACTTAAAGGTCATGCATCTGAAAGGTTATATAGGACACAGGCTGTACCATGGGGCTTAGTCTATGCTGTTATTTTCATGTTCATTTCATATTACCGTATACATATACTCCCTACAAAGGGGTGCTTATATGAAATATTTGGTTTTAGTAGTTAACTCTCTTAATATAATAAAGAATTATAACAGTTGCATATTAGACAGATTTTGAGAACTAGCAAAGTGTTAGTTGGTAATGAATGCTAACAGTGATTACTGATTTCTTAATTTTTCATGTTTATGCCATTATATGTGTTACAACAGCTTTGACTGATGTCTGCTTTTGTATCTCTGTTGTTTTTTGCCACACTGTGTCAGGTTAAACTATTTGATTGTCCTCTGACTCAATTATATTCCTGAAAAGGAATGTGAAATTTAATTTCTAACACTGTAACTTTCAGCTGCAGGACTATTTGCTTTTTAGAGTAATCAAACAATAGTTTGGCAGATGAATTCCATAGCTAACTCTTGAGTTGAGGCAACTTTGTTCACAAAAAGCAAGAGAATGTAATTAGGTCGTATTTTACCTTGAGGATCTGCAGATCTCTCAGTTGGTAAACTGCTGGAAATTGAGTGAGTGTGGTTTGCTGCTACCTGTATTTCTTAGTTTGCTTTTACCCTTGTTTTTACTGTAATTTTGTGAAATTAGTTTGTGATTTTGTTTTTATTTAAACTTTTCCAGAAAGCATTAGTGTTTCATGGTTTGTTACTGTGGACAAATCAAGATGTTAGAAAAGTGACATGAAAATATAGACAGTATTTAACTTTATGTGATAAAGCTTCAGAGGATAACCTTTTTGCATGGTATTGTTTTATTATTGAGCTGTATCATTGTTTAATGGTCACAGGATCTTTAAAAACTACTAAATATTTCATAGCTTATCTGTGCCTCAGTATTATTTCTTTGGGAATTCGATTAGACATCTGCTGATAAAGAGATTATGTATTCTTTGAGTTCTAAAATGAATAGTTGATAAAGCAACTCACAAGTTATTACTGTATCTTGAGAGTAAGAATTATATTAAAGGTTTTCTTTTATTGTGATTAAGTGAAAGTATACAATTTAAATTACTTTTGCATGCCTGCCTGTCTGCAGCTCCTTCTGCTCTCTTTGCGCATGATAGCATACTTCACCTTTTCATTCTATACTTGTCATATCCTCTTAACAAGCTTCTGTCCCCTGCACTTTACCCTCTCCTCTAGAAAGAGACCAGTAGGATGGCATCCTATAAATGCATAGAGCCATAACGTACACACACCATGTAGTCACACTGTGTCCCCAAGTCCAGTCCATTATTGTCTGAAGAGTTGACTTCAGTAGTGTTTTCTGGTCAGGGGCAGCAGCTGGTCTAGGGGCCATGCTCCCAGGGGGTCCTCCGGGCCATCAGACCATCAGCTGTAGTCTTTTAGTAGTGTTCCTGAGCTGTACCCCTCTTGTTCTTGTGTTTCCAGAGGAACTCAACATTGTGTGCTCTATCATGGCTATCTTTGGTGGTGGCTGGGTACCATCTGGTTCTTCTGGACACCTATTGATACAGTCACTCATTCACACGGATCCTTCTGTCTCCTGTGCTCTTTTTCCCTCCTGTCTTTGTTCTCGGTGATCATCTGTACCAGGTGAGTTGGGACCATTTGGTGTATCTCAGATGGCAGCTTGCTGGTTTTTAAGATCCCAGATGGCCGCACACTAATATGGGATGCAGAAGATTCTTAGCAATAGGCTAGTTATGCCAGTTGGCCTTGATGTCTCCTGAGAGCATGGTCCCCAGATCCCACTCCTGCTATCATTGCAATTTTGGGTTGAGATTAGAAGAGTTTGTGATATCAGTGAAGTTGATCTATTTTCTGCTGGGTGTGGTCACTACTTTACCTAACAAAATTTCTATCAACTACCTCATCTGTGACCAACCCTCTCCCTCCCTCCCCACCCTTGTAGCTGTCAAAGAATCTTTTCTTCTGCACATAAGTCTGTTTCTGAGACCTTATAGCAGAGGTCTCATACAACATTTGTGCTTTTGCTGCTGACTGATTTCGCTCAGCATAATGTCTTCCAGTAGAAACCAGATTATGAGATGCTTCCTAAAATCATCATTGTTTTTTCATCACTGCATAGTGTTCCACTGAGTATATGCACCATAGTTTGTTTAACTGTTCATCTGTTGATGGGCATCTGGGTTGTTTCCATCTTTTTGCTGTTGTGGACTGTGCTAAAGTTTTTATTTTCATTCTTACTCTTTAGTCACCAGCCTTTTAAAACTCCTAGTTTCCTATATATTACAAGAATTGTATTCCTGGAAAAGGCACTATATGCTGAATTAGTGCTTTTGTGGGGCTGTTCTAGTGTGGTTCCTATTACTGTTTGGGCTGTGTCAGACAGTAATTTTTTTAAAATTTATTTTTATAGTGATTAAGTGGAGGTTTGCAATCCAAGTCAGTCTGCCATGTGAAACCCAAACACATGCCTCTGTGCACTTCTGTCTGCTCTCCTAATCCCATGACAGCACACTCCTCTTTTCCGCTCTGTACTTCCAATAGTCATTCAGCCAACACCTGTCCCCACACCTCCACCCTCCCCTCTTTCTTCCCCCATCCTCCTCTTTTCTTTTATAACTTTTTTGGATTATCCTGTTATTTAACTCTTTTGGGATTATCCTGTTGCTTCTTGAATGCACTGAGCATGCTTCTGCCTCGGGGGCCGACAGGCTGGCTGTTCCTTAATAATGGCTTTAATTATTAAAATCTCAATATTGCTGCATAGCTATCTTTTTAATCTTCCTCAGATCTATGCTCAAGGCTTGCCTTTGCCATGAAGCTTAGCCATTATCCATTCCCATGGCCTATTAAAACTTTTTTTCACAGCATTTGCTGCTTTCAAACATTTCTAACATATTATCTAGTGTGTTTGTTATCTAAGCTCTATAAGGACAACGATCTGTGTCTCTTTTGTTTACTAATGTATTTTAAACACCTAGAATAGTACTTGACACAAAGTAGGCACTTAGTAACTAATAACTTGGATGAATGAATAAAAGTGTAGATAAATTAATATCAGGTTGAAGATCTATTTGACACTTAGATGTTTGAGATTATAAGGTAATCATGAAGTCCTTTCCAAATTACAGCAGCCTTTTGGATAGCAATCCGTAAGGAAGATTGACCTTAAGGGGAAAAGATGTATGATTATACATGGTTCACGGAAATGTCACCTTCACTGCCTCCTGTCATTACACATGACAGGCATGACTTACTTAATCTGGGACATTATTTGTTCTTTTGCTCTTGACTTGCCATTAAAATCCCTGTGTATTGTTTCTTTTCTATGGAAATCCTTATAGTAGGGTGTGTGTGTGTGTAAATCCTTTCCCATTTTGAAGTTATGTAGTCTTTCTGCCTCAAGCATTTCTTTTAATATAGTTTCATCTCTTCCTGAGGGTATTAGCAAGCATCAGGAATGTGACTGTCCCTGATATGTTCCTGAAATAAATTCTTCTTGTGGCTCAGTCTTGGATCTTCCTCGGGATGGTAGACTTGCATGTTGATTGAGATAGGGCTGTCCAGTCTTCAGCCTTTCCTGGTATAACTTGTGTGTGCATGTGTGTGTTTATGTATGGATATACGTGTGTGTGTGTATACATACATGAGGACTGCCAGTTGAGTTTGTGAACTCGTCCTAGAAAAAGTGCTACATACCTCACTGCTGAATATCACTATGGTTACCTTTAAAGTACTCCCCTTAGGTAGCTATGCACTGATGCCAGCACCTAGTCCAGCTGAAGTCAAATCAATTCTGAAGCTCTTTTTCTGGGATAGCCATTAGAATTGTCATCGTATTACCCTTGATGTCCTGAATGCCAACAAAATGTTTTTCTTTCAAGATTTCCTTTCTCTTTGGGTAAAGCTACTGGGGGCCAGATCGGGTGAATCGGGTGGGTGTTCCAATACAGTTATTTGTTTACTGGCTAAAAACTTCCTCACAGACAGTATTGTGTGAGCTGGTGCGTTGTCCCGATACAAGAGACATGAGTTGTTGTTGAAAAATTCAGGTCATTTTCATCTATTTCATGCAGCCTTTTCAGTACTTGCATATAATAGTAAGCTTGGTTAACTGTCCAGTTGGTACAAATGCATAATGAACAATCTCTGCAGTATCAAAAAAGGTTAGCAACATCATTTTAACCTTAATTTGGGCTGACAAACTTTTTGAGTTGTGGAGAACTGGCTGACTTCCATTATTCACTTTGATGCTTTGTTTCAGGGTCATATTGATAGACTCGTATTTCATCAGTAGTGATGACATGGCCCACAACATTGTCTTGCCTCTCCAAAAGGCCTTGGCAAACTTTAACTCCCTTTTGTTTTTGTTCATCATTGAGCTCCTTCGGGACTATTTTTGCACACACCTTTCTCATGCCAAGATTTTCAGTTAAGGTTTTCCTGTTTCCCTATTGATGTTTACTTGATCTATGCATCTTGCAGTCAGCCAATGGTTTTGACACACAATTTGATGAATTTTTGCAATGCTTTTGTCAATTCCACATCTTACTGGGTCCCCTGATCTCTCTTCATCAGTGATGCTTTCTGTTCCCTCAGAAAAACATTTAATCCATTTATACACTGGTGTTTTCTTCATAGCATTGTCTCCATAGACTTAGACTAACATGTGCCTGATTTCACTTCTACTCTTGCTGAGTTTAACAAGCAATTTAATGTTTATTCATTGCTCTAATTCAGCTATGACATTGTTGTGATGGCACACAAAAACACGCAACGGCAGTAATGAATGACACTCAGCAAGACACTGCCACACATTGCCATGGACACAAGTGTGAGACATTGATACACCAAGGTTATGAGACATTGCAGTTGTTTGTGCAGTATTGCCGGTGTAGATGCATGGTGGCAAGTTCATGAACTTGTGATGTCTTTGTGTGAATGTCCCTGGGGGCTCAGTAGTTAAGAACTTGGCTGTTAACCAGAAGGTTAGTGGTTCAAACCTACCAGCTATCCATGGGTGGAAAGCGTGGCACTCTGCTCCTGGAAAGCGCTGGGAATCCTCTGGGGTAGTTCTGCTCTATCGTATGGGGTCACTAGGCATAGGAATTGACTTGACAGCAATGGGGATATATATGACTACATATTTAAATCTGGAGAGGCTGAAGACCCTAGGATATAGTGACCGCATTTGATGCCTTTAGGCTTATATAGATCACCCAGAAATTGGACAGCCTCATTACTGATCTTAGGAATATCAGGACAACCAATTGTGTTTATTCTCTGCGGCCTCCTCTTGTATTTCGTTCATCAGTGACTGTTGTCTGAATCTAGTGTTCTTCTGGAGCACTGGTGGTGTAGTGGTTAAGAGCTTGAATGTTAACCAAAAAGTTGACAGTTTAAATCTACCAGCCACTCCTTGGAAACCCTGTAGGACAGTTCTACTCTGTGCTATGGCGTTTCAATGAATGGTAATCTACTCAAATGCAGCAGGTTTGTTTTATTTTGGTTTAATGTCCTCCTCACAATTTTATTTTGTCTTGTAATTCCTGCGGCTGTTACCTTCTCACTAGAAATCCGCAGTGACTGAGGAGCTGAAAATGGCTGTTAGGAGCCGCACGTGTGTCTCTGTGGGTGTCATCTGCCTATTTCTTCCCGTCACCTTCCGGTTCACTGAGGTTGGCAAACAACGTGCCATACTTTACTTCAGCTTCAGCTATTGAAGTCCAGGGGAGTGGCTCTTCACTGAGAGTGCTTGGTGTTCTGTAATGGGAGCATGATTATATCTGCCAGCACATGTTATTTACTGACTTTTCTTAATGAAAGCAGTGCTTGTAAGTCACAAAATACTTTGTTTTAGCCATTTCTACTTTGGTTAAAATTGGGTTGAAATATGAGTTTTTTTCTGTTTTGCATCATTGATTCAGAGTATGTTTAACATAGCAGAGAATGAGAATAAACTGAGAGTATGCTTTATTTTGCTTTGTGTTAATTGCTGGTTGCTTGTAACCATGTTTAATTTCGTTCCTGTCCTCTTGGGATTTGCTGCCTTGTTTTTATTTACCAACTTTCTGCCTTTCTTACATTACAGTTCTACTTCTATTTCATAGACTTCCTAAGAAATACTGAATATATTTTCATTTATCATAAGGTTTTAAAATATACCAGTAATTAAAAAAAAATATGTTTGTTCATTCCTCCTTTTATCTTGCTCATTAAAAAAAAAATTTTGAAATTTATTTGTTCAAAACTGTGTCACTTATCTGAAGAATTTTCTGGTCCGGATTTTTCTGGTGGCATCCGCATGGAATAGCTTAGCCTGTTTCTTTGTTCATTATATTTTCTGTCAAGTGGTGATTGGACCTGTGATGATGGAAGTGTTCTTGATGTGCACTGTCTTATACAGTCACCAGGAATCACATGTGGCTATTAAAGTTCTTGAAATATGGGTAGAGTGACTGAGGAAATAAAATTTTAAATTTATTTCAGTATGGATTTAAACAGGCCGATGTGCCTCATAGCTGCTGTATGGACGGTGCAGAACCAGATGCTCGGTCAAGACTTGCCCTAGAGGGTTGAGTTTCTTTTAAATTACATTTCTTCTACTGTGTCTTGGGAATTTAAACACAGTCACTTGCCCTATGCCACCCAGGATCCAATTATCCCCATTGAATTCAGGCAACCCCTTTTGATGACACGATTTCCTACTATTATTCTTGGTCGTCTAGCCATACAGAGTTTACCGAGCCACAAAGGGCTCATCACTGATGTTTGGGTAACCCTTGCCAATGTATTAGTTAAGCCTTGGTGAAGAGTCTTAGGATTCTTGTTTTTTGGAACCCTCCTGGGGACAGAGTTGGGGGAGGAGTTGATGTTATTGAAGTGTTAGATAGTCTTGGCATAGTCTGTTCTTCATTTGGACTCTGACTTTTGAGAGCTCATTGGTGACCACTGTTCAGATCTCTTTTACTGCTCTTTCTCTGTGAACTTTTAAAACCTCTTGTAAGACATTGGTTTTCAGAGTTGATTATTTTTAGACCATAGTGCACTGATTAGAATATTAAGTTAAATCGAATCAGCCAATGAGGTCCTGAGTCCAAAGTGACTTTTAATTTTAAAACATTTAAAATAAATTTTACAAGACCAGTAAATATTTCTTTTTATAATGGATATGGATGGAACATAAAGCATACTTTACATTACAGCTGAACTTTATTGTATTAAGATTTTAAGGCAAGAAAATCTCTTTTGTATAGAATCTAAGAATGTGCAGAGGTCAGTAAGGAGAGGGCATTTTACCTCCCCACCCCCAACATTCACGGTAAGGTGATTTCACTCTTCTAAATTTGTAAGAGGAAGTTTTCTCCCTTATTGTAAAAGCTAGCTTATTTCCCGAGTGTCCGTGAATGATTTATTCATAGCCTTCTTGTGTAGCAGGAAAAGAAAAGAATTATACATTACATTTTTTATCTTGTGCAAGAGAGCAATTTTTTAAACATCTATTTGGTAAGACCCTTAATAAATGTTTTAATGAGTTGTCTTTCCAGCTCACAGTCATCACAAGAGCACTGGCTGCTCCATTGTCATGGCTCAGAGCACTGTCTTTTTTCCCTACCTTCTTTGGTTATGTGTTGTTTCCACATTACTTTTGGTTTTTAAATTAAATACTCTTTTTCTGTGTAAGAATGCCTAAGTTGTACCCATACTTGAGAGAGTGCTTAAAGTATATGTTGATAACTGTCATGAATTTATTAATGACATTTTGCTGAAGAGAAAAATGATATCTATCGTGTGTATTCTGAAATGAGTAAACCTGGTCTGTCATTAATTGAACAGTTTTCTTTGTTTCTGTTTCCTTTCCCTTCTTCAGTGCTTTCTTCCTCCGATGCCCCCAAAGTTCTAGTGGTTGAATACTTAAAGAAAACATGATCAGTGTAATTACTTGTTGAAACCAAAAAAACCAAACCTGTTGCCATCCAGTTGCTTCCAACTCATAGAAACTCCATAGGCTAGAATAAAACTGCCCCCTATGGTTTCCGGGTGTGGCTGGTGGATTTGATCTGCTCAGTGTTTGATTAGCAGCTGTTAACCAGTATGCCACCAAGGCTTCAGTCATTTGTTCAGTGCCTCGCTTTCTTCCATTAAACTGTAAATTCCATAAGAACAGAGACTATACCAATCTTACTTACCTCTGTATGCCTAATTCCTAGGATGAGTGCACAGTAGGTGTCATGGATTGAGCTGTGTTTCCCAGAAAATGTGTATACCAATGTGTGTAGAAGTTTGGCTGGGTCATGATTCCTGGTATTGTGTGAAGTTCCTCTATGTTGTAAACCCTGCCTCTGATGTTAATGAGGAAGGGCCGACAGAAGTTGTGTTGGTGAGGCAGGACTCAGTGTGTAAGATTGTGTTGTGCCCTGAAGCGGTCTCTTGGGATATAAAGGAAAGGGAAGTAAACAGAAAGTTGGAGACCTTGTACCCCCAAAAAGCAGTGCTGGGAGCTCAGTGAGACTTTTGGAATGGACGTCAGATCCCTGTGCATTGCCAGTTTTCAGGCCAGGGAAGACTGAGGACAAAGCCCTTCTTCTAGAGCCAGCAGAGAAAGCCCTTCCCTGGAGCCTACACCCTGAATTTGGACTTTTACCCTGTTGAACTGTGGCAAAATAAGATTTGTCTTTTTAAAGCCATCTACTTGCGGCATTTCTATTGTAGCAGCACTAGATGACTAAAACAGTAGGAATTCAGTTAAATTTGTTGCATAAATGAATGATAACACTTATCTTGTGAATGCTGCTTTTTTTAGTACGGTTTTTGAGAATACCTTTCTTATATTTTGAAGTATTAAGATTGTAAAATATGGCAGAGAGAAATCATAATAGAAAAAGGAAAATGGTTTGTTTTCCCTTTATTTTTATTTAACATAACTGAGTGAAAATGTACATTGACATATAAATTTACATGCCCCCCTATATGCAGCTTCCACTGCTCTCCCTGTCTGGGGACAGCACACTATTCCTCTCTGCTCCATACATGTCCCATCCTCCCAACAGTCTCCTTTCCCCTCCTGTCCTTCCACTCCCCTTCCTCCAGCCAGAGGTCAGCAAGATGATATCCTATAGATGTATAGAACCATAAAGTGCTTCCAATATATGGTCACTCTGACTTGCCAAGTCCAATGCATTCCTGTCCAAAGAGTGGACCTTTGTTATAACTTATGGGAAAGGGCAGCATCAGGGCAGGGGGCCATGCCCTCAGAGGAACCCCAAAACCGCTGGACCATCAACTGAGGTCTTTTAGTGGAGATCTCATGATGCACCTCTTTATTCTTGTGTTGCCAGTGAGACTCCTCTCTGTGAGCTCCATCGTGGCTATCACTGGTGGTGGCCAGGCACCATCCGGTTCTTCCGGTCCCAAGTCGATATAGGCACCCACTCTTGTGGGTCTCTCCATCTTCTCGGTTGTCTTTACCACATGTCATTTTGGCCCTCGGTGAGCATCCGTTCCTGTTGAGTTGGGACCATTTGCTGTGTCCTCGGATGGCAGCATGGCAGCTTTTAAGACCCCAGACGCCACTCACCAATGTGGGGTGCAGAGAGTTCTCTTAGCAAAATGCTAGTTGTGCCAATTGGCCTGGAATTCGCCTAAGAGCATGGTCCCCCGCCCCCCACCCCAGCTGCTCTATCCTTGCAGTATTGAGTTAAGATGGAAGGACTACTCAAGTTATGCTGAAGCCCGCTTAATGTTGTTCTTGTTCCTAATGTGTGCTGTCACCGCTTTCTCCCAACTAGATTTCTAGTAACTATCTAAACTAAACCCTCCCCCCTTCACCTTCCCTCCCTCTCCTCCCTTGCAGCTGTCAAAGAGTCTTTTCTTCTATACACAAGTCTGTTTTTGAGATCTTATCGTAGAGGTCTCATACAGTATTTGTCCTTTTGTCGCTGACTACTCTCACTCAACATAATGTCTTCCATTTGAAACCGGGTTAGGAGATGTTTCCTGGAATCATCGTTATTCTTTATCATTGCGTAGTGCTCCATTGAGTATATGTACCACAGTTTACCTATCCATTCTTCTATTGTTGGGCATCTGGGTTGATTCCATCTTTTTGCTATCGTGGACTGTGCTGCGATAAACATTCTGGTGCATGTGTCCGTTGGTGTGAAAGGCCTTGAATCTGTAGGATATATTCCAAGTAGTGGAATTACTGGGTCAAATGGTATATCAATATCCATTTTTTTAAGGAAGCGCCAGATTGCCTTCCAAAGAGGCTGGACCATTTTGCAACCCCACCAACAGTGCGGGAGGGTTCCACTTTCTCCACAGCCTCTCCAGCATTTGTTGTTTTGTTTTTTTCTGGATCATGGCCAATCTTGTTGGGGTGCGATGGTATCTCATTGTTGTCTTGATTTGAATTTCTTTAATAACTAAAGATCGTGAACATGTCTGCATGTGTTTTTTGGCTGCCTGGATTTCCTCTTTAGTCAAGTGTCTGTCCATCTCCTTTGCCCATCGCTTAATTGGATGGTTTATCTTCTTCTTCTTGATATTTTGTAGTATCTTATAGATTATGAAGATCAGGCGTCGGTCTGACATAGAGTTGCCAAATATTTTTTCCCATTCTGTGGGTGTTCTTTTAATTCTATTAATAAAGTCTTTGGATGAGCATAAGTGTTTGATTCTTAAGAGTTCCCATTTATCTATTTTCTCTTCTGTTGATTGAGGTTTCTTTGACAGATTTTGGAGTCTGTCCTCATTGTATATTAAAACTTCCATTGTTGTTCCTACCTTTCCTTGGATGAGCTTTATCGTTTTAGGTTTGACATTTAGGTCTTTTATCCAGTTGGAGTTGGTTTTTGTATAAGGTGTAAGATACGGATCTTGATTCAGTTTATTGCAGATGGATAACCAATTTTGCCAGCACCATTTGTTGAAGATACTGTTTTTACCCCAGTTTAATGTCTTAGGGCCTTTGTCGAATATCAACTGTTCATAGGCAGATGGTGTCATCTCTGGGGTCTCAATTCTGTTCCATTGATCGATCTGTCTGTTCTTGTACCAGTACCAGGCTGTTTTGACCACTGTGGCAGTGTAGTGTATTCTTAGGTCGGGTAATGAGAGGCCTCCCAGTGTGTTCTTCTTCTTTAGTAGTACCTTACTTATCTGGGGCTTCTTCCCTTTCCAAACAAAATTGGTGATTTGTTTCTCCATCTCATTAAAAAATGATGCTGGAACTTGTATTGGGATTGCATTATATAAATAAATTGCTTTGGGTAAAATAGACATTTTCACAATGTTAAGTCTTCCTATCCATGAGGAGGGTAGGTTTTTCCATTTATCTAAGTCTCTCTTAGTTTCTTGTAGTAAGGGCTTGTAGTTCTCTTTGTAAAGGTCTGTTATTTCTCTGGTTAGATTAATTCCTTGGTACTTTATCTTCTTGGGGGCTATAGTAAATGGTATTGATTTGATGATTTCTTAATTAGCAGTCTCGTTGTTGATATAAGGGAATCCTACTGATTTACCTATTGTATCCTGAGACTTTGTCAAACTCTTCTATCAGTTTGAGTAGTTTACTTTTATATTCTTTGGGATTCTTTGCATATACAATCATAGCATCAGCAAAGAGGGAGATTTTGACTTATTTTTTGCCAATGCAGATGCCCTTTATTTCTTGGTCTTGTCTAATTGCTCTGCCTAGAACTTCTGGTACAGTGTTGAATAGGAGAGGTGAGAGTGGGCATCCTTGTCTAGTTCCTGTTCTTAAGGGAAAGTCAATCTCTCTCCATTCAGGATGACATAGGCAGTTGGCCTATGACCCTCATTGCGTTGAGAAATTTTCCGTCTATGCCTATTTTGCTAAGAGTTTTTCGCATGAATGGGTATTGGACTGTATCAGATGCCTTTTGTTCATCAATGGACAAAATCAGATGATTCTTGTCTTTTGTGATAGTTATGTGGTTAATCACATTAATTGTTTTTCTGATGTTGAACCAGCCTTGCAGCCCTAGTATGAATCCAACTTGGTTATGATGGATTATTTTTTTGATATTTTGTTGTAGTCTATTGGCAAGAATTTTGTTGAAGATTTTTGCATCTAGTTTCATGAGTGATATCGGTCTGTACTCCTTTTTTGTTGGGTCTTTTCCTGGCTTTGGTATCAGGGTTATGCTGGCTTCATTGAATGAGTTTGGGAGTATTCCATCCCTTTCTATACTGTGAAATAGTCTCAGTAATAATGGAGAGAACTCTTCTCTAAAAGCTTGGTAGAATTCTGCAGTGAAGCCATCTGGGCCTGGGCTTTTTCTGGTTGGCAGTTTTTGGATGACATTTTCAGTCTCTTCCTTTGTGATGGGTTTATTAAGTTGTTCTGCTTCATGTTGTGATAATTTGGGTAGGTGGTATGAGTCAAGGAATTGGTCCATTTCCCCTAGGTTTTCAAATTTGTTAGAGTACAGTCTTTCATAGTATTCTGTTACGATATTTTTAATTTCTGTTAGGTCTGTTGTTACCGCTCCCCTCTCACTTCTAATTTGGGTTATTTGTTTCCTTTCCTGTTTTTCTTTCGTAAGTTTAGCCAGTGGTTTGTCAGTTTTGTTGATCTTTCGAAAAACCAGCTTTTGGTCTTTTCAGTTTTTTCAATTGTTTTTCTATTCTCTAGTTCATTTAGCTCTGCTCTGATCTTTATGATCTGATTTCGTCTGGTGCCTGAGAGGTTCCTCTGTTGTTCTCTTTCTACTTATTCAAGCTGTAGAGTTAGTTCCTTGATTTGGCTTCTTCCTTCCAGATGTGTGTGTTTATGGAGATAAACAGACCTCTGAGTACTGCTTTGGCTGTATTCCATAGGTTCTGGTAGGAAGTGTTTTTATTCTCATTGGAATCCATGAATTTCTTTATTTCATCCTTGATTTCTTGTATAACGCATGGTTTTTTGAGCAAGCTCTTGTTCAGTTTCCAAGAGTTTTGCTTTCTGTCTATTTTTTCTGCTATTGATTTTGACTTTTATGGCTTTATGATCCAAGAAGATGCTTTGCAGTTTTTCAGTGGTATGGATTTTGTTGAGAATTGCATTATGTCCTAACACGTGGTCAATTCTGTGGAATGTTCCATGTGCACTGGAGAACAAGGTGTAGTTGTCCACTGATGCGTAGAAAGTTCTGTATATATCGATGAGGTTTAATTGGTTAATTGTTGCAGTAAGGTCTTCTGTATCTTTACTGAGCTTTTTTCTAGGTGATCTGTCCAGTATTGAGAGTGGAGTGTTGAAGTCTCTCACTATTATTGTGGAGTGATCTAACTCCGTTTTTGAGTGTCGTCAGTGTTTCTTCGATGTATTTAGGTGCTCTGCTATTAGGTGCATAAATATTTCATATAGTTAATTCTTGCTTGTGTACTGAACCTTTCAGCAGTAGTGTCCATCTTTGTCCACGATGGTGGATTTGACATTGAAATTGATTTTGTCTGAGATTAGAATTGCCACCCCTGCCCCTCTTTGTTAGTTGTTAGCTTGATATATATTCTTCCCTTCTTTAATTTTCAGTTTGTTCCTGTGTTTAGGTCTCAAGTGAGTTTCTTATAGACAACACATGGATGGGTCATGTCTTTTGATCCAAGATGTCACTTGGTGTCTCTTTACTGGAGCATTCAGTCCATTCACATTCAATGTAATTATTGATAGGTATGTGTTCAGTGCTGCCATTGTGAGAAGTTTATTTTTTTTGTGTTGATGTTTTTTCTGTTGTTCTTATTAGTCTCTTCTGGGACATTCTTTTTTGTGAGTTGATTTTTCACCTTTTTCAGAGCTGTTTCTGTAGTTGTTGAGACTCCTGTGTCACATTTCTTGATATGGTATGTTACATCTTTGTTGTGCTTTACGGTTGCCCTTATGATCCCGCTTAATAAACTATATATAAACCCAGTCTCGATTGCTACCAGTCTTATCATCTTCCTCTCCATCTGGAAGGACTGTAATGACTGTAGTACATCTCTTTTTTAATATGATAGCACCATAGTTTTCATGATAATCACTGAATTGTTTCTTTCAGTATTAAAGCTGTGATTGAATTTGGAGCCTTTCCTAACTGAGTAGAATTTTGAAAAATGTGTCATTTTAAAATATAACGTTAGTGGTTTTGTTCTTCTGAGCCAAAGGCAAGAACTTCTTTCAGTATTTCTTGTAGTTTTGATTTGGTTTTTACAAAGTCTCTGAGTTTCTGTTTATCTGGGAATGTCTTAATTTCATTTTCATATTTCGAAGATAGTTTTGCAGGATATATTATTCTTAGTTGGAAGTTCTTCTCCTTCAAGGCTTTGAATCTGTCATGCCACTGTCTCTGTGCCAGCGTGGTTTCTGCTGAGAAATCTGACGAAAGCCTACAGGGTTTCCCTCTGAATGTTAGCTTTGCTTTGAGTCTTCCTGCCTTTAAGAGTTGCTGCTTATGTTACATTTTATTGAGCTTGATTATAATATGTGTTGAAGTCTTTCTTTTGAGATCTATATTGGGTGGTGTGCGATATGCTTCTGGCATATCTATATTCTCTTCCTTTATGATTTCTGGGAAGTTTTCTGTCAGCAGCTCAGCTATGATACTCTCTGTGTTCTCAGGTGTCTCATCCTGTTCAGGGACTCCAATTAATCAAAGGTTGTTCCTCTTAATGGAGTCTCACATGTTTCTTAATGCTTTTTCATTTTTCTTGTTTCTTGTTTCTGATTTCTGCTCATAGACACTGGCGTCAGTAGCTCTGTCTTCTAAGTTAGAAATCCTTTTTTCCATTTGCTCCATTCTGTTTTCTTGGCTTTGAATGGAAGTTTCTGTGTCTTTGATTTTGTTCTTGTTTTGTGTGATTTCAGAGTGCTGGTGTTCCATCAGATCAAACAGTTTGCTTAATTTTTCCTTTTGTTCTGCTGCATTTTGTATAAGGTCTAAAAGAGCTCTGTATATAATCATTTTGTATTCACCTTTTGATGATTTCAGGAAAGTTTCTTCATCGGGAAAACACTTTGGTTGTTTTGTTTGTTAGCCTTCTGAAGCCATTGGTGATTTCTTCTATGCCACAAGTGTCTGTTGCTTTTTGTGTCCCATGTGAGTAAGTAGAGGCTGGAAGAGACCCTATGTGGATGGACTGCAGGTGTTTCTCCAGGCTGTCTTAAAATGTAAAACAAAAGGTATCTGACAACTTCCCAAGTCAGTCTGGTTTTCAGATGTAGAGGTCCTGCTTCCCAACTGGCAAAGTAAGCACATCTATATCCAACCCCTGATGATACAAATGAGTTCAAAATACAGCAGTGCTGTATCCTGTTGGCTGCATGCTATCTTTTAAGACCCCAGATGCCACTTACCAAGGTGAGGTGCAGAACATTTTCATAACTTTGTTATGCCAGTTGACCTAGGTGTCCCCTGAAACTGTGGTCCCTGCACCCCCACTGCTGTTATTCTATTCCTTAAAGTGTTTGGTTGTATTCAGGAAACTTCTTATCTTTTGGTTTAGTCTAGTTGTGCTGACTTATATATGTGTGTTGTTCTTCCTTTCATCTGAAATAATTCTTGTCTACTGTTTAACTGATGAATTTACTTTTCTTTCCTTTTCCACTCTTGTAACCATCAAAGAATGTCTTCTGTGTTAAACTTTCTGTATAGTTCCTGTAATAATGGTCTCATATAACATTTGTCAAAAGGAAAATTTTTAAAAAGGCATTTTTAAAGTTGAATTTGTTACTTTTTTAATATTTGAAGAGTAGAACAATAGTCAGTTTAAAGTGGTTGTTAAACTGAACTTTTGATTATTTTGGACTAATATCTTAACTGTGTTTGACCATGTGACCCTGATTAGTTCAACTCATTTAAATTATGGCCCAAGTAAATTAAAATAGCTTCAGGGCATGATACAGAAATACATGTGTTTTTCTAATGAGTATCAGTTTTAAGAGTTTTAATTGAAACATGATGTGGGCATATGTAGATAATAGAATTTTTTAAATTTCAAACTGTAACTTGAGAATTTTTAAGGATTCAAGAACAGTGCCAAGCATAACAGAAAATTATGTGCTCTTGGATTCAAAAACATTATTAAATAAGGTAGTACTTTATAAAAGGCCTGACGGGGTCAGTTCTACCCTGACCCCTAGGATCGCAATGTGTTGGATCTGAACCGATGGCACTTGGCTTGACTGGGCTGATCAGAAATGCAAAGACCAAACTAAGTTGTAGATAACTCCACCAAATGATGTCAGTTTGGTTTGTTGTTGGAGAACAGGTATAAGCAAACCTCTCAAATATTTTGTAGATGATGTGAGGGGTGGAGAACTTACTACTAACTACAATGTAGGCTTCATTAAGGTAGAAAATAGTCATGGATCTGCACCTAATGTATTGTAACTTGAATTTGACCACTTGTTTAGGAAGCCAAGATAGCAGCATACTTGGGAGAATAAGATTCTACTTAATGTTTCAGAAAGCCTTTTTAGCTCTGCCTAATTGTAAGATCTCTATTGCTGTTTGCTTAGCTCTGTCTCTTTGTGACTTGAAGGGCTTTATTTTCATCCTTTATTTTTCTCTAGGCATCCACAAGGACAAAGATAAACCTCCCAGCTTCTCTGTTGTCCTTGAGACTTTGAGGCGTACCTTGACAGATTACCAGAACAAGCTGGAAGATGCATCTAATGAGGTAACACTTGCACTGTTTGGCTCCACACTTATAGCCTTCGGCCTGCAGCAGTACGTATCCCTTGCTTGTTACAAAGGTCAAAAGATTGGGAATATTGAATTGACAGCTTCACAGATACAAAAAAAAATAAATTGTTGGTCATTATTCTTTCTTTATGTGTAGCCTCAAATTGTGTTTCCCTTATGTTTCTGTAACTCTTTAGTCACACTGTTGTTTTCAAAGTTAAGAAGACTGTGTCACTACTTGGTCTTCATAATCAACCACTTTTAATTATATAAAAAAAGCTGTGTAAGTCATTTAAAGGAGTAAGTTTATAGTAAGTTGTATTTAAATGTTCATGTGTTTTTATGACATTTGGAATAGCCTGTGGAAATTTAAGTTTTGTTAGTGTGTTAAGTTTAAGATTTATATAAATTATGGAAGTCTTAATGAAAAATAAAGTCTTTTATTTTCTAAAGAGAGCATAACATTGTTAGAAGTTTTTAAAGACAAATGTTCATTTGACATAGCCTGAGAGTTTTTAGTTTGCTGATTCAAAAATCTCATGTTTTTGTTAATCATCTCCTTTGTATTGTTTAATGTGTAGATTTATAGTTTTCCTGGGTATTGAAATGTTTTATGAGTTTGTACTTTAAAAACTGAAGAGTCTGTTTCATTACTTCATGTCAAATTAGAGCATATAAAGGAATGACATTACATAGAATTAGTTAGTGAAACTGTGAGCAAATTGTTTGAACCGAAGACGAGTCATGTAGTGTGGAACCTTGTGTTCATCCTTCTGGTTTTATCTCTCATGTAACACAAAGGCCATGAAACCATCACATTCCACATTTGAAAAGAGAGTGATTTTACTTTAGTTTACTCCAGTAAAGAAAGAAGGAAAAGCAAGTTTGCTCAGCACCTTCTGTGATTGTTCAAAAGTCACAAAAGAAACTGACCACTGAAATAACTGAATTTCTATAAAGAACAGATATTGCTAAGTCTTACCTACTGAGCCACGACAACCTGGGTTGTTAGTAGTTTATGAAGCTCTTCTGACGCCTGGGTCTGGAAGCTGCAGGGTAACCAGGAACATGTCACCCACAGAGAGTTGTTATTCGGGAGGATGAATGTCACATGATCCTCAGCACAGTTGAAAAGTCGACTCAGCAGGCTTTGGCTTAGTAACGTGCTTTGTTGTGAACCAGTGCCAGAGACAGCAGTGGGGAGACCAAGGGGGTGGCGGCGAAGAAAGCAAAAGGAACAGTCTGACAGAAAGAAGAATGAACTGTCAAAGAAAATAAATCACAAGCAGTGCAGGACCAACTGATGACCTGCCACAAGCCTTCCCAGTAGGACTGCATGTGACCGACCCTGAAGTTGTCATATGGAGTGAGAGGCCAGTGAATACCCTCATGATGTATGGAAAGAACAGTCTTCTGCTCTGCTGTGTTTTCTTTCCTCATAGATGCCACTGATTCTGGCATGTTTGTCCAGTAGGATTTTCAGAATAAAGTTATATCTGTTTACAGTGTAAATGAAACCCTTTATCCAGACATCTGGTGACAGCAGAGTAACATTGCTGACATTTCCAGCTTGAATGCTTTCTTTTTACATGTGAACTTGTGATAGAAGCTACACAGCAGTTAAAGAGATATTTTTTAGGATAATTTTTCCATAATTATTATTGAAAAATTAGTTTTAGTAATTGAATGAAAACTCTTAAAGATTAGATTTTGAGTCATATTCATCCTTTAAAAAATGTTGAAACATTACATTTTCTCTCATCAGTTGAACAATGTGAGTGATGCAAAGGAAAAGCTATCTAATGAACTTGATCGTTCCAAACAGAAGATAGAGTCTCACACCAAAAATGTGAAGGTATTATGATTTAGAATAATTTTTTTTGTATTAGGAAGCAAATCTAATTAGGGAGTATTTTATACTGCAGGTAGCTGAAGATAATATCTTCTTTTTATTTAATTAAACATATTCGGATCTGACTTGACAGCACTTGGCTGGCTTGGCATTTGGGTACAGTTATATTTTTTCCATTGCTGATCAAACTTACAATAATTTTTTTTCAGTTTTTTAAAAAGATAAAAGTTGATTCGAAAGTGTTTTGTTTAAAGAAAAGATTTATTTTCTGGATAATTATAATACCATGAAGTAAAAAATGATTTCAGACTTAATAGTCAGCATTAGATATATCTTAAAAATAGCTTATATAAGCACATCTCAGTATTTAAAGTCAGTTTTCATCATTTTAGAGTTCAGCCATTGTTTGTAGCACATCATGCCTGGTAATGGGTTGAGACCACACCTGGTGAAGATCCAGGACAATAGTTTATTTGTTTTTGTACTGGTTTTATGTACTACATTTTTGCATAAATATACTGTGGCAAATCTCAGAGTGGTCAGTATTGTTGGAATTTTATTGTTTTGGTTCATGTTAAGCTTGTCATGGGAAGACTTCAGAAGACTTTGATAAGCCTAAGGAATAAAGAGTTCAACAGAATTTTATACCATTTAAATAAAGGGTTGGTATGAGTTGGAATTGATTCACTAGCAGTGGGTTTGGTTTTGGTTTAATTGAGATTTCTGCTAGTATTCAGAATGCCATTGGAAAGTAAATGTTCTTATAGTAAATGTAAGGGATTTAGTTTAAAAAGGTTATTTTGGTGTTTAAAAAATGTAGAGTCACCAAGTTATTTTTTAGGGAAATCTTTTCAGAGACCTTTTTGGAATAAGGCAGACATTTTATTAACATTCTATGTAAATGTTAAAATATATCATATTTCCTAATTTTTGAGCTAAAATTTCATACTTAGTAAAATTCAGTTCAATAAAATACTGTAGTGTGTAGCAGTATACATACATGTTTTCCTTTAAGATTCTTAAGCTGTGAAACTCATTATTAGGCATTTTATATTTGTGGCCCACCCTAACTCCCCACTGGTCATCCTTGCTGGAATCTCTTTATTTTGTTTATCTCCAACAGAATCTGCAGGATAAACTGGCTGATGTGAACAAAGAGTTAAGTCATTTGCACACTAAATGTGCCGACAGAGATGCTTTAATAAGCACCTTAAAAATGGAACTGCAAAATGTGCTTCACCGTTGGGAGAAAGAAAAGGCACGGGCAGCCCAGTCAGAAGGTGAACTCCAGAAGCTTTCCCAGGCTTTCCATCAGGATACTGAGGTATTACCTGAGGCGGGATGACTGTCAGCCAAGGACTTTTCCTAATCTCCGTTTTAGACATCTACATACATCAAGTGACTGTTTTCACTTTCATTTGATTTAATTAAAGAATTGTTCTAAGCTGGGTATTTTGAAATATTCATGACAGCTGCAAAATCAGTCACTCTGTTGCTCTTGTGTCATTGCATGCAAGAAATAAAGTAGTTGAACCCTTTTATCACTTGTACAATGAATTTTCTTTGATTGTTTTAGCAGCTGTGCCTGATTTCCAATGACAAAAAAGATTAAAAAAAAGAAATTCAGTAGTTCAGTAGCTTGGTATGGTGGAAAGAATATGGTTTTTATAATCAGAAAGAACTGGACTTCAATCCTAGTGCTTCTAGGTTCAAACTGTGTGACCATGACCAAGCTACACAGCTTCTCTTGAAGTTTTAGTTTTTTATATATAAAACAGGAATAATATCTGCTTGAATAGATGGTCTCCTTACTCTTTGTGATCATAGAGTATTCATGAAAATTTAGAAAAACAAGAGTCTCATTAAATAAAAACTTTAATTTGGGTGCCTTGGAGGGTTGCCAATTCAAATTTTTTTTTAAGTTAATTAAAATATTATGATGAAACATTCATGTTCTGTATGATCCTGTGTGAATGGAATGGTTAGCTTATATTTTCTTTTACCCATGGGGTATAGAACTAGTTTAGCTGGTGTGGAGCTGGTCATCCGAGTCATCCTGCATATTGAGTTCATTGCTCTAACTATTAGGAATATGAAGGTCAAGAGAATGAAAAGGAAACATTCTTTCCAATCTTCTTACAGTCTGAGGTTTAAATTGTGTCCACAGGAAGGGACTGGAATTGTTCTACACATCAGATAATGATTAAAATAAAGGAAACTAGAAGCCGGACTGCATTGTAAAGTCTGCATGTCTACAGCACTGTGATTGGGTTCAACATGTGTGGATTGATTGGGGTCTTGGGGTTCCTTTTTCATGCCAAGTGGATGATTTGTGATGCTTGGCTTGTTACAACTCAAGCAGAAAGGACATAGTGGTGACTCAGTGAGTCACCCTTGAAGTTGAACTCTGTCACTTGGGGAAATGTGGAAGACAGATATTTTAATGTCTAAATGTTACATTTGATTAGCTGGCATTAATCAGATTTTTAAACATTTAAAAACCATTTGAAAAAATGCAAAAGCCATCATTAACTGCTCATAAAAGGAGAGGATCTAGCATATTTATGATTTGTACTTGGCTGGCTTGGCTAACTCAGGTTTGTGGTTGTAATTGAGCATCCATATTCTTTGGTTTTTGAATCATTGTACTTGGGAAAAAAATATGGTGACATATAGGTTGAATGAAAGATGATACATTTTGATATATATATATATATATATATATATATATGTAGGAAAACTTTCCCCAGAATTTCTACTTAAGAAACTTTTCTGTAGGCCATATTCAGCTTTTATCTAGATTATAATTCCAATTTTGTTTCTCTTAAAATTTTATCTTTTAAAAAGATTTCTTTCCTAATGATCAATTTAAAGTTTTAAGGGAATTTATTTTATCTCTATAAAGTATTCACTTGGCAGCTTTATGATTACCTTGCCTTTGGGGTCTGTGCTTTGGAGCTTGATCAAAGATGGAACATCTTGTAAAGAGAGTCCTTTGGCATTTTACAAAGTTTCTGAGTTTCTGTTTATCTGCAAATGTCTTAATTTCATTTTCATATTTGAAAGATAGTTTAGCAGGATATATAATTCTTGGTTGGAAGTTCTTCTCCTTCAAGGCTTTGAATGTATTGTGCTGCTGTCTCCATGCCAGCATTGTTTCTGCTGAGAAATCCAATGAAAGCCTACAGGGTTTCCCTCTGAATGTAAGCTTTGCTTTGAGTCTTGCTGCCTTTGGGAGTTTCTGCTTATGTTTCGTTTTGTTAAGCTTGATTATAATATGTCTTGGGGTCTCTCTTTTGAGATCTATATTGAGTGGTATTTTAGTCAACTAGTGCTGCTCTAACAGAAATACCACAGAGTGGATGGCTTTAATGAAGGAAAGTTTATTCTTACATAGTCTAGTAGGCTACAAGTCCATATTCAAGGTGTCTGCTCCAGGGGAAGGCTTTCCCCCTTATTGGCTCTGGAGGAAAGTCTGGTATTGCATCAGTCTTTGTCCAGGGAGCATCTTGGCATAGAAACCACAGGTCTGAAGGGTGGACTCTTCTCCCAGTGCTGCTTTCTTGATGGAAGGAGGTTCCCAATTCTCTACTTGCTTCTTTTTCCTTTTATCTTTTGTAGAATGAAAGGGTTAAGGGTGGGGCAAGCCATACTCCAGGGAGACTCCCTTTACAGTGGAGCAAGGAGGTGATCTTATAAAGGGATTTACAGTCCCACCCTAATCCTGTGACATACAGCAAAGGAAAACCACAAAATGGAGGACAGTCACAAGGTACTGGGACTCATGGCCCAGCCACGTGGCTACACCTATTTTTGGGGGGACACAATTCAATCCATGACAGGTGGCATTTGATATATATCTTGGATATCTATATTCTCTTCTTTCCTAATTTCTGGAAAGTTTTCTGTCAGCAGCTCAGCAACAATATTCTTTGTGTTCTCAGGTGTCTCGCCCTGTTCAGGAGCTCCAATTGATCGTAGATTGTTCCTTTAAATAGAGTCCCACATGTTTTGTAATGCTTCTTCATTTTTCTTGTTTCTTTTTTTCTGGATTCTCCACATAGGTGCTGGAGTCAGTAGCTCTATCTTCCAAGTCAGAAAGTCTATTTTCCGTTTGCTCCATTCTGTTTTCTTGGCTTTGGATGGAAGTTTCTATGTCTTTGATTTTGTTCTTGATCTGTTGGATTTCAGAGTACTGGTGTCCCATCAGATTGAACAGCTTGCTTAATTTTTCATTTTTCTCTGCTGCATTTTGTGTAAGGGGCTCAATATGTAGTCCTTTTGTATTCACCTCCCGATAGTTTCAAAAAGGTTTCTTCATCTGAGAAGTTCTTTGCATGGTTCTTTTGGGGACCTTCTGAAGCCATGGGTGATTTCTTGGTTATGCTTTTCTCCAGAGTTTGTTGCTTTTTGGGCATCATGTGAGTCAGTAGAGGCTGGGAGAGGTGATGTCAGGATGGACTGTAGTTGTTACTCTAAGCTATCTTAAAATGAAAGGTAAAAGGTATCTGACAACTTCCAAAATCAGTTAGGTTTTCAGGTATACAGATCCCTCTTCCCAGCTGGCAAAGTAAGCACTTCTACATTCAACCCCAGGTGCTATAAATTAGTTCAAAATACAGACAGGCTACTGTCCTGCTGGCCTTTCCTGCTGGGCCCTAGCTGTAGGCAACACTGTGTAAAATACTGCTTTTCTGTTGGAAAAATGCTCTCCTCTGGGCAGGTGCTGCCTCCCAGCCTAGGAACTAAGTCCAGCTGGGGCCTCCGTATGGGTACTCTGCTTCCCAGTTGAACAAGATGGCATCCTGCATGAGCTGCCCACCTGCCTTAGTACAGACTACTCAATGGCAGAGGCAGAAAGAGAGGCCAAAGGTGCTTAGATGCACAGAGTCCAAAATTGGGCTCTAAAATGTGGCAGTTTCACCTGCTGATCCCACCATCTGTGCATCTGAGATTAACTGCTAGTCAAGTCCCAGCTCCGCCCACTGGCTGAGACAGGGAAAAAAAAGTTAAAATGGCAAGTTACCTTTGGTCCATGAGAGTCAGCACTCACCCAAGAGCAGTGGATGGCAAAAGAGAAGAGATTTTCCTTTCAGTGGTATGAAGTCCAAATTCGCAGCCTTATGCCATATTCTAGGGCTCACTAGGTGTCCAGAAGGCTTTGTTTAATTATCATTTCAGGTCTTGGTTTCCAGGGGATTTAAGGAGACGTGTATTTAGTCTGCCGTCTTGGCTGCACCCTGAGCCCTTTGGCATTTTAGTAAATAAACTCTGCTTTTGTGTGCAAGACAGATCAGTTTTATACTGACTTCTGCAGCATAGTAACTATTTTGAGGTCATTTCATTTATAGAACAATGAATATAGCTTAGTTACTGCAGGACAGTATAATTTAAAAGGATAAATTAAAAAAATGTTTTTCTAATTGGACAACTATCAAAGTATGTCAGTAAAGTCCATTTATTTATTTTACCTATTCCTTTGTAATATTTAAATACCTACAAATGCCTAGTTTGCCAGATACTGCATGAACATTTAAGTGGAGAAAACAAATGAGTCCGTCTCCCATATCTTTCATTTCACTGTCTTCTTTGCCTAAGGGCCAGGGGATAGATTTTCTATAAGTGGTGAGCAAGTTGCAGTCTCAGGAGGAGAACAAAAACTGAGTAGCTGTGCACATGTAAAATATAGAGACTGGTATAACTTTTTCTTTGACAGAGTTGAATAATTCTCTTTGTGTGGCTTTTTTTTGGACATAGTATTGGCTTTAGCAAGTGTAAATGTGAAATTAGAGAATCATCATACTGAAGTACAGTTAGAAGGTGTTAGAAACCAGTAGTCCAGATACTTTGTGCTATAGAGTCAAGGAAGCTGAGGCCTGAACAGGTGCCTGCTCAGCTCACACATCATCAGAGAAGGGTCTGAGGTCAGGATCCTGGTCCTCTGCCATCCAGTCTTCAGGTTTGGGTTTTGAATATTGTATGTGAACAATTCAAAGTACAGGTAGTTCTGACTTACAGTGAGATTCCATGGGAATGACTCTATCATCAGTTAGTTCTGGCAGAACTGGAAGACCTCTTTTTTTCCTTCCAGTTTTCCCTATTATTGCCTTTTATTATAGCTGTAACTCAAATATGTTGCAATTTGGGGGTTACCTGTAGTCTGTCTGATGCTTAGTTTTGAATGTTTAAAAAAAAAACAAAACCACAACCCATCAAAACAAAAATATTCTGAGACTTGAGGATTTTAATTTCTTTCTAGGTTTTTGTCATAAATTCTTCACTCTGTGTGTTATGTGTTGTACTTCTTACAATATTTATACACTGAAATTTCGTGTCTGTTGTTTTTCTCACAGGAGAAGCTAACCTTCCTTCATACCTTGTACCAGCACTTGGTCGCAGGCTGTGTGCTTATCAAACAACCAGAAGGCATGCTGGAGAAATTCTCCTGGTCTGAGCTTTGTGCAGTCTTGCAGGACAACGTGGATGCCCTGATCGCAGACCTCGGCAGGGCTAATGAGAAGGTAGCTGTCCTCAGGCACCAGACACCTCCATTAAATTCTGTGACATTTGTCCACATCACAGCATCATTAAGAGGGGCTGACATTCATCTTATTTCAAAAAGAATTTGGATGTTAATAATTCAATACCATTAATTATGGCTTGTCTACAACTCAGTTTGATGCCATTGCTGTGGGCATGTAAATGTGACTGAAGTCTGTATGAAGTCTCTAAGCTCCACTTTCTGTGCAGGACACGCTAATACTACTAGCCAGTATTAGCCACAGGGACCTAATTAAAAGAAAATAAATTAATCTTACTGATGAAGCAATTCAAAGAACTTAGTCATTTACATTAATAAACCAACTCTTTATCTTAGCATAAAATAGAAACAAGATACAGTCATTCAAAAACATGATCTTAATATTGTTTGGGAAATATGAGGTGTTATTTTAAAAAGTACTTAAAAATTTTAAATTATGTTTATGACTTGTTTCTTGAAATGTAACAAACTGAACATCACAAAACCCATTCCTTCCATGTTTTAGAATGCAAGAAATGTATGTTTCAGGAGAAGGCAGTAGCTTTTTATGGTTACTATTTCACAAGCTTTAAAATTCAGTCTTTCCAAAAAAAAAAAGGCCTTTTTTTTGCTTATAGAAAATTAAACTGGCGTAGCAGGCCAACAGATGCAACAATTGAAGATACTGATTCTTATCCTGGACCTACTGGGCTGGTCAGAACTATGTTTATCTGGTCTAGTTTCCAGATTTTAGTTGTAGTGGCATTTACTCATAAGGGATAAAAAGAGAAGACTGTTGGCTGAAGTGTTTTTTGTTTGTTCAAGTATGAAACAACATCTTGGTCCGATTTCAGGATGAGATTTCTTATTACTGATCATTTTACTTTGGTCTTATTGGTAAACACACCATAGACACTGAGAAGTAGGACTCAGGAACTGATTGCATAAATTGTGAGAAGCACGGATGCTGTTGTTCCTGATTGTGAACGTGTGTGTAATGGATTTGAAAATTACTGATAATTAAAATGTGTGTATGTATATATGCATGTGTGTGTTTAGCCCCCTAAGGTGGTATTACATTTTTAGTAGTTTTTCATAGTTTCAACACATCATTAATTGTCATGTTTGAAGGTGAGGATATTCCTTCTAGTGTTTTGAATGTATTCCTTCTGGTGTTTTGAATGTAAACTAAGTGATTGGAACATTATGTTTTATTATATGTAAAATGCTTGCAGATTTGTAGTTCTCACTTAAATAATTCCTTTCTCACTGAGGTGACTGAATAGCTCCAGCTTTGGTTCAAGGAATGAGAATATTCTCTTTAATTATCTTAGCAAAATGGACTGCAAAATGAATACTTGTATTAGGAGAGGAAAGAACAATGTGTTGTCCAGCTATACAAATGACACCGTTACTTGCAATCGTATGATAATTTACCTTGCTAGTTTCTGTCCCTTAATTTTTTATTTATTCATACCTTAAAATTTTTATGTGATCTTGAAGATTGAAATATACAAGAAAAACTTTGGTTTCTTTTCTTGGGAGGTCATGCAAAGAAATGGTTTGTTCTCTGTTGGATTCCTTCTACAGATAAATCACCTAGAGTATATTTGTAAAAACAAGTCTGACACAATGAGAGAGCTTCAGCAGACCCAGGAAGACACTTTTAACAAAGTGGCAGAGCAGATCAAAGCCCAGGAGAGCTGCTGGCATAAGCAAAAGAAGGAACTGGAGCTGCAGTATTCGGAACTCCTCTTGGAGGTGCAGAAGAGGGCACAGGTGAGTCACTTCTACAAAGAGCTTTACGGAACAGGGCTACGCCCTCCGAATGGTTCAGGTGTTCTCCTTTCAGTGCTGATATCAAATCAGTTTAAAACTACTTCAGAACTTGTTTAGACACACACACATCAACACACAGACCTACAGCTGTAGATGTATTTGTGTGTGTGTATTAAGGATTATCTTTCACTTAAGTTTTGAAATAGATAGGTTTCTAGTTGAAATATTTCAGAATGCGTTGCCTAATTAAGTGATGAAATTGCTTTGCCTTGATTCATTTTTACGATAAAAATGTAAAATATTCAGTAAAATATTGTCAGTTTTATTGTGGTTATCCTTTTACTCAGTTTATTCCATTTGTGAGAGTTTCTGTGTGAACCATTGTTTAATTCACCTGGGGTTGAAGTTTGGCGTGTCTGTTAACATTTTATAAGAATTTGAGTCATAGTTGCAGGCCCTGTAGCAAGATAATTGGCTATGAGCTGAGCTGTTTCTTCTGTTGGCTTTGACTGAAAGCTGAAATTATGGCCAGTTAATATAATAATTTTTTCCCATGTAAATTACTGTGAATATTGTTTATGTTGTTTTCTGTCCTCTTTGCCAAATTGATACTAACATAGTGGTAGTATCCTTTTTTTGGTATTGAGTTTTATAAATGGTCACTTTCATTCCCAAGGTAGAATGAAAACCAAACCCACTGCTGCCGAGTCGGGTCTGACTCATAGCAACCCTAGAGATCAGAGTAGAACTGCCCCATAGAGTTTCCAAGGAGCCAAGGTAGGATAGGAATCAGAAAATTATGTATTCTTTCTATGGTTGATGCAGTCTTTGGTTGACTCAGTACCTAACCTCTTTATTTGATCGGTTCATGCTTATATTGGCAAGTCTGATCAAAATATATGCAGACACACACACGTGTAGTATTGCCGATCACCAGATACATTCTAGCCTTTATTGTTGATAGGTGCCATCAAGTCAGCTCCAGCTCACAGGAACCCTATGCACAACCAGATGAAACACTGCCTGGTCTTGCACCCTCTTTGTGCTTGTTGTGATACGTAAGCCCATCATTGCAACAGCTGTGTCATGCTGTCTGGTTGGGACTCTTCCTGTCTCTCATCAACTGCTTACTTCACCAAACATTGTGTCCTTCTCCAGGGACTGGTCCCTCCTGGTAACATGTTTGAAATACTTGAGATTTAATCATTCTCTTGGCAATCTGTGTTCTATTCAATATTTTTTGGCAAATCATAAAGGCATGAATTCTTCTTCAGTCGTCCACAGTCGTTGTTCAGCTTTCACCTGCCTATGAGGCTATTGAAAATACCGTGGCTTAGGTCAGGTGCACCTTACTCATCAAAGTGAAATATTTGCTTTATAACACTTTGAAGATGTCTTTTGCCTCAGACTTCCCAGACTTCTGTAGAAACCCAAATGAAACCTACTGCTGTCTGGTCAGTTCTGACACACAGCAACCCTGTGCGTAAGCAACCCAAAACCACACCCATTGCTGTCGAGTTGATTCTAAATCACAGCAGCCCCACAGGATGGAATAGAACTGCCCTACAGTTGCCAAGAAGCACCTGGTGGATTTGAAATTTGGATCTTTTGGTTAGCAGCTGTAGCTCCGCCACCAGGGTTTCTGACTATATGTATATTAAATCATTATTTTTTTCCAAAGTTAAGAGCTACTGAAGAGGCTTGAAGGAGCCCTGGTGGCACAGTGATTAAAAGCTCAGGCTGCTAATCAAAAGATCGGCAGTTCGAATCCACCAGCTGCTCTTGGAAACTCTGTGAGGAGTTCTCCTCTGTCCTGTAGGATTGCTGTGAGTAAGAATCAGCTGGATGGCAATGCTTTTTTTTTTTTTTTTAAATGGAAGTTTGAAAGGAGTCCTGGTCGCACAGTGGTTAAACACTTGGCTGTTAGCCAAAAGATCAATGGTTCAAATCCACCAGCTGCCCCATAGAAGAAAGAGGTGGCATTGTACTTCTGTAAAGACTTCAGCCTTGGAAACCATGTGGAACAGTTCAACTCTGTCCTGTGGAGTTGCTGTAAGTTGCAATCTGCATGACAACAATCTGTTTTTGTTTGTTTGTTTTATAGAGGCTTGAATGAATTAATGTGTTTTCAACAAGTAGCTGTTAGTTCACTGCATGCAGGGTTCCATGTGATATGCTTTGCACTTTGTGCCACCAAAGTTAAAAAAAAATCTGTTTTATTTTTTATTGAGGTTAAATGATGTTCAGTGAGTGCAGGCATCATCTGGGTACAATTTGATGATCAATGTGAACACCCCTGTAATCATCATCTTGCTTTCAAGACTTAAGACAGTTTTGTCACCACAGATTGTTCCCTTCTTCCTTCTTCTGGTCAGTTTTCACTCCAAATATGCAAACACTGTTTTGATTCCTGTCATCATAGATTAGTTTTGCCTTTTCATTTCAGTCAATTCAGTATGTAGTCTTGATGTTAGATTTATTTCATTAAACATAATGTTTTTGATATTCATTCAAGTCTGTGTATTTGTCATTTCTTTTTATGGTTGATTAGTAGCCCACTTAATGCTGTACTATAGTTCATCCATTTTATGGTTGATGGATATTTGGGTGGTTTCCATTGTTTAGTTGGTTATAAGTTGTGACAGACACTTTTGAACAAGTCATTTGCTGGTCATAAGATAGGTGTATGTTTTTTCCAAAGTGGTTTTGTATCATTTTATAGTATCACCAGCAATGAGAGTTCCATTTATTCTACATCCTGTAGTACAATTTGATATTTCCAGTCTTTTAAATTGTAGCCTTTCAAGTGGTTTGAAAAAGTATTTCATTGTAGCTTTAGTTCACATTTTCCTGGTGGTTAATTACATTGAACACTTTTAATATGCTTAGTGGCCATTTGTTTATCTTCTTTTGTGAAGTGTCTTTTCAAGTGTACTGCCTAGTTAAAAAATCATGCTGTTTGTGATTTGGTTATTGATTTGTAAGAATTCTTCATACATTCTGGATGCAACTCCTTTGTTACATATGAGAGCTGTCAGTTAAGTTCACAAACTTATCCTACAGTAAGTGCTTCACATCTCATTGTTGAATGTCACTATCGTTTCCTTCGAAGGACTCCTCTTGGGAAGCTATGTATCAATGCTGGTACCTAGTCTACCCTTCAAAGCAATTTTGGTACTCTTTTTCTGGAGTGGCCTTCAGAGCTGTTGTTGTATTACCTGCAATGTCCTGAATGTCCTTAAAATGTCTTCCTTTCAATATTTCCTTTATTTTCAGGCAAAGGAAAAAAGTCACTGGGGGCCAGATCAGGTGAGCAGGGAGGGTGTTCCAATACAGTTATTTGTTAACTGGCTAAAAACTCCCTTACAGACAATTACAATTAAGTTTGCAGACTTGCCACCATGCTGCTGTTTGCAATGGCCATTCCAGAAAGAGTTCCAGAATTGCTTTGAAGGGTGGATTAGGCACTGGTGTGGGTGCAAAGTTTCTCAAAGGGAGTACTTCAAAGGTCACCATAGTGGTATTCAGCAAAGACATATGTAGCACTCCCAACAATTAAGTGTGTGGACTTAATTATCTAACCTTGTATGTGTATGACAGATAATTTCTTCTAGCATTCAAATTGTCTTTTCATTTTTTAATAGATCTTCTGATGAGTAGAAGTTTTATGTTTTGATGAAATTCAACTTACGTATTTTTTCCTTAATTATTGTAATGTTCTAAGACATCTTTGTATACCTAGAGTTATAAAGGTAATCTGTTGTTTCTCCTAGAAGCTGTATTGTTTTATGTCTAAATCTATGACCTGTCTCAGATTATTTTTGGTGTGTGATGTTAGGTGGGAGCTGAGGCACATTTCCCTGCCTGACATTTACTTTCCCCACACATTTGTTTAAGAATTTATTGTCTTCATTGAATAGGCTTGGTGCCTTTGTCAAAATCCAGTTAACTGTGTATGCATGGGTCTCTTTCTGTACCCTGTGTTCTGTATCACTGATGTATCTGTCTCTACTTGGGCCAGTACTGGAAACTGTGGTGATGTCGTAGTTAAACGCTATGGCTGTTAACAAAACGATTGGCAGTTCGAATCCACCACACACTCCTTGAAAACTCTGTGGGGCAGTTATAATCTGTCCTGTATGGCTTCTGTGAATTGGAATTGACTTGATGGCAACAGGTTTCGCTTTTTGGGGAGTTTGTACCAATAATATACTATTTAAAAATCTTTTTCAAGATTGTTTTGGCCGAGTCCTTTGCTTTCCTAATGATTAATTTTTGTATAGCTTTATTTTTTTCTCATTTGAGGGTTAAAAAACATTTATTATTGTAGTCCTGGTGACATAATGGCTGAGAGTTTAGCTGCTGACTGAGAAGTCAGCAGTTTAATGTCAGTCCTTGACAACCCTGTGGGACAGTGGTGCTCTGTCTGATAGGGTTGCTGTTAGTTGGACCTGACTTGACAGCAAAAGCTTTGTTTTCTTTTCAATTTTATTACTATTTTTTAATTTTCTTGTGCTTCAGGTGAAATGCCACAGGTCAATCTGTTGTTCAGAAATGTATATACTTATCATTTTGCGCTGTTGATTGAAATCCCTACAAGGTGACAGCGTGCTCCCCTTTCTACCCTGCGTTCCTCATGTCTGTTTGCCCAGCTCCTATCCCTTCTTTCCATCTCATCTTGGTTTTGGGCAGTAAGTTAACATTTGCTCCTGTATGTTTGATTGAACTAAGATTGAACACACTTCTCATGTATGTTATTTTTTGTTTTATATACCTGTCTACTCTATCTGAAAAGTGGCCTTCAGGAGTGTTTTTTGAAGGCTCTTTTGTTTATTTTTATATGGCAAATCTTGTTTTGTAAACTTTTTAGTATTGGGCGATTTCTTCTATGTTTTGAGAATTTCCTTAAAATAGTTCTTGACTTTAGTATGTGTTGCATCCTGATTACTGTTATGACTACTGTTAGGTACTGTGAAAACATTGGTTGCATAGTGGTTAAGAGCTATGGCTGCTAACCATAGAGGTCAGTTGTTCAAATCTACCAGATGCTCACAGAAAACTCTATGAAGCAGTTCTACTCTGTCCTGTAGAGTTGCTGTGAGTCAGCATAAACTTAACAGCACAAAGAGTTTTTAAAAGGGCCTTTATTATGTACTATACTTACTATTTTTCACCTACATGCTGCCTGAACCTTTTTCCTCAAAATATTGTCCGTTGTATCTTTCCTTCTACCCATTTCATTTCAAAGCTATCGAGCTGTTAAGAGCTTATAAAAACGTGTTCTCAATACTGAAGCTTAGATTTCAGGGATTGGCGAGGCTCAGTATTTTGTTACTGTGAGCCTGGCTGGGGGTTTAGAGACTATGGATTGTGTGAGCCTCCTAATAGCACTGCTGTATCTGTTTTACAGGGATTTGAGCTGTGTCTGTGTAGGCTGCCTTTATTAACAAATGAGCTCTTCATATACCTCCATGTACATTCAGGTCCTTGAAGGCATTCTTAGAAAGGCATTTAGAAACTACACAGTTCATCAGCATGGATTTGATCTGGACTGGGACCATATGTGTAAGATTTGAGAATACTATCAGTTTGGTGCTTTCTACAAAGAAATGCCGTGACTCTTTTTCCATTGACATACAGTAGTTGATGCTGGCATCTTACTGCTTATTTCTTTTCATACAGACCCTGTGAGGAGTGGGACCTATTCTAGCACAGTATTAAAAAGAGATAAATGATGAAAAATATCTGTTTTATCTAGTTATTTCAGAGTATTGCTAATGTATTTTTTAAAGCATTTTCTTTTTCTTCAAATCTTTTTAATAACATGATCATATTTAACCATAGGATCCTGTGCAGCCCACTCTCCAGGAAATAAAAATATTTTTTTTCTAAATGTAAATATTGAAAGACAAAGCCCTAAACTTGACTTTTTGTTATCAAGATAATGGCTCATCGTCACAGGACTCCATTAATCCTTTGAGACAGTTGCTGCTATTGTACTGTTCGTTCTGAATTTCTTAATTTTCAGTGTTTTCTATTTCCTGTACCCTTTTTAATGACATAATTTAGAGGACTATGGTTGATTATATAACTCAGCTTTTTTTCTCCAAAGCTAAAATTAAAATAAAAACATTTTACATTATTTTCATGGATTGGATTATGTCCTCTCAAAAATGTGTGTAGAAGTTTGGGTAGGCCATGATTCCTAGAGTTGTCCTCTATTTTGTGAGGACGTATGTGTTGTAAATCCTAATCTCTGCCTGTGGTTAATGGGACAAGACTGGATTATGTTAAAGAGGATAAGGGTGGACTGTGACAGCCTTACTAACGTTGTATCCTGGATCCAATGTAAAGGGAATTTCCCTGGGATATGGCCTGCACTACCTTTTGTCTTACAAAAATAGAAAAGGAAAGGGAAATAAGCAAAGAATGGGAGACCTCATGCCATCAAGAAACAGTGCCAGGAGCAGAGCGTGTCCTTTGGAACTGAGGTTCTTGTACAGACATGCTCCCAAACCAATGAAAGACTTCCTCCAGAGATGACAGAGAAAGATTTCCCCTGGGCTGATGCTGTGAATTTGGACTTCTAGCCACTAGACTATGAGAAAATAAACTCGTTTTTGTCAAAGTCATCCACTTGAGGTGTTTCTGCTATAGTATCAGCAAATGACCAAGACACATCACATAATGCATTTTCAAAGATAATACTAATAAGGATGTGATGTGGAGAAGACGTATTTTCTACATAGCCTTGTAGTTTGTAAAGGATGCTTGGTAGAGCCATCTGCTAGGAAACAGAAATGACTTACCTACAAAATTCTGTATTTACTGGTTGGTTGTTGTGAAGAAGTGGCTGGTATGAGTAATGACTACCCATGCTGTTGTTGTTAGGTGCCACTGAGTTGGTTCTGACTCGTAGAGACCTGTGTGTGACAGAAAAAACACTTCCCAGTCCTGTACCATTCTCCTAGTTGCTCCGCTTAAGCCCATTGGTGCAACCCCAGTGTCAGTTCACCTTGTCGAGAGTGTTCTTCCTTTTCGCTGGTGGTCTACTTTGTCAAGCATGATGTCCTTCTCCAGGGACTAACCCCTCCTGATAGCATGTCCAAGGTATGTGAGATGTAGTCGTGCCATCCTTGCTTCTAAGGAACATTCTGGATGTACTGTTTCCAGGACAAATTTGTTCATTCTTTTGGTGGTCAATGGTACATTCAGTGTCCTTCGTTAACACCACAATTTCAAAGGCGTGAGTTTTCCTTATTTATTGTCCAGGTTTTGTGTGCATATGAAGTGATTGAAAGCACTGTGGTTTGGGACAGGCACATCTTAGCCTTGAAGGTAACATCTTTGCTTTCAACACTTTAAAGAAGTCTTTTGCAGCAGATTTGCCAAATGCAGTGCATCCTTTGATTTCTTGACTGCGGCCTTCATGGATGTTGATTGTGGAGCCAAGTAAAGTGAAATCCTTGATAGTGTTGTTCAGTCTTTTCTGTGTTTATCATGATGGTGCTTATTGTTCCAGTTAAGAGGATTTTTGTTTTCTTTATGTTGAAGTATAATCCCGACACAAAGGCTTTGGTCTTTGATTTTCATTAGCAAATGCTTCAAGTCCTGTTCAACGTGAGCAAGCAAGTTTGTGTCATCTGTGAAATCTGGGCTAGTCAGAAAAATGTTATTGGATGTTGAAACTTTTTTTTTAAATTGAACTTTGAAACATGTTCAAGGGTAAAGTGAAGCTCATTTATATTGTTGGAAGTGATAGCTCCACAAGGTGTACGTGCCTGCCTGTCATGATTGATTCACAGGGAACCAGACACCTCTTGTGCATACCATGTTCTGATGGACTGGGAGTCCGTCTGAGTGGGCAGGCTTTCTTATGAAAGGGCAGTCCTCTGATGGCTTTTCAAGTAGACACTTCCGAAATTATTTTTTATTTTTTTAAATATATTTTATTTTTGTTGTTGAGAATCTACACCAATTCAACAGTCTCTACACATATAAGTCTGTGACATCAGTAACATTCTTTGAATTATGGAGCTGTTCTCACCCTTGCCCAGGTTTTCCCTCCTCCATTCCAGGTGCTCCTGGGAAACTCTTTGAGGCAGCTCTCTGTTCTGTGAGGTCACTAAGAGTCAGCACCGATTTGATGGCAGTGGGTGTTTGGTTTGGGCCTGAGACACTGAGATTTGTGAATAAGTAAAATAGGCAGCCAGCTGGAACAGGAGGAAGTTCAGGTTTACTCCTGCTCGCTTAGCTGGTGTTGGTCTGCCTCTTTCATCTTCTCATATTTTCTGTAATTCTCCCTTTTCTCTCTAATTGAATGAGTGAAATTGATTTTGGAGAGAACATGGTATTAGCTTTTGCGATTTCCCTCATTTGACCCCTAACCCTGCAATTCTGGCAGTCTTCATTAACGGTTCAGAATCCCACCTCCATTTACTGAAGAATAGTGGCCATTCCAGGACTTTCTAGCTTCCCATAACTTTCTGGATAAAGTTAAAGTTCCTTAGCTTAACATATAAGGCTCCCCCACTGTCTCTTACCCACCTACTTCTCTAATTTCTGTCATTCTTCTCTTCAGCCATTTTCAGTTATTTGCACTTTATTCTGTTGTCTGGCTCTTACTTTTCTACCTGCTAGTCTTCTTGCTTTATCTAGCTATAACCCATGGGACAGTTTTCCTTTTCCTGAAAGGTGGCCTCCATTAAAAGAATTGTCTCGCATCTGCGCAGCCCACTGGCTGTTGCTTCTCACCCTTTCATGTTCCTTTTCTGTTCTCCCAGTGGGTCATCACTTACTTTACTAAACGGCCTTTGATTGGAGCTTGTGGACATAGTTCTCTTGATAAAATACTACTGCCGTAGCTTAGCCATCAGTGGAGATGTGATTGTTGGTTGGCCACAATTCTTTATTTCCTCATTCCTTTATTTCTCACGGTACCACCACAATTATGGCCGAATCAGACTTCAGGGTAGAGTTTGAGTTAGTAGAGAGAATTAAAGCATAGGATGGAAACATTTAAAAGTGTGTCTAAAATACAGTTTTTCCCTTGCCAAAGGAAGAGTATGTAGGAAGAGGAAACCTCCAGAGAATGGCCTTTTATGTATTTCCCTTACTCTTCTCAGTTCTGTGCTTCTGAGTGCTTCTTCCTAACTGTTCACCGTTGGAAAACCTTGACTCTATGCTCAAGGTTTTAGCCCAGAATGCCTTTTCCTTAGGTGTATATTTCTACAAGTGATTCTTTTGGCAGTTGCACACCAGCATTGTCTGTGGTAACTTTTGGTATCCAAGCCTTGCAGGATAGTCAAAAGTTTGTATGATACTTTCCGCATCTGATGTCCTTTGTGGTCCTCCCACTAGTATAAGCTTTCTAGATGCCTTTGGAGCTATGGTGACCCAGTGGTTAAGAGTTCAGAAGCTAAACAAATGGTCAGTAGTTTGAATCCACCAGCCACCCCTTAGAAACTCTGTGGGGTATTTTGTCCTGCAGGGTTGTTATGAGCTGGAATGGACTTGATGGCAAGGTTTTCTTCCTGGTTCTTATGGTTGTTCAGTGAGTATCTCTTGAATCAGATACATACATACCTCTCCTAAAGATAAACACTGAATTTTAGACATAATACAGTTTAAACCAATAAGAAGAGAAATGTTTTCCTAAAAAGCCCACAGAAGACTGTCAAGAGGAAGACAGTGCTTCACATAAAGATACAGATGAAGAGCAAGATATTTCCCTTTCTCCCATCGACACTGCTATTCAGTTGAACACTCATGGCTTGCTTTTAAAAGGAAGCAAATCCATGGCACTCATGGCAGCTCAGTTGCTAAATCAAAATTCACCTAAAGCTGTTAAATCACTATTGTTTGTAACAGCTAGATTAAACTATTACAGGATAGTTGTTGGCTGTCTACCTCATCAGTGAAGTGGGCTCATTTTTTTATTCTTTCTATTACACTCATCACTTCTACTTGTGCTTTAATTGCCTTGTGCTCCCCCAAAGCCTGTCAACATCATTTAATTTAAATGTCCTTTCATTCTTCTCTGGCAACTTCAGTGAGCATTATACTGCGGTAATTGACTTCCTTATTGGTTTATCTAGCACCTGGCATTCAGTGAGTACTCAGTAAATGTTTATCAAATGATAATTGAATCAGTAATAAAGGAAATTGGAATCTATTATGTTAAAAGTTAAAAAATTATGATAAAATGTATGTATCAGAAATTTTGCCTTTTTAATGATTTTTAAGTATACAGTTCTATGACATAGTCATCATGATGTACAACTGTGTCTTAGTCATCAGGTGCTGCTTTAACAGAAATACCACAAGTGGATGGCTTTAAAAAAAGAAATTTTATTTTGTCACTGTCCAGTAGGCTATAAGTCCTGTTATTGTTATCTAATTCCAAAAATTTTATCAACCCAAGCAGAAACTCAGTACTCTTTGAGCAATAATTCCCTATACTTTGCCTCTGGTAACCACTTGCTTATTGGCAATTTGTATATCTTCTTTGGAGAAATGTCCATTCAAGTCCTTTGACCATACTCTAGTCTCACCTCTAATCCCCATACTTTTATTTTTAAAATAATTTTTTAAATTATTTTTTGTTGTTGTTGAGAATATACACAGTACAAACATACACTAAGTCAAGTTTCTACGTGTACTGGTTAGTGACAGTGATTACACTCTCTGTTTTTAAAAAAGAATTATCATGCTTTAAGTAGAAGTTTACAGTCCAAGTCAGTTTGCCATCTAAAACTCTGGACACACGCCACTATGCAACTCTAACTGCTCTCCCGTGCTGTGACAGCACACTCCTCCTTTCTAGTCTGCACTTTCTGTATTCGTTTAAGCAACTCCTGTCCTCCCAGCTCTGTCAGCCTCATGTATGTGTTTAAGCCCAGAAGCAATACTTCACCAGCATTACTCAGTGTCTTATGGTCCAGTCCAGTCTTTGTGTGGAGAGTTAGCTTTGGTACTGATTTCAGCTCTGGACTCGCAGCAAGTCCAGGGGCCATGTCCTTAGGGGACCCTCCAAGATGTCAGACCATCAAGTCGAGTTCTAGATCTGTACTGCCATTTTTCTCCTGCCAAGTCAGGGACTGTACATTGTATTCTCTGCAGGGCAGTTACTGATTGTGACCAGGCACAGTCTACTTCTTCTGGTCCCATGCTGATGTAGTCTCTCAATCATTTGGCCCCTTCTGTCTCCTGGACCCATATTTTCCTTGTGTCTTTGATATCCTTTGTTCTCCTCTCTTCCAAGTGAATTGGGACCACTTGATGCTCCTTAGATGGGAGCTTTCTAGTTTGAGATCCCACGAAACCACTCATCAAAATAGGATGCAGAACATTTTCTTAAAAAAAAAAAAATCTTAGCTATGCCATTTGACCTAAATGTCTCTTGAAACTAGGGCCCCAAGACCCCAGCCCTTACTACTCTCACCTTCAAAATGATGGGTTGTGTTTAGAAAAACCTCTTAGCTTTGGTGTAGTCCAGCAGTCTTAACCTCCTGTTTACTGTGTGCTGTTATTTCCTTCACTTAACCCAACACCTGTCTACTGTCAGATTATATGACTACCCATAACCATCACGTATTATTTTCTTCTGTGCTTAAACCTTTTCTTGAGTTCTTATGATAGTGGTCTCGTGTAGTATCTGTTCTTTTTGTGACTAATTTCATTCAGCATAACATCTTCCAGATGATTCCATGATACTGGATGTTTCCCAAGATCATCATTGTACTTTATCACTGCATAGTATTCCATCGTGTGAGTATACTATAATTCGCTTATCCGTTCATCTGTTGATGGTCACTTAGGTTGATTCTATCTTTTTGATGCTGTAGACAGTGTTTCAGTAAACATTGTGTGCATATAGTAGTGTGACAGCCCTTATTTCTCTAGGATATATTCCAGGCAGTGATATTGCTGGATCATATGGTATTTCTATTTCTAGCTTTTTAGGAAAGTGTCAAATAGATTTCCAAAGTAGTAGTACTATTGTACATTCCCATCAGAAGTGTAGAAGAGTTCCAGTCTCTCCACAACCTCTGCAGCATTTACTGTTTTGTGTTTTTTGCATTAATGCCAGCCTTGTTGGGGTATCTCATTATCATTTTGATTTGGATTTCTGTAGTCCTCACTATATATAATTAGGTTTTGTTTGTTTGTCTTTGTTGTTGAGTTTCAGGAGCCCTTTATGTATTCTGGGTATTAAACCCTTATCAGATATATGGTTCTCAATATTTTCTTGCATTTTACTTTCTTGTTAAAGAATCTTGATGTCAGAATCTTTAATTTTGGTGAAGTCCACTTTATCTACTTTTTGTTGTTGTTATGGTTGCTCATGCTTTGGTATAATAAAATGCAGTGTTTACCTTAACAGTTATTTCATTATTAGGCCTATAATTTCATAGAGAGTCACATTATTTTCTCATGATTAAAATGTGGTTGCAGTTAAATTTTCTTTTCATTTTAAATTAAGTTTTGGATTATATGTCCCTTGAATAAGAAAGAAGTGTTGGACAGCTGGTGTGGCCTAACTCACAGTTAGTGTTTCTTCCCACTGCAGGAGCTGCACCTGGGTCGGGGCAGGTAGGAGAGAAGGTATGCTGTGAGATGCGGTTCCATCTCATCTGATAAATGGTAGACATTCAGGTGCTATTCGTTGTATCATTAATTTAACTCTGCTTGTTTTAGCAAAAAGCAAAGTCTTATATATAGGAAAGTCTCTTTGACAGTGTAGTTGCATTTAAGAGCAGGAAGCAAAAGTGAGGAATGGAAGAGAAGAAATTATGTAGAGGAAATATTTTCTAAATATGTGTATTTATTAATGGACCTATAGCAAATTCATAAAGTACTTATACATTTATGTGTTCTAATTTATGTAAAGCTTCTATGTAAGAGGATTTAAAAATCAGTGCTCATATTCAGATCTATGATGTTTGGTCTACTACTGTTGTTATGTTTTGGATATTTGGATAGTGTATAGATCTTTTAAATGGGAAGAAATAACTTTCAGCCAAAAAAAAAGAATTTTTTTGTTTTTGCTTAAAGATGAATCAATCAAATGTCTATTTGTTTCATGGTGAAATGTCATATTATTTGATTCTCTTACAGAAATTTCAAGAGATTGCAGAAAAAAATATGGAGAAATCAAACCTTATTGAGAAGTCACGTGAACAGTTGGTTCTTGAAAATTCACACTTTAAAAACATGTTATCTCGGACTCAGAGAGAACAGTCTTCCTTGCTCGCAGCCTGTGCATTGATGGCTGGTGCCCTGTATCCTCTCTATAGCCGATCATGTGCCTTATCGACTCAGAGAGATTTTCTTCAGGACCAAGTCAACACTTTTGAGTTGCTCAAACTGGAAATTAGGACTATAGCTCAGGCTTTGTCAGCTGTAGAGGAAAAAAAACAAGAGGAAACCAAGATGAAGAAAAAACCTTATAAAGGACTGATTCGTGTATTCCGGAAGGGTGTTATTGCAGTTTTGGCTACAAACAGACTCAAGATTTTGGGCCAGTCATGTTCCTCTCTTTTCACCTGGATGGAGAATTTCAAAGAAGGCATAGGCATTCTAGTGTGTACAGGAGAACCGAAAGACAAGCACAAATTTCCAAGTAAGATAATTTGTATTTTATTTTAGTTGAGTTACGTGTAAGTTAAACACAATGTAGAATATGCCTGGCTGTTATGCAAGAGCTCTAAAAAATCATGTCATGTAGTTTCATGTGTATATAAATATGTATGTATAAATTAGGCCTGATTTTTAGTTATAAAGATTAAGATAAAAAGAAAGTGGCAAGTGTATATGTTATTTCAACTTCATCCAGCTTTATTACATATGAACCTTCATTTCACAGTGGAGAGAAGGAATTTTTCATTTAAGTTAATTCAGAGATTCTGCCCCTTTAAAAATTTATTATAATACATTTTATTTTCACTTTCTATAAATCAGCACAAAATGAGTTAAAAACCTATTAAAGAGTTAGATGATAATGATGCAAATATAAATTTTCCCACTAACATTTTTAAAGTACTTGACTCTTCTGAATAAACAATGAGTTCAATTTTTAGCTTTTAAAAAGTAGGCTATTAATTAATGTAAATTAGAACTTGTTATGAATTGAACTGTGCCTGCCAAAATACATGTCAACTTGAGCAGGATTCCCAGTGTTGTGTGGTTGTCCTTGATTATCTGATCTGATGTGATTTTCCTGTGTGTTACAAATCCTAATCTTGGTCTGTGGTTAATGAGGCACAATGAGGTCATGTTAAAGAGGGTGAGGGTGGGAGGCAATACCCTCCACAGGTCACGTCCTTGATCTGATAGAAGGGAAATTCACTCCTCCTGAGGTGTGGCCTGTATCACCTTCTACCTTACAAGAGATAAAAGGAGAGAAAAGTGAGCAGAGAGATAAGGACCTCCTTACCATCAAGCAAGAAGAGCCAGCAGCAGAGTGTATCCTTTTGACTTGAGGTTTCTTGTCTAAGAAGTTTCTAGACCAGAGGAAAATTGGTGACAAGGCCCTTCCTCCACAGCCAAGGGAGTAAAAGCCTCCTGGGGCTGGTTTTTTGAATTAGGACTTTTAGCCTCTTAAATTGTGAGAGAATGAACCTGTGTTTGTTAAAGGCATCCACTTTTGGTATTTCTGTTACAGCAGCACTGGATAACTAAGACAGAATTAAAGAAAACTTGTCTCCCTTTTATTTTTTAGTTATCACAAATAAGTTAAAGCATATACATATGGATAGGCCAGTCAGATCTAGAGTTTCTTACAGACTTTCCTGCACCAAGTGAGAATTCTGTACAAGTTTTCATTGTTTCTGAAACAGTGTATCACTGCTATGAATTTTAAATATGGATTTTAATAAAATTTTGTAGCCTTTCATAATGGATTTTCCTTTCTGTGCAGAACATCAGAAGGAGCAGTTACGGAGTTTACAAGCACTCAGCTGGCTTACCAGTTCTGACCTTCTTGCTGCAATAATCAGTTCTATGGTTGAATTACAGGACGTTATTAATAAAGCAGGTACAATTTCTTCTTTATTGGCCTTGCAAAATACACGTAAAGCAAATGTCCAGAAATGCCTTATAGTACAAATTCTAATAAATCATTTAGAAAGAAAATGCATTTGTTCTCATCTTTCTTCTATTCAGATGCAGAGAGATTCTTAAAATGTATATTTAATGATGTAATGAATTAATATGAATTTTTATGGATAATTTTCTCTTTATTTATGGGGAAGTGAAATGGCATTTCATGGTGAATGTGTGCACCTTATTTTTTTGTGACTTATGATCTGGGTTTTGTTATGGAAGGCTCATTGTTAGCTTTTTTGTTAGGTGCTACTTGCAGTGCTTTGGCCTTACTTTCTTCAGGCTCTGAATTTCAGAGGTTTGAGTAATAACTGAGCCAGTAGAAATTGTTTTTCTCTCATTTGGTGATGTGTTGTTATTTACTCTAATTTCTTTTAGATAGAGTTAATTTGGGTAGTGAGCTCCTTCCACCAGGTATGTAGCCACCTGTCATCAGAGACTTCCAAAGGTCTGAGATCTATGTTTGTCAGTGACTTACCTTAGATTACATGATATGTAAGAAAGTTTCAATAACACCTGTTTTATCCCTGCCCTGGAGGAAATACGAAATAATTACTTCTTTGGAGAACCCTGTTATGTAAATATATATAATTTATCATGATTTCAAATAATATGATGATATCTAGATCTAGGATCTTGTAATAAACTGATTCAAAGATTACTTTTAGGTTGTAGCTAGCTATTGATGTTGATAAACAATATGTACATTTAATGTATTGGCAAAATCTCAACAAATCTAGTTTGGAGTCTGAAATGAAAGTCTAAGTTCAACGTATTGTAATAATTTCAGTGTTATAATTTATGCTAAGTAAAATAAGCCAGTCACAAAAGATTATACATTATATATTTCACTTAACATTAAATGTATAGATTAGACAAATCTATAGAGACAGACATATATTAGTGGTTACGTAAGGCTGATGCAGGGGTTGCAGGTGATACGAAGTGACTGATACAGGGTTTATTTTGAGGGTGATGAAAATGTCATAAAAATTGACTGTTGTGATGGTTGCACAACTTGGTGACTAGATGAGAACCCATTGATTTGTGCACTTTAAATGGCTAAATATAGGATATGTGAAGTATTCCTCAAAAAAGCTGTTAAAAAATGTGAAGGCATGTAGCTGCTGAATCTGTCTCTTTATACTAGGAAGGATAAAGCTTTCCTAAAAGCCTACCTAACAGGCTTCTGCTGTTGTCTCCTTGCATTGAACTTGGTCATGTGACTATCTCTAGCTTGATAGCTGGATATTGGCAAGAGAGGAGGACAGGATTGTGAGTGGTCCGCATTAGCTAATGCTCAGCATAGGCAGTGGAGAAGATTCATTTTTATTTAAAACGTGTATTATTTTTGCCTTCATATTCCTTATCACCGTTATAAAAGAAAATCAGTCAGTTCAGAAGGTTAAACAACAAAATTAATCAGAAAAGGACAACAATAACCAAAAAAAAAAAATTCTCATCATGTAGGAATAATTACTATTAACATTTCCATAGATTCTTTCATCTCTTTAATCTACCCATCCATCCATCCACTCATAGACTAGTCAATCATGTCATAGTATATGTAGTGTTTTATACCCTCATTGAAAAATTATTTTGCAGTAACCTCAAACTTACAGAAATATTGAAAGCAGAGGAGTAGAGTTCTCTTTTTAGCTAAACCATTTGAGAACAAATTGCTGACTTGATGTCCCGTCACCACGTCGTGTTTCGTTATAATTCCATAAAAGGCCTTTCTCATGTTTAACCACAATCCAACCATCCCCATCAGGAAACATACATGGATACACTGCTATCATCTTATCTTCAGACCCTGTTCAGTTTTCACTAGTTGTTCCAATTACATCTGTGATAGCAAACAGATCCATTTCAGAATTATGTGTTACGTTTAGTTATGTGTCTTTAGTCTCCCTCAGGGTGAAACTGTTCTTCTGTCTTTTCTTGACTATCATGTTCTTGGCTCTCTTAGAGCTTACAGACCAGTTATTTATAGAGTATCTGGCAGTGTTGGTTTATTGGGTGTCTCCTAATGATCAGATTCAGGTTATGCGTCTTTGGCAAGCACATCACAGAAGCCATGCTGTATACTTTGTATCATTTTATGATAGTTGGTTTTTTTTAAAAAAAGTCTTAGCTTTTGAGGATTTGTCCTACTTCTATTAGTATTCATTTGCAGGATGATTTTTAGTGTCTGGGAATATTCATTTAGGTACTTCGTAATTTACTTAACCATTTCATAATAAGTTGTTTTCATTAGGAATATCAGCTCAGCTCTAATTTGTAAGTTGATTATTTTTGAATCATTTAGGGTTGTGGGCAGTATCCTGATTCTTTTAGTTAGTAGGAAGCTAAAATAACAAGATCTTGGGAAAGTCTGTTTAGAAAATTATCTGAAGATTCTCATGTGAGATTTTATTGAGGCCTTTCTTTTTGAAGAACTTGTTGGCACTTTAAACCGTTTTAGATGCGGAGACTTCACATCTATTGTGTCGCTGTTGTATTTTCTTTATACCCTCAGGAAAACCGTGATGTATATACGCCAGTAGCAGTCTTTAATATATTAAATAGTAACTGCATTGCTTCTTGTCTTGCCTTTGTTCTAGTCAAGAGCTGCCAAGTGCCGTCGATGAAAGGCTGCTTTTTAAGAAATAGATGTATCCTATTTAAATTCTGAATTATATGCATGTTATTAGCTGACTCTAACCAAAAAGTCAGCAGTTCATATCCACCAGGTGCTTCTTGAATACTCTACAGGGCAGTTCTACTCTGGCCTCTAGGTCACCATGAGTCGGATCCAACTTGATGGCACTTAGCTGGCTTGGCTGTTAGCTGACTAGGAGAGAGAATGTACTCTTAAATATATTAGATATAATAAAAAATGTAGACTCTGGATTTGAATCTGTACTCCATTGTTTACTAATTGTATGACTCACTTAATGCTTCTGCAGCCCCAGTGTCCTCATCTGTAAAATTTGACTAATACAAATTTCTGGCTCATAGAGTTATTATGAGGAATAAATGTAGCCCATTTAATTAAGTCCTTTTTGTGTCTTTGTGTATATACGTGTATGTGAATGTCCAATAAATATTATTTTATTTCTTGTGCACTATTTTTAGTTTTTCATGAAATGTAAGTTCAGTAATGATACCTTGACTTCACTGCTGATGAAGTGCTGAAGGTGGTTGCCCCTGTTACCTTTTTAAAGTTTATTGATGTATTTATGGGTAGTGGGCAAAGACCCCAGCTTCCATGATGCTTCTGGAAACACTGGACAGGTGGCAACCTTCTTGCTTTCATTAAAGTGTTTGCCCACTTGAGATAAATTACCTCTTCCAGGTATCCAAATGGTGTGCCTGCAAGAGATCATTTACCTCAAACAGGGGAGACTGTTACTTTCACTGTAGGGCTGGGATATCAATCATTCTGGGTATGGATTAAAGAACCTTTTAGATAGCTGAAGGTTTTGATATGACTGGTCCAGATGGAATTTTTCAAGATAGAAACAAACGTGCTGATTTGCTTTGAAATACCTATAAACAAATACAGAGGTAGATGGATATAAGTAGAATGTACATATGTTTTGTTACACATTCCCTCTCTATTTGAATTTTAATTTTCCAGATGATAGATGGCCCAGATATGCCCTAGCTAGTACTACTGAGAACTCTATTTCATTGTGTACTTCGAGTTAACTTTGTAGAGGTCATTGCAACTCCTTGAGGCAAAACTCAGAAGGCTAGGTTGTGTTCAGTGTTACATTTGAAGTTTCATATCTAGGAATTTCAAAGCCAGTAAGTAAAAATATTTGAATTAATAAGCAGTTAGTGGTATATATTTTAAAATTTTAATGCTTTAGTGAATAAATGTAAAAAAAATATTTTATAGCAGCGTCAACATCAACTGGGAATCTTTTTAAAATCATACTCTCATACCTTACCCCAGACTCCTCAATGTGACTCTTCATTAACAAGATCCTTAGATGAGTCATACACACAGTCAAGTTTATGAAGCACCGATTCAGAGGATTTTATTATTTACGTAACTTGACTTATGCCTGCAATTAAACAAATGCAATCTGATGATGTATCATTTCTGATGCCTTGCCTACGAGTCTCTGTGTTAGGGAGCCATGTTTCACTTACTGATTTTTAAAAAAAACTTTTGTGATTTTATTACTATTATTTTCATATCTCATATTTTTCAAACATTGCATTGTGAAAAAGTCAATGATAAAATAATAAATGATAAAATAATTCCATAGAGAACTGATATTTGAAAAAAAATACTCATTAACTTACTATTTTTAAGCATAATTTTTGAAATTTTGAAAGAATAATTTATTCTTTTTGAAGTGATCATAATTGTGTAAAAGTTCAGTGTCATAACTTTTACAGAATAAGTTTGTTAATGCAGATCTAAAATAATGTACAAAATAAAAAAATTTTGTAGGAACCATAGATGGAGCTGTAACACATTTTGAAACTTGTGAGTAGTTTCTAGGAACCTTCTAAGCGCCTGAAAACTTTTCTTAGAAGGGTAGGTGAGATATCCAGAAATTATCTAAGAAAGCTACAGTCTGATGGACAATGAAGAGGAGAGGCAAGGAAATTGAATGTATATTAAGACAGCAGTTACAGTTACTGAGAGAAAGTTCTCCATGAGTCTTCTGTGTTTTTCCATTTTCCAGGTTTTTGTAAAAGAACAAAAGAAAACATGTTTCTGAACTCTTTATTAAAATGTGTGTGTTTGGAAATACTATTTTTACCCTACTTTGTTCCAGAAAAAAAATTATGGAAGCTTAAAGTATTTGTAAAATATAACTGTTCTACAGCCACTAAAACTTAAGCAACAGAGGTGGAAGCAAATTTGAGCTAGGAACGAAGCTGGAAAAAAGTTAACAGTGATGCCTTGCCAACTGTGTACATATTTGGGTCTCAGGGTTCAGTTGCCAGTGATGTCCTTAGAAGAAAACCTAAAAGCTTAAAAGAAATAGATATCCTTCGACTGAGATTAGATAAGTATTTCTTCTACAACTCTCAGTAAAAAGGGACATTATGCGATAGAATGAGAAACATTCTCAATAAAGCCAGATGTGGGACTCTGTTTTTTCTTTTTAAGTAAAGTATATTGAATATGGTTTACAAGGAATAAAATATATACATTTAATCTGTAGAATGTTGTGAGCTTTGAGAAATGTCTACTCTAGAATGCGTACAAGGAAACTCACCATCTCCTTGTAGTTGATGACTTCTGCTTACTCTGAGCCTAACATAGCCTCTGGTCTCCTTTCTGTCATTTTAATTTTACTAAAATGCTGTTCAAGAATTTCCTAATAATGGAGTCATGTATAGTCTCTGTGTCTGTATTCTTCTGCTTAGCGTATTGTTTGTAAGATTCATCTGTATTGCCTTTCTCTGTAGCTGACTCGTTTGTATTGCTGAATACTCTTCCATTCTGTAGATATATTACAGTTTATTTATCCATTCACCTATTGATAGGTATTAAAGTTGTTTCTACCTCTGGCTACTATAATAAAGGTTCTAGAACTTTTGTATGCACCTCTTTTTGCTGCACACCTGGTGTACAGGAGAGGAGGAAGTTGAAATGAACAGTTCACGTCTTGTAATAGGAGAGAAAGTAGGATATATGGGGACATATGCAGGTAGGTTGGTAGCTGACATGGGTGGAAGTTCTTTTTTCCCTGTTTCTGTTTTTCAGTGAAATAAGCAAGCTCATCACTTGAGATGGAGGAAGGTGATGTTGTCATGGTTTGAGGTTGGGGGAGAAAGTGAGGAGAAGGCAATGTAGGCCACTGAGGAAACAAGCTCATTAGGTATTCAGCTGCTTGGATGCTAGTGCAGAGAAGATAGAGGGTTAGAGGTAACCAGGGTGCGGTTTTGCCAGGTGAGAACAGTGGAGAGGAAAGACAGGCGAGGGAGTGGAATGACGAAGTGTGATTGTTGGGAGAACGTTCTCCACACGTCTTTCATATCTCTGCATGAGAGTAGAGACAGTGACAGCTTTTGTTGCAGACAAAAAAGATGTTTAAACAAAGAAGGGCCTTTGTCTACAAAAACAGTGTCTCCTTCCAGAAAGATTTGTTACTGTCCAGTATAATAAAGATAACATTTCCCTCCAGGGCACAGATTGGATAAGTTTGTTTGCAATCCATTAGAAAAGCTTTGGATTTTGTAAACTGTAGATTCCTCAGCAGTGAAGTGGAACCACTACTGGCTGGACATCCACTTGGGTACTTGGTGAGAGGAGGGCGAGGGGAACCCTTGTTTCTTTCCCAGAGTCTCATGTCTTCTGCCAGCATCCTTGAACTTGTGGCAGACCAATTTGTTTGTTTGAATGTAGAGTAAAATCTCAGATCGTTTACATTTCTTAGAAATAATGATGAACAGTAGAATCTAAACGGGGGAAGGAAGGAAGTGAGGATGTGGAAAAGGTGAGGGACCATATAGGACAGAGTAGAACTGCCCCATAGGGTTTCCAGTGCCCGCCGGATTTGAACTGCCTTCCTTTCGGTTAGCAGCTGTGGCTCTTAACCCATACACCACCAGGGTTTTTGTGAAGGAGTGAGGCCAGCAGTGTGTGGGTTGTGGAGTAGGAGGTGCATGCAGGAATGGATTGTTGAAGTAAGAGTACTAGAGGGACACAGATGGAAAGACGGGAGGTGATGATTGGAGCCTGAGATGCTTGATACGGAGATTATGGAAAGGATATAGTTGCAGGTAAGACTGGTTTAGGATAAGAATATAGGAGTAGGGACTGCGATGAAGGTGAATGACAGGATGATTGGCGATGAAGAGGCCAAGGAACTTAGAGACCTTAGGGTGTTGAGAGGTTTGTCTTATGTAGGTGTCGTTATCAGTAAATGATTATGAATAGTGGTGGAGACAATAGTGCTAAAATTTCCAAGGCATGAAGGAAGCCACCTAGCAGGTTACTGTGAACAAGTAGAGTAGTTGGTGGCATGGACAGCGAAGGGAAAGGAGAACTCCAGGCCCCTAGGAAATTTTTTGGTTGAGGGGAAGTAGAGGGAAGCAACAACAGTGAAAGAAATGTCCTTGAGGTAACCACGTTTCTGTTAGAGCAAGAAGATAAGTGGAATGTTTGGAATGTTTAAACAGGAAGTTGAGGATGGAGAGAATATTACTGAAACTGGACCAAAAGTTCTGTAGGTCTCAGTGGAAAGGTTTGTAGGGTAGGTTAAGGATATGGGCCACAGTGTCACATTTAGGGAAATAACCACGCTTTCAACATCAAGTATAAGTAGTGGAGAAGGATGATCTATCGGTCTGAGTATCTTCTGCTGACTAAGATGAGCAGGAATGTAAAGTATTATGAGATTACATCTTATTATGATTGCCAGTACATGTCCAACTTCAGGGATATTCAAGCTAGGATATGCAAAGGCTCTGGAAGCTACAGATAATTCTAAGGAGATAAAATTCTAAACCCTTAGATTTGATAATATTTTCCCTTCAAATTAGTCTACTGGAGGATGCAGTATAGTTGTTATATCTGTTCTGATGTATTATTTCAGTTGTCTTCCTTGTATTTGTCAAAACCTCTTATTGTAGATCTTACTTAGACAACTTATTTATTTATTTTTATTTAACAAGCATTTCTTAAACTATGGTGGTGTAGTGTTTACGTGCTGCAGCTGCTAACCAGAGGACCAGTCGTTCATATTCACCAGGCACTCCTTGTAAACTCTGTGGGAGCACTTCTGTCTGGAGGGTCACTGTGAGTCAGAATCAATTTCATGGCAGTAGATTTGTTTTTTTTTTTTGGTTAAGCACTGTTCTGGAGCCCTAGTGACATAGTGGTTAAGAGCTCAGCTACTAACCGAAAGGCTGGCAGTTCAGATCCACCAGCCACTACTTAAAAATCCTGTGGGGCAATGCTAGTCTGTCCTATAGAGTTTCTGTGAGACAATATTGACTCTACTGCAGTGTTTTGTTGTTGTTGTTGTTAAGCACTGTTCTAAACACTTAATGAATATTAACTGATTTATTTAATCATCACAATAAATTTCTGAATGCACAGTTTTTAACCCTGTTTTATAGGTTAGGAAAATGAGGCACAAAGAGTATAAACAACTTGCCTTGGGTCACACTGATAGAATTTGAACCCAGGCAGTCTGGCTACAAAGTCAGTTCTTTCCATCCCTTCACTGTGCTGCTCCTTTGGATGTAAAAATTCCCAGGACAGTAAACAGGGCCTGTCGTCTCTCTTCTGCCTCTCCAGATCTGCCTTCCATAGCTGGGAAAAGCTAACCTATACCATTCTGAAACCTGCTGGTGTACTGATTAAGTGCTGATGAAACTCGTTGGAACAGTTCTATTCTGTCCTGGAGAGTCGCTATGAGTTGGAATCAACTTGGCAGCAGCAGGTTTGGCTTTTGGTTTGTACACCACTCTGATGGGCTCCCTGCAGGTTTGTCTCTAAAGACAGACCTTTCCTTGGGATTCCTCCTTTCTTTTCTACAGCAGTTTCCTCCTTTTCCACTTCAAGCCTGAGGATTGTTAACAGTTCTATAGGTACTAGTGGCACATTGCTCTCCACTGTGTTTTTCCTGCAGTCCACTCACATCTCTGTAAATGGTCTATTTATTAAACCCTCCTCAAATTGTCCTGATCTGAAAGTATCATCCGCTTCCTGCTGGAACCCTGAGTGCTATATGCCAGTTGAGGAAATAAATGACTCTAATGAGTGTGTAACAAGTCCTTTTGGAAGTTTGGTGGTTTTAGTTCTTCACTTTCAACAAAATTGAAAAAGAAACTAATTGAGGTCTCAGCAGAGAGGGCATTAAAAATAATTTTTGATGTTAGATCGTCAGTGAATTTTAGCACATAACTCTAATGGGGTTCACAGAATTAAGTGATGTTGATATAAAAATACTCCTATTTCTGTCTACTTTTTCATGTAAACAGTGTATCTTGTGCTTATACTTTTAATATGCAAAAATAGGTAAAGAATTGAGGCTAAATCCATCTCGTTCATGCAATAAGTGACATTAATCATGATTACCTGAATTAATTAGGAATGATATAGCCATGTCTATCTTATTAAAAAGTCCATTTAAAATACTTAATTTATTTTTAATAATTACTCAAAATTAATACACTTATGTTGTTAGATCAGTTGTATACATCTAACAAATACAATGACAGTTTTAGCATATAGATCCTTTTGGTCATGGGAAATGAAAATGCTTTCAATTTCCATTTGTGTGCCTATTATTATTACAAAAAATTATGATAGGATAATCAGCTTTATGTTGTATGATGTATAGGGGGAAAAGGAAAACTTACAATCAAGTTGATTTTCACTCAAACTGACACTGTAGGATGGAGTAGAGCTGCCCCATAGGCTTTCTAAGGAGTAGCTATTGGGTTTGAACTGGCAACTGTTTTTTGGTTAGCAGCTGAGCTCTAAACCACTGTACCACCTGGCCTCCGTGTAGAGGAAGGTGACTGAATTATGAGCTCATGGAGAAAATGAATGAGGAGAAGTTGATGATTGTTAAAGAACAGCTTGTTCATATACTTTTAAATAAAATGATTACTAGTGCCAAATATCCATAGTATTTGTGTTTTATTGAATAGATTTGAAGGAGTAATGTAGTAGTTTTTTTAAAGTTAATATTTACAGTATTTCAGAAGTAGTGTGCTTTATAGTTGGTTAAACATGAGAAATTTTCAATGTCAACTTAAAAATGTCAGTTCCCTTCTACTGCCGTAACAATTTACCACATGGCTTAAAACAACCATGTATTTATTATCTGACAGTTCTGGAGATCAGAGGTCTGAAATGGCTCTCACTATGCTAAAATCAGGGTATTGGAAAAGCTGTCATGCTTCTGGAGGTCCTAGGTGAGACTCTGTGTCCTGCCTTCTCCAGAATCTGGCAGCTGCCTGCGTTTCTTGCACTGTAGCCCCTTCTTCCATCTTCAGGCCAGCAACAGAACATCTTCTGATCTTGTTCTGACTCTGATCTCCTTATTTGCTTGTCTTTCCTGCTGGTGATTACACTGGCATACTCAAACAATCCAGAATCATCTCTCTATTTTAACATCAGCTCATTATCAAGTTTAATTCCATCTGTGACCTTATTTCCCGCTTGCCATGTTATATGACATTTTCACAGGTTCTGGGGATTAGGATGTGAACATCTTTGGGAGGCCCTTATTCTGCTTACCACAGCATATGCAGTTTATTTTTAATTATGAGACATGTTAGTGAACAAGTTTGAAAACCACTGTCCTACTTGTACTCTCGGTGGCATTTGATGTTATTGGTCAGTTCCTTATTCTGGACTCCTTTGATGCCAGTGACATCACTCCCTGTTTCCTTCTGTTTAGGTAGTGTCCTTCGTGGGTTTTTGTAACCTGTCCTTTCAGTGTGTGTTGTCCTGTGGCTCCTTCTTTAGCCATCTTTTTATTCCTGATACTCCTGAGAAGTCTTATTCATAGCCAAGGCTTTATTTCCCGCCTGTATGTGATGACCCTCAAATTTTATCTGCTGTCCAGACCTCATTCCTAAACTTGAAGCAGATGCATCTAGTTCTCTATGGGTATCCTGAAAATACCTCAGGCTCACCTTGTTCAAAATTCTGCTTATCTTCTTTGTCTCCAAACCTCCTTTTGAATTTTCTGTCTTTCTAATTTATGTCCCTCTGGTGGAGCAGTTAAGAACTGTGGCTGTAAACCAAAATACCAACAGTTTGAATGCACCAGCTGCTCCTTAGAAGCCATTTGGGGCAGTTCTACTCTATCCTATAGGGTCACTATGAGTCAGAATTGACTTGACAGCAATGGCTTGGCTTGGCTTGGTCTTTATAATGACTGTCCATCAAATAATACTCAAACAGAAATCAGCCAGTGAGTCACCATAACTTGTGGTTATTATGACTCTTTATTCTCCATACACTGTATTTTTTGTTGGTCTAATTTTTTCCTCCGTTATTGTTTTCTTAGCTCATTATATTTTGCACATGTTGCTTTCTTAGTCTGCTGATGGGTTTCGCTCTTCCACACTTGGATTCTTTCAGTGTGTCCCACACACTGTGCCACTCTAAATGTAATGTATTTAGCAAAGCAGTAAAGGGGAAGGGCTATAGATGTAACAGCTGCTTACTGTGGAACATTATAAAGTGTTGAAGAATACATGGAAGTAAATTTTAATCTTTTATAGTCTCCCTATCCAAGGATATGATTTATACTTTTCAGTTTTATTTCAAGTTGCTTTGTATGTTTTTCAGTGTAACTGGTCATTCTGTGGACAGTGCTCCTTTTTTCCTTAAAATCATTCTAAATGATTGTAATAATAGTACCCACCCCTGGGTTGTTGTGAAGGTTACATCAGTTAACACATGTGAGCTGCGACTGGTCTGTCCTATGGCTTTGTCCTCAGTATCAGTGTCAGCATTGTTCTCCATTTTTTGTGAATTTTAAACTCTTTAGTTAGGTATACAAGACCTTTCCTGACCTGATTCTCACCTCCCTGTACTCTCATTAATAAACCTGCCTTTTAGCCAGACTGCAGTGCTTATTGTTCCCCAGACACGTGATGCTCTCTTGTCTCCAAGCATCTGGAACAAACTTCTTTTCTGACCCTAAGCTTTAAGAGGAATTTTATTAGGTGGGTTCACTTGCTGGAAAAATTGAATAACATCACGATTTCTATCTTTAAAAGCAACGTCATAAAAGATGTAGAAAGTTCATTTTTGTCACTGTTAGTTATATTCAATTTATCTTCAGTGAAAAGTGAGAGTGTAATAGTGTCTTTTTCTGAGGTAGTTCAGGTGTGTAGCTTTCTTGTTGTCTAAGTAGACAAGGAGACAAAGGCTCAACAGTATTAGTTTATTTCTTAGATAAAGAATCACTTAACCTGGGGTTTTCAAAGAGCTCTTCAGCCAAAAAGGTCCATGGAGAGAAATAAGAAGGAGGAGGGAAGTCTGTGGATTTGGAAGAAAAGGAATTATATCTTTTTCACAAACTGCATACATTTTCTTTAACTATGAATGGTAATGGCAGACCATGATAATATTAGCAGTATAGTGACTTGGTCACTAATAAACCAGGAAGAAGGGTCTGATAACTGAATTCTAAAACAAATTGGCCAGTAAAAATCTTACGAATAGCAGCAGAACACTGTCTGATACAGAGCCAGAAGAAGAGCCCCTGCAGGTTGGCAGGCACTCAAAAGATGACTGGGGAGGAGCTGTACCCTAAAATTAGAGTTGACTTTACAGACGTAGATGGAGTAAAGCTTTCAAGACCTGTATTTGCTGATGTGTGTGACTCAAAATGAGAACAGCTGCAACAGTCCATTAATAATTAGAACACAGAATATATTAAGGCTGAATCTAGGAAAATTAGAAGTTGTCAAAAATGAAATGGAATGCTTGAAGATCGATAGCCTAGGCATTGGTAAGCTGAAATGAACTGGTATTGGTCAATTTGAATCAGAGAATCTTACGGTCTTGCATGCTGGGAATGACAATTGAAGAGGAATGACATCACATTCATCTTCAAAAAGAGCATTTCAACATCTATCCTCAAGTACAGTGCTATCAGTGATAGCATGACATTGCTAAGCCTACAAGGAAGACCATTTAATACAACTACTATTCAAATTTATATACCAACCACTAAGGCCAAAGATGATGACATTAAAGATTATTACCCACTTATGCAGTCTGAAATAAATTGAATGTATGATAAAGTTGCAGTGATAATTTCTAGTAATTTGGAATTTGAAAGTTGGAAAAAAAGAAGAATCATTAGTTGGAAAATCTGGCCTTTGTGACTGAAACAATGCTGAAGATTGAAAAAATTTTACAAGATGAGTGATCTGTTTATCAGAGATATCTTTTTGAACAGCATCGTGGTTGACTATACAGATGGACATGGTCCATGGGTTATACAGGAATCGAGTTTAATACATCTGTGGAAAGAGACTATGAAGAAGCTCAGTATCATCAGTCAGGGCCACGTGTCAGAACAAACCATCAATTGCGTAGAGGTGAGTTTAAGTTAAAGCTGAAAAGAATTAAGCCAAGTCCAGGAGAACCAAACTTTAGGGTGAAACTGAAGAAGATTAGAACAAGTCCAGGAGAGCAGAAGGATGACCTTGAGTATATCCCATCTGAATTTAGAGACCATCTTAAGAATAGACACATTGAACACTAATGACAAAAATTAAATGAGTTGTGGATGACATAATACATGAAGAAAGCAAAAGATTAAAAAGACAGCAAAGAAAGAAAAGATCAAAGTGAGTATCAAAAGAGACTCTGAAACTTGCCCCTGAGTGCAGAGCAGCTAAAGCAAATGAAAGAAATGATGAAGGACAAGAGCTAAACAGAAGACTTCATAGGGCAGTTCAGGAAGGCAGACTATTATGATGAAACATTTAAAGACTTGGAGTTAGAAAATCAAAACGGAGGAATATGCTTGGCATTTCTGAAGCTGAAAGAACTGAAGAAAAATTACAGTTCTCAAGTTGTAATTTGAAAGATTTTATGGGCAAAATATGGAATGATGCTGAAGACATCAAAAGAAGATGGAAGGAATATGCAGAGTTATTGCACCAAAAGTGAGTTGATTAATGTTTAGCTGTTTCAGGAGGTAGCATATGGTCAAGAACCAGTGGTATTGAAAGAATAAATTGAAGCTGAAGTGAAAGCAGAGCTCCAAGAACTGATGACATACTACCTGAGATGGTTCAGCACATGGATGCGATGCTGGAAGCACTCATTCATTTATGCCAAGACGACAGCTACCTGGCCTGCTGACTGGAAGAGATCTGTGTATGTATGTGACCATTTCCAAGAAATGAGATCCAACATAATGTGAAAATTAATTGAACAATATCATTAGTAGTGCACACAAGTAAAAATTTGGCTGAAGATGAAAAAAGGGATGCAGCAGTAAACTGTCAGGGAACTGACAAAAGTGCAAGCTGAGCTCAACGGAGGCTGTGGAATGAGTGTGTCATTGCTGATGTCAGATGGATCTTGGCTGAAAGCAGAGAATACCAGAAAGATGTTGACTTATGTTTTATTGACTATGCAGAAGCATTCTGTTGTGTGGATTACAACAAATTACACATAACAATGTTAAGAATGGGAATTTTAGAACGCTTCATGTGCACGTGAGGATACTGTACATAGACCAGGAGGCAGTCATCTGAACAGAATGAGAGGATGTTGTATGGTTTAAAATCAAAGGTATGTGTCAAGGTTGTATCCTTCTATCATACTTATTGAATCGGTATGCTGAGCAAATAATCCAAGAAGCTGGACTATGTGAAGAAGAATAGGCCTCAGGATTGGAGACAGACTAATTAACAGCCTTTGATATGCAGGTGATACAACATTGTTTGCTGAAAGTGAGCATTTACTGATGAAGATCAAAGGTTACAACCGTCAGTATGGATTACACTTCAATACAAAGAAAATAAACTCTTTACAGCTGGACCAGTAAACAACATCATGATAAATGGAGAAAAAATTGAAGTTGTCAAGGATTTCATTTTGTTTGAATCCATGATCAACTCTCATAAAAGCAGCCATGAGGAAATCAAGCAATGTATTGCACTGGGAAAATCTGCTTCAAGACCTCTTCAAGTGCTTAAAAGGAAAGATGTCACTTTAAGCGCTAAGGTATGCTTGACCCAAGTACCAGTACTTTCCACCACCACATATGCAAGCAAAAGCCAGATGATGAATAAGGAAGACAGAAGAATTGATGCCTTTGAATTATGGTGTTGGCAAAGAATATTAAAGGGTCTTCCAATGAGGATGTCCTATTTTTGACCACTTACGGCAGTGATATTTGTGAAGCTATAGAAGACATGTATTTGTCATGTTTTTTTATTAATCTTGACAAATAGCCATGAAAAGTTATACAGTTCCACAACGTGTAGCAATTGTTAAAGTTTATTATCAAAATGGCTGTTCTGTTCGCCAAACATGTCTTTCATTATGTGAAATTTACAATGCTCATAATTGTTCTACTGAGAAAAAAAATTAGGCATTTAATGAAAAAACTTAAGACAGCTGTGTCTGTTGCCAATTAGACAATACCTGTGCTTCAACAGCCTACATATTCCAATAAAAACATTGGCACTGTCTGTAAGGGTGTATGCAAGACTCCATCCCAGTCAATTTCTCGCTGACCACAAGAACTAGGCCTTTCATTGACCGCAATTTGGCGGATTTTGCGTCTGCACTTGAATCTTTACCCTTACAAAATTGTTTTAACTCAAGAATTGAAGTCCAATAACTATAGATTGCACCGTACACTTGCTGACGGAGCTCTGGAGCAGCTGGAAGTTGACTCTGCTTTGGGCTGAAAAATCATCTTCAGCGTCGAGGCCCATTTTTGGTTGAATGATGTTGTTAAACAGAATAGTTGCATCTGGAGTAAGGAGAATCCAATGGAGGTTCAAGATTGTCTACTTCATCCCCAGAAAGTTACCGTTTGATATAGATTTTGGGCCGGCAGAATCACTGACCCCTGTTTTTTCCAAGATGAATGAGAAGAAGCTGTGACTTTCAGTGGTGAAAGATATTGGGCTATGATAACTGATTATTTTTGGCCCCATTTGGAAGATGGCATGGTGGCCATTTACCTGAAGTTCTTTTCCATATGTAATGCCATCAAATGGACTTCAAAATAATAAAATACATAACACTGTATCATTTACACAACTTATTTTATTGAAGTTAAAAGATAAGACACTTTTATTGGAAGACCCTTTATGAAGCCAGACTATTAAATCTGTTAACTTAATTTTCTACATTCTACATACGTCATTGTTAAATATCACTATAGTTACCTTTGAAGTATTCCTCTTGGAAACCTGTGTCCTGACGCCTAGTCCACCTTTCAAAGGAGTTTTGGAACTTTCTGGAATGGCCATTGTACACAGTGGCAAGTTCACAGACTTAATTGTATAGTTGTTTGTGAGGGATTTTTTAGCCAGTAAACAAATAATTGTATTGGAACACCCTCCCTATTCACCAGATCAGCCCCCCAGAGATGTTTTTATTTACCCAAAGATAAAGGAAATATTGAAAGAAAGACATTTTGATGACATTCAGGACATCAAGGGTAATACGACAATAGCTCTGAAGACCATTGCAGAAGAAGAGTTCCAAATTGCTTTGAAGTGTGGACTAGGTGCTGGCATTGGTGCATAGCTTTCCAAGGAGAGTACTTTGAAAGTGACTGTAGTGATATTCAGCAGTGAGGTATGCGGCATTTTTTCTAGGATGAGTTCACAAGCTTGATTGTCAGACCTCACATGCCATGAGCTGCCAGAAGAATGAACAAAATCCGTCTTGGAAGACGTACAGCCAGAATGTTCTGTAGAAGCAAGTATGGTCTCATGTACTGTGGATGTGTTACCAGAGGGATCAGTCTTTGGGACAAGACATTGTGCTTGACAGAGGATCAGCAAAAAGGAGGAATATACTTGGTGAGGTGGACTGACGCAGTGGCATCAACAGTGGGATAAAGCAGTGATTGTGCGGATGGTGCAGGACTGCACTGTGTTGTGTTGTATTGTGTTGTGCATGGGGTCTCTGTGCATCAGAACTGACTTGGCTACACTTAACAATAACAAAACAGAAATTATGGATCTTTTCAGTGAAGTCGTTGCTGTCTCTCTAGATAAAGCTTATGCCCATCTTGAACTGATAATCGAGAGCTGTTACATATATATCAAGTAAACAGACTTATTGTGTACAGATGGATGCTATGAGATATAGCTGGCTAATTATTAGTACAACTCTGCACCCAGTAGTTGTTTATTTATCAAAATGAGATTCTATGTTGTTCGTATCTATTTTGCTTCCTAGTATTCCTTAAATACAGAGTTCTTACTTTTTGTCTGGAAGCATTTGAAGAATCTTTCAAAAGTTACTTCCAAGCAGATAGCATGTAATTCGAACTATAAAATCACAGTCCTTCCTCTATGATGTAAATTATGTTGAATATGGTGACCTAGCCAAAGATGAATTGATTGACTGTAGGTCGAAACACTTACTACAGCCTTGCAAAATTATGATTTTTAAAAATTTTATTTTACTGTACTTTATGTGAAGGTTTACAGTGCAAATCAATTTCTCATTGAAAAATTTACATGTAAGTTTTTTGTGACATAGGTTGCAATTCCTGCATTTTTCAGCAGTCTTCCCCTTCTCCATGCCAGGTTCCTTGTGTCTGTTCATCCGGTTTTCCTGTCCCTCCTTGTCTTCTTGTCCTTGCTTGTGGTCGAATGTTGTCTGTTTGGTCTTGTATACTTGACTGAACAAAGATGCATATTCCTCATGTTGTGTTATTGTTTGTTTTACAAGCCAGTCTGATCTTTTGGCTAAAAGGTGGACTTCTGTGGTGGCTTCAGTTCTGAGTTAGTAAGGTGTCTGGAGCCATAGTCTCAACAATTCCTTCAGTCTCTGTCAGATCAGTAATCTTTTTTTTTTTTTGGCAAATTTGAATTTTCTTCTATATCATCCTCTCACTTTGTCCAGGACCCTCTGTTGTGATCCTTGACAGAATGGTCAGAATTCTCGTAATTTTTTTGAGAGAAGTCTGCCTCTATCTTGTAAAGTGAACTGTGGAAACCTTAATTATATTTGCTGTAGTATATTTTTGCGAATCAAGATTTCCATCACTTACGAAAGTTGAAAATAATTTGATGCCCAACATAACACAAGTCTGTTGCATTGTTGAAGACCACCGCACAGGTCAGTGTTCTTATTCTGCTGGGGAACAACTTTCATCATGATAGGTCTTTTAAAAATTAAATGTTAGTTTTCCAAAGGAGGAATATGCTGTCACTGGGTAAGGAGAACAGATGGAGTGCACATATGTGGGCATGCAAAATTGATTTGGATTGTATACTTCCACTTACTCACAATAAAAAAATTAGTTTTCTGTGGTTTTTTTTTTTTTTATTTAACATAACTGAGTAAAAATGTACATTCACATGTAAATTTACATGCCCCCCTATATGCAGCTTCCACTGCTCTCCCTGTCCGGTGACTGCACACTATTCCTCTCTGCTCCATACATGTCTCATCCTCCCAACAGTCTCCTTTCCCCTCCTCTCCGTCCACTCCCCTTCCTCCAGCCAGAGGTCAGCAAGATGATATCCTATAGATGTATAGAACCATAAAGTGCTTCCAACATATGGTTGCTCTGCATTGCCAAGTCCATTCCATTCCTGTCCAAAGAGTGGACCTTTGTTATAATTTATGGGAACGGGCAGCATCAGGGCCGGGGGCCATGCTCTCAGAGGAACCCCAAAACCGCTGGACCATCAATTGAGGTCTTTTAGTGGAGATCTCATGATGCACCTCTTTTTATTCTTGTGTTGCCAGTGAGGCTCCTCTCTGTGAGCTCCGTCGTGGCTATCACTGGTGGTGGCTGGGCACCATCCGGTTCTTCCGGTCCCAGGTCGATGTAGGCACCCACTCTTGTGGGTCTCTCTGTCTTCTCGGTTGTCTTTACCGCATGCCATTTTGGCCCTCGGTGAGCATCCGTTCCTGCTGAGTTGGGACCATTTGCTGTGTCCTCGGATGGCAGCTTGGCAGCTTTTAAGACCCCAGATGCCACTCATCAATGTGGGGTGCAGAGAGCTCTCTTAGCAAAACGCTAGTTGTGCCAATTGGCCTGGAATTCGCCTAAGAGCATGGTCCCCCGCCCCCCGCCCCAGCTACTCTATCCTTGCAATATTGAGTTAAGATGGAAGGAGTACTCAAGTTGTGCTGAAGTCCACTTAATGTTGTTCTTGTTCCTAATGTGTACTGTCACCGCTTTCTCCCAACTAGATTTCTAGTAACTACCTAAACTAAACCCTCCCCCCTTGCCCTCCCTCCCTCCCTCCCCTCCCTTGCAGCTGTCAAAGAGTCTTTTCTAGTATACACAAGTCTGTTTTTGAGATCTTATCGTAGAGGTCTCATACAGTATTTGTCCTTTTGTCGCTGACTACTCTCACTCAACATAATGTCTTCCAGTTGAAACCAGGTTAGGAGATGTTTCCTGGAATCATCGTTATTCTTTATCATTGTGTAGTGCTCCATTGAGTATATGTACCACAGTTTACCTATCCATTCTTCTATTGTTGGGCATCTAGGTTGATTCCACCTTTTTGCTATTGTGGACTGTGCCGCGATAAACATTCTGGTGCATGTGTCCGTTGGTGTGAAAGGCCTTGATTCTGTAGGATATATTCCAAGTAGTGGAATTACTGGGTCAAATGGTATATCGATATCCATTTTTTTAAGGAAGCGCCAGATTGCCTTCCAAAGAGGCTGGACCATTTTGCAACCCCACCAACAGTGTAGGAGGGTTCCACTTTCTCCACAGCCTCTCCAGCATTTGTTGTTTTGTGTTTTCTGGATCATGGCCAATCTTGTTGGGGTGAGATGGTATCTCATTGTTGTCTTGATTTCAATTTCTTTAGTAGCTAAAGATCGTGAACATGTCCGCATGTGTTTTTTGGCTGCCTGAATCTCCTCTTTAGTGAAGTATCTGTCCATCTCCTTTGCCCATCGCTTAATTGGATGGTTTATCTTCTTCTTATTGATATTTTGTAGTATCTTAGAGATTATGAGATCAGGCGTCGATCTGACATAGAGTTGCCAAATATTTTTTCCCACTCTGTGGGTGTTCTTTTAATTCTATTAATAAAGTCTTTGAATGAGCAAAAGTGTTTGATTCTTAATAGTTCCCATTTATCTACTTTCTCTTCTGTTGATTGAGGTTTCTTTGACAGATTTTGGAGTCTGTCCTCATTGTGTATTAAAACTTCCATTGTTGTTCCTACCTTTTCTTGGATGAGCTTTATCGTTTTAGGTTTGATATTTCGGTCTTTTATCCAGTTGGAGTTGGTTTTTGTATAAGGTGTAAGATACGGATCTTGATTCAGTTTATTGCAGATGGATAACCAATTTTGCCAGCACCATTTGTTGAAGATGCTGTTTTTACCCCAGTTTAATGTCTTAGGGCCTTTGTCGAATATCAACTGTTCATAGGCAGATGGTGTCATCTCTGGGGTCTCAATTCTGTTCCATTGATCGATCTGTCTGTTCTTGTACCAGTACCGTGCTGTTTTGACCACTGTGGCAGTGTGGTATGTTCTAAGGTCGGGTAATGAGAGGCCTCCCAGTGTGTTCTTCTTCTTTAGTAGTACCTTACTTATCCGGGGCTTCTTCCCTTTCCAAACAAAATTGGTGATTTGTTTCTCCATCTCATTAAAAAATGATGCTGGAACTTGTATTGGGATTGCATTATATAAATAAATTGCTTTGGGCAAAATAGACATTTTCACAATGTTAAGTCTTCCTATCCAGGAGCAGGGTAGGTTTTTCCATTTATCTAAGTCTCTCTTAGTTTCTTGTAGTAAGGGCTTGTAGTTCTCTTTGTAAAGGTCTGTTGTTTCTCTGGTTAGATTAATTCCTAGGTACTTTATCTTCTTAGGGGCTATCACAAATGGTATAGATTTGATAATTTCCTCCTTAACAGTCTCGTTGTTGGTATAAAGGAATCCTACTGATTTACTTATGTTTATCTTGTATCCTGAGACTTTGCTGAACTCTTCTATCGGTTTGAGTAACTTACTTATAGATTCCTTGGGGTTCTCTGCATATACAATCATATCATCTGCGAGTGTTCTGTGTTTTAAATGTAATGTCTTATATTTGATGTATCAGTCAAACACAAAATGTTTTGATAAAAACAATCAACAAAATTTATTTGCTTTGTCGTCCTCTATATTTTGATTTATACATTTAAAATGATTATTCTGAGAAGATGGTCCATAGGCATTAACACGCCACCAAAACAATTAGGCACACCTGTTTTAGATGATCATCCCTAAATATCATTAGTCTAAGTCAAGACACAGGTCCACTTACCCCTTATTGCTTAGAAATATTTAATGTTCTGGAATGGTCTTGTCACTGTAATCTTGTACCTATTGTATTGTTATAAATAATACTGAAAGAAATAAAAGGTGTTGATTCTTAACCACTGTTATAACTCCCTGCTTCCCATTACGTAACACACCTTATATATATGAGCTACTCTATAGCTAGCTGTTTATCAGTGAATGAGGACAGTAATACATGGTGCTTTTTAAAAGTTATGTTATTTCTGTAAAACTGCATATTCAGTGTCAAAACTTCACATAATACAGAAACCTTCAGAAAAGAAAGTAAAAATCACCCAAAGAGTTCCGTCCGTTCTTTGCATTTTGATGTTTTCTGCATATCTTAAATACATATGTATCAACATATGTACAGATACAGGTGCACAGAGTAGAGAAAATCATTTAATCATAGCTTCTTGTAATTTGTTTTCTACTCAGTGGATAATGGACATATATCCAGGTTGATAAGATCTCTATCATTAACTGTATCTGGTTACCTACTATTTCATTATGTAAATGTTCCAGTAATTTACTTAGTGACTCTACTATGGATGGACAATTGATATTGATGTCCTAATTTAGGCCTCAAGTTGGAATACTGAAGGATTCTATGGGAAAAGTATTAAACAACACATGACCCATCAAAAGAAAATGGAGGGAATACACAGAGTCACTGTAGCAAAAAGAATTGGTTGGCATTCGGCCACTGCAGGAGGTAGCTGGTGATCAGGGACTGGTGGTACTGAAGGAGGAAGTCCAGCATGCACTGGAGGCCTTGGTGATTAACAGGGAGTTGGGAACAGACAGAGTGTCAACTGAGATGTTTCAACAAATGGATGCAGCTCTGGAAGTACTCGCTTTTTATGCCAAGAAATTCAGAAGACAGCTACCTGGTCAACCACCTGGGAGAGATCCACATGTATGCCTATTCCAAAAAAAGGTGATGCAGCTGAATGTGGAAGTCATTGAACAATGTCATCAGTATCATACACAAGTAAAATTTTGCTGAAGATCATTTAAAAGCATCCATGCTGTTGACAGGGAACTGCCAGAAATTCAGTCCAGATTCAGAAGAGGACATGAAACCAAGTATGTCATTGATGGCAGATGGATCGTAGCTGAATGCAGATGTTTACAGGAAGATGTTTACAGGTGTTTTATGGCTATGCAAAGGTATTTGACTGTATGGATCTTAACAAATTATAGATAACATTACAGAGAATGGAAATTCTGGAACACTTAATTGCACTCATGAGGAATCTCTACATGGATCATGAGGCAGTCCTTCAAACAGAACAAGAGGAAACTGCGTGGTTTAAAGTCATGAAAGCTGTGCATCTGAGTTGTATCTTTTCACCACAGCTGTTCAATCTGTATGCTGAACAAATAATGCAAGAAGCTGAACTATGAAGAAGAATGTGGCTTTAGGATTAGAGGAAGACTCATTAACAACCTATGTTATACAGATAACTCACCTTTCCTTGCTGAAAGTTAAGGGGACTTGAAGCATTTACTGATGAAGATTAAAGACCGTAGCCTTCAATGTGGATTACACCTCAGCATACAACAAAAATCTTCACAACTGGATCTGTAAGCAAAATCATGATAAACAGAAACGATTGAGATTGTCAAGGATTTCATTTTACTTTGATCCGCAATCAACAGCAGTGGAAGCAGCAGTCAGGTAATCTAAGGATGAAGTGCATTGGGCAAATCTGCTTGAAAAGAACCTCTTGAAAGTGTTGAGCAAGGATGTTTTACCTTGAGGACTAAGGTGTGCCTCACTCAAGATATGGTGTTTTCAGTCATGTTATGTACCTGCAAAAGCTGGACAGTGAATAAGGAAGACCGAGGAAGAATTGATGCATTTGATTTGTGGTGGTGGTAAAGTATATTGAATATACTATGAACTGCCAAAAGAATGAACAAATCTGTGCTGGAAGAAGTACAGCTTGCTTCTTGGAAGCAAGAATTGCAAGACTGCATCTCACATGCCTTGGACATATTGTCAAGAGGGATCAGTTACTGGGAAGGGATATCATGCTTAGTAAAGTAGAAGGTCAGCAAAAAAGAGGAAGACCCTTAATGAAATAGATTGATACAGTGGCTGCACCAATGGAATTGTAAAAACTAAGGATGGTGCAGGACTGGGCCAGTGTTCCATTCTGTTTTGATATGGTCACTAAGAGTTGGAAATGATGCCATGGCGCCTAACAACAGCAACATAAAAGTAATTTTTCTAGCTTGTGTTTTAAGTTTGTATGTAGTATTTTTACGTTAAATTTATTGATCGTTTAGATTTTCTTCTGATAATTTACCTAGAAAGTGTAGCCTTGCTTTCAAAGTTGTGTTGCTCATGTTTTAGTCTTGTGCTTTCAACTCTTGGGCTTATCTGCATCTTTTTTGGTTTGTTTTTTTGATTTGAGCAGTATGGAAATGACTCAGTTTTATTAGCATCATTAATATCAGCAGCCTCAGTACTTCTTATTTGGTAATCTATCTTTTTCATCCCTAAGTTAAAATATGGGGTTTATCATGTATTAAATTCTTTAAGTACTTGGATCTTTTTTCTCTCTCTTCACTCTATTAATTTCCCTGTCTCTTCTGGTATCTGTATCATATTGCTGTTTTCATGAATGTGCCTCCAAAATATGTTGTAAAATACTGTAAAGCAGCTTCTATCTCATTAATTTTTGAGGGGTAATTTTCTGGGCTATTTTCACTGTTTTTTAAAGAGCACTGCTTTGATGTAAACATCTTATTGTAATCGTTTGATCTCATACTTAAAAATTGATGTCTACGCTATTTTTCCCCACATTTTTAGTAGCTTGGAGACCCAAGTATAATTTTACCGAGAAGAATGCTTTGAAACTGTGATATATTAAGGTCACATAGAGGAGTATGGAGGGGATAATGGAGAAAGATGTTTCCAGGAACATATCCACGTGCCAGATCACATGGTGCCTTATGAACTGTATTTAAGGAGTTTGAAATGTATTCCTAGATTTGAAGAGTGTCACTGAGGCTGAAAAGCAGGCAAAGTGATAAGATTCCTATTTGTGCTTTAGAAGCCATTCTATCTACAGTGTGGAGGATGGATTGAAGAGGGTCAAGCCTGGAGAAGAGTAGGGAGATTGTTGTGATAATGTCAGTGTGACATGTTTGTGGTAACAAGGAAGATTAGGAAGATGCTAAAGATAGTAGGTAGGGGAGATGGTAAAGAAGACAAGAGATGTCAAGGATGACAACGTGTTACAGTCTATAGAACTGTGTCAGAATTTAACACAGTTAACATTATTTGGTTGTTGTTAGTTGCTGTGTTATTGACTGTGACTTATGGCAAACCCATCTGTGCAGAATAGAACTGCTCAGTAGGGTTTTGAAGGCTGGGACCCTTTGGAAGCAGATTACCAGCTTTGCTTTCAAGATGCCTGTGATTGGGTTTGAATCACCAGCTTTTCAGCTAGTGGTTCACATTTAACCATTTGCGCTATCCAGGGACTGCCTTTACTCATTTAGAAGTATGGTGTTCTCTTTTTGGCAAACGGAGTGTTTCTCATCTTTCTGAGTGTGGGGACTCCTTTTTAATAAGAAAAAATATTATAGAATACTCCCTTCCTACCTAATAGTGATATTTTTAGTAGCAGTTGAATTCTGCAATATTTTCAAAGGACATTTTATTACTGGCAATGTCGCAAGCAAACATTATTCAATGTGTGTTTTTGTTTTGGCAAAATAAATATCAGAATGGCATGGTTATTGGAGTTAAAAATGGAAACTTTGAAATAACTTTTCAGGTCCTCTCCCCTTCCAACATTTGTAGCTGACAGGTTTAGAGCTACTGGTTAAACCGTTCTTTATGAATTTGTTTGGAAGATTTTAATTCTGTATGCATAAATTCTCCCCTTTATTGAGAAAGTGATTTCAGAACACAGGGTCTGTTTATTTCAGATATATTGAACAAAACCAAGAGTTAAATTAGCAAACTGAGCATTTAAAGCTTCCTGGACACATTTAAACACAAGTACATTTAGTGATCTTATTCCTTTATTTCTGGGTCATTATACAAATAACCCCACAGCTATGTCACTGAAGGTTTTATTGTTTCTTCATTTATTTAATGTAGGATTAATTGCATTCTATACTGTGTAATGTGAACTGTATTTTAAAATTTTTTTCTTGCTCATCAGAGGATAGATTAGTGTTCCGTCTGTAACCGTTGATAGTCAGCATTCAGGAACTTAGGGTCTGTGGCTCTTTCCCACTTCACAATTCTGAAGAATACGTTGTGGAATTGTCACTTCCTTTCTCCTTGCAGAGTGGTCAGTGACCACAAAAACACACAGCGTAGTAAAAAAACACTATCTGTTAAAATTTAGTTGTCATGGTATGATTGAATAGACTTACATAGTAGTATTGAGAATAAAATGAATTATAATTAATCCAACAAACATTTAAAAATGCCCATACATACTAAGGTGGCACGGTGAAGATAAAAAAAAAATAGCGCAAGAATGAAAATGACGTATTTAAGGATTTGCCAAGCTTGTTGGGAAAACATGGAATACATAAATTAGACATTGAAATGATATATTAAAGGTTATAAACAAAATAAATTTTGCCATTTGTGTATTTATTTCGCAATAGCCTCTTCAATGCATATTATAGTTGATTCTTTAAACTTGGTATTGTGGACTATATGTTGGTTGGTACTTTGTGTTTTTATGCAGATAACATGTATCCTCTATGCATGTTTGCCAGCTGCTCCCCACCATGAGGTATTTTCATAGCTACTCATATGCTAATGTTTTTACATGTTGTGAAAAATGAGCAGAGTACACTTATGAAATAACTCACTGTCAGGAGAGGAGCAGTTGCAACACAAATGTAGAAGGTGTGCATTGTTTGCATAAAATATGTTATAACTTTTCAGTTTCATGATTTATTTAGCAACATCATTGTTAACAAAAGGATTGTTATCAGTTGCCATTGAGTTAGTTGTGACTCATGATGACCCCTGTGTGCAGAGTAGAACTGTTCCATAGGGTTTTTAAAGTAGCTTGCCAGTGCTGCCTTTCGGGGTGCCACTAGGTGGGTCTGAACTGCCAACCTTTTGGCCAGAAGTTGAGCATTTAACTGTTTGCTCCACCCAGGGACTGCTGAAAGACCGTGTGTTTTAATTACTGTTATTATTTTATGTGTCACTGCCCATGGGATTCTCAGTATATTTATGAGTGACATATCCAATTCAGTGTTATTGTCTTATATTTTTAGAACTCAATGCATCAATAGCTGATAGAAATACTTTGTAAATAGGATATTACACTTTTACCCAGTTAATAATTTCTATTTTATATATAACCTCTAGTGTAGTTTTCAAATTGTGACTGTTGTGTAAATTTTAAAATTTACACTTCTTTTATACATTGAGGCATAAAGGAGATACAGTGGAGCTCAAATTTTAAACAGAAGGTCTCTGTAAGAAGGTTCTTTATGACATAGAAAACCTATGATTGATTACCTTCTCAGTCTGTGTTGCTGTTTAGTATAAACCATGTGTATTCTTACAATTATAAAATATTTTTCTGTTGGCCAAATTTGCTTCTTCCTGTTATGATGTAAAGAAAGATTTCAATTAACAGCAGGTCTCAAAAAGTAAAATGACATACTGCTGAATTTAAATACCCTCACTGTACTTGTCATTTTACACAATAGTATCGTAAGACAAGTAATGACAGATTTAAGCCCTGCCTAGCAGAGGGAAAACTAAATTACACAACTTCTATTAAGGCATAAATAAGCCTATTAACTGCTATCTGGAATGCCAATTAGTAGAAAGAGCACTGACAATTTTATTTATCAACATTAAGCACAATTATTAATTACAGACCTGGTAAATTTAGCAGTAAGCAGGCCATGTTGGATATGCTGGGACCTTAAGTTCATTATATGAGAGGGGTGATTACCGAAATCCTGTTGGGAAATAAGTAATTGTAGTTGTAAAATTTTAATTGCCATGAAATAAGGCAAATTATATTTTCTTGTCTGAAAATATAAATAGTATGGCATTAAGGGAACAGGCTTCAGTAGTAGTAAAGAGAAAAAATGAATTTATGTTAGGTTCTAAAACAAAAGCATGACGAATTTTTAGTGGGCTAACATTCAGGGCACGTGATGTTAAGACATGCAGGCTTTCTTCACATAGAATGTGTAGGAGGTGAGCCATTGTCTGCGTTCCTTTATTCATGTAAAAACTAATGTGGTAGGAGACAGTTTTGAATTAATTACCACAGGGGAGTGAGAAATCCGCAACTGAGAAAGCATTTTCATTGTGCTGTGATTGGAATTATTGTGAAATGAACAAGAGACAATTCACGTCTTTGTCTATGTTTGTTTGTTTGTCTTTTTAAATTTTCTCTGAAGATCCAAATTCCAGAATTTGTGGACATTTACTCATAGGTGCAGCCAGGAATTCTTTTGCCAAACTCATGGATAAAATTAGCCTGGCAATGGAGAGTATACCTCTGCACAGTAGGAGTGTCACATACATAGAAAAGGACTCCCTAGTCCAGAGGTTGGCCCGAGGACTCCATAAAGTCAACACACTGGCCCTGAAATATGGTCTGCGTGGCCATGTGCCCATTATGGTATGTATGCAGTGGGATGTAATAGTGACCCAGCACTTACCAAAGAAATTTTGAGTCAGACTTACTTGTTTTTTCAAGTTAGTTGCACACAAATATATTTTTCCTTTAGACCTCAAGAAAACTTTTGATAAAATAAATTTCTAAAATGAAAACAATTTTAAATGTCTAAAATATCAAAATACAAAAGTTCTGGGCTTAATTCTGAATTCTGTGAGAATTGTATGAGGTGTAAATGATTGTCAAGTCCATTTTCTAGCTGTTGAGATGATTTCTTTAGTTGTTCGTTTCATATAAGGCAAATTATTGTCTTATACGAAGATAACATTTTCATCTGTGAGTTTCAGTAATAGCTGCTATTTTCTAAATCAGCTAAGTTACATTTAACTTGGAAAATTGATCATGGCTGTCGATTTATTAATAAATTTGTAGTTAGTGAATGTTGTACTGCTCTTGCTTGCCTGTAGAAAAGCACCACATCGTTGCAGAAGCAAATATTTGGGTTTACACAAAGACTGCACGCAGCTGAAGTGGAGCGCCGCTCGCTGCGCTTGGAGGTCACAGAGTTCAAACGGAATGTGAACGAAATGAGAAAGGAGCTCGAGAAGGCCCAGAGTCTCCAAGTGCAATTAAATGAATTTAAGCAGTCTGTGAGTATTTTTGACTTATAAAAGTATAGCTTTGGTGAGCTCTTCTGTAGTATGAGTATGTAATATATATACATAATATAGGTGTAGATCTTTTTCCTTCAGTTTTTAATTTTATTTGTTTTTTCAAAATAATGCAAAGTCCCTTTAAGAGGATTTATCTTTTTCAGAATACTTTCCTTGTGAAATGCTGCAGTTGAGGAGCCTGATGTTTGGAAACTAGGGGTTGGAGTTTTCTGTATCTTTTGTACACTCACTCCTCACTTATAGACATGGTTAGGTTCCAAAGACCAGGGTGCTATGCAAAATACCTGTGATTTCCTGCCTAGGCTTCCCCTTTTCCCGGGCTCAACCTGCTTAGCTGAATGGCCACAGCGCCAGTGATACCTCTACAGTGGTCCCTTGTTATGCCCACGGGAGTCTGAATCCAGGTTGCAGGCAGCTGGCTGGGTGCCCTCAGCTCCTTAGCACCCCAGCTCGGACTCTGTGGTCCACTTGCTGCAGGACATGGGGCAGCACAGGCACAGTGGGCTGGGTAGTGTGCATAGGTGACCACCACCCATCCCGCACCCTACTCCCAGTCCTAACTGTTTGGCTAACCGGGTAACTGGGAGAGAGCTGGGAGGCAGGAGTGAGCCAGAGGATTGGTGCCCTTTGGATTTGAGACTGCGGTTAAATACCCCAGGAGGCCCATTTCCCATATGCTTAGCATTGTTGACCTGCTGGACTAACTGCCCTGGAAAGGCTTTAATGCACTAAATAGTAGGATAGTAGGTTTCTTACTATTGCTGTAGCTGTGAAATATCAGATAGGAGAGTCTATGAAGGAAGGAGGTGTATTGGATATTTTAAGTAAATGAATTTATTTAGTGTGAAATCAAGTTGCTTTTCCAAAGAAATGTTCATTTTATCCAACTTTCGTCAAGGATTCATATGTATTTTAAAAGTAGAGGATAATTAAAAGAAGAAAAAGTACATGCCAAATAACATTAGATCAGGATCAAAATGTGTGAACATGTGACTCAAAATAAAATGTAGATATACATATTATGGAGCCCTGGTGATATAGTGGTTAAGTGCTATGTCTGCTAACCAAAACGTTGGCAGTTAGAATCTGCCAGGCACTCCTTGGAAACTGGAGCAGTTCTACTCTGCCCTATAGAGTTGCTGTCAGTTAGAATTGACTCGACGGCAGTGGGTTTGCTTGGTTTTGTTGGTGGTATAGTGGTTGAGTGCTCAGGTGCTTACCAAAGTTCGGCAATTGGAATCTCAGTTGCTCCTTGAAAACCACCATGGGGCAGTTCTACTCTGTGTTATAGGGTCACTAGGAATCAGAACTGACTCAATGACGGCATATTCTGTTTGCAGCTGAGTTAGTCATTAACATTGCAGTTCTTAATGTTGGTGTAGGAGCACAGAGTCAAAAGAGTAGACTGATTGCAGGTCTGCAGGTAACACATGACAGCTAATAGAAATGTGATTGAAAAATGTACTTGTTACTTAACCCTAACAATGAACTACTTTTTGAGTACCCTCTGCTATGGGAATATTTAAGTTTTACAAGTTTAGTTTAAATTTATCTTTTGGTTATGTTTTAATTTGCATTCATAACATTTGTGGCAGTAGTTGCAGTGATATGTTTAATTCTTAATCCTATGATTATGCAAATTGCTAATGTTAATTATTATTTTACATAGCCATGTCTTCAGAGAAACCATTGTGGCATGATGTTTAAGTGTTACGGCTGCTAACCAAAAGGTTGGCAGTTTGAGTCCACCAGGCACTCCTTGGAAACTCTATGGGGCAGGTATACTCTGACCTGTAGGGTTGCTATGAGTTGGAATTGACACAACAGTAATGACTTTGGCTTACAGCATTGATTAAAAATACAAATACTATAAAGAAGAAAGTTTAGATAACTACAGTCTTAAAACCCAGTACCAATCACTCTGTAAATATGGATACTTTCATTCTCCATGTTTTTCTACAGGGGTAGGTTAGAAAAATTTTGTATGTGCAGTCTGCATCCTGCTACTGTTTAAAACTGAAAGTACTGTAAGCTTTGTATTGTGTATGGAAGGTATTTTAGATAGTCAAATAGTATTCTGTCATATAGGCATATCAAAATTTATCTGACTGTAGTCCCATTCATAGACATGTAGCTTGTTTACAGTTTTATTTTTGCCATTATAAGTAAATGATGAAGAGCTGTTTGTACTTTTAAAAGCTAGCTCCTCTTGAGTATGTCTCTGCCTCCTTTTAACCTGCTTTTTGTCATTTACACAAATTAAATGTGGGATCAGAGAGGTCCTGCCAAGGTGGGAAGAGAGAGCCGTTGATCCAGTTTTGAAATTTAGTACTCAGTCAACCTGGAAATAAAGGTTTAGATTTCTTGGAAACTGAAAGATTCTTCATATATGCTGCTTCATCTATAAAGAATTCTAACCAGTTGACAAAATTTGATTTCTGAGTCCACAGTTTAAGTATTAAAAATGTAAGTCAACATCTTAACTTTGATTAGTTTGGAAGTAGTCAGATGACTTGCTTTTTGAATCTGGAGACAAGGAAATGTTTGTAAGAAAGTCCTGGGAGGTGGCAGGCATATTCTTCTAAGTAGTTTGGTTGAATAACTGGCTTGCTGTAAAAACTAAGAATATATTCTAGGAAGTGTTTAGAATGGATTACTTCCACTGTTGTTGTTGTTAGGTGCCATTCCAGTCAGTTCCAGCTCACAGTGACCATGTGTACTGCGTGAATGAAATGCTCTCCTGTGCAGTGCCATCCTCACGATCGTTGCTATGCCTTGGCCCATTGTTGGCAGCCACTGAGTCAATCCATCTTGTGACAGGTCTTCCTCTTTTTTTTTGCTTACCCTTTACCAAACATAATCTCCTACTGATAATATGCCCAAAGTATGTGAAATTAAGTCCCACTGCCCTTGCTTCTAAGGAACATTCTGAGTGTACTTCTTTCAGGATTGATATGTTTGGTCTTTTGGCAGTATGTAGTATATTCAGTGTTCTTCAGCACTGTGATTCAAAGGCATCAGTTCTCCTTATTCATTGTCCAGCTTTCACATACACATATAAAGGAACTGAAAACACTATGACTGGTGCACCTTAATCTTCAAGGTGGCATCTTTGCTTTTTAATGCTTTAAAGAAGTCTTTTGCAGCAAATTTGTCCAGTGAAATTTGACTTCTTGACTGCAGCTTCCATGAGCATTGATTGTGGATCTAAGCAAAATGAAATCCTTGAGAATTTCAGTCTGTTCTCCATTTATCGTGATGTGCTTATTGGTCCTGTTGTGAGGATTTTGTTTTCTTTGTATTGGGTGTAGTTGCCTTTTAGGATTTCGTCCCTGTTGATAAATACATGATAAATAACCCTGAGAAGGCAAATAATAGTAAAAAACAGAACAGTTGGTTCAGGGAGGTAGCAGACAAGGTATCTGATGCCAAAGAGAAATGAAGTCCTTACATAGTATATAATCTAGAAAGATGTGTGCAATAAATTTATCTTCCTGCTTATTCCAGCAAAAGTTTTTCTCTCTAGATGAATCTGCGTGCTTGCTGTTATTGGCCTTGAGGAAACTACAGTTCACCACCTTCCTGTTTTTGTCTCTTTTGTCAGAAAACTCAGAAATAAAGTCTGCATTCAACTGCAGTAATTTACACATTCCAGATATTTGAAAGTAACAGAATTTGTGTTTTTAGGGTTTGCTCTTATAGCCTCAAGAGTCCTTAAAAATTGTAAATCAATTTGTCCTATATTTGTTGTTAATTGGCATTAATTCAGCTCAAATTCTTCTTAGAAACAGGGACATTATAAATCCTAAATAGTTATGTATATACTTAGCTTGATGAAGTGGCCTGCCTGGTTCTCTGGTAGCTTTCTACAGACTGTCCTCAGGTTACTGATGGTTTGTGAAACATTCCCATTCTTTCCCTTTCAAACTCAAGACATCTCTCAGAGTTTGTTGTAATTGATTTTCATTTGTCTAAATGTTTTGAACAGGAAGCAATACATGTATGACTTGCCTTGGATTCCACATTCCTTAAAGGATAGCCTCCCGTCTAGACCTGTTGTTAGTTACTCCAGAAGAGAGTGCTGTCCTCTGCAAAGAAGGCATAGTATGGTCAAACCTATATTGTATATTATGGTACACTGTATTAGTGGCACATTTTATTTATGAACTCTATAGTTCAGCCAATATCTGTTGAGAACCTGCTGAGTTCTAGGCTCCCTTCTGTGAGTTGGGTGAATAAGCTAACGCTAAATGAAGTCCTTGTTCAGTGGTGCTCATATCTTTCTATTTGTGTGGTTGATGGAGGCGTGTGGACAGTCAGTGAAAAGGTGAAGAGCTGTAGGAGATGGACACAGGTAATTATAATGGCTGCAAAGGAAGCCAGACAGATTGATGTGATCGTGTGAATCGTGTGAATAGTGGTGGGAATGAGGGAGGTATGAGCTTGACCTAAGAAATTAAGAAAAACAAATTACACTTTTTTCATGATATACCAGACACTTAGGTTTACATTATGTTCTTCATGTTAGCAAATATAATTCTGAAGATTAAGTGGTACAACAATGCAGTTAGCTTATAACTAGATAATTATGTTTTCCTTTTTTCAGAAATTGATCACCCATGAGAAGTTTGAAAGTGCCTGTGAAGAGCTGAATAATGCATTGCTTCGGGAGCAGCAGGCCCAGATGTTGCTGAATGAGCAGGCACATCAACTGCAAGAGTTGAATTATAGGCTTGAACTGCACTCCAGTGAGGAAGCTGACAAAAACCAAACTCTTGGGGAAGCCGTTAAGGTGGGGGCCCTTTCCTTACCTGTGGGGCTGTTTCTTCTACATGAGGTTCTTTCAGGAAAGGATATACATATATGTAATGGAATGGGGTTTGGATTCCAGTATGTGACATTTTGTTTTATAAGAGCTGATACAGATGGAATGAAAGATGGTTATCAGGCATCAGGTACATGCATGCATTCACGTATTAAAAATGTAAAATCAGGCTTTACTTGTTTAAACACAGTGGTGATTTCTCCAGCAATAATTTTCATATTTATTCCTTTTATTTTCCTTGAGCCTCTTGTCCCCTTAGTTCTTTCCCTTTTCTTGTTTTATTCCCTCTGGATGGTGGAACTCCACATGTCTTCCGACTTTTGGAAGACTCTGGCTCCGGGTTTGTTTCATTCTTAACATAAGTTTATGTGTGTATGATGAGGGGGCAGGTTTGGTTAAGAAGAACTTGCTTTCCTGGCCATGTATCTGTGGGTGCTTAGAAAGCAGCAGAGGAGTCAGGATATAGCAGTTGTCATCTGGAAACTTCCACTGAGTATAGGACTGTGGCTCCTTTGGGAAATGGTGACAGTCAAGTAGAATTCTAGTGTATGATTGTGATACTGTGAATTTTTCACTGCTCTGGTTGTATACATTGGAATGGGACAACCAAATCCAGGAGAACCAAACTGATACAACTAATGTGTTGAGTATCATCCCTATTACAGTTAAGTAACTCAGTGTATAATTTATTATGCAAGTAGTATGTTTATTCTAATAGATAACAACAATAAAAATAAAATTACTGAATTACAGAGAGATTACTATTTGCCATTATGATAAGTACTTTACAAACAATTATCTCACAGAGACTTCACAAAAACTCTGGTATTATTCTCATTTTAGAGATAAGAAAACTGAGATGCAGAGAGATTAAATAACTTGAACAACCATCAGTGTTGGATTCACACTTGCCTTCCTGATGACCACGTTATAGATGCATTTTGTTGACAGCATAATGTACCAGGATCTGTGCTACAGTCTCTGTATAAATTACCTTATTTCATTCTTAAACAAACCCTGTGAGATGGGTTACTCTTAGTATTTTCATTTTTTTTTTTGTTATGATTGAATGAAAATGTACATTCCCATATAAATTTGCATGCTGACCTACATGCGGCTTCCACCGCTCTCCCTGCACGGTGACAGCACACTCTTTGTCTCTGCTCCATACATATCTTCCCAACAGCCTCCTGTCTTCTCCTCTCCACCCAATACCCTTCTTCCAGTGTGAGGTCAACAGGATGACCTCCTATAGATGCCTAGAACCATAAAGTGCCCACACAGTATGGTCACTCTGCATCACCATGTGTCCAATCCATTGCTGTCTGAAAAGTTGACCTTAAATATGGTTTATGGATAGGGACAGCATCAGGGCCAGAGGCCCCGCTCCCAGGAGAACTTCGGGTCTCTGGACCATCAATTGCAGTCTTTTAGTGGAGAGCTCAGGGTGCACCCCTACTTATGCTTGTGTTGCCAGTGAGACTCAACTTTGTGAGCTCCGTCATGGCTATCACTGGTGGTAGCCAGGCACCATTTGGTTCATCTGGTCACAAGTCGATGTAGACATCCACTCACGTGAGTCTCTCTGTCTTCTAGATTCTCTTTCCCCCATGTTGTTATGGACCTTGGTGATCATCTGTTCCTGTTGAGTTGGAACCATTTGCTGTACCCTCAGATGACAGCTTGGCAGCTTTTAAGACCCCAAGCACCACACACCAATGTGGGGTGCTGAGAGACCTCATTAGCAAAATGCTAGTTGTGCCAATTGGCCTCACTTTCCCCTGAGAGCATGGTCCCCGGCCTGCTGCTCCAGCTGCTCTGGGTTAAGATGGGAGGAGTACACAAGTTATGTCGAAGTCCCGTTAATATTGATCTTCTTACTAATGTGTGCTGTCACCAATTTCACCCAACCAAATTTGTAACAGCTATCTAATCTAAACCCTCCTCCCTCACACTCCCACCTTCCCCTTCCTTGCAGCCATCAAAGAGTCTTTTCTGTTATGCATGAGTGTTTTAGTCAGCTAGGGCTGCTCTAACAGAAATACCACAGAGTGGATGGCTTTAACAAAGAAAGATTTATTCTTACACAGTCCGGTAGGTTGCAAGTCCATATTCAGGGTGTCCGCTCCAGGGAAAGACTTTCCCCTTGACGGCTCTGGAGGAAAGTCCAGTATTGCATCAGTCATTGTCCAGGGAGCGTCCTAACGCAAGAACCTCTGGTCTGAACGACGCGTTCTGCTCCTGGTGCTGCTTGCTTGATGGTAGCGAGGTTCTCAAATTGTCCTTGGTTCTTTTTCCTTTTATTCCTTGCAAGCTAAAAGCATTAAGGGTGGGGCAAGCCATACTCCAGGGAAACTTCCCCCATAGCAGGAATTCACAGCCCCACCCTAATCCTTTAACATACAGGTTAGCAAAACCGCACAATGGAGGACATTTCCAGGATACTGGGAACCATATCCCAGCCACATGGCTGCACACATTTTTGGGGGGACACAATTCAAACCATGACAATGAGTCTGCTTTTAAGTTCTTATCATAGGGGTCTCATACAATATTTGTCTTTCTGTCACTAACTACTTTCACTCAGCATAGTGTCCTCCAGTTGAAACCAGATTGAAATGCTTCCTGCTATCATCATTATTCTTTATCATTGCATAGTATTCCGTTGAGTATATATACCATAGTTTACCTATCCATTCTTCTGTTGTTGGGCATCTGGGTTGATTCCATCTTTTTGCTATTGTGGACTGTGCTGCGATGAACATTCTTGTGCATGTGTCCGTTGGTGTGAATGGCCTTGATTCTGTAGGATATATTCCAAGTAGTGGAATTACTAGGTCCAATGGTATATCTATATCCAGTATTTTAAGATGGCGCCAGATTGCTTTCCAAAAAGTTACACCATTTTGCAATCCCACAGGAAAGTTCCACTTTCTCCACAGCCTCTCAAGGATTTGGTGTTTTTGCATTTTTTGGATCATGGCCAACCTTGTTGGGGTAAGATGGTATCTTACTGTCGTGTTGATTTGAATTTCTTTAATAGCTAATGATAGTGAGCGTGTCCACATGTGTTTTTTGGCTGTTTGGATCTCCTGTTTAGAGAAGTGTCTGTCCATCTCCTTTGCCCATCGCTTAATTGGATGATTTATCTTTTTCTTGTTGATATTTTGTAGTATCTTATAGATTATGGAGATCAGGCATCAGTCTGACATAGAGTTGCCAAATATTTTCCCCCGTTCTGTAGGTGGCCTTTTAATTCTATTAATAAAGTCTTTGGATGAGCAAAAGTGATTGATTCTTAGTAGTTCCCGTTTATCTGTTTTCTGTTGTTTGTGGTTTGTTTGACAGATTTTGAAGTCTGTCTATGTTGTGTATTAAACCTTCCATTGTTGTTCCTACTTTTTGTTGGATGAGCTTTATCGTTTTAGATTTGATATTTAGGTCTTTTATCCAGCTTGAGTTGGTTTTTGTATAAGGTGTAAGATATGGGTCTTGTTTTCATTTATTGCAGATGGACATCCAATTTTGCCAGCAACATTTGTTGGAGAGATTGTTTTTACCCCAGTTTAATGTCTTAGAGCCTTTGTTGAATATCGAGCGTTCATAGGCAGATCATGTCATCTCTAGCGTCTTGATTCTGTTCCACTGATCCATCTGTGTGTTTTTGTACCAGTACCAGACTGTTTTGACTACTGTGGCAGTGTAATAGTTTCTAAGGTTGGATAATGAGAGGCCTCCCAGTGTGTTCTTCTTCTTTAGTAAAGCTTTACTTATCCAGGGCTTCTTCCCTTTCCAGACAAAGTTGGTAATTTGTTCCTCCATCTCTTTAAAAAATGTCACTGGAACTTGTATTGGGATTGCATTATATAAGTAGATTGCTTTGAGTAAAATAGACATTTTCACAGTGTTAAGTCTTCCTATCCATGAGCAGGGTAGGTTTCTCCATTTATGTAGCTCTCACTTAGTTTTTTATAGTAAGGGTTTGTAGTTCACTTTGTAAAGGTCTGTTATTTCTCTGGTTAGATTTATTCTTAGGTACTTTTATCTTGTTGGGGGCTATAATAAATGATATTGACTTGGTGATTTCTTCCTTAATAATGTCGTTGCTGGTATAAAGAAATTCTACTGATTTACTTATGCTTATCTTGTATCCTGAGACTTTGCCAAACTCCTCTATCAGCTTGAGTAGTTTCCTTATGGATTCTTTGGGATTCTCTGCATATACAATCATATCATCAACAAACAGGGAGATTTTTAGTTCTTCTTTGCTAATGCAGATGCCCTTTATTCCTTGGTCTTCTCTAATTGCTCTGGCTAGAACTTCTAGTACAATGTTGAATAGGAGAGGTGAGAATGGGCATCCTTGTCTATTTCCTGTTCTCAAGGGAAACTGTTTCCATCTCTCTCCATTCAGGATGATGTAGGCAGTTGGCTTTGTATAAATGGCCCTTATTGCATTGAGGAATTGGCCATCTATGCCTATTTTGCTGAGAGTTTTTAGCATGAATAGGTGTTGGACTTTATCAAATACCTTTCTGCATCAATAGACACGATCAGGTGATTCTTGTCTTTTGTGGTATTTATGTGGTTGATGACATTAATTGTTTTTCTGATGTTGAACCAGCCTTGCATCTCTGGTGTGAATCCCACTTGGTCATGATGGATTATTTTTTTAATATGTTGTTGAATTCTATTGGCAAGAATTTTGTTGAAGATTTTTGCATCTAGTTTCATGAATGATATCGGTCTGTAGTTCTCCTTTTTTGTTGGGTCTTTCCCTGGCTTTGGTATCAGGGTTATGCTGGCTTCATAGAATGAATTTGGGAGTATTCCATCCCTTTCTATACTGTGAAATAGTCTCAGTAGTATTTGAGATAACTCTTCTCTAAAAGCTTGGTAGAATTCTGCAGTGAAGCCATCTTGGCCTGGGCTTTTTTTGGTTGGCAGTTTTTTGATGACTTTTTCAATCTCTTCCTTTGTGATGGGTTTTTTAAGTTGTTCTGCTTCACTTTGTTGGCTTGGCTTCACTTTGTGATAATTTTGGTATGTGATAGGAATCAAGGAATTTGTCCATTTCCTCTAGGTTTTTGAATTTGTTAGTATACAGTCTTTCATAGTATTCAGCTATGATATTTTTGATTGCTGTTGGATCTGTGTGACAACTCCCCTCTCATTTCTTATTTGGGTTATTTATTTCCTTACCTGTCTTTCATTAGTAAGTTTAGCCAATGGTTTGTCAATTTTGTTCACCTTTTCAAAACATCAGCTTTTGGTCTTTTCGATTTTTTCAATTGTTCTTCTATTCTCTAATTCATTTAGTTCTGCTCTGATCTTTATGATATGTTTTCTTCTGATGGGTTGAGGGGTTCCTCTGCTGTTGTCTCTCTATTTTTTCAAGCTGTAGGTCAGTTCTTTGATGTGGTTTCTTTGTTCCTTACAGATGTGTTCATTTATGGAAATAAACTGACCTCTGAGCACTGCTTTGGCTGTATCACATAGGTTCTGGTAGGAAGTGTTTTCGTTCTCATTGGAATCCATGAATTTCTTTATTTCATCCTTGATTTCTTCTATAACCCATGGTGTTTTGAGCAAGGTGTTGTTCAGTTTCCATGAGTTCTACTTTCTGTCTATGTTTTTTCTGCTGTTGATTTCTACTTAATGGCTTTATGGTCTGAGAAGACACTTTGCATTAATTCAGTGGTATGGATTTTGTTGAGAATTGCTTTATGTCTGAACACATCATCAGTTCTGTAGAATGTTCCATGTGCACTGGAGAAGAAGGTGTAGTTGTCCGCTGATGGATAGAAAGTTCTGCATATGTCGATGAGGTCTAGATGGTTAATTGTGGCAATAAGGTCTTCTGTGTCTTTATTGAGCTTTTTTCTAGACGATCTGTCCAATATTGAGAGTGCAGTGTTGAAGTCTCTTGCTACTATTGTGGAGTGATCTATCTCCTTTTTGAGTGTAGTCAGTGTTTCTTTGATGTATTTGGATGTTCTAATATTAGGTGCATAAATATTTAATATTGTTAAGTCCTGCTTGTGTATTCAACCTTTCAGTAATAAATAGTGTCCCTCCTTGTCCACGTTAGTGAATTTTACAGTAAAATCGATTTTATCTGAGATTAGAATTGCTATACTTGCTCTTCTTTGTTCATTGTTAGCTTCATATATGTTCCTCCATCCTTTGATTTTCAGTTTGTTCATATGTTTAGGTCTAAGGTGAGTTTCTTGTAGGCAACATATAGATGGGTCATGTCTTTTGATCCAAGATGTCACTTTATTGGAGCATTCAGTCCATTCACTTTCAATGTAATTATTGACAGGATCCTACTCGATGGCACTTGGCTTGGCATATGTGTTCAGTGTTGCCATTGTGATATGTCTATTTTTGTGTTGATGTTTTCTCTGTTGTTCTTATTAATCTGTTCTGCGACCTTCTTTTTTGTGAGTTGATTCTTCACCTTTTGCAGGGTAGGTTTGGTGGTTGTTGAGATTCCTGTATTACATTTCTCGATATGGCATGTTGCTTCTTTATTATGCTTTATGGCTGCCCCTATGATCCCACTTAATAACTATATATAACCCCAATTTTGATTGCTACCAGTCTTGTCAACTTCCGCTCCATCTGGAAGCACTATAACGACTGTAGTACAACCCTCTTTTTAATATGATGATATCATAGTTTACATAATATGACCACTAGATCGTTTTCTTTCACTGTTATAGCTTTGATTGTGTTTGGAGCGTTCCCTAACTGAGTAGGATTCTGGGTAATGTGTCCTTCTAAAATACAAAGTTAGCGGTTGTGTTCTTCCAAACCAAGAGATTCTTTCAGTATTTATTGGTTTGGTTTTTACAAAACCTCTGAGTTTCTGTTCATCTGTGAATGTCTTAATTTCATTTTCATATTTAAAAGATAGTTTTGCAGGATATATAATTCTTGGTTGGAAGTTCTTCTCTTTCAAGGCTTTGAATGTGTCATGCCACTGTCTCCGTGCCAGCAGTTTCTGCAGAGAAATCCGATGAAAGCCTGCAGGGTTTCCTTCTGAATGTTAGCTTTGCTTTGAGTCTTGCTGCCTTTAAGAGTTTCTGCTTATGTTTCATTTTGTTGAGCTTGATTATAATATGTCTTGGAGTCTTTCTGTTGAGATCTATATTGAGTGGTGTTCAATATGTATCTTGGATATCTGTATTTTCTTCGTTCATAATTTCTGGGAAGTTTTCTTTTAGCAGCTCAGCCACAATACTCTTTGTGTTCTCAGGTGTCTCGCCCTCTTCAAGAAGTCCAGTTAATTGTAGGTTGTTCTTCTTAATAGAGTCCCACGTGCTTCTTAATGCTTCTTCATTTTTCTTGTTTCTTTTTTCTGATGTCTGCTCACAGATGCTGGAGTCAGTGGCTCTGTCATCCACATCAGAAGTTCTCTTTCCATTTGTTCCATTCTGTTTTCTTGGCTTTGAATGGAAGTTTGTATGTCATTGATTTTGTTCTTGATCTGTTGGATTTCAGAGTACTGATGTTCCATCAGATCAAACAGCTTGCTTAATTTTTCCTTTTGCTCTGCTGCATTTTGTATAAGGTCTAGTAGGGCTCTCTAGATAATCCTTTTGTATTCACCTTCTGATAGTTTCAGAAGAGCTTCTTTGTCTGGGAAGTTCTGAGATGGTTTCTTTTGGGGACCTTCTGATGCCATTTGTGACTTCTGGGTCACCGTCTTCTCCAACACCTGCTGCTTTTTTGGGTATCATGTGAGTCAATAGAGGCTGAGAGAGACGCTGTGAAGATGTACGACAGTTGTTTCTCTAGGCCATTGTAAGATGAGAAGTAAAAAGTATATGGCACCTTACAAAGTCAGTCAGGTTTTCAGGTGCATATGTCCCTCTTCCCAGCTGGCAAAGCAAGCACCTCTATATTGAACGCCAGATGTTATAAACCAGCTCAAAATACAGAAAGGCCACTGGCCTGCTGGCCTCTGCTGTCGGTCGCCAGCTGTAGGCAATATTGTGTAGAACTCTGCTTTTCTGTTAGTAAAGCAGTCTCTTCTGTGTAGGAACTGCCTCTCAGCCCAGGAATTAGGTCCAGCTGAGGGTTCTATATTGATAACCCCGCCTCCCATCAAAAGAAGATGGCATCCCGTGTAAGCTCGCCAGCTGGCCAAGAGGGCTGAAATGCCCAGAGTCCACAGCCTTGGCTGCTGGGCCCCTGCCCCAGGTGACACTGTGTAAAACACCTCCTCACTGCTAGAAAAGCACTCTCCTCCTGGCAGGAGCTGCCTCCCAGCCTACGAACCAATTCCAACCAGGGCCTCTGCCTGGGCTTCTCTGTTTCCCAATACGCTGGAGGAGCTGAGGTGTATAGAGTCCAAAGCCAGGCTCTCAGAACCTGGCAATTATGCTTGATGGTCCCACCAGCAGTGTGTCCGAGACCAGCTAGCTAGTCAAGTCCCAGTTCTGCCCTCTGGCTAAGACAGAGGAAAAAAAAATCGAAATGGTGAGTTACCTTTGGTCTGTGCAAACCTGTGCTCACCGAGAGCAGGGTCAGTGAAAAAGAGGAGGTTTTGTGTTCAGTGGTATGAAGTCCAAATTAACAGCCCTATGCTGCATCCCAGGGCTCACTAGGTGCCCAGAAGGCTCCATTTAACTATCATATTAGGTCTTGGTTTCCAGAGGGATTTAGGGAGACGTGAGTTTAGTCCACCATCTTGACTCTGCCCCCTTATTGGTTTTTGAGGAAACTGAAGGTTAGAGATAGTTCAGTTGGCTTGCCCGGGTATTCCTGGTCTGTAAATGTTGAAATTGCAATTTAGTTCTAGTAAACTGGAAAACATTGAAAACTAAAAGAAGAGAATATGGATGAATTTAAACGAGAAAATATAGATGACTTTAAAGGTAAGAAAACCCCCCATCATGCAAAGGTAAACACTATTGGTATTTTGAGTCTAGTTTTTTAGATGTGAATATTAAGTTAAACCATCTGCAGTTGCTGTTTTTATAAGTCAGAACAGACAGATGCCTACAATTTCACGTAATTCAGCCTAATAATAGTTTTTCCGTAAATGAGTACATGATTATATACTGCTTTATAACTCATTTGTGTAACCTACAGATTATGAAAATTTTTAAATATCAATTGCTAGGATAGTATAATGTCAATCTTTTTTCTTTTTCCCTGTTTTAACACAGTATTTATTGTGGAAAAGTAAGAAATATAAACAAAATTAAAATAATTTCAAATTACATCTCCAAGACATATCTACTGTTAAAATTTTGATAGATTTTGAAAAGGTGCAGATATAACGAAATATAGGTTAATAAAAATACACATACTGTGCATACTGTTTTCTTTATAAAACTATCCTTTCAGTATGTTAATAAACATGGTGGTATCATAATTGTTAGTAGATGATGGAAATCTTTTGTTTGAATGTATCATTATTATTGTATATGTAGATTGATTCTAGTTTTGTGTGGGTATGTTCCCATAGATTCTGGTAGGATGTGTTTTCATTCTTATTTGATTCCATTCATTCTGATTTGATTACACAAATTTCTTTATTTTGTCCTTGATTTCTTCTATAACCCAAGGCTTTTTGAGCAGAGTGTTGTTCAGTTTCCATAAGTTTGGATTTCTACCTACAAATTTTCTGTTACTGATTTCAACTTTTATAGCTCTATGGTCCAAGAAGATACTTTGCGGTAAATCAGTGGTTTGGATTTTATAGAGAATTGCTTTATAACCTAAACCATGGTCTATTCTGGAGAATGTTCTATGTGCATTGGAGAAGAAGCTGTACTTCTCAGTTGATGGCTGAAAAGATCTGTATATGTTGATAAGGTCAAGTTGGTTGATTGTTGCAATAAAATCTGCTATATCTTTACTGAGCTTTTTTCTGGATGATCTATCCATAACTGAAAGGGAGTGCTGAAGTCTCTAACTGTTATTGTGGAATGATCTGTCTCATTTTTCAGTGCTGTCAGTATTTGTTCAATATACTTAGATGCTCTGGTCTTGGGTACATAAATATTTAATATTGTTAAGTCCTGCTTGAGTATTGAACCTTTCAGCAATAAATAGTGACCATCCTGGTCCACAATAGTGGATTTTACATTAAAATCTGTTTTATCTGAGATTAACATTGACACACCTGCTTTTGTTTGTGTGCTGTTAGCTTGGTATATATTATTCCATCCTTTAATTTTCAATTTGTTTATATCTTTAAGGTGTGTTTCTTGTAAGCAACATACAGACAGGTCGTGTCTTTTGATCCATGATGTTACTCAAACTGTCCCTTTACTGGGACATTCAGTCCATTTGCATTCAGTGTAATTATTGATAGGTATGTGCTTAGTGCCATCATTTTGATGTAATTATTTTTGTGTTGGTGTTTTCTGTATTGCTCTTAATGTCCTGTTCTGGGTATTCTTTATGGTTTTTTTCAGTATCAGTTTTGAGTTTGTTGAGACTCCTGTATTGCGTTTCTTATTTTGATATGATGCGTTGTTAATTTGCTTTGTGTCTACATCTATTACCCCCTTAACATGCTAAGATTAAACCCAGTTTTAACTACTGCATGACTCTTTAACTTCCTGTCCATCTGAAATGACTATAACTACTGTTGTGTATCCTTTTATTAGTGTGAAGGTGTCATAGTTATCATGATATGATCAAAGATTCCCTCATTTCAATATTGTAGCTTTAAGTTTTGTGACTTCCTGAACTGATTAGAATTTTGGATGCTGTGTCCTGCCTTGTCACCATAAATACACATTTAATGGTTTTGTTTTTCTAAGGAAAGAGCTTCTTTCAATATTTCATGAAGTTTTGCTTTAGTTTTTATGAAGTCTCTAAGCTTCTCTTTATCTGCAAAAGTCTTAACTTCACCATCATATTTGATAGTTTTTCAGGATAAATAAATCTTGGTTGGAAGTTTTCTCCTTCTGGGCTTTGAATGTGTCATCCTGCTGTTTTCTAGCCAGCATTGTTTCTGCAGGAAAGTCAGATGAAAGCCTACAGGGTTTTGCTTGGAGTATTAGCTTTGTCTTGAGCCTTGCTGCCTTCAGAAGCATCTGTTTATGTTTCAGTGTATTAAGCTTGATTATGTCTTGATGTCTTTCTTTTGGGGTCTAGCTTTTGTAGTATTTGATAAACATCTTGGGTACCTATGTTTTCTTTGCTCATAATCTCAGGAAAGTTTTTTGTCGGCATTTGTACAGCAATACTCTTTATATTGCCATTTATCCCCCCTTGTTCAGGAACTCCAATTAAACATAAGTTATTCCTCTTCATGGAATCTCACATGTTTCTTAATGCTTCTTTGTTTTTCTTATTTCTTTTCTCTGATTTCTCGTCATAAATGCTGGTGTCAGTTGCTCTGTCTTCAAGGTCACTGAGTCTGACTTCTATCTGTTCAATCCTACTCTTTTGGCTTTGAATTCAATTATCTAATTCTGTAATTTTCTTATTGATCTGATGTATTTCAGATCATTGATGTTCCATCAGTTCAGATAGCTTACTTAATTTTTCATTTTGTCTGCTGTGTTTTGTTTAATCTCTGGGAGCCAAGCCTAGTGCCGTTGAAGTGGATCCAACTCTTTTGTACTCAACCTCTGATGGACTCAAACTTCTTCATCTGGGAAATTTTTTGAATCTTTATTCTGGGAGTTTTCTGGAGCATTTGAAGGCTGCTTCTTTAAATGCTTAATTATGGTCTGCTGCCTGCATGCCCTGTAGACACTGTTTGATTTCTCTGGTATTAGATCTAAGAGAATTGTTGGTCACTAGCTGTCTCTAATACTCTAGTGATTTGCCCCAGGTGGACTCTCAGGGGTGAAAGTCTCTGCTTAATGGGTAGCAAAGAGGCTGCCCTACTTATGGAGAAACTGGGGGCTGTCAGCTAGCCCTACAATGTGTGTCAGAGAAGGGTAGGAGGAAAAGATGGTGGGCCTGTCAACAAACAGATCTTCAGGCAAATACATAGGCCTCTCAGCCTTAAAAGTAAACTTCACTTTTATGTGGAGAGCTGTCCAGGTGTTGAACTAGAAGCTGTCCAACATGCTGGCTAAAGTAGGCCTTCAGGAGCAGCAGACTCCACCTTCTAGCTAATAATGAAAGTTTGTTACCAGCTGTTCACAGAATCTACAGTTCTCTGATACCGTGAAACAGCAGATATGGAGGTCAAACGGCCACTGGCTCATTTGGGGAGGGGAAGATTAGTCTCATACTGGTGCCTAGTCAAATATGCTAGCTCCTAGGGCTCCCCAAATGTTCAGTGCACCATACAAATATCATTCCAGGCCTTAGTTCTCGGAGGGAAATGAGGAGATGTGTGTCTAGTCTTCCATCCTTTAATGGAATAGAGGAGAAATTCCTCAACACAATCAGTAGCATCTATGTAAAGCCAACTGCCTTCATTGTCCTGAATGGTGAAAGACTGAAAGAATTCACTTTGAGAATGTGAACTAGACAAGGATGCCCACTCTCATCACTTCTATGCAACATTGTGCTAGAAGTTCTAACCAGAGCAATTAGACAAGACAAAGAAATTAAGGACGTCCGTATCAGCAATGAAGAAGTAAAAATCTCCGTATTTGCAGATGATATGACTGTATATACAGAAAATCCAAAGGAATCCATAAGTAAAACTATTGGAACTAATAAAGGACTTTAGTAAAGTATTGGGATACAAGATAAATGAAGGAAATCAGTAGGATTCCTTTATACCAACAGTGAGATTATTAAAGAAGAAATCACCAAATCAATTCCATTTACTATAGTCCCCAAGAAGATAAAATACCTAGGAATAAATCTAACTAGAGAAATAAGAGACCTTTACAAAGAGACCTTTACAAGATCTTACTACAAGAAACTAAGAGAGACTTACATAAATGGAGTAATCTACCCTGTTCATGGATAGGAAGACTTAACACTGTGAAAATGTCTATTTTACCCAAAGCAATCTACTTATATAATGCAATCCTAATAGAAATTCTAGTGACATTTTTTAATGAGATAGAGAAACAAATCTCCAACTTTGTTTGGAAAGGGAAGAAACCTTGGATTAGTAAAGCACTACTGAGGAGTGGGAGGCCTCTCACTACCTGACTTTAGAACCTGTTACCCTGCCACAGTTGTCAAAACAGCCTGGTACTGGTACAAAAAGAGACGTATAGACCAATGGAAAGGACGCGAAGAAATTGAAACTCTCCTACACTGCTGGGATTGCCAAATGGTACAACGTTTTTGGAAAACAATCTGGTGCTTCCTTAAAAAGCTGGAAATAGATATACTATTTAATCCTGTAATTCCACTGCTTGGAATTTATCTTTCAGAAACAAGAGTTGTCACACAAACAGACACATGCACAATAATGGTTGCTGCAACACAGTCCACAACAGTGAAAAGATGGAATCAACCCTGGTGTCCATCAACAGATGAGTGGAGAAACAAACTATGGTGCATATACTCAATGGCACACTGTGCTATGATAAAAAAACAACGATGATTTTAGAAAACATCCAATAACATGGTCTTATTTGGAAGAAATCATGCTGAGTGAAATCAATCCATGTCAAAAGGACAAATTTTGTATGAGACTCATGTTATAAGGACTTAAATTTCTACACTGGGAATTACAAGACAAAAAACAAAAAGCAACTCTGCTGCCTTCAAGTCACTTCTGACCCATAGAGACCCTATATGACTGCGTGGAGCTGCCCCGTAGAGTTTGCAAGGAATGCCTGGTGAATTTGAACTGCCTGTATTTGGTTAGCTGTAGTACTTAACCACTACATACATGACTAGGGTTTCCACTAGACCAAAATCCACGTGCATTTTAAAAATGTGTTATCATTTTGACCTACAAACAGTTTTTACCGATCTCTTAAAATGTGACAGAATCTTACTTTTTTGAAACTTGGCAATTATTTTAAAAATATTTGCCAATTTGATGGATGTTTCATTGTTACTTTGACTTCTATTTCTTTTATTAGCAGTCAAGCTGAACATGAAAAAATGTGTATTAGTCATTAAAAGATATTTTTATGCTTCAGGTCCCATTAATAGGTAATATAATTAACTATGCTTTGAGAAGGCATACAGCTGTGTCATTCTTGCCTGTGTCTCTAATAGTTTGTACTTTGTGTTTAGGTTTGGTATCTTCCAGAAGACATGGAGCTGTTCATATTAATGTCTTAAAAACGACAGTAGCTTGAATATTGTTGTCAGGAGTAGAAAACTGTTTAATTACTATCTCTTAATTAGAACTAGCAGGTGGTAATTCACAAATGCTCTCTTGTGGGAGGCAGCATGGTTCAGTGGAAAAAGCACTGGCCTTGGAACAAATTTTCCTGAATTCAAATCCCAGTTCTGTCACTTGGGCAAATTACTTAACCTCTCTGAGCCTCAGTTTCCTCTTCTGCAAAAAGAGAGATAATGGTAATTAAGTTACAAGATTTTTATAAGAATTAATTAAGATACTGTTTGAAAAGCAAGTATATGCTTTTGTTTCCCATTGACACTTTTGAAAAAATAGCTATTTTTAACTGAGTCTTGCATTGTAACTGCTTTAAAAAAGTTTATCATTTCTTATTCTTTATAAAAACAAAATGAGATCATGAATAGAAAATATGTAAAATATAGTAAAGACAGGTTACCCATGACTTATCACCTGACAATGATTACTGTTTACATTTTGAGGGTTTTGTTTTTAATCATTTTTCTGTATTTAATAGCTTTTCTAAATCATACCTTGGACGAAGATGCTCAGAAGGGCCTTCTCATTATTATACAGCAAGATCTTTGATAAAAAGCATCCTATAGTCTAGCAGTGCATTAGTAAATAAAGGAAATCTCCAAGGACAGAGATGTAGACAGACCCCAGTGAGCTGAAATTGAGGTTAACACTGTGAACAGATGCCAGGTTTACTATGGAGGCAGATGAAGATTTGGGTCACACCAGCAGATAGGGGGTTGAACCCAAGATTCCTACATTAAGAAATTGTTTAATAACCTGAAAGAGCTAATCCCAGGTCCTTGCAGAAGCAAATACAAAATCCTCTCTTGAAGAAATTTTGCCTGATTTAGTCCTTTGGGAGGATCCTCTCAGATTAAGATCAGCTGACACACAGACAGATATTTTAATCTTAAATTCAGTTACCTTGTTAAACTCCTGTGTCAGTTCTAATACTTTATCTGAATATTTTAGTGTATTCTACATAAACAATTAATGTGTTTTCTTCTATCATGATAGTTTTCCCTTTTCAAGCCCTATGACTTTAGTGTTTTTTTCTTGTCTTAATGGGATGCAGTGTTGAGTAGAAGTGGAGGTGGGCAGCACGTTTGTCTTTTTCCCAGTCTTAAAGATAATCCTTCTAATCAGACTTCATGGTCTGATACACTGGAGGGTCCCAGGAAGCCATGGCCTCCAGACTTGCTGTTAGCTCAGAACTAAAACCATTCCCAAAGCCAACTCTTCAGACAAAGATGGAACTGGACTATAAGACATAGAATGATGCTGGTAAAGAGTGGGCTTCTTGGCTTAAGTAGACTCATGAGACCAACTGGGCCATTACTGTCCAGCAGCAGGATGAGAGGGCAGAGGGGGACAGGTGCTAGTTGAATAGACATGGGAAGTACAGAGTGGAAATGATGAGCGTGCTGTCACAACTGGGAAGACCAGCTAGTGTTACATAGGAATGTGTGTCATCGGGTTCAGGGGATAATCTTCCAATTACTAAAATTATTTTCTGGTGTGTGTGTATTGTTTGCTTGTTTAATCATGAATGAAAGTTTGCTACTGTTAAATCCTTTGTTAGGCATCAGTTGAGATAATCATATGATTTCTTTGCCTATTTCTTACTCTGCTAATATGTTGAATTACATCAGGGATTGGCTAACTGTGGCTCACAGTCTGTGTTTGCACAGCCTATAAGCTAAGGATGATTTTAACATTTTAAAAATTTTGAAAAAAACAAACAAAGAAGCTTGTGTAATGGAGAGATCATATGTAGTCAACAAAATCCAGAATGTTGTATCTAAAGTTTTCTGACCTGTGAATTGTGTTGTTTAGCATTTTAATATTAAACCAACCTTGCATTCCTGGCATAAACCTAAGTTAGCAGTGATGATTTGTGTTTTGATTCACTGCTGCATAGTTTGTTAATACTTCATTTAGTACTTAGCTGTCAAAATTATTGCCATAACGTTGTTCTTGATGTATATATTTAACTTAATTTAGGTTGAACGTTTGTAGCACAAATTAGTTTCTCATTAAAAAATGATTGCTTTGTGACATTGGTTGCAGTCCCTGCAACCTGTCGACACTCTTCCCCTTTTCCTTTCCCTTTCCACCCTGGGTTTCCCATGTCCCTTCATCCACTTTCCCTGCCCCTTTGTGCCTTTTTGTCTTAGCTTTAGGGCAGTTGTTAGCTATTTAATATGTTCATAGTATGTAATTATTATCCTTTTAATGTTTGTAGGATCTCTTGTGATCATCTCTGATACATGATACTGGTAATCTGTGCTCCTGTTTCTTTACCTGGAAACCCTTGTAGCATAGTGATTAAGTGCTAAGTCTGTTAACCAAGAGGGTTGCAGTTCACATCCACCAGGTACTCCTTGAAAACGGCAGTTCTGCTGTGTTCTGTAGGGTCGCCATGAGTCAGCATTGACTCGATAGCAGTGGATTTGGCTTTTTATTCCGTCTAGCTAGAAGTTAATTGGCTTTGTTGATTTAAAAGACCAAGTTTTGACTTGTTAAGTTATTCTGTTTCTTTCTGTGATTTTATTTTTGTTATTATCTTTATTATTTCTGTTTTTTTATATCATTGTGTTTATTTGCTATTCTTTTTCTACTATTTAAGGAGTAAACTTACCAGATCAAGAATCAGCAAATCATGACCCCAAGGGTTGACTATAGCTTGCTGTATAAAGTTTCATTGGAATGTAGCCGTTCCCAGTTATTTATGTATTACTTATGGGTGCCTGTGTAATACCATGGCAGAATTGAATAGTTAGATAGAGAGTGTCTGGCCTATAACATCTAGAATATTTACTGTCTAGCCCTTTGACAGGTATTAAGTGATTTTTAGAAGTTTTTAAAATCTCCACTCTTGGCTTATTAAGCATTCCTCTTTCTTTTATTTTTGAGGGCTTTCTCTAGTACTTTCAGTATGCTTCTTGAACCCATCACAGTCTGTTTTCAGAAGAAAGTACAGCTCTTGAGGTATAATGTAAGAATCTGACAGTGGCATACTTCCATTTCTTCTTTCCAGTTCTTTTTGCTGATGTCATAATGGATTTTACTTTAAGATGTTGTACACTCTTCAATACCTTGTTGTTATTTTTGTTTTGTACAGTAAACTGACTTTTAAAGAAATTTAAAAACAAAGGAGAATTCAATCTTTTATTATTACCCACATACTTAGCATTTTTTATTTTCTTTATTGCTTTATTTGGACCCAGATTGCCATGTAGTATTGTTTCCTTCTCCTTGAAGCACTTTCTTGAACATTTTTTATAGTAATGTCTTTATTTTTGAAAAATATTCATGTAAATGTCTGGGTCAACAATTTCTCTGAGAATGTTAAAAATATTGCTGCTTTTCCTTCTGCCTTGCATAATTTCTGTTGAGAAATGTGTGCTGATCTTTGTTTCTCTGAATGTAATTCTTTACCCTTTCCCCTGCTTAGCTGCTATCAAAATTTATTTTTTTATTATTGGTTTTCAGGATTTCTGGGTGGGTTTTAGTGTGATTCTTTTTTTTTTTAGATTTATTTTATATGTTCTTTCCTACTACAGATAAACTATGTTGCACTCTTTGATGTTGTTCCACACATTATGAAGTCTCTATTAATTATTTTTAGCTTTTTCTGTCTGTTCTTCATTTTGAGTGCTTTGTCTTCCAGTCCAGTAAGTTTTTTACTGTTGTATCTAATCTAGTGTTTACCCTCCCTAGTGGAATTTTCAGCTCAGAAAGTATATTTTTCAACTCTGGGAGTTTCAATTTGATTCTTGTATCTTTCATGTTTTCTCCTCACAATGGTCATGTTTTCCTTTAAGTACTCTAAGATAGTTAAAATTGTTGTTATCTGCTTATAGTGGCTTTACATCATTTCACCACAGCTGTAACTTATTGGTCTATTTCTATAAACTGTTTTTTCATCTGGTTATGAATGGCATTTTTCTGATTCTTTTCATATCTTCTAGTTTTCTGCTGACATCTGCACATTGTGCTGCTTCACTTATAAAGTGCTAACATTTTCACACAGGCAGTTGCTTGTGGCTTAGTTTAATCCTTTTGAGACTTGTAATGATGGGTAAACCTGCCACTCTCAAGTAGATTCTGATTCATAAAGATCCTATAGGACAGAATAGAACTGCCCCGAAGGGTTTCCAGGTAGTGCTTGCTGGATTTGAGCTGCCAACCTTTTAGTTAGTGGCTGTAGCTTTTAACTGCTATGCCCTGGGGAACCATGAACCACAGACGTATTCCAGAATCAGTGTCTAGTTAAGGCACTTATGCCGAGACAGAGGAGTATCTCAGATTTTGCTGAGCAAGATTTCATCGCTGTTGTGGACCAGGAACTACTGCATGTTTTCTGTTCTGTTTTTTTTTTTTTTTTTGAGTGGAAATATTTTTGTATGATTGCCTTATCCCATTCTATTGTGTCTAGTGAAGTGGAGGTAGGGATAACTGATCTCTTAGCTAATAGATTGCTGGCCTTTGGGGAGCTATATCTGAAACTTTATTTTTTTCACTCTTTCCACCCTTGTCCAAATCACCAGCCTCTCTAGTCTGTATTACACTGTTAGCTTCCTAACTAGGTTCTCTGCTTCTACTTTTGCATGCCTATAATTTATATTCTAACAGAATGATGTTGAAAATGTAAATAATGTTACTGTCCTGTATAAACAGGTACAAAACTATTTCTAGTGGGACAGTAAGTTTATGTTCTGAGGAACAGCTCAGAAAGATAGGGTGAGAGTAGTTCCACAGCAAGCCAGCATGTAGTTGATGTCACAGGTGGCAGTTGTTGAATTGGTGTATGTTTTGCTGTGGCTATTCTCAAAACAACAGCAAAATAAATCACATTTAGAATAAATAACATTCAGTTTTATTTGTCAAAATAGTAATAATGATTATGTCTGGGAGATAACAGGATTACATAAAGTTATTTTTTTCTCTGTGTGTACATGTGCATGTATGATTGCAGTGAGCGTGTTGACTAAAAATATTATTTATATCTATAAACACTTGTACAAAGTAAATTGAACTGAATGAGTGAGAATTTTCTAAGCATTTTTAAAACATGATCCAACTAGAGGTCAGTAATCAGTTAAGAAACATGCTAATCCTACATTACTATTCATTGAAGACAAATTTAAACATTAAAAAACTACTTAAAATTGTACATAAGAGCATATGCCTTTAAAAATGGAAATTATCACATCACAGTAAGGTATTTGATTACATATTTTTCTGTTGTTCAGTCTAGTAAAACAAGAACTTTATGAATCATCTAGCTTCTAGCTTAAATCTTGTCTTTTACATTATTATTTTTAGAAAATGATCTGAGCTGTTGTTTTCTTAAATCTTTTTTCTCTGACCTTGAAATATAATTGGCTACCCTCTGTGTCTCCGTAGTATAAGTCATTAGGAAGATAAAAATATATGAGATTAAACTAAAAAATGATAAGAGTTTTAAATTAAGTAATGGCATTAATAATCCTACTTTATGAAAATGGGTTCTATGATAGATGTTAATTGTTATCATAACTGTGGCTTATCAACTAAAAAGTGTCTAATTTTTTAAAAAGAAAATGAATTCTGTGGTTTCTTTTGTACTAGAGAAGATGTGGCTATTCAAAATTAGGTCCATAAATTATTTCATGCAATATTCACTTTATTCCTCAGTGTATAGACAGTAACAGTATTTTAAAAACAGTACAAAAGTTAAACATTTTTTAAGTAAGAAGAAGATAAGTATTTTTAAAATGTGACCTTTTGCACAGTTACTCCAATGGCTTCAAAATATCTTTACGGAATAGTCCATATGAAACTGAAAAAAAGAAAGAAAGGTGTCATTTTTCTTGTTACAATACTTTTTTCTTTCCTGTCCCTAGACTTGGTGTAATTAAGTTTGGAGAATGGAAAACAAGAAAACTCAGAGTTTGCTTTCCATAAAAATCAAAACATGGCAAGAGAGAGCCAGTGCAGTCACAGGAAAGCAAGAAATGATGGGAGGAGCTAGACCGAGGCTTAGGTCTTGGAGAGCTTGGGCGGCTGCAGCAGCTTGATGGGGTCCAAGACCCTAGATGGCAGAAAACAGTGACGAAAAAGGGGTAGGCAGAGGAACTCCTTGAGAAACTTGCTGTGTATAAATCTTTGTTTTCTTTTTTTCCCAAGCTAGGGCCTCAATGCCTCAAGTTTTTTTCATAAACAGAATTACAAAACTGTGACAATTAGAGAATGTCAATTTTGTAGTACAGTTCCAGAAGTTGTTTTCCACTGTCATATCAAAATCCCAACTACCGCTAGAATGTAGACATTCTTTTAAATTCAGTTCAATGTCTGTTCTCTACAAAGCCACATAGGGTACTTTCCTAACAGTATCATAATTAATTAAGTGACCAGAATTTATTTTTTAAGAATTTAATTTGTATATCATGAGGTGTTTTTTTTTTTCACTTTAGAAAAAATATTTCCTCTGTTAAATGATCTTATAGATATAAACATGTTTAAAGATTTCTATAAGTAATAAGCACATACTATTGAGTTTCAGGTGTATTTTAAAGTTATAAAAATTTACTAGGTATCTAATTTTTTTCAGAAAAAATTAAGGAACGACTAACTGTAGTGCTACTTTCACTCTAACCATAGATAATTCAGTTATTTTTGATCTCTTCCTTACTAAAGGGAGAGCAAAGTGAAAGCATCCCTGGTCACATAAGCAGTGTGATTTCAGGAAATCCATCATATTTTATCAGTGTGTTCTATGACCAGATCTACCATGGCTCTGTTGGGAATTTGGCCTCCTTATTACAATCTAAAATATTAAAAAAAAAAAAAAAAAGACACAAATCTAATGTCTCTCAGCAGATCCAGGGCTAAAGAGTGACTTGTAACATTGAATTCCATGCAGCAATTAAAAAGATATTCTAGAGTGAAAAAAGTAAGAAACAGTAACATATACATCATCTTTGTTAAAATATACACACACCTTCACGTATGGTTTATGGATGCGAAAGAGATTTAATGAACATAGCCCGTGTCTGCCACACTGTACCCTGTTAGTCTCCAAATACCTATTTTACTGTTTCTCCAACCTATCTTTTCACACAGTCCCCAAAAAGGACAATGGAACCTTCATCCAGTTACTGCATCCAGTCCAAATCCTAGGACTCTTTGGTTGATGCACAGTCCCTTCCATCAGGTCCAGATGTAGCTTCTCATATTAAAGCATACTATTAACTAGAAGACCAGTTATTCCCATCCCCAACTGTGTGTCATAATGGTAACCTGTTGCCATTGAGTCAATTCAGACTCATTGTGACCTTCTAGGATAGAGTAGAACTGCCTCATGTGGTTTCCAAGGAACACCTGGTGGATTCGAACTGCTCACCTTTTGTTGGCATCCATAGCTCTTAACCACTGTGTCACCAGGGTTTCATAATGGTAGAAAGTATCAAAAGAAACTCTCAACTGAATGAGTGAGGCTGGGAAAATGTGTGAAGACTTAAGGATAATAGTTAAAATTGTCTACTGTTGTTGATAGAGCAGTTGTCTTTCCTAGATGCCTTTGAGATTTAAGTAGGCAAGTAGTTCCCAAGTAATGGTAAAACTAGTAGTATCTGGAAACATATGTGTTGGAATGCTTTTGGGGACAGTTTTTATACATGCACAAGTTATTAAGGCATTAATTGAATATTTAATTTAACTACAAGAAAGAGTTGTTTGTTTGTTTCTAGGATGGTAAAAGGAGTTCTCAACAGATACAAGAAGATCTAGTGGATCTAGGTGATCTGTTGAGACTTTCTTCATTTCTTTTATTTTTTAAAAAATATTTTATTGTGCTTTAAGTGAAAGTTTACAGTCAAAGTCAGTCGGCATGTAAAACTGCACACCCACACTGGTATGCAGCTCTAGCTGCTTTTCTCACCCAGTGACAGTACACTCCTTCTTTCCACCTTGTACTTCTCATGTTCATTCAAATAACTGCTGCCTGCCTCCACTCTCTCACCTCACCTCTCAACAGGAGCTTCTCAAATTGCCTCATGTATACGTTTAAGCCAAGTAGCACACTGTTAGCCAGCATCACTCTGTGTCTTCTATTCCAGTTCATTCTTTGTCTGATGAGTTGGCTTCAGTACTGGTTTCAGCTCAGGGCTAACAGGGAGTCTGGGCAGCCATGTCCTCAGGGGACCCTCCAGTCTGTTAGACCATCAAATCTGTGTTTTTAAAATAGAGTTTTAGTTTTGCACCCCCGTTTTTCTACCACTATGTCAGGGACTGTGTTGTGTTCCCTGTTTGGGCAGTCATTGGAGGTGGCTGGCACCATCTAGTTCTCCTGGTCTCATGCTGATGGAAGTCTCCGAATCAAAGGACGCCATTTCCTGTGCTTGTGTTTTCATCGTGTCTTTGATGTCTTCCTTCTTCTCTGCTCTAGGTGGATTGGGACCAATTGATGCTGCTTCAGTGGCCACTTACTGGCTTTTAACACCTCAGATGCTACTCATCAAAGTGGGATACAGAACATTTTCTGAAAAGAAAACTTAGTTACGCCAGTTGACGTAGATGTCCTGTGAAACCATGGTCCCCAAGGCCCTGCATCTGCTACTGTGTCAATCAAAATGTTGGGTTGTATTTAGGAAACCTCTTAGCTTTCAGGAAACCTCCAGCTGTGCTAACCTCCCTTCTGCTGCCAGGCTGTCCCTCCCTTCACCTAACCCAACCCCTATGTGCTGTCTAATTTATGAATACTCCTTTTCCTCCCTTCTCACGGTTGTAACCACTGAAGCTTATTTTTTTTCTGTGATTAAACCTTTTCTAGAGTCCTTGTGATTAGTGGTGAGACCTCCTTTAGCTTTCAGCATTTTGGATATGCTGTAACCAGAGGGTTTTTAAATGACCTTTATAGTGTTACAATTCATAGACTCTTCCAGGGGTGAAATAAAGTACAAGCATTTATTTTGTAAGTTCTTTGCTACTGTTGGCTGCTTATTAGAAGTAAAACACACTTAAAAAGACCCTTCCCTCAAACAAAATAAACAACCAAAACACAGCCCCCTGACCTTTTCAGCCGATTTTCTCCCCCACTGTCTCTCTCTCTTTGTTTTTCAATTGTGATTGAATGAAAATGTACATTTCCATATAAATTCGCATGCTCACCTATACGCAGCTCCCACTGCTCTCCCTGCCCAGTGACAGCACACCCTTCCTCTCTGCTCCATATATGTCCTATCCTCCCAACAGTCTCTTGTCCCCTCCTCTCCACCCACTCCCCTTCCTCCAGTAAGAGGTCAGCAGGATGACATCTATAGATGCATAGAACCATAAAGTTCCTACCAGATATGGTCACTCTGCATTGCCAAGTTCAGTCCATTGGTGTCCGAAAAGTTGACCTTCATTATGATTTATGGACAGGGGCCATGCTCCCAGGGGAACCCCGAAGCCCCTGGATCATCAATTAAGATCTTTTAGTGGAGATGTCAGGGTGTACCCCTATTTATTCTGATGTTGCCAGTGAGACTCAATTTTGTGAGCTCAGTCGTGGCTACCACTGGTGGTGGCCAGGCACCATCTGGTTCTTCTGGTCATGAGTCAATGTGAGACTCACTCACATGGGTCTCTCTGTCTTCTGGGTTCTCTTTCCCACATGTTGTTCTGGTCCTCGGTGATCATCCGTTCCTGTTGAGTTGGGACCATTTGCTGTACCCTCAGATGGCAGTTTGCTTTTCACCCAGTTCTAGTGATACACAAGTCCTTAGTGATGGGGGGTTTGAACATTGTTAATTAGCTTTTCTTTTTAAATGTACTTCTCTTTCTTTTGTGAAACAATTCACCCAAAGTCTTTAGCCATGATACCAAAAAAGGAGGCTGGAAAACTTTTTCTTTCTGAAATACTGATTCTCTGGTTATCATTACTGAGAATAGGAAGTGAAGCTCTTGAAGACTGGAGAGCAATCAAGAATCTATCAGTCTGAAATAATTAGATTGATAGTAGTGCTAATGATTTGTAACAGCTGTGTCACGGTATCATTAGCATATGACATACTATATATTTAAAATGTAAAAAACCCTGTTAGTATATTGGTACTGTGTATGCTTGCATAGATAGAGTTTTCAGACACTCTTTAAGAATTGTGTAGAATTTAGAAATTGACCATAGAAACCTCACTGAAAATTTATTTAAAGTTGGATGAATCAATTTTTTGTACGTGAGTTCTTTTCAGCTGTTTAGCAATTTTTACTTTTTTCCCCCTCTTTTTTTTCCCAAGGCCGTATCTTAGTTTTTATGATCATGAAACTGTACTTTGCAAGTACTTTTAAATAATGTCAGCAACTTCAAAGATCAAATGGAAACGAAACTAGAAGCTATAGATAATGTAAGACAAGAGTGGTACACTAGGAATTTTTTTAGTATCTGAGAATCAAAACCACACTTGACACTTTCTTAAACTTCTGTTTCTATTAATTTTTGAAACCTGAAACTAGAGGCTTAATGGCATTATTTCTACATTGTAATTGTCCTAATAAACACCTTTGTCCGTGACCTTCGAATTTACAGTGCAGGAGGAAAAATTTATTGACTTACACTTTGGAAGAAAAATGGGATTATTGCCTAAGTACATTGCATGTTAAACAAATGTACTTGCATACCGTTTATTCCAGTTAGTTTTGAGCTTTACTGTGGCTTTAGGTTTTCATTAAAAATTGACAGGGCTCTTGTTAAGTCCAGATTCCTAAGAGATCTTTGTTATATTACTGAGTTGACTACACAGTAACTACTTTACCTTGAAATGTGCAAAAGGAATCAATAGGCCTACAAAACTGCCTTTTCAAAAGATATTTGAATCATATTTTTAAAGTAGCGTGAATATCAATGCATATGACTTTCTGAATTTATTTTAGTCTTGTTTTTGTTTTTGCAATATTCAAGTCTCATAGCTACAGGGTGTTTGGATATTTTGTTTTTGATTTCTTTTTGTCCCCTGCCCTAGCCTTTCGGTTGTTTGTCTTGCTTTTTGTAAGTAAGTACTGCTGTACTTAACTGGAAACATGGTGGCTGGCAGCAAGCACTGAATCTGCTAACCAAAAGTCTGGCAGTTTGAATCTACCAAGAGCTTGTTGGAAGCCATACGGCGTAGTCCTTCTGTGTCCTGTGGGATTGCTCTGGGTCAGAATTGACTTGATAGCAATATTTTTTTTTCTTTTTTCTTTCTGGTATTTATATCACATTTTCCTTAGGGTGTCTTTTTACCTTAATCAACTTTTCCTTTTCACTAAAGTTTACATGTTTAAAGATTTAAAACAATAACAACAACAAGACCCCTTTCGGTTGTGAACAACTTGTTGTTAGGTGCTGTCCAGATGGTTCTGACTCATGGTGACCCGTGTACAGCAGACCAGAACACTGCCAAGTCCTATACCACCCTCCCAGTCACTGTACTTGAGCCCATCGTTACAGCTGCTGTGTCCATCCCTCTCACTGAGGGTCTTCCTCTTTTTCACTGACCTTTGGCTCTAGCAAGCATGATGTCCCTCTCCAGGGACTAGTCTCTTCTGATAACATGTTGAAAGTATGTGAGATGTAGTGTCACCATCCTTGCTTCTAAGGAGTATTCAGATCATATTTCTTCTGAGACAGATTTGTTCGTTCCTTGGCAGTCCATGGTATATTCAGAATTCTTCACCAACACCATAATTCAAAGGCATCAATTCTTTGTTGACCTTCCTTATTTATTGTCCAACTTTTGTGTACATATGAGGTGATTGAAAATACCATGATTTGGGTCAGGCGCATCTTAGTCTTCAGAGTGAAATCTTTGCTTTTTAACACTTTCAAGAAATCTTGTGCAGCAGATTTGCCTAATGAGATTTATTTTTTGATTGCTTGACTGCTGCTTTCGAGGTTGTTGATTGTGGATCCAAGTAACATGAACTCTTTGACAACCTCAGTGTTATCTCCATTTATCATGATGTTGCTTATTGGTCTAGTTGTGCAGGTTTTTGTTTTCTTTATGTTGAGGTGTAATCCATACGGAAGACGTAGTCTTTGATTTCTACCAGTAAGTGCTTGAAGTCCTCTTACTTTCAAGAAGCAAGGTTGTATCATCTGCCACATTCTTCTCCAAATATTTCACCTTCTTGGATTATTCGCTCAGCATACAGTTTCAGTAGACATGGTGAATGGATACAACCCCGATGCAGGCCTTTCATGACTCAAAACCACACAGTTTCCCTTTGTTCTGTTTGAGTGACTGTCTTGGTCTAAGTACGGGTTCCTCGTAAGCATAATTAAGTACTTTGAAATTGCCGTTCTTCAAAATGTTAGCTGTAATTTTTTATAATCCATACAGTTGAATGCCTTTGCTAAGTCAATAAAACACAGTTAAACATCTTTCTAGTATTTTAGCTTTCAGCCTTAGAAAGGCCAAAAAACCTGCAGTAGGTATTCAAGTATGGAATCAACTTGTTAATGACACACAGGCTAGATCCTGTTCCTCTTTAATTTGACGTTACTCAGGTGTGGTCATCATTTTCTTTCTTGGGGCCCCATCCTTAAATGAAGTTACATTTCAGTCTGGGTTTTCAAGTGTATGTAAACTATCTTAGAATTTTGTAAATGATACTCATTTGGATCATGTCACAAAAGTCTGTAATGATGGCAGTTTATTTTTGCTATTGTTACGTAAGCTTTTATATTCTTTAAAGATTTTCTTTGTTTGAATTGATAATATGCTAAAATACATTATATAGTGTAAATGATCAGCTTTATGATTTATCACCTGTAGTTACTTAGTGCTTTGTTTTATATTATTGATTTTTCAGAGGAAACTCTGAATTTTATTACCTCCTTTTTGGAGGCTTCAGGAGCTGTGTGAGTTTTGTTAGTGATTGTCGTTGCCTTAAAGAGCAGCAATTTATTTTCTCAACACTTCTAGGTAATCTGTAGATAATATCTCATCTAATCTTTAAAATGATTTTTGAGCTAAATATTGTTATCCATACTTTGCAGCTCATAAAACAAAGGCACAGGGATTTTGATGTGGCCTGTGTCACAGAACTAGTAGTTAGTGGAGTCAGGAACTGAACCCAGAGACAGTGATGGCAACACCAAGAGTTTTCTCTGTTTGAAGAGTTACCTTCCTTGAGTGCATTGCAGTCATGGCCCAAACTGTAGGATGAAAGATTCTACAGTTAAACATGAAAATACTTTTGTGATTTCAGTGGGTCCATTTCAAAATTAATGAACAGTGCTTTATAACCTAAAGGGCCAACCAGAATTTATTCACAGTCTTGCAGGAGTAGAAGCTCTTTGAATGTCTTTTTGAGACATATTTAAGTTGCACTCACTTATATTAAATGACTTTAGACAATTATGATTGTAGTGGAATGAGCATAGATTTAAATATGAGACTTTGGGGTTACGACTTGTACATTTATATTTCTAACACGACTAGTTGTGATGTATAATTCATTTTAGAGGCATTTTGCCCCTGGTGGGCTCTCTGTAGGCACAGTGGTTAAATGTGTGGCTGCCAACTGAAAGGCCAGTAGACTGAACCCACCAGTCACTGCAGGAGTGTGAAGATGATAGCATGTTTTTTTGGTACTTGTTCTCTGTCCAGTACAGTCGCTATGAGTTGAAATTGACTCAGCAATGAATGTTGTGTTCCTCATGGGGCTATGTGGTTTAAGTCATTATCCCCGTTCTGTTTATGGGAAACATTTAATTAACCTGTTTAACTTTTATTTGAAAATTTAGTGGTATTACACTCTTATGTCACCATTTAACAAGCTGTTTCAGGAAACACCAGAACTCACTAAGCATAAGGAATTCCATTTTAGAGTCTTCACAGTTAAGGGGGTTACTCAGTGAGAATTACCTTTAATCTTCTTGTGGAAGGCTAACAAGTATTATGTTCTATTTTTTTATTATGATTGAGTGAGAATATACAATCCCATATAAATTTGCATACCCACCAGTGAGTGGCTCCCAGTGCTCTCCCTGCCCGGTGACAGCACACTCCTCTTTTCTGTTCTGTACATGTCGTATCCTCCTAACAATCTCCTACCCCCTCCTCTCCACTGTCTCCCCCACTTCCAGTAAGTGGTCAGCTGGGTGACATCCTATAGATGCACAGAACCATAAAGTGCACACATGATGTGGTTGCTCTGTGTCACCAAGTCCAATCCATTTCTGTCTGAAGGGTTGGCCTCCATTATGATTTATGGAAAGGGACAGCATCAGGGCCAGGGGCTACGCTCCCAGGGGAGCTCTGAGGCCCCTGGACCATTAATTGTGGTCTTTTAGTGGAGATCTTTTTATTTTCATATTCCCTGTGAGACTCAACTTTGTGAGCTCCATCGTGACTATCACTGGTGGTGGCTGGGCACCATCCAGTTCTTCTGGTCCCAAGTCGATGTAGGCATCCACTCATGTGGATCTGTCTGTCTTCTGGGTTGTCATTTTGGTCCTCGGTGAGCATCCGTTTCTGCTGAGTTGGGACCATTTGCTGTGCTCTCGGATGGCAGCTTGGCAGCTGTCACTGGTGGTGGCCGGGCACTATCCGGTTCTTCCAGTCACATGTCAATATAGTCACCTGCTCATGTGGGTCTCTCTGTCTTCTGCGTTCTCTTTGCCCCATGTGATTTTGGTCCTTGGAGATCATCTGTTCCTGCTCAGTTGGGGCCATTTGGTGTACCTCAGATGGTAGCTTGGCAGCTTTTAAGACCCCCAAATTCTATTACCAAAATGCTAATTGTGCCAGTTGGCCTCAATTTCTCCCTGAGAGCATGGTCCCCAGGCCCCTGTCCCAGCTACTCCGTCCTTGCAATATTGGGTTAAGATAGGAAGAGTAATCATGTTATATTGAAGTCCAGTTAAAACTGATCTTATTTCTAATGTGTGCTGTCAAGAATTTCACCCAATCAAATTTCTATCAGCTATCTAAGCTATACCCTACACTCTCCTTCCCTCTCTCCCTCTCCCTTGCAGCCATCAGAGAGTCTTTTCTTCTATGTATAAGTCTGTTTTTGAGTTCTTATCATAGGGATCTCATACAATATTTGACCTTTTGCCTTGGACTGCTTTCACTCAACATAATATCTTCCAGCTGAAACCAGGTTATGAGATGTTTCCTAAAATCATCATTGTTCTTTGTCATTGCATAGTGTTCCATTGAGTATATATACCATAGTTTACCTTATGTTCTATTTTTTAATTCCAGAAACATGTGTAGGGCAGTATCAACTTCTGTAAAAATTACAAAGCCTGAAACTGTAAAGTGTGAAACATATTTGTCAGTTTTGTCTTCTCGTAGCAAAACCTGGCTAAATGCCAGCCTGTAGTAAAGGGAGGGATCTGCTAGCTCAGGATTATTCTTAGGAGCGCCGAGGAGGAAAATCTCTGTGATGGATGAAACAGGAAGCACCTTTACTAGTCGTTTTATCTTATTTCAGGAGTAAACTCAGAGTATCAAAGCAGACCAGAATCATCAAGGGCACTTGATGTGAGAGAGAGAGAATTTGTCTGTTTCTGTGATCTAAGTCTTGTGACACACAGCAGGCGTAGAGTCCTTGTGGAATTTAGAAAATCATTTCTCTGTAAAAAGAATAGGTGGATTTTGAGTTTCTGTGTTGTCTTATGGTTCAAAGTCTTAAGAGGAGGCAACTTTTAATTTTTAAGGGGGTTGGACAAAATCTCTGGAATAAGATGAGCATGTATTATGATGTGACTGTTTGCTTAAGAAATAGAATGACTGAGGTCCTTACTGTTTATTCTGGGGAATGGAAACAGATCACTGAAGCTCTTTTCCTCCAAAGCTGGATAAATGATAGTGATGAGGTTTAACTGCACAATGTAATATAGATATAGTCACCATTTGGTAGAAAGTTGTATGTACCAGAGTAATTTCTTACCATTGTTTAGCAGAGTACATTTTTTTGGGATCTGTTTCAATTGCTGCTGCTGTGACATCCTGTGTGTAAATGTAAATTTAGGTATTGTGATCCAAGCGGATCTTAAAAAAATTGTCCATTACATTTTTCGGTTACAGGAAACGTATATATGTTGTTGTAGAATATAATGAAAAATAACAAGAAAAAAGAGTAGTTTTGTTGTTATGTTGGTATATGCCTTTCAGATTTTTAAATGTGTGCATTTGTGATTTACATGTGTATTCAAACAGAACCCCCCTGTTGTCAAGTCAATTCCAGCTCAAAGTGACCCTAGAGGACAGAGTAGAACTGCCACCGTAAGAGTTTCCAGGGAGCACCTGGTGGGTTTGAATTGCTGACTTTTTGGTTAGCAGACAGAGTGCTTAACCACTGTGCCACCAGGGTTTCCTACATGTATATTAGTAATGTACATATGATTTATATATTTAAAAATGTGGTATCCTTTTTTTAGTGTTTAAGTACCCCCTTTCAGTTTAGAAATATCACAGCCATACAATTTGCTTTTAAGAAGCAAGCTAAAAAGAATAAAGTTGTTTATAATGTTTCTTCACACTAGATCTCCTAAAGTAGAAGAATTAAGTTAAAACTTGTATGTAATGTAAGTTAGGGAAGGCTTTGGAATAGCATACCCTTTATGAATTAATTTCTTTTAATTCATAGAGCAAAAACAGTTTTTTCTGTAAGAGTGATATTCTTTCATCATGTCTTTATACTGATCTGTGTCTCAAATGACTTGCTGTAGTTTTTAATATTTAATTAAATTCATTTCTTCTCTTAATGATCCAATATTAAATCAGGATAGAAACTGATTTTCTAAAGCATGCATTGATGATTTCATAGGTCTATAAATTCTAAAGAACATTGCCATATGTAGGGATAAAACTGTATCAGGCAGAATACCTTGTATAGCAAATCCCCCCAAATTTTAGTGTCATTACATCACACATTATACATATGTGATGTGGGTCGCTGGGGTTCTTCTTTTCCATGGAGCCCTCATTCCAGGAATCGGGCTGATAAAGGAGCCCGTATCTGCGAGACTGCTGGTCTTCTGGTAAGGGTCTTTATAGGGGGGCATTCCCAATCTCATATCTTGTAGAAAGTGACATGTGGTTTCTGCTCAGGTATCAAGAGGTCCTGGTGGTGCAGTAATTATGTGCTCAGGTGCTGACTGAAAAGTTGGTGGTTTAAACCCACTAGCTGCTTTACAGGAGAAAGAGACAGTATTCTGTTTCCACAAAGATTTACAGCCTTGGAAAACCCTATTGGGCGTTTCTACTCTGTCCTATAGGGTTGCTGTGAGTTTGAATGGGTTCTGGTTTTGATTCATATTTTGTTGGCCAAAGCAAATTATGCCATTTAGACAAGATAGACAATTTATATTTCTCTTTCCAGGTGTCTTAATTATCCAGTACTGCTGTAACAAATACTGCAGGTGGATAGCTTTAATAAACAGAAATGTATTCTTGTACAATTTAGGAGGCTAGAAATCTGAGTTCAGGGCTCCATCTCTAGGGCAAGGCTTTTGCTTACTCTGGGGAGAAGCCCTTGTCTCCATAGAGACCTCCTTAGAGGTCTCCGTGGGTCTCTTTGCATCACTCTCCCACCGGGTCTGGGAGGTTCTCAGCACAGAGAACCCGGGTCCTGGGGATGCACTCCACTTGGTCTTTTTTAAGATGATAATAGGCTCACCTCTCTGAGGGCTTCTCTGTCCTTTTATTGCTTGTAAGATAAAAGATGATGCAGGCCACATCCCAGAAAGACTCCCCTTTCATCAGATCAGGGATATGACCTAATTAAGTGTGTTGCATCCCACCCTAAACTGCTTTAACAGATCACTCTTGCTTCATTACCCACAGGCAGAGGTCAAGATTCACCACACATAGGACCATTACATGAGACTGCAAAATAGAAGGCAGCTACACAATACTGGGAATTATGGCCTTGTCAAGTGGACACATATTTTGGGGGCACACAGTTCAATCCCTAACACCAAGAGAGACAGTGCCAATTACATACATGCTAAAACACGGTTATCAGTGAAACAGGGGAGTATAATTTTTCCCCGGGAAGTTAAATGACTATAAAATACAGAAAAGGTTGAGAATATGCTTTCCAGTCATATTGATGGAGTTCGATGCAAGTTTACATATTGAGAACTGTGGCTTTATTCTTTTTACTCTCCTTTGGTTCCAAACCATACCAAACTCAACCCACTGCTATTAAGTCAATTCTGACTCATAGTGACCCTGTAGAACAGAGCAGAACTGACCTGTAGAGTTCCCAGGCAGCATCTGGGGAATATGAACTGCTAAAATTTTGGTTAGCAGCTGTAGCACTTAACCACTGTACCACCAGGGTTAAGAGGGTTAAAAACACTTAGGGATAGCTGAGATGTATGTATAGTAGAAACTTTTCTCCAGTACTGTAGAATTTTTTTTTACTATAAAAAGGAGAGATTCTTCTTTTATTATGTTATGCTAGTATTTTTTCTTTAAACAGACTTATATTCTATTTAAACTGTACCTCAAAGAGCATTTTTGAGGCTCCGGAATCCATATGCCTGACATTTCAAGGAGTCACCACTAGATGGTGATCTCGCTTATTTAGAAGGACAGAACAGCTGTGTCTTGTCTTCAGGTGAATGGGTTGGTTACAGAGGGATCAGAAGTGTAAATCGCAGTAATTTTCTGATAGGCTCTTTGTAACCAAAACGGTGCAGTTTACTGAGTGTATGTGTATGTATATATACACACGCACCCCCCCATACAGAGAGAAATTCCACTCAAAGCAGAGCTATAAAAGAATGTGTTTTGTTGTATTATATTACTTCCCCCACTGTTGCTGCCTGAACAAATACAGGAGCTCTCCTAAGCCCAGTTTCTCAGGAAGCTGCAGTGAGGCTTGCGTGCCTCACTCTCTGCCCAGTGCCTTGGGCTGAGTTTGCTGTTGCTGAAACTGGCTGGTTAAGGGAGAGCCTCTATCCTTGTTTGAAAGCCTCTGTCTTACTCAGCTGCGGTGTCTCTCTGTGATGAATAGAAACGAACAAGGACTAAAAATTGTATATTTCACTCAGATATATTAAAAATAACTTTCAAAGCTAACTTAGCACACAATGGGAAAGCTGGTACCATCCTTTTAGTTGTTTAGAAATGTCACTTAATGGTTATTGTGAGTGGTGACTCAATTTTAATGTATTAACAGAAAGCATTTTTAAAACTATAAACCACAAAACGTAGCTCTCAGAAAATAATCACAAAGTTCCATTGTTAATGCACTGTTTGTTACTGCTAAGATAATACATTCACCATTTGGCTATTATGCTGTGATTCAGAGTTTACAGCTCTATCATGTGATTCAAATAACTTACAAGATTTCAGGTAGTTACTAGCAGAAATAGAAAATATATGTCTAGGATGCTGCAGTTTTATAAAAATATATAACATTCTCTGCCTGAGTAATGTAAAATTTGCTGTAATACTCTAGCATGCTAGAAAAAAGTATCTGTTACAGGCCAATTCTTTTTAAAACCTTTTTTTTTTTTGAGTATATCACTGAGTTTTTTTTTACTCAAAGGTGACGTTTTATAAACTTTGATTAGAGTCTCATCAAGAGTTAAGGGAGCAGGAGGGTCTCTTGTGTTACTCTGGTTAGGCAGTTGTGGTTTGTGTGGGTGATCACTCATAGATTGGAAAAAGATAGGTACTCCGTGGCTGAAATTGTTCAGCAACTTCCCACGGCTTCTGTAACCATAGTTGGCAAGTATTTTTAGCTGTGGAACCCTTTCTTTGAACCAAATCTTATACAAAAGCTCATAGAAAACATTAAAGCGAAGTTGGGATGAAAGAAGGATGGGGGTTGGGAGTCCACCAATTCAGCAGTCTGCTCCTCTGCCGCACCCATCCCACCCCTCCCTGAGCTATCTTGATGCAGTGTAGACTACTATATAAAAATGATTTGGAGATCAAGCATCTGATTTCCTGAACATGTCTGGCCTACATATACCTTCTGGTTTCTTCTCCCACCATACTCAATAGCACCTTCTTTTCCAGGTATATGTTACCTCTTGCATTTCTCTAAACATGCCGTATTTTCTGCTGAAAATGTTCTTTACAACACTGAACACTTAACTGTAATACTACTGCTTTTAAAAACCCTGCATCCCAGATAAGGGCTCCAAAAGGATCCTATTTTTTGTATGTATGTACTTATTTATCTACATGTCACACTGCCTTGTTTTGAATTCTGGCTGCATATGACCTTGGCAATTTATTTGAATCCTGTGCCTCAGTTTCCTCATTTGTAAAATTAGAACAGAAGTAGTACTTACAGACTTGTTATGTGGACTAATTGAGTTAACTGTACTCATAAAATAAGTGCCCACGTAGTACCAAGTATTAGTATTGTTATCTATGGCTTTAGAACATGCAATAAATGTATGATGGATGAATAAAGAAGTAGAGTCACATCTTACGTCAAGATTAGGTTTTAGGATTAGCAGACAAATCAAAATCTCACGTAGTCAAAAATAATCTTTAACAATCTCTTAGGAAAGTAACAGATTTGAAGTTATTAGTGGGAAAATAGTTAAGCCATTTAGTTTTTATTTTTATTTTGTAAGCCCTTCAGTCTATCCACTTCAATAAACTTTTTATATTTTTATTCCTTTAAAAAGTCCCTCTGGAAGGAATCAAGTTAGAGATGATATAATCTCAGCCAATCGAAAGCAGTCAGATTTTCTTCCATACTGGAATTCGTTGCCATTTCTTTGGTTGGGCATCAGATGAAGAGGTTGGTTTGCATTTAGGGGTCAAGTGGATTGAAAATATTGAAACACTCTCACTTCTCAACCTTGAGTTCCCTATCACCAGCTTTCCCATCCCCTTCTACTTTCTAGTCTTTGTGCCCCTAAGCTGGTATATACCTTGAATCTTGTTTTGTTTTATGGGCCTGTATAATCTTTGGCTGAAGGGTGAACCTGAGGAGCGTCTTCATTCGTGAGGGAAGTCATTGTCATTTTCACCTTCGTGTTAAGGTGTTTGCAGTATCAGAGATATGTGGGAGCAACTAAGCAACACAGCAGAGTTTATCAGTTTCTATTTATATAATTTCCACCTATGCAATTTAGTGACATTGTTTAGGTTCTTTGAGTTTGTAGCCATTGTCTCTATCATTTTCTGAGTTTGTTCTCTTCGGTTAACATATACTCACTGTTTCATAACTTACGTATTATTCTTTCAAGTTGTTGTTGTCAATTTGATCATATAGAGATAGATTTTAAAAGAGTACAGTGATCAAGGCAGACAGTCTTCAGTAGTTAGCTCAATACTGTTTAGTTTTAAGAGAACTTCAGAGAATATTTTGTTTAAGATTTAAGATTCAAATATTATCTCAGGGTAATATTTTCATGGGTTCATCCAGCCTCCATTGTTCCAGAAAGTCTGGATTCCATGAGAATTTAAAACTCTATTTTGTGTCTTTTCCTTTCTAATCAGGGTATTTCTGTAGAATCTTTGATCAAACAGCTTTTGCTATTGTTACCATTGTTTTTTTTTTGTGTGTGTGTGTTTTTCATTCCAGGCTTACCGCAGGTAAGTTTTATGACCTGGAATGGCACCAGAGCTGCTGTAATTGAATTGTTGATCTGTCTTCCTAGTTTTTTTTTTTTTTTTTTTTTCAGCTCTCTATCCCCTATCCTTCATCCTATTCAGGATAAGTATAGAATTCTCTTACAGTCAAACACAACACTGCTTGCTTATCTTTGTCTTAGTTATCTAGTGCTGCTGTAAGAAAAATACTACGAGTGCATGGCTTTAACAAACAGATTAATTTTCTCAACTAGCAGTCTGAATTTAGGGTACTGACTCTAGGGGAAGACAGTCTTTCTGTTTGCTGTAGAATGAGGTAATTGTCTCTTTGAGTTCTGCTCTTGGGTTATCTTCGTGTGGCTTGGCATGTCTCTGCCTCCATCTCTGCCCTGGTTGCTTGTTTAATCTTTTATATTTCAAAAATAATTGACTCAAGATGTGTCCTACACTAATTCTGTCTCAGTAACTTAAAAATACAACCCTTTACATATGGGATTTACATATGGGATTATAATGATAGGCATAGTAGTTAAGATTTACAAAGCATATTTGGGGGACACAGTGTAATCCTTAACCCTTGGAATGGCACCAGAGCTGCTATATTTGAATTGCTGATCTCTCTTTCCATTTTCTCCAAGCTCTCCCATATCCTTCATCCTATTCAGGATAACCAAAACCAAAAAACCAAATCTATTGCTGTCATGTTGCTTCTGACTCATAGCAACCCTTTTTGACAGAATAGAACTGCCCTTAGAATTTCCAAGGAGTACCTGGTGATTTAAACTGCCAACTTTTTGGTTAGCGGCTGTACCTCTTAAGTCAAATGCAACCCTGCTTGCTTCACTTCAGTTAAAGCATTTAGAAACTAATTCTTCTGTTACCATATGATAAAATAGTCTTGTAGCATCAATTCTTTAAGGATGGCAGTTTTGGATAAATTAGTACGTAGATGTCCTTTTACATGTAAGTAAGATTTTCTGACCAGGGGAAGGTACACAAAAGATCTCTTTATCTTAATTGAAGGAAACTATGCCAAGCCAAGTGCCGTTGAGTTGGATCCGACTCCTGGCAACTATAGCTGTTGACATTACAGAGTTTGGTATCATGAAATACTGCTGTGATAATGCAGAATTTCTGTTGCAGTGATTTTAAAAGTTGAGGTTATACTACATAGATCTGCAGGTAACCTTCACTGCTATTGTTAGTAACTTAAAGAGGAAAAAGAAAAAAAGAAACCCATTGCTTTTTTTTGAATTGTATTTTAGATGAGGGTTTACAAACCCTAGAACAAACTAGTTTGTCATTAAACAGTGCGTGTTGTTTAATGATATTGGTTACCAACCCCACGACATATCAACGTTCTCCCTTTTTGACCTTGAATTCCCTATTACCAGGCTTCCTGTCCCCTTCTACCTTCTAGCCCTTGGCCGTGGACTGGTGTACCCTTTTAGTCTTATTTTGTGAGCCTGTGTAGTCTTTGGCCGAAGGATGAACCTCAGGAGTGAGACGATTACTGAGCTAGGGGAGTCTCTGGAGGTCATGCTCTTGGGGTTTGTCTGATCTCTGTCAGGCCAGTAAATCTGTGTGTGTGTGTGCGTGTGTGTTAGGTTTTGTTCTACATCTTTCTCTAACTCTGTCCAAGACCCTTTCCTGTGATCCCTGCCAGAGCAGTTAGTGGTAGCCAGGCACCGTCTTGTTGTGCTGGACTCAGTCTGGTAGTCTTTGGACTAATCTTGCATTGTGTCTTTGGGTTTCTTCATTCTCCCTAGCTGAAGGAATGAGACCAGTGGAGTATATTAGATGGCTACTCACAGGCTTTTTAAGACATTAGGAAATCCATAGCCTTTTAAAATTTAGAAAAAGTGGCAGCCCGTTCTGGTACTGAACTCATAAAGTTCTGTACTATGGTGGAGTGCTGTAGAGTTCATCCTTACTTTGCAGACATTTATTCATTTCGTTCTACCTTTAACAAATGATCGTGGTGATCCTGCTTTTACACAGGCATCTTGAATTGTGCATGATTCAACTTTCATGTTGAAAGTACATCATTAAACACCACTAAAACTCATAGTGAACTTCATTCCACTGTAAGTAGAAGGCAGCCATTAAGAGACTCGAAATACCTTAGACTTAACTGAGAATTTAATAAATAAGAGAAGTTTTGACTTTGTATTTCCATAGAGATTCTTCAGTTAGTGGCGAGCTGGTTGTCCGTGTGGCCCAGGGTAAAGATAGTGGTGACTGCATGGTGAGCAGTCGATGCCGGCTCATAGCGACCTGACAGAATAGAATAGAACTGCTCCGTAGCGTTTCCTAGGCTGTGATCTTTATGGGATCAGAATGCCAGCTATTTTTTTCCTGGGGAGCTGCTGGTGGGTTCACACTGCTGATTTTTCAGTTAGCAGCCAAGTGCTTAATGACTGTGCCACCAGGGCATCTAGGAAAGAACAGGGCCTTGGGTTTAGAAGACTTAGTTGAGTTCATGTTTTGGTGTAAACCCACTTAGCAGTTACATAAATTTGGACAAATTACTTAACTTCACCAATTCTTAGTTTCCTCATGTGTAAAGCAGAAATGATAATGATCTCTACTTCACTGGATTTTTGAAGAATCAAATGACTTAATGTCACTTGAAGTGCATATATGATGGTGATTCTAATGGTGCTATTTGTCACTCAGTTTTTTTGCCAGGGATTGTGGGAAAAATTACAGCAATAATGATGTTTTTTGCCACTGAGATGAATCCTACTCCTAGTGACCCTACAGGGCAGGGTGGATCTGCTCCAAAGGATGTCGTTGGCTGTGATTTTTATGAGAGCAGATTGTTGTGGTTTTTTTCCTGTCATGGAGTCGCAGATAGGTTCAGACTGCCAGCCTGCCATTCAGCAGTTAACTGTTTACGCCACCACGGCTCCTTACAACATGACAGGTGTTCTAAGAGTTGTGTAACAACAACATTTCTACAAAGGTGGATCACTCTAAGTAGTGAATTTTGGTGTTCAGGACCAACCCTCACCACTATAAAAATACTAGAAACTCTGGTGGTGTAGTGGTTGAGTCCTATGGCTGCTAACTAAAAGCTCAGTGGTTTGAATCCAGTAGCTGCTTCTTGGAATCTCTATGGGGGCAGTTCTACCCTGTGTTGTGTGGTTGCTATGAGTTGAATCAACTCGATAGCAATGCTTTTGGTTTTTTGTGTAAATAAGCCACTAAAATCAAGACAGAAATCACTGAAAAAATAATATTGAACACACAGAAATTCATGCAATAAACTTTTAAGAAAAAAAACTAATCTTTGTTTTATTTACATTTAAGTTTAAAAGGACTTAAATTTTCTAATTTAAACTTGACCTTAAGATTCTCTTGATTGACCTTTACTGAGCTGACATTTGGCTCAGTTTTATAATATTAATTAATATATAGCATATTCAAGATAGTCATTTAAATTCTGCATTATATGGAAAAATTCAAATATAAGACGGTTTTAATTACCAGTAGGCTTACCTATTCTGTAATTCAATTATATCACAAAACTTCTTGAAAGATTCTTCTAAGAGTAACTTCTTTTTATTTAAATGTTAGGAACCCAACGATATGAAGTCCTTTATAAATTATTCATATTTCTTCAAATTCTTCTTAGACAGTTGTTTTAGGTAATTCTCAAATGATTTCAAAACAGCATTTAAATTCTAAATGATAGCTTTCTACAACTTAATTCACAGCTTGACGCATTTAAAATGCTGCCAGGGAATTCAGCAACTTTCTGGACCTCCACATAGCTAGGGCTGTCAACTGTGAGAAGTTTTTAGAACCTGCTGACTCGTCTGTAGTTCCTAAGGCCCAGTGGAAAAGCCTGTGTTTCTTCTATTCTTTGTATTTCCTAGTTATTTGCTAGGAGGACTTAGAGGTCGTATCCGTGCTAATTTTATGATAGAGGCATTGTGCTGGGTGTCACCGGCAGGTTGTGTCTGTCTTGTGAGGTCTGTAGTGCAGCCACGTGCATTTTGCTTTATACACTGGGAAGATATTACTGTTAGCTTACTGCTCACATGCCGTGTGTCACAATGAATCTAGTTACCACTTATCCTGTCCTCTTCTGAGTATATTTTCCAGTTGAAAGGGCTCTTACATTCTCCTTCCTGTCCTCCCCCTGTGTCATTTAGAACTGTGCTATAAGCATTTCTGTCCCATGTTACTCATTATTAACTCATACTTTCACTGTACCAGAAGGGGGTTCATGAGATGTCTGTTCAGACGTGGAACAACCAGCATTCAGCGTGTTTTGAACTTGTCTATGAGGATCTTTTTATTTTTATCGTATTTTATTATTGATTGCTGTAAGTGATTTTACTGGGAAAGATTAGCTGTTTATATTAATGAAGTGTAGGAGGGCATTTCCAAAGAAATATGTGAGAATATGGTAGCAGTCATCAGAAGACATCATACAGTGGAATCTTAGAGCAGACTAGGAAATTCTGAAGGAGGATTTTTGTCGCTCATTTGCTCTACCTTGTTTGTCGTCTAGCATGTAGCTTCTTTGTAAAAGCAACTTCTTTTACACTTGGCTTTGTAAGCTTCCTTTTGTTATCTTTTTCAAGTGTGAGAGAAATGGTTATTTGAAAAAATCATACATATTATAAAAATGATGAGGCAGAAATAATGTGGAAATTCTCAAGTTGCCACATGTAGGTGGAGACTCAAAGAAAATTATATAATGACACCACACGTAGGAGTGTAGTTACTGTATTGTGCGTACTAAGTTTATGTGGCTTTTTACGGTTTATAGGAACTTTTACATCTGTGTCTTACTCTAGACATTTGAGTTCTAACTTTGATTGTCATTTATTCATTCCCTGAAAGTTATGGAAAGGTATTTTATCTTCTGCTTCGGTTTATAAATATGACACCTATCTTCTGCATAGGGTTATTATTAGAAATCAAAAATAAATAGTGCCTCTAAAAAAGGTAACTTGGAATTACAGAATGTTTTTCTTCAGATTGTCCATATAAAACATAGAATTGTACAGAATACCAGCAGCTTACTATTTATTGTAAATTCTGTATTTGCTCATCTCACAAATTTTCAAGCTTCTTTGTAAAATATATTATTTTTTAGTTTGAATCCTGATTTGCTCAAGCCCACTGTAACTTGGTGGTTACTGTCTTTTTTTTTTTTTCTAGTGATACTTTAGATGAAAGTTTACAGAACAAATTAGCTTCTCATTACACGATTAGTACACGTACTGTTTTGTGACATTGGTTACAAACCCCACAACATGTCAGCACTGTCCATTCCTGACTTTGGGTGGGGACTGTATCTTTTTAATGTTATACTTTTGGTGGCAGTTTGACCTACAGTTTGACCTACCCAGCAATCATTCAGTTAATTCTGGATTGAATATAATTTTCTAGTTGCCATAGTAGGATAGTAGGGCTGAAGACCAACAGCACTGGTTTCCTTTTCCAATATTAATTTTAGTGCTTTTAGATGTTTTGTCCAACTTATCTCAGTCTAGGAAACTTGATTCAAAAGTTACCGTCAAAAAACCAAACCTAAACCCACTGCCTTCAAGTCATTTCTGACTCACAGTGACCCTTAGGGTTTTCAAGGCTGTAAGTCGTGACAGAAGCAGGCTGCTGCATCTTTCTCCTGCAGAGTTACTGCTGGGTCTGAATGGTTGACTTTTTGGTTAGCAGCCGAGCACTTTAAACACTGCACCATTACTTAAAAAAAAAAAAATGACACAGGTCCCCCCCGCTCCCCGATCTAGGAAATGTAGTTTAGTTCTCTCTAAAGCTTGTGTTGTCTCGCCTCCATTTGGTATGACTAACTTTTGATACCAACTTGAATAAGCCATTAGCTTTTAGTCTGCAGGAATGTGGATCCATAGATATTTCCCATTAGACAAAAAGAAAATCTATAAAAGCGACATCCCCCGGGGCGCGCCTTCCTACCTGGCCTAATGGTCTGAATCTCTGCTACTCTGCACCCCCACAACGAAGAACTGTGTTGGACGATTCCCTTGACATCAAGAAATATTAACTGGAGAGATGTGCGCATCCTTGCAGATAACTTTGACTTTTGTACCATTCCACATTTATGAATCACAGACTCTGTTCTAGGGAATTTGTTTATAAATTTAAAATTATTATCCAACAGAATTATAAACCTTACATATCTTATGTAGTTTTTAATTAGAGTTTACTGAAATAGTAAGGCATTCTTTATTAAATAGCCCTGTTATTTTGATAAAACCTTCATATCAAAACAGACCTCCACTTGTGATGGCTGCACAATTCTGTGAACATACTAAAAACCCACAGATTTGTATGCTTTAAAAGGGTGAACTATAAAACTAGTATTAAAACAAAAACTCCTATTCCACAAAATATTTTCACAAATGAAATATATTCACAAAATATATTCACAACTTGTTTTTAAAAATTATTTGCTTTAGTAAAGACTTTAAGCTTTGGAAATATAAAATTATATGTGGCTCTTTTTGAAAAAACTTTTCTTTCAGTATTTCTCATAGAAAGAGTGTATAGGAACATGTTTCTTCTAGAAACTTCAGAAACTATAGTTAATGAAAAAGACTTTTAAAAATGTGGACATCTTTTGATAGTCACATTGTCTATGTATTCTGGCCCTCCACTCTACACATTTAACTCCTTCCTTTGTATTCATATTTCTTCCTGTCCAGCTTTCACAGGTAGTAAGTAGCTTTTCATAACCATCTTAAAAAGACTCCCACATGTAAATATCTTCCTGTCATTTTGCGAAAGCATTTAGTTGCTATTTCCTGAACTACGAGAGATATACCTGAAAGTGAGCCATGATACTATTAAAAAAAAAGAAACAACCCCCCAAACCAGTAAATATACTGCATAGTAACTTCTGAAATAAAGGCAGCATGAAATTTGGTTGTAAAAATGGCCTTAAAAACATTTTGGATTTAAAGTGAAAAGTCTGCATCTTTGATAAGAAATATTGTAATGTTGATTCTCATATAGGTGGAATATTACCCTGCTTTCTGAAGACTCTTGTTGTCTTACTTGGCATTAACTTTCTAACAGTTAAAGTTGTTCACAACAATGTTTAGAGATAAATGCACTATCAGGGCTTGATTTTTTTTTTTTTTCCTGGTAAATATTAAGACCTGAGTACAAAATGAGGGCTGTAGTGTGGATTAAGTGAAATATCTCAAGGCTGTGCTGGTCTGATAACTGAACCTGGAGTGACCTTTCTCAGACACAATTACAGAGCTGTATGTTTTTCCTTTAATTTCATCAGGGGTTTAATTAGTATACAAATAAAACTTCCCTTATCTTCCTTTCTACCTAATTGGCTTGTCTTCGCTTATATGTGAAGTATGTGAAAGTGGGCTGTAATTAGGGTGACCGAGTTAACCTTTTTTCCTCCAATGTACTGTTGCCTAAAGGCCTCAAGGCCTGAAAACAGCGCTTTGGATTATTGCTCTGCAATCACTGTGGCTGTCCCGGAGGGTTTCTCCCGAGCAGGAGGGCTCTGGGTGCTGCCGGTTCCCACTGCTTCACAGGATCTTCGCTCTTCTCCCCACTAAATGTTTATTGATTATCTCGCTGTTCCAGGCTCAGCCTCCAACAACTTAATATCAGGTGACAGTCGAGAGAGTTCTCCAAGTAATTAGAGTTGAGCATTGGGGGAACAATTAGGAGCAGAGTTATTAAACTTGATTTATCCTATTCTCTCCTGAACAGTTTCTTGGATATCAGAACATCACACTTTCACCATCCACCCTGGTTGAGAAATGAGTGGCTAACCTGCTGCTTATCATTGTTGCTTTGCTGCCTGGAGGCACAGCCTCTTGGTTTCAGTCACTGGGTTGGAGATATTAGAGTCCATAAAGTTTATCATGGGCTTTAATTAGATCATTCTGAACAGAAGGAAAAAGAGTTGAACTTAAAACTATATATGTATGTGTGTGTGTGTTTTGTATACATATACCTATATGACAGATACACATTTAAATATACATGGCATAGACGTGTGTGTGTGTGTGTCTGTATACACACATATATACATACAGTGTATCCATGTATATAAATCTCTTTAAAGTTGGGTGTTAGGCTCTGTAAAGCTTCTACTTTTGTCATCAAAAACAAAATAGGCAAATATTAAGAAAACGCAGAACCTCGAGACGCTTTGTACATCGTGGTACACTGGACACATTCCCCTGAACGTTAGGATCTATGAAGACACATAGAGTCTTTCATGATGTCCTGTTACTCCTCCAGATGAGAATTCTTTGTTTACAGATTGTGTAATCAGGATTATTCTTTTTTCCCCAAACCCCACTGTCTTGTAGTCACCGAGAGGTGTGGTTTGTATCAGTTTGCTCACACCATGTTTTGTTCCTTTTCTGTAATTTTGCTACTAGGACAGGCTTTTCAGCTCTGTCCCCACAGTAGTGACTTAGGAGAGTTTGTTGTCCTGTTCCTGAGAGATGAAAATGAAAAACCATGGAGACAAGAAGACTTAGATATATAGCAGAAATGTTAATGTTGTGTTACATCTTTGGTGACAGGTATCATAGGCTTGCTGAGAAGTGAAGTGTGGTTTTATAATGACTCTGAGATTGTGAATGCTCTTGCATGGGCCCGGTGAGCTTCCGCGTGGAGGCGGCTGGAGACAGTAGTCTGAACCCTGGGTAGGCACACAGAGTTACAGCACTGGTGGTAAGAGTTGCTGAGCAAGAGAATTTAAAGAGATTGCTACAAATTTATTATTTCTGTTGGAAAAAGAATTCAAGCTTTATGTGTAACTGGTGGTGGATCGTCTGAAAAAGAGCATTTTTTTATTGCCAAAAGATGTCAGAAATGCTGGCTTTAGGAAGACTAAAGTGGGTTTTATTTTTTTAAATAAAGAAATCTCATGATACTTCAGTGCCTTTGAATATCTTAACATCAGTGCAAAATAAGTGGGTTTAGCATGGCTGTTTTAATAAAAATTCTGCTTTTTGTTTCAAAAGTTGCTCTGAATTACTGACTGTTCCCACAGTGGGATGTTTCTGAGGATCTGTTTATTACTAAAGATTTAAAATAAAATATGGTATCTGATAAGCAATGACAGCTTGCTTATTTTTAATTTTTCATCTTGTATTTTTCTGATGGTAACTAGACTGAAAAGTGAACTAAAGAATTTAAAAACTTTTAACATTTTAAACTAGCTGAGTTGACTGATGATTGCTTTCAATTTGTCAGATTTTAGACTGAATTAATTGTTCAGCTTCCTGTAGACAGCTTGAGTTTTTAAACTATCCATTGTGAATGCATTAAAAGGATACAGTTAGACAAGTTTTAAATATGAAATGATAGCATTTAGGTTAATTCTTACTAGTTTTGAAGTACAGTTGTGGACATTAATGTGTGGCCAACGTATGAGCAAGAAGCAGAAAACATGCATATATAATCATTTAGCTCACTGGCCAGCAAACTTAATTGAAAAACTGTTTGGTAAGCTCATATTATAGAAATTTAATAAGCAAAAGAATGAGCGAATTTTTAATGATAAGAGAAAAACCCCTGTTCTCTGTACTGCTTTGGATCCCTGAATTTAAATGAAGCCTGGCAAATATGCTTTTAAATTAAGAGTTTTTTATTCTAAGACCGTAAACCCCAAACTTGCGAGAGAAAGTTGCACAGTTACATCTTTAGATTTTAGTACTCAGTGTTTCAGATAAAGGCAGATATTGATCATCAAATTTCATGCTTCTATAACTAGGAGGATATTTTTGACACATAAGTAATTCTTAATGCAAGTATTGTATATTTCTGTTAGTTCAAACTTGTTGATCATATTTGTATTACTTTTCTTGACATTACAGTTACTTCCTTAGAAGCCAGTGAATTCTATTTTGGAGTCCTATTTGTCTGCTGAGGTGCCTGTAATATTATAAATATATTATAAAAATATTATAAATATATTTAGAAGAGAGTAGCCATATTTTTAAAATCTTGAGTTTTCCCTTGTTCTATCCACCTCCTTTCCAGTTTCTCTCTTCTCTCTGTCTCTCATACACACACACACACACACACACACAAACACACACACAATCACTCACTCACTCACTCACTCACTCACACCCTTTAGGCATACACTGGCCGTTATTTCAAACAGACTCTTAAGTTTCATGTACCTTTTCCCTCTTGAAATTTCTATTGTTCCGCTTTTTAAAACAAAATGCAATTTGAGACTATAATGATCAGAGATTTTGAATAAGAAAATTTATTTCTCTTACATGGCATTTTAAAAAATAAAATAGGTTGTATTCTATAGCCAAGCATCTTTCAAAATCTTACCAGTTCTATCGTTCAAATCAGCTAGGTATGTAAAATTTTTGCACAGAATTTGTTAAACCTTGATGTGTAATGACCCACGTCCACTGCTCACTCAGTCTGTATTCTTCTTTTTGTTTAATAGCCTGTGGCATAAATTGAAGTTAATTATCAGGGCTGACAAGTAACTCTGTTTTCTGCCTGCTTGCAGAGTCTCTCCGAGGCAAAGATGGAGCTGAGAAGAAAAGATCAATCTCTGCGTCAGCTCAATAGACATCTTACCCAGCTGGAGCAGGACAAGCGTCGGCTGGAGGACAGCATCCGCGATGCGGAGAGTGCCCTCCGCATGGCAGCCAAGTGAGCATCTGGACCTCGGGGAGATCACTTAAAACAGACAAAAGATCAATTCTCACTTTCATGCTCCGGGTTTTAGCCCTGGATAATACAGTGTTAGAAAACAAAAGTACAGCTGTCTCTCTTTGAAATTCTCTGATACATCCTCAAAAAAGAAAACTCTTAACTCAACATACTAAATGTATATTTTACTGAGACACCACAGAAAACTCTAAGCTGCTGTGTAGTCTATGATTATGTGTGTTTTAGGCTCTGTGGTAGTGTGCTGTCTTTGAGTCCCTGTTTTTATTAATATGAAAGGTAAGATTTTTTTTTTTTATTTAAAAGTTTTGCATAGTGTCCTCTCTCATGTATTCATCATCTTGTTCACCTTATCACCTCCAAAATTTGGCTTTTCATGTCTTACACTAATATTGAAAAGAAATGTTAGTATACAGTCAATGTATGTATCGTGGCATCTTTTTAAATGTAATAAAAGCATATTGGAAGTGGAAAATTCATTTTTAATTTCACAACTGTTGTATACTAATATATTACATCAAAAAAAATACATAGTTTTCAGTGTAAACCAGCCAAGCCAGCCAAGTGCCATACTACTATGTAAATATAATGAGTTTTTTTCTCTTACCAGGTAGTCAATTTGACATACACTGGAGTTTAGATTGAACAGTTCTCTTGGGCAGGTCTTTTGTTGTTCCCCACATCAGATTTCATGGGCTACATTAAGACAGTCCTTTGCACAACAGCTTGGCTAAAAGGAAGTCTATTTAATAAAGATTATAGAAACACCTAATTATGATAATGTCAGTATTTGCCAAATTTGGAATTGGGGATTCCTGTAGTTGTTAAAATTTATAAGTCAATCAAAAGGGTTTTTTTTTTTGCCTGAGAGCAACTCTCTTATCAAGCATAAAATGCCACGAACTATGAATGTAGTCTGTAAACTAGGCCACAGAATGGGACTCTGTAATCCTACGATTCCCCATAAACTTTGTCAGAAGCCTTGGGAAAGTGCTCACACAAAATGAAAGACTAAATTGACGCAAGGTCAAAGTACTTGTGTGTTTAAACACTGACCACTAGTTTTGTTGAAAGTTGTGGAGCTGTGTAACATGGCCACTACAGTAGTATAAGTCATTGTCACCTTATCAAATGTTTTGGGCTAAATCAGTTTTGGACGTCGTTGTTGAGATTCAGTTTCCTCATGTCAAATAAAGGGCTTAGCCTACATAATTTCCAGTGCACCTTGCAGCTCTGAGCATTCTGACATCAATGAAACAGGATTATAAAACCTGTAGATTCACATTTGTGTCTTCAAAACAATGCTGTTTATTTGATATTTGAGAAACCATGACCATGGGTACATGTTCTTAGGAAACTAAAGAAAGCTGATTTGAAACTTGGAGAGCTCACACATCATTAAGAGTTTTCAATTTATAATTTACTAGTACATGTTTGGAAACCCTGGTGGTGTAGTGGGTTAAGACCTGTGACTACTAACCAAAGGTCAGCAGTTCAGATCTGCCAGCTGCTCCTCGGAATCTCTGTGAGACAGTTCTACTCTGACCTGTAGGGTTGCTACAAGCTGGGCCCGACTCTATGGCAGGTTTTTTTTTTTTTTAATTACATGTTATCTCCAACGTTTTCATTTAAACTTAATTTCATTATTAAAGCCAAATTGAATATACAAGACCAATAGAGAAATCTAGAGCCACTGCACATTTCTAGTCAATTTCATAGAGATTTTCTGCACAATTTTTATAGCACAAGTAGCTTGTCTAGTTTTGTATGGTCATTTGTAGGATTTGAAAAGTTTTTTCATCAGAAATAAAAAGGATAAAAGTTTTACCTTCTTCAGCATGTTTTCCATTATCAGTTATTTTGCAGAGCAACATGGACTATTGTGCAAATGACATGATTTCTTTCTTTTTCACTCTTCTTTAACTTTAATAATAGCCTTCAGTTTTTTTCCTCCTTCTAATTTAGGACAGTAGCATAACAGGATAGGATTAAATATGGAAATATACCTGTGACTATAATCAAGTTTGCATTTTTAAAAGGAGAACGGCTGATAATCACTGCTTAATTTTTTTTCCTGTTATAACAAGACTTAGTAAGGGTTCGATTTTAGTAACACTTAATCTTTCTTTTATCTTTTGTAGAGACAAAGAATATGTTGCTAATCACATGAGAATGGTAGAAAATATACTTCATAAGGTAGTGTACTTTTTCTTCAATACTAATCAGTGTGCACAGTGACTGTTGTCTTAATCACTATTTTTATTAAAATTACACAAAATGCTTTACACAAAATGCATACTTTTATTGCTTTTCTTGACTGAAAAGGTACATTATACAATACTGTATTTTAAACTTCTTCCACAGAACATTACTGAAACAGTAGTTTCTCCAAATTAGTATGATTGCCCTTGCATTATTTGTGGTCTGTACTGAGTAACCAGAGGTCATTTCAGCTTCTCATAGGCCTCATAATCATAAAGTGTTTGACCACATTGCCTAACCTCTTACCACTCTTAAACCTACTGTCTTTTGTGTGTGTGTGTGTGTGTGTGTGTGTGTTTAGAGAGGGGAGGAGGGAATGTGTGCGTGTGCACGTGCTAATGTGTTGTCTTGACAGTACTTGTATACCTTAACTAGACAGCAATATTTAAATTTTAATTTACTATCCTTTTTAAAAATGAAATAAAATAGAACAAAACATATAAAAGTGTTGTCTTAGTTACCTAGTGCTACTGTAGCAGAAATACCATGAGTGGATGGCTTTAACAAACAGAAATTTATTTTGTCAGTTTAGGAAAGTAGCAGCCCAAAATCAGGGTGCCAACTCTAGGGGAAGCCTTTCTTTCTCTGTCCGCTGTGAATTAAGGGCCTCATCAGTCTTCTTCTGGGTCTAGCAGGTTTTCAGAACAGGGATCCTGGGGTGAAAGGATACACTCTGCTCCTGGCTCTTCTTTCTTGGTGACTGTGGTTTGCTCTCTTTTTATGTTCATTTCTCTCTCCTTTTATCTCTTATAAGATAAAAGATGATGCAAGCCCTGTTCAGGGAAGGGAAGCTCCGCTTACATTGGAGTGGTGGTGTACCCCACCCTAATCCTCCTTAACATAACCTAATGTTGCCTCATTAACCACAGGCAGAGATTAGGATTTACAACATATAGGACAATTACATGAGATCACAAAATGGAGAACAGCCACACACTAATGGGAATCATGGCCTATTCCAGCCGGCACATATTTTGGGGGAACACAGTTCAATCTATGATGTTCTACCCTTTGACTTCTGAAAATTCATATCCTTGCCACATGTAAAATAGTTTTTCATCCACTGTATCATTCTCAAAGTCTTAAATCAACTCTGAATCCAAATTCCAACCTGGGAAAAAAATTTCCCTTCATCTCTGAGCTTGTGAAATTTGGAATACAAGCTATCTGCTTTAAATTACAGTGGTGGGACAGGCACACAGTAGATGTTCATGTTACAGATGGGAGAAATTGGAGGGAAAGAAGGAATAAAGGGGAACCAGGCAAGTGAAAAATCCAGCAGAACAATTTACATTAATTTTCAAGGCTTGGAAATACTCCTCTGTTCTCTGAGACCATCTAGACAGCAGCAGCTCTGCCCTCCAGTTCCACATGCTGGTCATGTGCTGTGAATTCTGGGTAGGAGTTCCCTGGGCTCTGGGCCTCAGCTCTGCCTTCCAAGCCTACTGGGATTGGATTTGGGTGTCCTCACTCTCCTTGTCCAACTAAGCAGAGATCCCAGCCCCTTAGCTCTAAACCAGGCCCTGTTTTTCTGCCCCTTGGATGTGATGAACCTAGCCCCTCATCTTTGAGTAGCGGATCTGGCCCTATTCCCCTGGCACTTATGAGTGGTATCCCTATACTCTGAAGCTGAGTTGTGGAGATCTGACTCTTTGAACCCTAGGAAGCTGTGGCCCCACCCTTTGAAACCCCAGAGGCCATATCCCTACCCTTGAAGACCAGGGCATCTATAGACGTATGAAATTTATGTCATTTTTCCTGTAAGTCATAATTTAAGGTTTTACTAAAATGCTTTTTTGGGGGGAGCCAATTTCAAGTTATTGGAGGTATGAAAAAGTAAGAGCAGGAAAAAAATAAAGCTATCATCACAATTTTGCATGTATTATATATTTTATACACATGCTTCTGTATTGAGTTGAATTCTAACTGCTTTTTATTTTTTGGAGAGACTTAACCGTTTAACTTTTTGTTGTTGTTGAATTCTTCATTTAAACTATTTTCAGGTGTTCAGTTCAGTGGTTTTTAGTGCATTCCTCATGTCGTGCGATCCTCAGCACTATCTGATTCTGAACCTTCTGTCACTGCCACAGGGAACCCTGTTTCCATCAGGCAGTCACTCCCCATCTTCCTCCACCCCATCTCATCCCTAGCAACAACTACTCATCTGCTCTCCGTGGATTTTCCTGTTCTGAATATTTCATATGCAGGCAGTCATACAATAGTGGTCTTCTTGTATCTGGCTTCTGTCATAAGCATAATGTTTTAAGGTTTAGCCATGTGTAGCATGTATCTCGACTTAATTCTTTTTCATCTATTGCTTCTCTGTTATCAGCTGGTGGGCATCTGGGTGTTTTCACCCCTGAACATTTGTATGCTTGCTTTGATTTGGATGCTTCGGTCAGTTCTCTGGGGTGTGTGCTGCTTGGGTAGATTTCCTGGGTCAGAGAGCAGTTTTGGCAAGGCTGGTGGGCATCGTGGTGGAGTGCTACAGTTGCTAAACAAAAGGTCAGCTGTTCAAATCTATCAGGTGCTCTGTGGAAACTCTATAGGGTGGTTCTGCTCTGTCCCGTAGGGTCACTACGAGTCAGAATTGAATTGAGGGCAATGGGTTTTGTTTTTTATAAGTAATTTTAACTTTTGGAGAAACTGCCAAAATTTTCTATAGCTTCTGCATCATTTTCCATATCTACCTGCCGTAGATGAGGGTTCTGGTTTCTCCACATCCTTGCCCAGCTTATCTTCTATTGTTTTTTTGATTATAGCCATCTGAGTGGGTGTGACATGATATCTCATCATGAGTTTGACTGGCTTTTTTTAAATGACTAATGATGTTGAGCATTTATTCTGTGCTTGCCGGCAAATTGTACATCTCTCTGTTAAAAGCTGTGTATCTAGAGAGAAGTGTATATTTAAGATCTTTGCCCTTATTAAAACTATGTTGTCTTTTTGTTGTTTTTAAGGGTGTTTATACTTTGGATCAGAAACCTCATTGCCATTGAGTTGATTCTGACTCATAGTACCCTACAGGACGGGGTATAACTGCTGCATGAGGTTTCTAAGGTGTAAGCTTTAGAGAAACTGACTGACACTTCTTTCTCCTGCAGGGCAGCTAGTAGGTTTGAACTGCTGGTGTTTCAGTTAACAGCCTTACCACTGTACTACCAAACTCCAAAACCAGACCCACTGTTGTCAAATTGATTCTGACTCATAGTAACCCTCTAAGACAGAGTAGAACTGCCTGGTTGGGTGTCCAGGGCTGTAAATCTCTATGAAGGCAGACTGCTACATCTTTCTCCCATGGAGAGGCTAATGGATTTGAACAGCTGGCCTTTCAGTTAGCAGTCAAGTTCTTTAACCACTGTATCACCAGGGCTCCTGACTGTGCTGCCTAGGACTTCTGTAATGTGGATGCTAAACCTTTGAAATGTAAATGCTTTGTGAATATTGTCTACCATCTGTAGGTTGTCTTTTCACTGTCTTCATATTGTCCTATGATGCACAAGGATTTTTTTTTTATTGATGAAGTGTAATTTATCTATTTTTGTTGTTGCTGCTTGTGCTTTTGATGTCATAGCTAAGAAATAATTCCTAATCCAAGATGATGGAGATAACCCCTATGTATTCTATAATGTGCTATACTTTTGCTCTGGAAGATTTATCTCTTTAATAAACCAAAAGCCAAAAGTTTTCTGCATACAACCAAAACATGTCAAGGTACAGAGTAGCAGGGGCAAAGATCTGGGTATCATGGTTTCAGAGGACATCTAGGTCAATTGGTATAACATAGTTTATTAAGAAAATGGTCAGCATCCCACTTTGGTGAGTGGCATCTGGGATCTTAAAAGCTGACAAGTGGCTATCTATGAAGCATCACTTGCTCTCAGTCCACCTGGAGCAAGACAATGAACATCAAAGAATAAGGAAAATATAAACTCGAGAGACAGAAAGGGACATGTAAACCAGAGACTACATCAGCATGAGACCAGAAAAACTAGATGGTACCTGGCTACTACCCATGACTGCCTTTACAGGCAACTCAACGAAGAGTACCCGATGGAACAGGAGAAATGTAGGGTGCAGAAGTTGAACTTTCTTAAAAAGACCAGATTTGATAGTTTGGCAGACTGGAGTGTCAGCAGGTGATTTGGCCCCTGGAACTGAAACCATTTTGGAAGCCAAGTACTCAGACAAAGATTGAGTTGGCCGGTAAGGCATAAGATGAAACAGATGAAGAGTGTACTTCTTGGCTTCAGTGGATACGTGAGGCTAACTGGGCAGCACCTGTGCAGAGGTGAGATGAGAAGAGAGAAGGGGACAATAACTGGTTGTGGTTGAATGGAAATGGGAAATATGGCATGGAGAGGATGATTGTGCAGTCACAGTCATAACAAAGGATGTGTACGTTTCTGTATGGGAAGCGGACTCAAATTACAGAATTTCACGTAAAACAATGAAAATAATTGGAAAAAAATCATTAAACAAAAAAGATCTAAGTCCTTAATTGTTTTTGAGTTAATTTTTGTGTATGATGGATGGTATGGGATACAACTTCATTCTTTTGCATTTTGGCCGGCCGGTTTTCCCAGTACCATTTGTTGAAAGGATTAGTCTTTTCTCATTTAACCATCTTGAATCCCTGATTGAAAATCAGTTGACTATAGAGGTTTGGCTTTAGTACTAGATTCTTAGTTATATGCCATTGATCATGTCATCTGCAAATAAGAGATAATTTTACTCTTGTTTTCTAATTTGGATGCCTTTTGTTTCTTTTTCATGCCTGTGAGGCAGGATCAGCTCAGCATCAGTAGGTTTGGTTATTTTATTTTTATTTTTTTTGGTAACTGCCCTTGCTATATGTTCCAGCACGGTGTTGAATAGAAGTGGTCAGGTGAATGTTCTTGTCTTGTTACTGACCTTAGAAAGAAAAAGCCTTCCGTCTTTAACCACTATGTTGTTACCCTTAATTAGGTTGAGGAATTCCATTCTGTTCCTAGCATGTAGAGCATTTTTAGTCATAAAAATATTTTAGATTTTGTGCAGTGTTTTTTTCTGCATCTTTTGAGATGACCATACTTTTTTTTTTTGTCTCTTCCTTCTATTAATATGGTACATTACATTAATTGCTTTTTATATGGGAAACCACTCTTGCTTTCTTGGGGTAAATCCCACTTGGTCATGAAGTATAAGCCTTTCAATATGCTGCTGTATCTGCTGTACTGGTATTTCGTTGAGGAGTTTTGCATCTGTATTTATAGGGGGTATTTATCTGTTGTTTACTGGTGATATCGTGGATACTGGTAATACTGGCCTCATAGGTAGGACAAATGAAGAATTGTTCCTACTTCTAGTTTTTGAAAGATTTTGAGACAATAATTGGTGTTATTTCTTCTTTAAAGGTGTAAATTTGTCACTGAAACCTGGTCCTGGGCTTTACTTATTGAAAGTTTTTTGATTACTATTCCACTCTCTTAGTGTAGGATTGTTAAAGTCTTTCATTTCTTCTTGAATATGTTTTGGAACTTTGTATGTTTCTAGAATTTTTTCTATTTCATCTATCTTTTCTAATGTGTTCACAGTATTCTCTTATAATCCTTTTTTATTTCTGTATCACTGATAGTAGTGTCCTTACGTTCATTCCTGATTTTAGTGACTTGTCTCTCTCTCTGTCTCTCTTTTTGGTCAGTCTAGTTAAAAACTTAGCTAGATTTTTGATCTTTTCAAAGAACCACCCATCCTAGTGGATGTGAAGTGGTGTTTCCATTTCTGTGATGATCTGTACAATTGATCACCTTTTCATGTACTTATTGGTTATTTGTATATCTTTGGGGAAATGTCTTTTCAGATACTTTGCCCCCTTTTAATTGGGTCACTTGTGTTTTCATTACTGAATTGTTAGAGTTCTGTATATATTCTAGATACAAATTCCTAAAAACATAAAATAAACCTGCAAACTCGGGCATAAAGACTGGTGGGCTGGTACCCTTCAGCATACCTCTGATATTGCTGAGAGTAGAGATTTTCTTTAAATAAAGAGCTCCCTCAAACATGCTTAACATTTCATAGTACTTGGAAAAAAGAGAAGGTAGAATAACTACATAAAAATAAACTTCAGCCAGGATAATTGCATCATGTGTCTGGGTTATTTAAGATTATGTGTGAGAAAATTAAATGAAGCAATTATTTGTTGGGTGGCACAGTGGTTAAGAGCTGAGCTGCTAATGTAAAACTTGATAGTTTCAATCTCCCAGCTGCTCCTTGGAGACCTATGGGGGCAATTTTACTGTGTCCTTTAGGGTTGCTATGAGTTGGAATCAACTCGATGGCAATGGGTTTGGTTTTATAGGGTTGCTGTGAGTCACAGTTGACTTGATGGTAACGGGTTTAACCAGATGCTCAACAGAGAGATGTCTTGGTTTATGCAAATACCAGTGAAAATGAGGAGATTTAAGAAAAAACTGGAATGTAGTGAAGAATCTGAGAATTTTATGGAGCAGCTTTTTATTTAATTGGGTGGATGACTGGGTGCTTGAGGGATTTGGAAATTGCTTGGGCCCTATAAGTTTGGAAGGATTAACTAAAGTGCATCCTATGTGTGATCTTAGTGTTTTATGAACTTCTAAAGTACCTGAAAAATCCTCATTGACAAGTGTTAAGTAACTCATCTGAAGGATAAAACAGGAAACCATAATCCAGAAACCTAGACTCTAGAAGAGTCTACAAATCCGTTAAATGTATCAGGCTGAAGTGGCACCAGAAGGAGATACAGAAAGTTGCAAGAGCTTTGTTGACACTCTTTTGGATTTATTTCTTCAGTAAAATTACTTAAAAATGCTAATCCATCATAAAACACAACATTTAACTAAGGACAGTTTAATTCAATAAATACTTTTTTGAGTGCATACATTTTTTGTCAAACAATGTAATAGCATCTGGGGAAACAGACTGCATATATAGTAGTATATGTGTGTTTGTGTGTGTGTACATATATACACACGCACACATATATATGTATATGGGTACACACACACACACACACACACACACACACATATATATACCACCATATATATATGGTAGTTCCTTTCCTTCAGGAAGAAGGAGAGGGAAGCAGATAATTTCAGTGTATCATGGGAGGTATATATCTATAAGATGAAATTTTGTGTCTATTTAGATAAAGTTACTTATCTGCGAGGTATATTTAGAAAGCATGGAGGCTGGATGAAAGTTCCTTGGGAGAAAATACTGCCTGAGTGGGATCTTGAAGAGTGAGTGAGGGGAGATGGAAAAGGAATCCCAGCAGAGAGCAAATGCACGGAAGTATGGACAGCCGTCTGTCCTTGCTGAGTATGAAGTTCCAAGTGGGTACAGGAGATGTGGCTGACTGGGGCAGGTAGATGCCGAGTCATGGAAGAATTTTTTTTGTTTTTATTTCTGCCACAGTTAAAACTTGGGATCTTATCCTGGGGACAGTGGGGAGTCACTTGGGTTTAAGCCAGAGAGTGTCATGGTCAGATTTCCTTACTGAACTTCATCTGGGGTGACCAGATTTGCACACTAGGTGCCGTGAGTGATGAAGGTTGTTCTGAGAGGCATGAGGCTGTAATCAGAGAACTCTCTAGGAGACTGTGAGGCCAGCGATGGTTCTGTGGTAGAATGTTCACCTTCCGTGTAGGAGACCCAGGCCTGAAGCCTGGCCACTACACCTCAAAAGTGGCCACCACCCTTGCCTGTTAGTGGAGGCTTGCATGTTGCTGTGATGCTGGAGAGGTTTCAGTGGAGCTTCGGGACCAAGAGACACTAGAAAGAAAGGCCTGGTGATCTACTTCCAAAAAATCAGCCAGTGAAAAGCCTGTGGATCTCAACAGTCCGAACTGACTATGCATGGGGCTGACGAACAGCAACAACACTGGGCTGGGAAGGTCTGAACCAGAGCAGTGATGGTAGGAGGTGTCAGAAGGAAAGAACAGGAAACGCGTCTTTAGTACAATCGCATATGGAGAAGAAAAGGGCCAAAAGAGGATGTTTCCCATGATGGGGCAATGCCGTGAACTGATATTGGGGATATGAAAAGGAAAAGGAGGGACTTAAATAGTAGAGAGAAAAAAGGGAGACAGTGATGGGTTTTGCTTTGGAAATACCACATTTAAGGTAATCAAGAATAATTTGCAACTTATGTGCCTAAACCTCAAGGGAGAGGTCAGGTCTCGTGCTAAAGGTTTGAGAAAGATTGACATAATACTTTTTGGCAAAGGGGGAAGGTGTTATAGCAAATTGACAAGAGAAACAAGACATTGTAGATAAATGGGAGGCTAGAAAATACATTTTGGGAGATTAATTATGCCAGTAGAGTTTGAAGTCTTTGAGGGATGGAATTCTGTCTTCCTAATTTTTATGTCCTCTATGTTTGTCACAATGCCTGGTACCCAGTAGGCACTTAATGAATACTTGTTCCCAATACTTTGAATACTTCTACCAGTACATAGTCTCTCAATGTAAGTACAGCTATGTCTAGATTCTAGTAGAAGTCTTGCTGATATTGTTACCTGCCTTCTTTATTATTTGATTGCTAAAAATAGCACCTATGTTTACTTGGCCTAATCAAGAGCTAAAGCAGCACCAAATCAATTATAGGAGCCTGAAATCAATTATAAGAATGTGTCTAAGAAAGACAATGATGCAAACAGAGAATTCACGGAGAATAGCCAGTTTGATTCTTCTGAAATAGGGTGAAAGGGGATTACTTGTCTTCCAGAGTGGACTGTGGAATAGAATAAACAGGATATGGCAGGTGAAGACAGTCAAGTCTTTAAATGTGATTTTATAATTTTACCTTAAAAATGGTTTACTGAAAGTTATAATCTTAGAGGGTCATCTTTGATTTTTACTTTTCAGTGCATTATAAGGAGTAGAAAGCCCATGCAATAAATTTTAATTTAGGAAACTGACAGTATTTTAAAAGTTGAAACTTAATCTTCTACCCCCAAAACCCCGATTTTCACTGGCTCATTAGTGACTCTCTTGATGTTTTTTATGGTCTTTGAACTCCTCTCCATTCGCACTTTCTTGGTCCTGGTTCCTGAAGATCGCTGCGCAGGACACACAGGTGTTAGCACAGCTGGCTTGCTGATGACAGCTCCATCCATATAGCTGTCTTGTGTGTCATCATTCGTATTGTTCAGTGTCATTCTGACCTAGCCAAGCTAAAAATGGTACTGCAGCTCAAGAGGGATTTAAAAACCTTGACGAGCTAAAGATAAGACCCTGCAGAATGTCATGTACATGTGCTTAAGTGTTTTTAGCTTAAACCCATCAAACTACCAAATTTTGGCATGCCTTAGTTTTTTCCCTTTGGAATAATTTACCCTAGGAAAAAAAATATCTCTGTGAGGACTATAAAAATTAGTAGATTTATTTCTCTGTTTCCAAGTGTGAGTTCTTCTGTTTGTTTAGATAGCTCAAGGCCACAGTAATCTGTTTGTGGGGTGCATTGTATGATAGATAGCCTACACCACAGATTTATCATGCTGGCTAGGGTCTTTATAAGATGTCCACAATTAAATTACCCTATTTCCCAGCTCAGTAATTTGATTCAAGGGGTCAGTTTTTCAGATCCTTAATTGGGATGTAACCAGGCTAGTAATTTGATTCAAGAGATCAGTTTTTTTCAGTTCCATAATTGGGATTAACTATGATTTGTAGCATGGTAGTGGTAGATTTTGCCCTCTTTCTTGGTGACAGCAGCTGGCAGTCATTGGAGAGTTCTGGCTCTGCTCCAGAAATGTAAACTTTGCTTGCTGCAGAGCCCTTGTGGCACAGTGGTTAAGAACTCAGCTGCTAACTGAAAGGTCAGCAGTTCAAATCCACCTGCTGCTCCCCGTGGGGCAGTTCTCCTCTGTCCTATGGGGTTACTACAAATTGGAGTTGACCCAATGGCAGTCGGTTTGGTCTGGTTTGGGCTCGCTTAGTGCCTTCTTCTGCTGAGAGCCGGCCATGGGCTCATTCCAGCAGGTATGGAGCACAGCATACATCCTAGGACATTGTAGTTTGAGAATTTTTCTATGAGAGGTTGTAGCCATTGTATGAGGATGATTGCTACACAGGAAACATGCCTCTTAGCGTAATTGTGTGTGTGTGTGTGTGTGTTGGTCAGAGAAAGAGGGCTGGAAGGAGAGAGGAAGAGAGAGTGAATGAATGAATATGAATAAATGAATATAAAGGAAAATGCCCAGAAGTTCAGCAAAACTAGTGAGGAATATGAGTTTGTTTAAATAATACTCTCTAGTGCTTATCCTAAAACTGCTTTATGGAACCTAGGAAATTTTTGGTTTGGTTTTGGCTTATCAGATTCTTGGAAGGAGCCCTGTTGGCACAGTGGTTAAAATGCTCAGCTGTTCAAACCTACCAACCACTCTGTGGTGAAACAGGTGGTGTAGGCTTCTGTAAAAGTGACAGCGTGGGAGACCCTATGGGGTGGTTCTCCTCTGTCCTGTAGGGTCACAGTGAGTCAGAAGCAACTTGACAGCAAGAGGTATTGGGATCAGACTCTTGCCTGTTGTTTCCACTGCACTGACACACTCTGATGCCAACTTCAATCGGTGGGCAGGTGTCAGAGTCCAGGACCTGTCCACATTTTTTCCTCTGTAGGGCTTGTGAATTTGGAATGGCATTCTTATTTGCTGGCCTACTTACTAGGAGTCTCCATGTGCATAACGATTTTCTCGCTGTTCGTGTTGTTACAGAGTATATCGTGCAGACTGGTCCCTTGTCTCTCCATTCACACCGCTGTGCAGGTGCCTAGCTCCCGTCTTTAACCATGTGCTCTGTTGATTAGGTGTGGGACTGGGGGGTCAGTAGTTAGGCCAGAAAAAAGGTTGCCCTAGGTACTCGCCAGTCATGTTGTACACTAGATTGTGAAACAGGACCATGCACCAGGAGATAGTATGCTTATTTTATGAAGCACTAGGAAAAAGAGCTGAAATGTGGGAGATGGCACCTTGTGTTGGAGGATAAAAGATTGACTCCCAAGAAATTGTTCATCAGTTCTCTGGTGATCGGTGGTGGTCATTTTTAAAAAAACTGCAGATCGTGAAACATGATAGTCTTTCCTCCAGTATCTCTAGGGCAGGAGCTGGCAAACGTTCACAGTGAGTGTCCAGTAGTAAATATTTCAGGCCTTGTGGACCAAAAGATCTGTCTCTAAAGACAGTAGATACGTGAATAGTCCAAGAAAACTTTATTCGGAATAACAGGTGATCGGCTGGGTTTGGCGCTTGAGCTGCAGCGGGCTGACCCTTGCTCTAATGTGTAGGATGAAATAGAAAATGAAAAAGAGAAAGGAAAGCAACGAGGAGTGAAGGGAAGTGGGAGCAGGTGCGCAAGGGGAGACTAGGACGAGTCAGGAGAACGGGAGAAGACAGACGGGAAGGTGGGACAGCGGGAAGGGAGCTTCGGGGACCCGTCGGGGCCGTCTTTCTGTGGGTGCGTCCGCGGTGAGAACCTGTCCCGGAGGCATCGGAGGCCGCGGTCGTTGTGAGGTGCCGGGGAACCCCTTCTGACTCATCACAGCCCTGTGCCCCCCAACAGGAGAAGGCTGTCGCGGCCACTGCGTCGCATCTCACCGAGGGTCTTTTTTCTGCCGACCCCTTCCTTTACCGAGCGTGGTGTCCTTCTCTAGGGGCTGATCCCTCCTGGTAACACGTCTGAAGTAAGGTGGCTGTAGTAGATTGGAGTAAATAAAATGAAACAATAGATTGGAATAAATAAAATTTTGGACAAGAGTAACAGTCTGAAGACCTAGTATCTTAAATTTATCCTTTTTTTTTTTTTAGCTATAATCTTCACTTCTGTCTTGGTGTCCTGTCAATAAAATCTCAACTACTGCCACGTTTCATGAGTGTTTTGTTTTGTTTTTTTAATTGAGACCTTAGATCCAGAGAGATTTATAGCTGTGTATGATAAAAAACTTATAGGTCCTCATTTTGAGAGATGAGCAAGTTTTCTTTAAAAATGACTTATTTAAGTTTCATGGTGGATAAAGCTAGCAGCAATAGCTTTTTGGTGTGCAATAGAAGCACAGAAAATTTATAAAGCAGAATGGTGGCTTGTGAGTCCAGTCTGTAGAGCAGCAGGGACAAGACCACGCTGGTCTTAGCACTCACATCTGGCATAACATTGCTGTAATAAAGTAACTGCGTACTTGTAACCCTGACTTCTTAGAAAGTTTAACTTGTTTTTCTCTCTGTAATTCTCTTGTTTTTTATGCACGTATATTAGGAAGGCTTTATTTCTGAAAATATGTAATAAGAAAGGAAGAATGTAAACTGGTATTTCTAAAAGTAAAAATTTTAGAATGCAGTGATACAGGTATTTTTTCTTTCTTCTTTGTTAATGGCTTGTTAAAATATTATGAAATTGTACACCTTTTTGAATGTTATAAAAGGTGTATACAATTTTACAGTTGGGATTTATATTGGGAAATTATAAAAATTAATTATAAGGTAGAGATGAACTGTTAGCCACTTTTCAGTAGAAAAACATGTATATTTTTATTGCTTACATCTATAAATAAGAGACGAAGGAATATAGAATCTTAATTACATGATGAAAAAGGATGTACTTTAAACAGGATTAAAGACTAACTTTTGAAATTATAATTTAAAATTTGAAATTATAATTTAATCCATAAATGGGTTACTCACAGTTGTTTCACTCCTAATTCCCATTAAAATTTGTACTTTAAAAGGTGAATCTACTTTTTCTTTAAGAAAGATAGTAATTTTACTGTTCTAATATTATAACTTAAAAAATCTTTTTGACAGTAAAGCAGTTTGCTCTGTGTTCTCAATCTTGAAAAGAATCCTTGTGAATGCACTAAACTGTATTCCTAAAGAAGTTCCGCATGCTCTCTTTTCCAGCTTTACTTTGTTCTCAGCCTGTCTTCTTTTTCTTATGAACTCATTGAATCCCCTAAGTTGAGAGTCCTCTTTGTGCTGTTCCTCTGTGTTGAATCTGTTCTGTTTATCTGTATTTACACCCTGAAAATCATGCTGTTGTGCATTTATTCTGACCAGCCTCCTCCCCCCTCACTCCTGTTGCTTCCTGCACCTTTGCGGCACGGTGAGGTCTGTGCTTGTCTTAGGGACACAGCTCTCTAGTCCCACAACATGATGCTTTGATTCCATTTTTCCATTAAAAGAAAATAATGCCTAGCCATTCTTTTTGTAACACTTTAAGAAATGGAAGAAGAAAAGCCAGGACAGAACAACTTTTCCTCTGCATATTTTGAGAACATTTTAGTACCTACTCTTTAGGTTTCAGTTTGATTTAAACGTGCAGGAAATTCAAACTTTTGGTAGAGATATTTGTGATACTGTCTGTTATACATCATGAGGCACTGTCTCACGCTGACACTGTCTACATTCAACAGATAATTAATGATGAAATGAAAATATTAATGCTTGCATATTTTGTGAATAATGCTATAATTATGATGTTTGTTATTAGGTTTAGCAAGCAGCTGCATTTTTTTTGTCTGTCCAAAAAATTGTTTAATAAGGTAAGTTAAATAATATTGTAGAGCAAATGTTAATTTGATAGTAAATCACAGTTTGAAATGATGACCCCCCCAATGTAATATGGTGTATAGAGTTTATTTAAAGAATATGAATTGTTGGTCATTGTATGTCCATCTTCACAGATATAGTCTGGGGCTTGGTATTAATCTGTGAAAGGACCTCCAGTGCTCGAGCTGGGTTGTGGATTATACCTACATTGCTTATAGTTTTTTTCTCCCTTCTTTGCCCATATTAGCAATCTACTTTTGTACTTTGACATCCAGGATTTCCCTAGTGAATTTTGTCACAGAAAAAAGAGAATCATCAATATCGCAGTTAAACTTGACTTTCAAAGCTAATAGTATCTCATTTGGGGGCTCAAATTTAATAAATTTTCTTTGATTCTGGGTGAGTTTTTAAACATCAAACAATGAATTGGCCAGGGTGCAGTAAAATATTTAGATCTATTGACTATGGTTCAGAAGGGTAGAAGGCAAAACACTAGTGGTTTGATGTTGATAAATTCTCAGTACCTTAATCCACATTAATGTTTTCTTTTATCTGTGTGCACATCAGTGACAAAAAAGCAAGAGAAGTCACCATACATATAAAATGTGAAACCTAAAGCAAATATATTTGTGAAATATGATTTATCTTGTTATGTTAAGTAAGATTAATAGCATTCCCACCCTGACTGAAGACTCTAGTGGGTAAATATGTATTATGAATTAGGACTATGGCATACTTAGAGTGCTCACACTATTATAAATATTGTATTATAGTGTATGTTTTTGTAGCCATTGATACTGACAGAGATTCTTCAGATCAGCTTGGGAAAGATGAGAATTTGTATGCCAGTGTCTTGCCATGGACAGTTAAAGATGTCACCATACGTTAGTGTGCCTTTGCCAGTTAAAAGATGCCATTTGGAACAGGATAGTTTAGTGGGATGTGTAAATTTCACATACAGTTCATACACATACCAGGAAAGAATTTAAATGGTTGGACAAGCTTGCCCATGTAGAACAGAAATACGAAGGGGAGATTTTCTGTCTTATGTTATTGCCAAGTTACATTTGAAATTGCTCAGATGAAATTAGAAATATAAACATGTCTATTTAGGCAGTCGGTGCTTTTTACATTATTGTCCTATTTTTGACATTTATACCTCAGAGAAATTCTTTATTTCCTGTGTCTTTGATCCAGTTGTATAATATTTATCAAGGAAATATATGCTATCAAAAAGATAAATCATTAAAACCTATTCAGGCATAAGGCAAGTTAGAAATTATGTCTATATATGGTAACTGCTGTCACTAAATTATGTGATTAAAAATAAGTGTTAATGGTGTTAAATGCAAACTCAGCCATGGAATTTGAAGGCTGTTGCTAAGTTTGGAAGTTGAAACCCAAACTACCTGTTTCTGAACCTTTCCTCCTGTCCGTTTGTGTTCTATCGGGAGCATTTTCTCGTTCTTCCAGAAGGTGGCAGTGTGATATCAACTGCATGTGATTCCTTTAAGGGCTAGAGAATCGGTATTTCTTCTACATCTGTGATGTGTTTGTATTGTTACCTTTCCGAATACTTACAATATAGTAAAAATACTACTGATTTTATCTAAGTGTTATCTTATTTAGAAGTAGCGTGACTGGATTGGTTTATATGTAGTTAATCATTAAGGTTCGACTTTAAAGAAACGACTGCAATTTAAGAGTAGACGAGGCAAACAAACCTCTTATATTTCAAAAGTATCCTTTTGTCATGTGTATATTTGTTTTTATTTCAGGTTCAGATTATTAATGTTTTCTTTTCAAAGACTAATGCCTGTTAACAGTCTTATCCAGTATGTATCAATTAACATCAGCTGACAGTGTTACTAAGAAAATGAAAATCATTTGGGGACTGCTGTGTGTGTGTGTGTGTGTGTGTGTGTGTGTGTGTGTGTGTGTGTGTATTTTATTTTTTAACTTTGTGAATATGTTTTTCCTCCTTCCCTTGTTTTTGAGGATAGAACTGTGAAAAAAGGATTGGAAACCTCTGGATCAGAAGAGCTCCAGTGACTTCCCTTTCCCTCCCTCATTGCAAGCAGGAGGATGCTTTTTCTTCTTAACATTCTACCCTAGCACTCTGAATTAGAGATTTATTTGCAACGAAAAATCAATTAGTCCTAAATTTATTCATGGATTTCAGGTCCAGCGATCAATGCAAGTCCACTCAGTGGGCTCAAGGGGACCCAGTTCATCCCAGTTAATGTGTCTGAAGGGGAATTACCATTGATGCTGTTTTTTTTCCCTTTAGGTCAGAGATCAGATCTCGCTGTCACGGACTGCGGCAAGTAGCAATGACTTCACCCTGCAGCTACCCAAACTGCACCTGGAGACCTTTGCAATGGATGGGCTCAAGGGCGGGCCAGAGGTGGTAGCATGCCAGGTTAGAGTCTAAATAACATTGTTTGCTGCTGAGAGGTGGAGAAAAATAAATTGTTCTAACTGGAGAGAGGAGAACCTCAAAGTATTGTAAATAACAACTTAAAGGAAATGCAAATACTTTTCTTCATTTTCCTTCTATTATGTAATTATATATTTCACAAATATTTTTTTTTCCTTTAACACTTAGAAGTAGCCTGTTAAAATCCAGAAAAGTATTTTTACTTAGGAAGAAAAATACCTGTGTTGTAGCTAAGTCAGTGTTAAAAGAACACACTTTTCTATCATCTGAGAACAGTAAGACACTATGCTGTTCTCTCTCTCTCTCAGTCTCAGTTTGTTGTTCTTACCATTTTGAAATGAATCATTTGAGATAAAATGGCCAGAAGAAATACCTGGAATTTTAAAATGTTCATTCCAACATATATCCAGCGTTTCTTATGTGGTCACTCAATTTCGGCAAAACTGGAACCTGACTTTACTTCACATTGAAGGATATTTTACCCTTTACTGTTTAGATGCATATTGTAATATGTGCAGATCAGACTGTTTCATTTATAAAGTTCAAAACTTCAAATCATAAAACTCTAGATAACTTTTAAGTAAACTTCTTTATTTTCTGATACTATAGTTACTTTTATATTCAGTGTTGCCATTCAGCACTGTGATAATTTTTTTCCTTAGAGTTGCATTGTTTTTTAATTGGACAAAACAAATCTCAGTGTATGCTTCATTTTCCTTTTAATACTCGTGTCTTCACTAGAAAAATACATTTTTGTTATGTAAATTACAGGGAGCCTGATGATCCAAAAGACGTTGCCCTTGCTCAGTAGGAATTTAGGTGATTCAGTGTACTTAAAGAGAAACTTACATTAAAACTCACTGTACCACATTTTGAGGTTTTAAATAAAGGTTTTCTTTTTTTTCTATCCCTCAGTTTATAATCTTGTGAAATTGTTGTTTTTGTACAGAATTAACATCAGTTCTAGTTGGGCTATGTTAATTTCTTCTACATGCACCCACCCTCATTTTAATTTATTAATACCCAAATTTATAACCTACAAAGAATAAATATTCTTTGTTTCTTTTACTAGATTGTCTACCAGTATCTCTAACATGTATATGTAAAACCAGGTGTAAAATATATTTACGTTATAGGCCAGAATACTGCACCACATTTTAGTAAAAGATTGAGGTACATGTTTTAAATTTAATTGTCAGTACTTATAAATTTCATTCACTGTAACCATTAATACAATATGATTTGAGACTTTTCACGTGGTTGACTATCTTGATTCAGGCTCTAACAGGGTTTAGTGTGTGCACACCAACACACAATTGGTAATACACTTCAGAAAAAAAGTACTATATTAATTGAAGAGTAGTTAAACTGATACTGGCTATCATTTGAGTGAGCACTACCATGTTCTGGGCACGTGTTTAGCTCTTTGGATGCATGATCTCATTTAATTCTCACAATAGGTCTGTCAAATAGATAGCATTATCTCTATTTTGCAATTGAAAAACAATGATAAGGACAACAGCAACAGGTAGAGCAGTTAATTGCTGTCCTCAGATCAATGGCAAGCAAATGCCAGATCCCAGAACCTGAGCTGAATTCTAGGTGTATTTAACTGTAAAGCCTGAGCTGGTGAATGGAACGCAAGAAAAATCTAAATCTCTTGTTAGATGGTAGGGATCTTAGGGATTTTTAATAGAGTTTTCCTTTACTTACTAGATATTAATTATACATCTGTATATGACATATGTCATAATTTATGCTGTGTTATAGGCAAGAAACTTTGTTCCCATCTAACCATTTGACAGCTTAGTGATAGAATATTATGAAACTCTACTTTTTACTTTTTGGCAATATAAAAGTATAGGTACATATTATGGTATTCAGCATCAGTGTGGCTTTGTGTTCTGATTCTGTACTGATGAAGCAAGCAGACTATTCAGAGTGCCTGACTTTTGCTTACGAGGAAAGGATTGCTGTGCAGTGATGGTTATGCACTGTGGAAGTGCGTGGCCATTTGGCTAACTTGCCCTGCTGTCATTTGGAGCAGCGGAACCTGAAGTTTTCCTGGACAACTGCTGTCTGTCTTCCCCAAAGGAGCAAGCCTTGTTATAGATGTGCGCCTACACAGAAAGGAGACCAGTGGGTACTACTGAAAGCCTAAGAGGATGAGTGGATTACTTACTCTGTCTGTCCCCTAAGGAGCGTGTGACTGATACTTTGCCACAGGAGAAAATCCAGCCTAACTTGCCTCTGTGATCTGCTAGCTTGTAGCCATGATTTCCTTCACTGCAAAAAAAGAGGTAAAACACCATGGATGCTGGGACCTGTGCAAATAAATCAAACTAAACCTGTTGTCATCGAGTCAGTTCCAGCTCACAGTGACCCATAGGATGGAGTAGAACTGCCCCATAGGGATTCCAGAGCTGTAAGCCTCACAGAAGCAGATTGCCACCTCCTTCTCCTGTCAAGCGCCTGGTGAGTCTGAACCTTTGGCACGTTGGGTTAGCAGCCCAGTGCCTGCCCGCTGCTCTCCCGGGGCTCTTCGCAGGCGTGTGGCGGGGTGAAGTGAGGCAGTGCACATGGGTTAGAGAGCACTGTGTCTAGCGCACAGGGGACTGGCATGAGTGACAACAGTTATACTGTTGCATCCTCTCCTCTGCAGCACCCCTGTGAAGGAAAGGTAGGCAGCATTAGCCTGTTTTGTTACGCTTAAGTATGTGCCTGTGTGCTTAGTTTTACTTTGAGGACTGATTCTTTGAGAACTTTCTCTTCATATCTGTCCATGTGGTTCCTTTCCTCTTCCTTTTTTCTTCAAAAGCTTTAATAATTTTGATCAAGATCAGCTTGTTTTACCTTCTTTACATTTCCTTGTCACTTGATGTTCCAGGGAGGCCATCAATCCAGTGAAGTGTTTTCTTTTCTCCCCACTAGGGCTCTGGGTACTTCTTTCGTCTAGTCTAAGTACCTATGCCGTGTTTAGGACTATTACCCATATAATTTTATCTCCCAAGTGACAGAATATCGGACTTTTATTGAAATACTGGAAAACAAAAACCAAAAAAAACAACAAAAAACCCCACAACAGATTAGACCAATTAGTTGCAGCTGATAAGGCCACCACAGCAGGAATGCAGAGGACTTTCTAGTAAAAATACTCTGTAAGGATAACACTTATTACTAGTGGCCTTGTATTTTGAGGTGTGTTTTTCGAACTGTGAGGAGGAGTACCGGTGTTGAATCATGCCGTTCTGCCGTCTGTAAACCGTGGCTTACTCGTTGGGGTTTGTTTTAAGAAGGCTAACAGGGAAATACAGAGCCCAGTTTCATTTGTGTGGAAGTCACGGGGAGGGTAGAGATCCAGAGGGGTGTTAATGGGCAAGTTACTTGGCTGCTCTGCCTCTCGGCCTCTTCATGTGCAAAATGGAAATAATAGAAGTTTCTAACTGACGTTGTTACAGTGACAGTTAAATTCGTTAATACTGCTCAAGTGTGTGGAATAGTGCGGGATTCACTGTAAACTCTTGACGAGTGTTGCCGCCCTCTGTCATGAATGTTCTCGAAGTGAGGAACTTGGTTTTGTTCACTGCGGGCTCCACAGCGCTCAGACGTGTGCCTGGTGTGGAGGAGACACTCAGTACACACAGGTGAGGGGTGCTGGGGTTCACACCTACGCGGCAGCTCAGTTTGTGCATGACCTGAAGAGGTTTGCTATTACCTTCTTCCTTCTAAGCCTACTGCGGTGAAACAGAACTCTGCCACTAGTCACCTTATAAAACTGTGTAAGGCTTAGTGAATAATAACCCACCTCTGGAAATGTGGCATATTTTGTAAATATGTGTTTATAAGCAATTAGGGTGGCTTCATTGTGAAACCACTTATTTACGAACATTTTAAACAACAGAGTCCTCCCCATAAATACAGTAATCCTCTAATCACCTCTAACCCACCATGTCATTACACAGTCCTTACTCGGTGTGGTTTTTAGTTGTGTGTTATACACATGGTTTTTGGATAACATGGTCTTGGGTGCTTTTTTTTTTTTTTTAAGTGTTTGTACTTTGTTTTCCAGGCATTAGAATTTCTTTGAGCTACTTTGTTATATATCTAAATCACAAGGGACATATTGAAGGTTTTTTTTTTTTTTTTTGAGCAAAGATTAAATCTATTATATCTATGCCTACGCTGTCAGAAAATAGAATTATCAAGAATCCCTGTTAGCAATTTTTAAAGTGTAGTCTCTGTTACACTGCATGACACAGCAACCTTCTACTTGCTGTACAAAAAGGTTTTGCATGTTGACATGTTAGAAATTAAAGGGATAATGGAAAAGGCAATTTCACCTGAAAGTTGATAGCATCTGCATTTGTTCTTTTTCAGGTTATCCTGTCCATGTAAGTGAATTTTCAGGGAGCTAATTGTCTTTAGACATCAAAATCAGTTACACTGAAAAAAATTTTGCTAAGTACGTCAATTGTTTTTGTAAAAAGAATATGATATATCTAATTAAAAAATGTATTATTCTGCTTCATTTTTATATGTGTAATTTGTAATATTAAAATAGCAGTAATATATTTAAATCTGTGATTTTTTTTTGCCTCTAAGTAATAGCAATTTTACTCAGATTAAAATTTGGCTTTTAAAGTTATAAAAGTTGTATATGATCATGACAATAAAAAAAAAAAAACAAACTCTTAAGAAAAGTATAGAGGACAATAAAAACCATTGCAATTCTATCATCAAGAGATAACTGATGTCACAGTTTGATGTATGTTCTTCCAGTTACTTTTTAGTCATAAATGTAAACCAGCATGTGGCTGTCATTTATGTTTAGCATGTATGTATATATGTGTGTGTGTGTGTATATATATATGTATGTATTATTTATTGTGACTGAGTGAAAATGTATAATCCAGTTTAAATTTGTATGCCTGCCTATGTGCAGCTCCTACTGCTCTCCTTGTCTGGCAACAGCACACTCAAACTTTCCATTCTGTACGTGTCGTATCGTCTTAACAATCTCCTGTCCCCTCCTCTTCACTCCCCTCTAGTATGAGGCCAGTAGGATGACATCCTATAGATTCATGGAACAATGAAGTGCACACATGATATGGTCACTCTGTGCACTGAGTCCAATCCATTCCTTTCCGAAGAGTTGACCTCCATTATGATTTATGGACAGTGGCAGCATCAGGGCCAGGGGCCATGCTCCCAGGGGAACCCCCAGGCCTTTGGACCATTAATTGTGGTCTTTTAGTGGAGTTTTCAAGGTGCGCCCCTTTTTATTCTCAAGTTGCCACTGGGACTCAACATTGTGAGCCCCATCATTTCTGTCCCTGGTGGTGGCTGGGCACTATCTGGTTCTTCTGGTCACGTGTTGATGTAGTCACCCATTCATGTGGGTCCTTCTGTCTTCTAGGTTCTCTTTCCCCTATGTCATTTTTGTCCTTGGTGATCCTTTGTTCCTGCTGAGTTGGGACCATTTGGTGTACTTCAGATGGCAGCTTGCTAGCTTTTATGACCCTAGACAATGCACCAACATGAGGTGGAGAAGATTCTCCTAGCAATATGCTAGTTATGTCAATTGGCCTTGAAGTTCCCTGAGAGCATAACATACATTTTTAAACAATAGTAGGGTTGTACTGTTTTCTCAGCATTTTTTCACCTGGTAACAGCATAGATGTCTTTTTTGTTAGTAAATACAGATATACATAGTCAGTTTTCACAACTGAGTTTTATTTACCTCCTTGTATTTAAGACAATATATTTAATCAATTTTCTATAGATGGACATTTGAGCTGTTTCCAGTTATTTGGTTACCGTAGACAAAGTGAACTCTTAGTCATCTAGTGCTGCTATAACAGAAATACCACAAATAACTGACTTTAACAGAGAGAGGTTTATTTTCTCACAGTCTAGGAGGCTAGAAGTCCAAATTCAGAATGCCAGCTCCAGGAAGAGGTTTCCTTTCTCTGTCAGCTCGGGGGGTGGGGGGAGACTTTGTCATCAGTCTTCTAAGGTCAAATGGCTGCTTAGCCCAGAGATCCGATGTCTATAGGATGTGCTATTCTGCTGGCTCTTGCTTCTGGGTGTTTCTCAACTCACTTTCTTTTATATCTCAAAAGAGATTGATTTAAGACACACCATAATCTTGTAGACTGAGCACTGTCCATTAATGTAACTGCCTCTAATCCTGCCTCATTAACATCATAGAGGTAGGATTTTCAACAAATAGGAAAATCATATCAGGTGACAAAATAGTGGGTAGTCACACAGTTCTGGGAATCATGGTCTAGCCAAGTTGACACATAGATTTTGGGGTGATGCAACTCAATCCTTAACATTCCACTCTTTGACCCCCAAAATTAATGTCTTTGCCACATGTACAACACATTCACCCCATTGTATATAGCAGAAATCTTAAATCAAGTCTAAGTCCAACATCCAAAATCCAAAAATTCTTCTTCATCTGTGAAATCTGGGATACAAGTTACCTACTTCCAAGTACAGTAGTAGAACAGGGAGAAGCTAGATATTTCCATTACAGATGGGGGAAATGGGAGGGAAAGAAGGGATAATAGGCACCAAGGAAGTCAGCAGAACACATTATAGTAGCTCTCGTGGCTTGCATATAATCCTTTGTTCTATGAGACCGTTTATGCAATAGCTCTGTCCTCTAGACTGGAAGTTCTGGCATGCTTACCCAATTCTGAGTGGAAACCCCTCAGCCTTGGGCTTTAGCTTTGCCTTCCAGGTAAATAGGATCATCTCAGTACTCAGGTATCAAGAAGATTTGGGGTTATTGGAAGATTGTTATATATCAGAGTTTGTATAACTGTCTTTAAATTCTAAAATAAAATATCTTATACTTTGGAAAATACAAAATATAGAATTGTTTATGAAATCAAACAGAATATTGAAATATCCTCTTCTTGAAAGGTTGGAAAGTACTGCTTATGTAGGCAAAAACAATTAGCTGATGAAATCATATGGTTTATCTGAGAATAAATGATTTATTTTTTTGGAAGTAATGCCATCTTTTGTCTCACGTAGCTCTCTAGCAGCTGTAGCAAACAGTCCTACGGAATATAAATTTTGCCAATGAAAAATCTGAATGTCCTAGGTTTGAAGCCTAATTTGAGGACAAATGTAAGAACTAGTTGAGTTTTGGGATACCAGGAAGAAATTTATTGTATGGCATAATATCAGCATGGAAAATATTGTACTTTTTTGGTCCAGATATTTTATCAAATGGTAAATTTTACCATTTATTTGTTTCTTAGTCCCCATGTTTTATTTTAAATAAACATTGTGAAAAAGTAATTTTCTTCTTATCTATTGTTAAAACATAGGCTTTTCATTAACTGATAGCTAAGATTTGTGAGATGCGTTAAAACTGGGAATTCTAAAAAGTCTTTGTAATATGCAGTAGATACAACGTTTTACATCTTGCATCATGGGTTGTGTGGCTGAAAGTCGTGGTGGGTGAGTTTTTTGTTGGGTTTTTTTTTTTTTTTTTGCTTGTTGGAACTTTTATCCCTCCATACCTTTTGAAGAGAACAGGATGACATATGAAGGCAACGAAATGCATCTGTGTGGAGCTGCTGCTAGAGTTTTGAGGAATCTCATAACTCCCTACACCTTGTTTAGCTGAAAATACCCATGAATTATTTTCTGTAAATGATCTGGTTATCAGTGATCTGAGCTGACACTAAGGAAAATCTGATCTGAATTATTCAAAAACGAGTCATGATTCATAAAGCTGTTTTTCTAATTTTTGTCTGTTTATCATTTCTTCTTCGTCTTCTTCTTCTTCTTTTTTTTTTTTACTAAAAAGAAGAAAAATTAGGAAGAAAATAAAATTGTAGCAGAATCAGTATCACAGAAGGTTGAAGAAGTTATACGATTGCCAGAAAGTAACAGGGCTGGCTGTAGACCAGGTGAAATCCTTTGCCTCATAGACATAGGTGATGAGGATAGAAAGGCTTCTCATCATGTTATCCAGTTGTCTTTGTCTTTTCTCATGGAAATAGCATTGCCCTTTCTTAAGAAGGATGAATACAGGTAATCTTCCCTGTGGTGCTGAAAATGCTATTGGGGTTCTGTTCTAGCATTGTTGTTTTTGTGAGCTCCTGGCCTTTAACTTTTGATGTCAGTTTCCTCATCTGTAAAATTGAGAGGATGATACCCTTCCTCCATCTTGATATGATCATGAAAACCTTATGACAGCTAGGAAAGCACTTGTAAATTAAAAGGCGCTAATGGATGCTTGAAACTCTGGTGGCGTAGTGGGTAAGTACTATAGCTGCTAACCAAAAGGTCGACAGTTTGAATACACCAGGAGGTCCTTGGAAACTCTATGGAGCAGTTCTGCTCTTGTCTACAGGCTCGCTATGAGTCACAATTGACTTGCTGGGACTGGGTTTTTTTGGGGGTCTAATGGATGCTTAAGGTGCTCTGGTGGCATGGCAGTTAAGCACTCATCTTCCACCTGTAAGGTCAGTGGTTCAAACCCACAGCCACTCCACAAGAGAAAGATGCAGCAGTCTGTTCCACAAAGATTACAGCCTTGCAAACCCTGTGGGCCAGTTCTACTCTGTGTCCCATAGAGTCACTATGAGTTGGGTTTGACTCAGTCGTGCACAACAAGAACAACGGTAGATGTTTTATAGAATTGTTTTCCATTATACTTGGAGTATAAATGTTCCTTGGTCAGGTGTAAGACTGTCTAGTTTTCAATTTCAGGTGGAGATTGTTACACTTCTAAAAGACAAGCAAGTAAATCAGATTATAGGAAGTTGGCAACCATGAATCTGTGCAATCTTTGGTATGTCATTGAGTTTGTTAGAAACATCATGATGATCAAAATGGGAATTGCTTTCTTAACTGCACAGGGTTCAGAAGAGATAAAATAATTCTCTTTACAGGGGAAAGAGGTGAGCGATGCAGCATGGGAGGAAGCCTGTGTGGAGGGTCTGAATGCCTGGATCGAAGTCCTGGCTCAGTAATTTCACCACCTTGGCAAGTCACTCAACAGCCCTGGACCCCATTTCCTCATGTTTAAATGGTGACAGTGAAGCCTGTCTGGCTTTCACTCACAGAAAGGGAGAGATCAGATGAGATAATGTGCATGTGAGAATTCTTTTTACATTGTAGAATGCTGTATTAACACAAGCTGTGTTGGTCTGAACTGCAGACAGGCTGGGGGGTCAGGAAGGGTGACCTAAGTAAGGTGAGGAATTCTTGGTATCTGGACTCTTGGAGTTATTTGATTGATGCCCTGCTTGATACAGGTTTTACTTTATTGAAAAGACTAAAATGTTGGACAGCCTTAGCCTTTCATTATATTTCAACTATAAAGCCATAGTCTTACTTAAGTGGTGCATAGCTGCCTTATGCTTCTATCTGAATAATTGCTATACAGATTAATTCTAGAATTGCTACTGTTTTCATCTTTTAACTCACGTTGTCACCTTTATTTCCACAATTTAATTCTTTTCGGACATCGAGTTTCAGCTCTGCTAAATGGTGACAAGATTTGCTGATATGGGAAATATTTGAGGTACACTTCATTAAATAAAACAAAACTTAATGAAGCTACAGAGCATTTTGTTGTTGGTACAACTTCCGGTTCTAAATAGAATAGCTGCTGTGAACATGATTTATTTGTCAGTAATGTTAAGAAGCGAAAACCAGATCCCAAACTTGAACTGATTTCTCTTTTTCCCTTCATATCGAAGCCTATGTTTCAGTATAATTATAACCCTACTAGATACTACCTTTTAATGCTTATTATTGAGAGACCAAAGCCCTTGCACACTTGAACTTTCAAGTGCTACAACCAGAATTGCTATTCATTTTGCTACTTGGGCAAAAAACAGTGTTTGATGGACTGCTTAGGTGAAGACCTGGAAAAGGAAGGGTTATCTACAAATTGAGTGAGTTTATTATGGCTTAGTGATTTGCTGATTGATTTCATTTGCTGTCAGTTAAGGCTCTCTTAATGTCAGTTTTCTTTGCATAATGCCTTGAAATAAAGACTGATGAAGTTCTTCAGATTGATGCGGTTTATATAAACTGACCCTGATTTGCCCTGTTCTGCATGACAATTTAAGTGACAGCAGTTAGAGGAAAATGCAGCAATGAATATGCAACTTAAGGATTAAGGAAAATGCAGTGAATCATTGAGTAGGTATAAAGATAATTTCTTGTAATAACTCCACAGATGCCTTAAGTTTTATTAAACAGACAATTATTACTCTCAAGCATATGTATATAGTTCACTTGAAAAAGAGAGCTAAAAGGGATCCTAAAGCTTTTCAAATTAGAGTAAATCTCTCTCTCTTTACTTATTTAAACTCAGAGTTGTCAGAATCACAGTTTAAAAAATACTTTATTTGAGGCTGTGAAAGTGCCATAGATTAAAGAAACCAGTGAAATGCAGGGTGATTTTGAAGCTTTTAGAAATGCATTTAGTTTCAGAGTCTGGTAGTAATGGTTGTAGTTTTTTTGTTTTTTCTCCTCCCCTGCTGGTAGCCAGAAGTCTCACTGTATTGAGGAAAAAGAGGCATAACTTTTTTAGGAAGACTAATTTAAGAAGTAACTCTCTGAAGAAAGCGTGAAATATTAATAACTTTTTTTTTTGGTAAGCGAGGGCTTTTTTACCTTACACCCAGCAAGTGGCTTTTCTCAGTGGAATGTCTAGTACTGCTTAGTATTGCAGGGCAGTCTTTTGTCTGCAATGTATTTTATTAAGCTTGTTAATCAGTGTGAATCTGGTCTGGTATCACTTCACTAGGATGAAAAGGAGACCATAGAAAACAGAATGGCAAGGTAAAGAGTGTGCCTGGCTTCTGTCCACGTGGGAGTGGGTTAGCAAATCGACCTTACAAAGCCTAAATGATATTTGCAACCTATTTAAGAGAGTTCTGTCTTTTCAAATAAGGCTTAGAAAAATCCTTGGACCTTAGGTCTTTGGTTGAATGACAAGCTAGTAGAATACTTTCCTCATAAGATTGAAAATCTAAAAGAAGCAGCAGCATGTTTTCAATCTTTTCAAAATTGGGAAGGAACTTATAATTTAGTGGATGTGTACAGTTTCACCTTCTACATTTATTATGTCATAAGATAAAATAGGGCAAAATGAATCTTTTGGAAACAATCAGCTCAGGTCTTGAACAAAGCCCTCAGCAGGTAGCAGGGGTGATTATTATTATCAAGACAATGCATATGAGCAGAGGTTGAGAAATGTTAGGGTTCTTCATCAGATGAGAAAGGGTTCTCTGCAGCTGTTGGATATGCTGTGTTATTACCAAGTTTTTCCTTACTGGATAATAAGAGGTTAAATGACTATTCCTTTCTTTATTATGGTTATGTATATAAAATCACTCACCAATTCATTCATTTTTACATATATAATATAGTTCAGTGGCATTAATTGTGTTCATCACTTTGTGCCTCCATTACCACTGTCTTTTTTCCAGATCATTCCACCACTATTAACAGAAACTCAGTGCCTCTCAAGCAGTGACTCCCCTCTTCTCCTTTCTCTCATCTCTGGTAACTATACTTTGCCTGTTGTCTTGTTAAGTTGGATTATGCAGTATGTGTCCTTCTGTGTCTTTTTCTACTCAGTATGTTTTTAAGGTTCATCTATGTTGCAGCAGGTATGAGGGCTTTATTTCTCTTTATGGCTGAATAATATTCCAGTCTATGTATATATTGCATTTTATTCACCCATCAATCTATTGGTAGACTTTTAGATTGTTTCTACTTTTTGGCTACTGAAAATAGTGCTGCAGTGAATGTTGCAGTATAGGTTTCTCTTTGCATTCCTGTCTTCAGTTGGGTATATACCTATAGTTGAGATTCCTGGATCATCCAGTAGTTCTGTGTTTAATTTTTTGAGGAACCTGAATAATTTCTTTATTAGCACTGAGCGATACATACAGCTGTGACTGTAAAGTCACCCAATGATAAAAGTGGAGGAACTATCAAAAATGTCTTGTTATATTTTTGTTACAGTCATTCTATATTCAGTGGCTCCTAGATGTCAAAATCATGACTAAGAGACAAATAATTTGAGATATAACCCTATTTAAGGAATGTATTAGTGCATAAGTCACCACTTTACTTGTGTCAGCATGAAAGCTTGTGTATATTGCATTTAGAACAGTGAAAAGAGAAGGTGCTTGTGCCCCTCCAATGTCTCTGAGCCTACACTCATACCAGTCTGAGTAATTACTTAAGCATAAAGGCTAATTCAGGTTTGATAAATGAGAATATTAAAAAAATATATTTTATATAGAAAACTAACAGTGCAAGCTGTAAGATCAGCCTTGGACACATGTATATGATTGTTGATTGTTAGAATACAAAAGTTAAGCCAGAATGTTAAACTCAAGTTAAAGTTTAAAAGTTAAGTAGTACTCCAGAAGCTCTTTATCTTATTTCTGTATTCATTTAAGTGAGAGTCAAGAAAAGGATAGAATCTTCCAGAGTTAATATCCCTACAGAAATAACTATTTGTACCTAGAAATGAGCTTGGCACACCTCTGCCACTGTACATCAGGTAACATTTCTCACAACCATGTCGTTATGCTAGACACTCAAATTTTTGTACTCTTATAGGCACTAAATCAGAGTCCAAGTCAACTGTTACCTGAAATACAAAGTTCTTGCTTGATTAATTCATTATTTTCAAAGGAAATGGAAACATAAAAGTATTTTAAGGGATTATTTCTCTATGTAACTTCCTTTAGAAAGAACATTCTTATTTCTCTTTAACAAAATACCATTCTCCCCCCCTCCAAGTGCTAGCCAGTAAAATCTCTTTAATTTTAGACGACAGCAATTAGTGTCCCAGCAAGTCTGAGATACTTTTGGGAACCTGTTCACTCTCTCCTCATCCTCTGTTCTCTTCTTTTCTTGGTTCTTCTGCCCCAGTGGAGAGAGGAGATGCCTCTCATGGGGAACTGATAACACATCTCCTCAGATCCTGCCTGAAGGCCTGCTGAGGTGAGCTAGGAAACTGTGCAAGAGAATGGCTGTCCCCCTTGCCTGTTCCAAGCTCATTTTCAGGTAGAGATAGTTATTTCCATAGGGATATTTACTCTGGAAGATTCTATCCTTTTCTTGCTGCTTAGTTAAATGACTAAAAAAATAAGATAAAGAGCTTTTGTATTACTACTTAACTTTTAAACTTTAACATTCTGGCTTAACTTTTTGTTTTGTTTTTAATAATCAACAGATTAATTGGAAACTACAGCATGTGTGTGAATGTACTGATAGCTAACTCCTTCAAAGCCAGCAGAATACTACACGAGAATTTTATGCAATGAGTTGGTGAACAGTTTAGCAGAATACTTTTGCTCATTATATAAATTTGTATACACTCCCATATAGCAGAATGCTTTTGCTCATGTGAATTTGTATACACTCCCATAGCATTATGACCCTATAAACATAGTGTCTGTCTGTCTGTCATACTGTGGGACTTGTGTGTTGCTATGATGCTGGGAGCTATGCCACCAGCATTCAAATACCAGCAGGGTCACCCACGGTGAACAGATTTTAGTTGAGCTTCTAAACTGTGATAGACTTGGAAGAAGGACCTGGCAATCTACTTCTGAAAAAGATAAGCCCTTGAAAACCTAATGAACAGCAGCACAGCCTTGTCTGACATGGGGCCAGAAGATGAGCCCCTCAGGTCAGAAGACGCTCAGAAAATGACTAGAGAAGAGGTACTCTTTTGACATAGAGTCAATCTTAATGATGTGGAAGGATTCAAGCTTTTCACACCTTTATTTGCTGATGTGGCATGAATCAGAATGAGGAGAAATAGTGGGAACTGTCTGTTAATAATTAGAAGGTGGAATTTATGAAATATGAATCTGGGAAAATTGGAAATGCATAGTCATCAATATCCCAGGCATTAATGAGCTGAAATGAACCGGTATTGGCCATTTTGAATTGGACAATCATATGGTCTCATATGCTGGCAATGTCAGATTGGGTGTTATTGCATTGGTCATCAAAAAGAGCATTTCAAGGGGGCAGAGTCAAGATGGCGGACTAAGCACAGGTCTCCCTATATCCCTCTGGAAACCAAGACCCTAATTGATGATCAAACGGAGTCTTCTGGTCACCTAGTGAGCCCCAGGACACAGCACAGGGCTGTTAATTTGGACTTCATACCACTGAACAAAAACCTCCGCTCTTTTGCTGACTCCCGCTCCTGGCTAGCCCTGGCTCTCACAGACTGAGGGAAACGCACCATTTTAATTTTTTTCCCTCTGTCTTGGCTGGTGGGATAGGCAGGTGAAATTGCCATGTTTTGAGAGCCAGGCTAGGACTCTATACATTTTACCACTTTGGGCCTGTCTTTTTGCCTCTGCCACAGTGTGGTTTGTACAGAAGCAGCGGCACCTATGTGCCGGATGACATGTCAGATATGGAGATTTTAGTGGGACCTAATTCTTAGCCTGGGAGCCAGTGCCTGTCCACAGGACAGCTCTTTTCCAACAGAAAAGCAGTAGTTTACACAGTGTTGCCTATGGTGGGGGCCTGGCAACAGAGGCTGAGGACTCACTACATTCTGGCACCTTTAGCCCCTCTTTCTGCATCTGCCACAGGGCAGTTTGTACAGAAGAGGCAGCAACCATGTGGAGAGCACCATCTTAGATACAGTGGACGCAGCTGTACCTGATTCTTAGCTGGGGAGCCAGTGCCTGCTCACAGGAGAGCCCTTTCCTGCCAGAAAAGCAGTAGTTTACACAGTGTCACCTAAGACTGGGCCCTGTCAGCAGAGGCCAACAGGGCAGTAGCATTGCTGTATTTTGAACTAATTCGTATCATCTAGGGTTGGATATAGAGTTTCTTACTTTGCCAGCTGGGAAGAGGGACCCCTGTACCTGAAAACCTGACTGACTTGGGAAGTGGTCAGATACCTTTTATTTTTCATTTTAAGACAGCCTAGAGAAACATCTGGGGACCATCCTCACAGTATCTCTCCCAGCCTTTACTGATTCACATGAAACCCAAAAAGCAACAGACACTTGAGAAAATGGTAAACAAGAAAGGCTCCCCAACAAAACAACCAAGGAGTTTTCTGGATGAAGAAACTTTTCTGAAATTATTGGAAGGTGAATACAAAAGGATTATATACTGAGCCCTTCTAGACCTTATACAAAATGCAGCACAGCAAAATGAAAAACTAAGCAAGCTGTTTGTTCTGATGGAACACCAGTACTGTAAAATCCAACAGGTCAAGAACAAGATCAAAGACACAGAAACTTCCATTCAAAGCCAAGAAAACAGAATGAAACAAATGGAAAAAAGAATTTCTAACTTGGAAGACAGAGCTACTGAAGCCAGTGTCTATGAGCAGAAATCAGAAAAAAGATACCAAAAAAATGAAGAAGCGTTAAGAAGCATGTGGGACTCTATTAAGAGGAACAACCTTTGATTAATTGGAGTCCCTGAACAGGATGAGACACTTGAGAACACAGCGTTGTTGCTGAGCTACTGACAGAAAACTTCCCAGAAATCATGAAAGAAGAGAATATAGATATCCCAGATGCATGTCGTACGCCATTCAATATAGATCTCAAAAGAAAGACTCCAAGACATATTGCAATCAAGCTTAACAAAATGAAACACAAGCAGAAACTCTTAAAGGCAGCAAGACTCAAAGCAAAGCTAACATTCAGAGGGAAACCCTGTAGGTTTTTGTCAGATTTCTCAGCAGAAACCATGCTGGCACATAGACAGTGGCATGACACATTCAAAGCCTTGAAGAACAAGCACTTCCAACCAAGAATTATATATCCTGCAAAACTGTCTTTCAAATATGAAAATAAAGACATTCCCAGATAAACAGAAACTCAGAGACTTTGTAAAAACCAAGCCCAAACTACAAGAAATACTGAAAGAAGCTATTGGCTTTGGCTTAGAAAAACAAAACCACTAACTTTATATTTTAGAAGGACACATCATCCAGAATCCTACTCAGGGAAGGCTTCAAACTCAATCAACATTTTAATGCTGAAAGAAATAATCCAGTGATTATCATGAAAACTATGGTGCCATCATATTAAAAAGAGGGATGTACTACAGTTGGTATAGTCCATTCAGATGGAGAGGAAGTCGACAAGACTGGTAGTAATTAAAATTGAGTTTGTATATAGTTTATTAAGGGGTATTATAGGGAGAGCCATAAAGCACAACCAAGATGCAACATACCATATCAAGAAATATGACACAGGAGTCTCAACAACTAGAAAACCAGCTCTGAAAAAGGTGAAAAATCAACACACCGAAAAAAAAAAGTGCCAGAACAGACTAATAAGAACAACAGAGAAAACATCAACACAAAAATAAACATATCACAATGGCAGCACTGAACACATACCTATCAATAATTACATTGAATGTGATTGGACTGAATGCTTCAGTAAAGAGACATTGAGTGACATCTTGGATCAAAAACATGACCCATCCGTATGTTGTCTACAAGAAACTCACTTGAGACTTAAAGACAGGTACAAACTGAAAATCAAAAGATGGAAGAATATATATCAAGCTAACAATGAACAAGGAAGAGCAGGTGTGGTAATTCTAATCTTAGACAGAATCAATTTTAATGTAAAATTCACCATCGTGGACAAAGATGGTCACTATTTATTGCTGAAAGCTTCAGTGCACAAGCAAGACTTAACTATATTAAATATTTATGCACCTAATATCAGAGCACCTAAGATCCGACTTGACGGCACCTGGCTTTGGCTTGGCAAATATGTTGAAGAAACACTGACTACACTCTAATAGGAGTTAGATCACTCCACAAAAAGACCATTTCAAGATCTATCCTGAAGTACAATGCTGTCAATGATAGCATTATATCCATACACTTATAAGGAAGGCCAGTTAATATGAATATTATTCAGATATACACACAAAACACTAAGGGCAAAGAGAAAGAAATTGAGAATTTTTTTTTTTACCAACTACTACAGTCTCAAGTTGATTGGACACGGAGTCAGGATGCACTGATAGTGCAGGATAATGACTAGAATATGAGAGTTAGAAATGAAGGATTAGTAGTTGAAAAATATGACCTTGGAGACAGATCACTGTACCAGTGATCACATGACAGGTTTTGGCAAGATAGGTGACTTTTTCATTGCAGATACCTTGTTTCAATAACATAAATGGCATCTATGCACATAGACTTTAACAGATGTAATACACAGGAATCAGAGTGACTATCTGTGGAAAGAATTGGTGGAAAAGCTCAATATCATTAGTCAGAACAAGGCCATGGACCAACTGTAGAACAGACCAGGAACTGCTCATAAGCAAGTTCCAGTTGAAGCTGGAGAAAATTAGAACAAGTCTACAAGAGCCAAAGGATGACGTTGAATATATCCCACCGGAATTTAGAGACCATGTCAAGAATAGATTTGATGCATTGAGTCCTAATGACCAAAGACCAGAGGAACTATGGAATGACATCATATATGAAAAAAAGCAAAATGGCACTAAAAAGACAAGAAAGAAAGAGAAGATGACAATGGGTGTCGGAAGAGATTCTTAACTTTGCTCTTGAATGTCGAGTAACTAAAGCAAATGGAAGAAATGTTGGAGTAAAAGAACTGAACAGAAGGTTTCAAAAGGTGCCTTGAGAAGACAGTAAAGTGTTATAAAGCAATGTGCAAAGACCTGGAGGTAGGCAACTCAAAGGGAAGAACATGCTCAGCATTTCTCAGGCTGATAGAACTGAAGAAAAAGTGCAAGTCTCAGCTGCAATACTGGGTTCTATGAGCAAAATACTGAATGAGCCAGGAAGCCTCAAAAGAAGATGGAAGGAATACACAGTCACTAAACGAAAAACAATTGGTCAATGTTCAACCATTTCAGAAGGTAGCACCTAGTATTTCTCTCTCCTTGTTTTGAATTATAAAAGAATGGTGTGGTCATGTGTATCACTTGAAAATACAAAGAAACTTCAGCAATTGTTTTATATGCAAGTTAGATATAAATTAAAAAGCTTTTTTTTGTGTGTGTGTCTAGTATCTGTTTGGAAACTTTGCACAGTGGTTAAGTGCTACATCTGCTCACCAAAATGTTGACAGTTCACATCCTCCAGGCACTCTGTAGAAACTATGGAATGACATCATATTGAAAAAAAGCAAAATGGCACTAAAAAGACAAGAAAGAAAGAGAAGATGACAATGGATGTTGGAAGAGACTTAACTGTGGAGTTCTGCTGTGTTCTATAGGGTCGGTATGTGTCAGAATTGACTCAATGGCAGTAAATTTGGTTTTATGAATATCTGTTTGCAGATTAAATGTACCTGTCTGTTCCATGTGGGTAGAAATCTCTTCCCGTTTGATATCATAAAAGCAGAATAGATGAAATGCCCTGTCAAATAACCTGCTTAACTTACTCATTCTAATTTGTTACTGCTGGGTAAGGTAAGGTAGACTCTTAAAGTGTCTGGGGAAACCAGATTTTTCTGATACTCAGGAAGTTTGCTGTAGTAAGGAAAGCAAGGTCGCTTGAGAGTCTGGTGGCTTGGGCCACTGAAATGCTATGAATTGTTTTCTAAACAAACTTCAGTCTGAAACCTTTCCAGAAGTTTTACTCGTGGTTTAGCTGACTGTTTTTTTGGCCAGTTGGTTCCATTCTTCCACTCCACTATCTGCACTCAGGAAATAGACCCCAGTGTCTTACTGTATATTTGGAAGTAAATGGCCAGAACAGAAGCTAATGGAGTTTATGCAGAATGTTGAGTATGTATTTTTGAGTTGTTAGACCTTCACCCCAAGCTGTGTATGTTGAAGGCTTTTGCACTGTGCGTGTCTTATTTCCAGTGCTCTGAGTGTAGCTCTGGTGTGGATGCATCAAATGTTATGCATGGATCTGGGAAATAAGAAGTAATATGCTTAAAGATGTGGACTGAAAAAGTAATGTATAAAAAAGCCTTTATTAAATAGTTAAGTCTAAAGAAGATACTATCTTTGAAAGACATTTTCCCCTACTTTTGTTAAAATGATACTGAACAGAAGCCAGAATGATCTTTACTTCTACTTTCTCTATACAGAAAATGGAAATATCATTTGGGAGTATTTAGAGACCAATGTGAAAGTGGAAGTTAGCTTTGGAAAATTGCAGTGGGCAACTTTCTTGATTCTGTAGTTTTGGATATAGCTAACATCATTGAGTGATGTACTGAGCAGTTACTGAGTACAAGGTATTGTGCTATTACCTGGGGCACAAAGATGGCTAAAATAATCTGATTGGGGATATAAAATTGACGAGTATTACAAGAAGGACAGCATGATGCTCTAGGAGAGGCGTGGATATTCTGCCAGCTCTTCAGAACCAAAAAAACCAAACCCAGTGCCATTGAGCTGATTCTAATCATAGTGACCCTACAGGGCAGAAGAGAACTGCCCCCCAGAGTTTCCAAGGAGTGCCTGGTGGAGTCAAACTGCCTACTGTTGGTTAGCAGATATAGCACTTAACCACTAGGCCACCAGGGTTTATAAAATTAGTGCTCTCTGGGGAAGGCTTCAAGAAGCTTCATAGAGGAGGTAGTGCTTGAGTTGACCTTGAAGATTATGTGGCTAAAAATCTCCTTAATGTTACTGTCAGTGTCACTGTCAGGAAATAGAGATTTTTGAGGAATGTGGAGTTGGAGTTGGCCGAAGCTATTGGCAGCCCCTCACAGCAGTGGAATATGTGGGATCACTTTATCTGCAAAACGGGACTTGAACTCGGTGATTGGTAAGGTTCTTTGCAGCTGCTGAAACTCGGTGACACACAGAATGAGTTATGATCCCTGTAGGATTTCGTGGACACCTTATCATCAATTCTTTCTTACTATATAAAAAGTAAATTCATTGATTTTGTTGACTATGAGAAAGCACGTCAGAGGCAAATTTGTCCTTGAAACAAAATGGTGACAGTGTATTTTTCAGAGTGATATTGTTTAATTTACTTCCATGAATTTTTTTTGTGGAGATTGTAGGGGTTAAATGTGTAGAGGGCAACCCTAACCGAGACACACAGATTCCGGAGCCAGTTTGATACCTTATGTTAAAATCAGAATAGAATCATAATAATAAGAAGCTTGGCTCTTGTTAAAGCCATAAAATGTTCCCTCATTCTTTGTCAATTTGTTTATTATTCAGGTATGTTGCAAATTATTCACATTGGATTAAATAAGCCTCAAACAAGTTTGTGAAGTTCTTATCATTTCAACTAAATGACTCCTTAGCAGTTTAGGCCAAATTAATGTAAAAACACCAATTAAGGGTATTCTTTACTGAGATTCATAAATAAAACTAACAGTTTCATGTGAAAAAAGAGGCGATAAAACATTCAACATTATGTGTTGCTGAGATCAAGTGGGCTTTTTGTGGAGTTGTTAGCCTTCCCATAATGGGTTGAATAGTTTTTTTGTTTGCTTGTTTTTTTGGTAGTGAACAACTGGCTTTCAGCTCTGTAAGCCATTTATGTCTGTGATTTCTCTCTTTGTGTTAACACCACCTTTAGAAAATTTGCATATACAACCCCTAAAACATCGAAATTAAGATGTATACAATTCCATCAAAGAAATCAGTCTTCGTAGTGGATTGTGGAGTAGACAGATGGAAAGTGCTGATTATAATTTTGTTCAGCCTGTATATTAAAATGTAAACCAGAAGCAGATTGCTGAGTGTAAGTAGCTCTGGTAGTACAGTTGTTAAAGCTCTCAACTGCTAACTCAAATGTTGGCAGTTTGAACCCACCAGCTACTCTACAGGAGACAGATATGGCAGTCTTCTGGAAGACTCGCAGCCTCAGAAGCCTGATGGGGCCGTTGGCTTTGTCCTACAGGGTTGCTATGAATCAGAGTTGACAGTCACATGTTTAGTTGTTTTGGTGAAAGTATCCTTTGTTAAGCCCCAAATATCTTTTGAAGGGCATACATAGATAGTCTTAATATAGCTCACATTATTATTGAAATATTATTTTATTATTATTAAAAGTGTCACTAACTCTTAAGTGGAACACTGTCAGTATTCCAGGTTCCTAACTTTATCAGCCAGAGCAAAGCCAAACAGGTCTCTGTAGTGTTGCTGCTCTGTGTCCGTCCCTGTGCTTGGAAGGCGATTGGGTGAGATGATCCAGGATGAATGAGTGTGAAGGGAGGAGGAACTGAAAACCAGAACCTCAAGTGTCATGGTTCCTATATGAGGAATAAAACAGTGCCTAAGATGGGTACCACCAAGGGTCAGCTTTATATGTGACGAGCCTTCCAGAGACATGAAGATTGAGAAGGGGTTGAATGTATCACTAACATTCTTTTCCTCCAAAGAAGTTTTGTGTTTTGTTTCCCCTTAAAACAAGAAGAGGTGACACAGAGTGACCATATCGTGTGCACGTTATGGTTCTCTGCATCTGTAGGATGTCATCCTACTGGGCTCTTATTTGAGGGGAGTGGAGAGGGTGGGGAAGAGGGGACAGGAGATTGTTAAGATGATGTTAAGACATATACAGAACAGACAGGAGGCATAGGCTGTCACCGGGCAAGGAGAGCAGTGGGAGCTGCACATAGACGGGCGTGCAAATTTAAACTGGAGTCTACATTTTGACTAGATCACAATAAATTAAAAAAAAAAAAAAAGAGCCCTTTTTAATTTTTTAAAAGGAGGTAAGGAAGCTACTAGTGCTTTATCTACTAACTTTCAACATGAAATTTAATAATATATTATTTTCCCAACTTAAAGAAGTGTAAATCAAAGCTTGCCATTCCTTTCTTCACATACAGCTAAATGACTTCCTACCACCTTTAAAATAAACACCCAACTTCTCGTTGAGACCTTTAGCACTTATAATCTGGCCTTGGCCTCTCTTTGGCTTTATCTTCTGATACTCTTCATCTCTTTCGCTGATCTGCAGTAACTCAGACCCTTGTTTTTTAACTTGAGTATGCCAAGCAAAATCCCTTCTCAGAGGCCTGGTGCTGGCTGGTGTCTTACCTGGTATGCTTCTCCCTCTGGTCCCCGTGAGACTCACTCCTTCATCTTCATTTGTGTTTGCTTAAGTGTTAACTCAGAGAAGCCTTCTCTGATCACCTTAGCTAAAATAGTCTCCCTTCCCGTTCACACTTTGTAGGACTTCTGTCATGGGTTGAATTGTGTCCCCCCTAAAAACATCCATGGCAATTTGGCTAGACTGTGATTTCTGGTACTATGTCATGTTCCTATATGTTGTAAATCCTGCCTCTATGATGTTAACGAGGGAGGATGGGCAGTGGTTGTGTTAGTGAGGGAGGACTCAGTCTGTAAGAGTGTGTTATGCTTTGAGGCAATCTCTTGGGATATAAAGTGGCGAGAAGCCAGCAGAGAGTTGGGCACCTTATACCAGGAGCAGAGCGTGCGTGTCCTTTGGACTCTGGGTTCCTTTGCCTCAGAAGCTCCCAGTCCAGGGGAATATTGACAACAAGGACCTTCCTCCTGGACCAACAGAGGAAGACTTCCCTTGGAGCTGACACCCTGAATTTGGACTTCCAGCCTTTTTTTCTCCAAGAAAATACATTTCTCTTTGTTAAAGCCATCTACTTGTGGTATTTCTGTTACAGCAGCACAAGATGACTAATGCATCCTGCTTTATTTTCCTTGGTAGCAGTTAACCTAATGTTAACCTATTTGTCTGCTATCTTTCACTAGAATGTAAGAGGAGCCCCGGTGGTGCAGTGGTTAAGAGCACAGCTACCGATGGAAAGGAAACTTCTCCTCTGTGCTATAAGGTTTCTGTGTTTCAGAATAAACAGAATGGCAACAGGTTTGATTTGGCTTTTTGGAATGTAAGACCCATAAAGGCAAGGCTTTGTCTCTATCACGTATCTTTAGTACATAGAACATAGTAAGTGCTCAATAATATTTGTTGAATGCATTAATGAATGAGCAGAAGTTTCTCTACTGTGGTCTTCCAGAGGCAGAACTGCCTGCATGTCAGGGAGAACAGCAAGGGGTTTGGAAATGGGTGGACTCCCGATTTCCAGCTCTGCCAACTTACTAGCAGTGTGTTCTAAAGAAGATGATTTATGGACACTGAGCCTCAGTAGCTTTATATATGTGTTGCTGTTGTCATTAGGTGCCACCAAGTTGGTTTGGATTCATAGTGAACTTACAGGACAGAGTGGAACTGCTCCAGAGGGTTTCCAAGGAGCAGCTGGTAGATTTCAATTGCCAGCCTTTGGGTAAGCAGCCAAGATCTTAACCACTCTGCCACCTGGGCTGCATTATAATATGTATGTTGTTGTTGGGTACTGTCAAGTCAGTGTTGACTCACAGTGACTCTGTGCACGACCGAACAAAACACTTCCTGGTCCCGCATCATGCCTACAGTCGCTGGTGTGCTTGAGTCTGTTGTTGCACTCTGTCAGTGTTGAGGGTCTTCCTCCTTTTCTGACTGTCTACCAAGTATGATGTCCTTCTCCAGGGATTGATCCCTTCTGGCAACATGTCACAAGCGTGTCAGGCATAGTCTCACTCTCCTTGTTTCTAAGGAACACTGGTTGTACCTTCTCCACAATGGATCTGGTTGTTCTTTGGCACTCTATGGTATATTCAGTATTTTTCTTCAATACCACAATTCAAAGAAATCAGTTCTTGTGTCTTCTTTAGCCATTGCCCAACTTTTGGGTGCAGGTGGTACAGTTGAAAATGTCATGGCTTGGGTCAGGCATACCGTAGTCTTCAAGGTGAGATCTTTGCTTTTCAGCACTTTAAAGACATCTTTTGAAGTAGATTTTTCTTGACTGCTGCTTCCTTGGGTGTTGATTGCAGGTCCAGTCTTTTCTCCATTTATCATTATGTTGTTTATCGGTCCAGTTGTGAGAGTTTTTGTTTTTTTTTGATACTGAGTTATAATCCATACTGAAGGCTGTAGTCTTTGATCACCATCAGTAAGTGTTTCAAGTCCTCTTCACTTTCAGCAAGCAAGGTTATGCCATCTGCATATCACAGGTTGTTAATGAGTCTTCCTGCAATCCTGGTGCCCTGTTTCTCTTTGTGTAGTCCAGCTTCTGGTATTATTTGCTTAGCATACAGATTGCATAGGTATGGTGAAAAGATACAACTCTGATGCACACCTGTCCTGACTTTAAATCATGCAGTGTCTCCTGTTCTGTTTGAACGACTGTTTCTCGATCCTTGTACAGATTCCTCATGGACATGATTAAGTGTTCTAGAATTCCCATTCTCTGCAATGTTATCAATAATTTGTTATGATCCACATAATTGAGTACCTTTGCAAAGTCAATAAAACACAGGTAAACATCTTTCTGATATTCTCTGCTTTCAGCCAGCATCTATGTGACATCAGCAATGATATCTTTGTTTCCATGTGGCCTTCTGAATCTGGCCTGAAGTCCCAGCAGTTTTCTATCAGTATACTACTGCAGCCACTTTTGAATGATATTTAGCAAACTTTTACTCTTGTGTTATATTACTAAGCTAGTTATATTAGAGGCTAGTGTTATATTAGAGGCTGGTCAGATAACTGTCATCTCTGAAGCAGTGTCTTCTTAGGTATCAAAAGTTGATTTGAACATTCCCATATGTTAATTACAGATGTTCCGATTTTGACCATAGGACAGTTAGACTGCCTGAATTCCACCTGTCATCATCACAAATGAATCTCAAATTTCCTTGTACGCTTCCACATACTAAGTCTTAGGTATATGTCCTGAAAATGCAGAGCAGCTCCAATAATCGCCATTGTAAAACTTTCAACAGTGGCACAGTAGATGTTCAGGAAACAGTAACAGTGTTTTTTCTGATGCAGAGCTAAAGTAATGAGATTGAACTTCCTCTTGGATTCCTATGAACTGCAGTTAATTTTGTTGTTTCTCATTAACTAAATCACTCTCACTTTACCAGGTCTTGTTAGGCAACATGTTAATAAACCCAGTGGCAATTCCATAATGTACCTATCTGATAAGCACTTTGTATACTGCTTAACTAAGTCCTTAAAGCAAGGCATTCTATTTTTATTGTTAATCTACCAAGATCCTCTGAGAAACTCATTCCCCTTAGAGTTTTTCTAAGATCGTTGTTGCTTTTTATTATGGCTTTATGTTCATATGTAATGAAACTTTTTTCTCAGTTGATGACTATGTTGATACTTCCTTTTCTATTTCCTTGTAAGAAACCAATGTGGCATTTCTCTTACATAAGTATTTAGTCTTTTGGTCTTTCTTTACAGTAACAGTTAACAGACTAAGATCAACAATCACCATCAATCTAGAAAGTACACTCAGCTCCAGATTGGCTGTGTTTCAATTCTGGTTGAAAATAATGTATTTGAAAAAGGATCAGTTGTGTTTTTGGCACATATAGGCTGAACATGCCATGGTTGAGTGGAGGCCAGAAAAAAGTTAGAGTCTAAACAAGATACAAAGAAAACATCGTTTTTTAAAAGTCTGCTGCAAAAGTATTCTGCAACTCTGCTGAATATGGTTCCCCATGAGGCTCCTTCTCATACCTGAAAAGCTACTATATTTACATCCTTCAAAAATGGTGCCAGAATAAATTTTGAATGATGGGGTAGTCAAGTCCAGGGCCATTTTAAAAGCCAAAAAGAGAGAAAATGAACTTTGATTCTCTTTTTTTATATAAAATAACACCAACAAAAACATAGCTGAAGTATATGTAATATCACATTAAGTCAATACACATTCTTCTGTCTTCAGTTGTCTTGACTAGGGAGTTCGTGCATTTGGAACACATATTTTTTGCTCCTAGTAGCTTGAAAAGTTTACCGTCCTTCTCATTATTGTCATAACTGCTAAAAAGGATTTCAGTATCTGTGTGCATGCTGCATAAATTATCTGGTTGCACATGGTTTTGACCGTGCATTGTAGTAAGTAGGAATACACAATCTTAAAAGGCTAGCAGTGGCTCAGACCAGCCTATAAAGGAATTGAATAAAAAAAGTCCAATAAAGCAAACGTAATAATTCTAAGTACTTGTATACAATCTCTACTATGTCTAAGCTTGGAAGTGGACTGCCCAGGGACAGAAAAACTTGTAAGTAATGAGAGAGAGAGACTACCTGGTTTGTGAAAACCTAGTCTGTGTATAAAGTACAGGGCATTTTTCTGCCAGGCACTTTTTCAGGTATGTCAAGACAAAAGCCTTCCTTGATTTAAACTAAAAAGCAAAGAACCAAACACACTGCTATCCAGTTGATTCTTACTCATAGGGACTACATGTAACAGAGTAGAACTGACCCATAGAGTTTCCAGAGAGCAGCTTGCGGATTCAAGCTGCCGTCTGTTTGGTTAGCAGCCCAGCTCCTAATCACTGTGCCACTATGGCTCCTTTCTTGATCTAGAAGGTACAGTGGGAGTGGAATATAGCTTCTTTGAGTCTCATTCCTTTATGCCTAGAGCCCTTTCAGAATGAGAATTTATGGATCATTTGTGTTAATCTTGTGTAGGATTTGGGATATCTTGATTTTTTTTGTGAAGTCCTTTCCTGATGATAATTGTTAACAGTTAGCCTGCAGAAAGAAGCAGGACTTTTACATCTCAATTAACACATAAAAGAGAAGTGTAGAAGCTGTTTTTCAACTTTTCCTGTTCTCCAGAATAATCTTCTATTTTGTGGATAATACATGATTTGCTGTCATTTACAAGCTTAATTTTTCCCACTTTAACAAAAATCTCACAGCCTTTTTTCGAACTGCATTTTTCAAGAATCAGATTTTTGTGGGAGAATGTAGAAATTAGGTGGCATATTTGGACTGGATAAAGATTCATTGGTTTATGTAGTGCTTTATATGGAATGAAGTTTTCAGGAAAATACCACCTGCAATTCTTTTATTTGAAGTATGTATTTAGTTTCATTAGATAGATTGGTGACTCAGAGCCAGTGTAGTGTTGTAATAGTTATTAATGAACTTGAAAAATCTTGGTTTCACAGCAAAATTCAGGAAACTTTTGCTTTTGTATTTTTCTCAGTCAGTAGAGGAGAGAACATGGATTAGACTGACATTATGAGAGTGTTGTCGTAGACTAGCTGTGTGATTTTAATGAAACTTGGAAAGCCTGGATTAGTTTTCTAGTTGCATTAGACATTTCTAATGTTTAATTTCCTTGGAAAACTTGGTGTAATAGTCAAAACAAACTCCAAACCAAACACCTGGGACCAGATGAGAGGGTTATTCCTTCCTTGGTGGTCCATCGTTGTATGGCCATAGATTTATAAGAAGTACTTATGATGTGGAAGTGATTAAAAGCCAAAGACAAAGACAAGTGCCATCAAGTTGGATCTGACCCATGATTAAAAGGACCACTTATTTATTTTCAGTGGCAATTTGATTTTATGTTATTTTCAAGTGCAAATATTGGCAAATTTTAGGGACATGTGGACTTACGAGATACAACAAACCTGAATGTTTGGTTAGTAAAAAATATAGGAGAAAGGAAGTCAACCAAAATACTAAAACACTTCTTAAAACTGCTCCTTGCTATTGTCGTTGATGCCATCTAAGTTTGTGAAGTCGTCCTAGAAAAAGTTCTACGTACCTCATTGCTGGTTATCACCACAGTCACCTTCAAGGTACAGCCCATGGGAGGCTATGTGCCAGTGCCAGCACCTAGTCCATCCTTCAAAGCAATTTTGGAACTCTTTAACTGCAATGGCCATGAGAGCTGTCGTGGAAGATATCTGACAATTAAGGTCCTGAACTCATCCTAGAAAAAGTGCTTTGAAGTATGGACTAGGTGCACAGCTTCCCATGGGGTGTACTTTGAAGGTTATTGTAGTGATACCCAGCAGTGAGATACGTGGCACTTTTTCTGGGGTGAGTTTGTGAACTTAATTGTCACACCTCGTATGATGACAGCTGTGATGGACATTCTAGAAAAAGAGTTCTAAAGTTGCTTTCAATGAGTTCATGAACTTAATGGTCTGACCTCTTATTTATATAATTCTTTAAATTTGTGCAATAACGACATGGTCCTAAAGTGAACACTCTTCTTCATCGATTTTCATTCACTCTTCACCCCACCCCGTGAGCTAAATGCTTCTCCTCTCTTGTACATCTTTATTTTTTTAGTTCTAAAATGGCATGTTTTTAATCATGATTAAGTGAAAATATACAATCCCATATAAATTTGCATACTCGCCAATGAGTAGCTCCTGCTGCTCTCCCAACCCGGTGACAGCACAATCCTCCTCTCCATTCTGCACATGTCATATCCTGCTAACAATCTCCTATCCCCTCCTCTACACTCTCTCCCCCATGTCCAGTAAAAGGGCAGCCAGATGACATCCTATAGATGCATAGAACCATAAAGTGCACACATGATATGGTTGTTCTGTGTCACCAAGTCCAATCCATTTCTGTCCAGACAGTTGACCTCCATTATGATTTATGGATAGGGGCAGCATCAGGGCTAGGGGCCGTGGTCCCAGGGGAACTCTGAGACCCCTGGACCATTAATTGTGGTCTTTTAGTGGAGATCTCAGGGTGCACCCCTTTTTGTTTTCGTGTTGCCAGTGAGACTCAATTTTGTGAGCCCCGTCGTGGCTAGCACTAGTGGTGGCTGGGCACTGTCAGGTTCTTCAGGTCACATGTCGATGTAGTCATCCACTCACATGGGTCTCTCTGTCTTCTGGGTTCTCTTTGCCCGAGGTCGTTTTGGTCCTTGGAGATCATTCGTTTCTGCTGAGGTGGGACTATTTGGTGTACCTCAGATGGCAGCTTGGGAGCTTTTAAGACTCCAGATGCCACTCACCAATTTGGGATGCAGAAGACTCTCTTAGCAAAAAGCATTGGCCTCGATGTCCCCTGAGAGCATGGTCCTCAGACCATGCCCTCACCCCAGCTACTCCATCTTTAAAATATTGGGTTAAGATGGGAGGAATAATCATGCTATGTTGAAGTCCAGTTAATATTGATCTTCTTTCTAATGTGTGCTGTCACAGATTTCACCCAGCCAACTTTCAATAAACTGTCAAATCAAGACGCCACCCTTGCAGCCATCGAAGAGTCTTCTGTGCATGAATCTGTTTTTAAGTGCTTATCGTAAGGGTCTCATACAATATTTGTCCTTTTGCTGCAGACTGCTTTCACTCAACATAATGTCCTCCAATTGAAACCAGGTTATGAGATACTTCCTAAAATCATCATTGTTCTTTATCATTGCATAGTGTTCCATTGAGTATATATACCATAGTTTACCTATCCATTCCTCTGTTGTTGAAGATCTGGGTTGATTGCATCTTTTTGCTATTGTGGACTATGCTGCAATAAACATTCTTGTGCATCTATCAGTTGGTGTGAATGACCTTGATTCTGTAGAGTATGTTCCAAGCAGTGGAATTACTGGGTCAAATGGTATATCTATTTCCAGTTTTTTAAGAAAGTGCCAGATTGCTTTGCAAAGAGGTTACACCATTCTGCAATCCCACCAACAGTGCAGGAGATTTCCAATTTCTCCACAGCCTCTCCAGCATTTGTTGTTTTGTGTCTTTTGGATCATGGCCAACCTTGTTGGGGTGAGATGATATCTCATTATTGTTTTGATTTGAATTTCCCTAATAGCTAATGATTGTAAGCATGTCCACATGTGGTTTTTGGCTGCCTAGATCTCTTCTTTAGAGAAGTGTATGTCCATCTCTTTTGCCCATCACTTAATTTGATTATTTGTCTTTTTCTTATTTATATTTTATAGTACCTCATAGATTACGGAGATCAGACGTTGGTCTGACATATAGTTGTCAAATATTTTTTACCATTCTGTACGTGGTCTTCTCATTCTTTTGATAAAGTCTTTGGATGAGCAAAAGTGGTTGATTCTTAGTAGTTCCCATTTATCTGTTTTCTTTTCTGTTGATTGTGGTTTGTTTGTCAGATTTTGAAGTCTGCGTTGTGTATTAACACTTTCATTGTTGATCCTAATTTTTCTTGGATGAGCTTTATCATCTTAGATTTGATATTTAGGTCTTTGATCCAGTTTGAGTTGGTTTTTGTATAAGGTGTGAGATATGAGTCTTGTTTCAATTTATTGCAGATCGATATCCAATTTTGCCAGCACCATTTGTTGAAGATATTGTTTTTATCCCAGTTTAATGTCTTAGGGCTTTTGTCAAATATCAACTGTTCATAAGAGGATGGTGTCATCTCTGGGGTCTCAGTTCTGTTCCATTGATCTATCTGTCTCTTTTTGTACCAGTACCATGCTGTTTTGACAACTGTGGCAGTGTAATAGGTTCTAAAGATGAGTAGTGAAAGGCCTCCCCGTGTATTCTTCTTCTTCAATAGTGCTTTGCTCATCTGGGGCTTCTTCCCTTTCCAGACAAACTCGGTGATTTATTTCTCCATCTCATTAAAAAATGTCATGGGAATTTGTGTTGGGATTGCATTATATGGGTAAATTGCTTTGGCTAAAATAGACATTTTCACAATGTTAAGTCTTCCTGTCCATGAGGAGGGTAGGTTTTTCCATTTATGCAAGTCTCTCTTAGTTTCTTGTAGTAAGGTCTTGTCGTTCTCTTTGTAAAGGTCTGTTATTTCTCTGATTAGATTTATTCCTAGGTATTTTATCTTCTTGAGGGCTATAGTAAATGGTATTGATTTGGTGATTGTCGTGGATCGAATTGTGTCCCCCCAAAAATATGTGTAACCATGTGGCTGGGCCATGATTCCCAGTATCTTGTGACTGCTCTCCATTTTGTGGTTTTCCTATGCTGTGTGTTAAAGGATTAGTGTGAGACTGTAAATCCCTTTATAAGATCACCTCCCTTCTCCACTGTAAAGGGAGTTTCCCTGAAGTATGGCTTGCCCCACCCTTAATCCTTTCAGCCTGCAAGAGATAAAAGGACAGAGAAGCAGGCACAGAATTGGGAACCTCGTACCATCAAGACAGCAGCACCCAGAGAAGAGCTCATCCTTCAGACCTGAGGTTCCTTTGCTAAGATGTTCCCTGGACAAAGACTGATGCAATACCGGACTTTCCTCCAGAGCTGACAAGGGGGAAAGCCTTCCCCTGGAGCAGACACACTGAATATGGACTTGTAGCCTACTGGACTGTGCAAGAATAAACCTTCCTTTGTTAAAGCTGTCCACTCTGTGGTATTTCTGTTAGAACAGCCCTAGCTGACTAAAACAGTGATTTCTTCTTTAATAATCTCACTATTGGTATAAAGGAATCCTACTGATTTGCTTACGTTTATCTTGTATCCTGACACTTTGCTGAACTCTTCTATCAATTTGAGTAGCCTGCTTATGGATTCTTTAGGATTCTCTGTGTATACAGTCATAATCATCTGCAAATAGGGAGATTTTTCACTTCCTCTTTGCTGATGCAGATGCTGTTTATTTCTTGGTCTTGTCTAATTACTCTGGCTAGAACTTCTAGTACAGTGTTGAATAGGAGAGGCAAGAGTGGGCATCCTTGTCTAGTTCCCATTCTGAAGGGGAATTGTTGCAGTCTTCATTCAGAGTGATGTATGCAATTGGCTTTGTATAAATGGCTCTTACTACATTGAGGAATTGGCCATCTATGCCTATTTTTGGTTTGATTTTTACAAAGTTTCTGACTTTCTGATTATCTGCAAATGTCTTGATTTCATTTTCATATTTGAAAGATAGTTTTGCAGGGTATATAATTCTTGAAAGTTTTTCTCCTTCAAGGCTTTGAATGTGTCATCCCATTGTCTCCATGCCAGCATCTTTTCTTCTGAGAAATCAGACAAAAGCCTAAAGGATTTCCCTCTGAATGTTAGCTTTGCTTTGAGTCTTGCTGCTTTTAAGAGTTTCTGCTTGTGTTTTGTTTTGTTAAACTTGATTATAATATATTTTGGACCTTTTCTTTTGGGATCTATATTAAGTGGTGTTCAGTATGCATCTGGGATATCTGTATTCTCTTCTTTCCTAATTTCTGGGAAGTTTTCTGTCAGCAACTCAGCCACAATACTCTCTGTGTTCTCAGGTGTCCCACCCTGTTCAGGAACTCCAATTAATCGTAGATTGTTCATCTTAATAGAGTCCCGCATGCTTCTTAATGCTTCTTCCTTTTTCTTGTTTCTTTTTTCTGATTTCTCCTAATAGACGCTAGTGTCAGTAGCTCTGTCTTCCAAGTCAGAAAGTCTATTTTCTATTTGTTCCATTCTGTTTTTTTGGCTTTGAACTGAATTTTCTATGTGTTTGATTTTGTTGTTTGTCTGTTGGATTTCAGAGTACTGGTGTTCCAGCAGATGAAACAGCTTGCTGAATTTTTATTTTGCTGTGCTGCATTTTGTGTAAGGTCTAGGAGGGCTCTTTATATAATCCTTTTGTACTCGAGCTCTGATAGTTTCAGAAAGGCTTCTTTGGGAAGTTCTTTGTATCTTTCTTTTGTAGGCCTTCTGAAGCCACAGGTGAATTCTTTCTAATGTTCCAGTCCAAAGTTTGTTGTTTCATGGGCATCTAGAGGTTGTTTTGTTTCTCTGGTGCTACCTTAATGGGATATAAAGCTCAGTCTGAAAAGGAAGTTGATCACCAGACACCTCTATGTACTCCAGTGACTGGGCTCAGTGGAATCTCTGAGGTAGCAGGCTCAACCTATTGATTGGCAAAGACACAGCGCCACTTATAGATTCCCTGGGGAGCCGTCAGCTGGCCCTATAATGTAAGACAGTAAAATCTGGAAGAGATCCTGTCCAGATGCATGCAGTTATTTCTCTATTGAAATGTGAAAGGTATCTGGAAGCTTCCAAAATTATTCAGGCTGTCAGATGTGCAAGTCCCTCTTCCCAGCTGACAAAGTAGGCACCTCTATATCAAAGACTGCTTTATTCCCTGAAAAGCACTCTTTGGGCCAGCACTGCCTCCCAGCCTGGGAATTAAGTCCAGCTGAGGCTTCCATGTAGGAAACTCCACTTCTCAGTGAATCAAGATGGCATCCCACACAAGCCCCCATGCCTGCCTCAGAAAATGCTGTTCAATGGTGGAGATTCAGAGATTCCAAGAGAGAGAAGTCAGAGGTGCCAAGTTGCACAGATTCCAAGGCCAGGCCCTCAAAATGTGGCGACTCTGCTTACCGATCTCATCAGCAGTGTGTCTGAGCCTTGATGCCAGTCAAACTTCAGCCCCTGACACCGGCTAAGACAAAGGAGACAAAAAGTTATAATGGCAGTTTACCTTCATTTTACAGGAGCCAACACTCATCAAGGATGAGGGTCAGTGAAAGAGGAGAAGTTTCTGCTCAGTGGTATGTAGACCAAATAGACAGCACTATGCCGTATCCTAGGGCTCACTAGATGTCCAGAAGACTCTGTTTAGTCGTCAGTTCTGTCCTTCATTGCCAGAGGTATTTTGGAAGACGTGTGGTTAGTCTGCCATCTTGACTGTGCACCCCCCTCCCCTGCCAAATGCTCTTGTACATCTTTTTAAGATGTTTCTCTTATGTAGTAGGGGAAACTCTGGTGGTGTAGTGGTTAAGTGCTACATCTGTTAACTAAAAGTTCGGCAGTTCATATCCACCAGGCACTCCTTGGAAATTCTATGAGGCAGTTCTACTCTGACCTGTAGGGTTGCTGTGAGTCAGAATTGACTCTACAGCAGTGGCTTTGGCTTTTTTGGCCTGTGAGAGGCAGAAAAATGCCCTCCAGAGATACTAAGTCCTGATCTCTAGAGCCTCCAAGTGTTACCTTATGTGGCAAAATAAACTTTGTAGATATGAGTAAGTTTACTGTTTTGAGATTGGAAAATTATCATGGATCATTATGGTGATCACTAAATGTGATCACCAGTGTCCTTATAAGAGAAAGGCAGAGATAGATTTGACAAAGAAAAGGAGAAAGCAACATAACTAGGGAGGCAGAGATTGAAATGATGTGACCCAAACCATGGAATTGCAGCAGCCACCAGAAACTGGAAGAGGCAAGGGAGGGGTTCTCCCTTAGAACTTCCAGAAAGTATGGCACTGGTTTCAGCCCGTTGAAACTGACTGTGGATTCCTGACCTCCAGAATTGTGACAGAATGTATCAGTTGCTTTCAGCCATAAAGTTTGTGGTAGTTTTTCACAGTGGCATAAGAAACTAATACTGCCCTCCCTCCATTTTTAATTATAAAAATTTTCAAATACATAGAAAAATTGTAATAATAGTACATATTATTTGTAATGTGTATTAGTACCTTCTCATGCCTAAGAAAATTAGTAATTCTGTTATTATTCAGTGTGAAGTCCACTTAAACCTTTCTCCCTTTATCTTTTATGCCCTTTTTGAACCATGATTCAATAAAAATTCCAAAAGTACATTTATTAATATTTCTTTTTATGTTTTCAGAATCTGAAATATCTCCCATTGTTTTCTTCTCCAAGGTAGTGACTTTCTGAGAGAACAGGCCAGTTGTCTTCAGAATGCTCGGATTCTGAATTTGTATGATTGTTTTCTTGTGGTGTCCATTACTTTGGTCTTCTATTCCTTGATTGGAATGAGTGAAATTCCCAAAACAGTATAATTTGCAGTTCTTTTTTTAAAAAATACCTATTTATTTTCATTATATAAGCAAAAATTGGTGGCTGAGGACTGATACAGTATAATAGTTACTAATCATCTTGAGAAATCTTGGTTTCTTAGCAAAATTCACGGTAGATTTACTTTTGTGGTTTCTTCCATCAGTAGAGGACAGAACATAGATTAAATTGACATTACATGAATTTTATGAAGCTCAGGAAGCGGTGATACCTAGGAACTATTGTGAGAACTGGGGTCTGGGCAAGCCCAGTGGCATGGAACCTCTGTAAGGGGCAGATCGTCTTTGGCCAAGCCTGGGCTTTAGTGCCTCCCATACGTTCCAACACAGCGGGTGATTTCTGGTGATTGACTGTGAGTGTTACCTTCTTTTTCCATATACCTTGGGGCAGGTAAGGGTTTGACTTTGAGAAGAGAATTGAACTGCGTACTTATGTCCCACCGGTTGCATTGACTCTATTGAATTCACTCTTTTGAGCTGTCCTGAGTCCCCAGAAGAGCCAGCATTGCTGGAATGGTAAGAAAATGCAGACAGGTTTCTGATGTCCTGTTAATGGGGTTGAGTTACCAGCTATGTCCAAAAAACCAGAACCCATTGCTGTCAAGTCAATTTCAACTCACAGTGACCATACATGACTGAACAGAACTGTCCCATAGGGTTTCCAAGGAGTGGCTGGTGGATTTGAAACTGCTGACCTTTTTGTTAGCAGCTGAGCTCTTAATCATGGCTCCACTGGCTAAAAAAAAAAGAAAAGAGAAGAGAAGCTATTGCTATGGAGTCAATTTTGACTCACAGTGCCCCTGTAGGACAGAGTAGAATTGCCTTTTGGGTTTCTAAGGAGCACCTGGTGGATTTGAACTGCTGACCTTTAGGTTACTAGCCATAGCTCTTAACCACTATACCACTAGGATTTCCACCAGCTAAGTATGTACCATAAATTTTTTTTTTCTTAAGTTTTTTGTTGCCTGTTTGTTTCTAAAATGTATATAAATGCATTCATATATTTGTATCTAATTAAATGTTAGCATACTGTATACAATTTGTTTTGCTTTTAAAAAATACTTTGACTTTAAAATAATTATAGATTCATAGGACATTGCAAAAGTAGTACAGATAGGTGCCTGTATACCTGTCACCTAATTTCACTCTTCTGTTTACACAGTATTAAATGAAACAAGTCTACTGAATAAGAAAGTTTTCCAGTCATTTTTTGATAATGAAGAAAAGAGTGAACTTTCCTTTAATTACTAGTGCCAGTGAACAAAAGCATTTTAATACTAGAAACTACTAGCTTATAATGGTTGTAAGACTTTTTCCATAGGTGTGACAGCATAAATGGCAACTTTTCTCATTTTATTGTTTCGTTTTAATCAATGGAAAGTTTTATTGTAAGGGTTAAATTATTCATTGGCTGCTAACTTTTTTTAATGTATTTTTTCCTGAAATTTCCTACATTTATTTTTATTATATATATGTGTGTGTGTATATGTATGTATATGTATGTATATACACACACACACATGCAGTACTTTAGATAAAGGTTTACAGAACAAATTAGTTTCTCATTAAATAGTATACATAGTGTTTTATGGCAATAGTTGACAACCCTGTAACATGTCAGCACTCTCCCTTCTCAGCCTTAAGATTCCTGTCCCCTCCTGTCTTCTAGTCCTTGCTCCTGGCCTGGTGTACACTTTAGTCTCATTAAAAAAAATTTTTTTTTTCATTGTGTTTTATGTAAAAGTTTGCATTGATTTCTGTTTCTCATAGAAAAGCTTACACTTTGTTATGTGACCCTAGCTGCTCTCCCCTACCCTGTGACGGCACAGTCCTCCCCTCCCTACTGTGTTTCCTGTGTCCCATAAGCCAGCTCTCGTCTACTTCTGTCTTCTCATCTCATCTCTGGACAGCAGCTGCCAGTTAGTCTCTTGTCTCTACCTAACCCAAGAAGCACAGTCTTCACCAGTATCCTTTTATGTCTTATAAACCAGTTCAATCTTTGTCTGAGGAATTGGCTTCAGGAGTGGTTTCAGTTCTGGGCTAACAGAGAGTCCAGGGGTCATGTCTTCTATGGACCCACCAGACTGTCAGACCATCCAGTTTGGTCTATTTAATAGAGTTTGAGTTCTGCACTCTACATTTCTCCCTTTCCATGAGGATCTCTTTGTTAGTCAAGTCTTCTTCTCTGAAAGAGAGTGAAGTTGTGTCATATACATAACATAGGTTATTGATGAGTCTTCCTCCAATCCTAGTGCCCTGTTCTTAAGATAGTCCAATTTCTCAGATTATTTGCTAAGCATACAGATTGAATATATATAATGAAAGGATAGAGCCTTGATGCACACCTTTCCTTACTTTAAGCCATTCAGTGTCCTCTTTTTCTGTCCCAGTGTCTGCTTCTTGATCTATGTATAGGATCCTTGTGAGCACAATTAAATGATTGGAAATTCCCATTCTCTGCAATGTCATTGCCAACTTGTTATGATCCACACAGTGAAGTACCATTGCATAGTCAATAAAACACACAGGTAAACATCCTTCTGGTACTCTGTACTTTCACCCTCCATCCACTTGACATCAGCAGTGATGTCCTTGGTTGCACAACGTCTTCTGTGTCCAGCTTGCATTTCTTGCAGTTCCCTGTTGATGTACTGCTGCATCCTTTGTTGAATGATCTCCAGCGAAATTTTGCTTGTGTGCGATGCTACTCAATAGTTTGTGCATTTAGTTGGATCATTATCGTGGCAATAGGCATAAGTATGGATCTCTTACAGTTTGTATCCGACGGCTTAACGGGCTTACAGTTTGTTGGCCAGGTAGCTGTCTTCCACATTTTTTGGCGTAGACGAATGAGCACTTAGCATTATTGAAACTAACACTTGCCTGAGTGTTTACTATGAGCCAGATAGTTTGAGGTCTTTTCTTGTATTAGCATTCATTTAATTCCCACAAAAACTTGATAAGGCAGAATTATTATTATCCCCATATGATGGGGGTGCATCATCTTTCACTTAGTGTATTTACTAAATAAATACTGTTTTATTACTAAATAAATACCGTTCTACATGTTTGGAAGCTCTGGTGGCATAGTAGTTACAAGTGTGGCAGTTCGAATCCACCAGGTGGCTCCTTGGAAACCCTCTGGGGCAGTTCCGCTCCCTCCTGTAGGATCCATATGAGTCAGAATTGACTTGATGGCAGTGGATTTGGTTTGGGTTTTTATTTTACATGGTATATTTATTTTAAGTAGCATATAGAGATGAAGTAGTGTCTATAACTGTGTAATTTAAATGTCAGAAGTTTTTGCTTCCCAATTACTCAGAAATGGAAATCAGAGATAGGCTATTTTGGCATCAAGGCCTTCTCCTGCTTTCCACTAATTTCTCCTTCTTCTAATATGGGTCCCCTCAGGACTCCATTTTCCCTGAAGTCCAATTTTGAAGTCAGGCCAAACTATATAATAATATGTACATAACAAATTATATTAAAAATATTCTAGTCCTCAAGTGGTATACACCTATTTGTATCTCAGGAATTTTTTTATATTCTAAAGCACATATACTTTTTCGTAAACTGGATAGGATGTGGAATTCTGTATATGTTTGGGTCCTCTTGTCTTTCTATTGCCCATTATGAACACTATAGATTACCTCTAAAACAAAAGGCTCTGCTTGTCCAGAAACTACTTTGTGTTCTGTTTCTTAACAATCACATACCCAGCTTGGTCCCCTCTAAGACACACACCGCCATGCTGCATGGTCTAACCAAATCCCTGGTGCCGACCAAAGATGGCAAGGCATCGGTTCCCAAGTGCTGGGCATGTTCCGTACTATGTCATGCTGTGCTATCAGTGGTACTTAATGTGAAAAAGATGAGATATTTTAATATGGGAACAAAGTATGTTGTGAAGGATTAGACTTTCAAAGACAGAGGCACAAGTCACTGGATGCTTACTACCTCTTTCTTTCACCCCCTCAGTTGATTCAGATTGTCATTTCCATTTCTTTTATGAACTTGACACTGTTGTATTAAAATAACTCACTGCCATCAAGTGAATTGTGACTCATAGCAACTATTTCATATTGAAGAATTGAATTTTTTGCTTAAATTCATTATTACATGACATCTTAGTTATCTTGTTGTTGTGTTGGGTGCTGTTGAGTCAGTTCTGACTCTTACGGACCCTGGGTATAACAGAACAAAACACTGTGCCATCCTGTGCCGTCCTCACGGCTGAGTCCATTGTTGTGTTCATGGTGTGTGTTCGTCTTGTTGAGGGCCTCTTTTTCTCACTGACCCTCACACGTTACCCAAATGTCATGGATTGAACTGAGGCCCCCTAAAAATATGTGTATCAATTTGCCTGGCCATGATTCTCATTATTGCGTGATTGTTGTCAATTTTGTGATTTTCCTGTGTTGGAAAGACTAATCTCTGGCTGTGGCTAATAGGGCAAGAATGGATTATGTCAAAGAGGATGAGTGTGGGACTGGAACACTCTTTCGAAGGTCACCTCCCTCATCCAGTGTGAAAGGAGTTTCCCTGGAGTGTAGTTTACAGCACCTTTTACCCTTTTCCCTGCCAGAGATAAAAGGAAAGGGAATCAAGTGGAGAGTTGGGGACCTCATACCACCAAGAAAGAAGCACTGGGAGCAGGTCATATCCTCAGGATCCAGGGCTGTGGTGTGGAGAAGCTCCTAGTTCAGGAGAAGACTGATGACTAGGACTCTCCTCCACAGCCCACAGAGAAAGAAAACTTTCCCCTGGAGCTTGTACCCTGGATTTGGACTTAGAGCCTGTTGGACTGTGAGAGAATAAATTTCTCTTTGTTAAAGCTAGCCATTTGTGAAAGCAATGCCTAGAGCAGAGCATGTCCTTTGGACCTGAGTTTCCTACACTGAGATGCTCCCAGACCAAGGGAGGACTGGTGATGAGAGTCTTCACTTGGAGCTGAATTTGGACTTGTAGCTTACTAGACTGGGAAAGAATAAGTTTTTCTTTGTTAAAACCATCCACTTATGGTATTTATAACAGCAGTACAACAGCACTAGATGAGTAAGGTACCCTGCATGATGTCCTTCTCCAGGGACTGGTCTCTCCTAACAACTTGTCCAAAGTATATGAGACATAGTTTTGCCATCTTTGCTTTAAGAAGCATTCTGGTTGTACTACTTCCAAGACAGATTTGCTTGTTATTTTGCTAGTACATGGCATATTCAATATTCTTCAATACCACAGTTTGAAAGCATCAGTTCTTTTATCTTCCTTATTCATTGCCCAGATTTTGCATACACATAAAGCAATTGAAAGTACCATGGGTTGGATCAGGCACACACTAGTTCTCATGGCACCGTCTTTGCTGTTGAACAATTTAAAGAGGTCCTTAAGAGCCCTAGTGACACAATGGCTAAACATTTGGCTGCTGTCCAAAAGGTTGGCAGTTAGAATCCACCAGCTTCTCACTGTAAACCATATAGGGCAGTTCTAGTCTACCCCGTGGGGTCGCTATCAGTTTCGATTGATTAGATAGCAAGGGTTTTGCTTGATTGTTGGTTTGCAGCAGATTTGCGCAGTGCAGTGTGTCATTTGATGTCCTTCCCCACCCCCACCCCCCCGTTGATTTCTTCGCTGCTGCTTCCATGGGCGTTTATTGTGGAATGAAGGCAGCTTCAGTCTTGTCTCTGTTTACACGATGTTGCCTGTTGGTCCAGCAGTGAGGTTTTCCTTTACTTTATGTTGAGTTGTAGTTCATACTGAAGACTGTAGCCTTTTATCTTTATTAGTAAGTGCTTCAAGCCCTTTTTGCTATCCACAAGGAAAGTTGTGTCATCTGGGTATCACAGGCTGTTATGTCTTCTTCCAGTCTTGATGTTGTGTTCATAGTCCAGCCTCTCAGATTATTTGCTCAGCATACAGATTGAGTAAGGATGGTTGTCATGGATTGAATTGTGCCTCCCCCAAATATGTGTAATATCATGGATTGAAATGTGTCCCCCCAAAAATATGTGTAGTAATTTGGCTGGGTCAGGATTCTCTGTATTCTGTGATTGCCCTTCATTTTATGATTTTCATATGCTATAAATCCTAATCTTTGCTTGTGGTTAACAGAGTGGATTATGTTGAGAGGATTAGGGTGGGACTGTAAATCCCTTCTTAAGATCACCTCCCTGCTCCACTGTAAAGGGAGTTTTCATTGAGTGTGGCTTGTGCCATCCTTTATCCTTTCATCCTACAAGGGATAAAAGGAAAGGGAAGCAAGCAGAGAATTGGGAACCTCATACCATCAAGAAAGCAGCTCTGGGGGTAGAGCACATCTTTCAGACCTGAGGTTCCTGTGCCAAGATGCTCCCTGAACAAAGACTGATATAACACAAGGACTTCTCTCTGGAGCCAACAGAGGGAAGCCTTCCCCGGGAGTGCACACCCTAACTGTGGACTTGTAGCCTACCGGATGTGTAAGAATAAACATTGCTTTGTTAAAGCAATCTGCTTCATGGCATTTCTGTTAGAGCAACACTGGCCAACTAAAACAAGGGTGAAAGTACACAACACTAGTGTATACTCTTCCTGACTTTAAGCCACGCAGTGTCCCCTTGTGTGGTTTTAATGACAGCCATTTGATAATTTTCACATTCTGTTGGATCACCCTTCTTTGGAATGGACACAGACATGGAGCTCTTCTAGTTGCTTGGCTGGGTAGCTGGGTTCCAGATTTCTTTCCACAGGTGAATGAGCACCTCCAGCATTGCATCTTTTTGTTGAAACATCTCAATTAGTATTCTGTCATTCCCTGGAGCCTTTTTTTTTCATGGGTACCATCAGTATAGCTTGGACTTCTTCCTTCAGTACTATCCATTCTTGATCATTTGCTGCCTCCTAAAATGATGAAACCTTCTCTAATTCTTTTTGGTACAATGACTCTGTGTATTCCTTCTGTACTGAGGAAGATACAGCCTTCAGAATACATCTCAATCTAAGGAAAACAGAAATCCTCACAAGCAAACCAACAAGCAATGTCGTGATAAATGGGGAAAATACTGAAGTTGTCAAAAAAACAAAACAAAACAAAAACCAATCCCACTGCCATTGAGTTGATTTCAATTTATGGTTACCCTATAGGACGGAGTAAAACTGCACCATGGAGTTTCCAAGGAGCACCTGGTGGATTTGAACTGCCAAAATTTGGTTAGCAGATACAGCACTGAAATTGTGAAGGATTACTTTTTATTTGGTTCCACAGTCCATACCCATGGAAGCAGCTGTCAAGAAAGCAGAAGATGCACTGTATAGGGAAAATCTGCTGCGAAAGACCTCTTTAAAGTGTTGAAAAGCAAAGATGTCACCTTGGAGACTAAGGTGCATCTGATGCAATTCATGGTGTTTTCACATGCCATCTGTGCATGTGAAAACTGGACCATGAATAAAGAAGATAGAAGAATTGATGCCTTAGACTTGTGTTGGAGAAGAATATTGACTATTTCATGGGCTGCCAAAAGAATGAACACATCTGTCTTGGAAAAACTATGACCAGAATGCTCTTTAGAAACAAGGATGGCAAGACTATGTCTTGTACTTTGGACATGTCGGGAGGGATAAGTCCTTGGAGAAGGAACATCATACTTGGTAAAGTAGAGGGTCAGTGAAAAAGAGGAAGACCTTCAATGAGATGGAATGACACAGTGACTACAACAATGGGCTTACGCATAATGATGATTGTGAGGATGGCACAGGACCAGGCAGCGTCTCTTTCTGTTGTGTATGGTGGCACTATGAGTTAGAAACAGCTCAGCAGCACCTAGCAACACATATATAGATATAGCTACAGATGTAGACACTGCTATTGTTAGGTACTGTTGAGTTGATTGCAACTCACATGTACTACACACTGAAACACTGGTATTGTGCCGTTCTCACAATTTCTGTTACAGTTGGGTCTGTTGTTACAGCCATGGTGTTGATCCATCTTTCTCTTTTTCAAGTATGGTTTATCTCAGCTATCACCGAAATGACTTTTCTATGAAATGCAAATAGTCTTGTTAGGTTTCAGTAAAGAATTTAAAGATAGAACTATAGTGATACTACAGTGAAACTCAGGAGTTTGTTTTCTAGAGGACTTTATTATATTAGACACAGTATAGTTGAATGGTTAAGAGAATGGCTTTGCACTAGATACACTTGGATTTTAATACTGGACATGCTATTTAATTTCTCCAAGACTCTATGTTTTAGATTAGAAAAGTAGATTAGAAGTACTGTTCACTCCATATGGCTATTGTAATGGTAAGTGAAATGAAGCATGTAAAAGTCTTACAGAGTTCCTGGTGTGCAGTATATTCTCAACAAATTTTAGCTCTCATAGTGGTTAAGTGCTACAGTTGCTAACCAAAAGGTTGGCAGTTGAAATCCACCCAGCGCTCCTTGGAAACTCTAAGGGGCAGTTCTACTCTGCTCTCTAGGGTCGCTATAGGATTGCTGTGAGTTAGGATTGACTCAACAGCAGTTAGTTCGGTTATTTCAATTATCTGAACTTCACAACTTTTGGAAGTAGGCAAGAAAACGAGTCTCCTTCCTATTCTGTAGGTGAGGAGATGGCAGCTCAGAGATTGAGTGGCACTGCCTAACAACGTAAAGCTATGTAAGTCTCAAAGTGAGAACCAGAGAAAAAAGCAGGACTTGTGATGCCTGGTCTACTCTCTCTGTGGAGAAGATAATGAATTTATGGGACTTGACCTAGGAACATACAGATATGATATAGTTTCAGCTGTCTGCATATTTTGGAAGCCCAGAGACATTTAAAAACAAAACAAAAAAGCCTGGCGGTCTACTTCCATAAAGAGTACAACCAGGAAAACCATATGGAGCAGTTCTGTTCTGTAACAAATGGTGTTGCCACCAGTTAAAATGTACTCAACAGTAACCTACAACAACATAAGCTACAAACTTGCCATGAAATAACTGAACATGAAGTGGGTTTGGACTGTGCCTATTTATTGTTGCATAATAGAATTTGAGAGCCATGGTGGTGCAGGGGTTAAGCACTTGGCTGCTAACTGAGGGTTGGTGGTTTGAACCCACCAACAGCTCTGCAGAAGAAGGATGTGGCTGTCAGCTTTTGTAGAGATTGTAGCCTTGACTGTAGCCTTGGAAACACTACGGGGCAGTCCTGTACAGATGCTGTGAGCCAAAATAGATGCACTAGCAGTGGTTTGGTAGAACTTACTTGTGTTTATTCCATTCTTTTATGCTGACAGCTATGCTTCTGCTTCTTTTCCAACCTGAACAAAGTATGTTGATAATTAATTCGTTAGATTGGGTGTTGTGACTGCGTTTTCTGCACTGTCTTTATCCTTTCCTGGAAGATATTATATGCCAGTATTCAGCTTGAAATGTTTGGTCTTTTCCAATTTTTCTCTGATTTACTTATCCATTCATTCATTCCTTCAATGAGTCATTAATTTAGTCATCAGTCAGTGAAACCAGTACTCACTGTGGCCGTTATTATCCCTGAAGATACAGAAATGTGTAAGGTACAGTCCTGGCGGTAAGGAGCTCCTCAGTCTAGTGAGGTAAACGAATATATAGCTGCTGTGCTAGTAAATACAAGAGCAGAAAAATCACAAGGGACCTACATGGAACCTGGCTGAGTTTACTCTGCCTTTGGGCTCAGGCTCAAAAGAGGCTTCTTGAAGGAGGATGTGTCTGAACTAGATTTTTAGGGGCAAATAGTGATTTATTAGGCACAAAACTGTGGATTTTCTTACTCTTACCTATGAATAATTAATCTACTTCTGTTTGCCAGGCATTATGTACACTATTTCTTACTCTTTGTTCACCAAATTATTACTTCACATACATTTGCAGATGTTCCAGTGTCTACGTTCCCAAAGCTTCCTCTAATCAGACCATGATATTGAATGCAACTTAATTCTCAGACTCTCTACCACTGTACTCAGTTGTAGCATTTTTCTTCCTGTAAATAACATAACGCTTGATTTTATTTTGCTATATTTGAGGTATTCTGAAAACCTGTTTTTAAAAGCTATAATAAAGTTCACCACAGGCTGCAGAAGGAAAAGTCTATAAAATGTGATTAAACAGTAATAAGGAGGTCTAACAATCCCAAAAATATTTTAATTTTTAAGGGAGATAGAAAGTTACCAACACTTGCTTGTGTTATTTATTATAAGTAATATGAAAAAGCATTCCTTTGAATGAACATAATTGTGTTTTTACAATATAAGAATTACCTTATTTACTCTTAAAAATTCACAAGCATGTTTCAGGTCCTTTTGTTTTAAAATATTTGCTTTTCATATGGATTGAAAGTTTTACTAACTCAGCTCGTTTTGAGGTATCCTGTTTATCCATCTGTTGTGTGTCTCTTAAGATTGAAATTTAGGTCAAATTGCAACTTGAATTTAACTTTAGTAAATAAGTATGCCATCTTGAGAAACTGCATTCGAAATTTTAAGCACAATAGATCAAAGTACATCTTATTTAAATAAATACTCTGAGAAAGAAGTCTCAATTATTTTTTCCCCAAACTTTCTTAAAATAGTCACTGTTCTCAATATAAAATTTGAGGTTATCTTTATTATTTGAATGAAAGATGAAAAGTTGTTTATTTTAAAATTTTAATGATTTTGCTTTCTAATTAAGGAAATTCTCCTGTGGGGACAGCTTTACTTGAATTGTATGTGACATTATTTTTATTTCTTAAGGCTATGATTAAAAGTTTCATGGACGTCTACCAGCTTGCAAGCGCAAGAATTGCTACATTAGAGAAGGAAATGACATCTCATCGGAATCACATTGCAACCTTGAAATCAGAACTTCATACTGCTTGTCTACGTGAAAATGAAAGTTTACAATCAGTGAGTCCTTATTGTACTGTATTTTCCTTTTCTTTGAATCTTAGTTCATATTTATGTTTATGTTTCTATTGCTCACAAGATCACTGGCCTATATATATAATTTAGGCTAAATGGTTAAGTGACATAAAATTATTAGTGTGGAGAAATTTCTGAAGGAAGAAAAGCAATTAATTTTTGCATTGTATCCTTATAAAGATATGCATATTGTTACCAGCGAAAGCACTGTATCAAGATTCTTTTGTGTTTGGCAGTGCAGCTGACAGTTGGCTTTGGCAGTTGGCATAGTTAGAGCTTTGCAACTGTCTGAAGAGTCAGTGTGTCCCATTAAGACAGAATATTATTAATTATGTGTGTAACCAAAATGGTAATTAGAACATGTGATTATTCTCTGTAGAAAACTAGACTTATCCATAATACATGCCTAGCTAAAGATGCATGTTGTGATTCATCTATATGATTAAAATTCAGTTTCAGCAGTCATTTTATGTCTTAAAATTTTAGCCTGTGATGAAACTTGGGCTCATTTAAGATTTTAAAAAAAAAACGAACAAAACTCTTCTATATTTGAGATAAGTGTTTGGGGACTTTTTTTTTTTAAATATATATATATATTTCTGTAATAAAAAGAAATAAACATCTAAACTTCTTTTCTCAAAAGGCAGATACAGCAACAGTGAGATATGTTAAGAGGGCCACCAATGATTGGAAAGTCTTTTTTCCTTGTTTGTTTTGATTACAGTGGATAGGATTAAGTTGTAAGGAAAAACAGGATCCTCTTTATCCTTTTATGTTGACCCATTTCAAATGCTGTATTCAACAAAAAAGAAGTTAGTAGTGAAGCTCATAGATGCATGGATGTGATTTGCTTTCTCAGCTCATTCAGATCATAGTCCAAGTGTCAGCATCTTAGGGCAGCCTTTTCTGACTATGGTATTTAAACTTGCAGTGTTCTGCATACCTGTCTACACCACACACACACACACACACACACACACACACACAAATTCTTGCTCTCTGTCTCTTCAGCTCCTTATTGCCTATTCACCTTCCACCTTTCTTTCTCTATTTTTTTTTAATCTACAACCCTTGTCTTCAGTGGACATGTATTTGTTTACTGTCCATCTGCTTCTTGCCTCCGGTAGGATACAGACTCCATAAAGATAAGCAATGAGTGTTTTCTTCATTGCTGTAGACCAGTGCCTAGAACGATGCCTGGCACGAGTAAGCACTGAACAAGTATTTACTGATAGAAAATGCCAGCAATAAATCTACTAAATGCAAAAATAAAGTTATCTGGGACCTGAGATGTGAGTTAATCTGAGTTCAACATTTTAAAGTAATTTCTTAACAGAAGAGTTGTGATGTCCTCCATTATGAGAGATTGAAATGAGGAGGAATTTTTTTTTTTTGTCCTGTTATGTGGGTACATTTATGATTCCTCATTTTCACAAATGAGAAAATTGAAACACAGAGAGGTTAAGTAACTTGCCCAAAACCACACAGCTGGTCTCTGGAGATGCCTTCTTAATCACTGTGCAGCCTTTCCTCAGTCTCTCTGTCCCTTTCCATGATCCTTCCATGATTATGAGGACTAATGATTACATGTTAAATTTTTAGAGATTCTATGCTTTGTTGTTTTTTATTGTGCTTTAAGGGAAATAATTCAAGTGAGTTTCTCATACAGAACCTTATACAGACGTTGTTATGTGACCCTAGTTGGTCTCCCTGCAATGTGACAGCTAATTGTTCTTCTGCATGCTGTGTTTCCTGTGTCCCTTCAACCAGCTCCTGTCCTCCTCTGTCTTTTTACCTTGCCTCCGGAAAGGAGCAGCCCATCTAGTTTCTGGAGTGAGCCGAGAAGTACAGTCCTCACCAGTATCATTCTATGTCCAGATTGAGCTTCATCTGAAGAGTTAGGCTCAGGAATGGCTTTGGTTGTGGGCTAACAGAGAGTCCAGGGACTGTGACTCTAGGGGTCCCTCCATTCTCAGTCAAACCACTGAATCTGGTATTTTTACTTCAGTTTGAGTTCTCCACTGCACTTTCCTCCTGTTCCATCAAGAGCTGTCTCTTGTGTTCTCTTTCAGGGCACTTATTGGTGGTAGCCTGGCACCATCTAATTCTTGTCTCAGGCTGATGGAGTCTCTGGTTTGTGTGGCACTCCTTTTCTTTTGGTCTCATACTTTCCTTACATCTTTGGTGCTCTTCATTCTCCTTTGCTCCGGGTAGGTTGGAACCTACCTCGGATGGCTGCTAGCTCGATTTTAAGATCCCAGATGTCACTCCTCCAAGTGGGATGCAGAGCACTTTCTTAATAAACTTGGTTATGTCAGTTGACCTAGATGTCCCCTGTAACCATGGTCCCTGGAACCGCACCCCTGCTATTCTGTCCCCAAGGTGTTAGGTTGTGTTCATGAAACTTTGTAGCTTTTGGTTTAGTTTAGTTGTGCTGACTCCCCCTGAATCATGTGTTGTCCTTCCTTTCACTTAAGATAACTTTTGTCTGCAATTTAGTTAGCAAATACCCCTTGTCCCCCTCACCCTTGTAATGTTTCTTTCTGTGTTTAAAAGTTTTCTTGAGTTCTTATAACAGTGGTATCATACACTGTTTTTTTGTGACTAATTTTACTCAGCATAATACCTTCCAGATTCTTTCATATTATGTTTTGCAATTCATCTTTGCTCATTATCATTGTGTGAATGTGCCATATTTTTTATCCGTTCATCCACTGGTGGGCATCTAGATTGTTTCCATCTTTTTGCTATTATGAACAATGCTGTAGTGAACACGGATGTGCGTGTATCTGTTCATGTGAGGGCTTCTATTTCTGTAGGATATATTCCAGGGAGTGGGATTGCTGGACCTTATGGTAGTTCTGTTTCTGGCTTTTAAAGGAAGCACCAAATCCATTTCCAAAGTGGTTGTACCATTTTACATTCCCATCCACAGTATATAAATATTCCAGTCTCTCCACAGCCTCTCCAATGTTTTGTGTTTTTTAGATTAATGTTAGTCTTGTTGAGGTGAGATGGTATTTGATGGTAGTTTTGATTTGCATTTCTCTAATGGCTAATGATTGTGAGCATTTCTTCATGGATTTGTTAGCTGCCTGAATGTCTTGTTTGGTAAACTGCCTGTTCATAGCCTTTGCCTGTTTCTTAATTGGGTTGTTTGTCTCTTTTTTTGTTGAGGTTCTGCTGTATCTTGTAGATTTTAGAGATGAGATGCTAATCAGATTTGTCATAACTAATGTCATGGATTGAATTGTGTCCCCCCCAAAAGTATGTGTAGCCACGTGTCTGGCCGTGATCCCCAGTATCTTGTGATTGTCCTCCCTTTTGTGGTTTTCCTATGCTGTATGTTAAAGGGTTAGGGTAGGGCTGTAAATCCCTGCTCCACTGTAAAGGGAGTTTCCCTGGAGTATGGCTTACCCCGCCCTTAATCCTTTCATCCTGCAAGAGATAAAAGGAAAGGGAAGCAGGCGGAGAGTTGGGAACCTCGCACCATTAAGAAAGTAGCACTGGGAGAAGAGCGTGTCCTTGAGACCTGAGGTTCCTGTGCCAAGATGCTCCGGACAAAGAGTATTATAATACCGGACTTTCTTCTAGAGCCGACAAGGGGGGAAACCTTCCCCTGGAGCAGACATCCTGAATTTGGACTTGTAGCCTACTAGACTGTGTAAGAAAAAACTTTCCTTTGTTAAAGCCGTCCACTTAGTAGTATTTCTGTTAGAGCAGCACTAGCTGACTAAAACAGCTAGTATGTAGTTTTTTAGAAATTTTTTTGTTGTGCTTTGGGTGAAAACATATGGAGCTAATTTGCTTCCCATTCAGCAGATTGCATACATGTGTTGCATGGCATTGATTACAAACCCTACACTGTCTCAACACTCTCCCCATCTGTTCTGGGTTCTTTGTGTCCTATTGTCTGCGTTTCCTATCCCTGCCTACCTTAGCATTTTGTTTTTGTGCAGATGGTGCCTGTTTAGTCTGCATAGTTGTTTGTTCTATGGAGCATGTTCTTTTTGGATACTGTTTATTTTATAGACCTGTCTGTTGCTTGGCTGGAAGGTAGTTCCTGGGAATGGCTGCAATTCCAAGACAGAAGGATGTCTTAGGGCCATAGTCTCAGAGGCTTCTGTAGTCTCTATCAGGCCAGTAAGTCTGTTTTTTCTTTTCTTTTCTTAATAAGTTTGATTCTTTTGAGGAAGATTTTCTTCTTTTAATTTGAATAAATATTTAAAACTCTCTAGCTTTCCTCTGAAACATACTGAATATTTTTCCCCCTAACTCACTGATACTGTTGGTTTAAATTATACCATATAGGTTGTGTCAGCTTTGTTGGTTTGTGCTATTGTTTATTGTTTGTTAATGTCATTCATATAAAAAGAGTTGCTTTTCTTCTGAGAAAGATCAAAGTTGATAAAATTAGATTGTTTCCTTATGGATTCCAAAAATTTTTTTCTTTTGCTGATTATGCTAAAAACCATGCCAAACCCATGGCTGTCGAGCTGATTCCAGTTTGTAGCGATCCTGAAGGACAGCGTAGAGCTCCCTCTAGAGTTTCCAAGAGCCAGATGGTGGATTCCAACTGCCCACCTTTTGGTCAGTGGCCAAGCTTTTAATCACTGTGTCATCAGAGCGCCAACATGATTATGCTACTGCTCTCTGAATGGCGTTGTGCTTAATATAGCCCACTGTTAGAATAAAACTGCTTCTCAATGTTCTTTTCCTTTCTGAACGTGTCTGCAGGATGTTGTCATTATATCATGTTAGAAGTGATTCTCAAGAGGGGACATGTGTAATGTGAAAAATTCTCCCAGGTGATTTGTACATGTCCTTCTAGGAGCAGGCTGCCCAGTCCTATGTCTCAGTGGGGTGTGCACACTCTGATCACCTCCCTTACTGGAGAGTCACTGTTTTTAAGCTAGTAATCAGCTTGTATAAGAATTTTTAATTTTCAAGGAATTTGCATAGGAATCTTCTTTGAGGGAAGGAGAAAAGTAGGTCTTAATCTCTATATTTTGTAGATGAGGGGTGTTTTAGTCAGCTAGTGCTGCTCTAACAGAAATACCATGAAGTGGATGGCTTTAACAGGGAAAAGTTTATTCTAATACAGTCTGGTAGGCCACAAGTCTGAATTCGGGATGTCTGCTCTAGGAGAAGCCTTTCTCCTTTGCTGGCTTTAGAAGAAAATGTTGAGGTCTGAAGGATGAGCTTTTCTCCTGGAGCTGCCAGGTTGTTTTCCTTTATATCTTAAGAGATGGCCTCAAGGGCCAAAACAAACTTAGACACTGAATCTTCCTCTGACAACACAACAACACCCATCCATCCTCATTACCATTATAGAGGCAGGAATTCCAACATGGAGGAACATCACACAGTACCTGGAATTATTGCGCAGCCAAATTCTTGCAGAGTTTTTAGGGAACACATTCAGTCCATGACAAGGGGTGATATAGTTTGGTGGGTAAGAGTATGGGCTTTGGCATTTATTTATCAAGAGTGCCACCGAGTGTGAATAACAAAAAGCCTGACAAACATGGCTTAAAATAGAGGTTTTTTTTCTTGTTCTTCTTGTCATAATTCAAGAAGTCTAGAAGTAGGTAGCCATTGCTAAGTTTAGTAACCAACTTCTATGTAATTTCCATGTCTCCCATTGTCATAAGCTACAACTCAGTATGTGATGTTATGTACTGTATGGATTTCTGTATATATACATGAGGCTGTCCTACTGGTTTCTTTCTAGAGAGGAGAGGAGAGGCGAGGGTAGAAAGGAGGGGACAAGTATTGGTTGAGTGGACACTGGAAGTAAAGAGTGAAAAAGAAAGGTGTGCTGTCACAGGATGAGAAGAGCTGGTAAAGTTACAGAGAGGCAGGTATGGAAAATTGACTTGGATTGCAAGATTTCACTTAATAACAATAAAAAAACTAAAAAAAAAAGATACAACTAAGCTCTAGGGTTTGCAGTTATGCTTAAGTTAGGGGAATGGAAGGGCTCCAGTAATATCTGATATTGAGGTGTGCGTGTGTGTTTAAAAAGGAAATGCTTCCAAGGACACTCCAGACAACTTTTCCTTACATTCTATTTGCTGGAAATGGGTCTGTGGACACTCTTAGCTGTTAATGAGTCAAGGGAGAAGGGAGTTAGGTATAACTGTTAGTTAGCCAACTAGCAGTGTGTGCCATAGAACTTGGGTAGATCTGGGTTGTTCTGTCAGTGGCTAACTGTGTAGCTTGGAGCTCATGTTTTTCATCTGTATAATGGGGATAATGATACTACTATCTAATAGAGATATTGGGAGGTCTAGTGAGGAGTGTTCAAGTTCTTGAGACTTTGATTTGCACTTAACAGGTAGCTGTCCTTCCTGCCTGAAAGCATTTGATGTTTCTCTTATTGCTGTTATCTTAAAGGAGCCCTGGTGCCATAGTGGTTAAGAGCTTGGCTGCTAACCAAAAGGTCAGCAGTTTGAATCCACCAGCTGTTCCTCTGAAACCTTATAGGGCAGTTCTGTTCTGTTGTTCAGGGTTGTTATGAGGCAGAATTGACTCAGTGGCACCGGACAGGGAGAGCAGTGGAAGCTGCATATAGGTGGGCATGTAAATTTATATGGGAATGTACATTTTCACTCAGTCATGTTAAATAAAAAAAAAAAAAAAAGAATTGATTCAGTGGCAACAGTTTTTGTTTGTTTATTATCTTTAAAACAAGCAATTGGATGGCACTAGAGAACAGATTATTTACTAACTTAACATCTTCTGCTGCAAACCTCATCACTTTGTTCAGCCTCCTTTATAATCGCCGTCAGCATACAGGATACCTTGGAGACCCTGCAGGTTTGGTTCCAGATTACCACAGTAAATCCAGTCACACAAGTATTTTGGTTTCCCAGTGCATATAGAAATTACATTCACACAATACTATCATCTATTAAATGTGTAATAGCGTTAAACAAACAATGTACATACCTTATTTTAAAAAGTACCTTATTGCTAAAAAAAATGCTCTTATCTGAGCCTTCCATGAGCCATCATCTTTGTGCCAGGTGAGGGTCTGACCTCAATGCTGATGGCTGCTGACTGACCATTGTGATAAATGCTGACCATTGGGGTGTCTGGGAAATTTTTTCAAATGAGGCGACAGTGAAGTTCACCACATTAATTGACTCTTCTTTGCATGGATGATTTCTCTGTAGCATGCCATGCTGTCTGATAACATTTTATCCGTAATAGAAATGCTTTAAAAATTGGAGTCTGTCTTCTTAAACCCTGCTGCTGCTTTATCAACTGAGTTTTCATAATACTCTAAATCTTTGTTGTCATTTCAATAGTGGTAACAGAATCTTCACCAGGAGTGGATTCTGTCTCAAGAAACCACTTTTCTTGCTCCTCCATCAGATGCATTTCCTCATATGTTAAGGTTTTAGTATGAGACTGCAGCAAATCAGTTACTTCTTTGGACTTCATTTCTAATTCTAGTTCTCTTGCTATTTCCACATCTGCAGTTACTTCCTCCCCTGAAGTCTTAAACCCCTCAAAGTCATCCATGAGGGTTGAAATCAACTTCCTCCAAATTCCTGTTATTGCTGATGCTTTGACCTCCTCCCGTGAATCACCAGTGTCCTCAACAGCATCTAGATTGGAGAAGGGTTTCCAAAGGTTCTCAACTTACTTTACCCATATCCATCGGAGGAACTGCTATCTATGGTAGCTATAACCAAACAATAAAGAAATAAGACTTGAGATTACTCCTTGACCCACGCGCTGCAGTGTGGATGCTGTGTTAGCAGGCATGAAAACAATGTTAATCTCCTTCTGTATCTCCATCAGAGCTCCTGGGTAATCAGGTACATTGTCAATGAGCAGTAATATCAGGAAAGGAATCTTTTTTTCAGAGAAATAGGTCTCAACACTGTGCTTCAAGTATTCAGTAAACTGCATTGTACACAGATGTGCTATCATCCCACGTTTGTTGTTCCACTTACGAGGTACAGGCAGAGTAGCATAATTGTTAGTGGCTGTAGGATTTTCAGAATGATAAAGAAGCCAGGGGCTCAACTTAGTCACCAACTGCCTTAGCCCTGATAGGACACTCAGCCTGTCCTTGAAGCTCTGAAGCCAAGCATTGGTTTTTCTAGGTATGCAAGTCTTAGATGACATCTTCTTCCAATGTAAGGTTATTTCATCTACAGTGAGTGTGACTACCTTCGTCAGTTATCTTCACTAGGTCTTCTGGAGAACTTGGTACAGCTTCTGCGTCAGCACGTGCTGCTTCACCGTGCACTTTTATGTCAACAGAGATGTCTTCTTACCTTAAACTTCATGAGCCAACTTCTGCTGCCTCACACTTCTCTTCTGCAGCTGGCTCACCCCTTTCAGCCTTCACAGAGTTTAAGAGAGTTAGGGTCTTGTGCTGGATTAGGCTTTGGCTTAAGGGAATATAGTGGCTGGTTTGAGCGTGAGTCCAGACCGCTAGTACTTTCTGCATATCGGAAGTAGACTAGCTTTCTTATCATTTGTGTGTTACTGGGGTAACACTTTTAATTTCCTTGGAGAACTTTTCCTTTGTATTCAAAACTTGGCTAGCTGTTTGGCTCAAGAGGTCTAGTTTTTGGCTTCTCTTGGGTTTTGACAGGCTTTCCTCACTAAGATTAACCATTTCTAGCTTTTGATTTAAAGTAAGAAATGTATAACTCTTCTTTCACTTGAACATTTAGAGGCCACTGTAGGGTTATTAGTTGGCCTAATTTCAATACTGTCATGTCTCAGTGACTAGGAGAGGGAGAAGGACTAGGGGATAGCTGGTCAGTGGAGCAGTTAGAGCACAGAAAAAATCTACCAATTAAGTTTGCGGCCCTGTATGGTCACAGTTCATGGCATTGTAAAACAATTACAATGATAACATCAGAGATCACTAATCACAAGTCATCTTAACAGGTATAATAATAAAAAGTTTGAAATATTGGGAGAATTACCTAAATGTGCCACAGTAGCACATGCTGTTGGGAAAACGGTGCCAACAGCCTTGCTGGGTGCAGCATTGTCACAGACGTTCGATATTTAATAAACACAGTGTCTGTGAAGCACGTTCAAGGGAAGCAGTAAGACTAAGTGTACCTGTATTTCAGTGAGCTTTCTGCCCACTCTCAGCCTGTCTGTCCTCTTTGTATTGGCGGATTCTTTAAAAAGCTGTGCACACTGGTCCCTTGCATGTTCTCACCCCCACCCCTGTCTACTCCTGAGGTGACTGCTGTCTAACTTCAAGTCTTAGTATTTTCTTAAAGATCACTGATACCATTCTGCTTGCTGTGTTCATCAGCTAGCTCCTTCTCATCTGTCATCTATAACACTTTGAGGTGTTTTACTACTTTTTTCTTCTTAAAACACATACCTCCTTTGTTTTACTTGTGAGTTCTTTCCTTTGGTGATTCTCTGACCTCTTCTTATTTATGGTCTGCCTTAATCGTTCCTTCTTTCATCAATCCAGTGTTTGTTGAATTCTTCTCTATGGCAAGCATTGTGCTAAGTTCTAAAGATCTGGCACTGTTTTTCCAACAGCATGTGCTACTGTGGCACATTTTGGTAATTCTCCCAATATTTCAAACTTTTTATTATTATACCTGTTAAGATAACTTGTGATTAGTGATCTCTGATGTTATCACTGTAATTGTTTTGCAATGCCATGAACTGTGACCATACAGGGCCGCAAACTTAATTGGTAGATTTTTTCTGTGCTCTAACTGCTCCACTGAACCAAAACGGATGATGCTTGTTCTCATGGATTTGAAATCAGTGGAAGTAACCAAACCAATTAGTATGAAATGACTACTTCTGTTACTAAATTACAGTAGTTGCTTTATCTTGCAAGGAACGTTCATTCTTACATGTTTGCCCATTTGCTTGATATTTCTACATGAGTGGAGTAGCAGTACTTCAACTGATGAGAGACAAGCTTTCTAGCTTTCTGGAGAAGTTGTCTTTTTACTGGATTTCAGCTGCCACCAGTGGGGAGGCTGTTGTATTGGCCACACTGACTGCTCTTTGTCCACCATGTGATTCTGGCTTCTGGACTTCATAACTTTATGTCTAGAACATAGTTGCCTGTGGGTTCTAGAAATGTTTTCGGCCTGAGACAGAGGAGATTAAGACTGTGGTTTAATAATTTTCTAGTTTGCCAGGTTAGTCTCACATACACAAGTGCTCAATTACTGATGAGATTTTCTAGCCTGCATTGTATTATCAGAGGAGCTGAGAACTTGATGAAACCAAATTCATGGCTTTTGAGTTGATTCTGCAAGAGCAGCTTCTGAGGCTCTAAATTTTTACCGAAGCTGGCTGTTGGATCATCTCCTGAGTAGCACATGGTAGGTTCTGGTGGGTTTGAACTGCTAACTTTTCAGCCAGCTACTGAGCACTTTAACTACTGTGCCACTGGAGCTGCTTGAAATTGTTATAGCTTCTGCCAAATCTTTATCCTGGCTACCTGAACCTTTGCCTGTTGCATACTCTGTTTTTATCTAAATTGGTGCCTCAGCATCTCTGTTCTTACTTGGTCCTGTCTGTGGAAACAGATAACCATTTTAGCATCTTCTTTTGGGACTCTTGTGCCACAGGTTTAAGCTCCTGGTCTGCCTGACTCAGCGCATCATGTGGTTTTCTGCCTGTGGGCTTTTGCTCATGTCCTGTTGCCTTGCCCTCGTTTGCACTTGTTTAAACTTTATGCTCTTGGAAGTCTCAGCTCAGCTTTAATTGTCTTTGTAAATCCTTCCCTGATCATCCCAGCCCAAAGTGTTGTTTCCCACTTGTGAATTCCTAGGGCAATTGTTTGTGCTCTTGGTTTTGAAACAAGACATTGTCATCTTGAACAAATACTAAAAAAACTTGTGTTCCTGCTCTTTATTTTTAAGGTAAATTTTTCTTATTGAAATGCAACATGAATGTAGAAATGTATATCATTAATAAACGTACAGATGATAAATTTCTAACAAAATGAACACAGCAAGGCAGCTCTACCCAGAGCAGGAAGCAGAATGCTCCTGGCATTGGAAAGGCCCCCTCATTCCTCTTGTGGTCCTTGACCCTTGTGAGAGATAATTAACCACACCTTAAAAGTATAATTTTGTCTATGTTTTTAGACTTTTAAACTTTATTTTTTAATTTACTGATGGTAAAATTCATTCTTGGTTGTATATAATTCTATGAATTTAGGCAACCTCATAGTTATGTAATCACCACTATTAAGATACAGAACTGTTCCATCACCTCAAAATTCCCTACTGTTGCCCTAAAAACCAATTCCTACCCCCAGCTCCAACCTCTAGCAACCACTGCTTTGTTTATAACATAATTGTCCCTGTTTCTGAATGTCTTAGAAGTAGGATCATACAGTGTGTACTATTTTGAATCCAGAGTCTTTCACTTAGAATAATGTATTTGATATCCAGGCAAGAATCATATGATATGTAAGATGCTGAGTCTTATGTACTTGATAATGTCACATTTCTATTTAGTTAAAGACTCTTTAACTTCTTTCATTAGTGTTTGATTTTGTGACATAGTGAATCTGTATTTTCTTAGACATATGTGGTAATATTTCATGTATTTTTGGTTCTATTATAAATGGCAATGGTTTTTTTTTCCAATGTTTCATAACCAGCATGTAAAAATATAGTTAGTTTGTGTGTGTCATCCTTGTATCCTGCCTCTTTCTAAACTTTATTTCTAGAATTATTGTTATTTCTGTATAGATACTCTATCTGTAGATACAATTTTCTTTCCAATACTGGTGCTTTTTGTTTTTTGTGTGTTATTACACTGGCTAGAACTACAGTATGATGTCAAATAGGAGTGATGAGAGTTGACATCTGTGTGTTTTTGTCAATGGCATAGTAGTTACGTGCTACATCTGCTAAACAAAATGCCGGCAGTTCAATCCACTATGTGCTCCTTGGAAACCTTATGAGGCAGTTCTACTCTGCATATAGGGTCGACATAAGTCCGAATTGACTCAGTGGTAGTGGGTTTGGTTTGGCTTTTTTTAGGCAAAAGAATTCAGTTTTTGATCATTAAGTATGTTTGCTCTAGGTGTTCTTTATCAGCTAAGAAGATTTTTTCTGTTGTTAGTTTGCTCACTTTTGTCATGAATGGATGTTGAATTCTCCTAAATATATAGACATACATTTATTAATATATATATTTGTCATATGTTGAGATAATTAATATTTCTTTAGTGTATTTTAGGGTGAATGATACTGATTTTTGAATGTTGAGTCAACTTTGTGTTTCAGGGGTAAACTCCACATACAGTCAAGATTAAGTATCCTTTTCAAACATTGCAACCTTTGATTCACTAATGCTTTGTTGAGATTTTTTGCGTCTGTGTTCATGATGGACACTGGGGTGTAGTTTTGTTTTCTTATACGTCTTTGGCTGATTTTGATATCAGAATAATACCGATCTCATAAAATTATTTGAGAAGTATTTTCTCTGTTTTATTTCTGGAAAGGATTGGGTAGAATTGGTAGTATTTCTTTGATAAATGTTGGTAAAATTTGCCAGCTGGCCCTGGCATTTTCATTGTGGGAAGGTTTTCAGCTACAAATTTTATTTCTTTAATAAATATAAGACTGCTCAGATTATATATTTTCTCTGGAATGAGATGTGTCAGTTTTTGTCTTTCTGAACATTAGTTAATTTAATATAAATTGTTGAATGTACAGGCATAAAGTTGTTTGAAATATTCACGTATTATTTCTAATGTCTGTAAGATCTATGGCAATTTGATTATTTGTGGTTTCTTCTTAGTCTAGCTAGTGTAGTGATCTTTTTGAAGATGTATTGTTTTCTCTTTCCAATTTTACTGAGTTTACTGTTATCTTTGTTATTTCTTTTTCAATATGGTTTGGGTTTAAATTGTTCTTTTTTCTAATTTTTTACTGTGGAACCTGTGGGACCATTATTTCTTTTCTTACATAAACATTTAATTGCTATAAATTTCCTCCTAAATGTTGCTTTACTTGTACCCCCCAAATTTTAATACTTTGTATATTCATTTTCCTTCAATTCTAAATGTTTTGTAATTTCCCTGGTAATTTCTTCTTTGATTCTTCTGTTATTGAGAATTCAATTCCAAATACTTGGACAGTTTTCAGATATCGGTCATTTGCTTTATTTCTATATGATTTCTATTCTGTAAAACTTGTTAAATTTTATTTTATGGCTCAGAATGTGGTCTACCTTGGTTAATGTTACACATACACTCAGAAGGAGTGCATTTTTTGTGAGATGGGGTATACTCTTATGTGTCCGTTAGGTCAAGTTAGATGATAGTGGTGTTCAGATATTATGTATTCTCGCTGATATCCTGTATCCTTGTTCATTGATTAATGAGAGAACAGTGTCAGAATCTCCCAATGTAAGTTGGTCTGTTCTTTCATTTTTAGCAGTTTTTGTTTCATATATTTGAAGATCTATTGTTCAGTGCATATATACATTTAGGTTTTTTATGTATTCTTGGTGAATTGAGTGTTTTATCATTATGTAGATTTCCTCTTTATTTTGGTGATATTATTTGTTCTAAAATGTTCTTTGATATTAATTTAGCTATTTCATCTTTATTAGTGTTTTTCTGGTATATCTTTTATTAGCTTTTCTTTTATCTAACTGTTTTTTTTGTAATGGATTTCTTATAAAAAGATATGTTGTTGTTAGGTGCTGTTGAGTTGGTTCTGACTCATAGAAACCCAGTGTACAACAGAATGAAACACTACTTCAGCCTCCTCCATCCTAATCCCTGTTAAATACCTGAACCCATTGTTGCAGCCACTGTGTTAATCCATCTTGTTGAAGATCTTTCCCTTTGTGCTGACTTTGTAGTTTTCTAAGCATGAAGGAAGAAGTTGAAGCTGCACTGAAGGCACTGGCAAAAAACAAGGTTCCAGGAATTGATGGAGTATAAATTGAGATATTTCAGCAAACAGATGCAGTGTTGGAAGTGCTCAATCCTCTATGCCGAGAAATTTGGAGGACAGCTACCTGGCCAACTGACTGGAAGAGATCCATATTTATGCCCATTCCAAAGAAAGGGAATTCAATCAAATACGGAAATTACTGAACAATATCATTAATATCACATGCAAGTAAAATTTTGCTCAAGATCATTCAAAAGCAACTGTAACAGTATATTGACAAGGAACTACCGGGAATTCAAGGATTTAGAACAGGATGTGGAGCGAGGGATATCGTTGCTGATGTCAGATGGAGCTTGGCTGAAAGCAGAGAATAACAGAAAGATGTTTACCTGTGTTTCCCAGGCTATACAAAGGCATTCAACTGTGTGGATCATACTAAATAATGGCTAATATTGTGGAGACTGGGAATTCCAGAATACCTACCTCATTGTGTTCTTAAGGAATCTGTGTATGGATCAAGAGGTAGTCATACAGACAGAACAAAGGGACACTGCATGGTTTAAAGTCAATCTGTATGCGAAGCAAATAATCTGAGAAACTGGATTATACAAAGAAGAACGAGGCATCAGGATTGGAGGATGACTCGTTAACAACCTGTATTATACAGGTGATACCATCTTAAACTTGCTAAAAGTGAAGAAGATTTGAAACACTTACTGATAAAGATCAAGGACCACAGCCTTCTGTATGGATTGCACCTCAACATCAAGAAAACAAAAATCCTCACAACTGGACTGGTAAGCAACATCATCAGAAATCCACAATCAACACCCATGGAAGCATCAGTCAAGAAATCAAAAGATGCATTGTATTGGGAAAATCTACTGCCAAGGACCTCTAGAGTATTGAAAAGTAAAGATACCACCTTGAAGACTAAGGTGTGCCTGACCCAAGCCATGGTATTTTTAATCACATTATATGCAAATGAAAACTGGACAGTGAATGAAGAAGACAGAAGAAGAATTGATGCCTTTGAATTGTGGTACTGGAGAAGAATGTTGAATGTATTATGGACCGCCAAAAGAACTAACAGATCTGTTATGGAAGAAGTACAACCAGAATGCTCCTTGGAAGCAAAGATAGCAAGACTGTGCCTTACATACTTCAGACATGTTGTCAGGAAGGACCAGTCCCTGGAGAAGTCCTCGGTAGAGTGGAGGGTCAGTGAAAAAGAGAAAGACCCTTGATGAGATGGGTTGGCACAGTGGCCGCAACTGTGTGTTTAAGCATAAAAGCAATTGTGGACATGGGGCAAGACTGGGCAGTGTTTGGTTCTGTTGTTCATGGGGTTGCTATGAGCTGGAACTGACTTCATGGCATGTGACAAGAAGCAGCATGGTGTCCTTCTCCAGGAACTAGTCTATCTTGTCTTCCAAGACACATTTGTTTGTTTTTCTGGCAGTCCATGGTATATTCAGTATTCTTTGCTAAGCACCATAATTCAAAGGCATCAACTCATTTGTCTTCATTGTTCATTGTCCAGCTTTCACATGCATATTAAGCGATTGAAAACACCATGGCTTGAGTCAGGAGCACTTCAGTCTTCAGTGTGACATCTTTACCTTTTAACACTTTAGAGAGGTTTTTACAGCCAGTGTGCCCAATGCAGTGCATTGTGTGGTTTCTGGAAAGCTGCTTCCATGAGCATTGATGATGGATCCAAGTAAAATGAGCTACTTGACAACTTCAATCTTTTCTCCATTTATCATGATAATGCTTATTGTTGCAGTTGTAAGGATTTTTGTTTTCTTGATGTTGAGGAGTAATCCGTACTGAAGGCTGTAATCTTTGATCTTCATCAGTTACGTGCTTCAAGTCCCTTTACTTTCAGTAGGAAAGGTTGTCATCTGTCTGTTGCAGGCTGTTAACAAGTCTTTTTCCAGTCCCAATGCTACATTCTTTCCACAGTCCAGCTTCTCAGCTGATTTGCTCAGCATATAGATTGAATAAATATGGTGAAAAGATGCAATAAAACACAGGTAGACATCTTTCTGGTATTATCTCCTTTCAGCCAGCAATGATATCCCTGGTTCCATGTGCTCTTCTGAATCCAGCTTGAATTTCTGGCCATTCCTTGTAGATATACTGTTATAGCTGCTTTTGAATAATCTTTAGCAAAATTTTACTTGTGTGTGATATTAATAATATTGTTCAATAATTTACATATTGTCTTGGATCACCTTTCTTTGGAATGGGTACAAATATGGATCTGTTTGAGTCTGTTGGTCTGGTAGCTGTCTTCCACGTTTCTTGGCCTACATAAGTGAGTACTTACAGTGCTGGATCCATTTATTGAAACGTCCCAATTGGTAGTCCATCAATTCCTGGAGCTTTGTTTTTTTCCATTGCCTTCAGTGGAGCTTCAGCATGTAGAAAGACACAGTTTGTTTTCGTTTTGCCAACCGTCTCTGACTCTTTAAAATATATATTCAGACTATTTAAATTAATAGTTGTTAACATGTTTGGATTTTGGTTTATCATTTTGTTATTAGTCTTTTTTTTTTTGGCCCTTCTGTTTTTTGTTCTCTTGTGTTCCCTCTCTTAACCTTCTTTTTGATTATTTGTAATCAAAAAGTACAAAAAGTATTTTAGTACTTGATTTTTATCTGTTTGTGTTTTAAATATATCTCCTAGGATTATTGCTTTAATGACTGTTCTTGGAGTATATGTACATATATATATATGCACGTGTAGATGAATACATGAGGTCTGACAAGTCTGTGAACTTAATTGTGCTAAGTACTACATACCTCATTGCTGAATATCACTACGGTCGCCTTGGAAGTGCTCACCTTTGGAAGCTGTGCATTGACACCTGTACCTAGTCTACCCTTTAAAGATATTTTGGAACTGTTTCTGGAATGACCATTGTGCACCATGGCAAAGTGGCACATTTGTGAACTTAACTGTATGCTCGTCTTTGAGGGAGTTTTTAGCCAGTAAACAATAACTGTATTGGAACACCCTCTTCACCTGATCTGGCCCCCAATGACTATTTTCTTTAACCGAAGATAAAGAAAACATTGAAAGGAAGACATTTTGATGGCATTCTAGATGGCAGGAGTAATATGATGACAGTTCTGATGGCCATTCCAGGGAAAGAGTTACAAAATTGCTTTGAAGGGTGGACTAGGCACTGGCATCAGTGCATGCCTCTCAAAGGGAGTAATTTGAAAGTGACTGTATTGATATTCAGCAATGAGGTATGTAACAATTGTTCTAGGATGAGTTCACAAACTTAATTGGCAGTATTCACACACACATGTATACATAGTGTGTGTGTATGTATTTGTGTGTAACTTTTCACAGTCTACTAAGAGTATGACTTTAAGCAAAGTATAAAGGCCTTGCAGTCGCATAGATACATTTTCTTTCCCCCTTTATTTTATAATTGTCATATATATCTGCATACATTGAAAACTCCATCAATCAGTGCAGCTTTTTCTTGCTCTTAATAGTTACATGTTGTGAAAAGTCTTTTTTTTATTATGATTGAATGAAAATGTACATTCCCATATAAATTTGCATGCTCAGCTATATGCAGCTCCCAGAAAATTAATCTTTTATAGTGTTATGGATTGAATTGTGTCCCCTAAAATTATATGTTAAAAATCCTAACCCCTTGTCCTATGAATCTGGTCTGCTTCAGAAATAAGATTTTCTTTGTTATGTTAATTAGCCCACACTAGAGTTAGGGTAGGTCCTAAATCTAATCACTTCTGAGTAATAACAAGACTCAAATAGGTTCAGAGACACACACAGGTGGAAGGAGACAGATTTATCTACAGTCCCAGCATCACCAAGGTTTACTGGCAGCTACCAAAAGTTGAAATAGACAAGGAAGAATGATTGCCTCCCCCATCACACCTGGAATTTAGACTTCTAACCTTCAGAATTGTGAAAAAAGAAATTTCTCTTCTTTACATAGGAATATTTGTGGTATTTCTGCATAACAACACTAGGTAACTAAGACAAGGCCTTTGAATCAGGCTGGCCTAGGTGTGATTTCTAGCTGGTATTTATTAACTATACAAAGATGCTAAGCATTAGTTTACATATTTGTAATATATTGATGAAAATGCCTTCATTTTAAAGTTGTTGTGGGGGTTAAATAAATATATATCTGGTACAGTGTCTGGCATATTAATACATGTTCAATAAATACTGGTTTTCTTGCTTCCCATAAATGTTTACTCTCTTGGCTACATATAAAAACTTTTCCTCATAGTTCAGTGTATTTCCTACAGGTAAGCTATCTCTATGTAGTTTTAAGAAGTATACATAACTATGAGGGAATCTTTTTTTGTGTAGGCAAGAGAATTGAAACACCCCTTAAACCAATGATTTTAGCAGATAGTAAGTACAGTATTAATGTTACTTGTTATAAGTATTATGTAATCAACTGAGGACAGTGAATTTGTGATCCTTGTGCAGGCATGGCACCAGACAAGAATAAATAATAAGCAATCATTATTAACATAGGGAAAGTTGACATATCATGGTATTGTAATGCCTGTGAAGAGACCAATCACATTGTAGACATGAATAAGTTGTCTTTAAAAACTTTATCCCTCTTTAGGTGATATTTTCATCTCTTGTTCAGCAACATACAATAATAATGCCAGAGTGCATCTAATATTTCTCATCAATTGTGCACTTGCCAGTACTTCAACATTTCCGGTATGTTGGTCTTTGATCCATTAACTTAGTGCTGCTCGAGAGCTTTTATCTTGAGTTATAGTAATCAGAAAAGAGTTTGAGTAAAGAGCTTTTGAGTCCCATATAGCCCGGCAGAGAACAGTACAGCAGTCAGAACCAATTACTTGCGGGTGTTTGGAGTCCCACACACCCACAGCTACGAAGAAACACACGATAGTTCAATTCATGAAACACAGAATGCCAAACCCAAGTACATTGCTGTGAGTTACGGTGCTGTAAGCTATGGGATTGATTTGCCTTATTTCCACTGTGTGTTTGAGCAGTGTATTTTTAATTCTATAATACTTTATTTGTGAGAAAGTAATAAATTGGAAATCAGAGGAACATTCTAGTTACTATCCTTACGGGAGTGCTGTCTTTGTCTCATTGTTCAGATAATGGCAGACGTGATAGTTTTCATGTGATATTAATTATTTTAATAGCTGTCCAGAGTTAATGAAGGTGAAATGTTTAGACATTTTGTTTCCGTTAAGGTAAAAATAAAAATATAAGAATCCCCTTTCTCCTAAGTCCTCAAATAATATTTTAATGCCTTTGTTTTTATTATACTTTCTTGGAAGAGTAAAGATGATTTGTTGGTATTAGTGTATGAAAAAACTGAGACATAGAATCTAAGGAGCTGACTCCAAGTGAGTTGCTTTTGTATTCTTTGAAATGCTTTATCGTAGCTGATTCATATTTATTCTTGAGGTTTATAGCCCTCCCTGGGTTGTAATTAGAACTCGATTAGATTACAACCAGGGCCTCTGATCCCTTCTCTGTTGCTTTCCTGTGGGACTGTAGTGTATACCGAGACAAATGTCTTCCATTATGGGGCTTCAAGTAGAGAGGAAGGCATATCGTTCTAGAAGTAGCCAGAGGAGTGTTGCTAAGGGGGAGGCACAGAGTGTCAAGAGAGCATATAACAAGGGGACCTAATTTAGGCTTGGGTTAGGAAAGCCTGGTTTGAGGAACTGATCTGTTTGTTGAAAAAATTAAAATTAAATAGGAGTCGATAAGGGACAGCATGACACACTCAAGACGTTGAGAAGTATCTGGTCCAACTGGAGGAGAGCAAATTTGAGTGGGACCTGAGACAGAGCAGGGGCCAGACCAGTGTGGCCTGTTAGCCGTGACTGTCACTTGAGAAGTACCCCGACTGGTCACTCTGACTGTACCTGTGAAACGTCTGCTTCCATGCCTGCTCCCTTTTGCTCTACAGATTTACTTCTCCCAGCCCCAAATTTCATTTTTTTTCACTACCTTTAATCTCGAAATGCATCCTTATTTTTTGCCACAACACACAGGTTACCTTTTCTCTACGTAAGTCGCTATGAGTGAGAATTGACCTGATGATAACCAGTTTGGTTTTAGGAAAGCATTATAAGAGGGAAACAAACAAACCCACTGCCCCAGAGTCAGTTCCCACTCATAGCGACCCTATAGGACAGAGTAGAAGTGTCCCACAAAGCTTCCAAGGAGCAGTTGGTAGATTCAGACTGCTGATCTTTTGGTTACCAGCTGAATACTTAACCATTGGGCCATCTGTGCTCTCTTAGAAAGCCAAAAAACCAAACCCACTGCTGTCAAGTCAATGACAACTCGCAGAGTTCTTTGAAGTCACTAGATTTTGGTCCTGAGGGCCGGCTCTAGCTTTTGCACACTAACAGAGCTGAATGAAGGAAACATGAGATATCAGAAGGTGGAATGTCTCAATCAACATGTAAACATGTTCTGTGGTCCATGACATAGATTTCTAAACTTTTAACGGTTTCTCCTATTCCAGAAATTCAAGTCTTTGTTGTATTAGCAAGTGGGTGTCTGGAGATGGTAAGGCACAGTCCACTGACCTCACACCTTCCCTCTAACCCTTGAGTTCCAGTAAGGTACAGTTTAAGGGGAGCCAACTTCCTGATGGAGGATCCATATGTAGTGACTTTGGGGGCATGATATTACAAAGTTTATATTGGTGAGTGCTTCTGTTCTTCAGTGATGGAGTATTAAAAGGGTGAAGCAAGGCATGGCAAGAGTGGAAAATTTCAAACCCTGATCAATGAAATCAATTTTAAGTACTCAGTAATTAAGTTGTAGAAATATTTTGGCAATCTAATATTCTAATTTTCCCTTCCAGTTGTTGACAGAGTGGCAGCAACTGAATATGCTTCTAAAGATCTCTCCTGCTACTTTATTAAATCGAATTCTGTGAAGGCTTCAGCTGCCTCAATTTTCCGCAAATAGCTCACTCACTGAGGTCCCAGATCAGCTGTGTCTTCGCCTCCATTCTCGAACTAATCTCGTAACTGTCTACCTCCTGCCCAAGGTCGAACTCTCACCATTTAGTTCCACTTTATTTCCACTACCAATATTTGATCAATTATCAAATCCTCTTGCTTCTACCTTCACAGCTCTCTCAGATCCATCATTTCCTTTCTGCTCTTGTGATCACAGTGCCTTCCCTGCAGGCTCCCTCAATGATCCTCAAACTGGTTTCCCCATCTAGTCTGTCATTTTCCATCCCGTCTGCCATGTTATTGCCCGTTATCTTTTCAAAACACAGATGCGGTCAGGCCATGGCTTTACTCAGTTTGCCGTAATAAAATGAGTAGATGCTTCTACATTGGTGGTATCATTTTGTGTTGATGTTGTGGTTATGTTCAGCACCAGTAACTCATTTACAGATGTGTAGGACTTACATCAGTCTCACAATATTACCAGTAACTAGGTAGTCCAAAAGTCGATAAAGTAATCTGAAAATGCATTACTATATTTGTAAGGAGTATTTCCTTTTTCATGCAGTTTTGTTTTTTTTTTTGATACTCAATATGCTAGGAATGTGAACTTTTAACTCTTCAAACTGTTGTAACATATTTGAAAATTATGGTAATTTGATTAAAATGTTGCCTATAAGGCAAAAGGTTTAGTTAATAGAATCCATATGCAATTAAAATGCAGAACTAAATGTAATCAGACTCCAGTGACTAGTGCCTTCATATTGATAGTTTTACCATGGCCCCTGGGGTTGAAAGTTGAAATGTTACAGGATGCAACCCCACCGCAGAAAACAACCACAGCTGGCAGGTCAGCTGTTTCAAAGACATCACCACCATTACTTGCTAAGAGGTGACTATCACATAGCAGATCGACGTCACTTTAGGAACCTCTTTTGTTGGCAGGTGATGGAAGCACATGGCTGGCATGAGGGTGGCAGAGCCCCACTCCATGGCACTGTTACAAAAACAGCCTGAGATGAAGGTGCCTGCCACCAACTTAGACACTCCTTTTTTCCTTGTGTAATACCAGAATTGCTTAATTTGGGTGAATTCATTTGAATCATATGAAAGTTATAGACACAACACTATGCACAAAACCACAGAGAAAGTCACAAAAAATTTATTTTTCCCCTGAATATAAAAAAAAAAAAAAAAATTATTTTCTCTGGACAGTTTTAAGAGTCGACATCCTGTGTTAGAGTTCTCTAATCATCACCAGCACAATTTACAATCAGAACACACAGAGAGCCGGTTCAGACCAGCTCATCTGTTGATCTTGGCAGAAGCCCTTCATCTCACTGTGAGCAGCTGCCACTGGAGAGTTGGGGGACTCAGCAGAGAGCCGGGGCAGGGTGGGGTGCAAGGCTGGGCAAGGCACGAACACATGCGCCTGCTTCATTTCAAGCATAGTACAGTGCTTTAAAAAAAAAAGTCTTTTTATTTTACTGCCTCTCCCCTTCCCCCTTTAACCTGGAATTAAATGAGGACCTCTCGTGAGCCACTGCGCTCCAGGCATAAGAAATTGTAATGTCTGGCTTCCAGAAACTGTCCCGTCAAAATGTGCTTCTGATTAGGTGGCTTAATTACAGCTGTGAAACAATGTTGATTTAGGTCTCAAGATTCCAGGGCATGTCAGCTGTTATTAGCTAACCTTGGATGGAATCCACCATTTTAAGACTCTGTACCACTAAAGTCACCCAGCTTGACGACTTTTTATTTAGGACAGAGAAGTTGCCAGAAGCAACACATTTTATGCAAAATATTGTTCAATGCACAGTTTCAACTGCAGCGCGCCATCCGTGGTCATTAAGGAGATAGTTAGCTGTACACTTTCTCAAGAACAAGGAAGTGCTGTTTGTAAGAGCAGTGAGTTTTGAGTAGTATTTTTAAGAGGTTGACTGACATAAGAATTAATTTTAATTCCTTTAATTCAGTTTTATTTCAAATCCAGCATGTTGTTTTAACCACCCAATTTTATTACACCTAAATTTTCCTGACAGTTTCATTTGCTGTTAGGAAATAAAATTGCAGTTTTTTTTCAGCATGGGAAATAATGGCTTGTTTTAAATATGTTACGTTTGAAACTTCCCTTGCTTCAAGCTGGTTCAGGTACAACCTTGATTTACTTTTGGAAGGAAAAGAACCTCATTAAATAATATTTAATATTTTAATATAAGTGAGCTTTTTCGTCATGAGAAAACTTGTTATCCTCAAGTATTTATACTAGCAGGGAAAGTAATAGCCTCAATAATTAGGTGGTTCTAGTATTTTCTACCTTTCAGTACAATTGTTGCTGATACCATAAATATTATAACTACTTATTTGAAGAATCCAAGTTCCACTTTATTTTAGACCTCTAAAATTTTCTGAATATGCTGTTAATAGTTTTTTGCTTTTAGTCTATACTTTTAAAAAGTGGACATTGAGTATAAGGCAAAAAAGGCCAAGAAAGTAAGGTGGGCTCTCAACAACACAAAGAGTCACAATTCTCATAGTAATTTTGGAAGAAACTGTTCCTTAAAAAATGCATGATTTATGCCAAGCCGAACACCCAGGAGAGAGCAAATGATTTCTTTAAAATGAAATCTCCCAGACCCAACACATTAAATCTGACGATGTGGGTGGCCAAGGCACATCTTTCTCTGCTGGTCAGACTCGGTGAACCATGTAGGGACAGGAAAGTTTTTGTCCAAGCTGAATTTGGAGCTAATGCATAGGTAATAGTGAGGAACAGATGGGTGAATAGGTAAGTCGATGATACAGTATGTGGCTCTTCAAAGAGAAAGCTGGGCAACTGATTGAAAACAGAGTTAAATTCATAATCGCACAATCTAAATAATGCCAGGAGTACCTTCTAAGTGTCAGTAATGACAGAGACATTTTATTCTTTATTATCTCATTTAATTTAGTCCTAATATCAGTCTCTTGATAAAAATAGTATTACCCGTATTGCAGGTGAGACACCTCGGGCCCTAGAGGGAATAAATAATTTGTTCAAGATCATGCTGTTTGGGTGTAGATTGGAACCATTGTCTATACGTCGTCCAAAGCCTGTGCTCTAAGCTAAAGCCAAAAAAATCCGGTATTTTTCTTGGAAACTGAATTCCAGGATGTGAAATAGTAGGGAAATATTATTACAAGTGACCAAGTTTATATTCAGTGTGCCTTTATGCTGTTAAAAGACAAAGGCATTTAAAGTTGCATAAAAATTTTACCATTTTTTTGTGCAAAAAAAACCCCTCTTTTTTCCTTTTCTTTTAGTAAAAAGCAACTGCGTATAAAGACTGACAGATTCACGAGGTCTGTGGTTAAGGTCTTTTACCTAGAACAAAAGGACCTTCCTTTTTTCTTTTGAAGTTACCTTATGCACAGAAAATTGAAAGTGTACATCTTTCCATGTTATACTGGTTTGAAGTTTAGATATATTGCATTTGTTCTTAAGATTTTACATTAGCTGAGAAATTGGGAAGAAATATCTGTCTCAGTTGCCCAGAACTTTGGCTTAGGGCATACTTTGATAGAATCTGAATTCACGTTTTTCTTTTGGATGCCCCTTTGTTCTCAATGTTTGCCTGACACCAGTTGGAAAAATAGTATTCCAGAATGTAAGAGGCCAACTAAGGTTACAGGGCTGTATTTTCTAGTCTGCTGCCTCATTTCTGATAAGCTGTAACTGAAAATATGAATGTCATTGGAAAAAATATGCCAAATTAATTATATAAAGTACATATTTGATTTTTCATAATAAATCGTTTTCATAAATTATTTTGAGAGTGCTTCCTGATGGCTTTTGACTTGATTTTAAAAAATATCTTATTAAGTAACATGTTGGATATTATAGATTCTTATGATTATAATTATGTGTACCCTAACAAATTTTGCCTTTTCTTGATTATATAATCACTTTTTTGAGGGGCAAAAAAGTATAATAAGGAGTTTTGAAGATACATTTCTATTGCTTTTATTTTGGGATATCAAACATTTTGGTTATGGAGTAATCTTTATCTTGGTTCATGTACTTGCCTTCCTAATTCATACTTATTAGAATATAAAAATCTACTAATTCTTTAAAATATGGTAAGTGTTTTTCCTAAACTGGGGGAGGAGGAGGACTTCGAAGTTCAAGCTAAGGTTGTTAAAATAATTCTACTTTTATAATCACATTCTTTACTGTTTCAATGCACTACTAACAAAGGATATCAACTATACAGTAATACTTTCTAGCAATGATTCATGAGTGTTTAAGTTGGTCACCATTTTCAGTACCAACAAAGGATGAAAATGTGTGAGATCTGAGAAGTTCACAGACTCTTCCTAGGAAAAGTGCTATATATCTCATGGCTGAATATCACTAAGGTCACCTTCAAAGTACTCCCTCTGGGAAGCTATGCACCGACGCCAGTGCCTAGTCTACCCTTCAAAGCAATTTTGGGACTCTTTTCTGGAATAGCCATCAGAACTGTTGTTGTATTACACTTGATGTCCTTAATGTCATCAAAATGTCTTCCTTTCAATATTTCATTTATCTTTGGGTAAAGAAAAAGTCATTGGGAGGCCAGATTAGGTGAATAGGGAGGGTGTTCCAGTACAGTTATTTGTTTACTAACTAAAAACTTCCTCACAGTCAACTATACAGTAAAGTTTGTGAACTTGCCACTGTGCCACTGTGTGCAATGGCTCTTCTAGAAAGAGTTCTCAAATTGCTTTAAAGGATAGATCAGGCATTGGCATCAGTGCATGGCTTCCCAAGGGAAGTATTTCAAGGTGACCATAGTGACACTCAGCAACGAGGTGTGCAACACCTAGAACAATTAAGTTCCTGGACTTAATTGTCAGACCTCATGCAGAGGGTGTATCATTTATTAGAAGCAGCCCCTCAGTAAATCTCATAAAGCCTGGTGTATCCCCATTTCATATAGAGACCCTAGGGTGGAAGCAAAGGAGGCCTAGAGAATGGTTTCTTTCCTCCCTCCCTGCTCCACAGTGTACCTCGACTTTTATCACATTTGGAAGTTCAAGTTCTGAGTAAGATTCATCTGATAAAAGGATTCTGCTGTTAGGATGTTTGGAAGCGCTTCCCGTATCAAGAACGTGCCTAGGAACAAGGATTCGTTAAACAGTTATTTAAGCATGCCTCGAGATAAGCTGGAAATCCTGGTGGCATAGTGGTTGAGAGATACGGCTGCTAACCAAAAAGCCAGCAGTTCAAAACCGCCAGACACTGCTTGGGAATCCTATGGGGCAGTCCTGCTCTGTCCTGTAAGGTCACTATGAGTTGGAGTCAACTCAATGGCGATGAGATTTTTTTGGTTCATTTTGCTTTAAGATCAACCATTCTTATTTGCTTCATGGCTGCTTGAAAGCCTAAAACTAAAACTTGTTTGTATTTCTTCCAACAAATATTTTTGCTTTACTTGATGCATATGCTTTTGGAGGCACTACTTGGTATAAGATCTCGACTGCTAATTCTGATTTTTGTCATTAAGTATATAACTTTATATTTCTTGTTTTGGGGAGAATAGTGATATACATATTTTTTGATAAAAGCTTAAAGCTAACCTATAAAGAAATTAAGTCCTATATTAGCCCATTACATTTTACAGTCTAGATATTATACTTGAATGATATAAAGTTAATGAACAAAAACCTTTCTGATTAATACCGTGAAACATGGCTTTCTTTTTCACAAGCTTTGATCTGCTGTACATTTTGAAGTCTTACCTAATTGATTGTTAAGTCATTTATAGCCATGTCTTGTTTCAGTGACTGAGGGGAATTTACCGGGGGAGGAAGCACAGGGTAACTGTCTTGACTCCTCAACTTCCTCATCAATAGTAGTGTTCACAGTAATTTGTTATCAGTGAGAGGCTGGGAGGCTTTGCAACAGACAGCCTTGCAAGTTGAATTGGGAACCAACAAGAATGTAAAACGATGCCAATCTGTTGAACGTTTTGCTAATTTTCACTTCCTGCTGCTCTCACTAAAACTCATGCATACTCAGTATTACAAAAGTGTCATTTAATCAGTATTATTAGTGAGGCAGAGATGATAGAGACATATGTTCCTAATTCAGTCCAGAGAACACTAGGCTGGAGAGTCAAATTTTTATTACTTAAAAAATTACACACACATACGTAGGTGCTTTTTAACATGTTCAGCCATATTCAGTTCTTTCTCTTCTTCAAGGTACCGGGCTCTTTCTCGCATCTGAGTCTTTATCTATGCTGACCCCTCTGCTTGGCATGTTATCTGCCATCCTTTTCCTAGTTAAGTGTTTCCCAAGTCTCTCCCCAAACACCATAATGTATTATTATAATATTTATCATGCCATATTGTAATTGATGATTAATTAACCTCATTAGACTCCAAGTGCTGTGTGAATAGGGCATCATTCTATTCCTAGGTGCTAACACAATATCCGATACAGGAGAAATGTTTGCTAAAAAACCCAGTACAAATTCCAGATTCTGTGTTCCACCTTAAAATTCATAGTTAGAAGTTCAGACATCAAGAAGCCAAACTTGTGGCTGAAATTGATCTCCTGTCTCTCTGGGTTCAGAATTTCTTTATCATTAAGATCGTCTGTCATGTCAGATTATTATTGAAAATGTCATATTTCCATTTCTCCCCCAACCTCTTTCTAAAGGAGAGGAAACTGGAGAGAAATATCTGGTGTGTGGCTGTATTTGAATTGTTCACCTGAGATCAGGGATTGTGTCTTTGTTTATACCTTATTTGCTGCCTAGCGTACCATTACAGCATGGTAAATAGTGTGGTGATAGTGAAGGATATATTAGTAGCCCATAGGTAACATTTAAGAATAATTCAAAAAATTGAAGTATTCTTTTGTCAGTTCAGGTCAAAAAGTGCTTTAGGAAACATTTTTGAGTTGACAAAACTAGTAATTTCTGTAATTAGTGACAAGAACCCCTAGAATATTAATAGCGATGTCAAAGGCAAGTTAAAAAAAGAAGAAGAAGAAACTAAGCAGCTCAGAAGCATGATGGCAGGAATGTCACCTCGCCTGAGTACAGCCATGAACCCTAGCTGAGCGCAGACCGTACCATGTAAGGATGTGGATTCCAGCTTAAACTGCTGGCTGTCCTGTCAGCTCTATTTGCTGTTTCCTTTGAAGGTTTCCAGTTTCACATCAAGTTGATGGTGGCATCGTAATGATCTGTGCTGCACGTGTGCTTCTCAGCCTTGCTAACAGCTTTGTCACCGTTGTCAGTGACCCCGGAACTGGTGTGCTGGCAGTAGGGCAGCTCCATCAGCTTAAGAAAGAGAAGAATAGGAATGTTTGAAAGGACCTGTAAGAAGACCTTTTAGGTTAGTGCTGGAAACAAACACCTATTTCTGAAATACAAAAGAAGTACATCATACAAAAATGATAGGAAATCGTGCTTACTTGTATTTCTGCAGTAGTGAGAGGCTCATTGATATGAAATACTTAAGCATATAATGGCAGTGTGTTAAGTTTTACTGAATGAATGAATCCCAATTTTAAAAAATCATGTATTCATTTTGAAGTCATTTAAGGAAGTCGAGATCTGTTACCCAAAGTAATTCTGATGAGATTTATTATGGACTTGGGGATATAAATTGATTTTTGAGTTATCAGACTATCTAGACTGTTTCTACTCAGACTGCATCAGAGGTTCTAGGCTGGTCCATGGACTCCTTTGGGTTTTCAAGAGAGTCTTGGAAGCATTGATGGCACAGTGATTAAAGCACTCAGCTGCTGATGAAAAGATCAGTGGTTCAAACCCACCAGGAGTTCCTTGATTGTCTGCTTCCATAAATATTTGCAGGCTTAGAAACCCTATGGGGCAGTTCTGCTCTGTCCTGTAGGATTGCTATAAATTGGAATCAGCTCAACAGCAGTGGGCTTGGTTTGGTCTTCGTCTCCTGCTAACCATGCAGTCCTGGTCTAAATAACAACCTCACTGAGACTGGTTTGTTATTAGCAGCAGGGAGTCAGTCACCGTGCACGGTGAGATCAGACTGTTGTGATCCATAGTGCTTTCACTGCCTTGTTTTTTGGAAGCAAGTTGCCAGTCCTTTCTTCCTAGTCTGTCTTAGTCTGGACAATCTGCAAAAACCTGTTCAGCATCACGCAGCACACAGTCCTCCACTGACAAATAGGTGGTGGCGACACTTGAGGTACGTTGGTTGGGAATCAAACACAGGAGTCCTACATGGAAGGCAACATTTGAACCTCGGAACCACCACTGTGCCTTGAGAATGATGTAATGTCCTTGTAAAAATAAGGATAATAATAGCTCCTATCTCTGTTTCTACAAAGATAAAATGATACTTGTAAAGTTCCTGCCAGGAGGTCTGACAGTTAAGTTTGCGAACTCATCCTATAAAAAGTGCTGCATATCTCATTGCTGAATATCACTACAGTCACCTTTGAAGTATTGCCCTTGGGAAGCTGTGCACTGACACCAGCACCTAGTCCACTGTTCAAAGCAGTTTTGGAGCTGTTTTTCTGCAACCATCAGAGCTCTCATCATATTACCCGTGCCATCTAGAATGTCATCAAAATGTCTTCTTTTCAATATTCTCTTTATCTTCAGGCAAAGAAAAAAGTCATTGAAGGCCAGATCAGGTGAGTAGGAAGGGTGTTACAATAAAGTTATTTGTTTAGTGGCTAAAAAGTCCCTCACAGACAGCAGCTAGAGAAAAGTTCAGATTGTTTTCATCTAACTTTTGCACTCAGCCTTTTCAGGACATCCAAATAGTAAAGTTGGCTATAGCTCCTCTGATATCAAAAAAGGTTAGCAGCATTGTTTTGACTCTTAATTTGGACTGATGAAACTTTTTTGGTCAGGGAGAATTGGCTGGCTTCCATGGTGCACTTGACATTTTGTTTCAGGGTCCTAGTGGTTCACCCATGGTTTATTACTAGTGTTGAAATGGCCCAAAACATCGTCTTGCTTCTCCAAAAGGTCTTGGCAAACTTTAGCTCTCTTTTGCTTTTGTTCATTGGTGAACTCCTCTGGGAACCATTTTTGCACACACCTTTCACATGCCAAGATTTTCAACTGAGACTTTCCTAACTGGGTCTCTGTCCATGTTTACTGTGCTGTGCTTGTCACAGTCAGCTGATGATTTTGATACACAAGTCGATGAACTTTTTGCAGTATTTCCATCAGTTCTGCTTGTTACTGGCCACCCTGACTTCTCTTCATCAGTGATGCTTTCTCTTCCCTCAGAAGAACATTTAATCCATTTGTACACTGTCATTTTCTTCATGTCATCATCCCCATAAACTTGAACTAACATGTCCCCAATTTCACTTCCACTCTTGCCAAATTTAACAAGAAATTTAATGTTTGTTTGTTGCTCTAATTCAAACTTCAACGTTCTCATGACAGCACCCAAATACACACAACAAAGATAATGAATGCCACTGGCAAGACACCACCATACATCAACACAAACACAGCTATGAGACAGTGTTGTACCAAGGTTATGAAACCTTACTGAGTTGTTTGTACAGTGTTACCAACATAAGTGCACAGAGGCAAATTTCCAGACTTAATCATTAGTTTTGCCCCTTCCATTATATTCTAATAAAATTATGATTTTTAAATTTGTTTTCAAATTTGGAAGGAAATGTCAAGGCCTCAGAGTAGCCTCTTCCTTATAGCCTAGGCAGGGCATTCATGTTGGCATTAGTGGCATTCTGGTTGGTATTTTTGTAACTTTGCCTACATATATGATACTTTGGTTCACGATCTGTTGCTAAATGCTTGACTTACAGATAGCAAGAGAAGTTGTGCTTTTTAGAACTCCAAAAAGGATTGCAATTGATGGTCCAAAAGCCTGGGGGTTCCCCTGGGAACATGGCTCCTAGACCTGATGCTGCCCCTGATCATAAATCATTACTGAGGTCAACTCTTTGGACAGGGATGGATTGGACTCAAGGACACAGAGTGACAATATTGTGTGTGCACTTTATGGTTCTATGCTTCTGTAGGGTGCCATTCTACTGGCCTTTTACTAGAGTGTAGTGGAGAGGGTGGAGCAGAGGGGACAGGAGATTGTTAAGAGGACATGACATATATAGAATGGAAAGGAGGAGTGTGCTGTCACTGGGCGAGGAGAGCAGAGGGATCTGCAGATAGGCGGGTATGCAAGTTTGAATTGTATTGTAAACTTACACTCAGTAAAAAAAAAGAGAGGTTGTACTTTTATTATACAGTAGCACTTTTGTTCTGTGTTCAGGGGTTTTGTTTTTTAGGTTGCACAATTAACATTTTAATCTGCTTCAATTTTATTGCATAAATAAAATTTTATCGTAATAAACTTATGTTCATTTTGAAAGTGAAATACATAATACTAACAAATCAAGCTACTTTGGGATTTGGGAGAGCCAACAAATTGCTCTAACATGAATTTGGATAATGGAACAACAAATGAAGTGTATCCCTGTTCTTGTAAATCATTGTGTATCTTATTATTAGAAAATTATAGTTGCACATGTATTACAGAAATTCCTAGACCTTAACATTTGTAGACATTCACAGTTTGTTTCATAGGGTACTTGTGGAATTTGGGGATAAAAATTTATGTTTATCATGATATCATTTGATACATTTGGGATACACCCACTGCTTTTTAAAACACACTTGATTTATAATGAGGATAAAATAGTTAGCAAATGGAAATGAAAGAATAAAAGTTTTTTCACTTTAAGATGTGACTAGACTTCAAAAAAATACTTGGTTCACTTGCTCAATCACTTGTGAAAACTAACTGTATAGCTTCAGTGGAAATAATGTACACCAATAATAATCTTTAAAAGTAAATTGGGTTTAGGAAGTTGATAAGGTTTTGTAGAACAGATGGTAACAGCCTGAAGTTTTAGTACTATGTTAGAATCCAAACCCACTCATGGTGTTAATGGTGGGAAGGTTGGAGTGGACTACTAACTACTCAGGGTAGTGTAACCTGATACTGGGGTAAAAGTTTGGTACATTTTTGTGTTATACTCCACATATTTGTTAATAATTTTTACTGGTTCTAAAGGATAATTATGTTTTCTGATTTGTCTTTATTTAAATGATAATGCATTAACTTATTAGGGCCATTTTGGATACATTTCGGTTCTAGAAACACTGCTGTGTTTTATCAGTCCATTTTCTTAGTCTGATGAAAATGTTCAGTAGCTTTTTTTTATTATGATTGAATGAAAATGTACATTCTCATATAAATTTGCACACCTACCTATATGCAGCTCCCACTGCTCTTCCTGCCCAGTGACAGCACACTCTTCATCTCTGCTTCATATGTGTCTTGTCCTCCTAAAAATCTATCCCCTCCTCTCCACCCACTCCCCCGCCTCCAGGTCAGCAGGATGACATCCTATAGATGCATAGAACCATAAAGTACACACAGGATATGGTCACTCTTGTGTCGCCAAGTTCAGTCCATCCCTGCCCAAAGAGTTGACCACCGTGATGATTTATGGACAGGGGCAGCATCAGGGCCAGGTGCCATGCTCCCAGGGGAACTCCGATGCCCCTGTACCATCAATTGTGGTCTTTTAATGGAGATCTCAGGGTGCACCCCTTTTATTCTTGTGTTGACAGTGAGACTGAACTTTATGAGCTCCATCACAGCTATCGCAGGTGGTGGCCTGGCACCATCTGGTTCTTCCAGTCACAAGTTGATGCAGTCACCCACTCACGTGGGTCTTTCTGTCTTCTGGGTTCTCTTTCCCCCATGTCGTTTCAGTCCTTGGTGATCATCCATTCCTGCTGAGTTGGGACCATTTGCTGTACCCTTAGATGGCAGCTTGGCAGCTTTTAAGACCCCAGACACCACTCACCAATGTGGGGTGCAGAAGGCTCCCTTAGCAAAGTGTTAGTTGTGCCACTTGGCCTTGATTTCCCCTGAGAGCATGGTCCCTGCCCCCCCCACCCCCCAGCAACTCTGTCTTTGCAATATTGGGTTAAGATGGAAGGAGTAATCGTGTTATGTTAAGTCCAGTTAATATTGATTTTCTTTCTAATGTGTGCTGTCACAGATGTCACCCAACTAAATTTCTATCAACTATCTAATCTAAACCACCCCCTCCTCGTCCTTCTGCCCTCCCCACCCTTGCAGCTGTCAGAGAGCCTTGTCTTTCATGTATGAGTCTGTTTAAGTTCTTATTATAGGGGTCTCAGACAGTATTTGTCCTTTTGTTGCTGACTGCTTTCACTCAGCATAATATCCTCCAACTGAAATCAGATTATGAGGTGGTTACTAAAATCATCATTGTTCTTTATCATTGCATAGTGTTCCATTGAGTATATATACCATGGTTGACCTATCCATTTGTCTGTTGTTGGGCATCTGAGTTGATTCCATCTTTTTGCTGTTGTGGACTGTGCTGCAATAAAAATTCGCGTGCATATATCAGTTTGTGTGAATTGCCTTGATTCTGAAGGATATGTTTCAAGCAGTGGAATTACTGGGTCAAATGGTGTATCTGTATCCAAGTGTTTAAGAAAGTGCCAGATTGCTTTCCAAAGAGGTTGTACCATTTTGCAATCCTACCAACAGTGTAAGAGAGTTCCAGTTCCTCCACAGCCTCTCCAGCATTTGCTGTTTTGTATTTTTTGGATCATGGCCAACCTTGTTGGGGTGAGATGGTATCTCTTTGTAGTTTTGATTTGAATTTCTTTAATAGCTAATGACCATGAGCATGTCCGCATGTGTTTTTTTGCTGCCTGGATCTCCTCTTTAGAGATGTGTCTGTCCATCACCTTTGCCCATCGCTTAGTTGTATTATTTATCTTTTCCTTATTGATACTTTGTAGTATATTATAGATTATGGAGATCAGGCATCAGTCTGACATATAGTTGCCAAATATTTTTCCCATTCTGTAGGTGGCTCAGTAGCTTTTTGATAGCAATTGTGAAGCTATTTTCAGAGGATAAAAGAAATAATAAAAAAAAGACCAATTTTTTTAAACCCAAATTTTAAAAATTATAAAAAGGTATCCAAGTAATGCTTTCATTTCAGATAAACTATGTATTCATGTTCCCTAAAAGCTCCATAAAATATGAGGGTTACCTCAAATTAAGTAAGCCATTGAACTTTATATTGGGAGGGTACATAAAAAATGCCTCTGCAACAGTTTAAAACTTTTGCTTTTTTTTCTTACTGCTGACTGTGTTTTATGTTCTGAGGGGGAAAGAAAGTCCAGGGAACTTCCCAAAAGTCGTACTGATTTTTTAAAATTAAAAATTTTCATTTCATCTTATTTATGTCTAAAAGAAAAAAAGGTGTCAGCAGAACTCAAAGTTTTCAATCCACCACTCATATCTTTCATGGACAACTTTTACTTTTGTATAGCGTACAAAGTTAATCAAAGGAGTACCTCGTTATTCCTTTATCGGACATTTATTGAGCCCCTACATGTGCTGTTGTGCTTCGCCACATGTAAGGATGTAATAGTAAGAGTAATAACAACAGCGAGAAGTCATATTGAATGCTGAACCTGTACCAGGCACTATGGTGAGCATTTTACATATATTATTTCATTTAATCCTCGTTAATCCTACCTACGGTAAGTTGTTGTGTCCTCCTTTCAGCTGAGGAAACTATTAAATGTAGAATCCAGATTTGAGCTTAGGTGTATGTCCCCAGAGTCCTCATTCTAAAATGTTACAACATTAATGATGAGGTAAATACTTCTTTTGGGGGATCTGCCTGTTTTTGTGAAGAGTCAAACATATGCGTGAATATTTACAATGAGTTGTGATGACTCATATTAAAGAAGTCCACATGAGAGTGATAGGTACCCGTGTGATGGCAGTAATGGTAGGGATGGAGAAGGACAATGATGTTTAAGATGGACTTAGATGGTGAAATTGACTGGACTCAATGAATGAATGGACATGAGAGGTGAGAATAAAGGAGTCTCTGCAAAGGATGTAGTCGTGATCATCTGGATAAATGGTGGTGCTCTCTGTGGACAGAAGACATGTAGGCTGGGGAAGCAGAAAGAATGGTGAGTTCAGTTTTGAACCTATGGAATTAAATTGCCTGTGAAAATTCAGTTGTAGAGTGAAACAGGTAATTCAGTAAACATCAGGAACTCAGGAGAAAAAGGTGTGAGACTAGAATTTAGGTAATCATGAGGGTTCATAAGATTTAAGTCAAGTAGTTGGGATAGAAGAAATAGTATAAAAGATGCTGAAGATAAAACCTAGTGGAACCCCAAAGTTTAGATGTCAGACCAAGAACTAGGTCTGAAGATGAGAAATGATTAAAGAGTAGAAAGAAAATCAAAAGGGAGTGATGTCACATAGGCCATTGACATCCAGCATCCAACACTGATGCCAACAGTGCTACAAAAAAATAAGATCTGAGACATGCCTGTTGACCCATCATGCCCTCTGTGACAGTTCTTCAGTGGCATGACAGAGAGAAGCCAGATTATCATCCTTGGTACATGTTTATTAAATGTTCCATATGATTAATAAGCATGTGCTTTTAGTAGTGGTGGTGATTTTATGCACACAGTAGTGGTATTTTAGGTGACACAGCTGCTCTTAAGATAAACTAAAGTACACAGCTGTCATTTCAGTCATTGATAATGTTGAAAGAGGAATATGAACAGGAAGCAGAATGGTTTCACAACTGTTCAGTGATTCATTCAAGCTCTGCCCCTGCTTTGAGCTTCTGATAAAAAAATACACCAGGGTTCAATCAACAAATTTTCATCTTATGTAGGAGAAATATTTCCTTCAGTTTGAAGGCACAGCATAAAAGCTCTGCTACTTGAAGACCTGATTCCAGAAGCTGAGAGTCTTCTCGCATTCCTAGAGTGGCAAGGTATGGTCAACCTCTGCTTCCCTTGACATGCCTTAATGGTAAATCCCTGCCTGGAGGCTAGAGTTGGCTGTTTCTGTAATTAGATTTTGAGTTTGGGTTACTGATAGTACTACTTTGAATTGAAATTGTAGCTCTGTTTTAACAATCTCTGTAAGAATCTAGTGATAATCTGCAGGGGTCACCCTTTGGATGTCAGTAACAAAGAGGTCTTATCATAAGGTAACTTTTTCTGTGGTCTCTTAGAGCTTTACCGAAGGGAACACAATTTGCATTACTTTTCTTTCACTTGATGTAACGTTGATTTTTTTTATAATATTCATATTTTTAGAGTACAAATAAATGAAAACTGATTATATACTTAAGTATGAAAATATTGGAGGGGAGAGAAGATGTACAGATGACTCAGATCATTTTCCAAAACAACTGTAAAAAATTCTGTCTCATAGCCAAACCTATTTTTAAATATAATACATTTCATCTGAAAAGCTAAGTAGCCTGACATAATTTGCACAACAATTGTTGTTGAGATTGTCAAGAAATGTATTTTTACAAACAAATTCTGTACTCTTTGATTATGCTTAGATATTTCTTCCCTTACTCGTCAAATTCTCTTTTTCTACTTTTTTCCAGGTCATCTTTCTACAGAGCTGTTGTTAATGATACAGGGAGGAAATGAACTAGAAACTGCTGGCTCATCTATATGAAACCTTGACAATCTAAAATTCAAATCTTTCTTTAAGTAGGGCCTAAGAACTGACTAGAAATTTGACTTAGTCATCTAGAAGCCTGTTTCTAGCAACTTAATGCATCACTCTAGTATCTGCTGGATTCCTGTCCTGTTCAATATACAGAATGACTGAACTGTAGTCGTGCTAGCTCTGAGCACACAGGCAGGAAGAAAAGTAGTCTGCCATCCTGCCGTGAGCGAGCGGTTCGAGGGCAGGCAGACACCATGCACCTTGACCACCTATTATGAAGCTTTTTGCTGCTGTGTCAAGTGAAAGCGAGTTAATTGGGTGAAGCTGTGGAGCATGTTAGGGGCCTGGTAAAGGGCTGCTGTCTGACAGCTGAATGTCAGCAAAAGCCAGTCAAGTGTAGCTGAGAGACAGAGACCTGTCACAAAGTTCCTGCAGGCTGGAGCACAGTTAGGAAGCGGAAACGTGGTTCCATCTCACTTTCTCCCTCATTGAATCCAAGCACCTTAAGAGATTTTACACTGTATGTGTCAACTCTTGTTCTCTAAGCTGTTTCCCCCTAACTGTCCTGCATTCAAATGATTGAACAAAAGATGCTAATGTTTAGCAAAGTGAATGTAAATTCTCTCTTTTCCCTGTTTGTGCCCAAGCAGATAGACATTCCACTCAAAGGAAACTTTGAAGGTTTACATCAAACAATTAGACTGCCTCCAAGTTTAGCTCATAATAGAATCCTTTTCTCTGGAGAGTAGGAGAATTGACAATTAAAGCAGTGGAATAAGCAATGCGTTTTTCCCTCAGTATAGAAATTCTAGCTCTAGGGAGTTGGGATTCCTGCACAGATGTCTTGAGAATGGACACTTGTCATGAAAACTTGTCCTTTGTCTTTTGTCGTTGGCTTTTTTCCTTCTTTTCCCACTGGCTTAAAATGCTTTAATGACAGTCACCAGAAGGTCAAGAAAGATAAGCAGAGAAAGGAATAGCAGTGTTCTGAAATGTTAGACACTCTAGAAAAGAATAGAAGAAAATTGGAATTAAAGAAAACAGAAATTAAACTCTGTGAAATAAAAACACTTTCAGAAAGAGGGAAGTTCAATAACAGAATATGCCCTACTTATTGGCTTTCTTTAGAAGTTGGATCAGAGTAAGTCCACTCATTCCTTCAGCATTAAGCAGACATGTAGAATATCTGCTCTGTGACAGTTACTGTTAGTACAGAAACAAAAGAGCCTGTGCCTTCAGGAATGACCGCCCTAAGCCATCACTGTCCATCTGAACATCATGTAATGATGAAAATGTGACTGGTAGACCGTGTGTGGCTAGTACCACTGAGGAACTCAACCTTGATTTGTAATTTTAATTACTTTAAAATTGCACAGCTACATGCGGCTAGTGTTTACTGTAGTGGGCAGTGTGGGTCTCCATGAACAGACCCTTGCCATCCGGTGCTGCCGTGTGTGTGTGGGGGGGTGGGTGTTAAGAGGGCACCAGAGGAGCATCTAACCCTGGTGGTTGGGAGAGCCAATGCATGGCAAGGCAGGTGTGGGGAAAGATGATAACCCAAAAAAGCAGAGTGCAAAAAAGCACTGCAGGAAAGGAGGAAGGAGGGTATGCACCAGGATCAGCGTCTTGACTGGGAAACACAGGTGTTCTCTGAGACATTACCTTGCTGTGATGGTACTGCCGAGTCCATGACCAGGTAAGTTAGCCTGGTGATCATAAAACAGATGGTCTCACAGACCAGTGAGATACTCAATTCACAGTTTGTTGTGAGAAGCCGAAGAGAAATGGTTGGGTGCAAGCCAGTGGCAGAGCCATTTTGACTTCTTCTCCACTCTGTGAGGTCTGAGGGTCAGGGCTGAGGTTTGAGAAAGGAGGTGTGTTAGACGAAAGGTGCCTGGGGTCACTTACACACTTTTGCTTTCTAGGAGAGATGCAAGAACAGACAAACCTGGCCAATAATGAGGAGCTCACCCCTTAGCCTGCTGAATAGCTTTGGGTTTTAGCTGCCTTTTTAGGGCAATTTAGGGATGGCAAAACTGTCAGCGTATCTCTGCCTTATGACATGGCCTTTCTATCCCTTTCTATATGGAAATAACAAATCTGGGGTATTAATTTACAATCTGTGTCTCACAAACTACTTGTTGATATGTTATCATGCTGAATGCTTCCCAGGAGTTTTATCTGTTCTTGTTTTTTCTTATTTTTGATAGAAAAATTGAATACTCTCAAATAAAACAGCAACTGTACAGTAACTGGTGGCATAGTGGGTAAGTGCTATGGCTGCTAACTAAAGGGTCAGCAGTTCAAAGCCACCAGGCACTCCTTGGAAACTCTGTGGAACAGTTCGACTCTGTCCCGTAGGGTTGCTATGAGTCGTCCTCGACTCAGTGGCACTGTTTTTTTTTTTTTTTTCCTCTGTTTCACATAGTAAATAAAAGATCAAGTAGGAAATAGAGATAAGTCTGAAGGGATGATTTGTTTATAAAAATTAGGAGTGAATTTAGGCTGGAGAAGGCAGCGAGACAAATAACTGATAGATTTTATTTTGCTTTTTACTAAAGCTATTTCAAAATTATTACCTAGTGGATACACTACTCTAAGCCTGAACTGCATTACAGACAAGTCTCAGTCTTTTGTGGCTGGGTGTGGAGGTCTGTAAGGAGTTGGTTCTAATGGGGCTTTGGTGATGGGTAAAGTAGAATGAGGCGTGGTTTTGTGTGCAGGTACCCAGAGAGGGAGATGGGAAGAAGAGAGAGCTGCTGAGTGCCTGTCCTCCCAACAGGTGATGGGACTGGCAGTGGGATTTAGGGAGAGGACCTACAAGTGCAAAGATGAGGGAAATGTTCTATGACAAACATTTTGACATACGAGGTTCCAGTTGGAGTTGTCAGGCTTCTCGAGTGGCAGGGAAGGGTGAGCAGAAGGTCCATTCTGTGTGGTGTGCAGTGAGGCTTCTCAGACACTGGAGGCAGGACCTGGTGGAGAGATTTGGGGCCTCCAGCAATTCTCAAAGGGTCGTTGTACAGGGCACTTGAGGTGCCGTGTGGGCTGGTCAGGGAAGGACCAGGGAAATTTGACCCATTACTGGGACCTTACCTGTCCCCATGGAACAAGAGACTGGAAACTCCCAGTGCCATTGTACATCTAAGCCAGTGCTACCAAAACAGCAGATGTTATGGCTCCATGGTATTTCAGCAAGTTATAACGTAAAAAGGACTGACAGATTAGTTGAGGACAATGTGAGCTCCCTGAGGACAGATTTTTTTTTTTTAATATGTTTTATTCACTGCTGTATCTCAGTGGTTAAAGCAGTATCTGACGCATTATAGGTACTTAGTTGGTAGAGAGTTATTGAAATAATTCATGAACAGGACTAATTTAGGGTAGTAATGGTAGATCTGGGTTTAGATGTGCTTTATGCATTATTCAAATATTGGGAAAAATCTGCCATACAGACTTGATAATGTAGGGAACAGACTCCTGAAGTCCAACCTGTAGGTTCATTATTTTGGAATTTGGTGGCTGCTACATTATTCTCACAGTTCTGTAGGATGTTCTCCCCAGGGATGGCTTTGGTTTGAGACTGCTGGAAATGGCCCCAGTGCTCTCAGAAAAGCATTCCTGCCTGTCTTGTAAAGGAAATGTCATTGCCAGCTAAGTGATTTGTCTTGGAATATACTCCCCAGTGTTTGTTATGATTTGAGGGCATTCCACAGATGTGAACCCCAGATCACATGACTTGCCTTACATCTAAAGTGCTCTTCTCTCACTGAAGACGGTCCCCCTGGATAGGTCCAGCCATGGAACAGATCAAAGGAGCCAGTGTCCTGGGGAATACAAGACTTACGCTTTGGATGGGCTGTAAGGTATACATTTTGTCTGTAGCATCTCAGAAAGAGATGGTGGAGATTTGAAGTGTGACAGTGTGGTGTCGAGAGCACATGGCCTGAAGCAGCAGTGGGAGGGAGGCCTGGGAGAAAAAAATGGGTGTCAAAATTTGAAGTGAGAATTCCATGCAAATTTTGTTGAGATGTGTGATTGGCTGATATTTATATTGTTAGCAAGGTTTAAGAAAGTCATCTCTTTCAGGTACTTTTAAGCTCTAAGAGATTTATCCCTTGGCCTGCTCCTCTTTACCTGACTGTATAGTCAGTTATCCTACCTCGGAGAAAAAAAAAATGCAGCTAAAAGGTCGAAGTTTATAGCTTCCAGATTATTACTAAATTTTTGACATTGCATAAAAAAAGTTTTATAACATTAAGAGGAAATTCTTCAGTAATGAAAAAGTGGTCAGAAAACTCTTGCCTAATAGTTCCCAGAGAGAGTGTGACATGTGTACATTTTGACCACAGAAGTCGTAACTTGGCAGCTGGAGGTGCCATTGGGAGTAAAATGAAGGCATACAAGTTGTAAGTAGCTCTCTGCATAAGAAGCCGCATCCGTGCAGAGGAAAGGTACACACTACTGTGTGATCATTTGTGTGTGTGTGTTTGCTCAAGGTCAGCTTGTGAGTATGAGTTGGACAACTGAAAAGGTTGAGTGAAACGAGTGAGTGTTCTCTACTAAATGAAAATCCTTTCAAACCTTGCAAAACATCTGGTTAAAGACCTGCCCTCTGAGACCTCTGACTAACCAGCTACATTTTTCATTCGACCACACATTTCAGAGTCAGAGCTACACGAAAACACAGGTTTTGGTGTCTATAAAATTAGTCTTTTTTAATAAAGGGCTCTTAGTTGTGCAAGTAAAGCATGCCTGTAGAAGATAATAGGGAAAACACAGATGAATACAAAAAAGAAAAAACCTCCAACAGTTCCAGTAAATCAAAACCAATACTGTAAGTAAGGTTGTGCGTTGCTGTGTCATATGACAGTCTGCCCCAGGGTCAGTGCAGTGTGGCCGAAAGGCCAGCCTGAACTGCACCTGGTTGTGTATGACCTGTGAGCTAAGAATGGCTTTCATATTCTTAACTGGGTGGGGGGGAAAAAACAGAAGAATAATCTTTAATTGCATGTGAAAATAATATGGAATTCGAATTTCAGAGTCCGTACATGAAGTGTTGTTAGGACATAGCCTTGCTCACTCATTTACTTGTCATTTACGGCCACTCTTGTGGTACAATACCAGAGTGAGACGTGCAACGGAGGCCTTGTGGCCCACAAAACCCAAAATATTTACCATCAGTCCTTTTACAGGACAAGTTTGCTTACCCTGGTCTAAGCCTGTAAGGATTTATGTTACCCAAAAGTTTACAAGCATATATTTTCACCTGCATGGTATTCTATCAAGTGGTAATTACATAGTTTACTTAATGATAACTCTTGTTGTTGAATACTGGATTATCTGTTTGCCAGTATTAATATAAGGACCCTAATCATAAGTGGGGAACCCTGGTGGCCCAGTGGCTAAGAGGTTGGCTTCTCACTGAAACATTGGCTGTTTGAATCCACCAGCTGCTCCTTGGAAACCCTATGGGGAAGTTCTGCTCTATCTTACAGAGTCACAGTGAGTCAGAATTGACTCAATAGCAATGTTTTTTTTTTTTGCTCATAAATGTAATTTTTGTGTCAATAGTGTTGTTTAAGGTAACTACTCAGTTATTCTAAATGGTTCTATCAGTTTGTACAGTCACCAGCAGTGCCTATTTCACTAGTGACAGATGTCACTTCAGTAACATTTAGAATCGTAGCTTTTAAAATTCTGCTTTGACTGGGAATAAATATCTCATTTTACTTTCAGCTTATGGTTACTACTGAAAGTTAGCACTTTTTTCCGTTTATTTGCTAACCAGCTATATTTTTACTTTTGTAAAGTGCCAATTCATAGCTTTTGTTCATGATTCAAAGTTTTTAATACTATAAAGACTCATGGAAAGAAAAATTTAAACTTTCCATGCTTTTTCACCTAATCCACACTCCAGCCTACTCCTTTTTCCCGAAGATAATTAACCATTTCTTGTGATTGCTTTCAGAGAATAAAAACAGCATATGCCTAGCTATGTGTTTGTATGTGCACATGTGTATGCTTATTTTTAAGTACAAAGGAGTACTGTGTAACTGTCCCGAGCTTTCTTTTTTCACTGGACCATATTTCTCTACCACCACTACATATTTTCCTCATTTTTTGAATGGTAGAGTCATACTTCACTTAAATAACCTTCTGTTGATGAACATGGAAATTTTTTCTATAAAGAGTGCTTCAGTGAACACATCTGTATGTAAATCTCAGTGAACTTTTGGGAGTTTAGCCATAAGGGAAATAACCTGGCAGTGGAATTGTTGGATCAAAGGAATGTGCATGTAAAATTTGTCTCTCGGAACGGTTGTACAGATTTAACATCGTGCCTACATTCTGTGAGCCTGCTATTATCCTCATCTTCTTAGACGGGTTTCATCAGACATCTAAATTTTTGACTGCCTGATAGCTGAAAAGTAATCTTTCATTGACATGGTTTGTTTTGCATCTTTTAATTTTAATTAAAGTTTAACACTTTCTCGTATGTTCAGCGCCTGCTTACATACAGCCCTCTCTCCACCCCTAAACAGCCTTGTATTTGTGGCAGAGGCTACCACTAGTTTCCTGATGTCTGTTTTCTTTCTTTCTTGGTAACATAAAAACCAAACCCCTAGTGGTCAAGTTGATTCTAATTCCTATGGACCCTATAGGACAGAGTAGAACTGTCCCAGAGGGTTTTCAAAGAGTGGCTTTGTGGATTCAAACTGCGAACTTTTTGGTTAGCAGCCAAGCTTCTAACCACTGAGTGACCAGGGCAATAGAACCTTTGATTTTTAGCTGGGTGTATGGTCGCTCAGGAAAAAACCAAAAAAATTGTCTACATTTCCCAGACTCACTTTAGTGACCCAACTCTGGCCAATGGGATGTAAGTGGAGTGTTGTAAGCTTAGGTAATGCCTTTAAATGAAGTGGCATGTCTTTCTTTGGCCCACGTCCCTCCTTCTGGCTTTAACACTGTGTTTATGCTATTGACGTGTGTTGGGCAATGGTCTTGAACCTGGGGGTGGAAGCCTCTTGCTAAGGAGGTAGAGCTGCAAGATAGAAACAGCCTAGATTTTGGAAAGCTGCATATGGCCGTATCAGAGGAGAAGAAACTTTTATTCAAGCCACTGACAGTTTATTTTTGTACAACTGAACTGTATAAATACAGTTTTCTAATTAAGTTTTTCTTTGTCGTGATTCTAATGAGCTTTTTATAACTTAAAGAAGTCGCACCATAGCTATCATGTGTGCTGCAAATACTTTTACCTTCTTATCATTTCAATTTTTTAATGGCATTTTTCTATATACCCAGTGCCAATGAGTCGATTCCAACACATAGCTACCTTATGGGACAGAGTAGAACTGCCCCATAGAGTTTCTAAGGAGCTCATGGCAGATTTCGAACTGCTGACTTTTTGGTTAGCAGGTGCGGCACTTAACCACTAAGCTACTAGGGTTTCCTTTTTCTTTATAGATCATAAAAGGTTATTTATTCAATTTTTGTGCCTTTTTACATATTTAGGTGTGGTTATATTTGCATTTCAAATTCTCTCCGAGTTGTTTGGGAATATATGTTTCTTAGGCACAGAGGAAAAGGCCTTCTTTGCCTTTTCTGCCAGTTTACAGCATTCTCTACTGTCAGGAGCACGGGGATGACGGGGTCAGAGCAGACTGGGGCATGGGGGTGTGTTGAGGAGACTGACGCTAGGGGGAGAAAGAACAGGGGCCAGCTGGGAAAACCCTCCACCTCGTTTTCCAGCCTTAACTGTGTCAGGGAGTCTAAGCACCCAAGAAAAGAAAATAGGAATTGTTATTTTGTCAGGCACAAGACATCTTTAAAGTAATCTCAAAGTTACGTTTAAATTTTCTGGTGTAATTTAAAACTTTAATGCTGAATTTTATCTCTGACTATAACAAGGAAGATCAAGGACCACAGCCTTCAGTATGGCTTGCACCTCAACGTCAGGAAAACAAAAATCCTCAGGACTGGACCAGTAAGCAACATTGTCATAAATGGAGAAGAGATTGGGGTTGTTCAGGATTTCATTTTCCTTGGGCCCACAGTCAACGCCCATGGAAACAGCAGTCAGGAAATCAGAAGGTGTGTTGCACTGGGGATATCTGCTGCCAAGGACCTCTTTAAAGTGTTGAAAAATAAAGACGGCACCCTGAAGACTAAAATGCACCTGACCCAAGCCATGGTATTTTCAGTTGCATCACATGCATGCAACAGCTGGACCATGAACAAAGAAGACAGAAGAAGAATTGATGCCTTTGAATTGTGGTGTTGAAGAAGAATGTTGAAAGTATCATGGACTGACAAAAGAACAAACAGATGTTTTCTGGAAGAAGTCCAACCAGAGTGCTCCTTGGAAGCAAAGATGACAAGACTGTATCTTACATACTTTGGACATGCTGTCAGAAAGTACCAGTCCCCGGAGAAAGGCATCATGCTTGGTAGAGTGGAGGGTGAGCAAAAAAGAGGAAGACCCTCAATGAGATGGATTGACACAGTGGCTACAACATGGGCTTAAGCATAAAAACAATTGTGGACATGGTGCAAGACCGGGCAGTGTTTTGTTCTGTTGTTCATAGAGTTGCTGTGAGTCAGAACTGACTGAAAGGCACCTAACAACAGCAACATAACAACATGAAAGGACTAGAGCTTTTATTGTGGGTAAATGTCATCACATTTATTACTCCAATACCATGGGTATTTAAGTGTTGGGTTGTGGTAAAATATGCTGTAAAATCATAAGCATGCATTCTTAGCCTTTAATACAATCTAGGAGCCTTGGTGGTGAAATGGTTAAAGCTTGGCTTCTAACCAAAAGGTGCTGCTTGGAAACCCTATAGGACAATTCTGTCCTGTAGGGTCGTTATGAGTTGGAATTGACTCTATGGCAATGGGTAAATTGATGAAAGTATGATCTGTGTACTTTTATTTCCCACCTCCTCAAGGATTTGTTGAACCTTTATTATGTTTATGGAACAACTCTGGTTATAAAATAAGCTGGAGACTTTGTCTTCTGTGTGACATGACAGGAGAATGGTCACATGGGTCTGAGAATCACATGGCTTGAGATGCACTTTCTTTCCTCCCAGCTGCCAAGGAGGAAAAGCTAGGGCAAGTTTTTCTATTCTTCTGAGCCATCACTTCTTCAACTGAAGGCACTGAGTTGTTGTGACATTAATTGAAATGACACCTATAAAGCTAAACCAAGCACAGTGCCTGGCACATATGATCAATACATGTTAGCTATAATTATAAATTTGGGATTTTGTTATCATTTGAGTAGAGGGGTAAGGGATGAAGTGAAGAAAGGGAGCTACTGCCTGTTACACACTTTTATGTATTTAAGTTTATTTAGTCTTTGTAAGAACCCTGCTTGACAGACAAGGACAGAGGCTGACACAGGTTAAGTAGCTTGTCAAAAATCACATGAGTAATAAGTGGCAGAATCCAGGTTGGAACCTGAAATTCTTTTCCACTATATTATGCTGCTTCCAACTGGGACATATTTGTGTATGCATGAGATAATCAAGTAGCAATTTAAGAGCAAAACAATGAGGTAATAACATGAGTGACCTGTTCACTCAATCATCCAACAATTACAAACCTTATTTAGTCCCAGATACTCTGCTAAATGTAGCAAATACTAAATCATGATTTCATCACCCTAGGTGCTACTAGTTTCATAGGGAAGACACGGGGGTGTACAAATAATTACAAATAGTGAAATGAATGCACAGGAAGGAATTTCAGAGCGTCAGTGTACATTGCAGGTAACTGGAATTGAAGAAGGGTAGGGAGACGATGTGGAAAGGCCTCTTCCAAGAGGCTGAGCAGAATATGGAAGGCAGAAGAGGCATTCACCCACAAAAGACAGAAGGGTATCTGAGACAATAGGCAGGCGGAGTGTGGGTGTGGATTGTGGACATGTCATATTTAGAAACTCAGAAAGCTCCATGTGATCAAATTGCAGAGTACAAATGTGGAAAGGGTGGATGAGGCTGGACAGGGAAGCAAACAGCTTCTGAGCTAGGCTGCGCGAAGCTGCAGAGTCACATGGCAAAGGGCATGGCTAGAAGGAAGTGTGGAGGATTGATGCTAGTAATCCAGGCGGTCTAGTAGTACATCAAGCCCAGTAGTAAGGACAGATAGATGTAAGGGCTTAGGCTCCCAAACTAATGCTGACTGTCTGACCGAAGATAATGCTGGGATGTCAGTCAGCACCTGTTTTTAGTGTCTTCCACTCTTTTTCTGGTTTGTTTCTACCTGTCTTAATCTCTAGGTCCCCAAGGCTCTTAGAGTGGTTCCTGTCCACCTAGGGAGTCCTTTACAGTCATACTCCCCATGCCTTCATGCCTGTGAGCTGCAGATTCACGCTGTGTACAAGGGTTTGGATGATTTGTAGGGAGTCTAAGATGTAAAATATTTCTTTTTAAAAATTATTTCTTTATTTATTACAGAAAATGAATGAAATTTCTAACATCTATCAATTATCTATGATAAAATGTCACCCCCCACCCTTGTAACCAACAAAGTAATTTTCTTCTGTAGACAATTCTGTGTTTAAGTCCTTATCCAGGGGTCTTATACAATATTTGTCCTTTTGACACTGTCTGATTTCACTCAGCATAATATCTTCCAATTGAAACCATGTTATGAGATGTTTTCTAAAATCTGCATTGGTTTTTTATCATAGCATAGTGTTCCATTGAATATACGTACCATAGTTTATCTGTTCATCTGTTGATAGGCATCAGGGTTGATTCCATCTTTTAGCTATGTGGACTGTGCTCCAATAAACACTTGTGTACATGGGTCTGTTTGTGTGACAGCCTTTTTTTCTGAAGGATGAATTCCAAGCAGTGGATTTACAGGATCAAATGGTGTATCTATTTCCAGCTTCTTAATAAAGCTCCAGTTTGCTTTCCAAAGAGGTTGTACCAACTTGCAATCCCACCATACATAAATTTCTATAAGTTTTATACTGTAACCAAAAGTTAGAATTGGCAAATAAAAAGGAAAAGCAGTAATTGATGGTGGGATAGGTGTGTGTGTGGCAGACTTCATTCCTTGTGGCTTCTGTATTGGCACATTTGCTTATTCACTGAGATTCATTTAGAACCTGAAAGATCAGTACTTGTAGGGCTTTTATGGTCATTTTGAGATGGGCACAGAGTGGCAGACAGTTTGAGAGCCAACAAGGCAATGTGCTGCCTTTGTGTTTTCGCTCTCGTGTCGTCAACGGGTGTCCTGTTTATGGTCTGCTTGGTACCATGGTTTTTGCATTTTTGTACTTTTCATTCATGATTTTACTGTTTAAGATGACAGCCAAACAGCGTGGTGAAATGTTGCCTGCCACTTAATGCTTCTGAAGCACAGGCAGGCTGTGATGTGCCTTACACAGAAAATACGAGTGTTATGTAAGCTCAGTGCAGGCGTGAATTACAGTGCTGTTAGCTGTGAGTTCAGTGTTAATCAACAGTGTATTTTAAATGAGTGTCTTTAAACTGAAACACACGTAAAATAAGGTTATGTGTTGATTGGTTGACAAAAATGTTGGGACACGAAGCTTGCAAGAACTTAACCGTTTATTTCTCCTGGCAGCATGGCTTCAGTATTCACTAGTGTAGTGAATAATAAGACTTGACTCTGTGTGTGTGTGTGTGTGTGTGTGTACTTACATGTGTGTACATGCATGTATCTGTCTCACATACACAGTAGAGCATTCCGTAAGTGAAAAGTACTTATGCCAGTTTTGGTTTTTGGTGTGAACTGCAGAGTCCTGTGATACTAGTGTGGCAGACGTGTAAATGGACAGGCAGACTTTGGTTAACTAACATGAAGTGTTTGGAAGGAATAAATTTCATGATACGGAGTATTGAGACTCTAACACACATTAGAAATAAATGAGAAACAGTGAAGGAACTCAGTTGTAAGGCCTTTGTATGGATCTTTTGATTTCCTAACACTTTACGTAGAGCTGTGCACTCTGCACTTGACGTGCTGTCACGGAGGTTGACATGATGACAAGTGGACTACAGAATTTAACTGAATGAAGCGTATCATCTAGCTTTAGCCAGGCCATAGCTAATCTTGTTAATGTGTTTGGCTTCTAGAACCAAGAGGCTGTTGCGAGGTGCTGTCCGGGTGATTTGGATGCGTGGTGACCCCGTGTGACAGAGCGGAACTGTCTCCCTAGGATGTCCTAGGCTGTAATCGTTACGGTAGCAGAGGGCTAGGTCTTTTCTCCTGCAGAGCCGTTGGTGAGGTAGAACCACCGACCTCTCGGTTAGCAGCCAAGTGCTTAACCATGGTGCCACCAGGCTTCCTGTGGAAAGCATGTGCAATGTGTATTCCTTCGCCCTAAGAGTGATCTATCTGTATCCCCTCATAATGTTCAGTATTCTCTTTGGAAGATGGATTTCCAGGTTAATGCTATCCACAAAGTGTTAGCATTACATCGTCCGCTGTCAGTTTTTCTCTGTCCTGTAGGGTTGCTGTGAGTTGGAATTGGCTGGACAATAGTGAGTACCACATGTGGATTTATGACTGACTTGGAATACTTCATCTTCCTCACTTTATAGACGAGGGAAGTGAAACCTAGACAACCTCATTCACCTGTTCACAGTGACCCAGGTAGTTGCAACAGAGCTGGGACAAGGAACTAGAGTCTTCTGATAGTCAGCCTACTATTCGTTTTACCATACGACGTACCTAGTATAATCTCTATGCAGTACTATTCAGGTTTACTAAATCCTGTTGCCTTTCACTTTTTCTAATATTAAATTCTAGAGGACTTAACTTGATCATAAATGCTACACAGGAGACAAATGGCTTAGTGTCACTGTTTCAGAAGCCTTGGCCTGCAAAATAACTTTGATTTACAGGCAATTTATTGAGTAATTATTTTATTATCAGACTAATGTTTTTTTTTTATTTTTGTTGGGAAAATGCTCTTAGAAAATTAAGATATTAAAGCCTTGAAAAACAGCTATTGGACATGTCCAATTACTATATTTCATAAGACTTTTAAAATGCAGAATTTTGGTTGACACATTTTGTATTGTGAGTATGTGTTTAGCTGATGGACTACAACAGTTCAGATAGAATCATTTACAGCTTGTTGAGAAAATAAAAATGCTTCTATGAAGATTCACAGGACACCAAGCTTTTATTTCAGGTAACTAATTTCCTTTTGAAAAATTGCTTAAATTTAGATTTACATAAGAGACTACTGGAACACCTCAGCAGTTTAAAAAGCAGTTTAAATGACCATGGGCTTTACAGATTTAAAATGTAAGCTCAGGTGGTGAATACTAGCTTTTCAAAATCCCTAATAGAACATTATTCAACAGTCTTGTACCCTCTGTATTATGTTAAAGGAAACCCTAGAAGCATAGTGGGTTAAGTGCTATGTCTGCTAACCAAAGGTTCGGCAGTTCAAATCCACCAGAAACTGCTTGGAAACTGTGGGGCAGTTCTACTCTGACCTCTAGGGTCGCTATGAGTCGGACCCAACTTGATGGCAGTGAGTTTGGTTTTGGGTTTGTTATGTTAACAGTGGTATGATATATATATCTGGATATTTTTTCTAACAAGGAAAATAATTCATATTTATTTGTTATTTTAACATCTCATTCTCAAATCAAGATATCATCAGATTTATTTATGGCTTATTTTTAAGCTACTACAGTGACTTAAAATCAGATTTTTCACCATTTCATAAAAAAAAATCTATTGTTAGTGTGGGGAGTATAGCAAATGACGTAAGTGACAAAAGTAGTTATTCTCATTTACACAAAAGATTGTTTACTTGCTGGAAGTCATACCTCTTAGAGGGTAGGAAAATATCTCCCCCTGCCCCAGTCTCCTGAGGTTTTTAGGTTATTTTCCATGTCTAGGACATAGGTGTAGAAGGTAGTACACAAAAGGTGAAACTCTAATTTGAAATACTAGAGAAATACTCGATGGCCTATTTCATGGTTATATAGTGAAAAAATGTTTAATTAGTTGATGTGATGCTTCCAGGCAGCATGGTGGAAAACAGATACTTAAAAGCAAGACTGTTGCTAGGTGTTGTCCAGTCCATTCTGACTCATGGTAGCACCTTGCACTGTCGAGTCCGTTCTGACTCGTGGTGACCTTTGCACAACAGAATGAGACGCTGCTGGGTCCTGTACCGTCCTCACAATCACTGCCAGGTTTCAGCCTCCTGTCACAGCCACTGTGAGAGTCCATCTCACTGAATGTCTTCCCCGTTTTTTACTGACCCTGTACTTTACCAAGCATGGTGTCCTTCTCCAGGGACTGATCCCACCTGATAACATGTCCAAAGAATGGGAGGTTAAGTGTCATTATTCTTGCTTCTGGGGAGAATTCTGGCTGTGCTTCTTGCAGGGAAGATTTATTCATTCTGCTGGCAGTTCATGATATAGTCAGTATTTTTTGCCAACGCCATAATTCAAGTGCATCAGTTCCCCTTTGGTCTCCGTCATTTGTTGTCTAGCTTTCATATGCATATGAGGCAGTTGAAAATACTGTGGCTTAAGACAGGTGCACCTTCCTCCTCAAGGTGATATCTGTGATTTTAGCAGTTTAAAGAGGTTTTTTGCAACAGATTTGTCTAATATAATGTGGTTTTTTTATTTTTTTTATTTCTTGTCTGCTGCTTCCATGGGCATTGACTGCACATCTAAATAAAATGAAAGCCTTGATGATGTCAGTCTTTTCTCTGTTTATCATCGTATTGCTTATTGGTCTAGTTGTGAAGGTTGTGTTTTCTTTTTTTTATTTAACATAACTGAGTAAAAATGTACATTCACATGCAAATTTGGTTGTGTTTTCTTTATATAAAGGAGTAATCTGGGCTGTGGTCTTTGATCTTCATCTGTAAGTGCTTCAAGTCTTCCCTTTCAGCATGTAAAACTGTGTCATCTACATATGGCAGGTTTTTAACTCATCTTTCTCCAATTCATGTTTCATGTTCTTCTTCACATAATTTAGTGTCTTGTTTGCTCAGCATACAGGTTGAGTAAATATGGTTTCCATGGGTGTTGATTATGGATCCAAGTACAATGGAAGCCTCGACAACTTCAGTGTTTTTCTACATTTACCGTGATGATGTTTCTTATTGATCCAGTTGTGAGGACTTTTTTTTTTGTATGTTGAAGTGTAATCTGTACTGACAGCTGTGGTCTTTGATCTTCACCAGAAAGTGTTTCAATTGCCCTTCACTTTCAGTGAGCAAAGTGGTATCATCTATATAATGCAGGTTGTTGGTTTGTCTTCCTTCGATACTGAAGCTTTGTTCTTCTTTATGTAGTCTACCTTCTCAGATTATTTGCTCAGCATATGGACTGAATAGTTAACGCTGAAATGCTGCAACCCCGATGCATGGCTTTCCTGAATTTAAACCATGTAGCATCCTCTTGCCCTCTTTTAAGTGGAATTGCCATTCTTTGCAGTGTTATCTGTAATTTGTTATGATTCACATTGTTGAATGCCTTTGCATGGTCGATATAACACAGGTAAACATTTTTCTGGTATTCTCTGCTTTTAGCCTGACATCAACAATGATATCGCTGGTTCCATGTCCTCTTCTGCATCTGGCTTGAATCTTTGGTAGTTCTTTGTCAATGTACTGCTGCAACCATTTTTGATATGATTTTAGGCATAATTTTACTTGCAAGTGATACTGTTGATATTATTTGATCATTTCCACATTTTACTGAATCATTTTTCTTTGGACAAAGCAGGTGTGTGGATCTCTTCCAGATGGTTGGCCAGGTAGCTGTCTTCCAAATTTCTTGGTATCGATGAATGAGAACCTCCAATGCTGCATCTGTTGCTCAAAACATCTTAGTTGGTATTCTGCCAGTTCCTGGAGCCTTGTTTTTCACCAGTTCCTTCACTGTAATGTGTACTTCCTTCAGTACCATAGTTTCTTGATTATATGCTACCTCCCAAAATAGTTGAACCAGTTGACAAGTTATTTTTGGTATGGTGTCTGTGTGTATTTTTTTCATCTTCTTTTGATGCTTCCAATGTCATTTAATATTTTGCCCACAGAATCCTTCAAAATTATAACTTGAGCCTTGAATTTTTCTTCAGTTCTTTCAGCTTGAGAAATGTTGAATGTGTTCTCCCCTTTTTGTTTTCTAACTCTAGGTCTCTGCACATTTCATTGTAATAATACTTTACTTTGTCGTCTTGAGCACCCTTTGAAATCTTCTGTTCAGCCCTTTTACTTCACCATTTCTTCCATTTGCATTAACTACTCAATGTTCAAGAGCAAGTTTCTTCTGACATCCGTTTTGGTCGCTTGTCTGTTTCCTATATTTTTAATAACTTTTTGCTTTCTTCATGTATGATGTTCCTGACATCATCCCACAACTCATCTGGTCTTCAGTTGTTAATGTTCATTGCATCAAATCTGTTCTTGAAATGCCCTCTCAATTCAGGTGGGATATGCTCACAGTTATACTTTGGCTCTCATGGGCTTGCTCTAATTTTCTTCATCTGCAAGTTGAACTTGCATGTGACAGATGTTCTGTTCCACAGCTAGCTTGTGGCATTGTTCTGACTGATGATGTTGTGAGCTTATCCATTGTATCTTTACACAGATATAGTTTATTTACGATTCATGTGTATACTGTCTGGCAAGGTCCAACATGTAATTACTGTTTATATTTTTGAAAAAAGGTAATTTCAGTGAATAAGTTGTCAGTCTTACAAAATGTTTTCATGTGAGCCCCAGTGTCATTTTGGTCATCAAGGACGTATTTTCAAACTACTGATTCTTCTTCTTTGTTTCAAATTTTTGTTTTTCAGTCGTCAGTAGTTATCAAGGCATCTCGATTGCATGATTGATCAATTTCAAACTACAAAAGTTGGTAAAAATTTTCAGTTTCTTTGCTTTTGGCACTAGTGGTTGGTGAGTGAACTTGAATAATAGTCACATTAGCCGATCTTCCTTGTAGGCATGTGGGTATCATCACCAGCAGTGTTGTATTTCAGGATAGATCTTGAAATGTTCTTTTTGATGATCAATTTAGCTCTGTCGATCTTAAATTTGTCATTCATGGCATAGTAATTAACATGCTTGTCCTATTCAAAATAGCCATTACCAGTCCATTCCAGTTCACTAATGCTGAGGATGTTGATTGTTAAGCTTTGCATTTCATTTTTGACAACTTCTAACTTTCCAAAGTTATACTTTATACACTCTACATTGTTGATTAATGAATCTTTGCAGGTGTTTCTTCTCATTTGGGGTCATGCCACATCAGGAAATGAAGGACTTAAAAGCTTTACTTTGTCCATATCACTAAGGCCAACTCTACTTTGAGGACACAGCTCTTCCTCAGTTGTATTTTGGATGCCTTCCACTCCGAGGAGCTTTTTCCAGCACTGTATCAGAGAGAGTGCTCCATTGCTATCCCTGATGTTTTCATTGGCCATTTTCTTTCAGAAGTAGACTGATGGAATTCTTTTTTTCAGTCTGAGTCTAGAAGCTCTGCTGAAACCTATTCACCACAGATGGCCCTACTAGTATTTGAGTTACTGGTGATGTAGCTTCCAGTATCACAGCAACATGCAATCCACTACTGGAGGATAAACTAACAGATGAATAGTAGAAAAGTAAAACTAGAAAAGGCAAAAGATGAGTCTCTTTGCCAAGTGCCAAGCTCCACAGAACATTGAGGAGAAGTTAGCAAATAGTAGAGGACTTCTCTAAAGGACTGCCTTCCTAATTTATAGTGTGTCAGACTGATAGACTCCTAACAAAAAAGGAAACTTCAGGTACAAAATGCAAGTGCAAGTAAACTATGTGTATCTCCAGTATTGACACAACAGGAGGGATGGGTCTGTTTGGAACAGTTCCCTTTCATTTCTTGAAACCATCGAGAAGAAAATATCCTCTGAGAGTACCTGACCTTCCTTGACCTGGTTCTGTATACGTCCCTCTTTTCATATACGGTTTTGTCAGAGCAGAACTTGAAGTATAAAGATATAACAACAAACTTTTGAAGTCTTGCCTGACAGTATTCTATTTTATAGTATGATGGCTGTAACTAAGTTTTGTTAAGACATCTATAAGGCCCCACTATCTCCTGCTCTTGCAGAATTCCCTGAACCCCTGGGTCTGACAGAGAAGTTAGCAGATAACCCCATACGGCCTTTCAAGCAACAAAATCAGTAACTGCTAGTGATTCTACCAGTTCATACACAGAGCCCAAGAAATCAGAAAACGAGCTTCTAACAGCAGTAAAAGAGGCCTGCAGCCTCTAATGTAATGCCATGCCTCTGTTCATGTTCTGAACTGATATGCTTCAGCCTGGGGTCCTTGGGAACCTTTGGAGGCAGTTGTGCTCTGTCCTAGAGGGCTGGTATGAATCAGAATTGGCTTGGAGGCAGTGGTTTGGGTTTTTGGTTTGATGTGCTGTGATGCCAGTATTAAGGTTCTACAAGCGAAACCTCCTCAGTGCTGCTAAGTAACTCAGTGTGTGAGCTTGGGAGTTCTCTTCCTTCCATGGGGATAAAAACACTCTCTTTCATAAGGCCATTCAGGTGGCCATTTTAGGTGTTTTTTTTTTTTTTTTTTTTAACTTCCAGCATGAAAAGAGATGATTTCTGTTAGCTATAGGCTTGCAGTAGAGTATCCTGAAATCAAAAGAACCAAGATCAAAGAAAATTGCTGAACTAGGTAGGTGTTGGATACAGCCATCGATTTTTCTCTGAGTGTGTTTTAAAAAATCCACAAAAATGGTAACACACACAACAGTTGAATTTCTAATAATTTCCTAATGCCAGTGATAGCACCCCTCCTGTTGTACATGTAGAAATGGTTTTGTGTAACCTGACGTAATCAACCAGACCCCATACTACACACAATTTTGCTCTCAAACTGTTAACGAGTCTGCCAGAAAGACTTTATTAAAAAAAAAAAACAAAACTCATACAATATAGAATACAGTATTTAGTGAAGGTATTTAATAACTAGGCTAATGTTAATATTATCTCAGTAATATTCATTTGCTGGGAATCTGGATAATTCTAAGATGTAATCGATTACTATATTTCTACTATCTATAAATAATACCTTCCTACTTCATTGCTAAGATTTTATTCATGCTAAATGTTAACTACTGATTATTGATATATTACTTAAGACTTAACTATATAGCTTCATCAAAACAGTAATTCTCTTCTCAAGTACTTTAAGAATGTGTGGCATTTATGTTTCATTTTCAGTAGTTTCTGAATACTAGTATTGTTTCAAAGTGTATGGCAAATTATTTTCATGTTACAATCACATATTCTGATTCATGATATCCGAATTCTTATAATAGGACAGCTTTTATCAAAATTAGGTGGTGGCCTTTTTATCACAGGTATAGACAAAAGTTCATCTCACTAGCAATTGTTATCTCAGTGTACTGTTTTCTAGAGGTTGTTAGGATTGATTGGTTTGTTTTTGTGCTGTTTGTCAACTAAATAATACAAGCTGATTTTAAAACGAATGTTTACAGTTCATTTTCTAAGAAGTCAGATCTTCCGTATTATCTAGTGTGTATTATATGGCATATGTTATACAGCACAATAGAATAAATATTATCAGCACTGCCAGGGGATTGAAGCAGAGGTGAAAATGCCTGATTAGCATGGACTTGATGCAAGAATTTTATAAAATGTTTTATCAAAAGTTTTAGCACTTAGGCCAGCTCCTGTTGTCCTGAAAAGTTTGTGATTCAGTCACTCCTGGAAACTAATTTATTACTTATGCATTCTGGGATTGAAGCAAAAACCAAATCAAAGTCATTGCAGTCAAGTTGATTCCAACTCATAGTGACACTATGGGACAGAGTGAAACATAGCAGTTTCCAAGGGTGTAATCTTTCGCAAGCAGATTGCCACATCTTTCTCTTGTAGAGTGACTGGTGGGTTTGAACTGTGAATCTTTTGGTTAACAGCTAAGTGCTTAACTGCTGCAGCACCAGGGCTCCTGACTTGGATGGCAATATCATCTTCATTCTATACTCCAGTGGCTATTAATGCACTTCTCTGTTTGTGGGGTTAGAATCTGTTTATGGAGTTCCAGCCTATGTTTACTGTATTTGTCTTTTTCATGTCGCAGGATCACAAAACCATTCAAATCTCGCCATTCTGCCAAGAACTACTCTTAGAGTCTTCTCTGTTTATGGTCTTAGGATCTGTTTATGGTGTTCTAGCCTATACTTACTATATTTTTCTTTTTCATGTCACAGGTAGGATCACGAGACCATTCAAATCTCTCCATTACGCCCAGAACTACTCTTGCTGCTGACACAATTGTTGTTGGGGATTTTTTGCCATTGAAAGCTGAACTTGATACAACTTACACTTTCCTAAAGGAGACACTTATGAATACTGTGCCCCATGTTCTGGCGTCATCTCACTCCTCTCCGTGACTGGCTGCTAGTGTCGAAAGACCAACACGAATTGGATTATGACTTTATGCAATAAAAAAAATGGATGGAGGACGAGTTAACAGTACAATTAAAATGGTTTTGAAGGGGGAATCTTTTGTTTCAGCACAAGTGGCAGTGTTTTTTTTTCCCCCACAAAATTGTGTGCTGTCTTGATGTGTGTGGGTATCTATGTCTCCTTGAATAACTAAATAGCCAACCTTTTCTCCCCCTAAGTTTTATTTATTATCACAGTTGCTCATTTTTATGTAGCATATTTTTAAATGTTAAAGAATGACACATTTTGGGTAATTTCCCTCAGACTTAAAAAATCAATAAGCCATTTTAGTCTCTATCTATCAAAGTTGTTTCATACTTGTCTATTTTAAAGCAGGACTGCAATACTTTAATAGGATTGAGAGAGCTATTTGAAATGTATGCCAATGATTCCTGTCATTTCATGGCAGCCCTGCCATGGTTCACTGAGCCTCCTCTTCTCTCTTGTCAGCTCAACTGAAGACAAGCATTTAGTTGCAAACTTTAAGCAGGTTGTGCAAAACAGAAATGATGGGACGCTTCTCCTCCTGCACAATAATGTCACTCCCGGTCAATGTGAGAAGGTCAGGTTGCTCCTTGTAAAGCTACATGATACCACTTGCCCATCTGAACAAGTTCCGTGAACTGCCGCCTCTGGTCCCTGCAGGCGCTGTAAACCCATCCTTTCATCACGCCTGCATTCGCTGAGAAAGTAGATCAGTAGCTAGCGCGGGGAGGATTGCTGGGTCTGTTTAGGCCCTTGAGAAGGACAGTTCCCACGCCGGCATAGCAGGTGATAGATTTCGTGTGAGCTGAAAAACTTGAAGGTAACGGCCGTTCTGACCTTCCGAGCAGACTCCTTTTTTTGTTTTTGTTGTTGGCAGGACGCGAGGGTGACAGCCAACTTGGATGCCGACAGAATTTAAAACCAGGCTGTTGCCCCGCGTTTTCTGCCTTGTGGCACACAAAAGTAAAATTGTATGTCAGGCCAAGATGTCGGGGAGCTGACAAGACGCCCCGGTGACATTTCAGCTGGAAAGAGCAAGTGTCTTGCAACCAAGTGGTCAAATACCACCTAATAGGTCAGCGGGCAGGGGCCGGCTCCGGCCACGGAGGGTCCTGCTAGCTCGCTTGACAAGCTCAGGGCGCGCTGTGGCTGACAGAGGGGTGTTTTGTGGGCCGTCGCTAGACAGACGCTGCTGTATCGCCTTCGGAAGATCAGGCATTGACATTGATTAAACTCTCTAACCCGTAAAGGTTGAATCTTTGCAGTTTGCGTCTTGGAACGCGAAGAACAAAAGAATATTCGTAATATCTATTTGATTTTTTATTAATCACACAACTCCCCAGTGATATTAACTTTTGATGCAGTGTGTCGTTTTTAACAAACAATTTTGATACAAAAATCCATGTATGATGTTGTTTTCATTATGGGTTAGTGATACATTAGAAAAGAGCAGTATGTGTTGCAGAATCTGTAGTGTCATTTTGTCTTAACAGTGGCCCTCGATTCAAAATACCCAACTTCTGAATTTTTTTATTGGCCTTGATAAATAAAATGATACACTAACAATGTCATTAGCCCACTTTACCTGAGTAATTTATGCCATCTGATGTAACACAGCACTCTCATTTATCATGCTGATAAGTTGGACTATGCTACACAGTACTGTTTCCTTATCATACTAAGTCAGTAGAATTAGGTGATATAAAACTTTAGAAAGCTTCTTCTGCAGAAAAATATTACATCTTAAATCAAATTTCTTTTATTGAAAATTTATTAACCATTGTAGATTCTGAGTATTATAGAATATACCTGTGTAATGTCATGTGTTAGAAATTCAACTTGAACATTTATTGTAACACAGAAAGTGCTATTTATTGCTATTATATCATAGAATAATTTCAGGGTATTTAAAATGACTTTCTCTTGCCTTTCCATACAGCAATTAGGATATTCTCCATCTAGAAACTGATATACTTCATGTGCTATCATCTAAGCTTCACAGTACAGAAAAACCATGTCACCCTTTATAACTTATATGTCTATGCATGCTGGTTGGTGTATATGTTTTGTTAAATCTTTTTTCCAGGTTCTACTAACTTAAAAGAAACAAGCAAGCACCTTTTAAATTTGGCCTTGGACATGTCTTGGTCTTCTTGCCTTAATTTTACTATTTGTTAATGGGATAACACCATATACAGATGTGTAGCATGTCTCTTCATATGTATGATTGTCTAATTATGCAGCTATGTTTTATACAGTAATTGCTGAACCATACATTAAAAGATATTATTGGATCAAGTGAAAACATGTCACATTTATAGCCGACGAGATGCTACAGGCTACAGAGACTAAAGGATGAGCCTCTGGAGTAATCATTAGTATTCACTACCAAATATAGTAATATTGATACCATACGCTTTTTTCCCAGAAGTCAGACCCAGCAGGAAGAGAAGATTTAATGACATGTCCTATGGAGATCTGAGGAACTCTAGACTGCTTCTGAGCACCGTAGTGACCAGTTGCTGCGTACTGGAGATGTGTATTGCATTGGCAAGGACAGTTACTCCATCTGTTTCTTTATCTCTTTAAGAATGATGTACAGAGCAGGAATTTCTAAGGAGAATAACTGGAAATAATTTTGTCAGGAAAGAAATTTTTGCTTTACATAACACTGTGTCTTTGTTTATTTTATTAACCTGTGATCTAGAAAAATATCCTGTGACTCATCTCTGTCAAACAGATTCTTAAATTAATTGTTCTCATACCTAATCAACTTATTTATTAGGCAGTTTACAGTCATTTTAATGTAAACATTTTTATGAGATACAACACATGCAAAGGAACTTAAGAAATTGCAAGAATTGCCAGTTCAGTGATAATTGAATGACATTAGTCTTTTTAAATAATAGAATGATCATTTTAATTTATCAGATTTCTACCTAACGTTGAGTAAAGTTGATCAAGAAAGCACTTAGCGTATGGCTTGTGTAACAATTAGAATAAGGATGAGAAATATAGAATATATTCATTTATTGGTTGAATAATAGCACCAAAAATATCCACATCCTAATCCTTGGAACCTGTGAACACTTACATAAAATCAAAAAAGCAGACATACTGCTGTCAAGTTAGTTTTAACTTGTAGCGGCCCTATACCAGCCCTATAGTGACCCTATAGGACAGAATTGAACTGCCCCATAGGGTTGCCAAGGAGCAGCTGGTAGATTTGAACTGCTAACCTGTTGTTTAGCAGCTGTAGCTGTTAACCACTGTGCAACTGGGTCTCTGAATGTTACCATATATGGTAAAAAGGATGGACTGCAGAAGTTTCTCTAGGCAGTCTTAAAATGTAAAACAAAAGATAGCTGACCACTTTGCAAGTCAGTCAGGTTTTCAGGTGTAGAGGTCCCTCTTCCTAACTGGCAAAGTAAGCACCTCTATATCCAACCCCGGATGATACGAACTAGTTCAAAATACAGCAATGCTACTGCCCTGTTGGCCTCTGCTGACAGGGCCCAGCCTTAGGCAACACTGTGTAAACTACTGCTTTTCTGGTAGAACAGTGCTCCCCAGGGGGCAGGCTCTGGCTCCCAGGCTAAGAATTAGGTCCAGCTGTGGCCACCATATCTAAGATGGTGACTTCCATGTGTTCAGCAGATAAAGGGGTTAAAGGTACAGAGATGCAGTGAGTCCTCAGCCTCTGTTGCTGGGCCCCACCGTAGGCGAGACTGTAAACTACTGCTTTTCTGTTGGAGAAGCGCTGTCCTGTTTGCAACCACTGGCTCCCAGGTTAAGAATTAGGTCCCACTAAAATCTCTGTATCCAACATGGCGCCCCACACATAGGTGATGCCGGTTCTGTGCAAACCACGCTGTGGCAGAGATAAAAAGAGAGGCCCAAAGTGGCTAAATGAACAGAGTCCTAAGCCTGGCTCTCAAAACATGGGAATTTCACCTGCGTATCCCACCAGCAGTGTGTCTGAGACTAGCCACTAGGCAAGACCCAGCTCCACCCGCCAGCCAAGACAGAGAAAAAAAAAGTCAAAACGGTGCATTACCTTCAGTCCATGACAGCCAGGACTAGCCGGGAGTGGGAGCCAGCAAGAGAGAGGAGGTTTTTCATTCAGTGGTATGAAGTCCAAATTAACAGCCCTGTGCCGTGTCTTGGTGGCTCACTAGGTGTCCAGAAGGCTCTGTTTGATTATCATTTCAGGTCTTGGTTTCCAGAGAGATATAAGGAGATGTTTGCTCAGTCTGCCATCTTGATTCTGCCCCCCATATATGGCAAAAATAACTTTGCAGATATGATTAAATTATGAATCTGGAGATGCTGTTATTAAGTGCTGTTGAGTTGGTTCCAACTCATAGCTACCCTATGAACAACAGATTGCAACACTACCCTGTCTTGCGCCATGTCCACAATTGTTTTTGTGCTTACACCCATCGTTGCAGCCACTGCATCTATCCATCTCGTCAAGGGTCTTCCTTTTTTCTCTGATCCTCCACTCTGCCAAGCATGATGTCCTTCTCTAGGGACTGATCTTTCCTGACAACATGTCCAAAGTATGTAACATGCAGTGTTGCCATCTTTGCTTCCAAGGAGCACTCTAGTTGCACTTCTTCCAGAACAGACCGGTTTGCTTCTTTGGCAGTCCATGGTACAGTCAACGTTTATCTACAACACCACAATTCGAAGGCATCAGTTCTTCTTCTGTTTTCTTTGTTCATAGTCCAGCTTTCACATGCATATAGTGCAACTGAAAATTCCATGGCTTGGGTCAGGTGTGTTTTACTCTTCAAGGTGACATCCTTACTTTTGAATGCTTTGAAGAGGTCCTTTGCAGCAGATTTTCCCAGTGCAATGTGCTTTCATTTCTTGACTGCTGCTGCCAGGGGTATTGATTGTGGACCCAAATAAAATGAAATCTTTGACAACCTCAATCATTTCTCCGTTTATGACACTGTTGCTTACTGGTTCAGTTGTGAGAATTTTTGTTTCCCTGATGTTCAGGTGCAGTCCATACTGGCGGTTGTGGTCCTTGATCTTCATCAGTAGATGTCTCAAATCTTCTTCATTTCCAGCAAGTAAGGTGGTGGTGTCTGCATGATGCAGGTTGTTAATGAGTCGTCCTCCAATCTTGATGCCTTGTTCTTCTTTGTATAACCCAGTGTTTTAGTCAGCTAGGGCTACTCTAACAGAAATACCACAGAGTGGATGGCTTTAACAAAGGAAGATTTATTCTTACACAGTCTGGTAGGTTGCAAGTCCATATTCAGGGTGTCCACTGCAGGGGAAGGCTTTCCCCTTGTCGGCTCAGGAGGCAAGTCCAGTATTGCATCAGTCTTTGTCCAGGGAGCGTCTTGGTGCAGGAACCTCAGATCTGAAGGACGCGCTCTTCTCCTGGTGCAGATTTCTTGATGGTGCGAGGTTCCCAATTCTCCTTGTTTCTCTTTCCTTTTATCTCTTGCAGGTTGAAAGGATTAAGGGTGTGGCAAGCCATACTCCAGGGAAACTCCCTTTACAGCAGAGCAGGGAAGTAATCCTATGCAGGAATTTACAGCCCCACCCTAATCCTTTAACATACAGTTCAGCAAAACCACACATTTTTGGGGGGACACATTTCAATCCATGACATCCCACCCTTTGACAACCCCAAAATCACATCACAGAAATGTTGAACACATTCATCTCACCATAGCAAAATCATGTCCATTGCATACAACAGAAATCTTAAATCAGTCCCAAGTCCAAAATACAAAAATTCTTCTACATCTGTGAAACCTAGAAGGCAAGCTATCTGCTTCTAAAGGTACAGTGGCAGAATAGGAACAACTTAGACATTCCATTACAAATGGGAGAAATTACAGGGAAAGATGGCATTAACAGGCAGCAGGCAAGTCAACAGAACACATTACATTAGCCGTCAAAGCTTTGGAAATACTCTTACATTTTCTGAGACATTCTACACAATGGCACTGCTCTCCAGACTCTAGGTATTGGCCACACTCTGGATTTTGAGTGGAGACCCCGGCCCTGTGCTACAACTCTGCCTTCAAGGCCCACTTGGGACAGAAACTCTGCCCCATCAGCTTTAGGAGCACCCTAAGCCCAACTGAGTGGCAATTCCACCCTTATGAACACAGCACGCCATGGTTCCACCCTTTCAAACCCCCAAGGTCATGGCCAGACCTTTTGAGACTGAGGCAGCTCAGCTTCTCACGCTGTCTGTCTCTTCAGCTTCAGCTTCCTATGGCCACATGGCCCGGGCCTCAGGCCCACATCTACTCTGCCGGGCAGGTGTTCCCAAGCTCTGTAGCTCCACTGATTTAAGTGCCTGGAGGCACCCCACTCTTGCTGGAAAGAGTCCTGCCCAAAGGCACTGAACTCCCTCGCTGCATGGGTCAGCAAGGCCAGCTCCACTGATTTAAGTGCCCAGAGGCACCCCGTTCCGTGAGGGAAACTCTGCGTAGGCATTAACCTCTCTCTCTCCACAGGTCAGCTCCAGCGCTGCCTCTGGTTCTGCCGCTGCCGCTGCCGCTGCTGCCAGTCCTCTGTTGTTTCTCACCATCTGTGCCTTCTTCGTTCCTTCTAAATCTTCTACCCACTCGCAGTTTCAAAGTGGCTTCCACATTTTAGGTATTTGCTAGAGCAGCACCCCACTCCTGGTACCAAATTCTGTTTTAGTCAGCTAGGGCTGCTCTATCAGAAATACCACAGAGTGGATGGCTTTAACAAAGGAAGGTTTATTCTTACACAGTCCGGTAGGTTGCAAGTCCATATTCAGGGTGTCCGCTGCAGGAGAAGGCTTTCCCCTTGTCGGCTCAGGAGGCAAGTCCAGTATTGCATCAGTCTTTGTCCAGGGAGTGTCTTGGCACAGGAACCTCAGGTCTGAAGGACACGCTTTTCTCCCGGTGTAGATTTCTTGATGATGTGAGGTTCCCAATTCTCCTTGTTTCTCTTTCCTTTTATCTCTTGCAAGCTGAAAGGATTAAGGGTGGGGCAAGCCATACTCCAGGGAAACTCCCTTTACAGCAGAGCAGGGAAATAATCCTATGCAGGAATTTACAGCTCCACCCTAATCCTTTAACATACAGTTTAGCGAAACCGCACATTTTTGGGGGGACACAATTCAACCCATGACACCCAGTTTCTCAGATTATTTGCTCAGCATACAGATTAAAAAGCTATGGTGAAAGGATACAACCCAGATGCACAACTTTCCTGACTTGAAACCATTCAGTGTTTGCGTGACTGCCTCTTGATCCATATACAGATTCCTTAAGAGCACAGTTAGGTGTTCTGATATTCCTATTCTCTGCAACATTAGCCATAGTTTAGTATGACCCACACAGTTGAATGCTTTTGCGTAGTCGACGAAACACAAGTAAATATCTTGCTGGTATTCTTTGTTTTCAGACAAGATCCGTCTGACATCGGCAATGATATCCCTGGTTCCACATCCTTGTCTGAACCCAGCTTGCATTTCTGGTAGTTCTTTGTCAATATATTGTTTTAGTCACTTTTGAATTATCTTGAGCAGAATTTTTACATGTGTGTGATATCAATTATATTATTTGGTAATTTCCACATTCGGTTGGATCACCTTTCTTTGAAATGGGATCTGGAGATGGAGGATTCCTGGTGGGCCCTAAATGTAATGACTAGGTCTATAAAGAGGGAGGTGGAGAAATATTTGACTACAGAGAGGAGAAGGGTATGTGATAATGGAAGCTGAGACTGATGTGCTTTGAAGACAGATGAAGTGGCCACAAGCCAAGGAATGTAGGTAGCTGCTGGAAGTTGAAAAGGGCAAGGAAACAGATCTTCCTCTCTGAACCACTTAAACTGTAAGCTAATACATTTTTGTATTGTTTAAGCCACAAAATTTGTAAAAATTTGTTACAGCAACTGTAGGAATCCAACACTTAGCAACTAGTTTACAAACTCTTTTTTAGAGTTTATTTTCTTTTTTTAAGATTAATAAATTAATCTTTTAGTACTATCAAACAGAAACATTATTCGTTCTGTTAAATTATCCAGATAAGCTGCATTCGTAGCTTGAATTTCCAAAAATTATTTTCACCTTTTAATTGCATCTTCCAGTCTTCTAAATATAATAAGTATTGATTGCTTACATTAGACCAGCTCTTAGTTGTACTTTATTGCCATAGTTTTTGACAATTATCCAATTAGCTTTTGCTTTTAATGTGTATTTTACTTTCACAATTTTAAAAAGCAAGCATACTTCAGATTTATTGAATTTATCTTAAAGGTCTACTTCAAATGCTTGTTTTTACTTTATTCCACTTTGGGGACTTTTTGTTTTTATTGCTTACTTTCAAAGTACAATCTTGAGAGAACTCAAGTTAATCATAGCTTAAAATAGTGATTTGAAATTCGTAACTCATAATCTTACATGTATCATATATTTCTTTTATCTATGAATTCAACATATATTCACAGCCATTTATCCATGCCTTTTGTTACAGATAAACTGAAAGAATTTTAATAATTTATGCAATTTATCATATATCTGAATCCCTTTTACCTTTACTTTTGGGAAAATGATATAGTTTTTGTCTTGAAAATCTGGTACTGCTCTAATAGAAATACTAAGAGTGAATGCCTTTGACAAAAGTTTATTGTTACACAGTCCAGTAAGCTTGAAGTTCTAATTCAGGGTGCTGGCTCTAGGGAAATGAACTGTCTCTCCATTGGCTCTGGAGAAAGGTTCTTGTGTTGCATCAGTCCTCCTTTGGTATGAGAGCATCTCAGTGCAGGAACCTCCAGTCCAAAGGATGCGCCATGCTCCTGGCACTATTTCCTGATGCTTATGAGGTCCACAACTCTCAGCTTATATCCCTTTCCTTTGCTCTCTTATAGAACAAACATTAATGCAAGCCACACTCTAGGGAAACTCCCTTAGTGTGTTACTGTTCCCCTCTAATCCTCTTTAACATAATCCAGTCTTGCCCACAGGCAAGATTATTATTAACCACAGGCAGAGATTATAATTTACATCATAGGAAAATCACATAATGCAGGACAGTCACACAGCACTGGAAATTGTGGCCCAGCCAAGTTGCTACACACAGTTTTGGGGGGACGTGATGCAGTCCATGACAGTTTTTGCCTAGCGCTTAAGTTTAATGAGAGCCACATTAGCTTAACTGACTTTGGTGTTCCATATAACCAAACCTAAAATGCACTTCTTGGAAGCAAAGATGGCGAGACCGCATCTTATATACTTTGGACTTGCTGTCAGGAGGGATCAGACCCTAGAGAAAGACATTATGCTTGGTAGAGTGAACAGTCAGTGAAAAAGAGTAAGATCCTCAACAAGATAGATTGACACAGTGGCTACAATGATGGGCTGAAGCATAAAAATGATTGTGAACATGGTGCAAGGCTGGGCAGTGTTTGGTTCTGTTGTGCAGAGTGTCACTATGAGTTGGAACCAACTGGATGGCTCCTAACAACAAACAACAACAAAATGTGAAAGGTTGAAACTCAGAATATTAAATAATTCAAGTACAATAAAAAGCGAAGAAAAAAAAAAAAAAGCAAGCTTCTGGTTCTGTGAGGAACCTGTCCAGTCCTCCTGGTGAAGCGAGACAGAACTGCATCAAGTTACACATATGGGGAAGAGTGCCCTCTTTCCTCTTGAATCCAGAAGCTTCTACTCTAAGAGTCATTTCAGCCTGTGGAATGCACTGTTTGGGATACACATGTATCAGGTGTCCCTTGAGTTCATATTTGGATGCTTACATTTTTTCCCCCCTGAATCACACCCTATATAATCATTTTGTTGTATTAAACAGATCTCCTGTCTGTATCATCTATGCAAAAAATAAATTTATATTGACATCTTGATGGGAATGTTTTTTCCTAATCTTTGCAAGAGTGAGACTAACTGATGGTGCATACTCTAAGTTGTAATATCTAGTTACTCTGTGGGAAGGAGAGGAATCCAGACAGAGCTCTGTATCGTCTCCTGTGTGGGTTTGTTAGATGCTTGAGCATGTTTTCAAAGCACTGACCTTCATGTTAGTCGTGCAGCAGAAGCCCCACATAAGGCTTTGAAAATGACTGGGTTCGTGTTATCGTGGTTTAATTGAGTCATGCTTCGTTGTCTTTTATTGCATGTTAATGCCAGTGAAACGCTGACTGTTGACAGAGTCCTCCCAGTGAAGCGGCCTCAGGAAGGTTGCAGTGCTAAGGGAAAGACGTAAAATAAGTCTTACTCAGATATGTAGAAGACTCATCTGACAGGTTGAGAGCAATCCGATATCCATACATATTCACTAGTGGCAAGAATATAAGGTGAGCCATCTGTCCTCTTCTGTATTCTGAGAAGAGAAAAAATATTAAGCATGCAGTCCAGAATGAAGAGAATCATACTGGGTGCCAAATAAAGCACTGAAAGAAGTAGCTAACAGGGCAGTCTCATGTTGTCCTTTTTCTTTAAACAGTAAACAAAATGTAAGCTGCAAAGAAAGCTCTGGAACTTGGACATCCCTGTGAATCATTTAGGATCAAAGGTCTAAAGGCAACAGTTCACCTTAGTGACCTTGCTGTACAACTGACTAGTGAATTCACTGTGTGTTTATAGTGACGGAAGCACTACCTGTGAGTATACTTAGGTTTTCCTGGGTTAGAGGAGAAATATTGTAAATATGTGCTCTGAAAACTAGAGAGTGAGATCTCTATGAAGCTGAGTTCACACGGTCACAATTAAGATCTTTCAGATAATGAATAATGGTAGTGGTGTCATACTCAAGTGTTCATCGGTTCAAATCCCTTTGAAGCACACAACAAGCACAGCTACAAAGGGCATCATCAGTATGGGCTGGGTGATAGTGTTGCCTTCCTACATGCAGTGTCCAAGCTGTGTTTGTTGTTAGGTGTTGTCAACTTGATTCTGATCCATATCAACCATGTGTGCAATGGAACAAAACACTGTGTACTTCTGAGCTATCCTTAGAGTCATTACCATGCTTGAGCTCATTGCTACAGCCGCTGTGTCAGTTCACATTGCTGAGGGTCTCCCTTTTTCTTGTCTGACTCTGCTTTACCAAACATGATGTCCTTCTCCAGGGACTGGTCATGAAATGTAGTTTTAACTGTGAAATGAAAAGAAGCCATTCTTGCTTCTAAGAAGCATGCTGGTTGTACTTCTTCCATGATAGAGCTGTTCATTCCTTTGGCAGTCTATGGTATATTCAATATTCTTTGCCAATACCGCAGTTGAGAGGCATAAGTTCTTCTTCAGTCTTCCTTATTTCTCATCCAGGTTTTGCGTGCATATGAGGTGACTGAGAGCACCATGGCTCAGATTGGGTGCACTTTAGTCTTCAAAGTGACCTTTTTGCTTTTCAACACTTCAGTTATGTCTTTTGCAGCAGATTTACCCAATGCAATGTGTCATTTGATTTATTGACTTCTTCCTCTGTGGAAGTTGGTTGTGGATCCAGGTACAATGAAATCTTTGGCAACTTCAGTCTTTTCTTTTTTTCTTTTTTCTTTTTATTTAACATAACTGAGTGAAAATGTACATTCACATGTAAATTTACATGCCCCCCTATATGCAGCTTCCACTGCTCTCCCTGTCCGGTGACTGCACACTATTCCTCTCTGCTCCATACATGTCTCATCCTCCCAACAGTCTCCTTTCCCCTCCTCTCCGTCCACTCCTCTTCCTCGAGCCAGAGGTCAGCAAGATGATATCCTATAGATGTACAGAGCCATAAAGTGCTTCCAACATATGGAAGTCCATTCCACTCCTGTCCAAAGAGTAGACCTTTGTTATAATTTATGGGAACGGGCAGCATCAGGGCCGGGGGCCATGCTCTCAGAGGAACCCCAAAACCGCTGGACCATCAATTGAGGTCTTTTAGTGGAGATCTCATGATGCACCTCTTTTTATTCTTGTATTGCCAGTGAGGCTCCTCTCTGTGAGCTCCGTCATGGCTATGACTGGTGGTGGCCGGGCACCATCCGGTTCTTCCGGTCCCAGGTCGATGTAGGCACCCACTCTTGTGGGTCTCTCTGTCTTCTCGGTTGTCTCCACCGCATGCCATTTTGGCCCTCGGTGAGCATCCGTTCCTGCTGAGTTGGGACCATTTGCTGTGTCCTTGGATGGCAGCTTGGCAGCTTTTAAGACCCCAGAGGCCACTCACCAATGTGGGGTGCAGAGAGCTCTCTTAGCAAAACTCTAGTTGTGCCAATTGGCCTGGAATTCGCCTAAGAGCATGGTCCCCGCCCCTCACCCCAGCTACTCTATCCTTGCAGGATTGAGTTAAGATGGAAGGAGTACTCAAGTTATGCTGAAGTCCACTTAATGTTGTTCTTGTTGTTAATGTGTGCTGTCGCGGCTTTCTCCCAACTAGATTTCTAGTAACTATCTAAACTAAACCCTCCGCTTCTCGCCCTCCCTCCCTTCCCTCCCTTTCCTCCCTTGCAGCTGTCAAAGAGTCTTTTCTTCTATACACAAGTCTGTTTTTGAGATCTTATCGTAGAGGTCTCATACAGTATTTGTCCTTTTGTCGCTGACTACTTTCACTCAACATAATGTCTTCCAGTTGAAACCAGGTTAGGAGATGTTTCCTGGAATCATCATTATTCTTTATCATTGCGTAGTGCTCCATTGAGTATATGTACCACAGTTTACCTATCCATTCTTCTATTGTTGGGCATCTGGGTTGATTCCATCTTTTTGCTATCATGGACTGTGCTGCGATAAACATTCTGGTGCATGTGTCCGTTGGTGTGAAAGGCCTTGAATCTGTAGGATATATTCCAAGTAGTGGAATTACTGGGTCAAATGGTATATCAATATCCATTTTTTTAAGGAAGCGCCAGATTGCCTTCCAAAGAGGCTGGACCATTTTGCAACCCCACCAACAGTGTAGGAGGGTTCCAATTTCTCCACAGCCTCTCCAGCATTTGTTATTTTGTGTTTTCTGGATCATGGCCAATCTTGTTGGGGTGAGATGGTATCTCATTGTTGTCTTGATTTGAATTTCTTTAATAACTAAAGATCATGAACATGTCCACATGTGTTTTTTGGCTGCCTGGATCTCCTCTTTAGTGAAGTGTCTGTCCATCTCCTTTGCCCATCGCTTAATTGGATGGTTTATCTTCTTCTTCTTGATACTTTGTAGTATCTTATAGATTATGGAGATCAGGCGTCAGTCTGACATAGAGTTGCCAAATATTTTTTCCCATTCTGTGGGTGTTCTTTTAATTCTATTAATAAAGTCTTTGGATGAGCAAAAGTGTTTAATTCTTAATGGTTCCCATTTATCTATTTCTCTTCTGTTGATTGAGGTTTCTTTGACAGATTTTGGAGTCTGTCCTCATTGTGTGTTAAAACTTCCATTGTTGTTTCTACCTTTTCTTGGATGAGCTTTATCGTTTTAGGTTTGATATTTAGGTCTTTTATCCAGTTGGAGTTGGTTTTTGTATAAGGTGTAAGATATGGATCTTGATTCAGTTGATTGCAGATGGATAACCAATTTTGCCAGCACCATTTGTTGAAGATACTGTTTTTACCCCAGTTTAATGTCTTAGGGCCTTTGTCGAATATCAACTGTTCATAGGCAGATGGTGTCATCTCTGGGGTCTCAATTCTGTTCCATTGATTGATCTGTCTGTTCTTGTACCAGTACAAGGCTGTTTTGACCACTGTGGCAGTGTAGTATGTTCTTAGGTCAGGTAATGAGAGGCCTCCCAGTGTGTTCTTCTTCTTTAGTAGTACCTTACTTATCTGGGGCTTCTTCCCTTTCCAAACAAAATTGGTGATTTGTTTCTCCATCTCATTAAAAAATGATGCTGGAACTTGTATTGGGATTGCATTATATAAATAAATTGCTTTGGGTAAGATAGACATTTTCACAATGTTAAGTCTTCCTATCCATGAGCAGGGTAGGTTTTTCCATTTATCTAAGTCTCTCTTAGTTTCTTGTAGTAAGGGCTTGTAGTTCTCTTTGTAAAGGTCTGTTGTTTCTCTGGTTAGATTAATTCTTAGGTACTTTATCTTCTTAGGGGCTACTGTAAATGGTATTGATTTAATAATTTCCTCCTTAACAGTCTCGTTGATGGTATAAAGGACGCCTACTGATTTACTTATGTTTATCTTGTATCCTGAAACTTTGCTGAACTCTTCTATCAGTTTGAGTAGCTTACTTTTAGATTCCTTGGGGTTCTCTGCATATATAATCATATCATCTGCAAACAGGGAGATTTTAACTTCCTCTTTGCCAATGCAGATGCCCTTTATTTGTTCATCTTGTCTAATTGCTCTGGCTAGAACTTCTAGCACAATGTTGAATAGGAGAGGTGAGAGTGGGCATCCTTGTCTAGTTCCTGATCTCAGGGGAAAGTCTTTCAGTCTCTCTCCATTCAGCATGATGTGGGCAATTGGCTTTGTATAAATGGTCCTTATTGTGTTGAGGAATTTGCCGTCTATGCCCATTTTGCTAAGAGTTTTTAGCATGAATGGGTGTTGGACTTTATCAAATGCCTTTTCGGCATCAATGGACAAAATCAGGTGATCTTTGTCTTTTGTGTTATTTATGTGGTTAATCACATTAATTGTTTTCCTGATGTTGAACCAGCCTTGCATCCCTGGTATGAATCCCACTTGGTCATGATGGATTATTTTCTTGATATGTTGTTGTATTTGTTGGCAAGAATTTTGTTGAAGATTTTTGCATCTAGGTTCATGAGTGATATTGGTCTGTAGTTCTCTGTCTTTGTTGGATCTTTCCCTGGCTTAGGTATCAGGGTTATGCTGGCTTCATAGAATGAGTTTGGGAGTAGTCCATCCCTTTCTATACTGTGAAATAGTTTCAATAGTATTGGGGATAACTCTTCTCTAAATGCTTGGTAGAATTCTGCCGTGAAGCCATCTGGGCCCGGACTTTTTTTGGTTGGCAGTGTTTTGATGACCTTTTCAATCTCTTCCTTTGTGATGGGTTTATTAAGTTGTTCTGCTTCACGTTGTGATAATTTAGGTAGGTGGTATGAGTCAAGGAATTGGTCCATTTCCCCTAGGTTTTCAAATTTGTTAGAGTATAGTCTTTCATAGTATTCTGTTATGATATTTTTGATTTCTGTTGCATCTGTGGTGACAACTCCCTTCTCATTTCTAATTGGGGTTATTTGTTTCCTTTCCTGCTTTTCTTTAGTAAGTTTAGCCAGTGGTTTATCAATTTTGTTGATCTTTTCAAAAAACCAGCTTTTGGTCTTTTCAATTTTTTCAATTATTTTTCTATTCTCTAATTCATTTAGCTCTGCTCTAATCTTTATAATCTCCTTTCTTCTGGTGCCTGAGGGGTTCCTCTGTTGTTCTTTTTCTACTTGTTCAAGCTGTAGAGTTAGTTCCTTGATTTGGTTTCTTTCTTCCTTCCAGATGTGTGCATTTATGGAGATAAACAGACCTCTGAGCACTGCTTTGGCTGTATCTCATAGGTTCTGGTAGGAAGTGTTTTCGTTCTCATTGGAATCCATGAATTTCTTTAATTCATCCCTGATTTCCTCTATAACCCATTTTTTTTTTGAGCAAGATGTTGTTCAGTTTCCAAGAGTTCCACTTTCTATCTCTGTTTTTTCTGCTATTGATTTCAACTTTAATGGCTTTATGATCTGAGAAGATGCTTTGCAGTAATTCAACGGTATGGATTTTGTTGAGCATTGCATTATGGCCTATCACGTGGTCAATTCTGGAGAATGTTCCATGTGCACTGGAGAAGAAGATGTAGTTGTCTGCTGATGGGTGGAAAGTTCTGTATATATCAATGAGGTTTAGTTGGTTAATCGTGTCAATGAGGTCTTCTGTATCTTTACTTAGCTTTTTTCTAGATGATCTGTCTAGTAATGAGAGTGAAGTGTTAAAGTCTCCCACTATTATTGTGGAGTCATCTAACTCTCTTTTGAGCGTAGTCAGTGTTTCTTCGACATAATTAGGTGCTCTGACGTTAGGTGCATAAATGTTTAATATAGTTAAGTCTTGCTTGTGTACTGAACCTTTCAGCAATAAATAGTGTCCATCTTTGTCCACGATGTTGGATTTGACATTAAAATTGATTTTGTCTGAGATTAGAATTGCCACCCCTGCTCTTCTTTGTTCATTGTTAGCTTGATATATATTCTTCCTTCCTTTAATTTTCAGTTTGTTCCTGTCTTTAGGTCTCAGGTGAGTTTCTTGTAAACAACACATGGATGGGTCGCGTCTTTTGATCCAAGATGACACTCGGTGTCTCTTTACTGGAGCATTCAGTCCATTCACATTCAATGTAATTATTGATAGGTGTGTGTTCACTGCTGCCATTGTGGTATGTTTATTTTTATGTTGATGTTTTCTCTGTTGTTCTTATTAGTTTGTTCTGAGACACTCTTTTTTGTGAGTTGATTTTTCCCCTTTTTCAGAGCTGGTTTTATAGTTGTTGAGACTCGTGTGTTAGATTTCTTGAAATGGTATGATACATCTTTGTTGTGCTTTACAGCTGCCCCTATGAACCCTCTTAATAAACTATTTATAATCCCACTTTTAATTACTACCAGTCTTGTCATCTTCCTCTCCATCTGGAAGGACTATAACGACTGTAGTACATCCCTCTTTTATTATGACGACACCATAGTTTTCATAATGATCACTGGATTGCTTCTTTCCAAATCAAAGCTGTGATTTACTTTGGAGCCTTCCCTAAATGAGTATCAAGTAGTGTGTCATTCTAAAATATAAAGTTAGTGGTTTCGTTCTTCTAAGCCAAAGCCAAGAACTTCTTTCAGTATTTCTTGTAGTTTGGGTTTGGTTTTTACAAAGTCTCTGAGTTTCTGTTTATCTGGGAATGTCTTAATTTCATTTTCGTGTTTGAAAGATAGTTTTGCAGGATATATAATTCTTGGTTGGAAGTTCTTCTGCTTCAAGACTTTGAATGTGTCGTGCCACTGTCTCCGTGCCAGCATGGTTTCTGCTGAGAAATCTGCTGAGAACCTACAGGGTTTCCCTCTGAATGTTAGCTTTGCCTTGAGTCTTGCTGCCTTTAAGAGTTGCTGCTTGTGTTTCATTTTGTTAAGCTTGATTATAATATGTCTTGGAGTCTTTCTTTTGAGATCTATATTGGGTGGTGTATGATATGCATCTGAGATGTCTATATTCTCTTCCTTCATGATTTCTGGGAAGTTTTCTTTCAGCAGCTCAGCAGCGATACTCTCTGTGTTCTCAGATGTCTCACCCTGTTCAGGGACTCCAATTAATCGAAGGTTGTTCCTCTTAATAGAGTCCCACATGCTTCTTAATCTTTCTTCATTTTTCTTGCTTCTTTTTTCTGATTTCTGCTCATAGACACTGGCATCAGTAGCTCTGTCTTCCAAGTCAGAAATTCTTTTTTTCCATTTGTCCCATTCTGTTTTCTTGGCTTTGCATGGAAGTTTCTATGTCTTTGATTTTCTTCTTGATCTGTTGGATTTCAGAGTACTGGTGTTCCATCAGATCGAACAACTTGCTTAATTTTTCATTTTGTTCTGCTGCATTTTGTATAAGGTCTAGAAGGGCTCTGTATATAATCAATTTGTATTCACTTCCTGATGCTTTCATAAAAGTTTCTTCATCTGGAAAACTCCTTGGTTGCTTTATTTGGGAGCCTTCTGAAGCCATGAGTGATTGCTTGTATGCCACAATTGTCTGTTGCATTTTGGGTCCCATGTGAGTATATAGAGGCTGGAAGAGGTACTGTGAGGATGGATTGCAAATGTTTCTCTAGGCTGTCTTCAAATGTAAAGCAAAAGGTATCTGACCAGTTCACAAGTCAGTTAAGTTTTCAGGTGTAGAGGTCCCTCTTCTCATCTGACAAAGTAAGCACCACTATATGCAACCCCAGATGATAACAAACTAGTTCAGAATACAGCACTGCTACTGCCCTGGTGGCCTCTGCTGACAGGGCCTAGCCTTATCCAACAGTGCGTCGAGTACTGGTTTTGTGATAGAAAAGTGCTCTCTTGTGGGCAGGCTCTGGCTCCCAAGCTAAGAATTAGGTCCAGCTGCGGCCACCATACCCAAGATGGCGTCCTCCACACGGGCAGCAGACAGAGGGGCTAAACGTGCTGAGAGGCAGCAATTCCTCTGCTTCTGTTGCAGGGCCCCCAACATAGACAGCACTGTGCAAAATCACTACTTTTCTGACGGAGAAGCACTGTCCCGTTTGCAGGCGCTGGCTCCCAGGCTAAGAACGAGGTCCCACTAAAATCTCGGTACCAACATGGCGTCACGCACCCTGACCGCGGAGCTCTGCGCAAACCCCACTGAGGCAGCTACAAACGAAAGGCTCAAAGTGTCTAGATTAACAGATTCCCGAGCCTGGCTCTCAGAACATGGGAATTTCGCCTGCCTATCCCCCCAGCAGCGCGTCTGAGTCCAGCCACCAGGCAAGGCCCAGCTCCGCCTGCCAGCCGAGACAGAGGAAAAAAAAAAGTCAAAATGGTGCGTTTACCTTCCGTCCGTGAGAGCTGGGGCTAGCCAGGAGCAGGAGTCAGCGCAAGAGAAGAGGTTTTTCGCTGAGTGGTGTGAAGTCCCAATTAACAGCTCTGTGCCGTGTCCTGAGGCTGATTAGGTGATCAGAGGCTCTGTTTGATTGTCAATTCAGGTCTTGGTTTCCAGAGGGATATAAGGAGACGTGTGCTTAGTCGGCCATCTTGACTCCGCCCCCGACAATCTTTTATAAACATTAAGTTAGTGTAGAAACCCTGTGTCACCAAGTAGTTTTGGCAGCTGACAGTTACCCATTGCTTGAGTTTCTCTACATCAGTCCAATAAGAGTTCAGACACCTATATAAGAGCACATATATATCTTCAAAAATAGGTAAATCACACCTTTATTGAGATATAATTCAACGTTCTACACAATTATTGCGCTTAAAATGTACAGTTCTGTGTATATTCACATGGTTGTGCACTCATTACCATCTAATTCTAAAACATTTTTATTACCCCAGATAGAAACTGTTTGTAATCATTCCCACCCCATCCGAAATGTAGTCCCTGATGACTACTGTCTCTATAGATTTCCCTACTACAGATATTTCATATAAATAGATTCATGTATGATGTTTTCAAGGTTTATGTATGTTGTAAGTATATATCAGTACTTCATTCATTTTAATCACTGAATAATGCTTAATATTTAGGGAATGGCATAGTGGTTAAGCTTTTGGTAGCTAACCAAAGGGCCAGTAGTTCAAATCCACCAATCACTCCTTGGAAACTCTCTGGGGCAGTTGTATTCTGTCCTGTAGGGTTACTGTGAGTTGGAATCAGCTCGATGGTGATGGATTAGTTGTTCAGTTTAATATTCTACTATATGGATATACTGCATTTTGTTGAGCTATTCATCAATTGGCAGACATTTGGGTTGTTTTCACCTTTTGGCTACAGTGAATATTGCTTATATGAGCATCGATGTACAAGGTTTTGTGTGGATGGAGCAGCATTGCTGAATCATATGTTAAGGAGGGTAACTGCATCAGATACAGAGGGTAACAGCATCAGTTGAGGGGGATAATAGCATCAGTCAGGGGGATAATAGCGTCAGGTAAGGAGGATAACAAAGAAGACAGAAGAATTGATGCCTTTGAATTGTGGTGTTGGAGGTGAATGTTGGATGTACAATGGACCACCAAAAGAACAAACAGATCTGTTCTGGAAGAAGTCCTACCAGTGTGCTCCTTGGAAGCAAAGATGGCAAGACTGTGTCTTACATACTTCAGACATGTTGTCAGGAAAGATCAGTCCCTGGAGAAGGACATCATGCTTGGTAGAGTGGAAGGTCAGCGAAAAAGAGGAAGACCCTTGAAGAGATGAATTGACACAGTGGCCACAACAGTGGGCTTAAGCATAAAAATGATTGTGGACATGGCGTAAGACCAGGCACTGTTTCGTTCTGTTGTTCATGGGATTGTTATGACTTGGAACTGGCTCAACGACATCTAACAACAAGGAGGAGGAAAACAGCATCAGGTAAGGCAGGTAACAACATCAGGTAACGAAGGTAACAGCAACAGGTAAGGAGGATAATAGCATCAGGTAAGGAGGATAACAGCATCGGGTAAGGAGGATAACAGCATCGGGTAAGGAGGATAACAGCATCGGGTAAGGAGGATAATAGCATCAGGTAAGGAGAGTAAAGACAGAGTGAGCAGCCCCCACTTGTCTATCAGTGGAAGCTTGCTTGTTGCTAAGATTCTGGAAGATATGCCACTGGTATTGAGGTACCAGTAAGGTCACCCATGGAAGAAGGTTTCAGCTGAGCTTCCAGACCAAGACAGTCTTGGAAGAAGGAACCAACAGTCTACTTCTAAAAACAATTAGCCAGGGAAAACCTTATGAATAGCAGCAGAACATTGTCAGATATGGTGCTGGAAAGTGAGCCCTCCAGGTTGGAAGGCACTCAGAAGACGACTGGGTAAGAGCTGCCTCCTCAAAGTAGAGTCTACCTTAATGACAGATGGAATAAGGCCTTTGGAATCTTCTTTCACTGATGTGGCATGACTCAAAATGAGAAGAAACAGCTGCAAACATGCATTAATAGTTGGGATATGGAATGTGTAAAGTATGAATTTAGGAAAATTGGAAATTGTCAAAATGAAATGGAATGCATAAACATTGATATCCTAGGCATCAGTGAGCTGAAAGGGGCCAGTTTGGGCCATTTTTAATCTGACAGTCATATGGTCTACTGTGCTGGTAACGAAAACTTGAAGAGGTATGGTGTTGCATTCATCATCAAAAAGAACATTTCAAGATCTGTCCTGAAGTACAATGCTGTCAGTGATAGGATAATATCCATACATTCACAAGGAAGGCCAGTTAATAGACTATTATTCAAATTTATGTACCAACCACTAAGGCCAAAAATGACGAGATTGAAGATTTTTACCAGTTTCTGCAGTCTGAAATTGGTTGAACATGCAATCAGAATGCACTGACAATTACTGGTGACTAGAATGCAAAAGTTGGAAACAGAGAAGAAGGACTGGTAGTTGGAAAATATGGCCTTGGTGATAGAAATAATGGCAGATATCACGTGATAGACATTTACAAGGCTAACAACTTCTTCACTGTAAATACCTTTTTAACCAACACAAATGGTGACTACACATGGATCTCATCAGATGGAATACACAGAAGTCAAATTGACTACATCTGTGGAAAAAGACAATGGAAAAGCTCCATATCAACAGTCTGAATAAGACCAGGTGCTGACTGTGGCACAGATTATCAATTGCTCATATGCAAATTCACATTGAAACTGAAGAAAATTAGAACAAGTCCACAAGAGCCAAAGTATGACCTTGAATATATCGCTCTTGAGTTTAAATACCATCTCAAGAACAAATTTGATGTGTTGATCAGTGATGACTGAAGACCAGACAAATTGTGGAATAACACCAAAGACATCATCCGTGAAGAGAGGAAGAGGTCATTAAAAAGACCAGAAAGAAAGAAAAGACCAAACTGGATGTCAGAATAGTCTCTGAAACTTGATGTTGAATGTCAAGCAGCTAAAGCAGAAGGAAGGAATGGAGAAGTAAAAGACCTAAATGGATTTCGAAGAGCAGCTCAAGAAGACAAAAGAAAGTATTATAGTGACATGTGCAAAGAGCTGGAAATAGAAAACCAGAGGGAAGAATACTTTCCGTATTTCTCAAGCTGAAAGACGTGCGTGAAAAATTCACACCTCAAGTTGCAATAGTGAAGGATTCTACAGAGAAAATATTAACTCAAGAAACATCAAAGGAAGATGGAAGGAACATACAAAGTCATTATACCAGAAAGAACTGGTTGATGTTCAGCCATTTGAAGTGGTAGTGTACGGTCTGGAACTGATGTTAATGAAGGAAGAAGTCAAAGCTGCATTGAAGACATTGGCCAAAAGCAGGGCTCCAGGAATGGATGGAATATCAATTGAGATATTTCAACAAACAGATGCAGAGCTGGAAGTGCTTACTCACCTATGCCAAGAAATTGGAAGGACAGCTACCGGGCCAACTAACTGGAAGAGATCTGTATTTATGCCCATACCAAAGAAAAGTGATTTGACCAAATGTGGAAATTACTAAACAATATCATTAATTTCACATGCAAGTAAAATTTTGCTCAAGACCTTTCAAAAGCGACTGCAACAGTATATTGACAAGGAACTTCCAGAACTTCAAGCTGGATTCAGAAGAGGACATGGAACCAGGGATATCATTGCTGCTGTCAGATGGATCTTGGCTGAAAGCAGAGAACACCAGAAAAATGTTTACCTGTGTTTCGTTGACTATGCAAAGGCATTCGACTGTGTGAATCATAATAAATTATGGCTAACATTGCAGGGAATGGGAATACCAGAACACCTAATTGTGCTCTCGAGGAGTCTGTAGATGGGTCAAGAGGCAGTCATGTGAACAACACAAGGGGACTCTCTGTGGTTTACAGTCAGGAAAGGTGTGCATCAAAGTTGTATCCTTTCACCATACCCTTTCAATCTGTATGCTGAGCAAATAATTCTGCTGGAGCATACAATGAAAAACGAGGCATCAGGATTGGAAGACGACTCATTAACCTGTGTTATGCAGATGACACAACCTCATTTGCTGGAAGTGAAGAAGATTGGAAACACTGATGAAGATCAAGGATCATGGCCTTCAGTATGGACTGCGCTTCAACATCAAGGAAACAAAAATCCTCACAACTGGATCAGTAAACAACATCATCATAAATGGAGAAAGAATTGAAGTTGTCAAGAAATCAAAAGGTGCATTTCATTAGGAAAATCTGCAAAGGATCTCTCACATCACTGAAAAGTAAAGATGTCACCTTGAAGACTAAAGTGCACCTGACCCAAGCCATAATATTTTCAGTTGCATCATATGCATGCGAAAGCTGGATAATGAACAAAGAAGACAGAAGAAGAATTGATGCCTTTGAATTGTGGTGCTGGAGAAGAATGTTGAATGTACCGTGTACTGAGAAAAGAACAAACAGACCTGTTGTGAAAGAAGTACAACCAGAGTGCTCCTTGGAAGCAAAGATGGCAAGAGTGTGTGTTACATACTTTGGACATGTTATCAGGAAGGATCAGTCACTAGTGAAGGACATCGTGCTTGGCAGAGTGGAGGGTCGGTGAAAACAAGTAAGACCCGTGAGGAGGTGGATCAACACAGTAGCCGCAATAATAGGTTTAAGCATAAAAACGATTGTGCACATGGTGCAAGACTGAGAAGTGATTTGTTCTGCTCTGCAGAGTGGCTATGAGTCGGAACCGACTCAATGGCACCTAACAACATCAACACAGTTACTCCAGCTTTATCTTTTTGAAGGGCTGCCAAAATCTGTGGAACTATTTTGCATTCTCACCAGCAATATATGAAGGTTCCAATTTCTATATAGCCTTGCCAACACGTGTTGTTATCTGACTTTTTGATTCTAGTTATCTTAGTGAGTGTGAAGTGACATCTCACTTTGGTTTTGATTTCCAGCTCCCTGATGACTAATGATGTCATGTATCTTTTCGTATAGTTATTGGCCATTTTTGTATATACATTTTAGAGACATATTTATTCAAGTCCTTTGCCTTTTTTTTTGTTTTCTTGAGTTCTAAGAGTTCTCTCTGTATTCTGCCTACTGGATCCTTATCAGATATACGATTTGCCAATAATTTTCTGATTATGTGGATTGTCTTTTCACTGCATTATGTCCTTTTATAATAAAAATAATAGTTTTGATGAAGTCCAATATATTTATTTTTTTCTTGTGTTGCTTGTGCTTTTGGTGGCATACATGGCTGCATCAATGTGCTCCCACAAAAGGACAACTGAGAGGAAGGTGCAGGACTGGGTAATGTCTCCTTCTGTCATCTGTAAGGTAGTGACAGAAGGAAATGAATCTCACACAACTCGATGGTACCTAAGAACAACAACACCAATGCTGCTTAACCTATAGTCACAGAGGTTTATCCTCTGTGTTCTTTTAAGAATTGTATAGTTTTGGCTCTTACATTTAGGCCAATTACTCATTCCGAGTTTGTTTTTATGTATTGTGTGAGGTAGGGGTCCACCTTGGCTCTTTTGCATGTGGTTATGCAGTTGTTGCAGCAGCATATGTTGAGAAGACTGTTCATTCTCCATTGAGTTGTCTTGGCATTCTTGTCAAAATCAATTAAATATAAATGTAAGGATTTATTTTTGTGTTCTCAACTCTTTTCCTGTGATCTATATGTCTACCCTTATGCCAATACAACACTTTTGATTACTGTTGCTTTGAAGTAAGTCTTGAAATTGGCAAGTGTGAATTCAACTTTGTTCTTCTTTTGAAGATTGTTTTGACTGTTTTTGGTCTCTTGTAGTTCCATATAAATTTTAGGAGCTGCTTATGAATTTCCACAAAACAGTTGAAATTTTGATAGAAATTGTTTAAAATATGGGGAGTATTGCTATCTTGACAATATTGTAGTTTTATTCTTTTCTATATAAATGTACATTCCTTAGCATTTTATTCTTTGACGCTATTGTAAATAGAATGGCTTTCTTCATTTCACTTTTGGTTTTTTCATTACTAGTGTTTATAGATAAATTTATTCTGTGTATTAACCTTATATCCTGAAATCTTGCTAAACCTATTTTTCAGTTATAGCGTTTTTTTGGGGTTTTTTTTTGGTAGATTCCCTATACCAGACTATATCAGCTATAAACAGAGACAGCTTTCTCTCTCTCTCCATTCTGAATGCCTTTATTTCTTTTTTTGTCAATTGCCTTGGCTAGAACCTCTAATACACTATTGAATAGAAATAATGAGAGTGAACATTTTATCTTGTCCCTAATTTTAGGGGGAAGGCTTTCAGTCATTCACCACTAAATATGATTGTTTTATATATATATACATATATATACACATGTATATATGTATGTATGTATGTATATTTGAATGCTTTATATCAGGTTAAAGATATTCCCTTCTATTCTTAGTTTGTTGAGTGTTTTATAACACAAGGTGTGTTAGATTTTGTCAAATTATTTTTCTGAATCTATTGAGACAGTCATGTGGTTTTTGTCCTTTATGTTACAAAGATGGTGTGTTACACTGATTGGTTTTCCTGTTAAACCAAACTTGCATCCTGGAATAAATCTCACTTGACCATCGTGTAGTATATTTTTCTTTCTTTCTTGTTTTTTTCTGTTGCTGGGTTTAATTTGCTAGTATTTTGTTGAAGATTTTTGTATTAGCATTGGCCTAAAGTTTTGTTTCATGTGATGACTTTGCTTGTCTCAGGATAGTTCTAGCTTCATAGGATAAATTGGGAAGGGTGCCTTCCTCTGTTTTTTTGGAGGAGTTTGGGAGGATTGGTGTGAATTCTTCTTTAAATGTTTGCTGGAATTTACAAGTGACACCAGGTGGTCTTGGGCTTTTCTTTGTGGGTAGTTTTTGATTACTAATTAAGTCTCTTTACTATGTTACTGAACCCAAAAAAGTTGGGGCCTTGTCTGGTGTGCTCAGACATGCCGATTATCGGGACACCAGTCTTTGAGAAAGAGAAAGTAATTTTATTGCAATGCTAGAGCAATGAGACATGAGGAAGTTTCTGAGATCTGGGGAAGTCCCTGGGCTATGGAGAAGCAGGGCTTCTACGTGATTTGAGCAGCAAGATGGTCACTGCACAGGTATATTAGGGAGGGAAAATTCTCGAAGGTGGCCAAAAACAGGAGGTGAAGTGATTCTTGTCAACCTCCCACTTTGGAGTAGGCAGTGAGTGATTTTTCCTTCTAATTCATTCCACTTGTTGCTTCATCCTCTGTGAAAGTCAATTTGTGGCCACAGCTGGTACTTCTATACATGTGGGATGAACCAAATCTGGCTTGAGTGAGTTTAAGGACTAATGGAAATGTACTGTTATTCATAGGGTCAGATTACAAATAAGTCTATTCAAATCTTTTGTTTCTTCTTGAGTCAGTTTTAAAAGTTGGTGTCTTTCTAGGAATTTGTCCATGTCATCTACATTGTCTAATTTGTCAGCACACAGTAATCCTTTTATTTCTATGAGGTCAGTATGTCCTTCACTCTGAGTTTAGTGACTTGTATCTCCTCTCTTTTTTCTCTTGGGCCTGACTAAAAGTTTGTTAATTTTGTTAACCTTTTAAAAGAACCAACTTTCGGTTAACAAGCATATTTTTGACCACAAAAAAGAAAACCAGTTTTATTTACTGAGAAAAACGATTAAAAAGTCATAAACATAGCATGTTCAAGTTACACAATCTAAGTTTCTAGAACTCAGTTTGCTCTTTCTTTCCTTTATGGCTTTGCACATGATACTGCACGGCTTTGAATACCTTTTCTACAGTATTTGCCTGGCTCATTCTTATCCATCCTTCCAGAGTTGGTTTAGTGATCACTGTTTCCAGGAAACCCTCCCATGTCTGCTCAAGCACCCTGTGCTTTCCTTTATTGTATTTGCTAGTCATCTCTTAGTATCTCCCTTTCTGAACTCTTTTAGTAGGAGGAACTGTGTCTTTGCTATGGTTTTCTTGAATATGAGGAGTTCAGTAAATCTTAGTTCCTTTCCCTTGCCTAGCCACAAAATATCATGAAGCAAAATGACACTGAGTAGTTTTTAGATGCACATGACATAGCTATGCATACATAGCTATACCTTTCTTTGGCAAGGAAAATATAAACCCAAGTGTTGTTACTATTTTTGATGATAGACGCAGGAAAGAATGAAGTTCTTCTACTATTCTTATCCCTTCTCCTTCTCCCACACTTTTCCCCAAACAGAAACAGCTTCTCATTCTAAATTAGGGTATTAAAGCTTCTCTCCCACAATTTGTCACCCTCATTCTTGTTTCTCTGAAGCCGGATTCAGTCCTCTTTGCTTGAAGCCTGAGTCAGTCCCCTGTTGCCACCTATGGAAACCCTGGTGGCCTAGTGGTTAAGTGCTATGTCTGCTAAACAGAAAGCCAGCAGTTCAAATCCACCAGGCATTCCTTGGAAACCCTCGGGGGCAGTTCTGCTCTGTCAGTAGGGTTGCTAGGAGTCAGAATGAATTCATTGGCAGTGGGATTGTGTTGCCAGCTGCTAAACCTAAGTCCTGGATAAAAGTCTCCAGCTGATTTCTGTGTTCCTGATCTTTTGGAAACCCTGGTGGCAGGGTGGTTAAGTGCTACAGCTGTTAACCAAAAGGTCAGCAGTTCAAATCCACCAGGCACTCCTTGGAAACTCCATGGGGCAGTTCTGCTCTGTTCTGTAGGGTCACTAGGAGTTGGTATTGACTTGACAGCACAGGTGTTTTTTTTTTTTTTTTCCCCCCGAACATTTAGTGGCACAAGCCAGAGACTTAACTGGTTGGCGTGACCTCCTGCTTCCTTTTCTCTTCCTAAGTCTGTATCAGGCTCCCTGGAAATTTTTGCTCAGGTTTTCACCACCTCTTCTGTTCCCATTAACTGTGGTAGAGTAGCCAACCTCCTGTTTGACCTCATGTTTTACTTTCCTGGAAATAGTCAATAATACCCAAAGTGAGTTTTCTCAGTTTCCCTCCCTTAACCTCAGACTCCTTTATCCTCTCCCCCTCTTTCTGTATCTCTCTGGCTGTCCCTTCTGTAAGCCTTGATCTTTTCCTGTCTCCTTCAGAACTCAGCTAACTCAGTTAAGCTTTCTCACTTGCACTTTTAAAGTATTTTTCTTGCCTTCAGTTTTCCCCAGCCTGAAAAACTTGCTTTCCCCTGACTGCCACCCAGTTGCATACTTTTCTTCTATGCTCACTTTTTTTTGAAAATTCTTTTTGCAACCTCTCTGGCTATAGCCATAAAAAAAATTAGAGTGATACCCTATCAAGTTTGACTGTAGGAAAGCCAGTCTTTTTTATGGTGTCTCTTCCTATGTATTTCTGTAGCTCTCTAATGAATGTTTTATATATTTCACAAATCCATCTTGGATATTGCTTGTCATTTTAGACAGCCACCTGGTGCCAAGCCACAGCCGCACAGTTCTGGACCTCTGTAATGACCCTTAGCTACCACACTACCCTATTGCTTAACATACGGGCATTGGTCCGTGCCTCACTTTCCTAAGTTTAGCTAAGTAGGGGTTGTAGTGTGAGGCTAAGGCTTACTGAAGACCCAAGAATAAATGACTAGGATTTTATCACAGTAAAGAAAAATCTTAAAGCTGGGTAATAATAATAATGTGAACACTTCCAGTGTTCTTGAGCAAAGCCCTTCCATAGGTGCCTCTCCTCGCCTGCAGCCACATTTCGGAGGCCAGCTGACCGCTTCCCAGCAGGAGTGTAGTGTCGCATGTCTTGTTTACTCAGGAGTCCAGGTATGCCATCCATTTAACAAGTTGTGCCAAGAAGGAAAAATGTATCAAGTCACAGCTTTCCTCCAAATCTTTCTCCTAGGTGCAGTCCACTGAAGTACAGCTGCACACAGAATTTTAAACATATGAGGACTGCCAGTTAAGTTCACCAACTTACCCTAGAAGAGATGCTAAATACCTCATGGCAGAATATCACTACAGTCACCTTCAAAGTGCTCCCCTTAGGAAGCTATATACTAACACCAGCACCTGGTCCACCCTTCAAAGCAATGTTGGAACTCTTTTTCTGAAATAGCCACCATTGTATTAGTCTTGATGTCTTGAATGTCATTAAAATGTCTTCCTTTCAATATTTCCTTTATGTTTGGATAAGAAAAATAGTCACTGGGGGCCAGACCAGGTGAGTAGGGAAGGTGGTTCAATACAGTTAGATGCTTACTGGCTAAAAACTCCCTCAGACAACTATACAATTAAGTTTGCAAACTTGCCACTGTGCCACCATGAACAATGACCATTCCACAAAGAGTTCCAAAATTGCTTTGAAAAGTGGACTAGGTGTTGGCATCGGTGCATAGCTTTGCAAGGGGAGTACTTCAAAAGTGACTGTAGTGATATTCAGCGATGAAATATGTAGCATTTAGAACAATTGCGTTCACAGACTTAATTGCTATACCTTGTGTTTATACATAGTGGTTAATATTTTCTGGAAGTTTTCTATTCCAAATTAAGATCTTGGCTTTATTTTTATATACCAAAAGGTCTACATTGGTAGTTTTCCAAAAAACAAGAATAAGCAGTTCCTATTAGGTCAAAAGAATTGAACTTCTAAAATTAGATGTTATTTTCAGGATTTTAAAGATTCGAGAACTGGTCCTTAATGAACTCAAGACAAGGTCTGTGGGATATCTGTACTCCAGCAGTCTCCCCAGTACATGGCCTGATGAGGGACTGCAGTGATTCATCTCCCCATTCCCTCTTAGCACCCTCAGTGTCTCAGATTCTGTTCCACATACAGCAGTCCCTGCTTTCCTGTATGAATTCTCCATAATAGAGACCTACTAAAGTGTTGCTTGTGAAACTGTCTCCAACCATCTTTTCTGTGAGCTTCTCAATCTGTAGAAGGTCTTTGTCCTGTGCTTGAGGCTTATCATTCTACTTGAGCTGGTATTTGTACCTGTATAATGGTACGGCTGATATCCTTGGTTGTACCATGGTGTGTGTGTGTGTGTGTGTGTGTGTGTGCGTGTGTGTGTGTATGGAAATCCTTGTAGTGTAGTGATTAAGTGCTATGGCTGCTAATCAAAAGGTCAGAAGTTTGAATCTACCAGGTGCTCATTGGAAACTCTATGGGTTAGTTCTACTCTGTTCTATAGGGTCACTATGAGTCAGAATCAACTTGACAGCCGTAGGTTAAAGCATCCTAATTTCCAATGAATGTATTTAATTAGATAATTCTGGCCTATATTCGATGAGGATGACTAATCAGCAAAAACATCTTCTTCAGCAGACAAGTGGAAGGCATTTAAGTTGTAGCTACCTAGACAATGTTAGGTGATCTTTGTGCATAGAAATATCCTACTTCATTTTTAAAGTAGGCCAGAAAAATTGAAAGATTCTTATTACTTCGGAAACAATGTCTTTACCTTTTCTTTGCCCTGGCCCCCTCCCTTCCCCACCTTCTCTTTCTCGCTCTGTCTGTCTCTTTTCCATATACTCTCAGCATGACTTCCTAAAGGTACAGATTAAATGGTTGAGGTTATTTGAAAAAGTGTCTGAAGTTCTCCTCCTAGACAGAAGGAATTGTACTATAAAGTAGAATAATTTGAAAGGGAGGAGTTTGTCTTTTTCATGCACAAGAAAAAGCTTTCAATTCTTTTAATAACTGAAAAGGCTTATACTTCTGTTAGAGTCTCTAAGAACTTGTGATAAAGTTCATATTGTAGTTGTAGTTTATTTCATGAACTGGAAGAATGCCAACTTCTTTTGAGAAACTTCTGGCTTTCTCTGACACTCTTCCTCTTATGGAGCATACCACATGCTGATGTCTGAGCAATGCAAATGAAGGTGATAACATTCATAATATAATATAAAGAGAGCGATTATAGCACAGACATAGGCTTCTTGCACCTTTGAAGATATTTTATCCATCAGTAATGAGCTGGTATTGTGTTTGCTGGACAGGGAAGTGGTGTGAGAATTTAGAACTGAATTCACTTACCAGCTGTGTGAACTTAAGCAAGTTATTTGACCTCTAGGAACCTCAAATTCTTCTGGGAGCAAAGGGAGATAATGATACCTTCTTTGCTGGGCTCTTATGAGCATTGTGTGAGAAACTATTTAGCACATGGTTAAATGGCACACGGTAGCTACTGTCTCAGACAGAGGTAATTTGATTATCAGGCACCAAATTCTACCCCAAATTATTGGAAGTAAAGAAGAGATAATTCATGGAACCCAAGGGTAAGGCATTGATTGTGGATCCAAATAAAATAAAATCTGACAGCCTCAATCTTTTCTCTGTTTATCCCTATGTTGTTTATTGGTCCAGTTGGGAGAATTTTTGTTTTCTTGACGTTGAGGTGTGATCCATACTATAGACTGTGGTCTTTGATCTTCATCAGTGTTTTAAGTCCACTGTACTTTCAGCAATGAAGCACAGACACTGCACAATGGAAGCAGCTGTCAAAAAATCAAAAGATACATTGCACTGGGAAAATCTGCTACAAAAGATCTCTTTAAAGTGTTAAAAAGTAAAGATGTTACTTTGAAGACTCAGGTGCACTTGACCCAAGTCATGGTGTTTTCAGTTGGCATCATATGCATGCAAAAGCTGGATAATGAATAAGGAAGACAGAAGAACTGGTGCCTTTGAATTGTGGTTTTAGAGAAGCATATTGAATACACCATGGGCTGCCAGTAGAACAAACAGATCTGTCTTAGATGAAGTACAACCAGAATGTTCCTTAGAAGCAAGGATGGTGAGATGAGATATTATGTACTCTGGAAATGTTGTTGGGAGGGATCAATCCCTGGAGAAGGACTCTTGTTTGGTAAAGTAATGGGTCAGCAAAAAAGAGGGAGACCCTCAATGAGATGGACTGACCCAGTGGGTGCAACAAGGATCTCAAGCATAACAATCATTATGGGCACGGCATAGGCCAGGCTGTGTCTCACTGTTGTATATATATATAGGGTCTCTATGAGCTGAAACTAACTCAGTGGCACCTAACAAAAACAAGAAGGGCAAAAAGTGCAGTCCCGTCTCCAGTCGGGGGCAAAGGGGTTGTTTTTCACAAAGCAGCATCTTTCCCCACTGTTTCTGGGGCTGCTTTTTTTTCTCATTGCTGCTGCTGTCTGCCCTTCTGCTTCCTCTCCTTTTTCTTTGCAGACTGGCTTTCTCAGCTACATTTCCACCTGGCCCACAGATGGCTACTGTCTTATTCATCTAAAAAACAAAACAAAACAGAAAAAGCCCAGTGTCATTGAGTTGATTCTGACCCATAGTTACCCTATAGTCATCTAGTACTGCTTTAACAGAAATGCCACTAGTGGATGGCTTCAAAAAGGGAAATTTTATTTTGTCACAGTCCAGTAGGCTAAAAGTCCAAATTCGGGGCATCAGCTTTGCCCTGGAGCAAATGTCCTTGTCGTCAGTCTTCCCCTGGACTGGAAGCTTCTGAGGTGCAGAGACCCTGGTCCTTTCCAAAAGAGGAGCTAAACTCCCAGCACTTCCTTCTTTCTCAATGATATGAAGTCCCCAAATATTTCTGCTAGCTTTATTTAGAGAGATTGCCTTAAGGCCTGGAACAGTCTTATACTTTGAGTCTTTCCCCACCAACTCAGTTGTCCCCTCCACACCCCCCTCGTTAACATCACAGTGACAGGGTTTACAGCATACACAATACCAGGAATCAAGCCCTTGCTGAATGCCACACATACTTCTACACACATTTTTTTGGAGAACACAAATTTAGTCCATGACAGCTACCATAGCTCTAATTCACATACTGTTTCAGTTTAAGAACCATCTAAAAGATCTTAGGAGGAATCACTTAAATCTTTATTGTTTATCTCCTTGCAATCCCCTGTGTCCAGTGGACTAGTGGCCTATGGGCAGCTACCTTCTCAACAGACACAGTAGTAGCAGACTGAGGACCTGGGGGTAGGTTTTATGAGAAAATACTGTGGGATCAGGAGAAAATAATAGGTGTTTCCATAAAAGTCAGAAACCATGGTGGCGTAGTGGTTAACTGCTAGCCAAAAGATTGATAGTTTACACCCACCAGGCACTCCTTGGAAACTCTACAGGGCAGTTGTACTCTGTCCTGTAGGGTCACTATGGGACTGAATTGACTTGACCACAGTGGATTTGGTTTGGTTTTGGGTACTAAGCAACGTAACTGAGAAAAAAAGGGTTGATTTTGCCCAGCACCAACAAATGTGCTAAGTTTAAAGTCACTATGAACTTATGAACAAATGGATCTGCATTTAAGAATCAAACCTATTTATAAGTAGAAGTACTTTTGTAAGCAAAATGACTTTGTTTCTGCATATAACATAAATACTTACATTGGTATCTACTGGGGGAAAAACCAAAATGTAGCCAGAGGTTTAATCATGGATAACTCTTATTTTTGTCATCATGCCCTTACATATTTCTACAGTGAAAATGTATACTTTTATGTTTAGAATAGAATGAACAATAAAAGTATGGAGAAGCAGGAGGGGTGGGGCCTAGATGGCAGAGTAGTCACACATCTCCTTGATTCTCTCTGAGAACTAAGGCCTAGAAAAACAATTGAGTGGAGAAGAGTGGAGATTCTGGAAGCCCCAAGATAGGGTAGAGCATTGAGAGATCAGACTGGGCAACACAGGAAGGGGAAAACTACCTTTGTTGGAGGTGAGACAGCAGAACAAAGGGTCCTGCTACTGTGATGCAGCAGTTGAGAGACTTGCCGGTACAGATGCCATCTTTGTTAACTGGGAGACTGGTACTGAGACTGCTGAGCCTTAGAGCCTGGCAGGGGCCAGCTGCCATGCTGAGATGCAGTGACTAAGTAGACAGTGTCTCTTGCAGCAGAGAGGCTGTACTTAAGACAGTCACATTGAGAGAACCCAGTGGTGGCTTGTGGCTGAGGGTACCAGTGCTCTTCCCTCCTCTCTTCTCTGAGCTACACTGTAGATTCTGCTGGTGCAGCACAGAAGAGGCAGGACAGGTAGGATGCCATCTTAGTCAGCTTAGAGGTGGAGTCAGCCATGCCTGAGGGTCCAGCTGGGGCCAACTGCCACACTCAGCAACAGCATCTGTCTGGACAGGGCGTCTCTCAGCAGAAAAGCTGTTTTTAAGACAATGGCACCTAGAGAATGCAGTGGTGGCTGATGGCCGAGTGTGATGGTGCCCTTCCCTCTCCCTTTTTTGAGCCATGCCGTAGCATCTGCTGATGTGCCTCTGAGAGACTCGACAAGTAGTTTGCCAACTTTGTCAGCCAGGAGGTGGGGCTTGCCAACCCTGAGACCCCAGCTGGTACTGGCTGCTGCTGGATAGTGTCTCTCTCAGCAGAAAAGCAGTTTTTAAGGCAGTTGCATCCAGAGAACACAATGGTGGCTGGCAGCCAAGTGTGGCAGCATCCTTTCCTTGCTTTTATGTAGCCACACCATAACATTTCCTAACACAGCCTCCGAGAGACTGCATAAGTGGGTCACCATCTTTGTCAGCCAGGTGGTAGAGCATGCCACCCTTAAGGGCCCATCAGGGAGTGGCTGCTGTTTGATAGTTTCTCTCTTGGCAGACAGGCTGTTCTTAAGACAGCCTATCCTAGAGAGTGCAGAGGGAGCTGGCAGCTGAATACATCAACACCAACCCCTCAGTCCTTCTCTGAGCTATGCCATAGTGTCTGCTGGTGTGACCCTGGAGAGTCAGCACAAGTAGATCACCATCTTTGTCAGACAGGAAGTGGGGCCTGTCACCCTTGAGGGTCCAGCTGCCAGCTGCCAAGCTGAGCAGCACCATTGGGCTGGACAGCATCCCTCTCACCAGAAAAATTGTACTGAAGACAGCTTCACCTTGAGAACTTAGCAGTGGCTGGCGGCCAAGTCTAGCAGTGCCCTTACTCACTCCCTTCTTAGAACTACACCATAGCTTCTGCTGGTGTGACACTAGAGAAGCTGAACAACTTTATGATGGCGTGAAGACAACAATTAATATATAAACATTTAAAGAAGCAGACTACCGTGGTTCTGGAAAACTCCCAAAATAATCAAGAAACTTCCCAGATGAAGAAGGCTTCCTGAAAATATTGTAGGTAGAATACAAAAGAATTATGTGTAGAGTCCTTCTAGATCTTAGGATGGAGTTTCAACAAGATGAAGTTTCAACAAAGTTCAGGGAAACAAAATGAGAAAATAAACATGATACATGAAATGCTAGAACATCAATGATCTGAAATTCAGCAGATTAGTAATAAAATAAGAGAGTTAGAAAATTCAATGGAAAGTCAGAAGAGCAGGATTGAGGGAATGGAATGCAGAATTAGTGAAACTGAAGATAAAGCAACTGAAATTAGCATTTATGAGGAGAAATCAGATAAAAGAATTAAGACAAATGAAGACTATTAAGACTCATGTGGAACTCTATCAAGAGGAGCAATTTATGCGTAATTGGAGTTCCAGAACAGGGAATGATACAAGAAAATACAGTAGAATTCTTGAGCAGTTGCTGACAGAAAATTTCTCTGACATCATGAAAGAAGATAGCTAGTCAAGATGCTCATTGAACTCCACAAAACGTAGACCCCAGAAGAAAGACACCAAGACATAATCAAACTTAATAAAATGCAACATTAGAAGGGGCTCTTAAAGGCAGCTAGGCTTAAGCCAAAACTAAGGTACACAGAGAAGCCTTGTAAACTGTCTTCTGACTTTTCAGCAAAAACCATGTTGGCAAGAAGGCAATGGGATAACACACACAAAGCCTTGAAGGGAAAAAACTTCCAACCAAGAATTATATATCCTGAAAAATTGCCTTTTAAATATGATGGTGAAATTAGGACATTCTCAGATAAACAGAAGCTTAGAGACTTTGCAAAAACTAAACCAAAGTTACAAGAAATACTGAAGAAAGTTCTTCAGTTAGAAAATCTATAATACCAGATGTATACTGGAGGATGCAATACAAGACACAACATCCAGAGTCCTAATTAGTTTAGGAAGTCAGAAAGCTCAATGAAAGCTAAAATATTAAAATTAAGGAAACAGAGAACATGTAAACTATGACAACATTACACTATAAAGAGGGATATATTACAGTATTCATAGCCCTTTCAGATGGAGAGGACATTAAGGAAATACAAAGAAGTTAAAGACTGAATTAAACCTAGAACATTAGTGGCAAACAAAGGAATAGCCACAAAGCAAACTAACAGTACTGTATATAAAAACAAGAAACACAATACAGAACTAGGTAAGAATATCCGCTGTCACCACTTCTATTCAACATTGTGCCAGAGGTTCTGGTCAGAGCAATCAGACAAGACAAAGAAACAAGGGTCATCCACACTGGTAAATAAGAAGTAAAAGTATCCCTATTTTTTGATAATTTGATAGCATACACAGAAAACCTTACAGAATCCATAAATAAACTACTGGAACTAATAGAAGAGCTCAGCAAAATATCAGGATATAAGATAAACATAAATAAATCAGTAGGATTCCTTTACACTAACAAAGAGATCATCAAAGAAATCACCAAATCAATACCATTTACAGTAGCCTCCAAGAAGATAAAATACCTAGGAATAAATCTAACCAGAGATATAGCAGACCTATACAGAGAAAATCACAAGACCCTATTGTAAGAAGCCAAAAGAGAATTACGTAAGTGGAGAAAATTACCTTGCTCATGGATAGAAAGACTTAACATTGTGAAAATGTTTGTTCTACCCACAGTGATCTATATATATACTGCAATCCCAATACAAATTCCAATGTCATTTTTTAATGAGATGGAGAAATAAATCATTGACTTTGTTTGGAAAGAGAAGAAACCCCAACTTAAGTAAAATACTTCTGAAGAAGAAGAACACAATGGGAAGCCTCATACTATCCAGCCTTAGAACTTATTACACTGCCATAGTAGTCAAAACAAGCTGGTACTGGTACAAAAACGAGATATATGGACCAATGGAACAGAATAGATAATCCAGAAATATCACCATCCTCCTATGAACAACTGATATTCAACAAAGGCCCCAAGGTTGTAAACAGGTAAAAATAGTCTGTCTAACAAATGGTGCTGGCAAAACTGGATATCTATCTGCAAAAAACTGAAACAAGACCCATATCTCATACCTTATGTAAAAACTAACTTGAAATGCATCAAAGACTTAAATATCAAACCTAAAACTATATTATGGACAAGCTACAAAATTTTACCATCAATGCATGAACAGAAGAGAAAATAGATAAATGGGAACTACTAAGAATCAAACACTTATGCTCATCCAAAGACTTGATCAAGACAGTTAAAAGACAGCCTACAAGATGGGAAAAAATATTTGGCAACTACATATTGGATCAATGTCTAATTTCCATTATTTACAAGGTACTGCAAAAATCAACAAGAAAAAAATAAATAACCCAGTTAATGGAAAAAGACATGGACAGACATTCACAAAGAAAACATCCAGGGAGCCAAAAGACAGATGAGGGAATACTTGTGATCATTAACTATTAGAGAAGTCCAAATCAAAACTATAGTGAGATTCCATCTTACCCCAGTGAGATTGGCAATAATCCAAAAGACATAAAACAACAAATGCTGGAGAGACTGTGGAAGGATCGGAACTCTCCTGCACTGCTGGTGGGAATGCAAAATGGTAAGCCTCTTTGGAAAGCAATTTGAGGCTTTCTTAAAAAAGCTAGAAATAGAAATACCATTTGATCCAGCAATCCCACTGCTTGGAATATATCCTATAGAAATACGGGCTGTCATGTGAAAAGATACATGCACACGAATGTTTATTGCAGTACAGTCCACAATGGCAACAAATGGAGTCAATCTAGATGCCCATCAACAGATAAATGGATAAACAAAAGATGGTACATATACACAGTGGAACACTATGCAATGATAAAGAACAATGATGATCTTAGGAAGCATCTCATAATGTGATATCAACTAGAAGACATTATGCTGAGTGAAATCAGTCAGCTGCAAAAAAACAAGTACTGTATAAGACAATCAAAAGGACTTAAAAAAGGACTTATGCACAGAAAAAAAGACTTTTTGATGACTCCAAGGGTGGGGAGGGAGAGCATTGGTCATAGATAGCTGACAGGAATTTGGTTAGATGAAGGATGTGACAGCACGCAGTGAAAGGCAGGGCAGCATAAATGGACTACACCATAAGCTAACAGATTTCCTAAATTCAATCCAACATTTCAAAGGATAGAGTAACAGGGATGGGAGTCTGGGGATCGTGTTTTCAGGGGACATCGAGGTCAACTGGCGTAACTACCATTTTACTAAGTGAGTCTTCTGCACCCCATGTTGGTGAGTGGCATCTGGGGTCTTAAAAGCAAGGAAGCTGCCATTTGAAGAACATCAGCTGGTCCCAATCCACCTGGATCAGATGAGAACAAAGGACATCAAAGACATGAGAAAAAAAGCCCAGGAGACAGAAGGAACCGTATGATTGGGAGACTACATCAGCATGAGACTGAAAGAACCAGAAGGTGTCTGGCCACCACCAAAGACAGCCTTGATAGGGGACACGATGTAGAATCCCTGACGTAACACAAGAAAAAGAGGTGTGCAGATCAAGAACTCTAGTATAAGCAGGAACTCTACTAAAAGACAACCTGGAGGGTCCCTTGGGAACATGGCCCCTAAGCTTGCTGTTTCCTCACACCTGAAATGGGCACCGAAGTCAACACTTCAGACTAAGAATGGACTGGACTCAGGGACACAGAGTAAGCATGTGATGTGCGTAGTTTGTGGTTTTACATATCTATAGAAGGGTGTCCTACTGATTTTGTTCTAGAAGGGAGGGGAGACGGTGGAAAGGAGGGAACAAGTGTTCACTGGGAGGATACTAGTTGTAAAGAGTGAGAAGGAGGAGTGTGCTGTCACAGAATGGGGAGAACAGATACAGCTGTAGAGAGGCAGTATGCAAAATTGACTTGGATCGTGTATTTTCACTTAATCATAACAAAAAAATTTTAAATATAGAGAAAAACGATAGTGTGGGTACGAAGTGCAGCACTAAGAGGGAGACACCACAATTACGTGGCGATGGAAACAGTCCTGCATGAACGAATGCAATGTGTCAAGTAAAAAGACTTTTTTTTTTTTTTATGCAGAGGGTTAGTTCAAAGGCAAATGATGCGGGGCAACTAGATCTTCACATGTAAAAGGCTGAAATTGGACTAGTATCTTACATCAAATATGGAAATTGACTCAAAATAGATGAATGACCTAAATATAAGAACCAAAATCACAAAACTCTTAGAAGAAAACATAAAGATAAATCTTCAAGGCCTTACTTTTGACAAGGAATTCTTAAGACATCCAAAGAATAAGTAGCAAACGAAAAAAATAGACAAACTGGGCTTCATCAAAATAAAAATTTTGTACATCCAAGGATTTTATCAAGAGAAAATAGCAACCTACAGAATGGAAGAAAATACTTGAGAACTGCTTATATGCTAAGAGTTTAATATATAGAAATAAAGAGACCTTACAACTCAACAATGAAAAGACAAACAACCTAATTTAAAAATGGTCAAAGAACTTGAATAGACATTTCTCTAAAAAAGGCATACAGGTAGTCAATAAGCACATGAAAAGATGCTCAGTGTTATTAGTCATAGGGGAAGTGGAAATCAAAACCACAGTGAGCTCCACTTCTCACCCACTAGAATGGCTACTAACAGAACAATGGAAAATTACCGGTGCTAGCTAGGGTCTGGAGACATTGAAACCCCTCATGCATTGCTGGTGGAAATGTGAAATGCTGCAGCCACTGTGGAAAACAGCTTAGTGATTCCATACAGAATTATAGAATTACTCTATGACCTAGAAATTCCATTCCTTGGTATTCATACTCCAGAGATTTGATAACATGAGCTCAAAGAGCTATCAGTACAACAATGTTCATTGGAGCATTAACCTCAGTAGCCAAAGATGGCAACAACTCAGGTGTCTATCAGCAGAAGAACAGATAAGCAAAATGTGGTATACTCAGGCAATGGAATACTATTAACCTATAAGAAAACTGAAGTTCTGATACACCACACAACATGCATGAACCCTGAAAACATATTGAGTGGGATAAGTCAGATATAAAATGACAAACACTACATGATCCCACTTATATGAAATATCTAGAGTAAGTAAATGCACAGGGACCAAAGTTTATCAGTGATTATCAAAGACTGGGGCAAAACAATCTCCCTGAGTCTTAATTAGCCTCATCTGTAAAATGGGATAGCATTAGGGTTTTAGAAATTCTGTGAGATAATCTGAATAATGCATTTTGCACAGAACCTGGCTTTCCGGGTGCTGAGTTTCTCTTTTGGGTGATAGAAGGCTTTTGGGATAAAGAACAGTGATGGTAGTACAACATGTTGTTTTTAGGCACCATGGAGTCTGTTCTGACTCACAGAGACCTATAGGCCAGAGTGGAACTGCCCCAGAGGGTTTCCAGGAGCAGTTGGTGGATGTGAACTGCCAAACTTAAGAGCAACTGAGCTCTTAACCACTGTGCCATCAGGTTTGTCGTGGATTGAATTCTGTTCCCCTAGAAATATGTGCGGCAGTTTGGTTGGGCCATGATTCCTGGTATTGTTGTGATGTTCCTCCACATTGTAAATCCTGCCTCTGTGATGTTAATGAGGGTGGTTGGGTGGCAATTGTGTTGGTGAGGCGGGATTCAATGTGTAAGAATGTATTATGCCTTGAGGCATCTCTTGAGACACAATAGGAAGACTCTAGCAGGGAGATTTGGGGACCTAATCCCACCAAGAAGAAGTCCTAGGAGCTGAGTGTGTCCTTTGGAAAGGACCAGGGCTCCTGCGCCTCAGAAGCTCCCAGTCCAGGGGAAGACTGATAACTAGAACCTTCCTCCAGAGCCAGCGGAGAAAGATTTCCCCAGGAGCTGATGCCTGGAATTTGATCTTTTAACCTACTGGACTATGACAAATTAAAATTTCTCTTTTTAAAGCCATCCACTTGTGGGTATACCTGTTATAGCATCACTAGGTGACTAAGACAGGGCTCCAGTACAAGATAGTAATTATAATTAATGTCACTTAATTGTACCCTTAGAAATGATTTAAATGGTAAAATTTCTATTATATATATATTTTTATTACAATAAAACTTAAAAAAAATAACAGTAGCAGCAAAAATAAAAGGTCTGAATCTTTAAAACTTGCCTAAGATGAATGCAGACGGAATCTAAAGAACTCAGGTGCTAGAGTTTCTGGAGACGCATCTACTGGCTGCAGAAGATGGTAGTGAAGAGAATGGAACGCGAGGTAGAAAGGACTATACATTTGTTGACCATGCACTGTGTTTGGGGGACTAAGCACTTTGTTCAACTCTCTTGTTTGAACCTCACTACAACTCTAGGAGATGGTTATTACCGTCACAACTTTACAGATGTGGAAACTGACAGACACCTCAAAATTGACAGATCCAGTATTGAACCCTGATCTCTTTCTAAAACCTACCTATTCTTAAGGAAAGACACTCTCAATGCCAAAGAAGTCCAAGGTGAGGACCGAGGCTCTGCTGGCAGTGGATAGTAGGCGGAATAACTTGTCAAGGTCTCGTTGAATGAGAGCTGAGAGTTCAGTGCAAGTACACTTGTGACTCTCATTCTATGATCTGTTAGATGTGGGTGGGCTACCTGGCAGTTCTTCTATAATGGTGCTGTAATTTTCTTCTAACAAATTCCCTTTCTTCTTAAGTTGCAAGTAAAAGATACATTCTTGAGTGGTAGCACAACAGATAATTTCAATTACTCTCTTCGACTTAGCTATTCCTGTCCGGTGCCATCAAGTTGATTCCGACTGATAGTGAGCCTGTCTACAACAGGATGGAACACTGTCTGGTCCTGTGCCATCCTCACAATCATTATTATATGGACTGTGTCAGTCCATCTCATTGAGAGTCTTCCTCTCTTTCTCTAACCTTCTGCTTTACCAGTCATGATGTCTTTCTCCCTTTATTTAGTCTACAGGACACAGATGACAGCAGCACTGGCAACAAGGACAGTCCCTCATTTTAGTGGGTTCTAGTAGCCAGCTGATGTGCAAAATACATTACTCAGATTATCTCATACAATTTCCAAAAACAGTCTGTTGTTTTCCCATTTTACAGATGAGGATATTAAGACTTGGATTAAGTGACTTGCCTGCGTTAGGCTGTGAAAGAATGGCAGCTTTTCTTTGACTCCACAGCCTTTGAAAACTGGAAAAGATTGACAATTTAGGAAGAAACTAGTTACACTGTGATATGTGAAAAACAGTGACCCTCCAAAAATGTTAATTCACTATGTATTTAAAAGAAAGAACAATAACTGGAGTCCTCAAGCCTCTGCCAGCCCACCTGGTTCCTCACAAGTGTTTGATGGCATCCATCGAGAAGTGGCTGGACGATTTCTTGTTTTGTGTGCAGTTGTGATGAAGTCAGATAGGCTGGTTAATCAATGGGGAACTTCAAGGCGTCCCTTTCCTTTGCAGTATTGGCTAGTTGCAAACTCTATGCTTGGTAGAAAGACACTGCAGAACCGAGTGATGAACACAAAGGGATAACTCAGTGAAAGAATGAAAGCAGAATTTTCAGAAATGGCTGACGTGTAGGAAATGAAAGGCTCTGATAACAGCAATTAATGATTGTGAAATCTGGGCCTCTTTGCTGCTAGTCTTAAAACTAGCTCTAAAACAGAAGAAGATTAAAATACATATTGATCTGCTGATAGGCCAAAGATAAAGTTTAAAAGGAGGGAATTGACCAATATGTATTACATTAATTAAACCCTTCTCTGCAATGTGAATAAACACAGGCTGGTAACCAGTATCTGTGAGTTCCTCAATTGATTCTGCATTGAGTACACTTCAAAGATCAAGACCATGTCTGTCTGCAGTCACGTTCAGAAAGGCTGTCTTGCTGCGGCGGGATGTCTTAAGACACTTGAAGTTCTCGTCTGCAACTGATCCCCTTACTTACTTTCCTAATGCAGTGTTCTAATAGCAACAGGCTTTGAAGTGCAGACCTCCTGGAGTTACGCACTCCTTAAAACTTACCGCGCTCTCCTGAATTCCAAGAACTCGAATGGGAAGGATTTTACGTTTAAGAGGGCAACAAGAATCCACGTTGTCCTTTGCTTGTTTGCCTGGCACCTGCTTGTGAAGCTGTGACCACCTTACTGAATTTTAGGTTTTTATACCAAAAATAAAAAAAAATCCAAAGTCACTGCCATCAAGTTGATTCTGAGTCGTAGTGACCCAACAGGGCAGAGTAGAACTGCTCCATAGATTTCCCAAGGAGTGCCTGGCAGATTCAAACTGCTGACCTTTGGTTAGCTGCCATAGCACTTAACCAGAACACCACCAGGGTTTCCAATTTTAGGTACTGAAAAAAAAAAACAAACTAAACCTGCTGTCAACTAGTCATTTGTGACTCAGAGCAACCCAACCCTGTAGGTCAGATTAGAACTGCTCCATAGAATTTCCAAGGAGCGCCTGGCAGATTTGAACTGCTGAACCTTTGGTTAACAGATGTAGCACTTAACTACTATGCCACTAGGGTTTCCAATTTTAGGTATAGCACTCTGTAAAAGAGAAAAGGCTTTGAAGAACTTTCTTGTTGTCTTATATTTAGGTGAATTTCCATTCTCTTGTTTGTCAGATTTGTTTTTTCACATACAAATGTTTAACACAGTTTCTATAAGGATCTTCACTCAGGCACTGAGTGAAGATGGTCAGTGTTGTGGGAATTTAGAGTGTGGTAAACTTGGAGTTTCAAATCAATGAAATAGATGGATCATTTTAATACTTGGTATTACAATTACTGGAAGCCATTCAGAAAAAAGTAAAACTAGATCACTTAAGCTGAAATAAGCTCCAGAAAAAGAAAAGATTTTGATATTAAAAAAATGATAATTATGAATGTACTGGAAATTTATATAGGTGATTTGTTTTTTATAATTGCCACAGAGAAGGCCATTCTAGGCAAGACTCCAAATCCCAAATTCATTACAGAAAAGACTGATAAATTTGACTACACATAAATTTTAAAATAAAAACAGCATAAGCAATGCCAAAAGACAAACAATAAACCAAAGAAAAATACTTGCAATTCACATATCAGAAAGTGAGCTAATTTTTGTAACATTTAAAGAACTCTTTCAAATTTGTATGAAAAAGATAAACACACCAATAAAAAATGAACAAAAACATAGAGTACCAGTTCCCAGGAAAATAAATATAAGAAGATTCACTGCAGCTTTGTTTATAATGGCTAAATTCTGGAAATAAATGCACATCACATGACTTGTTAATTATGGTAACAGCTGTTGAGGAGAATGAGGTAAGGTTACATACACTGATATGGAAAGATGTTCATATGTTCAAAATGATCATTGTAAGTTTAAAAAACCAAGCAGTTTGCATAACATCATTTACTATAATTTCATTTATATATAAATATATATAGGCATGACAATTAAGAACTCCAACCACACAAAACTAAAACTATCCTTTTATATCAAGTCCCAATACCAAGAGTTACCCGTTAATACTAGTTACTTGTATAGCCTTACACATCGATACATGAGGTCTGACAATTGTGTTTGTGAACTCATCCTGGAAAAAGTGCTGCATACCTCATCCTTGAACATCACTATGGTCACCTTTTAAGTACGCCCCTTGAGAAGCTGTGCACTGACACCAGCGCCTAGTCCACCCTTCGAAGCAATTTTGGAACTCTTTATCTGGAATGGCCATCAGAGCTGTCATCATATGAGGTCTAACAGTTAAGTTCATGAACTCATTCTAGAAAAAGTGCTTTGAAGGGATGGGTGAACTGGGTGCTGGTGTCAGTGCACAGCTTCCAAAGGGGAGGACTTTGAAGGTGACCATAGTGATGTTCGTCAATGACATATGTAGTACTTTTTCTAGGATGAGTTCGCAAACCAAATTGTCAGACCTCGTATATATCAGTCTGTAAGGATATACAAGTAATTAGTATCAATGGTTAACTCTTGGGATTGGGACTTGATATAAAAGGATAGTTTTAGTTTTATATGGCTGGAGTTCTACAGTGTATTATATTTTTAATAATTTAAAACACTGCTTAAATAAATACAAAGGCAAATTGTAGTGAAAACTCAAACAAGATAATGAAAGAAGAACCTTTCTTCATTGAGAAAGATTTGTCACCAGGACTTGGTCTTGCATTGGTAAATGCAAAGCAATTGTCCACTTGTGTTCTAGACTGCATGTTCTTTTATCATCTGGATCAGTTTGGGTCCTCTGGGAAGCAGACAAAGAGGTACAAGAGTTGGCTGAGGAATAATGGCTCAGGAAGACCAGAGGAGGAAGCAGGATTGGAAGGAAAAGCCTTCAGACTGTGGCGCTACTCTGACAGCTGTGAAACGTAAAGAAAGGAAGTAGAATTGTGTGTAAACCAAAAACCAAACCCACTGCTGTTGAGTTGCTTCCAACTCACAGCAACCCTATAGACAGAGTAGAACTGCTCCCATAGAATTTCTGAGGAACACCTGGTGGATTTGAACTGCTGATCTGCCAGTTAGCAGCCATAGCACTTAATGTCTATACCACCAGGATTTCCAAGGATTGGGGACAGAGAAACTGAAACTGCAGTGCCTATCAAATCTGAGCCATCCCAATGTGAGGCAGGACCTGCTCCATGCTCAACAACTTGCTGAGACCAGGCCAGAGGAGTGTGTGCTGGTTCCCACCCTACTGTGGATCCCCAAGGGGGTACAGTGATGCCCGCCAGTTAACTACACTCCAGGGGATCTCCCGAAGGGAAATCCAAGCAGTCCACCTCGTTGACTGCCTGAGTCCAGGTCCACTTGAAACATCCAGGAGGCAGCTCTTCTAGGGTTCCAGTGGGCTTCTCTTTCTGAGGAGAAACTTAGAAGAGGGAAGTCAGTGGGGTAAATTCAAGTCCCTGTCTCTGCATCTTGTCTCAGGGCTGCAGATGGTGCTGGTCCTCTCCCTACTATCCATTCAAAATTCCCTTTGCCATTCAGCTATCATCTCTGCTGGTCTAGGTGGCATACCTGTTGGTGTTCCCCAAATCCTCATTCTTGAGGGATGTGAGTCTCAGATAACCATACCTTCTCAGGCCCTTCTCTATTCACAATCAAAACTGGGCAAGGGACTTCCAAGAGGTGCCCAAGTGGATCACCTGAGTTCCACATGTGTTCGTCCCCCGGCATATGTGTTTCCGCTGTGTAAAAGAATTTCTATCTTCCTTTGCTGATTAGCAGCAATTACTGCTGTGAGACTATGGCTTCTGCTCTTGCCTGCTAGTCCCTAGACACAAGGAATTCCAAGCACCCAGGAGGTAGCTGTAGTTTGAATTTAATAGAATCTTGGCTATAAACTTTAGGCAAGAGTATGCCTTCTTTGCGGATCAGTACCTCTAACCCTGCAGTACTTTTAACTCATTCCCTGTGCGAAGATGAGACACACGGGGTGCCATCATTGGCATGATGGTAACTAGGGCCATCCTTGGAAACCCTGGTGATGTAGTGGTTGAGTGCTATGGCTGCCAACCGAAGGGTCAGCAGTTCAAATCCACCAGGTACTTGTTGGAAACTCTATGGAGAAGTTCTTCTCTGACCTATAGGGTTGCTATGAGTTGGAATTGACTCAATGGCAGTGGCTTTGGCTAGAGCCATCACAGCCTTACCCTCGGTAATGATTCAGGAGACAGAGTTTCATCAAAGGAGTGTCATTTGCAGAAAGTGAGGGACTAAGATCTAGAGTACTTAGAGAAGACACTTCTAGAGGCTCATAAGACTACAAGTCACTCTCTCTAAAGTCTCAGCCAGTGGGATGCAGAGGGAACTAATAGCAAATGAGGATGACAGATTACCTTTGTTAATGATGCAGCTGATTGGAATGTGTGGCTTATACCTGAGATAGGACTTCATACTCCTCCTCTGACACTGAAATCACCCTCCCTGTCATTAGCTTTGCAAAGAGGGGGCTGCCAGGCTGCCACTCCACTGCAGAGGAGAAAGTCCTGCTGCGGGCTGCAAACTGTGACACAGAGAACTACGAACAGACCTGAGCCTCTGGGGGATGTGGAGATGGGCAGCTGAGAGACACACAGACTGACAGACATAAGAAGGCGGGGACAGAGGAAGAGACAGAGAGCTCAAAGAGAAACAGACGGTGAGGTCCCTGTTGCACCAGGTGAATAAGTCCCTTCTCTTCCCCTGGGGAGGAGCAAATGAAGAGGTTCTGCAAAGTATTGGAAGCTCTCCACCTCGATGCCAATACGGCAGTGCAGCAAAATTCCTTACCGCTCTGCAAAACTTTTCATCTCTCATAACAGAAGAGAAAGAAAAGAAGGCAGTGATCTGATGGGTCTATATTACAGCAACTTTGAATTTCTCATCCCCCAAATCCAGGTGTGCAAAAGATACAGCTGTTTTTCTGAAACTGAGCTAAATTTCTATTTTGAGCTCTATTTTAACATGAGATATGTCTTAGGGATCTCCAGAGAAAGAGAACTAATAAGATCTCTAAATTTATCTTCTGTCTCTCTATCTAGATTTATTTTAAGGAATTGAGTCACATGATCATGGGGGCTGACAAGTCCAAAATCGTCAGATTAGTTGACTGGCTGGCATCCCTAGTGGTTTTGTGTCAGAAAAATGGTAACTCAAGCACTGGGTGGGAAATTCAGCCCCAAGGGAGAATTTTTCTCCCTAAGGAAACCTCAACTTTTCCTCTTTTACTGCATTATCAGCTTTATTAAGGTTAACTGATACAAATGTGAAGACTGTCAATTAAATTTGTAAAGTCATCCTAGAAGAAGTGCTGCATAACTCATACTCCACCTGGGAAGCTAGGCACCAATGTCAGCTCCTAGTTTCAGCCTTCAAAGGAATTTTGGAACTGTTTTTCTGTGATAACCATCAGAGCTGTCATTGTATTACCCTTGAAGTCCTGAATGTCCTCAACCTGTCTTCCTTTCAATATTTCCTTCATCTTCAGGTAAAGAAAAAAGTCACTGGGAGCCAGATCAGGTGAGCAGGGAGGGTGTTCCAATGCAGTTATTTGTTACTGGCAAAAACTCCCTCCTAGACAACTACACAACTAAGTTACCACCATGCCAGTGTGTGCAACAGCCATTCTAGAAAGTATTCCAAAATTGCTTTGAAGGGTAGACTAGGCGCTGGTGTCGGTGCATAGCTTCCCAAGGGGGGTACTCGGGAGGGACCATAGTGATATTCAGCAATGAGGTATATAGCACTTAAAACATTTAAGTTTGTGCACTTAGTTGTTGGACCTTGTACATAGCATCATTTAGACTAGTGCTTGACTAAAGAAATGGGCACCATAGCTTAGCCATGTTGGCACATAAAATTAAGCATCACAAGATATAAATTTGATCTGTCATTCAGGGTCTCCTACCACTCCCGAGTTCCATCTAATGCCTGAAGGGCCTCCCATGGTACTGTTGCAGCATGCCGAGATACCTGCAACTCAGGGCTCGCTTCCCATGCTGGGAAGTCCTTGTCTTCCTGAGCCCCTTCAGTTTGCCTGCCTTGATGAGAGTCTGCACTGTAAAACACCCTTCTGTTGCCCCATAACCGGGCCTGTGAAGAAACTCCCAAAGGCTCCTCAATCTGGGCAATCCCTGGAGCCGTTTTCCAGTTTATGCTTCCTCCACTCGCTTCTCCTTCTTTACACGGCTCCCCACTCCCCTCTTGGACTGAAACACAGTTCTTTTCGGCTCTTGCATCCCAGAATGTATCTGAGGTGGCTACACATGCCTTCTAGACCCTGAGACTCAGCTTGGTAGCAGGGGCTCACAGATGCTTCCCAGGTACCCACAAATATCTAAGACCTCTTCTTCCCTACCGACTCTTCTCCATCACATCATATGAGATTTGTTACGTGAAGTTGAGGTAAGCTATCTAGGATCTATAACTGTTCTGCCAAAATCTATTATTTATGACCTAAGCATAATACCCTTGGTCCTTCAGGACTTTTAAACTAGTGTTTCTTAATGGAGATGCTATGGGCTTTGGGGGCAGGGCAATTCTTCATTGCATGGGAGTCACATGACATACCCTGCCCACCCCTCATTCCTCATAATGCAAAATCCCAAGCATGCACACATATTTCCATTTGTTCTCTGGCTAAGATCTATCAAAATTGTAGCCTTTTCTCTAGAGATAATCATCTGTAAAATAAGTTTTGAAGAAAAAAGATTGACTTTCTTGCTTGCCTTTGTTTGGGTGCAGTACTCCTCCTCGGGGCCATGCTGTCTCTTGACCTAAATGAGATGGGTGTCTATGGCCAGGCAGTGTGGGTGAACAACAAATTATTTAAAATTTCAAAGTTCACGTCTAGTACTTTCCATTTTCCGATAAATTTGAAGTGAAAGCCATCAGCATTCTGAGGAAGGGAAGTAACTGTAGAGATCAAAGAGAGGGAAGAATCTGTGCAGCAGTCATCCCAGAGAGGGGACATCAGTGCTTCCAAAGGGAGCCAGTCAGCCTGGCTGTGTGATTTTTCTTCAGCAATTACTCAAGTAAAGGCACAAAGATGGTTGAATTCATTCTGGGATGGCATCTTCTTCAGATATGAGGATAATGAGAGAGAAAAGAAAGGGAATTGCGAGTTTGTGAGGAGGTGATTATAATGATGGATCATAGCACATGGGCTCAGTTAGGACTGATAACCTCTTCTCTTTATGTGTTTAAGGGTAGAAAGCCAGATCAAACCTATTGCTGCCAAGTTGATGCCAACTCATAACAACCCCACAAGACAGAGCAGAACTGCTCCATAGAGTTTTCCAGGAGTGCCTGGTGGATTTAAACTGCCGACCTTTTGGTTAGCAGCTGTAGCATGTAACTACTGCAACAATAAAGTTGAGAAAGCTAGATAGAGGTCGTTGAATTAACTCCAACTCATGAGGCCCGACAGGGTGAAATGTCTGGTCCTGCATCATGTCACAGTCACCAGCATGTTCCAGCCCGTCACTGTGGCATTTGTACCAGTCCATCACGGTCGTTTGCCATCACTGGTCTTCGGCTTTACCAAGCACAAGTACCTCTCTAGCAATCGATCCTTCCTAATGATGCATCTGGAATCCCTGGTGGTGTGATGGTTAATTTCTGTGGTTGCTCACCAAAAGGTTGGCAGTTCAGGTCCACTAGCCACTCCTTGGAAACCCTATGGGACAGTTCTACTATGACCTACAGGGTTGCTGTGAGTCAGAATTGAGTCAATGGCAGTGGATTTGGTTTTGGGGGACTTAATAAGGCATCCAAACCCTGGTGGCATAGTGGTTAAGTGCTTCAGCTGCTAACCAAAAAGGTTAGCAGATTTACCAGGTGCCCTTTAGAAATTCTATGGGGAAGTTCTACTCTGCCCTACAAGGTTACTGTGAGTCAGCATCTACTTGACAGCGATGGGTTTGATTTTGGTTTAATGATCGTCCAGAGCAAGGGAGTTAGACAATGTTCTGCTGTGGTCCTAGGGTTTTTGTTGATAAGTTTACAACAAGATCAGCAGCTTTTTTCCATTCTGAGTCTGGAAGTCTGGCTGACACCTATCCATCACAAATCACCATGCTGATATTAAAAATATTGGCCTCATGTCTTCCAGCATCATAGCAACTTGAAAGCAATCACAATAACAACAACAGCAACAACAACAAAAAAGACAGATAGGTGGTGGGTTTTAAGGGTAAGTTCTTTTTAAGACTAGCTCATGTTTGCTCCAGCCTCGAACATATCCTTTGTTAACCTCGCTCATAGCCACGCCTCTGTCTCTTCCCTCTCCTACACAGCAGATCTCCTTGAGGTTTGTGGTCTCCCTTTCGTCACGTATTACCGCTGAACCAACTGCAAAATGCCTTAGTTATTCCCTGTGCAGTCTCATAAAAGTCACAGGTCCCAAAGGAATTTTAGGGACGCTTTTTAGTGTTGCATCATCTGATCTCTAAGGAGGACCTGGCGCTTTAGAACACTCACCCTTTCATGGAACGCTGTTTCCCCTTTGGCTCCCGTGACATGAACACTTTCTTAGTTTTTCTTCCTATTTCAACGACTTTCTCATCAGTTGCATCATTCTTAGCATCTCCTTTTCTGCTTCACTTTTTCAGTCAAGATTGGATTTGGATGCATTTAACAGAACACAAAAACCAAAAGTATATTAAATAAGACAGGAGAGTAATTGTCTCACAAGCCACGGATGTCTAAATGTGGGCTACCCAAGGATTCAGTATCTCTGGTTCAGTATCCTGGCTTCTTCAATGTTCTCTCTGAGTCACCTCTTGGTTCAAAGTGGAAGCTGTCCAATTTGTGTGGCCAGAGGGAGCAAAAAGAAGGAAGAGAGGGCAAAAATGTTGCTCCTCCTAGATGAGGTGGAAAAGAGGCCACTTACAAGCCCTGTACCAGCCACTGCTTTGCATTCCACTGGCTTCTTGGTGTAACGGAGGTGGACAACAGTGTCTTCTCACTGAACAGGTGAGGGTCCTGCTCCTTAAGGGGGGAGAATGGAAGAGGAACAGACTGTACTTTGGTGTTCCCTGGGATGTCATCCTACAACCTTTTGTTCTCATTCCATACTCTTTTTAGGCAAACTCACCCATTATCCATAGATTTTGGTACCCAGATACGCTATTGATTGCAAGCTCATCTTTTTTTTTTTCTTTCTTTTTTTCTTAATTTAATATGACTGAGTGAAAATGTACATTCCCGTATAAATTTACGTGCCCACCTATATGCAGCTTCCACTGCTCTCCCTGTCTGGTGACAGCACACTATTCCTCTCTGCTCATCTTTTTGAATACTCCATGCTCCTTTGACCAGAGCTTTATTTTTTTGGACAAACTGCGGGCCTTGGAGTCCTGCACTTGCCCAGGCAGGTCCGTGTTTGTGTGCCCAGCCCTAGGATGGAGCCAGGGCTCGGGCAGTAGTGCTGGAGTGGGAATGATGCCAAGCCCAGGGAGGCTGAAGACGCACGGACAGGAAAAGGCAGAACGAGACCTTGTTGGTGAGACGGTTTCTGGGTTGGGGGGTCTGGGAGCACTCAGTGGGAGTGAGAGACCGAGCTGCCCATCCATCTCCTTTACTGGTTCAGGGAGAGACAGTTACCTGGCTCCCCAGGCACGGGCTGCCTCTTGTTCCTTCCCTGGTGACACCTCTTTATGTTTCTCCTTGCAAACCTGGCTGGCCAGGAGTATCTTGCAAGCTATCTGGGTGTTAAAAATCTTCAGTTCAAAAAGACTCTTATTTTATTGGGTGTTACAGAATTATAACATACAGTTGGGGCACTGAAAACTATGTGATAAAATTGGTGGGAAGAGGATGAAGGCCTAGTCTGTGGAGGACGTGAGTGAGGGCAGGGACTTCCTCCTTCCACAGAGCACACATACACACACTGAGCCGGCAACATGCAATTTCCACTCTATGTAGTATAACAATTTGTTGTTTAAATTTCTACCCTATGATGGGTATTCAGTGAAGGTACTAGAGACATAGGAATATAAATTACTCAGAATAGGAAATAGCTCTATTTTTTCTGAGTTTTAATAATGAGGAGCATCAATTCTTGTTTCGGAATAAAAAGAACATTATTTATTTTTAACCAGAGTTGCCAGCATTCAATTTGCCTGTAATGCTTGTTTTAGATCTAGGAGATTATTACTTTTAACTGTCTACTTCCAAGATTTATCTTTTTTCTCAAATTTATTTTATAGAAGTCCCAGTAAAATATGTTTTGTTAAAAGTTAGTTCCATTTCCCTTCCAAATAATACTGGACTAAATAACTCAGAAGTTTATCTGGATTTAGAAAAAAAAAAAATGCATGCCACTGAGACTCACATCATTCTTGTTAAAGGCATTTGGGTGCACTCCATTTTCTACCAATTTGATTATTGATAGATGGGGTTGCCTTTCTGCTTTGGTAGGATGATATTAGAACTACTAGGTGATTCTCATTTACTTATCAGAAAGAACCATAAGGGAAATGGTCAGAAAGCTCAAAGATAGCACATCCAAGATAAGAACATATTTGCTTGGAGTCCAAATTGGAAATAATGCATAACTCTTTCTTTATTAAAATGAAAACAAAACCAAAAAACTCTCTACAAATATTTCTAACTGAGAATCCAAAACAGAGCTAAGTAGATGTAATTGGGATACTACACCAAGTTCAATAAGAGGGTTCTCTGAGGTTTTGCCCCCATGTTTGATACCCTCTTTGGTATCCAGAAATGGTGACAGGAGGGTGAAAGTCTGCAATTTCAAAGCAGGCGGACATTTCCTTTTTTAACTAGTAGCAGATAAGAACTTTCCACCTGAAAGACGGTGGACTACACTTTTGGTGGGAGAAGGGGATCTCTGGGAGTTGTTTAGTTGCGCAAAGTTAATGGAACATTTAAGATTAAAAGGACCTAAAGTGCTCTTCATAATAATGCAAAATGTCGTCCTTGCCATGAGCAGAGCTACAACTTTGCAAAGTTGTAAGGATAGTGACTTTGCGGGAAGAAAGCATTTTCTTTTCTGTCAGGCAAAAAGAGAGTGGGGAGCTTGGACTGGCCCAGGGTGTGCTTATCCAGGGGAAGTCAGCCTGGCCCGACACTAGTGGGATCTGTCTAAGAGATGCTGTGTGGAATGAAGGCTCTAGGGACGGAAGGTAGGGCAGTGGTACCTGGTTTCCAACAGTGTGTCTTCAGTAATATTCGGCTAGAGGTTCAGGCACAGTCTTAGTCTATCTTCTGGAGATTAAGGATGAATCATGTGTTTATGCCTGGGGACCAGCAACCCAGTAAGAGGGACAGCAGTTTTCAAAGGCCAAATGGACAGACACGGTGGCTGGTCATTTCTAGTTCTTCCTTCACGTGTGTCTTCCAACAGCCTGGCCTTACCATCTGCATGCTCCCACTTGCTCTTCTTTGCTTCCAGCTGCAGCCCTCATTAGTGCTGAATTGATTTCTGGGGCTACAGCGCCAGGTCAATGGCAGCCCCCCAGCCCCCACTGAGAGGTAAAAGGCTTCAGTCCCAGTGGGACACTCGAGCTTACTGTAAACTCAGCCAGATGCCCTGTTGTTTGTTTGCACACAGCCCTGGCCTCCCAGCTCCCCTTCCCAAGGGCCTGGCTCCACAGTAAACATTTTAACAAAGTGTAGTTTGGGGGGGGTTAAATATGAGCTCCAAAGGGATGCTTTGCAGGTAAGGGAAAGTGGAGACCCCAATTTTCTTACATGTAGCCCCTCACCATGGCTGTATAAGGGTGACTGCTTGGATTCACTCTGAGTGCGGAACTCTTTCTGAATTCACCTGTTGTCTGGACATTAGTGTCACTGTCAAATATTGAGACAGAAAGAAATCCCATTATTTACTCCTTGTACAGTACATGTCATCCAAGTATTTTAAAGCCTTTTCCAGTATTCATAAATTTTACCTTTCCTTTGCCGAACATCTTATCGGTTACTCATTTGCCATTGAGTCAATTCTGACTCATGGTGACTTCATGTGCTACAGACTAGAACTGCCCCATGGAGTTTTCTTGGCTGTAATCTTTATGCAAGCAGATTGCCACGTCTTTCTTCTAAGGGCCACCGGGTGGGTTCAAATCACCAATCTTGGGGCTAGTAGGGACATGCAAACCACTTGTTCTACCCAGGTTACTAGCTTGGAACTTGAGTAAGGCGTGCAATTGAATCCAGAAAACCAGAAAACTGTTTTTCTAGAGGACTCTCTGGGACACACATTTTTCCTATGACTTCTTTCCTACCTCAATTTCTCCTTTTCTGTGTGTCAGAAAATATAAAGGAGCCACTGTGTTATGCAATCATCTGATTTTTGAAAGAGAAAAGTTCTGATCTCAGGTGTTACATCCTTTAATTATAGAGTTAGAAGAAGACTTAGAAATCATGTCATTCCACCACCTTCAACACAAATGTTATTCAGGAGACACCAAGAAGCTATGTGACTTACTCAATTTCATGCCAAGAAGTAATGTGAGAGCCAGGACTCTAGATGTGGAAAACTGGAAGGTTTTCATTCTGCAACAGTCACTGACAGATGTGGAAACTGTGTCAGGTCTTCTGATCACCGTGAATATGCAGTGTGAACATTTAAGAGGTGAAATATGAAGATACTGGCAAATCTCTGGTTAGGTGATTGAATAAAAGAATTTCTCATCTCTACCCACACAATATGTGTCTGCAAATCTATCTACTGAAAAACAACCAGTTGCGCTTGAGTTGATTCTGACTAACGGAGGCCCACTGTGTTACAATGTAGAACTGTTCACCATAGGGTCTCTTTGGCTGTAATCTTTATGAAGGCAGATCACTAGGCCAGATGAATTGCAGCATGACACTAAGAAAACAAAAAGTCATTAAAAAGACAGGAAAGAGAGAAAAGACCAAAACGGATGTCAGAAGAAACTCTGAAAGTGGCTCTTGAATGTAGAGTAGCTAAAGTGAAAGGAAAAAATGATGACGTAAAAGAGCAGAATGTAAGATTTAATAGGGCAGCTTGAGAAGGCAAAGTGAAGTATTATAAATACATGTGCAAAGAACTAGAGTTAGAAAAACCAAAAAGGACGAACATGCTTGGTAATTCTCAAGCTGAAAGAACTGAAGGAAGAAATTCAAGTCCCAAGTTGCAATTTTGTAGGATTCTACAGAGAAAATATTAAATAAAGCAAGAAGGATCAAAGAAGACAGAAGGCATACACTGAGTCAGTGTACCGAAAGAATTGGTCAGTTTTCAACCATTTCAGTAAGCAGCATATAATCAAGAACTGATGGTACTGCAGGAAGAAGTCCTAACTGTGTCAAAGGATTTCATAAAAAAACAGACTCCAGGAACTGGTGGAATACCAACTGAGATGTTTCAACAAATGTATGCAACACCTGTTGTGCTCACTCTTCTATGCCAAGAAATTTTGAAGACAGCTACCTGACCAACTGACAGGAAGAGACCCACATTTGTTTCTACTCCAAAAAAAGGTGATCCAACAGAATGTAGAAATTATCAAATGATATCACTACATCATTACACAAGTAAAACTTTGATGAAGATTTTTCAAAAGGAGTTGTAGCAGTGCATCGACAGGGAGCTGCCAGAGATTCAGGCTGGATTCAGAAGAGGATGTCAAAGGGATATCATTGTTGATGTCGGATGGATCTTAGCTGAAAGCAGAAAATACCAGAAAGATGTTTATCTGCATTTTATTGACTGTGCAAAGGGATTTGACCATGTGGGTCATGAAAACTTATGGATAACATTGCACAGAATGGAAATTCCAGAATACTGAATTATGTCCATGTGAAACCTGTACGTGGACCAAGAGGCAGTTGTCCAACCAGAATGAAGGAATATTGGGCAGTTTAAAAATAGGAAAGATGTGTGTCAGGATTTTATCCTTTCATCATCATTAATCTACATGCTGAGTAAAGAATCCGAGAAGCTGGACAGTATGAAGAAGAATGGAGCATCAGGATTGTCATCTGCATAAAACTGCATTCTGAAAGTGAAGGGTTTCTTGCAAACCTTACTGATGGAGATCACAAACCACAGCCTTCAGTATGGATTGCACTTCAGTGTAAAGAAAACAAAGAATACTCACAACTAGACCAATAAGCTACATCATGGTAAACAGGAAAATACTGAAGTTGTCCAAAATTTCATTTTATTTGGACCCACAATCAGTGCTTGTGGAAGCAGCAGTCAGGAAATCAGATGATGCATTGCACTGGGCAAATCTGTTTTATAGGACCTCTTCAAAGTGTTAAAAAGCAAAGCTGTCACTTTGAAGACTAAGGTATGTCTGACTCAAGCTGTGATTTTTTTCAGTTTCCTCATTGTGTGGACAACAGCTAAGGAAGACTGAAGAAGAACTGATGCTTTTGAATTATGGTATTGGAAAAGAATAATGACTATACCATGGACTGCTAGAAGAGCAAACAAATCTGTCTTGGAAGAAGTACATCCAGAATACTCTTCAGAAGCAAGGATAACGAGACTTCGTCACGTGTACCTTGAACATGTTACCAGGAGGGATCAGTCCCTGGTAAAGGATATCATGCCTGGTAAAGTAGATGGTCAGCAAAAACAGAAGAAGATCTTGAACGAGAGGTCTGACCCAGTGACTGCAACAATGAGCTCAAACATAGCTATGATTATAGGGACGGCACAGGGCTGGGCGGTGTTTCGTTCCGTTGTCCATAGTACTATGGTGAGTCAGAATCTACTCAAAGGCACCTGACAGCAACAGTAGAAAAATTGAGCTGGGCAATCCAGGATTGAGAATGCTATGTAGTTTTCTTCAAGGGAAAGAGGCTCTGTATTTAATTGTCTCAAGTCATCTGGCTACTGATCAGTAAGCTCTTTCAGAAGTGCAGAAGTTACCTTTCAGGCCCTTTCAAAATTGGGACGAAATATTACAATTCCCTTTGCTCTGATGACGTGCTTGCGCTCCCATCAACTTTCCGTTCTTTATTTTGGTTCTCTAGACAATGGGGTGCGGAGAAGTTTGGTCTCTTAAGAGGAGATGTGACCCTTTGAATTACTAGGAAGTTATGTCTGCCATTATAAATTAATACACTGGCCTGCTGATTCATACAGAAATCTTTTCAAATTGGGGCCAGCCCATTATTTCTGGATGAGCCAACCGTCTTCAGACCAAGGACCGGAGTTTGAGCTTTGGCAATCTTTCCTCTTCTTTCTGTCTCTTCACTCACGAAGTGCTGTGATTCAGAGAGGTCCAGCTAGAGACAGCCTCTTGGTTTCATTGTGTATTGTTAAAATCATACTTTCAGCAGGAAAAGGAAACAGGAGCTAACACTTGGAGTGACATAGAGAGAGTGGTTATGGCAGGTTGATGTGTACAGCAAGGGAATGAGGAGGTGAAATTTCCGAGTGGTTTGGTAAGTCATGAGGGAATGTTGTTGTTGTTAGGTGCCTTTGTGTAGGCTCTAACTCATAGCAACCCTGTATGTCAGAGGAGAACTTCCCCATAGGGTTTCTAAGGAGCAGCTGGTGGATTCAAACTGCTGACGTTTTGGTTAGCAGCTAGATGCTTAACCACTGCTCCTCCAGGGCTCCCCCCAAACCTAAACCCATTTCCATTGAATAGATTGTGACTCACAGTGACACTATAGGCCAGAGTAGAACTACCTCATGAGGTTTCCAAGGAGCAGCTTATGTATTTGAAAACTCTGTCCTTTTAGTTAACAACCAAGATCCTATCTACTATGCAACCAGGGCTCCCTGAGGGAGGAAGAAACCAAGAAAGACCTACGGACATAAATGGAATGAGCAAGACATGGGACCTTCAAACACAAATCTTCCTTTAATGTTTTGCTCCTTTTGAGGTCCCTGAGGGAACTATAAGCAAAGAAGACAATTAAGTTACTTTGCTGTTAATATCAAAGGCTAACATCAAAGTCCAGTGAGATAGGGTGGACCATATGGAAGAAGCCCTTAGACCAAGTCAATGACAAGAGGAAGAACAGACAGAGTATGAATTTCCTCCCTAAGAGCAGAACTGGCTTAATCCACTTGCAGCATTTTACTGCTCCAGAATCCTGAGTGAAAAAGGAAACTCCCAAGAGATAGGAATCCTAAAGAAGAGTCTATTCTGCCCTTAGCATCTTAGCCCCAACAATGTTAGTTGATCTTGAGCAGGATTTCATGGAGCAGGTGAGTGGGGGTCGGGTTGGGTGCAGACGGGAAACAGAGGCAGCACAAGGCAATGGCCAACCTTTTTCCAAAATTTAATTGTACTAATCTGTGTATAGTAAAACATTTGCCATTTTAACCATTTTTAAATGCACAATTCAGCTGCATTAATTACATTTGCCATGTTGTCCAATGATCATCACTTTCCATTTTCAAATGTTTTCTATCACTGTAAGCAGACCCTGAGAATACTTTAAGCAATAACTCCCCATTCTTTCCACTACCTGGTCCCTGGTAACCACCAACAAACCTTGGTCTCTACACATTGTCTTTCTGGAAATTTCATAGAGGTCAGATCATACAGTATTTGTCATTTTGTGTCTGACTTTTGATTGAGCATAATATTTTCAAGCTTCATTCATGTTGTAGCATGTATCATTATTTCTCTTTATGGCTGAATAATATGTAATTGTATGTATATATTGCATTTTGTTTGTCCGTTTGTGTGTTGACAGGTCCTTTTGGCCATCGTAAATAATGCTGCAGCGAACACTGGTGTATAAACATCTGTTTTGGTCCCTACTTCCAAGTCTTCAGGATGCATACACACCAGTAGAATTGCTGGGTCCTAGTTTAACATTTTGAGAACTTGCCCAACTGTTCTTCACTGCAGTTGCATCATTTTACATCTCCACCAGCAATGGATAAGAGTTCTGATTTCTTTGCATTCTCAGCAATACTTCTTTTTCTCTGTTTGATAATAATCAGTATGAGGTGGTATCTCATTGTAGTTTGGATTTGTGTTTTCATAATGACTAATGAGGAACCCCGGTGGTTTAGTGGTTAAGAGGTGCTGCTAACCAAAAGTGTTGGCAGTTCAAATCCTCCAGCTGTTTCTTGGAAACCCTGTGGGGCAGTTCTACTCTGTCCTCTAGGGTCACTGTGAGCCAGAATCAACTTGATGGCAATGGCTTTGGTTTTTGTTTTTGTCTTTAAAGTAAGAAGTCTTGGTGACACAGTGGTTAAGTACATGGCTGCTAACCAAAAGATCAGCCGTTTGAACCCACCAACTGCTCTGAGGGAGACAGATGTGGCACTCTGCATCTTTAGAGATTTATAGCCTTGGCAGCTTTAAGGAGCAGTTGTATTCTGTTGCTATGAGTAAAAATCAACTTGCTGGCCCACAAAACACACAGTGATTAATAACACTGATCGTCTTTTCATGTGCTTATTGTGAAATGCCTCTATCTTGACCTTATTTAGAAAAAGAGGTTGTTGAGAAGAGGAGAAGATGTAGGGAAGGATCGCAGACAGAATTTGGGCTTCAAATAAAGATGGATGAGTGGGACTGTGGGATCCCTGCAAAACAATGGTGGAAGTGAGTTAGTGACAGGGGTCACCAGATGGAGTTTCAAAGCAGTAATACAGATCCTGTATCTAAAGGAAGCCCTCACAAGGAGAGCCCACGCATTTTAAAACAACAGTCAAAGCAAGCAGTTTTAGCACGGACACTGAGCAACAGTGGCAGGAAGACAGTCTTGGAAACAGGGATGGAAGTTACAATCTAAAGAGTAGTAGCAATGTGAAAAAAGGTGTTTTAATTTTTTTGCAGTGTAATTCTCTTAAAGTTTTAATCATGCCTGTGAACTTACAATTCACATTTTTTTTTTTTGAAGAATGACAGGTAGAATGGTCTTCTCTGTTGTTAGGCGTGACGACAAAGCCCAGTTATGTGGTTTCTTTTAATAATGGCACAGAACGTGCACACTTTCCTGAGGCAGGGCCATCAGGGACTGTCACCTTTTCTAGGTCAGAAAAGCAGACATCCATTCATTCCTCCATCTGTTCACACACTCATTCAGTATCATCTGCTGAACGTCTATGCACCGGGACTGATTAAGTGTAGGGAAACCCACACCACACCAAACCTGTTGCCTTCCAGTCAGTTTTGACTCATGGTGACCCTACAGGACAGAGCAGAACTGCCCTCTAGAGTTTCTGAGGATGGCCTGGTGGATTTGCACGGCCAACCTTTCAGTTAGCAGCCATAGCTCTTACCCACTACACCACCAGGGTCTGCAAATGCAGGAAACACAGTGCTAAGTAAGATGCACTGCTTGTATTCCTGGTTTTTTATTTATTTATTTATTTTTGAGGAAATAGATTAATAGGAAATTACAAGAGACTGTGAAAAGTGTGGCTGAAGCTGGGGTACTCCCCTTCTTGGGGAGGGAGTTCTCCACACCAGTTCTCTACACCAGTCCCCAGTCGTGGACTTGTGAACTTGTTTCTGTCCCTTTTCTTCTCCAGCATCTCCGTGGCCGTTGGCCCCCTCATTGACTCTGAGACACTCGGGTGACTCAGACCTTTCTACTTGAGGGGCCAGTGTCCACACAGGCTGCTCTGCAGTAGGAAGTCCCCTCCTGAATGTTGGGCAGACACAGGAAAGACTTAAATTCTAGTTAACTGGGACTTTTCTTTGCATTTCCCAAAGAAGGCCATTCCAGACTGAAGCCTTTACACAGTGTCTGATTTGCTCTCCTGCCCACAGGCCTCCAGGGAGGTGGCCTGGCGCTTCAGTTCTGCAAGGATCCTATTCTTGGTGTGGACCGTTTATGGACATGCCTAACTACGTTTGTTCTATTTCTTGTGCTGGGAACTCCATACGTTTACATAACAGGTAGACTCACAAAGCTGTTATTTTTGCATTCTGTCTTTGCTTAGTCAGAGGTTGGCTGTCTTGGGTTTGCAATCTGGGCCTCTCGTCTCTGTTACAGTGTCTTACGTCTTCTTAACTACTTGGTCTACTTTTTATAAGGCTGTTTCATTGACTTTATTTTAAAATTTTCTGTTTAAATTTTTTTTTTACTCCAAAGAATGCTTTCTGGATTGCTGGATGTTCTTTTATGATAGCAACTTGTTCTCATTTAAGGGATACATTAATTTTTCTCCAATCTCTTACAGAATACTAATGAGAGTAATTTCTGTATAATAAATTATCTCCAGTTTCTCTGGAGTCATTGTACATGTGTGTGTGTGTGTTTATCTTTCTCTTTCTTATTCACGTTTGGGAATTTTCTCAAGTGTCTGATACTCCTTCCATTCGCTCAAGAACAATGACAGAATCAAAGTGTTGGTTGCGAGAAGGAGAGTGTTGGCTGGCGGGAGAAGCAGGCAGAGAGCCAGCCACCATTAACGGGAACCTCTCTGTGCTTGAATACACATGTAGGTTTCAGCCTTCGGGTTCTAGCCATCTCTCAAGCTGTCAGAGGTCTCCTCAACCCTCAGGGCTGGTTGGGGGCTTGAAGTTTTCAAGCTAAAGTCTGACCCCTTCCTTTTCCATCGGTTGAGGTACATCTTTACCAGTCAGATAGGTCAGCAATATAAATTTACTCTCTTCCTTCACAATGTACTTTCCTCTTTGGGCTTCATGTTTCTCCTTGCCTTACAAACCAGAGAAGAGTATCTGACCTGATATTCTTCTCCTCATATGGTCTGCTCTCAAACCCTCGAAGGTAGCCTCTGTCCCTGTCCTCCCCATCCGGGCTGCAGCCTCCCCAGTTCAAGTCACTCTTATTTATTTACTCCCTGGCCATCTGCACCCGTTTCCCTCTAGGTTCCAACCTCTCCTGCCTCCTACTGTCAGCTGCCACATTAATATTCCCAAAGCCCAGTTTGTATCGTATCTTTCTCCTATTCAGAATTCTCCCTGGATCTGTTCTATTTATTCATGAAAGTCCAACTTCTTACCCTGGTATTCAGTGGTCTAACTTACTCTGCCTTCCACACTTTCTGTGAGGCAGAGCCTGTGGCCTGGGCTCTGAGGTCAGACAAATATGATCCGGTCCTGGCTTTGCAAATCATTTGCCCTTTCTGAGTATATAGATTTTTCAGCTGTAACTTTAAAATGACCTACTTTGTAGGAGTTGTGAAGACTTACTGAGATAAGGCTGCAAAACAAGTGGCCCTGGGTGTGGCACGTAAGTCTGCTGTTGTTAGGTATTGTTGAGTCAGTTCTGATTCATAATGACCCCACGCACAACCTAATGAAACACTGCCCAGTCTTGTGCCACATGCACAGTTGTTTTTATGCTTAAGTGCACCGCTGCAGCCACTGTATCAATCCATCTTCTCGAGGGCCTTATTTTTGCTGACCCTCCGACTCCACGGCACTTGGCTTGGCTGGCTATTTTACCAAGCATGATGTTCTTCTCCAGGGACTGATCCCTCCTGACAACCTGTCACAAGTGTGTAAGACGCAGTCTCTCACTTTGCTTCCAAGGAAAACTCTGGTTTTACTTCTAGAAGAGATGTGTTTGCTCTTTTGGCAGTCCACGGTACATTCGGTATTCTTCTCCAATACCACAATTTGACGGCATCAATTCTTCTGTATTCCTGATTCATTGTCTGGCTTTCACATGCATATTAGCACATAATAGTCACTCTTAAAAAGCTTCCAGACTAAGCTGAATTGGGAAGAAAGGTCTGGTGATCTACCTACAAAAACCACCCAGCGATACACCTATGCATCGCACTGGAACGTAGTCTGATCCCCGACCCATCGCTGGACCAGGTAGTGCTGAGTTCCATTGAGCATGAGGGTGCCATGAGTTGGGGCTAAATGACTGCAGCCAATGACAATAAAATTTATGGTTACTACTGCTGCTATTGTTCTTGCTGTTTGTGTCATGCCAGCCAAGTTGGTCTGTCTTTCCCCTGAGTATAGTATACGTGTTTCCACCTTTGAGCCTTGACTCCTCGTGTTTTTTTCTGCCTTGAATGCTCTTCCTCCCTTCTCTTTACTGTCCAATGTGAAGTGTTTTTCAGAGACTGATTCTATCGTCACCTCCTCCATGAAGTCTTTTGAATTCGATTCTGTTTAGCCTCTCATCCCCAGAACTCTTGCAGCGGCAGGATTGTGAACAAGCCCCCACCTGCGGCGGATCGCTTGTCCTGGTAGGTTCCTCTCCCTCCGGAGATTCTTGCCCGTGCTTCCCCACCGCCTCCCTGGGTGCCAGGGCTCAGAAACTGCTTTGTGAATGAACGCAAGGAAGGGAGGAAGGAAGGCCAAATGGGTGGAGCGACTGCCGGCTTTACTCTCGGTTACCAGGAGACACAGCCACCACAGGCTGTAGGGGACTGGTGAAAACTGCCCCCATCAGAGGACTCAGCTCCTGAGATGCTTTCTGACAGCAGTGACGTTGGCCTGCTGTCTCCGCAGCCTGCCTGGCGCAGCCCGCAGCGCCTCTCAGCCCTGCTCACTTGGCTGAGCCTGCGCTGTCCCATTAAGAAGCAGCATGTGTTGCTAGTATCTGTCGGATTTCCCTAATAAGGAAAACAGGTTGCCGCTTGAGTCTGTGGGGACATTTTGGATGCATTGTATTTAAGTTTTGTTACCACTGAAAATTTATAGCCATCACCTTCTAGTGTAATGTAATGAATAATTAGAAGCAATTACAACGAAATTTAGAAAATTACTAAGCCATTGAGGAGTAAAAATTAGTGTTTATGTGTTTTTCCTTTGCTGTCTGGCAATTCAAAATGATATACGATGTGTGCACAGACACCAGGCACAGATAGCTTTCTATGTACCAAGCAGTTTTCCAGTAAAATCATAAAAATCTGTGCAGAGCACTCGAGTCTTGTGACAGCAGAGAGCCGACTTAAGAAACACTGGATGATGGGGAGGTTGGGTAATGAGTTGGAGAGGTGGAAACTTAGCCTCAGAAGGTTTTATGAAGGTGGGCTAAAGATAAATTTCTAAGTTAATTTATTAATTAAAAATGTCTATTTTCATTTAAGAAATGAAGGGGAGGAAAAAGCCCAGAAAAGTGAAAGAAATACACAGAAATGCTGCCTGGACTCCCCACCCAGAGAATACCATTCCCCTTTGGTATACAGTATTGACTTTATGTTTTCTATGTATGTTTGCTTATTTTGCATGTCATAGTTTTTATCACAGTGCATAAACAACTTAGTGTTTTGATTTTGAAACTTCACAGAATCACGGAAACATGCCCCCAGGTTATTACAAACTCTGAAGAAATAATACCAAATGCAAAATCACAGACAGTCCGTGATTATTTTACACTCCCTATTATTGTAGTTTATGGAAACCCGGTGCCATAGTAGTGCTGAGGCTGCTAACTAGAAGGTCGACAGCTCAAACCTGTCAGATGGTTCTTGGAAACCCTGTGGGGCAGTTCTACTCTGTCTGTAGAGTCACTATGAGTTGGAATTGACTTGACGGGAGGGTTTCTTTCTTTCTTTTTTTTTAAAATTGTAGTTCTAGATTCTTTCCACTTTTAATATTATAAATAACACCGTAATGGACTTCATACCAAAAACCATTCCAAACCAAGTGCCATCGAGTTGATTCCTGTTCATAGCAACCCTATCGGACCCAGTAGAACTGCCTCACAGAGTTTCCAAGGAGTGCCTGGTGGATTTGAACTGCTGACCTTCTGCTTAGCAGCCATAGCACTTAACCAACACCCTCCCAGAGTTTCCAGGGGAGTTCATGGCACATGCTTTTTTCCCTGTATTTTAAAATTTGGATTCTAAGAAGCAGGATTCCTAGGTCAAAGGAAATGGAGTTTTTTAGGTTCTTGATTCTTATTACTCAGTTGTTTTCCAAAGAGATTATTCTTTGTTTTTCTGTCAGCAGTACTGAGAATACCTGCTTCATTGTGCCGGGACCAATGTTAAGTATTACCTTTAAAGCTGTTTGCTACTTTAAGGGGCAATTTTCATTTCTTTGATTATTACTGAGGTTGAGTGGACTCAGAATGAGTCAGGTTCAGGATTGGGGAATAGAATTCAACTGCTCTAGTTTAAGGAGATGAATATGCATTTCATTACAAGATTTGCAGAAGAAGCAGGCCAAGTTTGAGCTTTGAGATGCAGCTTTGAGAACTGCATCACAGAACTGATCACAGAAAGAATTGTCCCTGCCCCAGGAAACTTGCACACTCAGGAAGCACCTACAGAAAAGCCAGCCAGCCCACCACAGTACTTGCCAGGGGAGATGGCACAGGGAGCACAAAAGTGGGCTTGTCTCACTTCTACTTTCCAATCACACGTGGAACCCTAGGTGCAAGAGAGTCTAATATATATAGTTTGGAGATTTTCATTGAGAAATCAGCTGCAAAAGACCTTTTCAAAGCATTAGAAAGCAAAAGATGTCACTTTGAGGACTAAGGTGTGTCCGATTCAAGCCATGGTCTTTTCAATTTCTCGATTGCATGTGAAAGCTGGACAATGAACAAGAAAGACCAAAAAAGGAATGGTGACTTTAACTTTTGGTGTTGGTGAAGAATATTGAATGTACTAGGGACTACCAGAAAAATGGACAAATGTGTCTTGAAAGAAGTACAGCCGCAATGCTCTTTAGAAGCAAGGATGACGAGAGTTCCTCCCACACACTTTGGACATGTTATCAGGAGGAATCAGTTCCTAGAGAAGGATACCATGCTTCTTAAAGCAGAGGGTCAGTGAAAGAGCAGAAGACCCTCAGTGGGTTGGGCTGATGTGATGGCTGTCAGGATGGACTTAAGCACAGTGACAACTGTGATGATGGCCCTGAAATGCACACTATTTCATTATGTAGTAAGCCAAGTGCCATCGAGGCTTGGCTTCATTATGTAGTACACTTCATTACTGTAAGTCAGAATTGCCTCATGACTCCTAACAACAACAACACAAATGAAGGATGCTCGTTGGTAGTGTCCCACATTCCCACACCATTGTTCAATGTGTCTGTGATATATTTGTTAACTTGTTCTTTGTGCTTTTAAATGAATTGTCAAATGTGCATCCTTTCTGGTATGACTTTTAAAATACCCTGTCAGTGATGGGAAACAGCATGATGTCATTATTTAGAAGATGTTTATGGCAAAACTGAAGGCCAAGCAAAAGTGAGGGGAAAGGGCAGAAGGTGACTCTATGGTATGGTGTGGCAAGGGTATCCAGAGGCTTGGGGTGGCTTTCTCTGTAAATATATATCAATACTTAAGCATCAAAAACAGATTAAATATATGTGTAAATTTGTATTCAATACAGTAGCATAGTAATTCAAATATCAAATATTATTTCTTCTTGACAATGATTGGATCATATTAATTTATTCATTAACTTTTGAAGCAATTTGTTTATTGACAAAATTATGATAATTTAGGCACAATCAGTAAGAAAGCATAGAATCCGTCATCCCCCCAGCTAACCTCCTATGGCTGTTGTATTGCGTCACCTGAAGATGACTGTCCTACTTGTCATGTGGAATACAACGTGAGTGACATCACTTGCAGCTATGCTCCAATGCAGTCACCCCATGAGTTTCCTCAGTTCGTGTAAGGACTGATTCTAGGTTTTTTAAAGAAGGCTTTTAAAAAAGACACTGACACCCAGGGGAGCTACAAAGGTATGAAAACTTGGGTCCTTAGCCAAGGTGGCATCTTCTAAAAAATGGCATGGACTCAAAAGGCATCACCAAGGACCACCAACTTCCCTCTCCAGAGGAACTCCTTTCTAATTGTGTCCTTTTGTCATTGGAATTAACAATCAGAACTGAACTATTTTTCCTATGGATAAGAGGCTTTTACTTTGAGGGCTTTTTTGGAAGGCTGCCTAAATCTAGGGGAGGAAATGAATCTATTTTGGAGGTGAAAACTATCAATTTCTTTTCAAAGTTTCTCTCCAAAGGCTTTAATTTGGGAGTTAACTCTTAATCCATTTATTATTTTTTTTTTTTACTGACTTGTCCTACCATATTGCATTGCACAGCGACAGGAAGGATTCTGAGATTTGACGTCTGTCTTCCCTCCAACTGCTCTTTTCTAAGAACCAGTGGGTGGTCCCTGAAGTGAACATTCTTCAGATGCTGCTGCGAATGCAGGTTCCTTTGATCTGCTGGTGAAGGGGGCAAATCTAGGTGCCTGCTAGAAGTAAACTAGACGACCCTCTAGGTGAATGGATGAGGGGGCTGTTCTAAACAGAGCCAAATCTGTGGCACTTGGGGATCTTAATTTTTTATGGCAGGATCTCCCAAGTCAAGTCACCAGGCTGTAAGTGCTTTTAACCATTGTCACTGCCTTTCAGGTAGGTAAAGGCCTGAGTTGAGCTCTAAGGGTGATGTCGGGTTGGTTAGGTAAAAGGTGATGAGAGGAAGAGAGAGGGCAATTTCTCTTGTGGGAAGAATAACTCCCTAGAGGATGCTAAGACAGGGGATTTATAGTGAGAAGGGATAAATACCAGGAGGGAGTTCACTCTCCTTCCTCTCTTTTAGCACTATGGGTGGTTTTGGAGAAGCTTCAATCCACAGTGACTGAACATTGTGGATTTTCTAGGACCGTCTGGATTTTAAATATTTGCTTTCGTTATCCCCATAAAACATCAAAATATTCTGGAAATGCAAATATTTCGACAAGAGGAAACCAAATGAATCAAGTCATTAAGCATTACAAATGTATGAATTCATCTCGTTGGTTTTGAACATGAATTCAAGGAACTCAGAAGGAATGCTCCATGTCATTGATTAGTAGCTTCCAGGCGTGACAGAAGTCATCGATGGGCAGTGGCACTGAAAAACCTCTTTTGAAATGTAAATCAGTTATTCTGAGATTCATCAAGAGATGTTTTTGGGGAAAATAAACAAACACAGAAGAATCCAAGTTCTTACAGTTCTGAGTAGTGCAGTGTGTTAGCAACTTCAACAGCGGATGAATGATGGTGAGGGCTGCAAGGTCTGCACTAGCTGTTGCGTGCTTTTGCTGTATTTTACTTTGAATTTAATTTTTCCTTTTTCAACAAGGCGATTCTTTAAATGTATAACTATGACTTAGTAGTTATGCTTTTGTAAGATATTTCACATAATTAAGTTCAGATATCAGAGAAAGTTGTCTGGTGAGGAAAGGAAGCTAGGCCAATGCAGGGATTTGGGAATCTGTGGGACCAAGAATTTGCCAGATTTGCAGTAAGTGACTTAATCTCTCTGTGACTCAGTTCCCTTATTTGAGGAATGAGGACAATTAATATCTCATCAAGTTGTTACCGTGGGCATTCAATGAGCTAATGTTTGTAAAGGGTTGGGTTTGCATAGTTGCTATCAAGCTCTTCTGACCCATGGTGACCCCACGCACAAAAGAACAGTGTTCCCATGTTTTGTGCCATCTTCTGGGTCATTGGTCGTTGATCGTGTTTGAGTCCATTGTTGTGGCCATTGTGTGTTTTGAGGGCCTTTCAATCTCAGGAGCTGGTCTTACAGGACCAGAGAGGACAATGTCCTGTTGCGTGATCTATAGGACTTTCCTAGGCTGCTGTTAGGAAGTATACTGGGAGGCCTTTCTTCCTAATTTGTCTTGCTCTTGAAGCTTAACTGAAACCTGTCCACTGTGGGTGACTCTGCTGAAATTTGACACATTGGGGCGTAGCTATCAGTGTCATAGCAACACATAAGTCACCATAGTATGTCAAACTCACAGATGGTGGTTGACCTAGTGTCATTATTTGCTGGAATTATCTCTTGCTGTTATGAAAAATGTTAATAATGAAATGCGTGCCTGAGTTTTTGAGGGTCACTGCAAACTCTGCCATTTCTCCTTCTCCCTATTGTGTGGCTAGCTGTGTTCCAGCTGGGAGGGCTCCATCACCCTCAGTCCCTGCTAACAAGGTATGAATGTGTGGCTGGGGTGAGAAATAAACTTTTGCTACTTGAAGCCACTGAAATGTCGGGGTTATTTGCCGCTACCACATAGGCAGCCTAACCTAACTGAGGAAGTTAGAGAAAGGTAGATGAGACTAAGGACAGCACACTGGACCAAGGCACAGTAAACACGTGGGCTGGGGACAGAGTGGCCATGAGAGTGGAAGGCAGTGATAGCAAGATATACATGGAACCCCATGGCCTAATAAGCGTTGAAACAGGGAAAATGTTCTTCATTTGCAAGGGTATTGAATTTGTTGGCTCCATTCCAGGAAAGTCTCAAGGGAGACTAAAGGAGTCTGGAGACCTCCCACGTGTTTGTAAAACTGACAGGATGGAAAGGTTATACTAATGTCTTCAGAGAAGGGACCACAGGTTGGGTGACTGCGGTTGGTACGAGACCAGAAAAGGCCTTCCATTTATGGGTGCCCAGTTTGGAGGATACACTGCCACTGCCTATGAAGCTTACCAATGGGTGAGTGACCCATGAAATCAGCCCCACTCCTTACTTTCCTTGCTCTTCAGATTCAGCTAGGGATCCCCTGAAGAGGTGCTGTCACCCTCTGTCTGCATTTCTGCATTTGCTATCTACCGTGAGGTGTTTTCAGACCCTCAAGCAAAGTCATTGTTCCATATTCTTGCCAAGTGAGTACATGGCATTTATGAACTTGAAATTGAGGATTTTGTCTGTTTTCCTAAAAAGAAAGACAAGAATTTGTAGTAAAGTTTCCTTGGGCTCTTTGTGTCTCCTTCTATGCCTTGGTGCTCTTCAAGGAGAAGGAAGATGACAGAGCACTGGTTTCACTTAGTCCCACCGGGTGAGTCAGTTACTGTCTTAGTTGCCCAGTGCTGCTGTAACAGAAATACCACAAGAGGATGGCTTTAACAAACAGAAGTTTCTTTTCTTGTAGTCTGGTAGGTTACCAGTCTCAATTCATGATGTCAACTCCGGGGGAAGGTTTTCCCTGTTTTCTCTGGAGGATGGTCTGTGCCATAAGACTTCCCTTGGCCTAGGAGCTTCTCCTCACAGGAACCTCAGGTCCAAAAGACATGGTGCTGTTTTCTTGGTGCTATGAGGTCCACACGTCCCTCTGCTTGCTTCTCTCTTTTATATCTCAAAAGAAATTGGCTTAAGATACTGTCTAGTCTGATAGCTCTCATCAATATAGCTACCACTCATCCATATCACTACATCATAATGATAGGATTTACAATACGTGGAGAAATCACATCAGATGACAAAATGGTAGACAATCAAATAGTAGTTTGAATCATAACCTAGACAAGCTGACAGATATTTTGGGGGACATAATTTAATCTATGATACCTGCTCTGAAGCCTAAGTTTTTGTAGAGTGAAATCCTGGGGAAGCTGTGTCTTTCTCACATCCAGGCAGTTAAAGGATGGCTAACAACCTTCCATACAGCTGATGACCAGGACCCTTATCACACGGAGGACAGATCATCGTCATCTAACTACTTAATAACCTAATTCAGTGTTTCTTAAGCATTATTGCACAGAACTCAAGTGCTGGAAGACATAAATAGGTGCTCTGTTACTAGGGGTTCTGAGGTCAAAGCATTTTGAGATACATACCACGTATTCTGTTCTACCACTTCAATGATTGTAACTGCTTATTAGCCTATTACAGGCTCTGACAAGTCTTCAGAGGCAAAAAATCACTTTGACTTGAGACAGTTTCCTTAAGTTGGCCCTTAATTCTGTCCGCCTCCCCAAGTTAGTTGTTACGGCAAATTAATTAACATCTGAGAAACAAAGTACCTTGAAACACTGATGGTTTTCATTTATTCTCTTGAACTGGGGCAATGCCGCATCTGGCCTTGTCCAAAGCAACACAACTAGAGGCCTGAGGCCTAGAGACGGGATCCACAGGTCATGTCCAGTCCAGCCAAGACATCGTTGTAAATCCCTCCAGTGTTTCAGCCCTTCTTCTCTGGGAGACCTCCAGAACAAGCCAAAAGGTTCATAATTTTATGGGGTTCATTGGGCATGATCGATTGCTTATTCAATTTTTTTCTGTTGCTTTGTGTGTTCCTTGTGGTTCTTGAATACTCTGGAGGTGAGTTCCACCCTGGCCTCTAGGGTTGCCATGAGTCGGATCCGACTCGACGGCACTTGGCTGGCTTGTGTGTTCCAGTAACTGACCTTCTCAGTATCAATAGAGTTCACTTGATCACAGTCACAAGTGGGATCTTCTGGTATTCAAGTATTCTTGTGGTGGACAGGATAATGGTCCCCAAAGATGTCTATATCCTAACCTATGGAATCTGTGAATGTTTTACTTGGAAAATGCTTTACTTGGAAAATGCTTTACTTGGAAAAAGGGACTTAGATTGATGTGATGTTTAAACACAAGACGGTCTTGAATTATCTGGATGTTGCTCATCAACAGACAAAGTGAATAGTGTCTATTTCTGCCCATTTCTGGGACTTCTGAAAAAACGGCCTGGACTTACCCTGGCCCCAACTGCCAGGGAGGGAGATGAGACAGGGATAACAATTAAGTGGTTAGTGAGTATCATGAAATCACTGAAACTGGAGACTCAACTTGATGAAAAGAAAAAAGCTGAAAATGTGGTTTCACTGGATATAAGGCAATAAACATTGAGGCATTCGTGAAAATGTTTATCATCTATATTTAATTGCTTTATAGCCTAAAATGATTATGTATGCTGGTAAATATATATTATATTAATACATTGTCACTTTAGATTTCCCCAATTAACCCTCTGCAAGTAAACTCAGTCTCTGTAATTTCTTGCTCTTGTAGCCTGGTCATCTGTTTCCAATCTAGAAAATTAGGGGGCAGGTTCCTCAGACAGAAGAGTGCTCAGTGTTACACTTGACATTGTACCTGGAGATGCAGGACTGAGGCAGTCAGGTGGTTTCCCAGGCCAAGGCTGAGTAAACAGATGTCCCAGAGTTGATTTCCCTCAGAATAATTGCATACGATGAGCACAAATGTTTAATTAATCAGGAATCTTGCACTTATTATCTTTCACTGAGATTCCACTGATAATGACTCAGAAGAATGTTCTTTTCCTTTGCATACATGATATTTTATTTAGAAGTTCATTGCATCAACTGACTTTTCTTACTGTTAGCTTGTGGGAGAGAAAGCAACTGATTGGTGGATTACCTGTAACCACCAACGAAGTGAGTGACAGAACCCAGCTCCTGATTCTAGAGAGGTAGCAACGTGGCCTGGAGTAGTTTGTTTCCACCACCCAGGTCATTTCACAGCCTTGTGGAAGTCAGAAACATTGAATATTTTCCATTCACTTGGTGTAAACTTCCTTAAACAAAACCAAAGTTGGGAGAAAGAATAAAGGAAAGATTAGGCACACAAGAAAATGGAAAGACAGGCGTGTGTGTAGTTCGGTTTGCGTTTTCAGGAGTATGGGCTGACTCATTAATGAAGGACCTGCTGTCCCAAATCTGGTGCTTGGCACACAACATTGATCATGACATTGTTTACACGAAAGGGCTAAGTTGTCCAGGGGGTAATCCTCAGGGCAGCCTGGTCAAGGGCAGACAAGGATGGTGGTCCTAATTAATTAGACATCTATGCTAGGGCTAAAAGCAAGACTTACCCTGTTGGTTTTACAAGTGCTACTGATACTAATGCCACTCGTGCAATTGGGAAATACTGTTTGCTAAAATCCACTTTGCACAAAATACTTGGCATTCAGGACACGTCAAGTTCTGTCTGTATATTATTTCAGATTCCTTCTGTGTCTTTGGGTAAAATGGATTCCAGGCAGGGTGGTGCAAGGCACAACTTCGCTCTTTAAAGAGAAAGTAACATGGAAGCTAGCCTCAAAGCTAAGGTCAAGTGTAATTGTGGAGATCAGAAGGAAGGCCATTCTGGAGAAGGCCTTTTAGGGAAGGACCAGCATCAGCAAAAGCAGGCTTCCTGAATCTGCAGGATATCCCTCGATAATCAGGAGGTTGAGGACTGGAGCCCAGGTGCTGTCAAGGTCACTGAGGAGCCTGAGATCTCTTCTCAAAGCCATAGGAGATATTGGTAGACTCTTGGGCAAGGAACTGGCATGACCAGACTAATGTTTACTGAAGATCGATCTGGAACAATTTGGAGGATGTATGAGTGGACAGGAAAAGAACTGACGAGGGAGCAACCTACTAGCGTCTTGCCCAGCAGAATGATACTGAAGAATCTGCAGTCTTGTCAGATTTGGTACAAAACATGAAGGAGTGTCACTGATAAAGCCTGTCACAGAAAAAAATTAACTGCTCTTGTTATTAGGTGCTATTGAGTTGGTTCCAACTCACGGTGACTCTGTGTACAACTAAACGAAACACTGCCTGGCCCTTTGTGGTCTTCAAAATCGTTGTTATGCTTAATGCTGTTGTTGCAGCCACTGTATCAATCCATTTAGTTGAGGGTCTTCCTCTTTTTTGTTGACTCTCCACTTTACCAAGCCTGATGTCCTTTTCCAGGGATTGCTTCCTCCAGATAACATGTCCAAAGTACGTGGGACAAAGTCATCCTTGCATTTCAGGAGCATTCTGGTTGTACTTCTTCCGAAAGAGATTTTTTTTCTTTTTTGGCAGCCCACAGAGTATTAAATAGTCTTCACCAAAACCATAACTTGAAGGTGTCAAGTGTTCCATCTTCCTTATTCATTGTCCAGCTTTCACATGCGTGTAAGGTAACTGAAAACATCATGGCTTGGGTTAAGATTAAGTCCACTGTTGCAGCCAACATGTATTTGGAGTGTCTTACAAGCTAGGGCCCTTGTCCTCCAATATTACATTAGACAATTTTCTGTTCAGATGTAGGCTCAGCACGAGGCCTTTATTCCTAATTGGTTGTAGTTTGCAGGCTCCACGAAAACCTTGGCTGCAGGTGATCTGTTGGTCTTTGAAATACCAGTGGCATTGCTTTCAACATCGCAGCAACTTGTGAGCCACCATGCTGCGAGACACTGACAGACAGGTGGTGGTGGATTAGCACACTTGTATCCAAATGGACAATTTCAGGAGCTAGATGGGGAAAGTTCAAGATTTGTAGCTGGAGAAACAGGAACCAGTGAGGGTTACAAGTTAATAGGTGCCAAAGGAAAGAGAAAGGGACAGGTTGAGAGAGAGGTCTGGTTTGGGTTAGTTTTACTTAGTCCTCAATGAAAAGTCAACATCAAAATCATGCGTAGTCCATAAAAATTATGTATGTTCTATGTCCTTTGGCAATGATTCTGATTTAGATTCTGATGTGCTGGTCAGGCATCTGTGATTCTGTTGCTCCCTTCTGGTTGAGAAGCACTGTTTAAAGGAGATAGATCAGGGATGATAATTGGTTTTATTTCAAAAGGGACTGATAAATGGTAGTGACGTTAGAAGGTTGTGCTGAGAAGGGCTGTGTGACCTTGTCTAGGGATCTGGGGAAAGAGCTCTGTAATCAATTAGCATGGTCTGCTGTGGCTGAGAGAAGAGGGGATGGTAGGATGAATGCCGTGCATCTTCTACCTGAAAGGTGGTTGTTGTCCTAGTCTGAAGAAGAGGGAGGAAGGCCTGAGATAGAGTTAGGCCATGCATCAGAGGAAAAGATGCAGAGGTAAGAGGGAGATTATGGAGGTAGAATGGGACCCACATCACTGTACGAGGTGGAGGGTAAGCAGGAGCCAGCTAGGACTAGGTGGCATTAGGTCTGGATGATGACGGACGTGTGTTTCCAAAATTACAAGTTCCTTGCCAAACAGGACTTATATTTTGGACTACTCTTCAGATACAAGAATTGTGCTGTTTACGTAAAAGAGCACAGATCCCAGGGTGTTGCAAATGGTTAACGTGCTTATCTGCTAAAAAGAAAGAAGGGCCTTGGAAGAAAGACCTGGTGATCTACTGCTGAAAAACCAGCCACTGAAAACCCTACGGAGCACTGTTCTGCTCTGGTCCTCGTGGGGTCGCCCTGAGCCATAACTGACTCAGCATCAGCGGGTCCTGGTGGCACAAGGAGACATGGTCGACCGACATTCTACAGCCGCTGTACCTGTGTTGTGTATTTTTATCTAGATGAAATGTTTGGATCAATGCATAGACTCATATTTAGTTGTCTCCCTGCTTGTTCTTTATATGTTTGTTTTGTACACTCATTTCATCTGTTTTGACGTCACTTCAAAAAAAAAATTGGGACTATGGTTGGATGGAAAAAGAATGTGTTGTTTTAAAGTGGGTTTAGATGAAGAATATGAGCAGTGCTTGATATTCAAGAGCAGCAGTTGGCACAGTTGTATGAGGGACAGAAGAACATCTGTCCTGTAGGCCTCACACCGAGGCTCTGAGCTCGGTCAGGCGTGCCCCACAGGCTGGGAAGAGGGTGACAGAGGCTCTGGAGTTGGTTACCGCGGAATTCAGAGGACTTGACTCACTTCCCTTTGCCAGCTGCCGGCCACGGTTTGTGGTGGGGCTCGCCATACTGGCAAGGAGCCGCCTTTCTTTCCATTCCTGCTTCATGTGATCCCACCCCAGGGTGCCAGCTCCTGGCTTTCCATCTTGGGGACACATACATTTTTTCAAGAGGGTGGAGGGAAAACCAACATGAAGATTAATTGACTTCAAAGCAGCAAGAGAAGTAAAATACTGGAAACCTGTGCTCATAACTCAGCTGTCAGGGGCCCAAGGGCACACTGGGAAAAAGGAGGAGAAGGACCAAACCTGGTTTTGAGGCTAGAGCCTTGAGTTTCGAAAATCCTTTATAAAAATGCGTTGAATGCCGTAAAATTTGTTGTTGACCTTACCCACATTCTCTCTCTCTCTCTTTTTTTTTGGTTAGGGATAAGGGGCTTAGCTTTTCATGAATTTTAAATTCACGAGCATTAATTTGAAAATGTTTTTCTTCCTGCACTCATAAAAAAATTTCTCACAAATGGCCGACAAACATGTGTTCTAAAATGTGGGCATTCTGCTATACGGTGTGATTTTTCTAAACACTGCACAGAACTAGATTATTAATCTCATTTTAAGTAGCACAGGAGATTTCTCATGAATGGTAAATTCAGTATTTCACACCAGAAAAATGGAAAGAATATTAAAGACATATTTAATAGTATGTTAGGTTGTAGATGCACAACTGCCAGACCCCTCTTTATTGCAAATGTCAGCAGCAGGCTAGCTTAGTGTTTATTGAAATCTGCTAAATGACCTGAGTCAGTTGCACTGTGATTTCTCTCTAAAAACCCAGGTTGTTCATTGCCAAAGAGCTGCTCTCTCAACTGAATCTGTATAGTGCTTTAGGGAAATCTGATGGCCAGTTAAGTTAATCACAGGTGTGAATTCCTTATGAGCCCCCTGAGAACAGCCCCTAGAATGTGTTTCCCAGCTGCAATGGGTACCCGAATTCTAATGAGTAACTACTTTCTGTTGGGCGGGTCTGATCCCCTGCTGGCAAGCAGGGTCATTTTTGGTGAGCCTCAATTAGGTGGAACACGTTGAGGTGGAATAGGTACTCTGGTCAACCCCTTGGCTCTGAGAACGTGGCAGCTCCCAGGCCTGCCGTGGAGGCAGCCCAGACAGCAGGGCAGAGGCTGAGGTTGCCCTTTGTCAGTTGTCGTTTCTTCCTCTCCAGTGGGAAAGCATGGCCAGCGCTATTCAACTCACAAAATGGTGTCAAACAAACCATTTGAGGGAAACATTATCAAAGGTCTTCTTGTCTCTGAATGCACCAGTGCTGGGATGGGAATGTTATGCACGGCATGCATGGATGGGCTTTCCATCCACACAGGTCCAAACCTCATTTTCTCTCTGGGAGAGAGGAAGGTGGCAGGAGAGAGAGCCAAGAGGGCAGCAGGCTGCCAGCATTCAAGGAGGGAGGGCCTTCCCCTGGAGGGAGCACGTTGGCAGAGGGCTGGAGCTGAGGAATGAATTTTAGAAATGTTGTGGTGAAAGAGACACCAAGATTTATTTTAACATGAAAGATTTATGAAAAGAGCCGGGTACCAGAGGAAAAAGAAGCTGGAGAGGCAAAATAGATGAGGGCTTGCGAGCCTGGATGACAGGGGTCACAAGAGAGCAATGCTGAGAGCCGACAGGGAGGAGACCAGGCTCCAGGCATTGGCTGGAAGCCAAGGAGAGATTTCTGGGGAGGAGTGCAGTGGAGTTGAGTGCAGACTGACAACCCTGAGACCTGGGTTCTCACCTCGTCTCTACCTCTAGTTCATGTGACCTGGGGAATTGGTTTCCTCATCTGTGCAGGGATGGATGCACACAACCATGCTGCTACAGGGTGCAGAAGACCACGCTGGCTCCGAGAGGCATATAGAAGTTGTTGCAAGGATGTGAAGTAGTTCCTGAAAGCCGATGAAGGGGTGAGAATCAGGGCAGCTGCAGGGATTGAGCCAAACAGGGACAAAAAGCAATTTGGGATCTCGATTCCAGTTGTCTGTCCTAGTGCCCCTCCTGCCCAAGAGACCTGTTTGCCAGGGGAGCGATCCTAGTTGGTCTGGCTTGGGTCACATCTCAGCAGTTGGCCAGAGGAGGGCGCCACAAACACGAGCAGTGCAAAGAAGGTCTGCAGAAGAAACGGGAGAAGCCCTGGGGGGCGCAGTGGTTAAGTCCTACAGCTGCTAATCACTAGACGCTCCTTAGAAACCTTATAGGGCAGTTCTACTCTGTCCTCCAGGGTCACTAGGAGTTAGAATCTGCTTAAGGGCAATGGGTTTAGCTTTGTTTTCTGGTTATAATGAATTCTGGAAAGAATGAGTGCTGGGAAAACCAGAACACCGGTGTTATGTCATGCGATATCATCTCAGGCACCACAAAGAGAAAGAACGGGAGAGTTGAGCAAGGACCTGACTTCGTGCTTGCACTTTGCACATGTCATCTCATTTACTTTCCAAAATTTGGAGAGAGGAGACAGTTTCCTTGAATGTCGTGGTCTCACCGACTAGGCTGAGACCCACAGCAAGTGTGCCTGCCGGTTATTTGTGGGGCTCGCACAGGAAACTTGAGGGAGCTGAAGAGCTGAAAGATATTTTTTTTGCCCTAAAGCTGCCTCAGAATTCTAGATGCTTGATGAACCCATGGTGCCTCTGACTGGTGCAAGAGGTTAACACACTCAGCTGCTAACTGAAAGGTTGGAAGTTTGAGTCTACCTAGAGGCTCCTTGGACACAAAGCCTAGCAATTTGCTTCTGAAAACTCATCTATTGAAAACTTATAGAGCACACTTCTATGCTGACATGTGTGTGACGTCACCATGAATCACAGTTGGGTAGATGGCAGCTGGTTTAAGAAAAACAAGACACAACAAATATATACAGGGTTGTTACGAGTTGAATTGACTAGACAGCAACAGTTTGGGCCTTTTTTAGATCCACACACATACACACACACATTGGAGTCTTTGGCTAATTAAACTTCCTCCTATAACTTTGAAGTCAGAGTGTTTTTCTCATGTCTGATATTCTCAGGAATGCTGGAAGAGGAGAAACGAGCCACCCAGTAGCATTTTTCAGAAATCATTACCTGGGGAAAGGAATGTAACGTGGGTAGACAGGTAGCAGGCTCCACCACCTCCTGGGGCCCCTATGTGCAGCGAGACACTCAGCCCCCTGGCTAAGTTGCCACTTTCTCCGAACAGCCAGTCTGTGAGCTCCTCATGAAAGGAGATGCAAAGATTTAACAGCTTAAAGAGGGAGGCTACCTAATTTGACACACATTCGACACACACATTTGACACATTCCGCACGTTCCTGGGCTTGAGTAACACCACCTGTAAGCGGGTGAGACTTTTTTTTTACCACAGAGAGTAACCCAGGAGGCTGCCCTTTTTACCCCATTGTGGGAAGCGCGATCTATCTCAGACGTTTTTCCACAGTAATTTGATTTCATCTGAGAACAACTGTCGGAGCTACTGTTGGGAATGTAACCCTCGGTTCAACTTGGAGGTCATTAGTCGTGTTAGATGCTCCCGGGCCCTTGACACAACTGAGTTTTGTGCAGCAGTCACCAAGGAGGCCTCCTGAGGATGCCAACAGGGAGAGGAGTCTGATTCTCACCAGCGTGATGGTGACTCCCCAACCCCTTCGCCGGAGCCTGGACTGGTATTACAATGATCTTTTTCTTACTGCGGTTTTGACTCTCTAGAATTTTCACATGTGTAACCTTCCTTTTCATTTCTAAGTTCTGTGGCTCAAATGCCTGAAGCTAAGGGCCAGCTTAGGGAGTGGGATCTAACATTGCCTTAAAAGGAGTCTTAACAAATACACAATTCGAGTAGAAATAATACCCTACCTGACACATAAACATGGCTTCAAAACAAGTCTGCTAGCCTCCATTTCTCAATCAGATGATCACTGGAAGATCTTTTCTGAAAAATTTTAGAGATACGACTAGTAGGCTGGATGTAACGAGTAGCATACTTGGAAAAAAGCAATTCTGGGTAAGGTAGGCTTCGACAAGGGAAACTGCTTTCTTAGCTGCTTTTTTTTTTTTTTTGGTGAACTTTTTATTGTGATTAAGTGAAAGTCCAAGTCAATTTGCTGTATAAAACCCTGAGCACCTGACTCTATGCAACTCTATCTGCTGTCTTCACCCTGTGACAGCACACTCATCTTTTCCACTCTTCCAGCATCCTTTCAATCAACACTTGTCCCCTCCCTCCTCTCCACTCCCTCCTCTCCCCTTAGCTGCCAAATTTTGACTGCAGCTCCCAGCTAATCCAAGTATCTCTCTATAATAATACTGTTTGGGGAGGTCATGTAATTTAGGTCTTAAAAACAAAGAACAAACAAAATTACTGAGAAGGAACCCGCGGGATGGTTTGAACTGCATGTGTTCTAACACGTAACTGACGTGGACCGTTATTATACATCAATACTAAAGCATGGGTACCTTTAAAAAAATTTAATTTCCTGCCCATGATTCCCTTATGATTGTGAAGATGGCACAGGGGCAGGCAGTGGGTTGTTCTGTTGTAAAGAGGGTCTCTATGAGTCAGAACTGACTCAACAGTACCTGATGACAGCAACAACCTGGTGAACCTATGGTGTCAGAGTAGAACTCTATTCCGTAGGGTCTTTGTTGGCTGATTTGGGGGAAATTGATCACCAGGATATTCTTCCCAGGCTACTCTCAGTTGACTTGAACCTCTAGCCTTTTTGGTCAGCAGCTGAGCTGGTTAACTCTTTGTCCCACTGGGGTTGCCGTGAGTCACAGCTGACTCCATGGCGCTTTTTTGTTTTTCAATCCCTTATATAGATGTACCTCAAAACTGCCTTTATTTTTGGCCAGCTGTGCCTTACTTACCTTAATGCAGCACCCAAATCCGTAGACGATTCCCTGCTGTGATGTCTGCATGGGATGTCACTGACTTGTGACACGATTTTTATTTGTGAACTGGAAAAACTCCATTTTGGTATCTGTGCGGAATTAAAGTCCACTACAGGTTCAGGGCCTTTGTGATGGCTTTTTTTAAAAAGTGATATTTTATTATGGTTAAGTGAAAAGTTACAAAGTCAATTTACTGTATCAAACCCCATACATAGACCTCTATACAACTCTGTCTGCTACTGCAGCCCAGGGACAGCACTCATCCCTTCTTCTCTTTGAATCCCAAGTTCATTCAGCCTGGTCCTGTTGCCTCCTCTCTGCCCTCCCCTCTCATTACTACTGGGGAACTGCACTGACAGCCTTGTATCTTACAGTCCATTCCAATTTTTGTCTAAAGGGATGACTTTTAAAAGGTTGTTTTTCCATTAGCATTCTTGGCAAGTACTTATTTTTCCAGGAGACATAGCTTTCTCTTTGCATGGCCTTGCAGGGTTCTGTCTCTCTTGGACATGTTCTGCCTGCTGCTTCTGTGCCCTACATCCTGCCCTTACTGCAGGATGAAGGAAGTGTTTTATGTTTTGTTCCATCAAGTATTTACTGAATAGCTACTATGTCAGGTACAGGGCTAGGTGCTGTGTGGAGTGACTACTAAGCGTGATGTGAGATGAAAAAGAAATTTCACTTCTTACCTTGAAGAGAACATGTTCACCGTGATCTTTCCTGGGAGATACTACCCACCCCCCTGCCAGCTGCAGCAGCCCAGACTCTTACGCCTGATGGCTTCATGCCCACAGAGCATGCGACATAATCACTGAGGACACAGTGTTCTGCACAGGACAAATGTTGGACGAAAGTAACTGGTGACAGAGATGCCTTTCTTCCAATAATAATTTTCTCTTTTCTCCTTTGCCCTCTTGCTGGAGGAGTTCTCTCTCTACAGTCCAAAAGGGAATTCCCTAAGTACTATGAAACACTGTTCCTGTCCACGCTGATTATATTAGGCATGGATCTCTCACCAAGGTGAGCCAGTCGTATTTAGTCAAGAGACACAGTGATAACATTTGTTGGCTAGGAAACTTGAATTAGAACACAAGTAGTTGTGGATGCTGAGAACTCCATTTGGGGGCTCCATGACAGACTAAATGCAGGTATTGCCAGGAAAGCCATTGGCCGGGAAAACCCCCAAACCAAACCCACTTCCGTCGAGTTGCTTCTGACTCATAGCAACTCTATAAGACAGAGTAGAACTGCTCCGTAGACTTCCAAGGAGCTCCTGGTGTGTTTTGGTTAGCACCCATGGCACCGGACCACTATGCCACCAGGGTTCCTGATAAGGGAAATAACATGAGGATTGGTCTGTCTTAACCAAGGATCTCAGTAGGAAAAAAAATGTCTCACAACCATGAATCAAGAATTCTCATCAAATAATTTAATGCCTTACATGGGCTTTGGGTTGGGATTTATGAGGTTGGACAACTAAGTTCCTGATTTCATCCTAGAAAAAGTGCTACATACTTCTTTGCTGAATATCACTATGGTCATCTTTGAAATATTCCCCATGGGAAGCTATGGACCAATGCTAGTGCCTAGGCCACTCTTCAAAGCAGTTTTGGAACTCTTTTTCTGGAATGCCCGTCAGAGCTGTCATCTGTGCCTTGAAGGATGAACTAGGCACTGGCATCTGTGCACAGCTTCCCAAAGGAAGTACTTCAAAGATGACCTTAGTGATATTCAGCAGTGAGACATGTAGCACTTTTTCTAGGATGAGTTCGCAAACTTAATTGTCAGACTGTGTCCAATGACAACCTTGATGACCATTCCAAAAAACGATTCTAAATTGCCTTGAAGGTGGGCTAGGCACTGGCAGTGGTGCATAGCTCCCCAAGGAGAACACTTTGAAGGTGACTATAGTGATATTCAACAATGAGATATCTAGCACTTTTTCTAGAATGAGTTCATCAACTAAATTGTCCAACCTTGTATACCATATGTGTAGTTCGGGAATAGCTGAAATGAGATGCTAACATAAAAATGTGAATCTACCACTAAAAGACTGCAATTGATGGTCAAAGTCCTGAGAGTTCCACTGGGAGAGTGAGTGCTAGAACTGATGCTGCCCCTGATCAAAGATCATTACTGAGGTCAACTCTTCACATAGAAATGGAATGGACTTGGGGACACAGAGTGACCATATTGTATGTGCACTTTACAGTTCTATGCATCTATAGGATGTCATCCTACTGGCCTGTTACTAGAGGGGAGTGGAGAGGGTGGAGAGGAGAAGACAAGAGATTGATGAGAGGATATGACATGTGTAGAATGTGCTGTCACCGGGCAAGGAGAGCAGAGGGAGCTACAGATAGGCAGGCATGCAAATTTGAATTGTATTGTGAACGTTCACCCAATCACAATAAAATAATAATAATAAAATGAAAAAAAAGTGAGTCTAAGTCATGATGTCTTAGCATCATGAACAAAATATAAACTCTCTATAGTAAGTCACGCCCTTAACCCAGGCCACACAGAACCCCTGTAGATAAAGTCCCACTGAATGTGACCTACCCTTCATAATTTTAAAACGTATTAGGAGACAATCACCCACGAAAGACAATCAATGTATAGAATGTGCATCAGGTTCAGTCCCCCAAAACTCTAGATAATATATGTACATTAGTAAGAGATCATAAGTATATTTAAAATTATTAGAAACATAAAGCATGAAATTGAAAACATAACAGATGTACAACATACTATGAAAAAATATAGATTGGCAGAAGAAACAAATATAACTTGTAGAAATAACACCTTACTCATTTTTCATCCATTAGATGTAGCTAAAGAAACAACTGGTGAGTTGAAAGATCTGGTTTCAATTTACAATGCATGACAAGAAGATAAACATATGAGAGTGACAAACATACAGAAGATAGAATGAGAAAGAACAGGAGTTTCAGAAAAAGAGAATAGAGAATGAAGGAGAAGACATGCAAGGGGTAAAATGCTGGAAATTTTCTATAACAGTTCAAAGACAAGTATCCTAAGATTGAGGAAGCATAGTCAACCATGAGCTAAATAAATAAGTATAAATTTAAACCTTAAGTCCAAACCTATGTCTAAACTGCAGAGCATCAAAGTAAAAAAGTTGTTAAAGCAGCTACAGAGAAAAGATGTATTTTTGAATGGAAATATGATGAGGCAGATAGTAGACTTCTCAAGAGCAAAAATAGGAACCCCAAATCAGTAAATCCGAATCGACGGCACTTGGCTTGGCAAATCAGTAAAAGAATAGTTCCAAAAACATTAAGAGAAAACAACTGTCAAATTGAAATTCTGTATCCAGCTAGTCATTATTCAACAATCAACCCCCTAAAAACAATTGTCATCAAGTCAATTCCAACTCAGAATGACCCTGTATGACAGATTAGAACTGTCCCATATGGTTTCCAAGGCTATATTTTTTATGTAAGCAGACTGCCATATCCTTTTCCTGCAGAATGACTAGTGGGTTCAAATCACCAACTTTCTGGTTAGCAGTTAAGTTCTTAACCACTACCCAGGGCTTCACTCTTATTCAACAGCAAAGATGTAATTAAGACATTAAAAAAAAAATTGTCAGGGTGGTGGTGAAGGGAGAACAGTTAAGAGTTACTCAGTGGTGTGTGTTTGGGGTTTTGTATGGTAAATTGTAACTTTTTACTTAAAACACAATAAAATATTTTAAAAAAATTATTAAAGGCTCTCAGGAAGGAACTGCTAAAGGATTTACTTCAGGTAGAGGAAAACTGAACGAAAAAGGAAGAGGTAGCATCCAAAAAGGGAAGCCAGCCAAGCCAAGTGCCGTCAAGTTGGATCCGACTCATGGTGACCTTAGGGAAATTAAATCTAAATAAATACTATCTGTTGAAAACAATAATAATATCTATAAAATTTAAGGGTATAAAACAATATGGCACAGAAATAGTTGACAACAAAAATACTTTAAAAAGGTGGAAGTTAATTGGAGCTCTGAAGACATTGTATTCTTTTGTTAAGTGGTCAAGTTGCTGATTTATTTTATATTTAAAATGTCAAGTAGGTATGTTAACAGTCACATCTAAAAGAACAGAAATGGATGTATAGTTACCAAACGAGTAGACTAGGAAAATAGGGAATAAAGAAAACTTGATCAATCCATTAAATGCAGGAAAAAGGAAAGCAAATATTACGTAATGCAAGGTAACTACAAAGCCAAGATAAAGTGGTAGAAATCAATCTAAAATAAATGTAAATGGACTAAACATGTCAGTTAATAAACAGAGATTATTAACTTGGATAAAAAAATAAAAATCTATGTGGTTTATAAGAGATTCATCTAAAACATAAGGACAGAGAAAATAACAAAGGTAAAAGAGTACGGAAAGTCTTGTTAGGGTAAAAAAAGTCAGAATATAATTACTTTCACATTAGACTGTAGAACAAAATTTGTTAGTATTGCTGCAGATTGTTACAAAAATATAACATTCTGAATATGCATCTAATGTCGTAGCCTCAAATAAAAAGAAAAAATAGAATTCCAGGGGAAGGAATGGTCAAATATGCAGTTATACTAGGAGATTTTTAACACATCTCTCTCAGTTAAATGAGGCAAATTTTTAAAAATTGTGTTAAAGAAGATTTGAAAGAGTTATTTGAGGAATGGTAGTAACTGTCTAAATAATTCTTCTGGTTTCAGCTCAATGGACTTTAGACACCTGCTATCAGAGATTCTTTCATGGTGGCGCATTTTTCTCTGGATACTCTCTTCTGGAAAGGAGAACAGCTGATTCTCTGACCCTCACTCAAACCTGCACAAGACTCGCTTGTGTCAAGTCCAACCTTGACCCAAGAAGGTGGTAACTTTGGCTTGTGAATACTGGTGGCTGGTATGCAACTTGGACATACTGTTTTCTCTCTGCTTTCTAAATTAGTGAAGATAGTTTTGCCTCATGAGTGTTTATACAAAACTGAGGCAACATAAAGTGACAGGAATTAGCTAGGGCACATGTTCAACTACTGTTACAAATGCACTGAAAAATCTGGTGGCTCCCTCAGTGGCCCAGACACAGGTGGACAGTGCTGGGCAGGTAGGTGGTAGTCTGGCTTCCTTCTATTTTTCTGCTCCATATCACTGAGTGTTGTTCTCATCTTCATTCTCACAACTATATTCCAGTTCGTGGGAAGGGTTACACCCATCTCTTCTATTCGTGTATTGTCACAGATCGAACTGTGTGCCCCCAAATTGTGTGTAGCTATGTGGCTGGGCCATGATTCCCAATACTTCATGATTGTCCTCCATTTTGTGATTTTCCAATGCTGTGTGTTAGAGGATTAGGATGGGACTGTAAATCCCTTTATAAAATCAGCTCCCTGCTCAACTGTAAAAGGAGTTTCCAGGGAGTATGACTTGCATCGCTCTTGATCCTTTCATCCTACAAGAGATAAAAGGAAAGGGAAGCAAGCAGAGTTGGGGACTGCATACCATCAAGCAAGCAACACTGGGAGAAGAGTGTGTCCTTCAGACCTGAGATTTCTGTGCCAAGATGCTCCCTGAACAAAGACTGATGCAACATAAGGACTTTCCTATAGAGCTGACAGAGGGAAAGCCCTTCCCCTGGAGCAGACCTGCTGAATGCAGACTTGTAACCTGTAGGACTATGTGAAACTAAACTTTGTTTGTTAAAGCCATCTGCTCACAGTATTTCTGTTAGAGCAGTACTAGCTGAATAAAACATGTACCATTCCCTGGAACATAGTCACATGACCACTCTGAGCTGCAAAGAAGTCTGGGAAATATGGTCTCTAGCTGGACAGCCGTCTTCTCGTCATTTTAACGTGTGTGTGTGTGTGTGTGTGTGTGTAGGGAGGGGACAAAGACATCTATTGCCAGAAGGAAGGCGATTTGACAGGATAGAAAATATCAGCAATATCTATCACAGCATAAAAGTATTATTTTTAATCATGACTCTACTCACTACGTGTGAGGGATGTCGGAACCTTTCAGAACCCCCCTTTGACCGTCTAAAAAATTATTTCTCACAACGTCATTATTGATAGCAACTAAGGTGAAGAAAGTGTGAGGGCCAGCAGGGCTCTGTATTGTCCCCTTTCTCCATAATTTCACCTCTGTACATAGCCAGGGTCTCTCAGCTGGGTAGATATACAGAACAGGACCATGGAGACAGTGCTGGGTGTCAGCCCCAAATTGTTGCCTCATCTGCTGCTCTTGGAACCGCTCTGTCCTTAGCCTGATCCCCTTCTCCCACCACAGCTCCCTCACGGAGGGATTCTGCTGATTGGCGGACTGTCACCTGGCTGGTGGAGGAAGATCCCAGATCCCTGTGCTCATGGAGGATAGAGGAACTGAGACCCTCAGAGGTTTCTCCAAGCTCCAGTTCCTCTTGGTGTCTGCTCCGGCTGGGACGGCCCACTACCGAGAGGAATGCTTTGGTCATGCTGCCCTGCGTGTGACCTGGCAAGCTTTGTTTGTGATCACTGGTGCCCAGTGGGGCAGGTCACACGTTGAGCTCCTCCCAGGAATCTGATTGTTTGCAGTTGCAAAGAGCGGGAGTTTGGATCTGTCTGAGCAGAGGGTTAAATCACACAGTGTTTTACAAGGACAGCTATAGGGAATGCCTTGTTTTTCCCTTATATGGCTATTTTTCTCAGGCCAGAATCCCGGGGTGTATTTTACGTGTTTGAAATACACAAATGGAGTCACAGTGTTAGCCAAACATGTTACGTGGCTTTAAAATTAACAAGCTTCTCTCTCCTTCTGTACCCCAAACACACATTCACAGGCACAGTTTCTGTTGTGACTATGGAAAGATACTCCTTCATTTTTAGCTAAAAATATTTGATAGGAGTGAATTTCTACAATTCCAATGCTTTACGCATGAGGAGTCTGTCTTTTGATCAGAGTAGTACGCAAGCATGTGGGTCAAATTTAGGTATCAAGTTTTTAATGAGTGGCTAAAAAAACTCAAACCAAATCCTTTGCCCTCCAGTTGATTCCAACTCACAGCAACCTTGTAAGACAGAGTAGAACTGACCGCCGGGGCTTACAAGGAGCTGCTGATAGATTCCAATGGGCAACCTTTCGGTTAGCAGCCAGGCTTATAACCCCTGAGCCACCAAGGCTCCAGTGAGTGGCTACTCTGTGTGAAATGCTGCATAAGCTAGTGCCAGGGAAAACGGGCAGGCTGGGGCACCCAGCATTGACATGTTAGTAAGAAGAGGTATTAGTGGAGATGAGACGAGACGCACCAGCAGGCAGCGCGGCTGAGTTAGCACATGCGCTCTTCTTAGGCGCAGAGGTAGGCAATTATCATTGCAGGTAAGTGTTACAGAAGAAGTGTAGACGTGAATGACAATGGAATTTGTGAGAACTGGAACTCTATGAGACTGCCTCGTGTTTTTTTCCCCAGGACTTTCAAATTTTCCGCCTTTGATGGGTGGCAGTCTTCTACCACCTTAGGGTCGTTCCTTTGACACCGTGAAGGTGCAGCGATTCAGCGCTCAGCTGCTGGTTAGAAGGTTGGTTGTTGGAAACCCTACTCATGCCTTTGGAGAAAGTTTTGGCAGTCTACTTCCGTAAAGATTGATAGCCTTGGAAACACCATGGGGTGGATTTGCTCTAGCAGGTGGGGCTGTGGCTGCAATCCAAAAGGTCAGGAGTTGGAATTCACCAGCTGCTCAGTGGGAACCCTACGGGGCAGTTCTACCTTGTTCTGTAGGGTTGCTATGAGTTGGAATCAACTTGAATGCAATGGATATAAGGTTGGCACGAGTCAGAACTGGCTCTACAACAACAGGTTTTGGTTTGGGTTTATCACTTGTTTTGCTGGAAAATACAGTGAAACCTGTGAGAGCCAAAACTGGACAGGACTGCTTTGTTTGTCTGCGTCACACAGTATTCTGCCTTTGAGAAGATGCTGTCACCACTTTTCTGTCACTCTTATTTAGTGGAAAATATTTGTGTTTTCTTTCTCTGACAGGGTTCTGCCTTACGGTTTGCAGCTTTCACAGGTTTTGCTCTGCCTGGATTTGGCTAGGGCAAAGGGATTGAGGAAGGTGTTCTGGGTTGAGGAAGGAAAGCTGAGGGAAAATAGAGTGGGAAAAAAAGAACAGATTTTTTGAAGAAAGCAAGTTATCCAGATTATCTGGAGAAAATGCTTCATTCACCTAGGGGAAAAGGAATTCCAGTGAGATACATAGGCTGAGGCTGGGAGTGGACTGTGATAAACGGGGCAAGAAGTGAGGACTTCTTTTGATGGGTATAAAGGGGAAACGAGGAAAGCTATTGTCATTATTTTGATCCACATGGTCTAGGAACCAGTATCTTCATGACTACACACTGCTGGAAACACTAGTGGTGTGGTGGTTAAATGCTGTGGCTGCTAACTCAAAGGTCAGCAGTTCAAATCCACCAGGCCCTTCCTGGAAACTCTATGGGACAGTTCTACTCTGTCCTATAGAGTCACTATGAGTCAGAATCAACACGATGACGGTTTTTTATTTTTTTATTTTATATACTTCTAAACCCTGGAGGCGTAGTGGTTAACTGCTACAGCTGCTAACCAAAAGGTCAGCAGTTCAATTCTACCAGGTGCTTCTTGGAAACCCTATAGGACAGTTCTACTCTTTCCGATAGGGTTACTATGAGTCAGAATCAATTCAGCAGAGCTGGCTTTGGTTTAATTTTTGGTTTTAAGCTTCTAAAACTTATTTTTTTTTTTCATTGCCTCAGTGGATTGTCATTGTGTGATTTAACCGACAAAATTAGGATTAATTAAACATGACATTTGACTATGTAAAAATATGAAGCCTTATACAAATTTTCTGATTGGTAATTTCACAGATGAGAAATGCAGAGCTTATTACTGAATCGAATTCTCAGTCACATCTTATGGACTACTAACTGCACTCACGTTTTGCAGGAAAAACTTGGTTGAACAACTTTCATTCTTTGTAGGGAGCAGAACAGAGGGAGACATTTTGTAGGGAAAAAAATTAGGCTTTAGATTTACATCCACAAATTGGTAATTTAATTAACCTAATTTTATTACATTTTGGGCAAATTTTGATGAATATTTGCAAGCAGGGCCCATTTGGAAATAAAATGTGTCATGAGAATTATGCCCCTCAAAGCCACTTCTTGAATTTCGTTGGATCTTCACTTCAGTTTTCTTCCAGAGAGAGACAGGACTGGAATTATCATGCCCATTATAAGCATGAAGAAACTGTCGAAGGATGTGATTACTTTCCCAGGCTCACAGAGCTAGTAAGTGGTGGAACAAGACTCTTGGGAGCATGACGGGGTCCAGCAGCGTCTTTGGAACAGTGAACTGGCAGAGCACAGGGTCCAGTGGATTAGGGGAGCAGATGCTATGGCCACGGTGGCTGCCAGGTTGGACTAAAGAGCCTGTGGAAGCCAGGAAGGTGTGAGGTGACGGCAAGGTGACTGGGAATGAGGGAAGAAAGAGAAGGCCTTTGTGAAGAGGACTGTAAGGATTCTGACCTCAGAGAAGCATGGTCCTACCACCAACCCACATGAAAACCACTATGGCTGCCAGGAGTGTGGCGCTGACAGGGGAGGACTTCTGGGCAGGAACAGCAGGAGCAAAGTCACTGACGGGTTGAAGACAATTGCCTTCCCAGGGAACTGAACAAGTGCCTTCATTCTCCAGACCCTCAGTTGCCCCTGTGCAAAATGGAGTGAATAATACCACTTGCTTCTGAGAACACAGTGTTAAAAAAGATTAAATGAGAAGATATAGGCGAAATACCTAGCTCAGTCCCTGTTCACCTTCAGTACAAATTTTTCGAATAAATCCTGTCAAGAGCTATCAATCAGGACAGCTAGAAATGTTATGGAGCCTGCGGTTTGTCTAGGAGCAAGGGCATGATGGGGTCTATGTCTAAGAATGAAAACCAGGCTCTAGGTGAAAGCGTCTTGGACAGAGCTCTCTTTTTGCTGTCAATTGTAATAGGTCACTGAAGAAGACCAGGCAAAAGTGCACACACATGCGTGCGCGCGTGCGCACACACACACACACACACACACACACACACACACACACACACACAAGATGCACACACATGCACTCACATAGACAAATACACACAAATCAGCCAAAACTGAGTGGCTTTGTCTTACTAAGGACATGTTATAGATGAGAAAACTGGACCAAGGAAAAGGCAACTGGTGGTAGATGACCATTTGTGGGCATATCAAGGATCATTTGTTGATGCTGTTTATTGAACTTAAAACCTCTTTCTAAAATATTAAGCACTTGCAAGAAGGCTCTCAGACTGCCAGGCTATTTAGCAGGGGCTGGGTGAATGTTAAGCCAGTTAAGTCACTGCTGGTGCACGATCTGCCTCTGGGCCCACGAGGCTCAGGGATGGTGAAGCCAGAGAGGTTGGGAGAAAGACTAGGATATACATGGTTCTCTACGGTTGTTCTCTGTCATAATAGATATCAATTACAAATGTGTACTGTAAAACCTATTGTGTACTCAAGTGCCTTCTTCCCTTTGGAAAGCAAAGCTATTATTATGTGTATCAGTGGTGGCTCCTTTGTGGCAAAAATCATTGACACTCAATTACTAACCTAAAGTTTGGCAGTTTTTGAACCTACCTCTTGAAGCACGCTGGCATAATGGTTAAGTGCTATGTCTGCTACCCAACAGGTAGGCAGTTCGAATCCACAAGGTGCTTCTTGGAAACTCTATGGGGCAGTTCTGCTCTGGCCTGTATGGTCACTATGGGTAGGTAGCAACTTGATGGCAATGGATTGTGTTTGGTTTTTTGATTTCAGAAACATCTTGGAAGTAAGACTCTTGGCATGCTATACTAATGTCCTTGCTATACCCTTAATTTTTTATATTTTAGATGATTCTGTTATTAATTTATTATGAATATGATTTAAAGCATTAAAAAAGCAAAAATGTTATTTTAAGGACTAAGGTGTACCTGACCCAAGCCGCAGTGTTTTCAGTCACCACATATGCATGTGAGTTATGGACAGTAAATAAAGAAGACAGAAGAGGAATTGATGCCTTTGATTTATGGTGCTGGCAAAGCATAGTGACCATACCATAGATGGCCAGAACAATGAACAAGTCTGTCTTGGGAGAATTACAGCTAGAATGCTCCTTAGAAGCAAGGATGGTGAGACTGTCTCGTATAAATTTACCTTGGACTTGTTATCAGGAGAGACCAGTCCCTGGAGAAGGACATCATGCTTAGTAGAGTAAGTGGTCAGTGACAAAGAGGAAGAGCCTCAATGAGATGGATCGACACAGTGGTCCAACGATGAGTCCAAGCGTAACAACAATTATGAGGATGACACAGGACTGAGTAGTGTTTCTTCCTGCTGTGTGCAGGATCACTATGAGTTGGAATCAGCTCAATGGCACCTAACAATGACCTGCTTTACATGGGTGATCTACATGACTAACTTTAATAGAGGGTGCTAAAGAATGATAGACGAACTGGTTTAGTAGGACTACAGAATCACTAGTACAAGGACTGAAGTGCATAGATTGATGGCCAAGATGATAGCCAATTTAATACATCTTTCTCAATTATCCTGTTGGCTTGAGCCCTCTCAGAATCACATTCTTGCTGATTTTTTCCTCTGTAGATACTTGTAGTGTGTTTCTAATAAGCAGGACCTGGTGTCAGAAAAGAAACCCTGGTTGCATAGTGTTTAAGTGCTACAGGTGCTAATCAAAATCCAGCAGGCGTTCCTTGGAAACTCTATGGAACAGTTCTTCTCTGTCCTATATGGTCACTGTCAGTGAGAATTGAGTCACTGGGCATGGGTTTGATTTTTGGTTTGGTGTCAGAAAACCCCACCACATCATTTATTTTGCATTGTTCTTTTACACGTGGATTAAGTGGACTCTGAGTCCCTGGGTAGTGCAAAGGGTTAACATGCTCCACTGCTAACTGAAGGGTTTGCATCTACCAGGAAGCACCTGGAAGAAAAGCCCTGTACCCTACTTCCAAAACATCAGCCACTGAAAACCCAGTGGTGCACTCTTCTACTTTGACACACTTTGGGTCGCCTAAGTCAGAGTCAACTTGATGGCACCTAGTTAACTGACTCCAGCACCAGGAAGGCCACACTGACTCTAGTCACTTCAAAGACGTTGTGAGGAGTGCCTTGGCAGGCATAGTGCCAGAGGGTGTCTTGCGATATCAGATGCAGCTCTGCTCTGCCGTTCTTCTGGCTTGGATGTTTTTACCACAGCTGCACTTGCGGAACAAAAGCTAGCTACCCATTACTTACAGTGAATTTGAGAGAGATTACAAAAAATCAAAATACATAATCTTAACATGAGCTCGCAAACCCTAGTGGCACAGTGGTTAAGTGCTACCTCTGCTAATCGAAAGGTCGTGGTTCAAATCCACCAGGTGCTTCTTGGAAACTGTATGGGGCAGTTCTGCTCTGGCCTATAGGGTCACTATGAGTTGAAATTAACTTGATGGCAATGGCTTTTTGGTTTTGGCAATATGAGTTCCATTCCACAGGCTTATCACTAGGAAATGCCAAGGTCTTGTTTGGGTTACAAAGAACAGTGTAATGCCTTGGCATGACTTGCATGGCCTATTACAACTACATTTTCCCTCGTTCCAGAATCTAGGATGCATGGCTAGCATAAGGAAACCCAGCTAAAGGGAAAACTCACTGCTCCTCCGGGAACACTGTGCCATTTATCCTGAGAATGTGCAGAAACAGCATTTGATTGGGAAGAGGCTGTAGGTCATTTATCTCTCACTTTTAAAATGATGAGATCAATGTGTCTCCCCAGTGGGCTGTCCCCCTTCAATTCAGCAACAATACACTACTTCTTTTCAAAGAGAAATGTGCTTCCAATGAGGGAGAAGGGAGGGCAGGGGTGAGGAGATGGGATCAAGCAACTTTCATTGAAGGATTCATTTTTGATTTAAATATTTTGTTCTAATCTCCAACTTCCTTTTTGACTTGGCAGAGTGACCAAAAGGAAAACAATGTCCCTCCCTAGCCCAGTTTACAGCCTGTCAGAGAGGGGGATCTGGTTACTTCTTTCGAACTGTGTGTTTGGTTGTTCGATATATTAGTTTTTTTTTTTTTTTTTCCAATGTATTGCTTGGATGCATAGGGTTTTCCTTTAATGGCATGTCAGAGTAGACTTTGGTGAAAAACTACAGGAGAAAGAAAAAAAAAAGAACGAAAAATATAGATTGAATATATCCAGCTATTTAATACTTTTTGGGGGAGGTGGGTGTTGGGTATGTTGTGGAAGGAATTCTCTGCAAGTGATACATCCTGTAACTCTAGGCAGATGTAATCCTCTGGCCGTGACACCAGCAAATATTTCCCGTCAGGTTGGAGACATTTACAATCACGTTGTTCCCCACCCCCCAGAGTAGAAGTGCACATGGTGCAGGGAGACCCACTTCCTCTAGTGTTCCACGGTTCCCTTTACAATTCCCTGGGAGTCCTGGGAGCCTTGCCTTGCAAGGGAACGAAACCCAGGGTGCCACCAGCATGGGGTTGAAAGCTGGGGAGCACCCATGGGGGCACTTTCCCTACTCAGAAAGCCCCTTTTCCATCTTGCTGCTAATTTGGCCCTCTCGTCACTTTGAACCTGGCTTTTATTGGTGATCACTCAAGGAGACACGCTGAGGTTGACCCTACGTAAACTCAGTCCCCCCTCTTTGTAGTGCTCTCTCTATAGTGTGTCCTGTAGTGGGTCTTTCCGTTTTCTTTAAGAGATTGTGAGGAGCCCTGGTGGCACAGTAGTTAAGAGCAATAACTGCTAACTGAAGGGTCAGCAGTTCGAGTCCATCAGCTGCTCCTTAGAAACCCTGTGGGGCAGTTCTCTTCCGTCCTGTAGGGTCAGAATCAACTCGATGGCAACTGGTTTGGTTTGGTTGGCCAGTTGCCTTTTTAAGATAGTGTGTTCTGAAACAGGGGTGATTCAGTTGTAGGCTTCTTGCCTTCCATGCTGGAGACGCGGGTTCGATTCCAGACCAATGCATCTCGTGCACAGCCACTACTCACCTCTCAGTGGGGGCTCATCTGCTGCCATGATGCCGAACAGGTTTTAGTAGAGCTGCTAGACTAGACCAGGTGAGGAAGAAGGCCTGGTGGTCTACCTGAAAATCAGCCAGTGAAAAAGCTATGGATCACCGTGGTCTGATCTGCAACCAGTCATGGAGATGGCATGGGCGGGGCCAGGCGAGGACTGGGCAGCGCGGTGTTCCACTGTGGGGGGCGTTGCCGTGAGGCAGGAGCCTGCTAGATGGCGGTTGTCATGGGCTGAATTTGTGTTCCCACCAAAAGATGTATAGCAATTTAGCCGGGCTGTAATTACCAGTATTGTGCGATTGTCTACCATTTTGCGATGTTCCTGTGCTCCAAATCCTAATCTCTGCCCATGCGTAATAGGACTGTTAAAAGAGGATTAGGGTGGGACAGCAACAGCCTTACCAAGGGAATTTACCTGCAGTGTGGCTTGCACCACCTTTTCTCCTCTCATCCTACAAAAGATAAAAGAAAGGGGAAGCAAGCAACGAGTTGGGAAGCTCCTGTGACCGAGACAGCAGCACCCAGAGCAGAGCACATCCTTTGGACCTGAGGTTCCTGCGCTAGGATGTTCTCTTATCGGATTTGGACTCTTAACCTACTGGGCTATGATAATTTCTCATATTAAAGTTGGACTTGTAGCTTACTGCACTATGACAGAATAAAATTTCTCTTTTTAAAGTGATCCGCTTGTGGTATTTCAGCACTAGTTGACCAAAACAGCAGCCAACAGCAACAGGATAGTGTGTTCTAAGAGGCCACTGTTGTTATGATATTCATTTGGACTTTTACATTTTCTTTGTAAATATCTAAAAAATATATTTTCCCCTAGTGTCGTGGAGGCTGTCTTCTGGGGGGATCAGAGGTAAGCTCTACCAGCTTCACCAGCCCTTGAGTTGCATCTCGTATGGGGGATCCCTCAGACACACACCGAGACAATGATTTCAGGGCTAGAGGTTAGTCTGGGAGGGCACCCCAGGGACCCTCAGTAGAGTCTGGGGAGGTGAGACAGGGCAGGGAAGGAGGCTGTGAAAGCATGCCTCATCAAGCTAGTGCCGATGTGGGCGACTGGACCTTAATACTGCTGGGAGCCTCTCTCAGCCTCAGTGCTACTGATGTTTGGGGCCTGCCAATTCTCTGTTGTGGAGGCTGTTCTGGGCACAGGAGGGTGTTTAGCAGCAACCCTGCCCTTTACCCAGTAAATGTACCACCTTCCCATGCTTGTGACAATCAAAAATGTCTCCAGACATTACCAGACACCTCCAGGTGGGAAAACTTGGTGGTGACTGAGGGACTCTGGATGGGGATCCCCTGCTGGCTGCTGGGGTCTGGCTGGCCTCCACTGAGCCACTGTCATTGTTTAGCATTGGTGGCTGATTGTGGACAGCGGCAACGACAAGGCAGGCCTGCAGTAAAACCATTGGAAATGTTTTGTTTCCGGTGACTGCTTCCTGTCTCCACAAGCTCCCGTTCACCTGGTGTTTGCTCATCCTTTTCACACATACAACCACGTCTAAGAAAAGATTAGATGACTCCCAAAGCCCTTTCCTGGGCTCTAGGCATCCTCCAGACCTGAGGAACTGAAGGAAAACAACAGTTTTTGAGTCTGCTGGGAGTGAGGCCATTTCCCATGGCTCATCTCAGGTAATCCTCGAATCATCCCTGTGACGAAGGTCTTATTTACCATTTTTCACACTGGCTAGGACCCCTGCAGGAGTTACACAGATGTTTGGGGCAAAGTCCAGATTTCACCTCAGCAGTCCCTGCATGACTGGGTCATCTGTTTTATTTTTCCCCTGATGTGTTAGGAAGGATGGAGGCAGAATATGCGTGAAGAGGAACACTTTGTGGGGGGCAGGGGGCTCCAGTACATGAGTGAATGCTGAAGAAACCAATGAAGAAATGAAATGGGATCCTGAGCACAAGAAATTGGGGATCTGGAAGCAGCTTTGGTGGATTTTCCTTCTACAGAGGCCCAAATAACCACAATCAACACCAGAGCCATGGTTATGTTTCAACCGGGAGCTTCCTGTTGGGCACAGCGAGCTGGGGGGCATTAGGAGGTGTTGCCATGGGTGGCTGTGCTTTTACTGTTGCCCTTACTGACCTGTCCACCCTCCCCTCCCACGTACCCCTAGTGGGTGCCCAGGCTACGGTAAGCTGACTGCTCCACTCTGTACCACTGACATGCACTGCTTCCTTCCTCTGGGCCTTTGCTCATGCTGTGCCATTTCTGAGAATACCACTACCCCACTTGCTCCATCCCTAGATCAGTTCTCACATCTCAGAACAACCTTGTACTGGTGATCCCTAAAAGTACTCCCCGAGATGATAATTTCAGGATGTCTGGGAGGGCACCCCAGGAAATCCCAGTAGAGCATGGGATTTGTTTGACCTTTGTTTAATGTGCAATTTCTATAGAAGAATGGATTCTGATGTGCCTGCATATGTGTGAATGTGATTTTTAGACAGAATATTTAGCAGCTGTAAGGTTAGTGGCTCGAACCCACACAATTGCTCTGTGAGAGAAGGACCTGGCATCTGCTTCCAGAAAGCAAGAGAACTCTACACGTCACTGCTACTCTGTCATATGGGGTTGCTGTAAGTCAGAATCTACCTGATGGCAACCACGCATAGCAGTGCATGTAGCAGCCATCACTGTATGCAACCAGTTGCATTTGAGTCAGCTCGGACTCATGGAGACCCTATGTGTTTCTGAGAAGAACTGTGTTCTGAAGGGTTTTCAATGGCAGATTGTTTGGAAGTAGATTCCCAGGGACTTTTCTGAGGTACTTCTGGTAGCTACTGAGGTACCATCAGTAGCGCTGAGGCTGAGAGAGGCTCCCAGCAGTATTAAGGTCCTGTCACCCACATCGGCACTAGCTTGATGAGCCACGCTTTCATGGCCTCCTTCCCTGCCCTGTCTCACCTCCCCACACTCTACTGAGAGTCCCTGGGGTGCCCTCCCAGACTAACCTCTAGCCCTGAAATCACTGTCTCGGTGTGTGTCTGAGGGATCACCCATATGAGATGCAACTAATCTTAGCCTTGAACTTCCAGCATTTCACTTAGCAGCCAGGTATGTTAAGCACTTGTGTTACCTGGGGACTCCCAACGTACAGAGAAAGCACTTAATAAATGCTTGTTGAACTGATCTCTCCCCCACTGTCACTCTGGAGGTAAAGTCCTTATTGTCTGGAGATTACCTCTTGTATATTGATGCTTCTCAAGACAGTGTGTTAAATAGCAGGGTCGCTGTTTTCTTTCATCTGATGTACATAGTGCCTGGCACAGACCAAAAGCCAAACTTGTCACTGTCAAGCTGATCCTGACTCACAGAAACTTTAGAGAGAGTAGGCTGCTCTGGTGAGTTTCCAAGGAGTAGCTGGTGGAATCAAACTGCCAACTTTTAGGTTAGCTGCCGAGCTTTATCCACTGTGTCTCCAGGGCTCTGCCTGGCACAGACCAAGAAAAAACCCAAACCCACTGCTGTTGCGTTGATGCCAACTCACAGCAATCCTATAGGTCAGAAAAGAATCACTTCATAAAGTTTCCAAGGAGTGCCTGGTGGATTTGAAGTGTCAACCTTTTGGTTACCAGACGTAGCACTTAACCACTACGCCACCTCGGTTTCCCTCCACTCAATACAGAGTAAGCTTAAAGCTCTCCCATCTTAAAAAGCTAAAATCAGCCATCCAGCAAAGCAGTCAACCAGCCAACCAATTAAGTGCCTTCCTTTGACCTAGAGTTCTCTTCAGATCATGCTCGCTTCTGTTCATTACCCCAGTCTTTGAAGGAATCCCTGTAGTTTTCAAGTTGGTAGAGTACTAGGATATCCTTTTAGCACCAAAATACTTCATGCCCCCATGCAATAAATTAATTTTACTTCTAGTATCTGCCAACTGAAGAAATAATGATCAAAAGATACTATAAATCCAGTAATGCTTTAAAAGTAATTTGCACTTTGCTGATTCTCACAGCATAGGCTTCTGATATAAGTGAGACAGATTATGAAATCTGTGAATAATTTTTAGTGTACTAATGGGTTTGTAACCCTTAAACTAATTCTGGGACCTCGGCTAGAGCAGATCTCAGCTGGAAGTTACAGTTGTACACTCTGACCTCACTTCCTGTCTGCTCACTGTTCACCGTTGCCTTGGTTATCTATCGCTGCTGTTAACAGAAATGCCACAAGTGGATGGCTTTAACAAACAGAAGTTCATTCTCTCACAGTCTGAGAGGCTAGAAATCTGAATTCAGGCTGCTAGTTCCAACCGAAGGCTTTCTGTCTCTGTTGTCTCCAGAGGAAGAATGTTGTCATCAATCTCCTGACCTAGAAGTTTCTCACCCTGGAAAACTTGGATTCAAAGGATGCACTTTGCTTCAGGTCTTGTTTTCTTGGTGGTATGAGGTTCCTCTCTGCTTGTGTCTTTCTTTTATATCACAAAACAACTTGGATTAAAACACAACCCAGTCTTGTGGATTGAGTCCTGCCTCACTAACATAGCTGCCTCCAATCCTGCCTCTTTACCATCATAGGACAGGATTTTCCACACAGAGGAAAATCATATCAGATGACAAAATAGTGGACAATCACAAAATACTAGGAATCATGGTGTAGCCAAGTTGACACACAGTTTTTGGGAGAATGATTTAACCCACCTGTGGGATTAATTATTGCCTCTACCATTCACTGATGCCTTTTCTGGCAAAGGTCACCAAGGTCTTCAAAATGGGCAAGTCCTGTCAGTGTATTGCTGTCTTCCTCCCTCTTGACATTAACACTTGTCACGCTCTGCTACTCCCTTCTCTAGACAATCTTTTCCACTGATTTTCTGGGCATCTTCCTCTGTCTTTTCTCTGGCCATTGTTTCTCAACCTCCTTGCCTGGTTTTGATCTCATGCTTTACCATTAAACATGGACTCTAAAACTACATCCTTGGTCTATTTGGTGGTGTAGTGGTTAAGTGCTACAAAAAGGTCGGCAGTTCAAATCTGCCAGGCACTCCTTGGAAACTCTATAGGGCAGTTCTATACTGTCCTCTAGGGTCACTGTGAGTCAGCAGTGGGTTTGGGTTTGGCCTATTTATTTGTATCACTCATGATTTTCTTGGATGATCTCAAATTTAATGTTTTTGGTTTTGGGGATTTAAGACAGATGACTTTCAGTTCTGTGATCCCTAGCTTAGACCACGCTAGAGGGAATTTTCCGTGTGAATGTCCTGTGGGTATCTTGAGCTCAGCAAGTCTCAAATAGAACCTATTGATTTTCCCTCCAAGCACTCTGAAATTTGTCCCCTTTCTGTAATCTCCTTCCAGTTGATGACCCATTTATCTAGCCACCTTTTCAAATTGGAAATCTGAGAGCAATCCTAAGTTTCTATCTTTCAGCCTCCACCCTTCCATCTGCCTCTCACCCCAAAAATATCATTCTACCTCACATTCTCTTAGAACTCTTTCCTCTTCTCCACTTCCTATTGCTTTAGTTCAGGCGGTCTTCATTGTTTCCGCTTTGGAATATCACAATGGCCTCAAAACTGCCTCCCTGTCTCCAAGTCCTCATCCTTCAGTTATTGATATTCATTGGACTAGTACCATATCTTATTTGAAATACTGCAGTAGTCACCACCACTTTTAGAATGACGTTTTAATAGGTTAGCTAAGCTTACGATGTCCTTTGTCATCTGCTGTGGCAGAATACCAGGAATAAAATTCTGGCACTTCAGGCAAATTATTAACCTTCTGTAAACCTCAGCTTCTCATATGTGAAACAGGGATCAACAGTACTTGTACAGATAATCTCTAAAGAGCACTTTTGGCCCATGTTAAGAGATTAAGGTTAAGAATTTGACCCATATTAAGAGATCAACAAATGTTATCTGTCATGACCATTGAGTCACTTCCAAGGTTGTTATCAGTGTGAAGTAAGATGGCATTTGTGGAAGAGCAATGCCTACCATAAGTTCCTTCATACTTTGCTTATCATTCTGGTTTCTATAGCTATGACACAAAATCACTGGCTCTGTGCTGAGTAAGGAGTAGGGCACAGGGGGGATACACACATTGCCGAAGTTGGCAAGTTGGTCAGGAGGGAAGTCCCCTGGTGGAAAGGACAGGAGGAAGATACCCAGGTGAGGAACAGAGTGGTGAATCTGCAACTGAGTCCAGAAAAGAGCTCTTACGAGTTGGACAAAGCACCAACTGACTCATCAAGTGCTGACACTGGTTACTGAGCCTGAGCTGCCCCCTGTTCAGGATTTATCACTGTGTCCTGGGAACCTATTTGGGAGCACAACTGAAGATTCTAGAGCATTCCCAGGTGGTGCTACCTGAGTGATGGAACTTGTAGAACCCCTGTTGTATACAGATGGTACTCCACATGGCAGCCGGGCTGGCTAGAAAAGATATAGACTGGCTGGCTGGCAAGATGCTTCCATGTACCAACATGTGCTGCTCCAGACCTCTCCACTAGGCCTCTCTGCGGAGTAGGATTGCTGTGGGAACGAGTACAGGAGGCCCCCTTGGGGGGTTTGCCTTGGACAGCAAGCTGCAAAAACTGGGTTGGGGTGGAGGCAGCAAATGTCACATGGCAAATGATAGCTATCTGGAGTCCTGTTTCCATAGTAACAGTGACCCCTCCCCCCCCAGCATCTGACTCTAAGATTTAACCCCTAGAGGTTAAGAACATTGATGTTGGAGCAAAGCTCGCAGGGTTCAAACCTCAGTACTGCCACATACTAGCCAGTATAATCTTAGACAAGTTGCTTTACCTCACTGGATCTTGCTCTCCTCATCTGTAAAGTGGCGATAATAATGGTATGTTATGCAGTTGCTAAGAGGGGCTAAGTGAGTTGACGTGTGTGAGGTACTCGGAACATGTCTGGCACATGGTAGGACTGTGTCGATGTGGTACTAACCGTGATGCAGGAGATATTTAGACTGACAGAAGAGCTGGGTTCTGGTCTCATCTGTGTCTCTGATTATCCACGTCATTTAGCCCCTCTGACTGCAATTTCTCGTCTTCAGACAGTGTTGGGACAACATATGTCTACAGGAAGCAGGTTACAGATGTCAATTTTGTACCCCCGTTCCAGGAAGACTCTCTTCTTGTCTTCACTCGTCCTTCTTTCTTGATGATCTAGGTTCACTTGCTCTGATTTTCCTTTTCTCTGTATGGCTTCTGTCATTGTATGTGGTGGCTTGTGTGTTACTATGATGCTGGAAGCTGTGCAATCAGTATTTCAAATCCCAGCAGGGCTACCCACGGTGGGCACGTTCCAGCAGAACTTCCACGTTAAGACAGAGGAGGAAGAAAAGCCTGGTGATCTACTCTTGAAAATCCGCCAATGAGAAACCAATGAATCACAATCAAATACTGTCCAGCGCAGTACTGGAAGGTGAGCACCCTCTGACGGAAGGTTGCTCTGCTATACAACAGCGGTGCCAGTGGAGTAGAACACACCAACAGTCTAGAAGGTGGTACAGGGTCGGACAATGTTTCATCTTGTTGTGTGTGGATTTGTCTTGAGTCAGAGCAGAATCAACAACCACTAACAAGAGCAACTAGCCAGAACCAACATACGGGTTCTGGTTATCACCACTGTTACCTCCCGGGGCCCAGTGGTTGCAACAACTCCCTGCTGTGCTGGGCTCGAAAGTACTACACCATCCTTTGTTGCTTTTCCTAAACCTAGCTTACATCTTCATAACAAATTAATAAGGTGCGTTTTGTAATCCAGCTTGACGCTGCCATGATGAATCTAGAAACCCCACCCAGCAGTCAGATCCAAAGTTCTCAACCATAACCCTGTTCTCATCATCTTGGGATACAAGTGATGTTATACCTGTTTTAATCTTTTAATTACAAGTGACCTGAGCCATCTGTAGCCTTGAAAGAGAAACTCCAGGCTTCATTTGATGACTCCTACTCTCTCTGGGTTTACTGTCTCAATCTAGAGGGGCCTCAGATATTTGGGTATCACTTTCTGAGAGGAACCAAGGCTCTGCAGAGAGCTCTGCTGGCCTAATTCCACAGCTCTTTCTCTAGCATGCTGCCCTGTGCTGCTGCTGTGGTGAGCTGGCCTAGCACTCTCTAGTGACATCCTTGTCCCTTCCTCCCAGGAGGCTTCTGCTATTCAGAGCTGATGCCTGTCATAGTGTGAGCGACAGCACTTCCAGGTGAAAGACGCTAGTAGGCCCTGCAGGTGTGGGCTCTCTTTAGTTTCACAAAATCCCTGTGAGCTGGGAATTTTTTTCCAATCGCATCTGGGGAAACTGAGGCCAAGAGAGGTTAAATAACTGGCCTGAACTGTACATATTAGATCTGCTTTTGGGCAAGAGTTTCAGGGTAAGGTGAAGAGTGTTGGGTAGGTGGAACACTGATCACTTTTAGGGCATCAGAGCTACCTGATACTGTAACGGTGACCGTAAGTGACCTTAGCAGCTGCCAAAACCCACAGGACTGTGCAGTCCAAAGAGTGACCCCTAAAGTAAGTGGCAGACTTTCGTTAAAAGTGATGTCTCAATACTGTTTGTCAGTTATGACAAAAGTGCCACACGAATGAAGATGTCAATCACAGGAGAAACCGTGCAAGGGGAGTGTGGATCTGGGCGGCTCTCTGTCGTCTCAGTAACTTTTTCTGTAAACCTAAAACTGCTTTAACAAATGAAGTCTACTGAAAATAAATCAATCATGCAACAAGCTAAACAACGAAATTGCAAAACAAAAGGAAAAAGATTTATTTAAGAAAAGAAATATTTCCCTCCCAAACCTGCTGTCTGGCATTAAGACATTCTTGAGTCAACTATGTGCCCTCCTAACAGAGGGCCGGGTCAGCAGTCACTTCTGCCCCTGCGTTTGATCTTCTCTGGAACCCCCACCACGGAATTTGTCCTGTCTTTATCACTTTCTCTTTCTTCCTCCCTGTTCACTCCACAGATCCTCCTTCTTTCCTCCCCTTCCCCCTGGGTCACAGTATGAGAGGTTGTTAAAATCTACAGTGAGTGAGCATGTCCCATTAAAACCTTTTTTTTTCTTTTCTAACAGAATGTGAGCCTTTCCAGAGGCTCTTCTCCCATCACTCTGCTCGTCGTCCGCCGCGTTTAAGCCCACTGCTGACAGACGGACTTCCGCTCTTCCCTTAGTATTGCTCTCCCTGCCCAAGAATGTTCTATGCGCACATTGTTGCAGAACGGATAACATTTGGAAAGTCTTAGCATGCTGAGCCTCGTATCCGTGGGGATCATTCCTTGCAGAGTTGTAGGTGGGCAAATCCTAAGCGTGGGGTGTTAAGTCCGAAGGTCATAGATGTGCAGAGCTGGAAGCCCCTTGGAAATCCATGGGCAGCTCCATCCTGCACAGATGAGGAGCCTGAAGCAATAGAGGTTGCCCAGAGGTGGAACTAAGGTGTGTTAAGTAGGGGCTATACCCTGGGCACTGCCTTTGAAGGGGCTGCTAATGGGCAGTTCCTGTTGGTCATTGCTGTTCCTGTCACCAGCTGGGAGAGATCATTCAGCAATTTCAAACTAATTGCCATAGGCACTGTTCTCTGTAAACAGGCCCCTGCCAGGGTGCCTGTGAAGTCACCTACCAGTCTGAGTTGGGCTGCTAAGCCTGAGCCTTGGCCCCTGCTGAAGCATCTCACATCTCTGCCCTCCTCACGCTTCCTCAAAGTAACCTGCCTGATAGCTCTTGGTGTGGGGAAGTGTAATGAACAGAAAAAGACCTGGGAGCCCTGGGCAGGTTAGGGTTCACACCCAGCTCTGTGACCTTGGGCAAATTCTTGAATCTGTCTAAGACCTGGTTTCCTCTCCTTTTGGTTTTTTTTTTTTTTGAGGATTAAGGGAAATAACGTATGAGTCAGTAGGATTCATGGTACAGATAAAAACCACAAACCAAACCCAGTGCTGTCTTACCAATTCTGACTCATAGCGACCCTATAGAACAGAGTAGAACCACCACATATGATTTCCAAGGAGCACCTGGTGGATTCAAACTGCCAACCTTTTGGTTAGCAGCCATAGCGCTTATCTACTACGCCACCAGGGTTTCTTCTAGTGCAGACACAGGTCGTGAAACGAGTGCCTCCTTCTCTCTCCCTCATGCTCTTTTGCCTCTCCCCAGAGCAACCCACTGGTCATAGCCTGCTGATGAGGACTCTCTGCCCACAGTGACAGCCACTATTTGTCATGAAGATTGCACCCCCATGCTGCAGCATACTGGGCCCAAGAGAGCTCCTAGTGTGGCCTTGTCATCTGAAGAGTGCCTGAGATGACTTCATTTCACAGTTTAGAATGATAGGTTTTAAGACATGGTTCCCAAATTGTTCTACCCCAAGCTTTTGGAGTCCATGGTATTGTGGTTAGTTGCTATTTTTTTGTGTCCTACCCAAAATATCAGAGTAGAGCGGCTCTACAGTGTTTTCAAGGTGGTGACCTTTTGGAAGCAGGTGGCCAGGCTTTACTTCTGAGGTGTCTCTGGGTGGGTTTGAAACACCAGTCTTTCCTTTGGTTGTCCAGCACTTCGCTGTCATACTGCCCAGGGACTCCCAAACTTAATGGGTAACAGAACCAAATGTCACCTAGTCTTAGGCCATCTTCATGGCTGTTGATATGCACAACAGGCTATTGTGTCAGTCCATCTCACTGAGGGTCTCCCTTGTTTTTTTCTTTCCCTCTATCAAACATCATGTCTTTTTCTAGCATTGGTCTTTTGCTGGTCCTCTACCCAACACAGTAGGATTGTGCTGATGACGTGTCCAAATTAAGCGAGCTGAAGTCTCTGGTTGCATTTATTCTGCCTATCAACCAAAAAAAAAAAAAAAAAAAACGAGCAAAGAAAGCAAACCAAACCAACTGCCACTGAGTTAGGTCTGACTCATTACAACCCTAGAGGTCAGGGTAGAATTGCCCCACAGAGTTTCCAAGGAGTGCCTGCCAGATTTGAACGGCTGACCTTTTGGTTAGCTGATGCAGCACTTAACCCACTACACCACCAGGGTTTCCATTCTGCACACAGATGAGTGGAATTCTGGACATCCTGCCTTCAGGCAGGCCAGATTTTGTAAGACTGATGCTTGTAATTTCTTGTCCTGCTACTCCTTTCTTTTAGCTTCAGGCTGAGCTGGTCTGAGTCCAATGGAAGAGGGTGTCGGTGTTGTCTCCCACAACCTGTAGGCTGGTCTACTGAGGCCCTCTGCTGCCTTCTGCAGCTTGCTCTCCTCTTTCTTCAGAACTTATTGGGGTTTCTCACAGTACAGTCGTGAGGCCTGGCACCTTTGCATGCATGGAGGGGTATGGTCCTTCTTCCAGGACTGCCCCATGAGCCTGAGTGCCAGCCGAGGTGTGGGAGGTGGTTCTGAGGCAGGCTTCATAGCCAGAGCCAGCCAGGGCTGAAGACGGTGAAGAGGGGTCACCCATTACCCTCGTCCCTGAAACCATCCCTGCCTGCCCTTGGGGAGCTCTCTGACAAGTAGGGGAAAAGATACACTTTAGTTTTGTAAGGCCTAGAGGTGTTGTTGGAGGAGTCCTGGTGGCATAGTGGTTATGCACTCTGCTGCTAACCAAGAGGTCACAGCTCCTCTGAGGGAGAATAACGTGGCAGTCTGCTCTGTAAAGTGGGCCTTCTGTCCAAAAGGCAGAGGCCTGTGGCCCTGTAGAGACTGGCAGCCTTGGAAACTCTGCTGGGCAGTTGCACTCTGTCCTGTAGGGTCACTCTGAGTCAGAACGGAAATGGGTAGCAATGGCTTCAGAGGAGTTGTTCAGATGGATAAATGAGTCTGGAGTTCAAGGAAGAGGCCTGGGAGGAAGAGAGAAAGCTGCAGGTCCCTGTGGACATTAAGAAGCTGCTGTTACCTGGGTAGTGAATGAACGAAAGTGAAAGCCAAAAGGCAGAGGCCTAGGCCCCTCAGCACTGGGCATTCGGGAAGGGAGGAAGGCCTAGCGGAGGAGACCGAGGCAGCAGCCAGTATGGCGGGAGGAGATCCAGCAGAGTGGGTTCTGGAAGCTTTTTGGAGAGCATGCCAGGCTCTGTGGGGGGCCTTTCCAGGTAAATTATCTCATCAGCCTCTCACGCCAGCCCTGTGAGGTACATGGAATACTGCAGAAAGAAGGCTCTGCAAGAGCATAACCCTTCTGCTTTAGCTTTTGGCAAATGAAACGTGTAATTTCATGATGATTATCCTCATTTTGCAGCATGCTGCCATTACTTAGCATCTGCTGAGCGCAGCTCTAAAGTTGCGGAGATGGGTGTTATGATGCGTGATGACACAGGGTGCCTCTGCTGTGTTCGAGAGCTCAGGAACGGAGAGGAAGCTGTCACTTGTTCACATGGATCACTCCTCGGGATTAGCCCCATATTCCTGGATTTCGTGAGGGCTCCCAGGAAAATGTAACTGAGTAGAGACCTCTGTGGAATGAAGCAAATTCTTTGGCCTTTTCTAAACCAGGCAGATGCTATCAACTTTGAAATTTCACCTCTGTTTTGTTTTTTAGTTCTAAAGTCTATTCTCGACATGACTAACCATTGATAAAATATTCTGCAGATGTTAAAATGAAGTTTCTGAAAAGTACTTAGTAGTACAGAAGAAAGCACATGTTTTAAAGTTTAAAAGACAGACTACAAAACCGAGTATTAAATAGATCATGATTGTGTGATCTACAAAAGAAAACAGCTTGCAGAAAAGAAACAGGGTCAAGTACCCACCAAAATATTAGTTGTTTGGGTGGTGTAAAAACAGGAAATCTATTTACCCTTACCCTGGTGATGTGGTGGTTAATCGATAGGTCTGCTAACAAAATGGTTGGCAGTTCAAATCCATCAGGCACTCCTTGGAAACTCTACAGGCTAGTTCTATTCTGACCTACAGGGTCACTATGAGTCGGCATTGACTCAGCGGCAGTGTCTTCTCTTTTCTGCTTTTAGGAAATTTTCTGTTTTTTTTTGTAATGTGGATATATTACTGCAGATCCGTGCTGTCCACTAGCACTTTAGGCAGCAATGAGAACAGTCTGTATCTGCACTGCCTGATCCATAGCCACTGGTCACACATGGCTATTGAGAACTTGAGGTATGTTTCACGTGACCGAGGAGATGAATTTTTCTTCGATTAAACTGCTATTGCCTTATTTGTTTTAACTTCAATAGTCATATAAGGAGCTCCACTGGTGCAGCAGTGAAGCACTCAGCTGCTAACCACAGATTGGTACTTCCAATCCACCCATCAGTTTTGTGGGAGAAAAGACCGCGGGATCTGCTCTTGTAAACATTAAACAAACAAACAAAAAAAAACCCAAGAAACCAAACTCTTTGCCACTGGGTCAACTCCAGCTTAGAGCAACCCTATGGGAAAGAGTAGTACTGCTCATAAGCTTTCCTGGGAGCAGCAATAGCACAATTTGAATGGCTAACCTTTCAATTTGCAGCCATAGCTATTAACCACTGCATTACCAGGGTTTCCTTGTAAAGATTGCAGTCTAGAAAACTCCCTGGGAAGCTCTACTATGTCATATAGGGTTGCTATGAGTTGGAATCAACTCAACGGCACCCAATAACGATGGCCATAGGAGGCTAGAGACTACTTCTTTGACAGTATAGTTTTAAAGTAGAAAACAATAAAAAGTTATGTGACTTATATGTCAATAAAGATGTTAAAATAATAGAAACACTTAAAATACATTTGGTATGCAGAGGTTTGAAATTTTATTGAAATATGGGAGCTAGTTTTGACTGTATGTTGGAAGATATGGGCACAGCACAAGGAAGCACTAGAGTCTTTGTTCCATTAGTTTATTTTCTGGCTCAGTTAAAAAGTGATCCAGCATGAAGCTTTCCCATCCCTGCTTTCAGTTTTCAACTAAGAAAACACAAATAATAACCACTATGTTGTTGTATTAGTTGGTCTGCTATGAATTCTTCTATTGTGAATAATATTCTTTTGTATACATGTCTTAACTTTTGTGCAGTGAGTTCAAACCACTTAAGTAATATTTCTTCAGGTCAGAGCAAAGCCTCTCTTCCCCATCTTACAAACGAGAAAAATGAGGCCCGTGAAGGTTCAGGTTCCAAAGGCATGTGACGAGAAACAAAGAAAACTTCTTAGTTCCTGAAGCCCAGAGGATTTCATGATCTTTTATAATATGGAAAAAACAATTTCTGATAAATTCTCATGGGAAGGGAATTTCCTCAAGGATCTGGAAAGATTTGTTGTCTTTGAGTTAAGTTCTTTATGGAATTGGCTTTGTCAGCCTTTCCCCCCACCCCCCCATTTCTAGAACTGTCTTAAGATTTGTTTGCACCAAGCAAGGTGTTGCCCATCTATGAAAACAAATCAAAACCAAACCCAAACCCAAACCTGGAGTTGAGTCAACTCCAACTCATAGTAACTCTAAAGGACAGAGTAGAACTTGCCCAACAGGGTTTCCAAGGAGTGACTTGAACTATTGGCCATTTGGTTAACATCTATCGAAAGTTCTCCTTTTATCTATCTGGGTCTGTGTTTTTTATGCTCCCCATGAGAATGTCAATCAAAAGCCCCTTGTCTTTTCATGTGCGTTTGCTCTAGACCCTACCCTCACAGGCCCATTCCCCTTCCTTCCCTCCATCACCTTACAACCCATCTTGTAAAGTGGGGAATCAAAAACCAAACCAGTGGCTGGGGAGCTGATTCTGACTCACGGCGACCCCGTGTCCTTCAAAATGAAACTGTGCACTGTAGGCTAATTATGACAAAGAAGATCTCTAGACTTTTCTTCCAAGGCACCTCTGGATGGATTCAAACCTCTGGCCTTTCAGTTAGCAGCTGAGCATGATAACCATTTGTGCCACCCAGGGACTCTGGAATTAGCCAGCCGTGTGTGATTCCACTCACAGGGTCACATGGAGTCGGCGTCAACTCGTTTACAACAGGTTTTATGTACTTCCACATCTGGCTACTGAGGAGGACCTACAGCAGCACGGGCTGGCTCCCTAGTCGGCTTGAGTGCGGTGGACGCAGTATGAGAGAGCGGACTGCAGACGGAACAGGCCGGACACTTCCCTTGCTCTCTTTATCTGGGTGGCCCCGAGTGTTTGCAGAGAGCAGCAGGCAGTGGTGCAATTTCTCACAAAAGAACCCACTGACTGTTTTCAAACCTAAAGTCCCAATCCTTTTTGGTTCAAGTTCTAAGGAAAAGTTGGAGCCAGTTATGATTTAAAAAAAAATTACAATAAAAAATTGGTTCACTCGTCTGTCAGTACCGCCAAGAAATATTCACATGAATAGAACTATCCAAAAATATGAAGAGTAGCTCTTTTCCAAGACAGATCTCTGGAACTCTCTCCCTCCCTTGCTCAGAACCACTTCCTCTCCTCAAATCTCACTTTAAAACCTTCCTGTTTGCTTTTGCCTGTGACTGACTCAGGGCCCATTCATCTTGCTTTCCTCTCTCCCCATGACCACATCCTTCCACTCTCCCCTCATCGTTCACCGTCAGAATGCTTGTTGCCTCTTTCCTCCCTCCATACTCCAGCCCCCTGGCACATGAAGCTGGCCTCACCAGTCACCCCATCGGTTGTGTGTGTGGAGCATGAGGGCCTTCTCCGTGTGGGTGTGTGCTCCTTTCTTGTTACCAGAGGATGGGGTCATGAGTTTCAGGGGGGCTACTGCCTAAAGATGGGCCTCTGGGTTGTGCAAACAGTCTATGCCAGACTCTTCACATAAAAGTTGGTGGTTCATGCTTACCCAGCGTCCCACAGTTCCCTGAGAGAGAATCCCAGTGATCTGCTTTTGCCCTGTGGGGCAGTTCTTACTCTGTAACACATGCGGTCACAATGAGTTGGGATTAGTTCAGTGGCAATGGGTTTGGTTATGGTTTAAAGCCTGAAGACATTCTTTGCAAGTTACATTTCACAAGTCACAGACTTAGAAATTTGAGAAGCAGAAAGGCCGTGTAATAAACCAGCAAAGATACCAGTTCCCAGCCATGTTTCCCATGGGATACTTCAGGTAGAGCCTGAAGGAGAGGTGGGAACGAACGCAGGTCAGATTGGAGCCGCTGTTATGCCTCCCAAATTATAGTGGTCTCAAATGAGCTTCTTACTTCCCTCAAGTAATGAGGAACGTAAATTTCTACGTAAAGTTCTGAGACAGGAGAGAAGCCAAAAGAATCACGTAAACCCTGGGAAAATAATCCCAGAGTAAGCCCAAATGTTTGGACTCTTTACTGTTAAGGGATATACGGGCAATACTTTCTGAAGTACTGAGTTACAAGCCCGGCTGTCTGGACAATGGACAAGCTGTGGATTTCCCACAATGCACCACTGCCCTCTGCTTCAAGATAGAAACTTCTCTCACAACCATGGAGGCAGGGCAGTCTACCCTTGTCTCCACAGGTGTCCCCGCTGCTGACTCCAAAAGAAATGCTTCCACAGCCAAGTGCCCCAGGTTTTATCTGATGAATCACATGCTTGTCCTCACTTTTGATCTCATCACAGTAAGAACAGCTGCCGGTTTTCTACCACATTGCTTCAAAAGCACATTGATACTTGTTGTGGGAGATACATAAGACAAGTATCAGTATTCTTGTTCCACATGTAGAAGATTAAGGTCAGTGTAACTTGTCCAAGGTCACAGAGGTGGTGAGTGGTGGAGCTGAACTCCATAAGGATTTTCTATAGAAACCACTGAAGGCATCCCCAGCCAAGCACAGAAACATCCAGAAAGAAAAGTTTGCAGAGAGGAATTTCATATACTAGATAACAAAAATCACCATTAGAGTTGCTTTCCAGTGGGATTGTGTGTTTTTTGTATGATTTTTGACAGCCAATCTCTCTCTCTCTTTCTGAAAAGTCAGGCCTGATCCATTTAAAACCTTGCAAATGAATTAGCATTGCCCAGGCTCACCCAAACGGTGGCAGAGCGCTAGGGCCCAAATTTAAGCTGGTGGTTAAACCAACGTGGGATTAAATTTGGAGCAGTTAATTCTGCTGCGTGAATAATAACAATAAATACTTACAGGGGGAGACAAAAATGGAAAAATAGATAATAAAATGCTGTACCTCCCTTTCTCTGGGTGCGGCAAATGGCTAACACGCTCTGTGACCGACTGAAAGAATGAAAGTTCGAGTCCACCCGGAGGGGCCGCAGAATTGGAGACCTACTTCTAGAAAATTAAAGACTGAATACCCTGCAAGGCACAGCTCTGCTCTGACACAAAGGGGGTTGCCGTAAGTCCGAGTCAGCCGGACAGCAACTGGTTGTATGTAATACGTCATCAATTTATACATGTCATAAAATCTACAATTTCTGTTGAGTTGTATGTTACTTCTTCTCTTTTACGAGGCCTTCTTTGACATCCAGATGTTTCTCTGAAGGTTAGTGCTGGCCTTGGGCTCCCACGGCAGTGCAGGTCCAGCTCATGAGCTCTTAGACAGAAGGGACAGATGATTTGGGGAGGGATACAGAAAGTTGTGAGTGCTGATTCTGAGTGGAGGGGAGGGAAAGGGAACAGGGCTGTGAGGGTCTCTGGGTGGTGGCTCCGCGCTGCACCTGGGAACCGGGGCTTGGGAGCCAGCTGACGTGTTTATTTGGTGTGAGGTCAGCTACAGCTCTGAGGGCAATCATATGATCCCCATAAAATAGACCCCCAGGCTGGGCCGCAGGCCTGCTCACTGCCAAACTGGAGTGGTGGCCTCATAAATGAGACATTGCTGTCAACTCTCTGTAAATGGTGAATTCATTCACCAAATTACACAGCTTCGTCCTTCTCCTTCCCTGTTGGTCCCCCTCACTGGCTTTTGCTGCTGCTTTCAAATGAAAAGCAAGGGAAAAGAGATTTGATTTCTGGGCTTATTAACCCCTGTAACAGAAGGTTTTGTGGCTAAGGAAGTTAGAATTATTGATACGTTAGACAAAATTCCTAGTTCTAAGAACAGCAGAGGAAGATCTGAACTGGAGAGGAAACCGCAAATGAATGCGAATTAATAGCAGCTCTCTTCTCAAAAGCCATCCGAAATGAGGATGCATTTAAACAAGAACCACTGCTCTGGCAACTGGGGTTGTGCTTGTCACTCTTGCATACGTTACAGTCTGACCAGGACATTCCCCGTGAAGTCCCTTCCATCACAGGACAAGTAGCTTCTCCATTTGAGTTTGATTCTGTTGGGTCTTGATTTTTTGATCTCCAAGAAGCTGTGATCACAAAATAGAGAAAGGGAGGAGACTGGGAAACAGCTGTCTTGGTTCCAATTCCCGTTCTACCGCTATTAAGCAGGTGATGTTAGGCAAGCCCTGCTGTTCCCATTACCTCTACGGCTTCACCTGTAAAATGAGATGATATAGGGCAATGGGATGGGAAGCATCTCACGTTATGCTTGCAAGTGCTCAAGAAATGATTTCCACCTATCGACCTCACTTTCCCATGAGTCAACTGAAGGGTGAGGCTAGAAGCCTCCTGAGGCCCCTTTAGCTCTCCATTCTGTGATCCCACTGGTAGCTGATCAAAAAATTTCTGACTAATACCCCAGTGAGGCTTAATCTATTAGTTGCTGTCCAACTGTGATAGCACTGTGATTTCAACTTTGTGTTCTAGTTTTTATTTTCCCTTGTTCTGATTTTTTTATTTGCATTCTTGTATTCTCTGTATAACTCCCCCCTGCCCTCAGCCCAGTTGTCACAAATGCTTTGTGGAGGAAGAAAAAGATACAACTTGGTGAAATAATCCATTAGCTAAAAGCCAACGATTAATAATAACCATCATCTGCTTTTATTGAACATTTACTATGCACGAGGAACTGTGCTAAGCACTTTTATAAACATTAGGTCGTTTAATCCTCACAATGGCCTTCTGAAATCACAGTTTTTGTACTCATTGTCTGAGTGAAGAAACTGAGTCTTAGAGAGGTCAAGCAACCTGTCCAAGGCCACACAGGTAAGGAGAGCCAAGGCTGGGCCCCAAATCCAGGTCTGACTAACTCAGAGCAATGATCTGCCAGCAAACTGGCTTTCAAAACAGAAAAATAAGGCCCTGGTTTCTACTATTTGCTAGTTTCAGAGGTGTAAGTATGTCCACTGTGGATAATTTCAACTTAGCAACAGTTTTAAAACCATCTAAAAAATAATCTTGAATATTTACATATCAGCTCATGAGAACCGATAAGGCCAGCTTGAAATATACCGCAGAGTTGTCTGTGTTGGTGACCACTAGGTAGGCTGCCTCCCTGGATCATGGACTGAGGTTGGGGATGGTAGAGAAGAAACAAAGAGAGGAGATGATCATGGACAGGAAAGTGTGGAGATGACAAATCTGTGCTTTCTTTCGTTTATTCCACAGAAGCTTATCGAGTCCCCGCTAAGGACCAAGCCTGGTGACATGTATTTGGGATACTTGCATGAATAGGACAGGCAGGGTGCCCACACCTGAAGAACTCAATGTGTGTTGGGGTGAGAGAGACATAGAAACAAACACTTGAACATGTAATGTAATAGAAGTATGCATAAGGATCTATGGAAACCCAGGTGAAGGAGGAATTAATTTTGCTCAGTAAGCCTTGAACATGGACTTTGACACATGTATATGGAAGTTCCCAGGTAACACACACTTTGTTCCTTTCTAATTTACGGAAGAGTTTCTCTCATGAGAGAGTTATGCACAGCTTGTTGTTGCGGTTATTGGTGTTAGGTACCGTGGAGTTGGCGCTGACTCACAGTGACCTAATGTATAAACAGAACAAAACATTGCTCTCTCTGCACCATCCTCACTGTCACTGCTACGCCTGAGCCCGTTGTTGCAGCCTTTGTGCCAATCCATTTCGTTAAGCATCTTCCTCCTTGTCTCTGACCTTCAGTTTGGCCCTCTGCATTTTAGAGTCCGTCAGAGACACCAAAGACGGGCCAAGAGAGGGACGGTGACGGAGAAAGAAAGCTCCTTAGAAACGTTGTACCTGCCGTTCATACTCTGCTGGGTACATAGCAACCCGCCACCTCTTGTACAGTAGACACTGGTCTGGCTGAGAATCATCTGAGGATGGGACCATTCTCTGTCTCCAACTCTGAGAAGCAGAAAGCTTTGTCACATGCCTTCAGTTGCGTTTGATGAGCTTAACAATGCCAGGAATTAGAGAATCCACTGTTTTTGTTTAAAAGTTCAGTGTGGGAGAATTGGTACAAGGAGGCTGGGGACTTGAATGGATGTCATTTGCAGTATTTGTTCTTCTTTTCCTTACATTATTCGGAGGCGGCCGAAGTTACAGATAACCAGAGGGGATTTCATTATTCTTCGTTGAGGCTTAGGATAGTGTTTGTAAGAAGTGGATCTGCATGTATATTTTGTATATCATATTCTTCATAGTATTTACAGATGCACCCTAGTTTCCCAAGGCCTTTTCCATAAGTACTTTCTCTGCATTCTCAAAACTACCCTGGTGAACGCTGTAAAGGGGTTACGAACTCCTGCAGAGCAAACGGCTCCCTGCAGCTCCTTCTTAGAGACTTGACTCTTCACCTCGATGTCAGCTTCCAGGAGGGACGAAGTTCTGGCTGAAATCGGACAGCGGCTCACCTTACTGCTTGAGCACTTCTTGTCCTGTAGTGAAAAACGGAACCCGCCTGCCCCAGTTTCCCAGCCACCTCATGACTTGGCGAGCAATTGCTTTAACTCTGACCAAATTAGGCCACCTTCAACCTAAATGGAACCCATTTTCAGAATAAGACCCTGCGTGGAGACCACTCTTCCCTGAACGGATAACAAAAGCATGCTTTTGTGTGTCTTCCGCTGATGGAAAGGAATCCCCAGTGAGGCCTTTTTTCCCCCTGAATTCTCCCCAGTCCAGGACGTATCCGAGTTTCCCAGATTACCTCGGAAGAGCCATTCATCTATGAAGATGGCCCAATTGTTTTCCAGCTCAGCGGCCAGGATGCGAGTGCCTGAGAGCAGGTAAGGGGGTGAGGCAAGGGACGTGGGGAGCGGGTGAGGGCGGACAAGAGGAACGAGTAAGACGAGAGAAGAAAACGGACCCATACGAATAAGAACGGGACAAGGGAAGAAACCGGAGGGCCAGCCCTGACGGTCCCAGCCCCAAATGGCCTCTCTGCCAGGACCACTTCTAGGACCTGTCACGGTCCGCCTGGCACGCTGTCACTTCCCATCACTTTGCTGTCACTGAGAGTCTCTGTGTCACCGCTGTCACAAAGAGCCTGGCAAGTGGCAGAGAATTTCCTGGGGCGCTGCCTGATATGCCATTATTTGCCTCTTACCATCTTAGCGGAGTAGTTATGCCGCTGTCAGAGGTAATGGAGACCATGCCACTAAGAAAATTGACTGTAATTTATTTATCAATTGTTTCTGCATACCACAGAAGCAGCCTTCTACTTTACAGCTGGGCCTAAGGTACTTGAGAGCCCCTGAAGTTCATGGTTTTCCGGTATTCTAAGTTCTCCTTATGGCCTTTCCTGTATGTGACACCCAACACCACCCTTGTGGCTTGCAGGCTGTTTTCTCCTTTGCTTTCTTTAGTCACAAATCATCATGAGGCGTCCCTTAAGTGCGTTTGTATTGTTAAGTGCACCAGCTTGATTTGGTGTTAATTCAATTTGAGTGCCCTTAATATCTTGCGTGGGTGATGCAATGCAGGCTGCCTGTACCTTGTAAAATCGGGTCTCAGGTCTGCCTGGGAGCAATGCACCTTTCCCATAGCCATTTACCAAAGTTGCTGATAAAATTTTCATAAGGGAACCTTTTTAGTCTGACCCTATTGTGTTATTCTACCATTAAGTCTCAGAGAACCGAGCTGGCTTCTAGTGACAACTTATCACGCTCTCCATTATTGCATCCTGCCTGTGGAGCTGGCTGCCTGGGGTAGTGGAAGCTGCCTCCCACCCACCCCACTTCTGGCGCCTTCTGGGAAAAGCTTGTGGGCCAGAACCTAAGGGCTAATGCGAGGTTGTTTCTGTGGGTGCCAGAAAACTGAGCTTTCTTCCTGATGAGCAGGCTCCCTCCACCGTAGAAAGCTTCGGGGGCCCTGGAGGACATTGTCAAGTCTTGAGGATAGGACGGGAGGAAGTGAAGGGTGGGCTGGAGTAGACTGTGAGAGAGAGCACTTTACTGAAAACATCAGAAGTGGTAATTACAGTGTCAGCATCGCTCCGACACACTGCTTGAGTTCAAGGATTAGGCCAAGTGTTTGTCTCAGGAATGTTACAGTTAGAAATCTGGCAACATCATTAACTCTGAAAGAACTCCAATCTGGGGTCAGAGGTGGGTTTGCTTTTCTGCTCAGTTGCTTACTTGCTATGTGAACTTGATCAAGTTAGTTAATCTCTGACCTTCAGCCTCCTCACCTGTGAAATGGGTATAAAACACCTACTTCACAGGCTTTCTGTGGCCATGAAATGAGCTGAGATACGTAAAGCGTGTGGTCAGTGACTAGCACAGATACAGCACCTACAGTGGTGATCTGCAATCCAGAAGGTCCTGAGAGGTCAGAAACTGAGGAAGCTGGTGTCGTAGACTGAATTGTGCTCCTCCCACCCCCACCCCCACCCCAACTATGTATCAACTTGGCTAGGCCATGATTCCCAGTATAGTATAATTACCTACCTTTTTGTCACCCCATGTGACTTTCCTATGCTTTGGAAACCCAAGTGGTAGATTGGTGCTATGGTGCTAACTCAAAGATTGGCAGTTTGAATCAACCAGAAACTGCTTGGAAATTCTATGGAGCACTTCTGCTCTGTCCTGTAGGGTCTCTGTGAGTTGGAATGGACAGCAGTGGGGGGTGATGTTAATGAGATGGAAACAGCAGCAGCTGTGTTAATGAGGCAGGACTCAGTCTACCAGATTAGGTTGTGTTTCAAGTCAACCTCTTTCGAGATACAAAAGAGAGAAGCAAGCACAGAGATGAAGGGTTATCATGCGGTTGGTGTTGTTGTTAGGTGCTGTCGAGTCGGTTCCAACTCCTGGCTACCCTGTGCACAACAGAACAAAACACTGCCTGGTCTCATGCCATGTCCACAATCCTTTGTATGCTTGAACTGATTGCTGTGGCCACTGTGTGAATCCATCTTGTGGAACAAGGATCTTCCTCTTTTTTGCTGATGTTCCCACTCTACCAAGCATGATGTCCTTTTCCAGGGACTGATCCTTCCTGACAACATATCCAAAGTATGTGAGATGCAGTCTTGCCATCTTTGCTTCCAAGAAGCACTCTGGTTGTACTTCTTCCAGGACAGATCTGTTGGTTCTTTTGGCGGTCTGTGGTACACTCAGCATTCTTCTCTAACACCACAATTCGAAGACATCAGTTCTTCTGTCTTCTTTGTTCACTGTCCAACTTTTGCATGCCTACAATGCAAATAAAAATACCACGGCTTGGATCGAGCTCACTTTAGTCTTCAAGGTGACATCTTTCGATACTTTAAAGAGATCCTTTGCAGCAGACTTTCCCAACATACCACCAAGAAACAAGAGCCAGGAGAATAGCACGTCCTTTGAACCTACGATCAGAGAACTGAGAAGTTCCTTGACTGGGGAAAATTGATGACAAGGACCTTTCCTTACAGCCAGCAGAGAAAGAAAGGCTGCTCCTGGAGCTAGCACCCTGAGTTTGGACTTCTAGCCTCCTAGACTATAAACGATTACATTTCTCTTTGTTAAAGTCACCCACTTATGACATTTTTGTTACGACAGCACCAGATAACCAAGACAGCTGGTCAGATGGCAAACAGATTGTCCCAGTGCCATGAGGTGAAAAAGATAAAAAGATGCCTTCTGACCCCTGAGCTAAGTTTCTTTCCATCCCACTCTCATGGTCTCTGTGAGGCTCCAGGCATTGCTGTTCACTGAGCAGTGTGTGTAGCACACCTGGGGACACAGGGAGCTGTCGTGGATTCATAGTGTGTGGGGCTACTTCCACATCCTCTATTATAAGATTTCATAACTGCAGGCTAACACCTTCTAGATCATTCTGCCTTGGTTGGGGGCTGGGTCCAATGAGTGAGCGGCTTAAGCCTGCCCGACAGTGTGAAGATTATTGTTGTCGTAAGCCGCCTTTGTGTCTGGGGACCCACTCAAGGTGACTCCATGCATTACGGAATGAAACATGACGTGGTCCTGTGCCATTCTCATGACTGTTGTAATCCATAAGGTTTTCATCGACTGTTTTTCGGAAGTAGATCAGCAGGCCTTTCTTCCTAGTCCATCTTAGTCTTGAAGCTCCACTGAATCTATTTTAGTACTGTAATAACATACACGCCTCCACGGACAGTTAGCCGGTGGCTGTGTGTGAGCTGCATTGGTCGAGAGTATGACCTGGACCTCCTGCGTGGAAGGTGAGAACTTGACCACTGAACCACCCATCCCCCCATAGTATGAACATGGCCCTGGTTATTCCTGCTGCGTCAAATGAAAAGGCCTGGTGGTCTTAGAAACAGAAGTGGGTGGTGCTCTTTGAAAAGAAAGAATTATTATTATGAAAAGAAATACAGGTTTTCTGTAGGAAAAAAAATAAACTACAGATACTATAGTGAAAGAGGGAAAAAAATCACCTGTAGTCCTTGTCATGGATTGAACTGTATCTCCCTAAAATGTGTGTGGCAATTTTGTTGGGCCATGATTCCTGGTATCATGCACCTCATAAGCTCCCAGTCCAGGGGAAGACTGATGACAAGGACCTTCTTCTAGAGCCAACAGAGAAAGCCTTCCCCTAGCTTTGATGCCCTGAAGGAGGATTTGTAGTGTACTGGACCGGAACAGAATAAAATTACTCCTTTTAACGCCATCCACTTGTGGTATTTTTGTTATAGCAGCACTAGATGACTAAGGCAGTCCCGTACCTGTAATACCTGCAACAGAGTGACAGCAAGCTCAGTTTTCTTCCAGGCTCTTTTCTGTGCTCGCTTGTTCACTCACTCTCTGTAGCATACTGCAATGGTTAAAACGCAGATTCTTGAGCCAGTCTGGGTTGAAAATCTGGCTCTGTCATTCCCACAGTATATCACCTTGGGTAGGTGACTTAACTTTTCTCCCTTTATTTCCTCTTCTGTAAAACAGGCTGTCATGATAGTGCCTTCCTCAGAGGGTGGTTGCTGGAAGCAAACAAGTTGATCCATGTAAAGCATGTACCTGGGAGGAGGTGATCATCTTAGTGGAGTCTCTTTCAGTAACAAACCAAGCCCACTGTGGTCAAGTCAATTCTCATGTACAGCAACCCTATAAGACAGAATAGAACTGCCCCATAGAGTTTCTAAGGAGTGTCTAGTGGTTTCAAACTGTCAACCTTTTAGTTAGCAGCTGTACCACTTAGCCACCATGCCATCAAGGTTCCTATTAAGATATGTATCATGATATTATGAAATTATATGGATTTGAGCTGCTGACTGTGTAGCAGTCATAGCACTTAACTACTATACCACCAGGCTTTCCTCTAGAACTAAAAAAAAAAACACCAAAAAAACCACTGCTATTGAGTCAATTCTGACTCATAGCAACCCTATAGACAGAGTAGAACTGCCCCATAGAGTTTTCAAGGAGCACCAGTGGATTTGAACTGCCGATCTTCTGGTTCACAGCCATAGCACTTAACCACTACACCACCAGAGTTTCCAGTGACCCTATAAAGCCAAACCAAATCCACTGCTGTTGAGTCAATTCCAACTCACAGCAACCCTATAGGACAGAGTAGAACAGCCCCATAGAGTTTCCAATGAATTCCTGGCAGATTCAAACTGGCGACCGTTTGGTCAGCAGATATAGCACCTAGCCACTATACCACTGTGGTTTCTTATTTAAGGTGACCCTATCAGGAGTCGGATCTGACTTGACAGCACTTGGTTTGGCTTATCAGGTCTCCTGGGAAACCCTAGTGGCATAGTGGGTTAAGTGCTTGCTATATCTGCCAACCAAAAGGTCAGCAATTCAAATCCACCAGGTGTTTGCTGAACTCTATGGGGCAGTTCTACTCTGACCTCTAGGGCTCGGTGGCTTGGGTTTGGTTTGGGGTTTTTATAAGGTCTCCTTAAATTGCTGACCCAGACACAGTCTCAGTCAGGCTGAGCCCTGTTTATGTCCTGGCTCAGCATATCAAGACAAAAATGGTTATAATGGTGTCTTCATCTTCAGAATGGTCTGGTAGAAGTTAACCTACAAGTCTCCAGCTGGATTCCTGGTGATGTTCTTAGAACAGCTTTACAGGAGGGGGGATTATGATTCAGCAGGAATTGAAGGGGTCTGCATGAGGTCACCATGCAAATGAGGGGGACATCATGATTGCTGAGAAACAGACACCGCAGCTCCCTGGGTCACTCCTTAGGCTTGGATCGTGCTTTTCTATACTACATTGGAGACTCAGGCTTATATGGAACAAGCATTTAGGTCAAAATTCGGGAGAAAATTCTCAGAAACAAGCTTCTCATGGAAAAGCTCCAATTCTCCTTGTGTATTTGTGTGTGTGTGTGTGTGTGTGTGTATGTGAGTGCACTTGCGTGTGTATGTGTTACCATTTTGGTGTTAATGAGCATCCTTTGGTGGGTTTCAAACATGCTGAGAGCGAAAAATAATCATTTTGAACCAGACTGGGCTGGGTAGTGTTGTAAATCAGGAAGAACACAGAGTCCAGCTTTGAGTGTGTAAGTGTGTGTCTATGTGAATGTGTGTCTGTATGTGTGGGCATGTGTGTGTGTGAGAGTGTGTATGCATGAGTGCGTATGCATGAGTGCGTGTACGGATGTATGAGTGTGCATGACTGGGCGTGTGTGTCTCTGTGTGTGAGGACAGCGTATGTACAGAGCAGGCGTCAGTGTGAGAGCCTCTCTTGGTGAGCGGGAGGCGCAGATGTGAGCCCACAGGAGGGAGCTGGTTTTGATGAAATATTGGCTAGTGCTCCAGGCACCGAAGGAGAAGAGGCTCTGGTCAGGGAACTGTTCTGCATTAGAATTTTTAATAGATTAGCGTATCTGCTCCTTGATCTTCAAGGGCATTTGGGGAGCTGAGGATGAGGCATTTTTGCCTTGATTTTTACAGCGAGAGGAAAGCTCTGGAATGGTATTCTCAGCCTTTGCCTTGCCCAGCCCAAGGCGGTGAGAGCTTGCTATTCACACCCCGACTCGGGTCATTTGGAGGAGGCTGACGGTGCCCAGGAATGCTGACATGTTTCAGAAAATCACACAAGAAAGAGCCCACTCAGATTTCTAAGGGGAGTTGCTGTCGGCCCCATCCCAAGCTGGATTTTAGCATTGGATGTGATTGTCGTGGCTTCCCCTTCAGTGCAGAAGCCCCAGATCCATATTCATTTTATCTGTCTGCCAGACTTCCTCTCTCCCTGTCCATCTGTCTGTCTGTCTGACTGGCTCTACCCTGCTCTCGGAGGTAAAGAGTACTCACTATCATAAGAAGGGGAGAATGCCAGAATGTTCCAGATGAGCTGCTACCAGTGATGTTGCTTTAAACTCCAATGAGCTGAAGCGGCCGGGAAAGAGAGAGCACGGGGTGAAGTCTGGTTTGAGGTCTTGGCGCGCTGGGGAGATGATTCATATAACGTGAGCCCCTCGGGGGCCTTGGTTAAACCACAGCCTAGCACCCCCAGCTGAACGGGGACTCAAAAGTCCAGCCAAGAAGTGGGACTGGTCTTGTCTCCGCGACCAATCAGTGGGTTAGAGGCAAAGGACAGGGGAGGGGTGCATCTTTCACTGGAAAAATTACCTGCTGGGAAAGAAGGAATGGTGTCATGTGTATAGCTGGGAAGTCCGGCCAGGGAGGACCTGACTCTCACATTGCGAACCTGTTGTCAGGAGCCAGAAGCAACTTTTATTGCCTGAGGGTCCTGAGGGTCCTGGCGGGAGTGGCTCTGGCCTTGCTCTGGAAGGGCGTGATGATGGACGGAGAGGGATTTGTGAGCTGGGCCTCGGGATGCAGGCTGAAAGTATGGAAGAGGGAAGCTGGGGTGGGCTTGACTGTCTTCAGACTCCAGCTTCTATGGCCTGAGGGAGAAACAGAGGAGAGAGCAGCTGTCCTGTTTCTTCTCCAGCCAAAGGCAATGGGGTCTCTATTACCCCTGCTTTGGCTTTTGTGTGATGTTTAACATGGTTGGCCACCCTATCTGCATCCATCACTTCAACTTCTTAAAACTTTCCTCCTTTTTCCTGGAAGCTTCTTCTGCTTCACTGATTGCCTTCATTTCTTTTTATCTGGAAACTGTGTGATCATTTTTCCCTAAAGGAAGCCCCTTCCCTAGTGGTTGGTTAATGTACGTTTGGGTCAGGAAATTGGAAAGCATGTGATCCAGGTCTGGTCAAGGTGATCAGGTTAAGGACAGGCCTGTCAGCCAAGTGGATGCAATCAGAGCCCAACTGGGAACTCCACTTGGAAAGTTCTGTTGGCACATTGGGTAAGAAGTTCTCTTTCATTTGAGGTTAATGAGAGGAGAGGATAGAAGCCTGAACTTCCAGGCATTACTATGATGAAAACTTCTGAGAGGGAAGTTACTGGGAAGGAAAGTGGAGCTAAGAGATGGGTAGAGAACAACCAGGTATAATAGCTGTGAAAGCCTGGTGGCCTAGTGGTGAAGTGCCACAGTTGCTAACGAAAGTCTGCAGCTCAAATCCATCAGATGCTTCGTGGAAGCTCTGGGGCAGTTCTGCTTTGTCCCCTAGGGTCACTATGATCAGAATTGACTTGACAGCAGTGGGTTTTGGGGGGATTTGGAGATCAGGATCTACCCCCGGACTCTTCAGTTGTGCTAACCCAATAATTTCACCCTTTTGTCTTGACCTAGTGTGAATTTTTCTGCTATCTGTGGTTGACAGTGTTATGTCTACGTGTTAGGCAATACCCTACTTCATCTTTGCTGTATGGGGTCCCCTGTCCCCTTTCTGCTACTGATCTATGACTTTGTCTTAGTTGAGTCTTCAGCTTTCTGTGTCTTCTCCTCTTTCTTTCTCAGACTTTCTATTCACCCTGTGGTGTCACCTCTAATCTCTGTGAGAATGACTCTCATGTTCACATTCGTGTTTTTAACTTAGGTCTCATTGACTATTCCTTCTTGCTTTCATATTGCATTGTCTACCAAGTCTGCAAATTTTTCCCCTGTGTATTTTTTTCCCCTCCCTTCTCCCTGCTACCATTCTGGTCTAAGCTCACATGTGATCATCTCAAACCCATTTCAAATTATTCTACTCATCCATTTTATTTTACTTCCACAGATGCTTCTTTCACCGTACAGCTCTCTGTCTTAGTTATTTCTTGCTGCTAAAACAGAAAAACCACTTATGGGTGGCTTTAAAGAACAGAATTTTTTTTCTCATCTTTTTGGATGTTAACATTTCAAATCAGGGTCTTTGCCATGTCAGATCTTTCTGCGTACCTCTCCCCTAGTTTATGGTGTCTTCTGGCCACCCTTGGTGTTCCTTTGCTTGTAGATGGCTCCTCACATGATATATGTTTGCCCCCTGTGTGTGTTTCTGTGTCTCTTCTGCTCTTTTTCTAACTGAAAAGTGGTTAGGTTTAGGACTCACTCTGATGTGGCTTCATTAGCATAACAAAGAAAAGTCATCACATGCACTGGTACAGCAGCCAGGATGCCACTGCGTATGGGATGACAATTAATCAGTAACCATTGCCTTAAAAAACTAGGATTCCTCACCGTTTCTGGTTTTTATGCCCCTCAAATATCAGAATTTCATGAGGCATGAGAAGTCACAGAACCGTCTTTCAGGAACACCAAATTTATTCCGTGATTTCTTGGGGCATATGCAGTTAAGTATTTAAACTTAACTAGAAAGTATTTGAACTAGAAAGCAATTACAATTATCTTTATATTAAAACAGCTAAGTCTTTTGTAAAGCAGAATGCTTATGAGTTTTGAAGACTGAACACAGAATTCAAAGTAATTTTAAGATTCTTGAGTTCTACTCGAGCTGCCATCCCACAGTTCTGAGTTTCCTTTATCTCCACCACTGTGGAAAAAAGTTAGAGAAGCACCCGGATATTGAATGAGGTTCTTCATTGGGTGTCTGTCTCAAATGACTCTCTCTTTCCTACCCTCCTTCTTGTCTGCTAGTCTCCTTCCCAGGCCAGCTTCATGCTACCCTCTCATCTTCCAAATTATCTTCTCTCTTCTCTCCATCATCCCAAATCATCTGCTTCTTTCGGGCTTAGTCATCAGCTCACAGTGGTCTCTCACTTCTTACCTTGCCTGGCCTCTGAAATCCAGACCAATAAATGGATTATGTGCCGGACCTGAGTCACTCCCTTGCTCCAGCCCCTCAAATGGCTCCCTCTTGTTGGGCTGTGGAATGAATCCCTAGCACGGCACACCAGCCCTTGCTCAGTCTGGTCCCTGCTTGACACTTCAGTCTCAACTTCCCACTTGTATTCCTATTTTTGCTATCCAAACTTCAAGATCCGCTGTAGTGCCCCCGAAAGCATACTGTTCTTTCTCATCTCTGCCTTGGGAGATGACGTCCTCCCAACTCACCTCCTTTGCTTTACTCACTAGGCTCATATGAGGCGTAATACCTCACCAGCCATAGCTCCCCTAGCTCCCTGAGTAGCGCTTCTTGGCATCAGTTCCAAAAATATGCTTACTTATCTCTCTGTTCGTGAGATTACGAGGTCCTAAAATGAATGAAATAATCATCTTGGTTTTCTCTACTAATGTTTCTTGAAAGAAAAAACGAATGACCAGGAGGTATTGGAAGACATGGGATTCAGTGTCCCTGCTCCCTAGTTGTGTGATCTTGAGAGACTCACTTGACGTGTATGAGCCAGTGTATTATATTCTAGTGAAGTCTATCTTACAGGCACAAATATTATGTCTCTATTTTCCTGAGGTCCTGATGGGAATATCAGCAGTCACACAGATTGAAGCCAAAGACTGCTTGTGGAACAAAGATCACAAAGAACACGGATCAGTAGAGAAGCAGGATCGTGGTTGCCTCCTCTGCTCCTGGATGGTATGCCTTACCTAGAAAAGTATCCACACGCTTCCGATTGGTTTAGGAGCTCTGGGCGAAGGTCGGCAAGGGTCGCAATTTTGGATGACATGGTGTATTTTCACAGATATTGTTCTGTCCAAACCCACAGGGAAGCTGTCAGTTACGTTTTTAAATTCCAAGAGCTTTTACTTATTTCTTGCTAATTCTTTATACAAGTACCCTGTTTTTGTTTCATGGATGCAGAATTTTCTCTTATATCTCTTACAATATTAATTATTCCTTTTTGACATTTATTCTAGTCTGTGTGTTGTCTCTGTTTCCTTTTAGTTTTTTTTTTTTTCCTCTCATGTTAGTGTCTTTCCTCAGTTGCCAAGATTAGGAACCATGTACACTTGCTTGCATTTAAGAATTTGGAACCAAAAGTTAATTGGAAAACCTGTGTGCATGTATGTGACTATAAGACAATGGATATTACCAAATTATTATCAGGAAATTTATTTGATGGGAGCCCCACACAAATCTTTTCTGTTGGATTTTTTAGTTTCTGCTAAATTATATCTTGCAATCTCCTGTCTTAGGTAGGGCGAACAAAGCGGGGAAGAGGATTGAGAAGAGGGCTGTCTTAGCGATCTAGTGCTGCTGTAACAGAAATACTACAAGTGGATGGCTTTAGCAGCCAGAAATTTATTTTCTCACAGTCTAGTAGGCTAGAATTCCAAATCCATTGGGTCGGTTCCGGAGGAAGGCTGACTGTCAGCTCTGGAGGAAAGTTCTTGTCATCAAACTTCTCCTGGACCAGAAGCTTCTCCACAAAGGAACACCAGGTCCAAAGGAAGTGCTCTGTTTCTAGCACATCTTTCTTTGTGGTGTGAGATCCTCACTCTGCTTGTTTCTGTTTCCTTTGACCTCTTGTAGGATAAAAGGTGGTGCAGGCCACACGTCAAGGAAACTCCCTTTACTTTGAATCAGGGATGTGACCTTAGGAAGGGTGCTATAGTCCTACCAGAATCCTCATTCGCATAAAATTACAATCACAAAATAGAAGACAATCATACAATACTGGTGATTATGGCCTGGCTAACTGGATGCCTTTTGGGCACAAAATTCAGTCCAGGACAAGCGGGTTCAAAATTCTCTTAGTCTTTCTGTTTTCAGTCTGTCATTTCACCCTGAATCTGACTTTTCTCATGCTTCTGATTTCAGAGGCCCTCCTATCTTCTGCTGAGAGTAGTGAAGGTCAGTTACTTGAAACCATTGGGTTGGATGAGGGGATGGGGCTTATGATTTTTGCCCTTTGAAGATTATCTACTTTTTTCCTTTGCAAACTTCTAGAATTTTTTCTTCGTCTTTGATGTTCACAATGTCATTTTAATGTGTAAAAGGATTAATTTTTTTCTCATCTGTCTTGTTTTCTTGTTTGAGACTTTCTTAGTTCTTTCAATTTGTTAATTGTGAGACATTCGTTATTATTTCTTTGCACTTTTTCTCTGCAATGACAGTTAACTTTTATTTTATTTTTAACCTCTCCTTCTTAGATGACTATTGTCCAGACGTAGGCACTTCGAGTTTTATCCTTTATAAAAGGTTTTCTGTAATATTTTCTATCTCTTCCTACTCTGTTCTGTGAGAGTTCCTCATATTTCAGCACAGTAATTGATTTATTATTCTTCTATTTAATGATGTTCCCTATTTCGACTGTTACATTTTTCCCACTTAAATCATCAGTATTTTGTTCCTTTTGATTTCTTGTTTCTTTGATTTACTAACATATTGTTTTATGTCTTTGAGGACATTTATAAATTTGCTTCACGGAATATAGATTTTTAGTTTGTTATCTTTCCTTTCTAGTAACTGAACTTTCTGGGCACTAGGCTTTGGGCTTCTAAACTCAGGTTCCTTTAGGGGGTATCAGCTACCATGTCTAATTGTCTGTATTGATCAAGGGGCCGTAGAAGAAAGATGGGCTGAGCCCCAAGGCAGAGGGTTCCAAGTCCCACAGAACTGTAGGCATCCACCCCCCATTTTTCTCCTTCATTAGATCAGAACTTTGGTCAGAATTTTCCTTCAAATGTTATGCAAGAAGCATGCTGGGTAGGAAAGAATTTCTTTTAGATCAGTTTTTTAAACTCTGGATGACAACTCATGAATTCATTTAGTGAATGAGCTTATATTAAAAAGAAAGGGAAAAAAAAAGAAATAAAACAGAAGAGAATAGGGTAAAAAATACAGAGGGCATCATACCAGGTATGCATACTGTTTTGTGAAACTTTTATTCATAGAGGGCTTTGTGTATATCAGGCCACCATGTGAAACGTATTTCTTACTGTAAGTAGAAGGGCACTGCTTGAGACTGTGACCCTCCGATCCTGAGAGCTTGCAGGGGAGGGGCGTGACGAAGCTGAAGGATGAAGGGGCAAAGCCAATTGAGCAGTCTGCTTTTGTTTCACCAACTCTTTGTTCTGCAGGGTTTGGGCATTTCCTGTTTTCCCTGTCCACACCTTCCATCTGACTAGTGCTGTTTCTTTCTCATAGGGTTGATGGGGCAGGAGGAGCCCTGGTGGCACAGTGGTTAACAGCTTGGCTGCTAACCAAAAGGTCAGCAGTTCAAATCCACCAGCCACTCCTTGGAAAGCCTATGGGGCGATTATGCTGTGTCCTATAGGGTTACCGTGAGTAATAATTGACATGAGAGCAATGAGTTTGGTTTGGTTACAGATTATAGCTCAAGAAATTATCCTCTAAAGGTACCATGGGCAAGGGCAAGGGCAAGAGCACGACTTTAGAGTGTTCCTTCACTTGTCCTCTGTCACTGAACCTAGTACCTCCTACCCCAGGTCGATCTCTCACCGTGTATTTAGTCTACTGAAGGGTTCCCATGGTTTTTGTGTTTAGTCCTCACATCCAACCTGCCTTCTCTTTGCTACGATTCTTCCAGGTTGATACTCAGGAGAAAGTGAACAGCCCGGGTTTGTTTTCATCTGTCAGGAAGCAGACACCTTCTCTGTGATCTAAGCTAGGAGCTGTCAGGGTGTCAGCCATGCCCCACGTGTCCTAGGCATTGGCTGCTTTTACCCTCTCTCAGCCCTGACCCAGCACCCCCTACCTCAGTACACCCTCATGCTGGATTTCTCACTCTTCCCACATCAACTGTCTATTTTGACTTTTGCCTTTGCCTGTGATCATCAGAAACCTCAGGCCCCAGCCAGCAGGGAAATCTATAGCTAAACAGGTACATTGTTGAAACCCTAACAGGTCCACCCTGGTTAATGGCTCTGAAAATATGGAAGAGGTGACAACGACTAAATCTGTTAGGCTCCACATTGTGGGCCTGCAAAGATGGACTTGTAGGACCTGTTTACTTTGAGGGGAATTTTACTTTTTTCTTTTCATTTTATAGTTTTGTTTCAAATGCTAGTCTCATGTAATGTAGATTCATTATCTAGAGAATGGCTTGGATACTTGGATAATCATCTTCTAAATAGGTTTCCTCCGCCCCTTTCCTATTATGATTTTTGGAACTTGGCCAATGACAATGCAACAGGCAGGCGACAGACTGAGAATCAAAGCAAACAGCACTGGGTTGTATTAGTAAATTAGCCTATATTAGATGCAGGTGGGATTCTTCAACTTCCTGGCCTCGAAAACTGCTTTTAATAAAACAGCACAAGGAAGGAGGAACTGCTTTTGGAGAAGTGGTATCATGGAATTTGGGGACAGCTCCATGGTCAGGGCAGTTACCCAGGTACCAGCTGTGTGCGACCAGAGGAACTGGGCCCTTGTCTTACAAGGACAGATAAAACCACTGGTCCTGATTCTTTATTTCTCTGTAGCAGCATTGTGCCTACACACCTTGGCATGGCCACATGGTGGGTGGAGCGTAATTCTCCACCCTTGGGCTTTAGGCTTGGCCATGTGATTTGCTTTGGCCAGTGGGAAGCTAGTAGATGTGACTTGCATAGACACTTGAAATACACTTGAGAAATTGGGCTTGCCCTTTTGTGCTCCTGCCTTCTGTCATGGGAAGAACATACCTCAGGTATGTGATGGTGCAGGGAAGATGAGGGACACATGGAAATGATGTGTACCAGCCCATGGGTTGGTGTAGAACCCAGCTGAGCCTGGGCTATGACAGTCACACTCCTGTCTACACACAGATGTGTAAGCACATGAAAATAAAAAGACCCACCAGGCTTCTTGTTGATTTCCACCGAGGTTTGGTGCTTGCTGCGCAGCAACCTGACGGATGCAGTCCCCTCACCCAGCTGCCCTGTTCCTTTCTAGGTTGAGACCTGACTTTTAAGAAATGAATGTGCTCTTAATGTCTTCCATGGCAAGATGATCAACCCGAAGGGTAGTGCTGCCTTCTCCAAGGCAGGGGCTCTTGAGGTGTGTGCAGAGGCACCGTCTCCAATACTGCTGAGGTAACACAAGAGTTGAAGGGGAGGTCTTAGTGAAGGGCATGGGAAAAAACAATTCAAAATGTTGCTGACAGTGGGAGGCCAAAGTGCAGGCCTTTAAGAGATTTTAATGTGCTAAGAAAAAGGAAAAACAACAAATGCCTTGAAAGCTCTTATGGTCACAGTTTAGTTAAGAATGAGCAGAAGTCTGCTTTGCCCCAACTGATGTTACTTCCGGTTCAATGCTGGCTGTTTCAGTGATTTTATTTGACTGATATCAGGTTTTATACTTCAATATTTAACACAGAGATGCATATGTAGGAGGTGCTCAATAAATGGACTTGTAATTGACAGATTATCAACAAATCTAGACCTAATCACAGCACTGCCATTAATTAATTACACGCTCCCCCATCTAAAAGTTTAACCTCTCAGTTCTCTCATGTAGAGATGAGTAACAAACCATTTAACCTTCACAGTTGTTGGGAGAGGAGGAGCAGATGAAAGTGGGACAAGTCTGCAGTGCCCAGAAGTCATGGGATGTTAGAATTTCCCCATAGGTACTGCTGTATTAAGGAGTCCTGTTAAGCAGTGATTAAGAGTTGCAGCTGCTAACTAAAAGGCTGGCAGTTCTAATCCACCAGCTACTCCTTGGAAACCCTATTGGGCAGTTCTAGTTTGTCCTCAAGGGATGCTGTGAGTTGGAATTGATTCAATGGTAATGGAATAGGTAGAGCAACAGTTAAACACTTGGCTACTAACCGAAAGGTTGGCAGTTTGAACTCATCCAGTGACTCCACAGGAGAAAGACTGGTGATCTGCTTCCATGCAGATTATAATTAAGGTTTTGTAGGCTTGAATCCGTCACTTGGGGTCTCTATGAGTTGGAATTGAATCAACGACACTCAGTAACAACTGCCGTATTGAGGACTTAGTAGTTGTGGAGCACATAAGAATAATAAATCAGCGGTGAAGGTAATTCAGGGCAAAGCTCAATCTTAAAGGGTCGTAATGAGATATTTTTTGTGGCCTCCACAAGAAAATGGGCCAAGGAGGTAACAGCAGTTGCTCTGTCCTGTGCCACATTAATTTATGAGGTCAAATGAGGCCCTGTGTTCATAGGTCCACAAATAACATCAAACTTTTTAGTATGCCCTAAACTTCATACATGAGAGTCCTGATTTGACCTGCAATTAATTTTTTTAATGAAGTCATGACTTCAAGTAGCTATATTATGGGACGAAAACCAGCAACATCTCTGATCACGGGCTGTGTGGCTTCTTAAAGATCTCCAGTGACATGGAGTCTTTATTTATGAAAAGTCTGGTTCATTGTATTAGTAGCAAAGACTTACATAAGTGCTTATAATTTACCAGGCACTACTTACATTAACTCATGTATTCTTCTTAGCAATCCTATGAGAAAGCTGCTCATAATGTCCCCATTTTGTAGATGGGGAAACTGAGGCACAGAGAGAATTTTTTTTTTTTTAATAATCTGTCTAAGATTACAGAGTCAATATGTGGCAGAGACAGAATGAAAATCCAGGTTGGTTGCAGAGTTTGTGCTTTTGTCTTTTATGCGTGTGATGTAGGGCACTTCTCATGGTTGTCAGTTTGTTCTTGTAGAGAGCAGAAACTTGCAGCCTTGATCTCAGCTCTGGAAACCCTGGTGGCATAGTGGTTAAATGTTATGGTTGCTAACCAAAACATTGGCAGTTTAAATTTACCAGGGGCTCCATAGAAACTCTACGGGGCCGTTCTACTCTGTCTACAGAATTGCTATGAGTTGGAATCGACTCAGCAGGTGGGTTTGGTTTGATTTTTCTCTCAACAAAAGGTTCTTATTTTTCACTACTAAGGACAGCCTCTCTGTTCCATTTATGTCACCAGAGTCTTCACTCTTTCAGGCACCCTCCTCTGAACATTCTCTATTAATATCACCATTAACTAACCACAGTTCTCTCGAACCAAGGCAGATCTTCAAATACAGGCTGATTGGATTAGAAAATGGTGGCATTATCACTTTCCCTAATCTAAATATTACATTGATTTTAGTTTTTAGAACTTGCATTACACTAATGATCACATATTAAACTTGTGGTCAACTAATAGTCCTAATCGTTCACACTCATAGCTATTAAGCAGGTATCCCCACGTCCATACAGTTGATTCTTTTAGCCTAAGATAATGGACTTGGCATTCGCCTCTAATCATTTTGTTGTTTTTCCCTCAACACTTTTGACTATCAAAAGTATTTGACTCTTGAATCTGTAATTCATGGCCGTATGTTGTGCATGTGGATGACTCCATTGGAGTGTATTGGGAGAAGCCAGTCTTCCGCTAGGGCTCTCATGTTTACCTAGTACAGCATGACTGAAGGGAAGCAGGTACTCTGGTTTTAATTATATGAAAATTTCAGGCAATAGTTATGGATATGTGTATACATATAATTTGTGTATATACTGTATTCCAGTCTTAAAACTTGATTTGTTCATTTTTTTCTCTGATTTTTATAAGTGCCGTAATTGTTTCCTACCTCTTTTTGTGTGTCTCCAAAATTGGATGCTGAAATGTGTTCATTGAAAGGCCATACCTTGCTTCAAGCTCATCTGCTCAAGGTGAGCGCTGTTTGGTCTCCTTCTCTGTGACTTCCTGCAGAGATGCCACCAAGTTAAGAATTCTAAGCTGTTCACCCTTATGGAAATCTGAGAAGATTCTCCTTTATGAGAAACATTGTTCTGTAGCCTGGAAGAAAAAGGAAGACTACACAGGTATTCTTTGCAGTGAACCAAGGACTCTAGAATTATCTTCAGACAGTGGCTTCGAGGCCTTATTAGTGGATGACCTTTGGTTTTTTCTTTTTTTGTGTGTGAAATTTTGGGGCTCCCTCCTGCTGTATCATGCACTCCACGTCTTGGTGTCCCAGTCATCAGCTGTTACTTCAGCTTTTGCTGATGTGGGAAATGTGTTGGCTCCTCCTGACTGCGAAGCTTTTACAATGTTGTTGTTGTGCTGTTGTTAGGTACTGTTTAGTTGAGCTCTGACTCATGGTGACCCTGCACTGCAGAATGAAACCTACCTGGTCCCGCGTTCTCCCCACGACGAGCTGTGGGTTTTGGACTGTTAGGATCCGTAGGGTTTTTTCATTGGCTTATTTTTGGCAGTAGATCACCAGGTAGTCCTCCTGGCCTGTCTTAGGCTGGTAGCCTTGCTGAAACCTGTTCAGAATCGTAGCAACACACAAACCTCCACTGCAGATGAGTAGATGCTGCTTTTTGAGCTATATTGGTTGGAAATTGAATCTAGGTCTCCTGCATGGAAAGCACAATTTCTACCTCTGGACCACCAGTGCCTCACCAGTTTTTATAATAAAACAAACAGAATAATAACAAAACCAAACCCAAAACTAAACCTACTGCCATCAAGCAGAACTGCTCCTAAGGAGCCTGTGGTAGGCTTGAACTGCCAACGTTTTGGTTAGCAGCTACACCTCTTAACCACCTCACCACGAGAGTTTCCAGTTTCTATAACAGGCTCTGATAAAGTTGCATCTCTTTATATTTATTTACAGTACTCTCCGTTGGAGTAATTAGAATCCATTTTCCCAGGGCTAGATTGAGAATGTTTCATTAAGAGCATTTAGAGTTACACGTAGAAACATTCCCTCCTGTTGACAGGGGATAAGTAGCCCCGGAAATTCCAGCCACACCATCAGAGCCAAGATTCTTCTCAGTCTCTCTTCGGAAGCCCATTGGGTTCTAAGGCCGATGTTGTTGGTTGTTTTCTAGCAACCCTTATCCTTTTCTTCCTTCCTAACAAAACTTTTGATTTTCTAAAGATGTTCAACCACCCCCCCCCCCTGCAGCCCGAGAACGCAGGGGTGGTTAACTCCATGTGAGCGGTTGGTCTCAGTCTGTCCAAGCCGGGTATAATAGCATTACCTTTCTTCCTGGTCATTGCCCCTGGAGCCAGATTATTCGTCCAGAGGTGGGTGTGTACATAAAGTGGCTAAATAAGACTGAAGAGAAGGATATTTATCACTTGAAGGAGAGATTTTCTCTCTTGTTCAGTGAACGTGAATGAGAAAAAATATAACCCCAGAGGCTGCTGGCAGTCACCTTACAATCATGAAGGAAGCCAGCCAGAAAGCCACCCATATGCGGGAAGGTGCAGACAAGAGAATTTGAGAACCGCAGAGCGTGGGTCATGTTATGACCAGCGTTCCTGGTAAATGAGGTATATAATACTTTCGTTTCATGCCTCTTAGTACTTATGCCTAATTGACAAGTTCTAAAGAAGTGGAAGAAGTAGAACTGGAGGGCTCACTGGAAGCAGAGACAGTGAGATTGTGTCTTACATTCTTTGGACGTGTTGTCAGGAGGGATCAATCCCTGGAGAAGGACATCATGCATGGTGAAGGAGAGGGTCAGCCAAAAATAGACCCTCAATGAGATGGATTGACACAGTGGCTGCAACAACGGGCTTAAGCACGAGAATGATTGCGGGCGTGGTGCGGGACTGGGCAGGGTTTTGTGTTGTTGTGCGTGAGTCACTATGAGCTGGAACTGACAACAAAGGAAACAGGAGTCTTGTTGTCTGCCGGATGTGACAGAGCTTTTAAGGTGAGCTTACTTGTGAAAGACCCTCCAGCTTTAAATGTTGAAATGTGGGCTACACTTACATAGTGCAACTGACATGTTTGCTTTTTTAAGCCAAGACATCACTGGGGTCTCACGTGATTTATTCTTTACTGATTCAGTATTTTATTCCAGAAAAAGGAGAAAAGAATGATCACTTTGTAAACTGGTTATGTCTTCTTCTCCTTTTCCTTTTTTTTTTTTTAATGTTTTACTGTGTTTTAAGTGAAAGTTAAGAATATAAGACAATTTGCCACACAAACCCCTCCACACACAGCTATACAATTCTAGCTGCTCCTCCAACCCTGTGACAGTGTGTTCTTCCTTTCTGCCTTGTGCTTCCCGCATTCATTCAGCCAGCTCTTGTCACCTCTGCTCTGGCCACCCACTCGTCTTGCCTCTAGAGGAGATGCTTTGACAGCCTACTGTATATATTTAAAAGAAGAGCAACTCTTTTCCGCACCATTCTCTATCTTACAGTCCAGTCCAATCTTTGTCTGGAGAGTTGGCTTCGGTACTAGCTTCAGCTCTGGGCCAGCAGAAAGTTGAGGGGCCATGTCCTCAGGGGACCTTCAGGATGTCAGACTGTCAATCCTGGATTGGCTCTAGATCTGCACCCCCATTTTTCTCCCACCGTGTCAGGGACTTCACCCTGTGTTCCCTGTCAGGGTAGTCATTGGTAGTGGCTGGGCACCATCCAGTTCTTCTGGTCTCAAGGTGCTGACATAGTCTCCAAATCATATAGCACCTTTTGTCTCCCAGTCTCATATTTTCCTCATGTCTTTAATGTCCTTCGTTTTCCTCTGCTCCAGGTAGTTTGGGACAAATTGATGCCAGTTAGATGGCAGCTTTTAAGACCCCAGTTGCCACTCACCAAAATCAGATGCAGAATATTTTCTTTAAAAGAAACAAAATTTAGTTATGCCAGTTGACCTAGATGTCCCCTGAAACCATGGTCCCCAGACCCTCACCCCTGCTACTCAGTCCTTTGAAATGTTGGGTTTTATTTAGGAAACCTCGTAGCTGTTGGTATAGTCCAGCAGTGTTAATCTACTTTCTACGGCATACCGTCGCTCCTTTCACCTACTGCAATTCCTGTCTACTGTCTAATCTGTGAATAACACTCTCCCTCCTTGCCCACTGTTGTAACTGTCAAAGATTATTTTCCTCTGTGCTTAAACTTTTCTTGAGAACTTATAATAGTGGTCTCATACAGTATTTGTCCTTTTGTCAGTTTTTTTCCCCTAGCCTGTAGGTAGACTTTTTACCCTTTTGGTGAAGTCTTTGGATGAGCGTAATAAGTGTTTGATTTTGAAGATTTTCCATTTTTCTGTTTTCTCCTATGGTATCTGTGCATTGTTAGTAATATTTTGTGGTCTGTTTTTGCTGTGTATTAGGGCTTCCAGTATCATCTCTATTTTTACTTCCACAATCTTTATTGTTTTAGATTTATGTTTAGGTCTATGATTCATTTTGAGTTAGTTTCTGTTCATGGAGTGAGATATGGATTTCGTTTCTTTTTTTTTCAGATGGATATCCAGTTTTGCTAACACCATTTGTTGAAGAGACTGTTTTTCCCCCAGTTCAAGGGCTTTAGGCCCTTGTAAAATATGAACTGCTCATAGGTAGGTGATGTTGTAGCTTGATTCTCTGTTCTGTTCCATTGTCCCACTTTGTTCTTGAGTAATGCTTTACTGGGCTTCTTCCCATTCTGTATGAAGTTGGTGAATTATTTCTGTGTTTCATCAGAAAATGCCATTGGACTTTGTATTGGGACTGTGTTGTATCTACAGATTGCTTTGGTAGAACAGACATTTTCATGACGTTAACTCGTGCTATTCATGAGCAAAGTAGGTTTCTCCACTTATGTAGGTCTCTTTTCATTTCTGTGGGTAGAATCTTGTAATTTGCTTTGTATAGGTCTTTTACTCCTCTAGTTTGACTTATTCCTAAGTATTTTATTTTCCTAGGGGCTATTGTGAATGGTATTGATTTGGTGATTTCTTCTTTGTTGGTATAGGAAACCCTGGTGGCGTAGTGGTTAAGTGCTACAGCTTTGGCTGGCCGCTGTAATTCACCAGGTGGTCCTTGGAAACTCTATGGGGCAGTTCTACTCTTTTCCATAGGGTCATTATTGGAATCAACTCAGTGGCAGTGGGTTTGGCTTTGTTTTGTTGGTGTAAAGGAATCTAACCCATTTACATATGTTTATCTTATATCCTGACACCTTGGTGAACTCTTTATTAGTTCCGGTAGTTTTTTGTGGATTCTTTATGGTTTTCTGTGTATAAGATCATATCATCTACAAGTACAGATACTTTTACTTTTTTCTTACCAATTTGGATGAGTTTATTTCTTTATCCTGCCTGATTGCTCTGGCTAGAACTTCTAGCACTATGTTGAATAAAATAAAATGCTGACAGTGTGCATCATTGTCTGGTTCCCTTTCTCAAGGGAAATGATTTCAGATAAACTCCATTTAGGATGATGTTGGCTGCTGGCTTTTGACAGATGTTCCTTATTATGCTGAGGATTTTCCCTTGTATTCCTATTTGGCTGAGAGTTTTTTTTTTAGCATGATTGGGTGTTGGATTTTGTTAAATGCCTTTCCTGCATCAATTGATAAATTAAGTGATTCTTATCTTTTGTTTGATTTATGTGGTTAAGTACATTAATTATTTCTCTAATGTTCAATCATCTGGCATCCCTGGTATGAGTACTACTTCATTATGGTGAATTATTTTTTCGATATGTTGTTGAATTTCATTAGCTACAATTTTGTTGAGGATTTTTACATCTAAGTTCACGAGAGATATAGGTCTGTAATATTCCCTTTTTTTGTGCTATCTACACTTGGTTTTGGTATCAGGGTTATGCTGGCTTCATAGAGTAAATTTGGGAGCATTCCATCTTTTTCTATGCTATGAAATGCTTTTGGCAATAGTGAGTTAACTCGTCTCTAAAAGTTTGTTAGCATTTTCTAGCGAAGATATCCAGGCCAGGAGCTTTTGGTTGGGAGTTTATTACTTACTTTTTCTTTTCCTTTTTTTGTATAGATTTTTAAAATTTATTCTGCTTCTGTTTGTGTTATGTGAGGTAGGTAGTTTGCTTCTAGAAATTTGTACAATTCTTCTAGACTTTCATATTTATTAGAGTACAATTTTTCATAGCATTCCTTTATGATTATTTTAATTTCAGCTGGGTCAGTGGTGATATCACCCATCTCATTTCTTATTTGAGTTATTTGCTTCCTTTCTTATTTTTCTTTTGTTGGTTTGGACAATGGTTTATTGATTTTGTCTATCATAAAAAAACTAAAAACAGCTTTTGGTCTTTCAACTTTGAATTGTTTTCTATTCTCTAATTCATTTAGCTCTGCTCTAATTATTATTATTTGGTTTCTTCTGGTGTTTGAGGGGTTCTTTTGTTTCTCTTTTCCTGAATGTTTGAGTTGTAGGGTTAATTCTTTGATTTGTGCCCTTTCTTCTTTTTTGGAAGTGTGCATTTATTGTAATAAATTGACCCCCTGAGCACTGCTTTTGCTTTGTCCTATATGTTCTGGCATGATGTGTTTCCATTTTCATTTGATTTTATGAATTTCTTCACTCCATCTGTAAGCCAGATGTTTTTGAGAAAGACATTGTTCAGTTCCCATGTGTTTGATTTTTTACCCTTGCTTCTCCTGCTATTGATTTGAACTTTTCTGGTTTTATGGTCTCAGAAGATTGTTTGCAGTGTTTTGGTGCTTTGGATTTTGCCAAGACTTGTGTTACGGCCTAGTACGTGGTCTCTTCTGGAGAATGTTCTATGTGTGTTGGCATAGAAGGTGTTCTTGTGTGTTGTTGAGAGGAGTGTTCTGTAGACATCTATGAGATCAAGTTTGTTGATTGTGGCATTTAGATCTTCTATGTGTTTACTGAGTTTCTTTCTGGATGTTCTGTCCATCATCAAGAGTGGTGTGCTGAAGACTCTCTATTATTATGGAGCTATCTATCTCACTTTTCAATGCTGTTAGAGTTTGATGTGTTCAGAAGCCCCGCCACTGGGTGTGCTGCTTCACCACTGTGCCACGGCTCCACTTGGCTGACAGAAGCAGGTCCCTTTGTGGGTGTGGATTTAATTCTGGCCAAACTAGTTGCTTCCGGACCTGCTCTCCCCTTTCTGTCACACAGTCTGCTTTCTGTCCACCCTCTCCCCGAATATTAACAGCTCCTGGAATATCCTATATAATCCACTCAGTTATTTTTCTGGTTCTTTGTTGTTAGAGGACTCACAGGATATGTGTGTCTATTCTACCATCTTAGCCCCACTTCCAAGTTACTTCTTATAAGAACTTTCATAACCATAAGAAGATTACCAGTACTATACCAGTTTCTGTGTAGTTGACCCTGACTCATCATGATCCTGTTTTATCAGAGTACAACTGCACCCCATAGGGTTTTCAGTGGCTAATAGTCTCGGAGCAAACTGCAAGGACTTTCTTCCAAGGTACCTCTGGGTGGACTTAAACCTCCAGCATTTTGGCTAGCCATCAAGTGCCTTACCGTTGTCACCATCCCGGTGCAAGAACATTAAGAAATCCTAAAAAACACTCATTAATTTTATAAAACTGTCAAAATGGCAGTGGAATTTACTACCAATATAATTGGACATTTAGTTCCTTAGATATCTAGTTCATGTATGACTTAAAAAAATTAGGTAAGTAAAAGAAAGAGAGACAGAAAGTAATCGATGAATATATTATGACCTTCCATTTCTAGATTGCTATACTCAGGAGGGGTATTTGGGGTTCTACTCACAGAACTGAGAATATTCCTTGTAGTGTGTCATGTCTCTGGTGAGTTGGTAAAGATGGATAATTAGAGGGTTTCTTTATTGCAAAGGATTATTTCCTGTGTTTCTAATCAGCTTGCTTATAAGGAGGTGAATCACATACGGTGCAAGGTGCTTTGACACAGAATAAATTCATTCATGTCTTCATGCTAGTTATGATGGGTTTTTAGGTTTTAGACATCCATTCTCTTGCCTTTTTGGCAGCCTCATTTTAATGCTCAGTAACAGGTGACCAGGGGTTCCCTGAATCCCAAGTTCTCTTTGGTAGATGTAAACCTTCTTCAATATTTCTGACCTAGTTGTGGGGTAGTTTCTTTTTTGTCAATTCTTAGAAAGAATAAACTTTCCTAGATTCATTTCAGGGAACACATCTATAACCTTTGGGCTTTCTTTAAGAGATCTTATGAATTTGGAGTCTCTGTGTACACACATGCGTGAGCTTTTTATAAATCAGTAACAAACAACTTACGAGATGTGGTCACATACAATGGACTGCACATCCTTTTCATAAGTGAGAGATAATAAATCACACTTCTCAGGTGGAATCTTTTATTTATGCTTTGGGATCCCATTTTATCGAGAAAGCTTTGGTTTTCCTTTTTGGCTTTTTCTAAGCTGTGCTTTAGCAAGTAATTCAAATCAAGCTGACAGTTATTAGTGAGGACATGGTCCACTCCAAGCTCATATTCACAGTCCAGCTGTTGCAATACCAGTTTTACTGTGTCCTTTCCTGTCTGTGAGTATGTGTATAATAGCAATGCTGTATCCATGTTTAACAGTAAGTAGAATCACTCTCTACTCTCATGGCAGAGGGATTGACTATCAAGGATTTTTATTTTGCCATTAAAAGGGTGGTAACCTAAAATCTGAGCAATCCTGAGAGGTCAGCAGGCCATATGGCACCAGCCCTGTCCTGTATGTGAGGAAAAGTAAGTCAAGGAAGCAAAGTGATTTTTCCCATGTTTTTTTGGTTAGAACATATCCAGTCTTAGGGTTCAGACTAGAGTCTCTCAGTTCTACTCTTTCCACCACAGGAAGAATCAAAGTTTGAAATAATCCTCAGAAATCATGTCTAAAATATTGCCACTGTTGTTATTGACATTGATGTTTTAAGATCTTTCATGAAGATTTAAAATAGCTCCCTTTGTTGGAAAATGAATTATATGAGTATGCTGCTTGGTGTCCCTGTTAAATTATTTCTGTATTGTTAAATACTTCTAGGAAGATACAGTGCTACATTCTTTGCTTTATTAAGGGCCCAGAAATTCATATTTTCTGGAGGTGGAGCCCCTTTAGGTTCAGGTGTTGCAAAGATCTTTAGATGTTATTAGCTCTACCTGTTGCTGCTTTTAGGTGTTATCCAGTTGGTTCTGACTCAGCCGACTTGTGTTCAACAGAGCAAAACACTCTCCGGCCCTGCGCCAGCCTTGTAATCACTGCTATGTTTGAGGCCCATTGTTACAGACACTGTGTCAGTCCATCTTGTGGAGGGTCTTTCTCTTTTTTACTGATCTTCAACTTGATCAAGCACGATGTCCTTATCTAGGGACTGGTTCCTCCTTATAATATGTCCCAGGTATGTGAGACAAAGTCTCACCATTCTCACTTCTAAGGAGTGCTCTGACTGTACTTCTTCTAAGACAGACTTATTCATTCTTCTGGCAGTCCATGTGACATTCTTCACCAACACCTTAATTCAAAGACATCAATTCTTCTCTGACCTCCCTTAGTCATTGTTCAACTTGCACCTGCGTATGAGGTGATTAAAAATACCATGGCTTGGTTAGGTGTGCCTTAGTTCTCAAAGTAACAACTGTCCTTTCAACACTTTAAAGAGCTCTTTTGAAGCACATTTGCCCAGTGCAATGCTTCATTTGATTTCTTGACTCTTGTTTCCGTGGGTGTTGATTGTGAATCCAAGTAAAGTGAAATCGTTCACAACTTCAATGTTTTCTCTTTAACATCATATTGTTTATTGGTCCAGTTACAAGGATTTTTGTTTTCTTTATGTTGAGGCATAATCTGTACTGAAGGCTGTATTCTTTGATCTTCATCAGTAAGTTTCAAGCCCTCACTTTCAGCAAGCTAGGTCGTGCCATGTGTATATTGCAGGTTGTTAATGAGTCTTCCTCCAATCCTGATGACCCATTCTTCTTCATGTAGTCCAGCTTCTCAGGTTATTTGCCTAGCATACAGACTGAATAAGTATGATGAAAGGATACAGTCCTGAAGCATGCCTTTCCTGATTTTAAGAAATGCAGTAACCCTTCATTCTGTTTGAACAACTACCTCTTAGTCTATGTGCAGATTCCTTATGAGCACAGTTAAGTGTTCTGAAGTTCCATTCCTGCTCATCACAATATTATTAATAATTTGTTATGATAACCCATAGTTGAATGCCCTTGCACAGTAAATGAAACACAGGTAAGCATCTCTCCGGTATTCTCTGCTTTCAACCAAGATTGATCTAACATCAGTAATATTATACCTCATTCCTCATCCTCTTCTGAATCCAGCTGGAATTTCTGGCTGTTCTCTGTTGATTGCTGCTGCAACTGATTTTCAGTGATCTTCAGCAAAATTCTATTTGTGTGTGATAGTAATGATATTTGATAATTTCCACATTCTGTTGGATCACCTTTCTCTAGAATAGGCATAAATATGAATATCGTCAAGCCAATTGTCCAGGTAGCTGTCTTCCAATTTTATTGGCACAAAGGAGCGAGTACTTCCAGTGTGGCATTCATTGGTTGAAGCATCTCAATTAGTATTCTGTCTATGCCTAGAGCCTGTTTTGTTGTCATGCCTTCAGTGCAGCATGCAATTCTTCCTCTAAAACTACTGGTTCTTGATCATATGCTGCCTCCGTAGATGGCTGAACAATGCCTAGTCCCTTTTGGTACAGTTACTCCATGTATTCTTGCCATGGGAGGAATAGTTCCATCTAGAAAGAGTTGAGTTTCAATGTTCTTTCTGTATCCAAGAGATAGTCATTTGTCTGCATAACCATATCTCTTGGAATTTCATGTTGTGATTTTAATTACTCATGAACATTTGAGAGTCTATCATATCCTGGCAGTGCTAAGCTCCATCCTTCAGTGACTTCACCACATATTATTGTTTACAGGGACTGTATTAAGCAACAAAAAGTTGATTTTGCTTAAATAAGTGTTTGAATTTAGAAATAAAAACATTGATTTTCTACTTGAGTTACTCAGCTCTTATGGAATATTTCCTTTGAGTGAGTATTGAACATAGGTGGTTCCTTTTAGACCCAAATCAATATATTCCAGAAGCTATGTTATTGACCTGTTGAAATATGTAAAGTAGTAAGTTCTATTTCTTTAAATTGGGAAAGAATATCTTTGGTGTTGGGTGCCATGTTTTGTTTAATTCTGAGAAACACTCCTTGGTGGCTGGCTGCTCACTTTTCTCAGCCACTAATACTTTTTGTGTTCAGTCTCTCTGGTTCTGTCTCTCTCTCCCTTCCTCCTCCCCCTCCTCCCTTGTCTACAGCTTAGATAACCCAAAAGTCTCTCTCTGGCCTCTGTCACTTGCAACCTGTCTTGTTTTCCTATTCCTACTTTGCCTTCCCAGTCCCCTGATTACAGCATTCCTGGCTTCCCTCTTTATTTCTTATCCTGTTTCTTATCCAAGCTTGAACACAACAAAAACAACATCAATTTATTAAGCTCTTGTGTTACTACTGAGGAAACTGAAGTTTGTATATTTTGGTAATCATCACAGTGTTACAGAGCTACCAAATATAAAGTTTGAACCCAGATTATTCTCTTTCCAACCCGTCACATCTGAGCTCACTGCCCACACCTAGTTACAACGAGCATCTCAAGGGCTGCCTTTGTACCCCTTGGGAGTAGACTTGGACTCATTCCATTCCCAACATCATAGAAAATCGACCCTGGAAGGGTATCAGATGTCATCTAGCCTGGCACCTGCATTTAACAAATGGGAAAACTGAGTCAAGGGTGGACATAGGGCTTGTGAAGTAAGGCTGCGTGGCAGAATAACTGTGGAACTTCACAGTAGCCCTGGATTCAAGTCCCAGCTCAAAACGGTAACTTGCTGAGTAGCTTTGGCCAAGTCTCTTAACCTCCTGGAGCATCTCAACACCTACAAAACAGTATGTAAGCAGTGCCTGCCCGTGGCAGGTTTTAATAGCTAACACCTGTTATTGTTGTAACTGACCTAAGGTTAAATGGCAGTCTACTAGCCACCTCACTTGAGTCCTGCTCATGTCCCCACAGAGCCAGAGAACAGTATGTCAGACTATGCCAGGTGAGCTCTTCTTGGCATAGGAGGAAGTAGCTTATTGGGCCCTGGTCCTCTTCTCTTCTACGTCTATGTTTTCTTTCTAAGTGATCTTGAGATAGACAGCCTCAGAGCTTAACCCTTCTAAGAGTAGTCTGCTTAGGCTTATCCTGCACAGAGAAGAGTAGGCCACATATTTTTCTCAAATTGTCTTTGACAAGATAACCATGGAAAGAGCCATAGCTGGTCTCAACTGAATTTAGCAGTTTTTAAACACCATCTTGGCACTTAAGTAGCCTATTAACTCACTAAGTGCAAAATACATGTAAGCACCTCACTTCTAGGTGGAAAGTTGACATGCCAGTGAAGGAAAATTGATCTTTTCCTCCATCCCAGAGAATCAAACCCTTGTTTAAAGAAAATACATAGACAGTTTCAAGCTCTGGATACCCACTTGAAGGTTCACCTGGAATATTCATGATCAGTTTACACTTCCTTGTCTACTCTCTGTAAAAGCCTGCCTCTCCTGGCTGTTACTTTCCTTGTGCAACAAAATGAATACTTCAATTGGCAACAGTCTTCTCCTGTTCCCTTGGCTTGCTGTATTAGTCAGTGTTTTGGTCAGGAAAAGAAGTCACTGTCATTATTCTAGGTGGTAATGGTTTTAATGCAAAGAACTGGAAGTTCACCAAGCTGTTGGAAAGGCTAAAGGAGTAGAGTTGGGGCATTCTGACTATTGATCTCAGCTGCCTGTAGCACTGAAGTGAGTAATTCTCAAAAGCTTGCTTGAAAGTCACTGGAATTTCAAGAGTCTTGAGGAAGCCAATACCTCAGCCTCACTGACCGTCAGCCTCAGAATGGGTGATGCTCAGGAGCTTGCTGAAGCCCCTGCATCTGACCACGTGTCTGCCTAGAACCAATGTTGCAGAACACTGCCTTCCAAATCTTGTACAAGGCGCTCACAGAGAAACACTCTAACCCACAACCACATGGGGGGAAGATTTCTGAGAGGTGTGCTTGTGTGCTCCTTCATGATGACGCAGAAGAGAATGCAGTAGCAGGAGACGATCATGCAAGTTATCAGCCTATAAACAGGGACGTTGTCCATATTCATTTTTAAAACATCGTTTCAATACTTACTATGTGAAAACACTGCTGCAGGGTGCGAGAAAGAATCAGACCAAGGCTCCACGCCAATGGTTCTTCTAAAACTGGAAACCAAACTCATTTCCATTGAGTCAATTCTGAATCATGACAGCTCCATGTGTTACAAAGCAAAGCTGATCCCCACAGGATTTTCTTGGCTGTAATCTCTAGAGAAGCGGTTTGCCTGGGCTTTCTTCTGTAGCACTTCTGGTTGGGTTGATATGAGAACTTTGTGGTTAGTACTTGAGTGCAAACCACTGTGTTACCCAGGGAGCTTTGAAAGTCTCTTCTGGATAATCACTAATACAGATATGAATGTAATTGGAATTTGGTAGGCATTATCATCATTAAAAATTGTTCATTTAGCCGAAAAGTATGGGGGGGAAATGAGACATGGAAACCAGTGATGGCCACATTACAATCTACCTTTCTGTCCAACTTCTCACCAGTGAAGATGAGTATATATTTTTAAATCCAGATTAGTTACTTATTGAGTATTTATGATACCTGAGGAGTTTCAAATGTCAACTAAGAGTAGGAGCCATGTTCCAACACAAAAAGAGACAATTCACAAGACATCTGGGGAAGTGAAGCACCTTCTGGGGATTAACACAATGAAAAAATTTTGTTTCGTTTTTTAAGGTAAAAGGAAGATAAATCAGGGCAATAGAGAAAACCAGTTTTGGAAAATGGAGAGTTATGTCGTGGTTTTTTCCCTCTATTTTTTTTTCAATCCTCATTTCATCACTTTGTGCTCTCCAGGCCCTCCCTTGCCTCACCCCATTGGGCTGTTTGCTCTTCCCAGTGTCTGTGTTTTTCCAAGGAGACTTGGCCATAACCAGCCATGGTCATCCCCCACCTGGGAATCCTAACTGTGTTAATACAAATCATCTGTGGATAACATAGGACAAATGGGCTGCTTGGGCCAGTAGGTCTCAGAATGCATCCTCCTTCCAGAGGCTCCCTCCCACACAAGTCTCCATCCTGGGAATTCAAATGCAGATAATGCAGAGAAAGAGATTAGGACCTTCCCCCCCACTCTCCAGCATTGCCTCCTCCCCAGCACAGTTCACCACTGTGCCCAATGGGAAAGAAGTGAGATAATCAGCAATTTTTTCTTAAGAAAATTTGCAAGCTGAGGCCCAAGAGGTGGAGTGCGCCAGATGTTGTGGAGAGCATGACCGCTCAGTCCCTTTGGCCACACATGCTGAAGTCATGAAGTCAGGAAATCTGACTCAGGAGTCACTGTCCAGTGTGGGAGCTGAGCAAGCACCAAATGCTCTGGGGTGCCTGGTAACCCAGCCAATGCCTGGAGCTCAGGCCTGGTCTCGAGGGCATTCTCAGGCAGGGGTCAGTTGGAGGAGCCTTGGGGAGCTGATACTGCTTCTGGCATGTTGTGGGGGAAGCCTGAATGGTCAGATCTGTTCTGGCACTAGAATCAACTTGACTGTGGGTTTGGGCTTCCTGCAGTTGCAAGGTAAGCCCCGTAGGTGCTGTTGGGTCTTTCTGGGCACTTGGAGTCCACCCTGGGGGAATGGCAGAGTATCTTGGGTGTTTGCACCTAAGACGCCTTAAGATAGGATGCCCAATGTGTTGAAATGAGGGCAAGTGAGAAAGCATACACTTCTGCCCTATATGCTGTTTCTATCCCAGCTACATCTTTATTGAAATTACAAGAAGAGGCAGTCATCACTCTTTATACAAGATGAACAAGGACATCAGATAGAACAAGGTTTTAAATAAGAGCCTTGGGCTCAACGTGTTCTTCATTAGGCCCAATTACAGTCAGCTCAGATTCTGTCTTACGCTGTTGTTCCCGGTCTAGGGTGCGGATTTACACCAGCCCCTTCCTGGATTCCCTGAATCCACTCAGGCTTGAGCTCTGAGTGCGTTGTCTCTGTCCAGGCTTGACATACCTTGGCAGAGGTAACAAGGCTTCTCAGTCTTGGCCCTGCTAATGGGTTCTGGGGCCCAGGCCAGGCTGCCTCTGTTTCCCTGGAGTTCAGAGCAACCTCTGTACTCTGGTGGAGAGATATTGCTGATAACCTCCCCTCCCTCACCTTGCCTGGCCCAATCAGTTACTTTCTAGTGGATTCCATCTCATCATGACCCCATATGTGTTCGAGTAGAATGTGCTCCATAGGCCTTCCAGTGGCTGAATTTTTGGAAATAGATTGCCAGGCCTCTCTTCCCAAAGTGGCTCTGGGCAGACTGGCACCTCCAAATCTTTCAGTTAGTAGCAGAGCACCGTTTGTACCAGTCAGGGACTCCACAGACATTGCCCAGAGTCCTGTAGTCAGCATGGCCCCAGTGCCTGGGCTCTCAAGTGAGTTGGCTTAACAATCAACTGGGAGGCTGCCAGGCCCAAAGACTGCCTGGCCCTTACTCTGCCTCTTCTGTAAGTTTCTGGGGTAGTCTGACAGAGTTGCTGAGAAACTCTGGTCAGCCTGGGTCAGCTGCAACAGAACCTTCTTTTGCAATGCCACCACTGCGTCACTTCCACCTTTGGGACCCCACCACCCAGCAGCTGTGGACATCGGTAAACAGAAGCTCTTTGCTCTGTGTCACAGAATTTTACAACTAGTTTTCTACACAATAGTAAAAAACAAAATAGTTCCACGGAAACATAGCCAGACAACTTTTAACGGAGCAGTAAAGTGATTTCCTCAATGGGTCTTGCTCTGAAGCTGATCTGGGAAATCCTGTCGACTCAGGATCTGTTTGTGAGTTTCTCCGGTTCCACCTCTAATCTACCCTACTCCCACCCCCTACCCAGGAGACCTGGGCCTCCAGGAGGGATCTGGGCCATGGAGCATCATACTGGGAGATTTCAGACCTACGTCCCCAGGTGAGTAGGGGCTGGCAAAGGCCTCGGCCACCTGGAGAGTGAAGCCTGGTGCCCGGGTAGCCCTGTGAGCCCAGCCACCCTCTGAAGCCACAACGTGGGTGGTCGGTGCGCTGGCAGAACGCAAGGCTGCAGGAGTTCACGGCCCTTCTGGGGGCCATGACGAATGGCCTCGCTGACAAAACGTGGTCTGCTTTCCATCTCTGAGCCATGAACAGTTTCATTTTCAAGGCAGGAAAACAAACCACGAGAACCAGACACAACACACACAGGCCACAAATGATACAGCCATTTTCTTGTCTCAAATCAGGGACCTGCAAAGGTAAAAGAAAAACAACTTAGTTGGAATTCTCAGATGAGAAGCAAATATAGAAAAGTAATGTGGGGACTGTAATAAGACCTACTTCACCTTGCCCCTCTGGTACTTTTGACTTGGTTGCAATTCAGCCCTCTCTGCTGGTCAGACCTTCATTAATGTTGGTCTTGGTAACTTTCAGATTGTGCTCTCAGCCAGCGAGGCAAAGCAATGGGGGATTCAGGCAGGTCATGCTGGGCTCTCAGCCTTTGCCCTCAACCAGCCCCTTTGTATCTGTTTCATTTAATATGCCAAAACCTCAAACTCATTGCTTTGGAGTTGATTTCAACTCATATCAACACTCAAGGACCGAGCAGAACTGGTGCATAGTGTTCCCAAGGAGTGCCTGGTGGATTCAAACTTCCAGCTTTTTGGTTAGCAGCTGCAGCTCATAACCACTACATCACCAGAGTTGCATCATTTAATATACTACTATTATCCATTGTGGTGATGATGATTCCAACTCACAGTGATCCTATAGGGCCACCAAAATCTCTTTTGAGGAAAGACTTCTGCTCACTAGTATTTGAAATATGCTGTTCTGCTTGATTCCCACTCATGATTCTAATTAGTAGTTCCCGTGAAGAAAGGAGAAAAGAATAGCATTTTGACAAGAAGGGCATTGATTTCTGGTTCCTCTTCTCTCTGGTGTTGTCTAACATTTCCTCCTCTACCTTCTGCTGTCTTCTAAGGGTATGCCCGACAACTTATAAGAGCCAGAAAGAACTAAAACCCAAACCCAATCCACTGCCATGGAGTCAGTTTTGACTCACGGCAACACTATAATTTATAGTAGAATTGCACCATAGAGTTTCCAAGGAGTGCCTGGAGGGTTTGAAATGCCAACCTTTTGGTTAGTAGATGTAGCACTTAACCATTATATCACCAGGGTTTCCCAGAAAGAAATAGTGAAGAATGATGTTTCTTTATGGGGTAAATAGCAATAAGATGTATTAGTCACCCAACACTGAAACAAGGGAAAAGTCTTCTCTTTCCAAAACAAAAAATTAAAATAGACAGCCAGGATTTAATTCTTTCTGTAAAATTGACTTTTTTACTTGTTTTTTTCTCCTGAATTTAAAATTCCTGGCTTGGCTGGCTACCTTCACCTAGGCTGTGACAGGAAGTCATGAATTAACTGACAGGAGCCACTGAGATAGTAATCCTTATGGCTTTTCCAGCTTTCTTTAGGTACATTAAACAAGTGGAGAAACAAGTGGAGGATGCTGAGGTGGAAGTGTTCCAGACCTCAGCTTTTGACATGCATATTCTGCCAGCCTGCTCCAAACAGGGGCCCCTCCCAAGCACTCCCATTGTTCTCCTGAGGACCCTGCGCTGGCACATGACGTGTAGCTTAATCTGACCAGTTCAGACAGGCCTGGAGATTTGAATATGCAGTCTGTACCATGTTTATTTGCTAACAAACATGGGTAGTAATAAAGCCTTTGATCACTCACCCAAATACCTGTCTCAGAGATTGGCTTTCTGGGGCAGGTAAGGAGAATCTAGAGCTTTTGTCTGGTAACAACACAATACGTGAGTTAAGCTGACTCAGCTCCTCCCAGTTGGAAGCCACACCTCAGGGGCACCTGGGTCCTATATCCTACCCTTCCTGTCAATTAGAACTCATCTGTATGACACAGGAGGTATCACAGGGCACTCTTGGTGTCTCTGCCTAATTAGCAATCGCTCACCCCCCGAAATCAGTGTTCCCCATTGTTGCAGATGAGGTCTACAGGCATTTGACAAATGTTATAATGAAAGTAGCAAATATATGGTTATACATGTATGAAGGCTTCTCAGTTTTATTGTTTGTCGTAGGAAAAAATGGTCGTAGCATATCTTCCAACAGGTCAAATTCTCTAGAAACAAAACTTGAGCAAATATCAATGTGGAATTTAGCCACGTTTTATTTAATTATGTGGAGGCATTTAATGAAAGAATGAATTATTCAATGAGAGCACTGATTGTTCCCTGTGTATGGCAAAAAGATCTCATGTGTATGCTTAAAATAACTCCATAAAAATGTAGACAGGCCATGGTAAATTAAAAAGAGGAAAGAAAATGGAATGAGATTTGAAAACACAAGTTTGCTTGTAAGTCTGCATAAAGGGGCAGCCATGCCGTCACTATCCTGTACCCAGGATTTCAGCTCTCTTGAACCTTGCTGAGTCCAGAGGAGAGTCCAAAGGAGGACAGAATGGTGTGACAGAAAGTTGAAGATGAGGGAATGATACCATGAGAATTTGGGGTTTCCAGGGAAGATGAAAGAAGTACTCTTTGGTTGGCATGCTCCTCCACATTTCTTTACCTTTCTCCACCCTTCTCTGCCCTGGCAGGCTTGCTGTTTGGCTGTTAAGTGGTCTTGGCCAATGGCAACTCCTACAGGATATAGACAGGAGAGAGAAGAGAAAGCTAGAGGTGTTTATTTCTCTAGTTCCTCCAAGTGAAGTTTACTGCTTCCCCCTCTTGGAGTCTTTTATATTACGTTTTCTTTTCACGTAGAGGCCGTAACAGTCCCTTGTTTTTTAGAGTAGGATATGTGACATTCCTTGCACAGTATACTCTGCCCTCTTTTGTAAATAGCCCTTGTAGTAAATCCTAAAGTTCTTCTAATCTGAGGTTGCCATCTGTTTCCTGCTTGGACCCCAGCTGATGGAGTTGGCAGTAATATGAGTCAACTTTCACTGGTGTCCAAGGCTAAAAACACTGGTGGGAGGGAGACAGGAGGAGAAAACAGTAAATCAGAAAGAAGAGGGGGTAGGAGGTCATGAAAACTGTTAATGAAGAACAGGGGAGCAGAGAAGATACTTAGTGGGGTAACACCCGCAGGGGAGATATGTGATACAAGCTGGAAGCCTCCGTTACTTGCACACTCACCACCCTGTGAGAACGTCTACAGTGTTAAGGTATAGCCATACAAGCTAGTCTGCACAGATGGACTGGAGTGTTTGCTCCAGGCAAGTTGAATCCCACTTAAGTTAGTGACAGCTGAGAACTTCACTGTATTAAGACACAGTCAAGTAATTGATGGTTACAATTTATATAATCTAACAATAAGCAATAGACAGTATGGCTAGATTATATTTCGTATATTTCAAAAAGAGAAAGTTTTATTTGTTGAGGGTCTACTGGCCAGAACAAGTGTATTTTCAGGTACTTAATTTTATTTCATCTTCATATTGTTGTTGTTAAGTGCCATCCAGTTGGTTCCAACTCAGTGACCCAGGCCTGCGCCATCTTTACAGTTGTTGCCAGGTTTCTCCCGTTGGCGTAGCCACTGAATCACTCCTTCACTGAGGGTCATCATCTTCTCTGCTGACCCTCTACTTACCAAGCATGACATCCTTCTTCAGCGACTGGTCCCTCCTGATAACAAGTCCTAAATACATGAGATGAAGTCTCGCTATCCTTGCTTTTAAGGACCATTCTGACTGTACTTCTTCCAAGGCAAATTTGTTTGTTCTTCTGGCAGTCCACAGGGTCCTCAACATTCTTTGCCAATGTGACAGTGCAAATGCATTCTTCTTCAGTCCTCCGTATCACTGTCCAGCTTTCACATGCATATGAAGTGACTGAAAATACCTTGCCTTGTGACAGGTACATGTTAGCTCTACAAGTGACACTGTGTGCTTTTTAATGCTTTAAAGAGGTCTTTTGCAGAGATTTGCCTAATGTAGTGCATCGTTTGATTTGCTGACTGCTGTTTCTGTGAGGGAAACCCTGGTGGTGTAGTGGGTAGGTGCTACATCTGCTAACCAGAAGGCTGGTAGTTCAGATCTGCCAGGCACTCCTTGGAAACTCTAAAGGGCAGTTTCACTGAGTCTATAGGGTCTCTGTTGGTTGGAATTGACTCAACAGCAGTGGGTTTGGTTTTTGGTTTCTTTCCATGGGCATTGATTGTAGACCCAAGTCAAAGAAAATCCTTGAAAACCTCAATGTTTTCTCCATTTGTCATGATGTTGCTTGTTGGTCCAGTTATAAAGATTTTTTCATTTTATGCGGAGGTGTGATCCATATTGAAATCTGTGGTCTTTGATCTTCATCAGTAGGTGTTTCAAGTCCTCTTTGCTTTCAGCAAGATTGTGTCACCTGCGTGTCATGAGTTGTTACTGAGTATTCTTCCAATCCTGATACCATGTCCTTCTTCATATAGTCTAGTTTCTTGAATTATTTGCTCAGCATACAGACTGAATAAGTGAAAGGATACTACCCTGACACACCTTTCCTAATTTTATACCACACAGTATCCCCTTGTTCTGTTCGAACAACTGCCTCTTGATCTGTGTACATATAAACACAGTAAATTGTTCTAGAATTCTTGTTCTTCGCAATGTTGTTGATAGTCTGTTAGGATCCACACGGTGGAATGCCTTTGCCTAGTCAATAAAACACAGGTAAACATCTCATTGTAGCCTGAAAAGAATTGGAGCATTATCCCATACTATAGGGGAGGAAGTGTGGTCGTTGAAATGAATTAATTTGCCTGAAGCTATATAGCCAGTATGTTTCAGAGGTAGGAACTGAAGTAGCTTTTCTGACATCAAAAAGCAAACACATGATCTCCAGAAAGGATGACCCTATATCCAGAATGATCCATTAACATTTTCAGTAGAGGCATTAGTATATGTTATCCATATTCTGCTAGTTTTTTATGGGCAAGTCTTACTGAGACTGCATTAGGTAAAGGGTCTTCCAATAAGGATATAGTATTTTTGACAGCTCACAGCAGTGATATTTGTGAAGCTGTAGCAGCCATATTTATCATGTTTTTTTTGATTAGTCTTGACAAATAGCTGTGAAAAGTTACATGATTCCACAACATGTAGAAATTATTAGTTTATTATCAAAATGGGTGTTCCCTTCACCAGACATTCCAGGCATTATGTGTAATTCATGGTGTGCATAATCATCCCACCAAGAGAAGAATTCAACACTTAATCAAAAAGTTTAAGACAACTGGGTCTGGCGCCAATCAGACAGCACCTGTGTGTCAGTGAACCACAAGTTCCAATGAAAACATTGCTACCACTCTTCCGGAGTGTACACAAGAACCCGTTCCAATCAGTTTCTCACTGAGCACAAGAACTGGACCTTATGTTGACTGCAATTTGGCAGATTTCGCATTTGGACTTGAAGCTTTACCCTTGCAAAATTGTTTTAACTCAAGAACTGAAGTCCAGTGACCATAGATTGTGCTGTACATTTGCTGACTGGGCTCTGGAGCAACTGGAAGTTGACCCTGCTTTTGACCGAAAAATCATCTTCAGTGATGATTTGTTTACAAAAAAAAAAAAAAACTGTCGCATTTAGAGTAATGAGAATCCAATGGAGATTCAAGAATGTCTACTTCATTCCAACAAAGTTACTATTTGGTGTAGATTTTGGTCTGGAGGAATCACTGTGTCTTATTTTTTCCAAGATGAATGAGGAGAGACTGTGACTGTCATTGGTGAAAGATATTGGGCTGTGATAATTGATTATTTTGGGCCTCCTTTGGAAGGTGCGGTGGTGGTCATTTACCCAAAGTTCTCTTCTATGCACAATGCCATCAGATGTACTTCAAAATAATTAAAACTGTATTATTTACATGACTTGTTTTACTCAAGTTCAAAGATAGGAAACCTTTACTGGAAGCCCTTTATAAGGTGCACCAGTTACAATGTGGAAGTAAACTGTTGATCTCCCCTAGCGGACCTGATCCATCTCACTCAGGAGAAGCTGAGAGAGAGTGAGACGGAGGAAGAGCAGAAGCACAAAAATGAGAGACCAGTTGGCATTTTTTCCTTCGCACTCCATACACTGTGCTCCAGATGGTCAGCTTTCTGATGGTACCAGGCAATGTCCCACTGGACCGTGGTACAAGGGGCTAGCAATTGGAAGTGTCTTGTGTCAGAAAGGAGGGGTGAGGAAGTCTGAACTTTAAAGAGAAAGAGTCAGGAAAGCAATCAGTCTAGCCTGTTGAACCAAGTATTCTCTTCAGTGTAATCCAACAGTTACTGAGAACACAGAGCAGAGTCCAAATCAGAGCTGACCAACTTTTAGCTGTGTGACTTTAGACTAGTTCATTGATATCTCTGTGCCTTTTTTTCCGATGGCACTTGGCTTGGCTTGGCTAATAAAATGAGGCCAATATTATCATGTTAACTTACAGTGTCATTTTGAAGATTAAATTATGTTTAATCCTATATTTAAAGTGTCTAATACAGTGCTTGAAAGGAGCCCTGGTGGTACAGTGGTTAGGCACTCTGCTGCTAAATAAAATTGGTAGTTTGAACCTCCAAGCTGTTCCACAGGAGAAACATGTGGCAGTCTGTTTCCGTGAAGATCACAGCCTTGGAACCCCTATGGGGCAGTTCTACTCTGTCCTATAGGGTCACTATGAGTTGGAACCAATCCTTTGGCAATGCGGTTTATAGTGAGTGCTTGAAATATAGTGGGTCAAAATAAACGGTCACCATTGTTATTACCATCACCATCATCAAGGATTTCACAGCCTAGCTGGGGGATACGCTATTTAGAAAAATATGTTTATTTCAAGCACTGTATCTCCAAAAAAAAAAAGAAGGTAGCTTTGGTCTGTACACCTGAGTCCCAGCATATGCCATCAAATACCCTTGAGTTTCAATTTTGGCGTCTCTAAAGCAGGGCTAATAAAGTGGATAAAATGAAACCTTGTGTCTTAAAGAAAACCAAACCAGCTGCCATTGAAATGATCCTGACTCACGGCGACCCTGGGTATTTCAGAGCAGAACTGTGCTCTGTAGCGTTACAGTGTCTGTAGATCCCTCAGCCTTTCTACCAAGGCCTTTTGGAGCAGATTCAATTGGCCAGACTTTCAGTTAGCAGCTGAGCACTTAGTGGCTTATCCCACCCAGGCTGCCTTTTAGTACCTCGGAACAAGGAATTACAAGGTGGTAGCAGAGCTGTCTACCTACAACATGAGTAGTCGACACCTTCAATTGCGATCTGAGCCAGGGGCGTTCCAGAGCCAACGTTAACAAGACTCCTTCTTGGTTCCCCAAAGCAATTTCTTGCTTCATTTTCCTCTGCAGTGTCCTCACTTGGAAGGCACAGACTCACAAGTGTTAGCCAGAGAAGGCTTACATGCCTTCTTACTGGAAATGGGGGAGCAATAATTGTGTGGCCTGCTGTGTACATATGTATTAGGCATGTGATATTACACGTAAAATTGAGGCTGCTTCCAGAATTCCCAGCTCCAAGCACTGAGGCAGGGGACATCATTCATTTTATAATATGGACATGGAATTTTTACTAGGATATTATGGTAAGCCCTTACTTGGGAGAGTTCTCATTTGGCAGAGGGGTCTAACAGTTTCTCTTAATACAGAAAAACCTAATTGGTATCAAATCCAGTTGATTCAACAACTGTTCAGTTATGCATAAGATCTGGGTTTGGAAACCCATTTCTTTAAGGTTTACTTAAAATTTCCAAAATATTAGGTTCTCATGATTTAATAAAGCAAATAAAGAGAATTTAATAAAAATAAAACACCACCTTTAGAGGGGTTAACATCAGAATTGCTCTCAGGAGCTCCAGCATTGCCAACTGGGAGATACCCTAGTTCCCTGCTTGGGGTTTATGCTCTTAAATTTAATTTTCAGAAAACAGAAAGGGGCCAGGGAAGCTACCCTCCCCCGGGCAAGGACCTCGGAAGGGGAAAACCATTGCATGGAATTCTGGGAAGGCTCCCGGGAGCAGGTGGATAGAAATGGCAGGGTGAAGAGGCAGAAGGGAAAAGAGACGCAGGCGTGATGCCACCTGAAGATACATCAGCTCTTTCCAGTTCCCTCATGCACAGCAGTTTCTAAGTATTGCCGATGTTATCCTTTTCAAAAGAAAAACATCCCCAGCTCTTCTGGTGATCTCTTTAGCAATAAGCTTCTGAGAAGCAGGCAACAAGAGCACCTTTGTATGCAGTTTGGGAATTAGTTAACAGAAAGGGGTCACCAAAACTCCCATGATGTGTTGCAGATGGCCGCATTGGTGGGCTTCTCACGCAAGGTGATAGCCTGTGCTAGGGGACAATGGGATAACAGCAACAAGGAAGGCAGATGGCACAACTAAGAGGTTTAATAATGATAGCAATTAAAAAAATGAAACAAAACAAAAAACCAACAACCTCAAATAGATTTTCTTCTGCAAGCAGTCAGGAGACTAGGAACAGACATAAGGGAAGGTAGTATGTGTTGGCCAAGTCTGGAGATGGAAAGAAAGATTATAAAAACACCTACCCACCCTCTAAGTGGTTGTTACTTGGCTGAGGCAAAGGGCAACTTACAACTAGAAACTCTGAGAAACCAGCACTGCGCGGAGATAGCTTTCGGGCCAAAAAAATCTAACTAATCCCTGCTTTGCAAAACATCAGCAAATGCATGTCATACTAGCAAAGCCTGAGCTTTCAATAAATCAGGAAACAATGGAGGCATTGTCTGAGTTCATCAAACAGGCCTCTGCTCCCACAACGCAGAACACTTTAGTTTGTGTGTAGCCCAAACTGAGCCCAATTTTATCGAACCAAATTGATTTACGAGAGGACAAACCTAGAAAGGGAAGCAGCACCATAATGATATTAATTCTAATAATGCACCGACTAGTGCTCATATAAATCACTCTCTCCACTTAGATTGATTTCCTAGGAGTCCAAACTTTACGCACAAGCCTACCTCCAGCCACCTGGGGCTGCGTCTTGTAGATAGAGCTCAAGAGAAAGGATGGGGGATCTGCTGAAATTCGTAGGCATATTGCCTGAGAGAGGCCTGTGGGATCAGCCCCTGAGGTACTGAAGTTTAAGTGGCCACACATGCAAATGTTGCTGTATCCGACCATTTTTGGCAGCTCATGAAAGCCTTGTTCCTAGAGGTCATTTGAGTGTCCAAATAAAAGGGAGATTTTTGTTAGTGAAAACTGGGAAGAAGTAATCCATCCCAGAATCGGGCTAATAGGCCTTGGCCTGTTAAAATATAACACTGGGCTGGCCAGTGTCTAAAGCGTTGCTGGCACAGACGGGGAGCAGCCGTCGGGGAGAGCCAAGCATGGCTCGCCTGTGAGGAAAACTCTCCTGTCAGTTCAGGAGAGCATTCCCTGGCCCAGAGAGCCTGTCTGACCCACCTCTGGGGAAGGAGACCCACCTCGGGGCAGATGGGAGCCAGTCTGGGCTGGATGTCGGCCTCTCCCTTCCCTTCAAAAGTCCCTTCCCAGACTCTCTGCTCCACTCATCAGACTCTGTGGTTCCAGGCAAGTGAGACTCTGAGGTTGACCTCAGGGATCCGTTTCTGCTCAGGCATTGGGAACAACAGCAATAGCTCTCCCTGAGTTTGCAGGGTGTTGACAGGTTTGGGCCAAGAGAGCTGGGGAGGGAAACAGAGAAAGTGATGCTGCAGAAATAAGGCCACAGAGGCCTTCTCTTATCACCAAAGGGCCCCCAGCTGAAGAAAGTTTTACTGCTGCTGGCTTTCAAAGGAAATGCCTTATTACACAGGCCAGTCTGGGTTGTCTGTGCCATAGAGACCCGTGGGCTCTGCGTCTGTGTTGCCAGGTTAAATGCAGGATGCCCAGCTAAGTTTGAATTTCAGATAAATGACTCATAATTTTTCATTATAAATATGTCCTTAGTTTTGCACATGATTACACTAACATTATTTTTGTTGCTTATTTGAAATTCAAATCTAGCTAGGCATCCTATAATTTTTTGGCTGTCTTATGCAGAATTCAGACGTGACCCAATGACTCTCACCTCTGTATAGTCTTTCCAAAAAAACCATTTGAGTCTTTTCCAAATCATGGCAACTTCAGAGCAGAACTGGGCTCCGTAGGGTTTTCTGTGGCTGATTTTGGTGAAGTAAATTGCCAGGCTTTTCTTTTGAGGTACCTCTGGGTAGATTTGAACATGCCACCTGCCAATTACCAACTGACTGGATTTTGCGTCAGTCGGGAACTCTGAGTATGGACAAAAACCTATGAACAGGATGGGATATTGCCCTGTGGTTATATAAAAAAAGACTTTTTCTGATGTAATTAAGGACACGGATCAGGTGAGTGTGAGTTAGTAAAATAGGAGATGACCTGGGTGGACCTGTCCCAGCCATGTGAGCTCCTGAGGACCTAGAAGTCAGACACCAAGGTAGCCAGAGATTCAAAGCAGTGGAGACCTTCTTTTGTTGGCCTTGAGGGAGCATGCGTCCACACTGTGGCCAGGACCACGTGGCAAGGAATAGTCAGTACCCTGTATATGCTACAAAATGCTCCCAGCTGACAGTAGCTAGCAAGGGAACAGACCTTAGTCCTGCCACCACAATGACCTGAGTTCTGCCTGCAACCTGAGTGAGCTTGGTAGAGGTCTCAGCCCCGGTGACACCTTGCTTTCCACTGTGTGAGACAAGACCTTGACAATGAGACCAACAATGTCTGTTGTTTTAAGCTGCTAAATTTGTGGTAATTGGTTGCACAGCAATAGAAAACCAATATATACACTCAACTGGCTGCCCGAGCTACCCTATACCTCTGAGACACACAGGAGTTCCTTCTGTAGGCTAGGACGTGAGATGAAGAGAAAATGGTGAGCTGAATATTCTGGATGTACTCTTAATAAGGACAAAAAGGAAGATCTTCCAATTGGCTACTCTGGTGTCCACATTCCTGGAAGGTAGGATTGACCTGGCCTCCCCAGCCCTTGAGCCCCAACATGTCTGTTTAGACCTGTGGGGACACACACACCCATGCGTGTGCTCTCCTACCCACTTCCTGTCTCGGGAGGAGTGTGGAAGACAAGCCTACAGGCTTGTCTTGGAGACAGATGCAGTTTGCTGGTTCAGCAAGTAAGCATGTGGTATTGGCCAGAGCCCATCACTGCTCTGAAGCTGGAGAGACATATGTGCTCTGTGTAAGGATAAACTTGTCTCTCTCTCTGTGTGTGTGTGTGTGTGTGTGTGCGCGTGTGTGTTTTGAGATGACAGGTATGAATATAAACAGAAAGCAAAGCTGTGCCAATCTAGAACTTTCCTGGGCATTGATTCAACTGTGTAAACAAGCCCTCAGAATCTAAAAGAAACTTAGATGTCTTTTTTCAAAAGTGTCAGAAGACCTGGTTTTGTTTTTCCAGTCTCCAAACATTCTTTAGCTTATAGATTCTCCTAAATTCTTTCCAACAGCTTCTTCTGTTCCTCTGGCCTCCTGTTGCCCTTGAAAGTGGCTGGAGGAAACTCTTAGGTGTCAGCCAGTCAGCTTGAAGAGGTTCTCTCTCATCCCCTGAGTGTCTGGAGATGCGAGTTTAATGAGAGGCATCGACCTTTGAATTATACAAATGGACCTCTTTAGCAATCACTTCCCTCCCCAGTCCATATCCACCCTCAGCTTTTAATCTTCTCAATTATATTTCCTTTTCATTGATTACTACTTTCCTAACTTTCAGACTGAGCAGGCAGTAAAACCTCAGCCATACAGGTAATGCAATTGCACTGTGAGCCTGACGCCTGTATCTCACCTCCTGAGAGGCCTACAGGTCCTGCACCCACCCTTTTGGGTCTGGATAGTACATCAGCCTTCCATTGATTGTGCAGAACGACTACTTCTATCCAAAGATCTGCACAATCCTGGCTGGGAAGATGCGATTTCAGTTCTGAGTGTTAAGTAGCAGAGACGAGAGGGCCCCTCGACAGCTGCCGGGGTGTGGGAAGGGTGTTCGCAGACAGTGTCTGCTCACAGCCAGGCCTGGGAGTAGCAGGTGACTGGGCTGGGGGCAGGGCCTGGGGGTTCTGTTCCCACCTCTGCTCTGACACTTTAATGACCTCAGTTGAACCACTTAACTTTCTATGCTTTGCTTTTGGTGCCATCTGTAAGGGTGAAGACAATGGTACTTGTCAGTGGAAACGCTTTGAGGGATACTGGCATAAAAGACGCAATGTCAGAGCACATGACGGGAGAGACTTCCCATAAAGAGCCTCTTGTTTCCATGTGCGAGAGGCCCCGTTTCAAGACCTAGAAGAAAAATGAAGAGATTTCCTTGGTATCTGGGGACAGGCAGAGGACACGGCTGGGCGACAGTTAGAAACCCATTCTGAGGCTGGGGGCCCTGAGGCTGCTGCGTGCAGGTGAGCTTCGTGAGGTGCATGCTTGGAAGTGACCCCCAGCAGACACAGATTCGAGGTCTCTGCACCTTGCCCTCTGAGGTGCATGATGCAAATTGAGCCTCAGCACCCACAGACTCCAAGTTTCTGCACCCAGCCCTGCGAGGAGCATGCTGGGATCCTACTCCCAGCACACCTAGATTTGCGGTCACTGTGCCAAGCCCTATCAGGATTAGCCAAGCGACTTGCCAGGTGACAGAGTGACTAATTCCCCCTGTTTGATGGGCATTGATGCAGGGATTGCAGAAGGGGGAAGTCAGGGAAGTTTGCGGACGTTTCAAAACTGGAGGTCACTCAGCATAAACTGCTTAGTAAAAACCAGGTTCCTTTAACTGCATAGATTAATTTACAGCTCAAGGTGGAAAACGCCTGAGACGTCACAATTTTGGCTGGGCGGGTCTCCTAAATTTTCCTCTCTTGCCCAGCGGCTGTGGCTTGGCATTCTCACTCCGGGCACACCTTCTGTAGCTTTCAGGGGCCAGCTTTCTTCTTCTTTCCCTCCTTCTCTGCTACTTAGGTTTTTTTCTGGTTCAAGTTTTCTCTCTTTCTCTCTCTTCCTCTTACAAGCCTTCCACTTTGAACTTTCACCCCCCTCCCCACCTTAAGCCCTGTTAGAGAAGCCCCTACCATTTTTGTTTTCTTGACAATACTGTTTTTGCAAGATTCCCCTTCTGAGCAGCCGCCCCATCCACCACAAGCTTCTACCCTATTTTGGCTTCAGGTCCCAAGCTTCCACGCTTCTTATCTAGCTACCCATGGTCTGTTTTTCACATATCTCTCAACCTCTGTATTTTCCCCTCTCTGCCTTTTATCTTCCCAACTTTCTCTTTGGTTGCCCTTTGGGCCTTTCTCAGCTGCTATTGCTGCAATTTATCATGAGACTCCAGTAACACCACTGCCTACTGACTGGACTTCTTAGAGCAGCACCGCACCGCCAGAGTTCTTGGGGTGAGAGTTGTGTAGGAAGAGGGACAGAACCACACGGAGCCGACTGTTCGCTGTGTTGAAATTCCATCATCTGATCATCATCCACCCATCCACACGTCCACCCTGTATATACCCACCACTTCATCTACTCCTGCCTTCGTGGAATCATTCACTGATTTATTTGTTCAGCAAACCTTTGTAGAGCATGTGCTATATAGCAGGCATTGGACACAGCACTTGGGAGAATGGTTTGATCAAATGCAGACACAAGTCCTGCCCTCTGTAGCTTAGTGAGAGAGTCCAACATAAATAATCACGTAGCAAAATGTGAAAATTATAACTTCAGTGAGGGATGAAGAAAGGTAGGTTGTACTAAGAGACCATCTCATCTAGGCATTTGACCTACTTAAGAAGGGAGAATTAGACTGAGATCTGAAGTCTGGGAAGGAAGAAGACGCAGCCAGCAGGGGCAGATTCTGAGACAGTCTGCCCCTCTTCTTTACTGCCAAGCTCCTCTCCCCAGTACTCTCAGCAGAACTCAAGCCCACGGGGCTGTAGAGTATAAAAGAGACAGATGCTGCAAGTTGTAACAGTGATTTAAATACAGTAAGGCTTTTTTAAAATATTCAATGTAGATTATACCTTGACACAAAGTAGCAATTCTTACAGCTGAGCCAATAAACAGCATCATGATAAATGGCAAAAAAATTGAATTCAAGAATTTCATTTTACTTGGATCCATAATCAATGCCCTTAGAAGCAGCAGTCAAGAGATCAAAAGATGCATTGTGCTGAGCAAATCTATTGCAAAAGACCTCTTTAAAGTATTGAGAAGCAAAGATGTCACCTTGAAGACTAAGACAAACCTGACCCAAGTCATGGATTTCAGTGGCCTCATATGCATACAAAAATTGGTCAATAAAAAAGGAAGATCACAGAAGAATTGACACCTTTGGATTGTGGTGTTGGTGAAGAATAGTGAAGATACCTCTGATTGCCAAAAGAATGAACAAATCCGTCTTGGAATAAGTGTAACCAGAATGTTCCTTAGAAGCAAAAATGTCAAGACTCAATCTCACATGCTTTGAATAAGTTACCAGAAATGATCAGTCCCTGGAGAAACACATGACGTTTGACAAAGGAGAGAGTCAATGATAAAGAGGAAGCCCCTCAATGAGGTCGATTGACACAGCAGCCCCAGTGATGGACTCAAGCACAACAAGGACTGTGAGGATGTGACAGGACCAGGCAATGTTTGGTTCTGTTGTACACAGGGAGCACCTAACACGAACATGACATTCTTTTAGTTACTGTTGAATTGACTCTGACTGGTGGTGGTCCCATGGGTGTCAGAGTAGAAACGTGCTCCACAGGGTTTTTAATGGCTGCTTTTTCAGAAGTTGATATCCAGAATTTTCTTCCAAAGCACCTTTGGGGAAACTCAAACCTCCTGAGTGCTTGACAATTGACACCCCCTCCGGGGCTCCCTAGTCGGACTAACGACTGAATAATGAGCAGTAGGCCTTTCCTGGGAGCAGGCTTATTAAGGAGTTACAGCATTTAACACCCGAAAGCAGGAGATACGTGAGGAAGAAAGTTAGCACTCAGAGGCAGGTGGGCATCCAGGGTGACAGTGCTCACCTTACATTCTTGCAGGGTTCATCTCAGAAGGCTGGGGGAAGACAGTGTAGGCCTCCTTCTGCAACCTCTTTACCAGGGATCCACTGGCTAGTTTTGCAAGCTGCTCCTACCCTTTCTGGGACCTCTGGCCTGCAGGGGACTTTAGAGACCAGGCTGTTTTAAGAGTCCAGTTCCTCCCTTCTTTCTGGTACCCCCACTGGTCACAACTTCAAAGTGGCCATTGGGTTTCATGGCTTGATGGTCTCCTAATTGTTGTTGGAACTCACGTTGGGGGGATTTACGGTAATGAACTCAGCTAACAGCCAACCTGTCATAGGCCTCTTTGCAGATAGGATCTTTCCTGAGTTAAGATATTAGAAAGCTATTCTGTAAAAGGAAAGCAATACTGACTGGTGACTTCAAGTTTAGGAAAAACACCACTGTTTGAGTTTTTCTGTTGGCCTCTTACTTTAAATGCTTCACTGGCCAGTTGCTAACCATCATGGTTTTGGACCAAGGCTTTGTTTATGTTGGCACCAAACGTATGTATCACAGGCAGTTTGTTTGTTTCTGGGCATGTGTGTATGCATGTCTGAGTCTGTATACGTTACCAGCTCCAAAACTTTTGAACACAAGGTTTTGTGCTCTTTTTGCAGATGCTTCTGGCCAAGAAAACAGGCAACTGGCAGGGAGCGCCCCCGAGAGCATTAACAGCTTGCTTTCAGGCTCCCCCCATTGAGCCCCAGCCCCTCTTTGGCTTGCCTCACCTCAGCAGTGAGCTCTTTGACCTCTCTCTATCCCTGCCTTACTGAGTTGAGAATGAGCAAGATGGTCTCTGCCCAGTGAAAGGGACTCGGGGGCCTGTGGGTGATTTCTATGTCACCTTAGTCTGCAAGGACAGGTCACCGGGAACCAGGAATGCATGGGGCACAAGGTTTACCCCCAGCAGTACAGAAAAGCCTGTGTTTTTTGTGGCTTGGCATTAAGCAAACAACTGCCTTTTTGTTCTTTCCTCAAATTATTTGCCCAAACAAAAGGCAGCTGTCCTGGGGAGAAAGGTCTGATGTTCCCAAGAGTTTGCCCCCTTCTCCACCCCTTCTCACAGCAGGCTTCCTGACTCTGCCTTTCCAGAACTCAGGATCGGATTTCCAGCCTGCAGGAATGCAGGCTTTGCTGCTCCCAATGTGATAGCCTCCTCCTGCCTCCGGATCCAGCCAAACATCAGAGCTAAAGGCCATTTTTACAGGATGGCACCTCCCCTCTCCCAAATCCCCAAGGACTCCTCAAGTCTGTAAACCGTGAAGCATTCCCTCCTATTACAAAACAGATAGAAGACACATGTTAATAATGGCAGAAGAAAAGGCACTATGCAGTATGGGAAACATCAGCCAAACATGACCAAGGCAAGGGGGCACGCTGCAGACGAAAGAAGGGGTGCTGGTCCTTTGGGGACCACAAGTTTGAATAAACAGGGAATCCCGGAGGAAAGAAGGTGGGTTTCCTTCAAATTGCTATTTCCTTAGAAAGTTTAGAAGTCAGATGTGCTGCCTAACAAAGGATTACTATTTAAATGAGAGTCATCCTTTAGAAAAGATACAGTTTACCAATTTGGATCTCAGTAGAATGTGGTAAAATATGCTGACCAATGAAATGAAATGATAGAGAAGTTAATTTTCCTCTGAGGCTCACTGGGACTAGGTTGTGTCCTTATCTACCCAGCACACTCTCCATTCTTCTTCAAGACTTGGGGCAAGTGTCTCCATCCTGATGAGGACTGCTGCACATCCTGCCTCATGCCACCCCTGAGCCTGGCAGCGTTAGTGCGGCCTTACCCACAATCCTCCTCGCGCCTCTGCTGCCTCACACCCTGTAAACCTTTTCTTCTGAAATAAAGAAAAGTTGCAAAAGGAATATAAAGAATTACCGTACTCCAGTGTTTCTCAACCTTTTCTTCATCATTGCTGCCCCTCCAGGAGCCTTTTCAGGCTTTTGATTTTTTTCCCTGTAATTGCCTCCCTGCCACCACGAAGGTTTCATACCATAGATACAGTCTATATCCGTGTATCTATATCTGTGTATCTGGGCTTTCAACATTAAAAGGCTAAGTTCCTGCCTCCAGGAACCAATGTTCATTCCCTTAAGTGTGGCATTGTCTCTGAGGAGAAAGTACACTGTAGCTCTTGTACTCAGATTCTCCAGAAGTGAACATCTTGTCCTGTAATTTTGCACACAAAATAAAGTCCATGGTAACAGACGTAAGGTAGCTCAGTGGCTAAAGTGTCCCACTGATGGCTGAAAGTCAGCAGTTTGAAACCACTAGTGGACCTTGGGGAGGAAGGTGCCACAGTCTGCTGCTTCAGTAGAGACTTACAGCCTTGGAAACCCTGTGGTGTTGCTATAGGTTGGAAATGACCAAATGGCAGTGGGTTTTGTTTTGGTAATAGAAGTGGCTTGGTTAAGGTTACCATGGGAGTTTCTGGCAGTGCTGAGGTGAAGAGCCAGATTTGCTTTCTGGTCTGGGAGGTAGGATGCTTCCCCTCGCCTTTAATTCACTCAGTAGAAAGTTTGAAGATTAGAGGGGTAAGACTATGTTTTGTTTCTACTTCTTCAAAAGAGAACATTCTGCATGAATTTAAATACTTCATGCACCTTTGAGATGATCAAAGAGCCTGACTACGTATCATGTTAACTCCCAGAGACCAAGGAACAGAACAGGCATCCTCATCCATTTGTGATTTCCTTCTGCTGTTAAGAAGAGTAGCCTCACTGAAGACAGTGATAGCTTTGGGAGTTGTCCTTAAGGCTCAGACAGAGGTGGTGATGAGGACCTTTTATCTAACTCAGGTGTCTATGAAGTTTCTGTCTTGTGAACCTGTTCCTTAACAGAGGGGCCAGTATTGTGGGGCAGTTACTTCCCTCTCCTGACTCTCTTTCGGTACTCCTTTCCATGGCTCCACACGCCCACTACTGTTATGACATACCCAGGCTCCCTTTCTGTCCCCATGGCTAGGCTTTTTACCTTCCTAATAACAGTAGTGCTCTATGCGCTAGTCTTTTCCAAACTCCTCTTTTCACTGAAGCGTTTGCATCCTGTATAGCCACACTCATGTTTAGAGCAAAATGGATCCCAATTAAAAAACAAAGAAACACAAAAGCGATTGCTGTTGAGTTGATTCTGACTGATGGTGACCCTATAGGCCAGTGTAGGGTTTCCAAGGGTTTCCAAGAAGCACTTGGTGGATTCAAACTGCTGACCTTTTGGTTAGCAACTGTAGCTCTTCACCATGACAGCACTAGGGTTTCCGAGTGTCCCAGCAGGTTCATTGTAAAAATATTGTATGCCAGCCAAGACAAGTGCCATTGTATAGCAATGTATAGCAATGAACAAAATATGTATGGTAACCTCCTACACTATAATAGGCCATAACTAACTTAATATGCAGTGGCTGTAATAAATCCTCCCCTAGGTGAACTCAATTTTCTATGAAATTTTAAATGTTTACATCTACAGGATGTGGTGAAAGAAGATACCAAGAACCTTGGCTGACTGAAACCTCTTAGAATGCTCTGCCATTTTGAGGGAGATCCCAACAGTCATTTTAGGGGAGATAATGATTAGTCAGACAGTGAACATCTCTGAACTGTGTAGATCCAGGGTGAAGGTTGGGGTGGACATTCAACAAATCCAGTAACAGCAAGTAGTTGTTTGCTGTCCCTAACTTGAAAGGTGACAGTACATCTGGAATGTATCTATTTGGTGAGAATCAATCACAGCCTTCTGTGTGACAAATGGGGTCTAGTGAAACAAATCTATCCCAACCATAAGTCTCTAGGTATGATCGTATATTTGGGGGTCAGATGGTGTCTACTGTTGAAAAGATACCCGATGATTAAGAACTTTCTCTGAAATAATCACGTGGGACAAAAATATTCTCATACTTCAGAACCATTCTTGAGAAGACCATACCTGCCTGTCTCTTCTGACTTCCTGGTCACCACCAATCCTGTAGTTTGTTTCTTCCAAGTCCTCAGTCTCCTAGGCAAGCCTTAAGTCACTTTTCATGAAGCACTGAAGTCCGTGGAACAGCTTTCCCATCAAAGGGGACCATGGCATTACTGTTCAAACTTCTGCCCTCTGCAAGGATTCTTTGCTGTTTTTCACAGCCGTCCCTAACTGAAGTTCTAACATCATGGATCCTGATTTCAAGCTGGTGAGTGCATATTGCCCAGAGCCGTGTGTCAATTACACGTCGTTTTTTGTTTTCTTCTCTCTTCAGTAAACTTTTAGTCACAGGAAACTCCCAAAGAACACAGATGAGGGTGACAAAGCAGCAGTGATGTATTCTTGTATTCCTGATCGTCTCATATTTGTACTTCCATTTGATGTGGGAATACTCCTTCATCTGGTTTGGTGGATCAGATATTACCCAGTTCGTTGCTGAGCAGCCTGGCAGCACAGTCACGTGGTATCTAATAGGCTGGTGCTCTCACCTACTGGGGTGAATAGCTAGAGCAGAGCTTTTCTTCATAGTAACGTCTGCTTCTACTTCTAGACCTACTCTCTCTCCATAAATAACTGGAAAACTGAACAAAATAAATGAAACAATCTTTAATTTATGACTATGTATGAACATATGAAACAATTGAAAATACCAGTGAGAGATTAATCACTGAGGGAAAAATAAATAAAGTAGTCTTTATGACAACCTCAACTTTTTGCCAGTGGACCATTTCTGTATGATGATACAAGGGACAGGGAACTGCGCAAGGTGGTCTCGCTGAGTTAAGGAGATGGAAATTAAGGAGACCAAGATGACAGAGATTTTCAGAGCGGAGCACAGTGAAGATGGAAAGAATACATAGAGTCACTGCACCAAAAAGAATTGGTTGGCATTCAACCATTTCAGGAGGCAACATATAATCAAGAACTGCTGGTACTGAAGGAAGAAGTCTAAGCTGCACTACAGGCACTGGCAAAAAAAAAACAAAACGAAAAAACAAAAAGCAAGACTCCAGAAACTGATAGAATACCTCTTCAGATGCTTCAACAAACAGGATGCAATGCTAGAAGCACTCACTTGTCTGTGCCAAAAATTTTGAAGACAGCTACCTGGCTAACTCACTATAAGAGATTCATTCCAAAGAAAGGTGATCCAACAGACTGTGGAAAATAGCAAGTGATATTATTAATATCACACACAAGGAAAATTTTGCTGAAGTTGATTCAGAAATTGTTGCAGCTATACATGAACAGGGAACTGCCAGGAATTCAAGCTGGATTCAGAAAAGGATGAGGAATGAGGAATGCCATTGATGGTTCAGACGGATCTTGGCTGAAAGCAGAGGATACCAGAAAGATGTTTACCTGTGTTTCATTGACTATGTGATGGCATCCAATTGTGTGGATCATAACAAATTATGGATAACATTGCAAAGAATGGGAATTCTGGAAGGGTCCATTGTGCTCATAAGGAACTTATACATAGACCAAGAGATAGCAAGTTGAACAGAACAAGGTGATACTCAATGGTTTAAAATCACACAAGGTGTAAACAAGGGTTGGGTCCTTTCACCATACTGTATTATTCAATCTGTATGATGATAATCCATGAAGCTGGACTGTCTGAAGAGCAATGGTGCATCAAGGTCAGAGGAAAACTTATGACATACAACCTTGCTTGCCAAAAGTGGAGACTAGAGCCACTTAAAAGACACACTGGACTGGGAAATCCGCTGCAAAGTACCCTTTAAAGTACTGAAAAATAAAGATGTCACTTTGAAGACTAAGGTGCACCTGACCCAAACCATGATATTTTCAATCACATCACATACATGTGGGAGCTTGACAATGAATGAGGAAGACAGAAGAAATGATGTCTTTAAATTGTGGGGTTGGAGAAGAATATTGAATATGCCATGGACTGCCAAAAGGACAAACAAATGTGTTACGGAAAATATATAACCAGAGTGCTCTTTGGAAGCAAAGACAGTGAGACTGCATCTCACGTACTTTGGTCATGTTGTCAGGAGGGGTCAGTCCGTGGAGAAGGACGTCACACTTGGTAGAGTGGAGCATCAGTGAAAAAGAGGAAGAGCCTCAACAAGATGGATTGACACAGTGGCTGCCACGATGGGCTGAAGCATAAAGATGATTGTGGGTATGGACAGGACCAGAGAATGTTTTGTTCTGTTGTGCATAGGGTTGCTATGAGTCAGAACCAATTCAATAGCATGTAATAGCAGCAACAGAGGCACTTACTGATGAAGATGAAAGACTGTAGCTTTCAGTATGGATTACACCTCGGCATAAAGAAAACAAAAAGTCTTTGCCGCTGGACAAGTAAGTGACATCATGATAAACTAAGAAAATACTGAAGTTGTCAGGGATTTCACTTTAATTGATTCCACAATCCCATGGAATCAGTAGTCAAGACATTAAACAATGCATTGCACTGGGCAGATCTGATGCTACAAAAGACCTCTTTAAAATCTCAAAAGGCAGTGATGTCACTTTGATGACTAAGATGTACCTGACCCCATCCATGGGGTACACATGCAAAAAGGAAAGCTGAAGAATAATCCGATGCATCTGAGATATGCTGTTGGTGAAGAACATATCAGGGACTGGTGGCCAGAAGAAGGAATAAATCTGTCCCCTATAGCCAGAGTGTGCCTTAAGAGTGAGGATGGCGTGAGTTCATCTTGCTTACTTTAAACATGCTATCAGGAAGGACTAACACCTGGAAAAGGACATCATCCTTGGTACCATAGAAGGTCAGTGAGAAGTAGGAAGACCCTCAGTGGGATGGATTGACACAATCGCTGCAACGATGGGCTCAAACATACTTGCTATTGTGAAGATAGTACAGGAAAAAGAAAAGTTTCATTCTGTTACACATACATCACTGTGAGTTGGAAGAAGCTTGATGATGCCTAGCAACAACAATTTTTAGAAATAGATCACCAGGTCTCTTTTCCTAGTACTCTGAAACTCTGCTGAAGCATGTTCACTATGGGTAATGCTACTGGTACTTGAAATACTGGTGGTGTAGCTTCCAGCGCTGTAGCAACATGCAAGCTACCACAGTATGACAAATTGACAGACGAATGGCAACACTAAATCATAGCTGCTACTATGACTGTGTTCACTGTATGGCAAACCACCGGAAATATAGAGGGGAACAAGATCAGGCCCTTTCCCTTAAAGAGCTGGCATCTTGCCATGGGGTCTGTCAAAGGATTGCGTTTGAAATTCAGCAGTAATGATTAAAAAACAACTTCTGGTTGAAGAATGGACTGGTTGGGCAAGCTAAGGAAGAGGTGGATCAATGATTGGTTTCTTCCCGAAGTTAAGGGTGGAGTCCTCCCATCTCAGTTGACTACACCAGAAGCTGGCATCAATGAAACATGCCTGCATTGCTTCAGGAACAAAATATCGGTGACCCTTAGGTATACCCAACTCTTCTAGTTAGATAAGAATTTATTTGAATGCTTTTGTTTCTTTTTAAAATTTAATTTGACTTAAATGAGGAGTGAGAACACCAACAGTAACAACAACAACAACAACAAAACGCAGACAAATTCATTTCTGCTTAGTCAAGTCCAACAAACGCAACCCTATGTGGTCTATAGGATTTTCTTGGCTGTAATCTTTATAGACTCACAGCAACCCTATAGGACAAAGTAGAACTGCCCCATAGAGTTTCCAAGGAGAGCCTGGTGGATTTGAATTGCCAATCTTTTGGCTAGCAGCCGAATCATGTAACCGCTATGCCACCACCATGAGTTGGAATCGACTCAACGGCTGTAGGTTTGGTTTTAGTGAATCTTTACAGAAGCAAATCTCTAGGCCTTTCTTCTGTGGCATTACTGGATGTGTTCAAACCACCAATCTTTAGGTCAGTGATCAAGTACAAACTGTTTGGGTCATGCAGGGACCTTGAGGTGTGATAATCAGCCAGGATTTATCAGGGGAAAACATCCTGAAATGAGATTCCTGTATCTATTGGGGTTACCCAGAAAATGACTACTCGAAAACTCCAGAGTACAAAGGACTTAGGAGTGGGATTAGTTAGGGGCAGAAGAGAGCTGTGGAGAGATGGGTAGTATCATTCACACAGTCTTCAAACAGAAGACAAGAACTTCCACATTGGTGGAAGGTTGCGCTGATGCCAAATGTCTCTGATGGGGCCCCGGAAACCCCCTGGTACCAAAAAGGCTGTTTCTGAAGGAAGGGTGAGCACTGCTCAGAGTGGTTTCCCAGGGTCCCAGCCAAAGTACTGAGGATGCCTTGTTTTACTTGATTCTTCACTCTCTCTCTCTTTTCTTTTTTTTTAAAAATAATCACCAAATTCCTGTCATTCTTTGTATGCAACACCCATTAAAACCAAAATGATTCTCCAAGATGAAGAAAACACTACGCAGGGGGATTTATGCCAGTAAGAAGTACGAGAACTTCTCTTGCTGGGGCACTGGTATTTTTACAGCAACAAATGTGTGATATCGAATGTCCCAGCCAGGCTCCCTAACCAAGCAGATGTAACAATTCTCTTGGAGAAGAAACAAATTTGTAAATGCCTCCCCAGCCATCATGGGGCAGCCACAAAAATCAAACATCAAATTCCTGTCCTTAATGAAGAAGGCAGGGGCTAGGGTGTGTGTTGTGAGAGAGAGGTGTGCATGTATGTGTGTGTCTGTGTGTCTGTGTGTGTGTGTGAGAGAGAGAGAAAGGTGGCAGGCTGCTTGTCCTGGCTCTGGGAACCCACTGTGCCCTTATTAGGATGGGTCAGTACTCTTGGACAGTTTGCTCACCCCTGTGAAAACACAAGACACAGTGCTTTCTCTTTAAGGGCATATTTCAACCAGAGAACTTTACCTTGAGGTGAAAAAGTGGATTCCTTGGGCTCTGCGCAGGCCTTCCGGAGTATGAAAAGCCTCATTTGGTCATGTCAATAGCCCATCTAAGCACGAGGGCTTATGTCACAGACTGAGGGATGCCTGAGGCCTGAGCTGGTGGAACTGAGCCTGGTGGAGGCCTTTCTGGTCCTCTGTTGGGGGTCACTGCTTCACAGGCCTCTTCATGGGCCATCTCCGCTACCTCAGCCCATTTCTGGTTCTCTGGTTCTCAGCAGCAAGCGGAGGCAGAGTTTGAGGAAAGGGAAGTGCGCTCTCCAGTGAATTGCAATATTTTGCTTTCTCTAATCCTGTTCAGGTGGTGACTAGCGAAAAGGAAAACTAGGCCAATACGCAGGGTGGACGAAAACCCTGATTATTACCCCGGCCAATGTGTCTTGGCTGAATTGAATTCAAGTCCCAGTGATCCATTATTCATGAGGTTCAAGTTTTGACTTGGAGTTCGAGATGGGCTTGTGTGAAGGTGGAAGGGGCAGTGGCTGGTGGGGCTGCAGGCCGAGGGAGTGGGCGCTCTGGCCCAGACCCGCGGGCGCTGGGCCGGGTTGTCTCCCGGGACTGCCTACCACACACCTGCAGCCCTGCTTCTCTCTCCCAGGGCTGTGCTATGGGTGATTTATTCTCCCCCGGAGCCTCCCTGAGGCCCGGCTTGAGGAGAGAGCGCGGGGAGCCGGTGTGGGGAGACCATGCTCCATCTCCATTCCCTGCTGACAGCCTCCCCAGAGAACTCACTGGAAGCACTGTCTTGCATGAATAATACACCTCCTCCTTTGCTCTTTTGAAGAGCTCAAAGCACCTAGCAGACAGGATGTTCTTCACCCTCAACAACTCCCCAAGGCAGAGTCAGGTTTTGATCCCCTCCCATTTTTTTTTTTTTTAACTAGATGAGGAAATGAGAGCCCAGAGCAGTTGGTCTCTGTGATTGAGTTGGGATAACGGGAAGCGGGCCAGAGAGAGCTGACTTTGGTAGAAGTACTGTACTGGAGAGCAGACCCACTCTAGGCTAGCCTCATGTCCAATCTCTACAGCTACAGAAGAGAACACAATTTTAAAAGTCCTGGTATAGATAGCACCTTCCCCTAGCAGCTAGTCAACTGACACATTTCTTTTCTTTCTTTCTTTCTTTTTTGTCTGTTTTAATTAGCAAGGGGGTGCACTTCTAACAGGATACTTCTTTGCAGTATTTTTAACAAACAAACAAACAAACAAACACCAAATCTGTTACCATCGAGTCGATTTTGACTCATAGTGACCCTATAGGACACAGTGGAACTGTCCTACACAGTTTCTGAGCAGTGCCTGGTGGATTCAAATTGCCGACCTCTTAGTTAGCAGTCATAGCTCTCCTAAGCACTGTGCCGCCTCAGATCACCCCACTCATGACTACCACGTGCACAGCGGAAAGGCTGCCTGGGCAATGCCATCCCGATGATTGACGGCAGATCAGACCAATGTGAGTCGCAGCGTTTTCACTTATTTTTTTAAAGATCACTAGGCCTTTCTGCTAGTTTGTCTTAGACAGGACGCTCTGCTGAAACCTGTTCAGTATCATAGCAACATGCCAGCCTGTCCTGACAGATAGGTGGTGGCCATTCGTGAACTACACTGGCCAGAAGCTGAACAGAGTCTCTGTGTGGAAGATAAAAGATGCTACTAGCTCATGCTAAGTAACAAATATAGAAATACCTCTGCAACTCCACCTAAGCGATTTAATGGCCAGATGAGAAGTCTGTTTCATCCAAACTGTAGTTCGGTTGGCCTCAGGCAAAAATTCTCTGTCAGATGTCTCTGAGAGATGATTTTTAAGGTTCTTCTGCAAAATGGGTGGATCAAAAAGAAAAATGCCAGTGTCTTGAGTTTCAGAGTTTTCCTGTGTGATAGACTCACCACTAGGTGACAGTGATTAGTCCCTAGTCATCTTTTCCTTCATTACTGTGAGACTGTTGCTAGTCAGTGTCACTATTTCTGGTCTTTATTTAGTATTCTACAGTAAGATGATCTTGAGAAAAAGCACAAATCTGTCACGCCACCCCTGAGCATTCTAACAAAAAAAAAACAACAAAAGAGAGAAAGACAGAGTCAGATGCGCATATGGAATCTTGCAACCAGAACCCACCAGCATCTGTGGGGAAGTTCCACTCTGTCCTATAGGGTCCCTATGAGTTGGAACTGACTCAGTGGCAAAGGGTCTTCCATAGGCTTCAAAGTAAAATTCAAACTCCTTAGCACAGCAAGAAAGGTCCCTGTGTACTCCACCAGCCGTACCACAAACCCTGCTATTTGTTACACTCCATGTTTTATATCTGTTGCTCATTAACTCGTTCGTTTGGTCAGATATCGAACTATCATTTATCTACTGCTAGCCAGTATGCTAGGTGGAGACTCTGGTGGCGTAGTGGGTAAGTGCTATGACTACTAACCAAAAGACTGGCAGTTCAAATTTGCCAGGTGCTCCTTGGAAACTCTATGGGGCAGTTCTATTCTGTCTCTTAGGATCACTGGGAGTCAGAATCAGTTTGACAGCAGTAGGTTTTGGGGTCTGGTACACTAGATGCTGGTAATGCATCGCTCTGGGCACTGCTACTCCTGGGAGCTGCCTCTCTCTCTCTCTCTCTGCCTACAGCTCCCTGTTTTCACCAGCTAGTTCTACAATCGCTGACTTCACCTGCTGAAATGGAATGCTCCAGAAGCACGTGCTGCTGTAACTCGCTGTTCTCTATACAATTCTTAATGTATGGGCTTTTTGAAGGAAATGATTTTATTTTATTCATATGTTTAGCTTCAGTTCCTAGTATAGAGCACAACACATGGTAAGTGACTGTAGTGGCTTCATTGCTACTACCGGCTTTGGCCAATGAGATGTGCAAAGTCTGCCAGGGGATTCTAGGAGAGAAACTTCTAGAAGTGACTGGCCCTTGTTTTCGCTCGATGCTGTATCTGGAAGTGATCCTGCTGCAGCCGTCTTGCTGTCCAACTGGAACAAGCTTTAGAATGAAGCCAGTGTGAAGGGCAGCAGGGCAGAGAGAAGGGAGGAGCTTCAACCTGAGATCACTCCATCTCTGGATTTGAAGTTATGTGATTAGCAGATTTGCTATCATTTAAGACATTATGAGTAAAAAGTCTCCTTCTTTCCCCTCCTTTTTCCTTTCCATCTCTTTTTTATTCCTTCTCCTTTTTGTCTCCTCCTCTTTTTTTCTTTTGCTGCCCAAATTTTCCTAACTGATTCAGAGTGAAATTCCTGTCTTCTGAGGGACTGAATGTATAGGATCTGAATCCAGTTGACAACATCTGGTATTAACTTTATTTATTTACATATCTTCACTGCCCTGGTAAAAACTATAGGCTCTTCTGTAGGGAGGAAACCTATTGTGTTCAAATTTGTCTGAACACTCTGTTTACTCAAGTGTCTAAGTTAACGCTTACAACGTAGTAAAACCAAACCAAACCTGTGGTTATCGAGTCAACTCTGATTCATAGCAACCCTATCCAACAGGGTAGAACTGCCCTATTGAGCCTCCAAGGGGTGGCTGGTAGGTTTGAACTGCAAGCCTTTTGGTTAGCAGCCGAATTCTTAACTGCACATCCAGGCTTTCCAACACTAGCTGCATAGCAAGGAGTACCATAAACATTTGTAGAAGTGGACGGAGTGGAATGGAATTGAAGTCTCTGACTACTTTGATGTCCTTTCCCCCTAACGTGCAGTTTGTCACTCATCCCTGTGCCACACAATTTAGTATTTCCTTCTGGACTTTTGTTCTCGGGTGGATTTCATCATAAGTCTTTTATTCCTCGAGAAGCTGTTAAGGTCCCAGAGAACAGGATCTGAGTCACCTCATATTTCTTCGGTATCCCACATGGCTTCAGCACTTGTAGGGCTCCTGTTAGAGGTGTCAACAAATGGTCTAATGAGCTACCTTGCCCAAATCTTGCAGAGCGTTTGATCCATACCGAAATTCACAATTACTCACTTTCTGCTTGTGCTGGCCACATTTGTCTGTTTGTCTCAGTTCTTCGACAGTAGAGTTCTCACCTTCTTCTTTATCCTATACCCTATCAGGCACAGGGTCAGCATCAAAAAAAGTTTTTTGGTTATTGAGTCAGAATATAAAGCATTGTTATCCAACAAATCAAATCACATGAGACTTTTTTGAAGACCTTAAACCTCTTGGGAAATAGTGTGGCATTGGTGAAATAACATTTTATTTTTTGTATTTTTGTGTGTGTGTATGGGTAGGGAGTGCGCTGTTTTGGGAAGTGATGCCATTCCCCAATGTTCTTGTCGAACCATCGAATCCACTTGGGTGCTGTCTACGTGCACTTCTGGAGCCCACTTTGGAAACTCAGTCTACCAGATGTCTCTACTTCTAAAAACACAATGTCTTAGGTGTACACTCCTGGATCTCTAAAGAACCATGCATTCCTAGCTACCATTTGCTGAAAGGGCAGGTGGCACTGTGGATTTTGTCCTCAAGAAGGCCCTCTGGTAAGATGCTGCAGCTGCCGTGTTTCACACCTTGCACAGGACTGATTTCTAAGAACAGAACTTAGCAATTTAAGTTATTTACACAAATTCCTACCAACCAACCAGGGAAAGGTAAATACAGGGGCCCATGCATTTCAACAGAAGCTTCTACTATTTTGGTGATGGATTTTGACCTTAGAATACAGTACCTCTTATAGCCAACACTGTGAAGCCATAAAACCAAGAGAAAAGGGGAATTGGACAAGAGTCAACAAATCAGTCCTCATTTCTTCTTCCTTATTTTATTCATCTGAAGCGGTCTAGCTTCTTTCTTCAAATCTGAAGAATAGCTTTTCCCTTTGAAGAATGGTTATACAATCTTTGCCTTTTTAGATTTTCAGCTGTCTATGTGAAAGGATTATGGTGAATTGTGTGTATGTTTATGTGTTGAGAGGATCCAAAATATACATGAGGAAATTCCAGAAAGCAGGGCTTTTAAATCTAATCTCCTACTTCATTGCTCCACAATCAATTAAAATACTCTAATTTCAGACAACTTGCCACTTGGAAGGCAGTGTCCTCCATGGCCTCGAGGATAACAAGACGCATAAGATGTACTCAGACCCTCCAGGTATACTCTGGGCTATAGGAAATCCAAAAGCAGAAACAAGACTTATTTTCTTTTCAAAATGGAAAATTTTCTTATTACAAAAACAATTAACTTTCATAAAAATTCATGTAAGATAGAAATGTATTACGAGACCAGTAAGAATTTTCTTGTAGCCTTTCAGATTTTCAGGCATATCTTAACACTGTTGGTTGTCGTTGTGTTGGCTGTGATGCCTGGTAACCCCACTTACAACTTAGTGAAATGTGTGGTCCTGTTTCATCTTCACAGTCCTGGTTTTGCTCAAGTCCATCCTTGTAGCCACTGTGTATTTTGAGTGTCTTCCAGTCTTGGGTCTGGTCTTTTAACAATGTATCAGACAATATTGTGTTGTGATCTATAGAGTTTTTGTTGGCTAGTTTTCAGAAATAAGTAGCCAGGTCTTTATTCCTAGTCCATCTGAATCTGGAAGATCTGCTGAAATCTGTCCACCATACTGGTTGCATAGCTCCCAGGATCACAGTGACACACAAGCTACCACAGTATGAAAAACTGACGAGGGGTGGTTTATACATATAGACACACACATTCTTATGCAATAGGGTCGTAATATAATACTGTTCTCTAACCTGTGTCAGTACATACAGGCACATCTTATCATTTTATTTCTCACTGACTTCATAATAGTCCACTGTGTGCAGCGAACACAATGTCTCCTTACTGATGAACAATTCAGTTCTCTGAAGATTTTTTACTTCACTAGAAACAATGACGTAGTGAACAGCCTTGCTCATTTATTTTTATACAGTTGTCAAATCACCTTTTGCTTGGGAGATCAAGGAAGATGTCACGAAATTTTAACAGAGGCTGGAGAGGGGAATGGCATAAATAAGGGTAGAAAAGCACAAGGTGTATTAAGAGGTCTGCCAGTGGAAATCTTTGGGTGAAGTGTAGGTTACGTGGTTCCATGCTGGGAAACTGACTCAAAATAAAGGTGTTGAGATCAAAGAGCAGTTGGCAAGGGAACATATGTTCAGCTTTAGACGTTTTGAGTTGCAGTGATGTCATGCTACCTAAGAAGAAATTTTCACCATTTTATGGGGAATGGAAGGAATTGGATAGATGAGAACTGTCAGAGAGTAAGGGTCCCAGACTTTCCAAGAAAGACTGAGAAAGCTAACACACATGAAAGACACATCACAAAGGATGGTTGAACAGGGCTTGGTAAGCTACTAGATATTTAAGCAGTCAGTGGAGTATAGAGGCACAATTTTCTGATCTCTGAAATGGGTACAATTCTCACATCCTGGAGTTACTGGAAATTAGAGTGAAATAATGAGTAAACTTTTGATAAGTAACTGCTACTGCCAGATTACTGTCTTATTTGGTTACAGAATTTCTCTTTGGTTCCCCAAATAATAGTTTTTCCAACAACACTCTGCAGTTACTTGCTTTGTAGGATGAAGAGGATAAATTACAATGACCTTTTCAGACAGCAACTGTGAAGTCACCTAAGGGAGTTGGCTGTTTTTTATTAGTGATTCAGTGGAAACTTAAGAGTTACTACCAAAGATGTGAATCTGGTCAAAATACTTTGGGGCGCTTTCACATCTGTGGTTACTGAGTTAGATTTTCCTTTTGATCTAATTCGGTTCCCACCCCTCATCCCCAGCCCCCCACCAAATTACATGGACTTGTTTTTGCTTTTAGAGAGGAAAAGATGGATGGGAAGATATACTCCAAATATTTAGTTAGTTTCAAAAGTATGTGTTATTCAAAGCACCTTCAAGTACTAGGTTTCTTGAAATAAGAAACTCTATCATCTCACTCTGCTGTGTTCCACTTGGCAGCCACCCCAAACAATAGCCATTCACTTCAAGTGCATAACATGCAGCTTATTTGTGGGGAGAGAAACACAGCCTGAGAGTCAGGGGAGTCTAGGCTCAACTATCTCTCTATCTTGCTAAGGCATCTTCTTTGGGTCTTTATTTCCTTATCAGTAAAATGAGAAGTTTGAATGTAATGCCTTTATAGTCCTTATTTGTGGAATGTAAGTTTCACAGTCTGTGGTTGCAAACTCTTTGTGAGGTCCATGGGACCACATGAGGTCTGTTTTGCAGATCTGGAAATGGAAACCCAAGGAGGTGAATGGCTTTGCTAAACTGAACGTGATTCCTCAGGGAAGAGACTGGAACCAATGTCTACTAGCTGATTTTCAGCAGGAAATCTTCCCAAGTTTGGTGTGGCAAGGCAGAAGGTCGAGTGTCCGGCTTCTGTCATGTGTGCAGCCACCAGCCACACCTCGGCACCTGTTAGGCGGACCACTGCTCGCTCTCTCTCTCTCACAACTTTCTCTTCACACTCTTCTTCTCACTGGGCTCAACTACTCAGTTCTCATGGGCCATGCCTTCTCACCTCCTGATATTTGTATAAGCTGAGCTTTTGTTTGTTTGTTTTTAACTTGAAAACCATTTTCCCTAGTAAATTTGCTTTCCTAAGCTAATTTATCACTCCTGCAGGGTTTTCTTTATTCCTTTAGTCATTTTTCTGTAGACAGCTTTCTCTAATTTGTCTCACCAAACTGAGTCAAGGGCAATTTTTACAGCCCCCATAGCCCTCTACTTTCCCTTTGTGATAATGCCACACTATGTGATAAATGACTGTTTACTCATGTAGTGGTTGGAAAAATACTTGATGATATTCCTCCAAATTGCAGTGGCTTAAGCAAAAGAAAGACTTAATTTTCTTTCATGTAACATGAAGTTTGGGATAGGCTGTCCAAAGCTGATGTGGTGGCTTTATGGTCATCAGGGACTTAGATCCTGAAGGGTTTTTGCTTCATTATCCTTAGTGTTGACTCGTGGGTAGAAGATGACTGATGGCGTGCAAGTACAACACATCCATGGAAGGGGCAAGGACAAAGGAAATGTTTCCCGGACGAGTCACCACCCTTTAGGAAACCTTCCTATAACCTCTGCCAAAAGATACCTAATTGCCTACCTTTAGCTGGTAATTGTGGTTTTCAGACATTCTGCTTGTATGCAAAAGCTGGACAATGAACAAAGAAGACTGATGAAGCACTGATGACTTTGAATTAATGTGTTGGTGAAAAATGTTGAATTGACTGTGGACTGCCAGAAAAATGAACAGATCTGTCTTGGAAAAAGTATAGCCAGAATGCTCATTAGAAGCAAAAATGGCAAGACCTCATGTCACATACACATTTGGATGTGTTATCAGGTGGGGACTGGCCCCTGAAGAAGGACATCATGCTTAGTAAAGCAAAGAGTGGTAGAAACAACTGTTGTTGTTGAGTGCCCTCGAGTTGATTCTGGCTCATAGTGACTCTATGAATAACAGAACGAAACACTGCCCGGTCTCGTGCCATGTCCACTGTTGTTTTTATGCTTAAGCCCATTGTTGCTGCCACTGTGTCAGTCGATCTCATGGAGGCTCTTCCTTTCTTTCGCTGACCCTCCACTCTACCAAGCATGATGTCCTTCTCCAGGGACTGCTACTTCCTGACAACATGTCCAAAGTATGTAAGATGCAGTCTTGCCATCTTTGCTTCCAAGGGGCACTCTAGTTGTACTTCTTCCAGAACAGATCTGTTTGTTCTTTTGGTGGTCCATTGTACACTCAACATTCTTTGATGCAATAAGAGACTGAAAAAAAAATTTGCTCTTGATAATATAGAAGATACTAGCGATTGGATAGGCAACTCACGGTCTCTACTACGCAAGCCGCTCAGGATGTGGTAGGCAGTCCTGTGCTGGTGTGTAAGGACACTAGTGCATAAATGTAAACATTCAGAACCTTTTACAGCAATTTGTCATTGACAGGACATAATGGGTAGTAAATAGAGCAACAACCACAAGATTCAGAGAAGCTGTCTGCTACAGTTCTTCTCTCTCCTTCACAAGACTGCAAGCATCATGAGGACAGGTTCGACTCTGCTCTATGTTGTATTGACATATCCTAGTGCAATGCTTAATAAGGACGTACTGATGACTCTGTGGGAAGGAGCCCTGGTGGCTTAGTGGTTAAGTACTCAACTATTAACTCAAAGGTCAGCAGTTCAAACTAAAAGATTGGTGGTTCAAACTCAGCAGCCACTCTGAGTGAGAAAGATGTGGCAGCCTGCTTCCAAAAGGACTACAACTCTGGAAACCTCATGGTACAGTTCTACTGTGTCCTATAAGGTTGCTATGAGTCAGTAATTAACTCAATGGCCGTGACTTTGGTTCTTGTTTCATGACCTTATGAGGGAGAATTGGCACTGAATCCACTTGTCGCCGTCTGGTCCTTGTTCAGCTCGGCTGCTCTGATGCACATGAAGCTCCCTCCCGTTCCCCTCCATGATCGCCTTTTCTTGGCCTCCTCTTGTCCATTCTCAGCATCTCTTGGTCTCATTTCCTCGCTTGCCTCTGAGTGGGAAGACTCCTCAAGTTTTAGCCCTGAGCCGTCTGCTTCCCTCCTTCAATTATCCTCTCATTCACAGTGCTTGTGCGCTTCACAGCTTTAATTGTCCTTGCGAGAGGACTCCTAAGTCCCCATCTCCCAGATGGGCGCTCACCTGGCCCTGATGTTCTCCAGCTGCTTATTGAATCTCCCTCCTGCCTTGAACTGGACTGACTTCTTAACATTTCTATTCCCAAGAAAGGAACTACAACCGCAGGCTTGGACAAGGACAGCTTGAGTTGTTGTTGCTGATTTGTTTCTGCGTCTCTCTTTTTCTCCTCTTTGACTACTTCTCCCTCTTTCCCTTTATGAAACAAAACAAGAGAAAAACCCGTTGCCATCAAGTTGATTCTGATTCATAGGCACCCTAAAGGACAGAGTAGAACTGCCTCACAGGACTTCCAAGGCTTCAGTCTTTACAGAAGCACAGTGAAATGTCTTTCTCCCATGGAGCAGCCAGTGGGTGCAAACAGCTGGATCTTTGGGTTAGTAGCTGAACGCTTTAACCGCTAAGTGACCAGGGTGCCTTTGTTACCTTCGTAATTACTACTTAAGAGCAACTGAAGCTGAGTTCTTCTCCAAGATGAAGACTCTCAGACAGAGGTCAAGGCAATTATTAGGAGTCAGCCACTGTGGAGAGATGTGTAAGAGCAAGGTAGGGCAGAAGGAGACTCAGTCCACAAAGCAGACCTGCTGCAGCCTCACTGGAGCGAGAATAACGTTAGGCCTCTGTGGTCACAGCTAACGGAGCATTTGCCTAGGGCCGAGGCATGTCTGAGGACACAGAACTTTCAGCGCTAAGACTGGGAGATCTGGGCCAACCAGAGTGGTTGTCTCCTTTATGTATCTGCATCAATCAGCCTTAAGAAGAGGAAAGTTAGAAGCTTTCTACCCCCAAGGTTAATAATGTCAGGCATAATTAGGGTATTGCCTGTATTAGGGGTAAAGACGGTGATATCTGAAAACTGATGTAATAGCCTTCAGCCTTTCTAGCTAAGCATTTTTGACAGGAGAGTGACAAACTTTATCATCATGATTTCCTCTCAAAACCTTTGATGTGTTAAGTCTACACCACCTTGTGTAGCTCAGCATCCCAGCCCTCTGTAGTTTCAACCAAGCTCCAGGAGTCTGCGCTCCTGTCTTGGCTCTGCCCGGAAGGGGCTTCCTCATCTCTTCCTTCATTTTGGCTCAAAGGAACCCCACATGGACACCTGCACACCCCTTCCTCCCAGTGTTCCCTGTTCAGTGTGAGTGTTTGCTCTTACTGAAGGCCCAGCCTCTCTTGGGACTATGTCGAAGGCCACTGGCTTCTGGGGATTGAACTCCACGCAGGTATGAAGAACCCTTGCTCTGGGGCTTCATGCTGAGGGGGCCCCCATGTGACAATCACAAAAAATGATTAAAGCATACATGTCACACTCAGGGCTGGCACAACTTGACCAGTTACCCTAAACATCCATCCCGCGGTGAACACTACTCAGGCCCCAGGGACAGCTTCTCCACATCTTCTGCCCTGTTACCTCTCAATAAAGACAACTGCATCCCATTGCCTGAAGGGCCATGCCACTGTTGACATCAGAGACAGACACTGCTCTGGAGTGCACGGAGGATGTAGAGTGGCAGATACTCAGGTTAGGAAAAAGGCAAATGAATTTACTCTTCAGGTCCTTCTCCTCCGATACTGTGAGTACAACACAGTCTTGCACAGTAACGCGTCATTTCCTAGTAGGCCAAGTGTCCGTTGCATGTCTTCTCTTCATGTTCTAATTCATGGTTCAGAAGTACTCACTAATTTGCACAGTTTCCACATCGGCAGCACCCAAGCACTAAGTAACATTTTGTAATATTAAACAATTCCATCAAGGTGTGTTAGGCACAGAGTATGCTATCGGTTCTTTACCCTGGGAGCTAGACTGACATTGAATACTGGCATTCCAAGGAGTTTTATTTTTAAAAAATATTAGATAAAATTTAATAATTTTTTAAACAAATTAAGTAAAATTTCAGCTTTATTAAATAATTTGGATTTAAAATATTGATATTCACTAATAAAAATATTTTAATGGATAATTTGAATATTGTAGAAGAAAACAAAAAGTTTGAAAAGGAAATAATTTTAATACTCACTCTATCTTTTATAAAAATATTTTCAAGTTTTGTGTGCCTCAGATACAATTTTGCTTTATTTTAGTCCTCTAAATCAGAGGTCCTTTGTGTAGGACTAGAGAATAAATGTTTTAGTCTGCAGATCATACACTGTTTATTGCATGCTCATCTTTTTTTTTCAATTCACATAATAAAAAGTGAAAAATCTTATCAGCTCAAAGGATACGTAAGAATAGACCACAGGCATAGCTCACCAACCTCTTCTTTAGCTCTCTGCTGTCAGCTGTTGCTGCTGGGTGCTGTCAAGTTGATTTCTACTCTTAGAGTAGAAGTGTCCAGTAGGGTTTACCTTGGCTGTAATCTTTAGGGAAGCAGAAAGCCAGGTTTTTCTGGGATGGAATCACAGAGTGGATGCAAACTGTCATGCTTTCAGTAGCAGCCAAGCACTTAACCATTGTGCTACCACTAGAGGCAAAATAATGTGAAAATCTTGACTGTTGTTAGGTGCTGTCAAGTTGGCTCCAACTCCCAAGGACCCTGTGCACCACAGAATGGAACACTGTTCCCGCACCATCCTCTCAACTGTTGTTATGCCTTAGCCTTCGCTGCAGCTACTGTGTTACTTCGTCCTGTTGAGGGTCTTCCTCTTTTTTGTTGACCCTCTACTCTACCAGGCATGATGTCATTCTCCAGGGACTGTCCCTTCTGATAATATATTGAAAGTGTATGAGACAAAGTCTTGCCATCCTTGCTTCCAAGCTTCCAAGCAGGATTCTGGCTGTACTTTTTCCAAGACAGATCTGTTTGGACATTTGACAGTCCATGGTATATTCAGTATTCCTCCAGCACCACAATTCAAAGGCATGGATTCTTCTTTGGGCTTTCTTATTCGTCATCCAACTTTGCAGTGCACACGGAGTGACTGAAAACATGGCTTGGGTCAGGTGAACCTCAGTCCTTAAAGTCACATCTTTGCTTTGTAACACTTTTTAAAGACAACTTTTTCAGCAGATTTGCCCAGTGGAAGGTGTCATTTGATTTCTTAACTACTGCTTCCGTGGGCAGTGATTGTAGATCCAAGTAAAACAAAATTCTTTAATAACTTAGTGGTGGCAGATGCATGGGGGAAAATCTCGATGATAACAACATGATTAGCAATTTTACTGAAATGAAGTCAAGAAAAATAGTTGTGTCTTTACTGTTGACCCGAACTTCACCTGCTTATCAACAGAGTGCCTGGACGTGCACAGTAATAATTAAATTCAATTTTTGTATTTGGCTGATTTTTCTGTGATAAAAGTACAACTTTACGAGTACTTTAAAAAAATTTTATAATGAAAGTTTCTTTGCAAAGGAGGATTACAGCATGGATTATGTTGAATGGTGTGCTAATTTAGAACTTTAAAGTATTTAGACACATAGTCCCTGGACTCCCATTTGCCCCCTGGGCCTGGACTTCATAAATGTTAGAGTCCAGCCTGGGAAGGTAGGTGTGGCCCCCGTCCTGAACCTAGTGTTCTCTGTGTTAGGGCCAGGCTTCTATTGGAGATACCTTCCCCTCCCCCCATTGATGCACCTTGAGTCACTGTCGGTCACTGCTCGTCACTAATTGAGTGGAAACACCCCCCCCCCCCGCTGTGTGCCCTCTCCCCAGGCCTGCTCCTGGCTGTCTCAGTGCTCCACAATCAATGGCTGCAGAAGAGGCAATTCCATTCACAGAAGTCATAGATCAATGAAACTGGATTTGCATATGAGTTTAGAATATAAATCTTGGGTGAGGTAATCATTTGTTTCCTGTTGGCTCCGGAGGTTGCTCCTGCTCAGTTTCCTCAGGGCCTTCCTTCTGTCTGTCCTTCTCTTTACTGGCATCTTCCACTGTCCCTCAGGTTTCCTTAGCCTCAGCTGGGGACAGCGGCCTCCTCTTTGTTCAGCATGTACCGCCTGCTGATTATTCATTATATTGCTTCCCTCCAGGCCGCTGGCTGGTGAAATAGTTTGTACCTGACTGCTAACCTAAAAGTTGGCTGTTTGAATCCAACCAGCGGCACCGCAGAAGAAAGATCTGGCAATCTGCTTTTGTAAAGATCACAGCCAAGAAAACCCTATGGGGCAGTCTTACTCTGACACATATGGGATTGCCATGAGTTGTAATCAACTCGATGGTAACAGGTTTGTCTTTTGGTTTAGCCAGGCCTATTCCCCTGTCTTCCCGCTGGTGTTCTGTGAGCTCCTTGAGTGCAGAGAAGGCCTTCCATCTCGGTCCGCAACCCTGATAGAGGGCCTGCCTCATGACACATGCTTAGTTGAACTTATGGAACTTGCAAGTCTCTAATTCTCTCTCCAGGCAGATGCACCAGTGAGCAAAGTAGGCATGGGTGTAACTGAATTTACTTACTAATCTACAGTACACGATTTCACCTGTTCGTTACACGTCTTTGAAACTCATGTGAAACTGTACATTGTAGATTAGTGAGGAAGAGCAAGGAAGCCAATATGTCCTTTGCTTATTGGAAAATCCATCCCTGCTCCTTCTCTGCTTCTTCCTCTCCCTTCTTTTGTCTTCTTTCCTCTCCTCATCTCCTTCACCTTCCTTATGTGGAAGACCCCCAGACGTATCCAGGAAAGGAGGAGCTGGTACACCGCTCCATAGCCAGGCAGTCCACATTTCAGAAGTTGAAGGGCCACTACTCAGGAAACTTCCTGTATGACAATATAATCTACCGCAGGCGGTCTTTGGTGTGCTCACTGACATCCAGGGAACTCTAAGAACATGATAAATGTTTGTGTCATTGTCTTCACTAGAAGCTTCCAGAACTTACATGCAGATAGAGATACTGCTTGACCAAAATGTGTTGGTGAAAGTTGTAGAACCTGGCCTTCATAGGTCTCTCTAAGAGATGCTGTAAACAGATACCTCTGTTTTTACTTTCTGTCTTAACCAAAAATTTGTGAGGTCTGTATTGGTTTCACAGCAGGTATAACTTCTGGTTACATTTTTTGGCAGCTCTATTATGCTTCCAGCTCTTAAGGTTATTTTCCCTCTCTTGGGATATTAAAGGAAACCCTGGTGGCGTAGTGGTTAAGTGCTACTGCTGCTAACCAAAAGCTCAGCAGTTCTGATCTACCGTGTACTCCCTGGAAACTCATATCTGACAGTTCTACTGTGTACTATAGGGTCACTGTGCTTTGGAATGAACTTGATGGCAATGGATTTCTTTTTTTTCCTCCATAATGCTACACTAACATTTAGAAATGAGTAATATTTTCTCTGGATTTCCTGGGTGGTGCAAGTGGCTAATATACTCAACTGAAGTCTCAATCTACCTCAAGGTACTTCAGAAAAAAGGCCTGGAGATCTATTTCCAAAAGAACATGGCCGTTGAAAACCCTACAGAGGACAGCTTTATTCTAATATACATGGGGTTGCCATGCAATGGATTTGACTCAACAGCAGCTGGTAATATTTTCTTCAAATAAAATGGGAGTGGATAACTGCCCAGTCAATCTCCTATGTCACTGAATGTCAGAAATAAACCTCAGGGCCTGTCTCGTATGCCAGCTGGTTGAGATCAGAGACTGTAAGTCTTTGGCTTTATAATAATGCTAGATGCTACCATCATGGTAGCATGTTATGCTTTGCCTCTGCATAGTTTTGTGTTTGATTCTATGTGAACTCTCAAGAGGACTTTGTAATTATGTCCATGGTAGATGACCAAACTGAAGCTCCAAGATACTATGTAACTTGCCCACAGTTCCCCAGCCGGGGAGCACCACCTAAAGCTCAAACCCAAATCCTCTGCTGCTGAATAGCTTGCTCTTCCCACTGTATCATATTGGCAGGTGAGAGCTAATTCCAGAGCCAGTAGCATCATGGGAAGGTGATTGACCTGAGTCACTTCTCACCCTACTAGAGGACGATACTGTCCTGCGCAACAATGTAGGAAGACTCCCCTGGAGAAGCCCACTTTCCCAGGGCCAGAACCCCTTTTCTTTGGTGAAGGATGTATCAAGAACTGAGACTTCCTGCTCCAGCATCCAAAAAATTCTACCAGGATCCAATGCTACTAGTTACCAGTTGCCCTGGTGTTGATTCCAACTGACAGTGACACCATGATTTCAGAGGAGAGCTGCTCTCATGGCTTCTCATGGTTACGATCTTTTGGAAGCAGACTGCCAGGTCTTTCTCTTGAGGTGCCTCTGGGTGGGTTCAAACAATCAGTCTTTTTGGCAGTAGTCCAATGTTTAACCTTTTGTGCTACCCAAGGACTCTGGGTGCAGTAATAAGGCCACCTTAAAAATTCTTCCTTGATAAACCATCCAATTAAGCGATGGGCAAAGGAGATGGGCAGACACTTCACTAAAGAGGAAATCCAGGCAGCCAAAAAACACATGCGGACATGTTCACGATCTTCAGTTATTAAAGAAATTCAAATCAAGACAACAATGAGATACCATCTCACCCCAACAAGATTGGCCATGATCCAGAAAACACAAAACAACAAGTGCTGGAGAGGCTGTGGAGAAAGTGGAACCCTCCTACACTGTTGGTGGAGTTGCAAAATGGTCCAGCCTCTTTGGAAGGCAATCTGGCGCTTCCTTAAAAAAATGGATATCGATATACCATTTGACCCAGTAATTCCACTACTTGGAATATATCCTACAGAATCAAGGCCTTTCACACCAACGGACACATGCACCAGAATGTTTATCACAGCACAGTCCACGATAGCAAAAAGATGGAATCAACCCAGATGCCCAACAATAGAAGAATGGATAGGTAAACTATGGTACATATACTCAATGGAGCACTACACAATGATAAAGAATAACGATGATTCCAGGAAACATCTCCTAACCTGGTTTCAACTGGAAGACATTATGTTGAGTGAAAGTAGTCAGCGACAAAGGGACAAATACTGTATGAGACCTCTATGATAAGATCTCAAAAACAGACTTGTGTATAGAAGAAAAGACTCTTTGACAGCTGCAAGGGAGGGGAGGGAGGGGGGTGAGAGGGGAGGGTTTAGTTTAGACAGTTACTAGAAATCTAGTTGGGAGAAAGCGGTGATAGCACACATTAGAAACAAGAACGGCATTAAGTGGACTTCAGCATAACTTGAGTACTCCTTCCATCTTAATACTGCAAGGATAGAGTAGCTGGGGCGGAGGGCGGGGGACCATGCTGTTAGGCGAATTCCAGGCCAATTGGCACAACTAGCGTTTTGCTAAGAGAGCTCTCTGCACCCCACATTGGTGAGGGGCGTCTGGGGTCTTAAAAGCTGCCAAGCTGCCATCCGAGGACACAGCAAATGGTCCCAACTCAGCAGGAATGGATGCTCACCGAGGACCAAAATGACATGCGGTAAAGACAACCGAGAAGACAGAGAGACCCACAAGAGTGGGTGCCTACATCGACTTGGGACCAGAAGAACTGGATGGTGCCCGGCCACCACCAGCGATAGCCATGATGGAGCTCACAGAGAGGAGTCTCACTGGCAACACAGGAATAAAAAGAGGTGCATCATGAGATCTCCACTAAAAGACCTCAATTGATGGTTCAGCGGTTTTGGGGTTCCTCTGAGAGCATGGCCCCCTGCCCTGATGCTGCCCTTTCCCATAAATTATAACAAGGTCCACTCTTTGGACAGGAATGGATTGGACTTGGCAATGCAGAGTGACCATATATTGGAAGCACTTTGTGGTTCCATACATCTATAGGATATCATCTTGCTGACCTCTGGCTGGAGGAAGGGGAGTGGACGGAGAGGAGGGGAAAAGAGGCTGTTGGGAGGATGAGACATATATGGAGCAGAGAGGAATAGTGTGCAGTCACCGGACAGGGAGAGCAGTGGAAGCTGCATATAGGTGGGCATGTAAATTTATATGTGAATGTACATTTTCACTCAGTTATGTTAAATAAAAATAAAAATAAAAAAAAAATTCTTCCTCATTCCTCTAGCTGACGTCTGCATGTTTCTCTGCCATTGGGCCTCTTTGCTGAATCTTCCTTTTACCTTCCCATCCTCTGACCATCCTGCAGCCCATTAATATCTGTTGTCTTGGTCAAAATATTGTGCAGTTACTCTCCTGTCCCAACCTCTGCTGAAAAAGAATCTGGTTAATTAACATTGATTACCTTCCACCAACAGCAAGTAAAAATCGATTGCTGAGGTCCCTAATTTGAATGCACCTCTCTCTTCTTATCTCCAGTGACAAAGAAAGAGAAAGAGAATATGAGAAAGAGCTGAGGGAAGAGGAGAGAGAATATTTTGTCAGCAGTACAATTTCCAGGGTCCCTGGTGAGGGCCATTAGTGATATGCTGTCCTTACGTCCTGCCGACTCGCCTTCGGCACGGCCATTTTTCAGCGTGACGTCTAATTGCTACAAATAGTCATGGTGCACATTTGGGCCTTGTTCACAGCTCCCTTCTTTATTGGGAGGAGCGATGGTATTGATTCTGGATGGCCAGGGAGAATGCTGGAGAATATTAGCAAGGAGCAGAGAGAACACAGTACATAAACTTTTATGACTTGATGTCAAGCTGGACGGTGAAGACATAAATGAAAAGGCCAACACGCCCTGTAATTACCACAAGCACATCTTGCATCTGCTGGGGAGGGTGTCCCGGGCTGGTCAGGCAGGTGACAGAGGGGATGAATATTTAGTTCACAGGAATGGCGGCCCATTGACGTCTCTCCTCCTCGTTGTTAAAGAACATTACCAGTTGTTGTTAATTCTGACTCGTGGTGACCTGGGGTGTGTCACAGTAAGATTGTGCTCCGTAGGATCTTCAGTGGCTATGATCTCTTGGAAGTAGATGTCCAGACTTTTCTTCCTCCAAGTTGCCTCTGAATGGGCGCAAAGCTCCAATCTCTCAGTCCGCAGCTGAGTGCATTAAGCATGTGTGCCACCCGGGGACTCTGAGAAGAATGTGTGGGTGGCAAGAAAACATTCTTCACGGATCATAGGGATATGGCCTGATGAAAGCGAGTGGATTCTAATGTTGGCTAGGTCACTTACTGCTAGCCGTGTGACACTGGGCTAGTCACTTACCCTTTCTAAGCTCTGATTCCCTCATGGGTGAAACAAGGATAGTAACACCTACTTTGCAAGGATGGTGTTAGGACTGATTTGAGAGAGTGCGTACAAACACTTTGCATGAAGCCTGGAAAATAATTGGCTCTCAGCATACGGTAGATATTGTAATCTTTTTGCATTTTTCTGATGCATCAAATATTTATGGGGTGCTTGTTTTTGCGGCACTTGGCTTTTTTGGCTGTTTGTGCCAGCACTGTGCTAGATGCTGGGGACATGGTGGGTACCCCAGGCTCGTGGATCTCATAGCTCTGTGGATGAGACCAACATAAGCAAATAGTAATCCAAGGAAACGTAATCATGCTCCTGCATTGCAGGCCAGGAAGGACCTGCTGCTTCAAGAATGATTCATTGGGGGGTTTCTGTTCTTCCTGCATTTTCAACACTTCATGTTTATCTGTTATCTGTAGTCCCCACTACAGAGCAGGTTCTATAGGGTGACAGATTTAGCCTATTTAATTCACTGTTTTATCTCCAGTGCCTAGAATAGTGGATGAAGCAGAGCTGATAGACAGCTACTATAGGGCGAGTCAGCTCTGACTCGTGGTGACCTTGAGTATAACAGAATGAAGTTTCTCCTGGTCCCACGTCATCTTCATGCCTGCTGACATGCTTGAGTCACTGTTGCAACTCTTGTGCTCATCTGTCTCACCAAGCGTCTCCCTCAGCCTCACTGATGTTCCGCTGACATGGTGTCCTCCTTTAGCAATTGATCCCTTCTGATGACTTAGCCAAAGCCAGTGAGTTGGACAATGTTCTGTTGTGATCTATAAGGTTTTTGTTGAAAAGTTTTTAGAAATAGATTGCCAGACTTTTCTTCCTAGTCTGTCTTAGTCTGTAAACTTTGCTGTAACTGATCCACCATGAGCATCCTGCTGGTATTCAATATACCAGTGGTATAGCTTCTGGAATCACATGGCACACAAGCCACTGGAGTATAACAGGCTGACAGATGAGTGATGGTGATACACGGGAGGCACTCGGTAAGTACTACCTAAATGAAAGAATAACAAGGTACTTATGGTTACCGTTTTTGTTAGGTGCCGTCGAGTTGATTCCATCCCATAGAAACCCCATCTGCAAAAGAATGACACACTGTGCAGTCCTGCACCATGCCCACAATCAGTTTTATGCTTAAGCTCATTGTTCCAGCCACTGTGTCAGTCTATCTTGTTGAGGATCTTCTTCTTTTTAATAGACCTACCACTCTACCAAGCATGATGTCCTTTTCTAGGTATTGATTCCTCCCAACAACATGTCTAAAATATGTAAGATAATCTTGCCTTCCTTGATTCTAAGGAGTACTCTGGTTTTACTTCTGCTAGGACAGATCTGTTTGTTCTTTTGGCAGCCCATGGTGTATTCAATATTCTTTTCCAATACCAAAATTCAGAAGTGTCAATTCTTCTTCTGTCTTCTTTATTCATTGTCCAGCTGTTGTGTGCATATGATGCAATTGAAAATACCATGCATTGGGTCATGTGCCTCTTAGTCTTCAAGGTGACATCATTACTTTCCAACACTTTCAAGAGGTCTTTTGCAGCAGATTTTCCCAATGCAGTGCATCTTTTGATTTCTTGACTGCTGTTTCTGTGGGCATTGATTGTGAACCAACTAAAATGAAATCCTCGACAACCTCAATGTTGCTTGTGGGTCCCCAATTGTGAGGATTATTGTTTCCTTGATGTTGAAGTGCAATCCATACTGAAGGCTGTAGTCTTTGATCTTCATTAGTGAGTGTTTCAAATCCTCTTTGCTTTCACCAAGCAAGGTTGTGCTATTTGCATAATGCAGTCTTCCTCCAGTCCTGGTACCTCATTTTTCATATAGTCCAGCTTCTCAGGTTATTTGCCTGGCATACAAATTGAATGAATATGGTTAAAGGATACAAGCCAGATGCTCACCTTCCCTGACTTTAAACCATGCAGCGCCCACTTGTTTGTTGGAACAACTGCCTCTTGATCCATGTACAGATTCCTCATGAGCACAATTAAGTGTCCTGGAATTCCCATTCTCCACAATGTTAGCCATAATTTACTATGATCCACACAGTTGAATGCCTTTGCATAGTCAATAAAACATAAGTAAACTTCTTTCTGGTATTTTCTGCTTTCAGCCCAGATCCACTGGACATCAGCTATGATCTCCCTAGCTCCACAGCCTCTCCTGAATCTGGCAGTTCCCTGTCATACTGCTGCAGCCACTTTTGAATGATCTTTGGCAAAATTTTACACATGTGTGATATTGATGATATTGTTTGATAATTTCTGCATTCAGTTGGATCACCTTTCTTGAGAATGGGCATAAATATGGATCTCTTCCAGTCAGTTGGTCAGGTAGCTGTCCTCCAAATTTCTTAGCATCAGCGAGTGACCACTTCCAGCACTGCATCCATTTGTTGAAACATCTCAATTGATACTCCATCAATTCCTGGAGCCTTGTGTTTTTACCAATGCCTTTCACTTCTTCCTTCAGTACTATTGGTTTCTGATTATATCTTACCTCTTGAAATGGTTGAACACTGACCAATTCTATTTGGTATAATGACTCTGTATATTCTTTCCATCATCTTTTGATGCTTCCTGCATCGTTCAATATTTTCCCTGTAGAACCCTTCACTACTGCAGTTCATGCTTTGAATTTTTTCTTCAGTTATTTCAGTTGAGAAATGCAGAGCATGCTCTTCCCTTTTGGTTTTCTATCTCTTTACACATACTTGGGGGCTGAGTCAAGATGGCAGACTAAACGCACATCTCCCTAAATCCCTCTGGAAACCAAGATCTGAAATAATAATTAAACGGAGCCTTCTGGACACCTAGTAAGCCCTGGGATGCAGCATAAGGCTGTTAATTTGGGCTTCATATCACTGAATGCAAAACCTCCTCTCTTTCGTGCACAGATTGAAGGTAACTCACCATTTTGATTTTTTTTTTTTCCTCTGTCTTGGCCAGCTGGCAGAGCTTGGATTTGAGTAGCTGCTGGTCTCGGTTGCACTGCTGGTAGGACCAGAAAGCATAATTACCAGGTTCTGAGAGCCTGGCTTTGGACTCTATATACCTCGGCTTCCCTAGCCTATCTTTCTGCCTCTGCCATATGGTAGCTATACAGAAATGCTTGTGTGGGATGCCATCTTGATCCACTGGGAAACAGAGAAGTCCAGGCAGAGGCCCCGGCTGGACTTGGTTCCTAGGCTGGGAGGTGGCCTGCCAGGGGGAGAGTGCTTTTCCAGCAGGGAGTCAGTGTTTTGCACAGTGTCACCTGGGGTAGGGGCCCAGCGGCAGAGGCTGTGGACTCTGGGCGTATCAGCACTTTTGGCTTCTCTTTCTGCTAGGAGCCTGGGCCCAGCCAGCTGGCAAGCTTGTGCAGGACAACATCTTGTTTTTGCTAGGAGGCAGAGTCATCCATACAGAAGCCTCAGCTGTACCTAATTCCTGGGCTGGGAGGCAGTGCCTACCAAGAAGAGACTGCTTTTCCAGGAGGAAAGCAGAATTCTACACAGTATCACCTACAGCTGGGACCTAACAGCAGATGCCAGCAGGCCAGTAGCCTTTTTGTGTTTTAAGGTAGTTTATAACATCTGGGGTTCAGTATAGAGGTGCTTACTTTGCCATATGGGAAGAGGGACATATGTACCTGAAAACCTGACTGACTTTGGAAGTTGTCAAATACTTTTTTATTTCTCATTTTAAGACAGCCTAGAGAAACAACTGTGGTCCATCATCACAGCATCTCTCCCAGCCTCTATTGACTCACATGAAGCCCCAAAAGCAACAAATTTTGGAGAAGACAGCAACCTGGAAATCACCCATGGCATCAGAAGGCCCCCCAAAGAAACTACCACAGAAACTTCCCAGACAAATAAGCTTTTCTGAAACTATCAGAAGGTGAATACAAAAGGATTATATATAGACCTCTCCTAGACCTTATCAAAATGCAGCAGAGCAAAATGAAAAATTACGCAAGCTGTTTGATCTGATGGAACGTCAGTACTCGGAAATCCAACAGATCAAGAACAAAATCGAAGACATAGAAACTTCCATTCAAAGCCAAGAAAACAGAACAGAACAAATGGAAAAGAGAATTTCTGATTCGGAAGACAGAGCTACTGACTCCAGAATCTATGAGAAGAAATTAGAAAAAAGAAACAATAAAAATGAAGAAGCATTAAGAAGCATGTGGGACTCTATTAAGAAGAACAATCTACGATTAAACTGGAGTTCCTGAACAGGGCGAGACACCCGAGAACACAGAGAATATTGTGGTTGAGCTGCTGACAGAAAACTTCCTAGAAATTATGAAAGAAGAGAATACAGATATCCAAGATACATATCAAACGCCACTCAATATAGATCTCAAAAGAAAGACTCCAAGACATACTATAATCAAGCTTAACAAAATGAAACAGAAACTCTTAAAGGCAGCAATACTCAAAGCAAAGCTGACATCCAGAGGGAAACCCTGTAGGCTTTCATTGGATTTCTCAGCAGAAACGATACTGGCACGGAGACAGTGGCATGACATATTCAAAGCCTTGAAGCAGAAGAACTTCCAACCAAGAACTATATATCCTGCAAGACTATCTTTCAAATATCAAAATGAAATTAAGACATTCACAGATAAACAGAAACTCAGAGACTTTGTAAAAACAAAACCAAAGCTACAAGAAATACTGAAAGAATTTCTTGACTTGGAAGAACAAAACCACTAACTATATTTTAGAAGGGCACATTCTCTAGAGTCCTACTTACTTAGGGAAGGCTCCAAACACAATCAAAGCTATCACAGTGAAAGAAATGATCTAGTGATCATATCATGTAAACTATGACTTCATCATATTAAAAAGAGGGATGTACTACAGTTGTTACAGTCCTTCCAGATGGAGAGGAAGTTGACAAGACTGGTAGCAATCAAAATTGGGTTTATATATAGTTTATTAAGCGGGATCGTAGGGGCAGCCATAAAGCACCATAAAAAAGCAACATACCGTATCAAAAAATGTAATACAGGAGTCTCAACAACCACAAAACCAACCCTGAAAAAAATGAAAAATCAACTCATAAAGAAGAAGGTTGCAGAACAGATTAATAAAAACAACAGAGAAAACATCAACACAAAAATAATCACATCACAATGGCAGCACTGAACACAAACCTATCAATAATTATATTGAATGTGAACGGACTGAATGCTCCAGTAAAGAGACATCGAGTGACATCTTGGATCAAAAGACATGACCCATCTATATGTTGCCTACAAGAAACTCACCTTAGTCTTAAAGATAGGAACAAATTGAAAATTAAAAGATAGAAGAATATGTATCTTTACACATGTCTTTATAATACTTTACTTTGTCTTCTTGAGCTGGCTTTTGAAATCTTCAGTTCTTTTACTTCATTATTTCTTCCATTAGTTTTAGCTAGTTTACATTCAAGAGCAAATTTTAGAGTCTCTTCTGACATCCAATTTAATCTTTTCTTTCTTTTCTGTCTTTTTATTGACCTCTTGTTTTCTTCATGTATGGTGTCTTTGATATTATTCCTCAGCTCTGATCTTGAGTCATTAGTGTTCAACATACCAGTTCTATTCTTGAGACGGTTTCTAAGCTCAGGTGGAGTATACTCAGGGTCAAACTTTGGCTCTCATATGAGCAATTGATGATCTGTGACACAATTGGCATCTGGCCTTGTTTTGACTGATGATCCTGAGCTTTTCCATCTTCTCTTTCCACAGATGTACTTGATTTGATTTCTGTATTCCATCTGGTGAAGTCCATGTATGTTGTCATTGTTTATGGTGGTGAAATAGTATTTCTGATGAAGAAGTTGTTGGTCTTGCAAAATTCTATCATGCAATCTCTGACATTGTTTCCATCACTGAGGCCATATTTGTTAACTATGGATCCTTCTTCTTTGTTTCCAACTTTTGCATTCCAATCACCAGTAATTATCAATGCATCCTGATTTCATGTTTGATCTACTTCGGACTGCAGAAGCTGATAAAAATCTTTGATTTCTTTATCTGTGGCCTTAGTGGTTGGTGTGTAACTCTGAATAACAGTTGTATTAACCGGCCTTCCTTGTAGGCATGTAGATATTATCCTATCATTGACAGTACTGTACTTCATGATAGATCTTGAAATGTTCTCTTTGGTGATGAATGCAGCACCATTCCTCTTCAAGCTTTCATTCCTGGCATAGTAGATGATATCATTGTCAGATTAAATGGCCAAACCAATCCATTTCAGCTCATTAATGCCTAGGGTATTGATGTGTATGCATCCCATTTCACTTCTGATGATTTCTAATTTTCCTCATACATTTTGTGTTCTGATTATTAATGGAAATTTGAAGCTTTGTCTTCTCATTTTCAGTCATGTCACATCAGCAAATGAAGGTCCCAAAAGCTTTACTTCATCCATGTCATTAAAGTTGACTCTACTTTGAGGAGGCAGCTCTTCCTCAGTCATCTTCTGAGTGCCTTCCAACTTAGGGGGCTCATCTTCCAGCACAAATCAGACACTGCTCTGCAGCTATTCATTAGCCAGCATTTCACTGGCTAATTCTTTTCAGAAGAAGGCTGCCAGGTCCTTCTTTCTAGTCTATCCGAGGCTGGAAGTTCAGCTGATACCTCTCTGCCATCGGTGACCCCACTGGTATCAGAATACTGGTAGCATAGCTTCCAGCATCACAACAGCATGCAAGCCCCCACAGTACAACAAACTGACAGAAAAGTGGGGTTACTTATGGTACGGACGAGTAATGAGTACCAGACTTTTAAGAGATTATAACCAAATGGCACACAAAAGATACACATAACGTTTCAGGATACAGGTTGATTCGATGATGGATATTGCTATATACATGACTGTAGGTGCTTCTTATATATTAACATAGATAATAGGGCACACGAGGGGCACAGTCAGGGCCTCTTAGACTAGTCAAACACCTCCTCGGATGAAGTTCTTAGGCTCAAAGGCAAAAAACCGCAGATTCTGCTGACATCTACATCACTTATCTACATTGCTTGGTACAGCATAGTTCATAAAGTCAATGTTGTGTATCCTACTTTGGTGAGTAGTGTCTGCGATCTTAAAAGGTTGTGATCAGCTATCTGAGATACAACTATTGGTCTCTTCCCATCTGGAGCAAAGGAAAGTGAAGGAAACCAAAGACCCAAGGGAGCAATTAGTCCAAAGGATCAACGGACCACCACATAAGCTCCCGCCTATACAACCCCAAGACCAGAAGAACTAGATGGTGCCTAGATACCACCACCAAACACTCTTACTAGGATCACAACCGAGTGTTCTGACAGAGCAGAAGAAAAATGTAGGAAAAAAAAAATCAAATTCACGAAAAAGACCAGATTGACTAGTCTGACAAGAGGCTGGGGGAACCCTAAGATGTCCTTCTGAACTGGAACTGAAGTCCTCCCCAGACACCACCTTTCAGCCACACCATGGACCCCACTGCCATTGAAACGATGCCAACTCATAGCAACCCTATAGAAAGTGTAGAACTGTCCCATAGAGTTTCCAAGGAGCACCTGGCAGATTTGAACTACTGACGTTCTGATTAGCAGCCATGATGCTTAATCACTATGCCACCAGGGTTTCCATACCATGGGGAGGCCCATAAAATAAATAATCACACCTAAGAGAAATGTGCTCCTTAGAAAAAATTAATTTTACAAGATCGAAAGGGCCATATTTGCCCAAAAGTGAAGATGAGAAGGCAGAAAGAATAGAAAAGCAGAACAGAAAAAAAGCAGGAGACCCAGGACAGAAATTGGGAAAGTGCTGACATATTGTAGAGAGTGAAACTAAGGCTATGAAACATTTTACGTACAAACTGTTGAATGGAAATCTAATTTGCTCTGAAAACTTTCACCTGATGCACAATTAAAAAACAACAGAAAATCATTAGTAGGCTTAGCTACAAAGTTCCCGTAAAACTTGACCTTGAAAACTGTGTTTATCTAGACACTAGCATCATGTGAAGCCTGATGGTTTACAGTGTGCTTACTGTGGCAAGTGTCAAAAGGAAATGGGAGGACAAGAGTAGTTCCTGCCTGAGGTTACCAGCTCCAGTTCACATAAAATGAGTGAGTGAGTCAGGCTAGGCTAACTTATTTAACAAACAATACCCAAATCTTAGCAGTAAGGGGCAGCAGAGCCTCCCAAACTACCCACCTTCCCAGTAATGCTCCATGCAACGTTTAGGGTACAGGCTATGCCAACTTCTTGGTATCCTCCACTGAACCTCTACAGCCAGCTAGTGGGTGAGGGAAGGTAGACTTAGAGTACTAGGAAGCATACCCATTCCTTGACTGTACCAGCCTGGAGGTGGCAATGTTGCTGGGGCTCGTGTTCCATGGGTGAGAACAAGTCACATGGCCTTGTCTAGGTGTCAGGGAGCAAGACAATGGAGACAGGTGGCATGTCCAAGAGACAGAGCATATGAGCTCTGCATGTCTGCACCACGGTGAATTCAGCAAACACTTAAGGAGACACTACTGTGTGCCAAACACTGGGATCCAAGAAGACCAGAACTCAGAGCTCTCCATGAAGGTACCATCTGTTGGGGGAAAACACGAGTGAATAACTGTAGAAAAATATCCAAACAAATTAACCTGTTGCTGTCAAATCAATTCCAACTCATAGCAACTCTATAGGACAGAGTATAACTTCTGCACAGGGTTTCCAAGGAGTGGCTGGTAGATTTGAGTTGCAGATCTTTTGGTTAGTAGCCAAGCTCTTAATCACTACACCACCAGGGATCTACTGCCTTAGTAAAGAGACAGCAAATGCTCTGGGAATAGAGAAGAAGGATGAATTCATTCCACACAGGCTGTGGGATAGTGTCAGTGGGGACAGTTAGATTTGAAGGATGGAATACGCTTACCCCTGTGAGGTAGAAAGGACAAATGACCACCTGAGACATTGTGTTCCCCCTCACTGTACAGACTGTGGCTGGTCAGTTGCTGCACAGCCAGAGACTTCCTTGCATCTAATGGGACATGAAGTTTGCCAAGTGGGTGATTATCTCTTCTGTCCAAGTTAACTAAGCAAGAATGTTCTTTCTGCATCTTCTCATTCCTCATCCATTGGCTAATTGTAGATGTTCAAGTTACCTTGTCTCATATTCAGGATGGCAAAGATGACAGTCTCCTGATTTCTAAACAACTGTGTGAAGCAGAACACCCACCCCCAGCACCTTACTGATGTAGAACCACCTCAAACACTATGTGAATGAAAAGTCAATGTCCATTGGATTTGTAGTGTTATATGTCTTGGCTCTATTTGTTACAGATGATAGCTTAGCTTAAAAAAACAAAAAACACAGCCATAAAGTCTATTCAGACTCATAGCATCCTTCAGGGACAGAGAAGAACTGCCTCATAGGGTTTCCAACGCTGTACACCTTTGCAGAAGCAGACTGCTACATTGTTCTCTCGCAGAGCAGCTGGTGGATTCCAACCACAGACCTCAGATCTTTCACTTAGCAGCTGAATGCTTAACCATTGCAAAACCAGGAATCCTTAGCTTACCTTAATAAACCCATTGCTGTTGAGGTGATTCCAACTCATAGCAACCTTGTAGGACAGAGTAGAACTGCACTGTAGTTTCCAAGGAGCACCTGGTGGATTTGAACTGCTGATCTTTTGGATAGCAGTTGTTGTACTTAACTACTATGCTACCAGGGTTTCTCAGCCTACCATAACAGAGGTAGTTAATGGGAGAAGATAACGCAGTAGCCAAAGGACTTACCAGGCAGGGGAAAAACTTGTAAGTATTTACTCAAGGTAAATGAAAAGATACGTTCACAAAAAGATGTGCTGCGGTGTTCATCGCAGTCTTCTTTGTAATAGCCAACAACTGCAAACAGTCCCAGTGTTCACTAAAAGGGGGAGGGATAGAAGCATTGCAGTATGTTCCAACTATTCAGGAGTAAAAAGAACGGCTCACTGATACGTGCAATGTGAATGAATATCAAAAACATTATGTTGAGGCAAAAAAGTAGTGTGTGAACTGCATGATTCCTTTCTATTCAGTTTAAGGCAGGCAAACTGATCAGTGGTGGTAGAAAGCTGAAGAGTGGTTGCCTGTGGGGCTGAGGATGAGGGACAGGAGGAGATTCTGGAATATGAAAATGATGAGTTGGTGATTCTGAAGTTGTATACATTTATCAAAACTCATCAAGTTGCATGTTGACAAACTGTGCACTTCACTGTACACAAAGTTTAATAGAAACAAAACAAAAAAGAAATATGTCGAGGGAGAAATAAGTGGGCAATTTTGATTGGACCCTGGGGTTCTCGACAGTGCAATAGGGGTGAAACACAGCAGGGTAAAGACTGCACAGAGTTTGGGCATTCTGAGCAAGGAAGAAGCAACCCCGTCTGCGTGTTTCGGTGGCAGTGCGGAGGATGGAAGTGAGCAGGCTGACAGGTCGTGTTAAGGTCAGGGCCTCCATGAGTCACTCAGTGACTGGAATTGCCCTTCTGTGTATGCGAAGGCCAGCCCAAGGGCATGGCTAGCCACCAAGAAACTGTGTTTGCCAAAGGCAGAACTGTGAAACAAACCATTTCTTTCAGACAGAGAGTGTTTTTAATCCCTCTTACCCTGTAGTAGATTAGGCCATGTGCTGCGATTGAAATGCTTTCTGTTATTAGTTACTGTTACTGTCCTGGGACTGCTCAATGCCAAGGCTTGAGAGGGGCTGGGCAGGACCCAGAGCAAGAAGCAGTTAGTGAATTATATGTTTCCCAGAGCTCAGAGAACAGTTCCTTAGCCTTGAGGTGACTCATTTTATGCTCCTTCACTCATACCTCAGGCTGAGTTCTTCAGTCAACGTTGTAAGCACTAAGGACCTGGGACCAGCAGTGGACAGCAGTGACCAAGAGGAAGCCTGCTGATGGGGGCCAGTGAAGAAGGCTGAGGGCACTTTGCCACTGGAAAGCAGTTATAGCAGGCCACAGGCACAGTCTCAGAGAGCAAATGGTCACCTGGACCTACTACTGAGCAGCCAGACACGTTTCTTGAATACTCTGGAAAACACGGTGACAGAAACATCCTCAACGCCATTCTGAGTGAGTGTGCAGTGTAACCTTACTGCTGTCTTGAGGGCCCAAATAAGAAGTAAAAACTACCAAGACAGACGAGAACACTTTCGCTAATTAAGCCAACTACTCGATAAGTAATTTCTAAGGGTGCGCTCTGTGTTGGGCCCAGCAGAGAAGCAGGCGAGGCAGACAAGGCCCTGCCTCACCTCTCCTGTTTTCATTTGCTTCTCCTGCCAGCATTTCCGTGTCCTGTATTTTCCAAGACAGCCCTAAATTCATGTCTATTTTTCTCCCTTTCACCGAAGATGATTCTTTAAAGTTCAAGTCAAGTGTGATCTTATTTTAGGATCTTTGCCAGAGTTTCTTCTAAACCTACCCAGAATTCAGAGCAACAATCGTTTTTCAGTCTCTGAATCAGGGACTCATAAGGAGTGATAGCTGCAGTTGTATGTACATAGCAGGTGCTCAATAAATGCTTTGAATGCTGCATAACTTCGATCACATGGGACTCTGAGAATTAACAGCAGACAGCTGCTTCCCAGGGTCCTTGTCACGCTGGCTGTGGACCTTAAGGAACTCCCATCCAACTGCAGACAGCGGGTGGTCAGCAATCTTGTCGTGATGAGAGTTCCTACTGAATTGTTGCAATGTTTGCAATCCCACGGTGGCGGGGGTCTCTCAGCGGCCGTAGGGGGCCCTCATTTAGTCCGCCAGCTGTCCTGCATGTGGAATCCGAGCCAGGTTAAGCGTTCTTTAGGGGTTCCTTGCCCTGCCCTGAACAGCAGTGGCTTGGACACAATGAATCAATCTTCCCAGAAGCTGCAGATGGCTGAACTTCCTTCCTGACTTCCCTGGGGTGGCTTTCCGGAGACAACTGGCTGTCTCTGGTAGGGAGACCTGTTTTTACTAAGGGCAAATCTGTGGACATCAGAACCCTTGCAATACATGGGCCTTTGTCATAAAATATCAGCACAACATAGTAAAAATTTTTGGTGTCAGAATCCTGGCTCTGCCATTTACTGGTAATAAGACCTAATCCATTTACCTCCAGGCCTCAGGTTCCTCATCAGTAAATGGAGATAATAATGGTAACCATTTATAATAGTCAGGGTAACTAATCTTAGATATCCTAACCTGCAACCTTAAATATCTTAACATAACCATTATCGTCAACTTGATTTTGACTCAGGGTAGAATTGACAGGGTAGATTTGACAGGGTAGAATTGCCCCTGGTGGGTCCATGCTTAGAAGTTTGGCTGCTAACCTAAAGATTGATTGTCTGAATTCATTGGCAACTCTGCCAGGGAAAGATGGAACAATCTGGTTCCTTAAAGATGACAGCTTTGGAAAACTTAAGGGGCAGTTACTCTGTCCCATAGAGTCTCTGTGAGTGGCAATCAACTGAGTGACAAAGGTTTGGGTTTGCTTAATCTTTGCAGAAGCTGACTGTTGCATTTTTCACCTGCAGAATGGATGATAGGCTTGAACTCCCAATCTTTTGGGTACCATCTGAGCTACTGAGCCACCCAAGATCCTTCAATATGTTGACATAAAGAAAAGTGATTTCTCCTGTGTGCAGAGTCTAGTGTGCGGGCTTTCAGTTGGCAGCTCTTCCTGGGTGGCTATCTTTCACAACTTGAATCAGAGATCAGGGCATCTTCCATTGTGCCCGTCTCCTGTGTTGTAGGGGTAGGGTCCTGGAGCCCTATTTTTCCAAATCAACTTGGAGCAGGCAAGAGAAAGAGGAAGACAGAGAGATGAGGTTTAAGATCCACTTGCTCTGGTATGACTTCACTAAGATAAGGAAAGAAAATCTTTATTTCCAAACAGGTCATATTTACAGGTACTGTGGGTTAGGGCTTTTACACAACATTTTGGGTGACAAAATCCAATCCATAATATGGGCTGTTACACTATTTCTGCCTATGTGCTATTAGCCAGAATTCATGGGGGCTGGAGGTGAGGTTGGTTGTTGGGAAACGCAGTTTAGCTGTGGACCTAAGAGACAGAGGAGAACTGAATTTGAAAAATGACTAGCACTCTGAAGCATCCTACTGTGGTTAGGAATTAACCCTCTATGTGAGGGCTAAATGATCTGACCTAGTTGGGGTCTTTAGCTTATTGCTGAGCACAGTATACATGCAAGTGAATGCTAGTGAATGCTAGTATAAAGACCCAGCAGCCTTGTCAGTGCCATATGCTCTTACCTGAACTTGTATTTTCTATTATGTGAGAGAAAAGGGCACTGAAAAGCTAGTGAATTCAGAAACTGGGTGGAAAAGAGAGAAAGAAGGTGTGCTGCAAAACTGGAGACCATGAACTAGTCCCAGCTCTGCTCTTAAGAAGCTGAGTGACCTTAGATAGCCAGCTCCTTCACTTCTCTTGGCCCTTCTCTATGTCTTGAAGAACGATACTGAGTCCATACAGAGAATTAAGAGTCTCCTGTGGTGGAGTGCTGAAGCTGGCTCATACTTTTTTATGAGAGCCAATTTCTGAATCTTTAGGACTATTTCAAGCTGACTATTAAACACAGCCATTTTAAAAATTACATCGTATGAACTTATAATTAAATTAATTACATTAAGAACAAAGGTAACAAATATTCAAAACCTAAAACTTCCTAATTTTATCTGACTGTGTTTTACTATTGTCTATACTCTTGAGGTTACTTAAATCTTTTCTATCAACATGGTGGAAATATTGCATGACACTGTGCTACTGGACATTTTTTCCCACATTTGGAGGCATCGTATTAATGTCAAGAACTTTGAAGGGTCTGAAATTTCATCCAACTTGCAAGCTAGCAAACTAGTCTGCCACAGTTTCACGGTTGCTGACAGAAGACATGAGTATCCCGGGTCAGAGACAACAGATTGCGTTATTTAAAGCCCAGCAAGCTGCATAAACTTCATAGTTGCCCTGGTTCCTTTGGACCCTCAAGTACCCCAGAAGCAGTGAGGAGTAGCCCAGATAGATCCTGTGTATGGAGTGGGTTACTTAAAGCTGAAGAGCCCTGAGTTTAGGAATCCTGTTCTAAACTTTCTTGGGCTGCAGGAAACCCTGCCTAACTTTTGTCCTACAGAGAAACATCATCTTTATTATGCTGGACAGGAAACAATCCTGTTCTTTGCTCCAGAGAGAGATGTTGTCACTATCTTCTGAGACTTTTTGCTATACAAATATCCTTGAACAGATTGTCTAGAGCAAAACTTTTCAGTACCTCCACTTACAAGGCATGCAGAAATGCAAGAAGTCAATGAAGAATTGCCTCTCAAGAGTCAGTAGCTTGAAATTGGCAATGGTGGAAGTATTTACACCACAGAAATGGGCAAACACTACAGATGAGAATGTTTTACTTCCTAGAGAAAATGTTATTAAATGTTTATGAGAATACTATCGGTTCCCCCAGCTCTAAGTTTATAGGCATTTCTGGAGTTGAGCTCTCCCCTCAAATCTTTTGGGGCAAAAGATGCTCAAGAAGTTAAGGGATCCTCTAGAGGAGTAGGCTATATGCTTGTGACTGAGCCACACTTGGAATGAGAAACAAAGTTCAGAGCTTTGTCCAGGGTGGGAAACATAATGTCGCTCCAACACAGGAAACAACACTCTGGTAGATCAGAGCTGCTCTCTACCTGCTCTTCCTAATCTTGCCTCAAAATAGTCTGACATTCTCAACTCTCAGCTACCAGAGCTGAGAGATTTGGAGGATTTGGATAAGCTTGGCTTAAAAGATGATATCCTGTCCAACATTCCCACTCAGAAGAGCTGTCTTCTAAAAATAATTTTCAAGCATGCACAGCATGTACCTATGCACATGCCATGTTTCCTAATCTCAACATTTCCTACTTTTGCCCTTTTCTTTTCTGAGACCTCTGGGAACCATTAACAGGGCTTTCCTGCTATTTGGGATTTGCAGGAGAAGGCAGATGGGCCCAGAGCAGCCCAAGTAATGTCTGGAAGGGTGTGATAGAATTTGCTACTGGAAACCCTGCTTTTCTTACCTGTAGTAAACATTCATTATCATTCCCCAAAACACTGCAGACAGAACAAAGGTCTCCTCAGGCCCATGGACTAGCCTTGCTATAGTTCTGATATCTCTGAAAGACTGGGCTGGGCTCAGGGAGCAGGAGTTAACTTCAGTCATCCTTCTGGTGGGAGGGAAGGCATGGCTCAGTGCATTTGTTTGCTTTTAAAAAGTCAGTGGGACCACCCCTACCTCCACCACCACCCAATTTGCAATCAGACCTTCTCCAGACTCTGGAACACAGCCTTACACATCTATAAGCTCCAAACAGCACTGGATGAATGGCAAAGCCTGAGATGATGTCAACGGATTGTGTCAAGGCCAAGGAAAATATGCGGGGGCCCTCAATGGCTACATCCCTGTGCTTGTTGCAACGCAGCTGCGAGTAATAAGTTTTCATTTGGAGCAGACAGAATATGCAGTCCATCTGAACTCCATCCCGGACCTCGCAGGCCCTCTCCAGACCGCTCTCCCCTCCCCCACCCCTCCACCGTGGTCCTCGAAGGACTAAAGGTCTCTAAGCAAGCTGGAGGGAGGGGAGTGGCATGGAATACGGGGTTGACAGAAGTGGTGGTAGTTTGGAAGGTTTTTTTGGGGGGGGTCTTAAGGTCCGCAAGTCAGAGAACTAGGGGTGGGGGAGGGAAGAATGAGCCAGCAGGATAAAGAGTGTAAGAGATGGAATGTCTTAGCCAAAGTGACAGGGAGAGTCCAGGCAGCTGTTTTGATAATTCCAGTTGTCATGCCTACTTTCTCCTGATTTATAGAAGTTTTTACATTTTGTTTTGTGTTTTAGCGGTACAGGGGCTTGAGTTGCCTAAAATCATGGTTCTGTCTTCCACTTTATCCATGGCGACAGACCCAGAGGGTCTCTAAGAGCCCACTTATTCTTAAGGCTCCTTGATAGTGGAGCTATTTCCATGGGCAGCGGTTCTACTTTTGAGTCTGAATCACACTAATGCAGTCCCAGTGGGCTATCTTAAGTACCCAAGCAGTGCATTTTATGGATTAAGTGCAAGTTGTTGGACGTTGTATTATTTTTGAGACCAGCAAGGCTGTGGAGTCTGCGAGATGGAGCAGTTAAGCATAACTCCCGGGCTGTCTCCTACTCCTCCTCCCAGCTGCCTCCTTCGTCCCTGACCCACTGTAAGCTGCTCTGGCCAAGAAAAGTTTGGAGAAAGTAGAGTTTGTGCGGCCTGACAACTTGATAGGATGCAGTACTTTTCCTCCTCCATGCTGACCGCTAGGGCTGGGCTGGGCTGGGCTGGGCTAGGCTGGGTGTACCCGGAGATCACCAGGAACACTGCCTCTCCCACTCTTGCTCTCAACACACCATTCTGACACTTGGCTTTAATTTTATGATTGTGTTTATACAGTAAACATACTTTGGAAAAAGAACTCTCCCATGGCTCCCAGCCGTACCACCTTGTGATCACATAAGCAGAGCAAGGCTGGGTCTGATTCTTGGGTGCTGGGGGGTCCACTCAAGAAGACTTAGGTGCTTGGAGACAGTGAGGCCGGTGATTCATGCCCTGGCATTTGCTCTTCTGAGTCACTTGCCCCTGTGGGAAGGAGGCAAGGCTTCAGGTCTCTGGAGGAAGGTGTAAAGCTAAGCCAAGAAGCCAGAGCCCCAGACTGTGTTAGCTGTAATGGCTATTCTCTTTCCTCACGAATAGAATAAAGTAACTGGATGGCCGCTAGCTTCTGAGAACATAAGGAGTGCTCCCTAGACTTCAGCTCTCATAGTTACTGTTAATGTACAGCCAGGTACTGTTGTGTCGTCCAGGCAGTTCTGACCCACAGTAACCCCATGTACAACATCATGTACCACCATGTACAACCCCATGTACCACCATCAAAACTTTTGCTATGCTTGACTGCATCATTGCAGCCACCGTATCAAATTATCTCATTAAGGATCTTCTTCTTTTTCTCTAGTTGTCTACTTTACCAAGTTTGATGTCCTTTTCCAGAGACTAGTCCTTCCTGATAACATGTCCAAAGTCCGTGAGACAAAGTCTTGCTGTCCATGCTTCTAAGGAGCATTCTGGCTGATTTCTGCCAAGATAGATTAGTTCATTCTTCTGGCAGTACATGGTATACTCAATATTCTTCTCCAGCACTGTGATTCAAAGGCATCTATTCTTCTTTGTTCTTCCGTATTCATTGTTCAGTTTTTATATGCATATGAGACAATTGAAAGTATTTTGGCTTTGGTCAGGTGCACCTTAGTCCTCAAAGTAACATGCTTGCTTTTCAATACTTTAAAGAGGTATTTTGCAACAGATTTGCCCAGTGCAATGCATCTTTAGATTTATTGAATGTTATTTCCATAGGCCTTGATTATGGATCCAAGTAAAATGAAATTCTTGGCAACTTCAGTCTTTTCTCCATTTATAATGATATTGTTTATTGGTCCAGTTTTGGGAATTTTAGTTTTCCATATGATGATGTGTAATCAATATTGAAGACTGTAGTCTTTGATCTTCATAGTGTTTCAAGTCTTCACTTTCAGCAAATAAGGTTGTGTCATCTGCACAAACAACCTAAGAGCTGTTAATGAGTCTTCCTCTAATCCTGATGGTGAATTCTTCTTCATATAGTCCAGCTTCTAAGATTATTTGCTCAGTGTACAGATTGGATAAACATGGTGAAAGGAAACAACACTGATTCACACCTCCCTTGATTTTTAGCTATGAAATATCCCCATGTTTTATTTGAAAGACTTCTTTTGGTGTATGTACAGTCTCCTCACGAACATGATGAAATGTTCTGAGATTCCCATTCTTTGTGTGTTGTCCATAACTTGTTACGATCCACACAGCTGATTTCTTTTTCATAGTCAAGGTAAACATCTGTCTGGTACTTTCTGCTTTAGCCAGGATTCATCTGACACCAGCAATTATATCTCAGTTCTAGTACTCTTCAGAGTCTGGCTTCAATTTCTGGCAGTTCTTTTGTAGATGTACTGCTGTAACCACTGTAGAATGATCTTTAGCATAATTTTAATTGTCTGTGGTATTAATGATCTTGTTTGATAATTTCCATATTCTGTTGGATTACTTTTCTTTGGAGTGGAGGCAAATACGAATTTCTTCCATTTGATTGGCCAAGAGAAGATATCCTCAAAATGTCTTGGTGTAGACAAGTGAGCACCTCCAGCACGGTATCCCTTCATTGAAACATCTCAGTTGGTATTTGATAAATTCCTAAAACCTTGTTTTGTCAACAATACACTTAGTGCAGCTGAGACTTCTTCCTTCATTACCATACGTTCTTGATCATATGCTACCCCCTGAAATGGTTGCATGTTGACCAATTCATTTTGGCTCAGTGACTCTCTTTATTCCTTCCATCTTCTTTTGAAACTTCCTCTGTTGTACAGTATTGTCCCCATAGAATTCTTTAATATTGCAACTCCAGGCTTGGAGTTTTTCTTCAGTTCCTTCAGCTTTAGATATGCTGAGCATGTCATACCATTTTGGTTTTCTAACTCCATGTCTTTCTTTGCACGTTTCATTGTAATACTTTGCTTTGTCTTCTGAAGCTTCCCTTTGAAATCTTCTGTTCAGCTCTTTTAACTCATCATTTTTTCATCTTGCTTTAGCCACTCTGTGTTCAAGAGCAAGTTTCAGAGTATCCTCTGACATCCATTTTAGTCTTTTATCTCTATTCTGTCTTTTCATTTATTTATTAAATATTTCATTGTCATTTCAGTGAAAGTTTACAGTCCAAGTCAGTTTGCCATATAAAACACTGCATACGTACCTCTATGCAACTCTTCCAACTCTGACAGCACACTACTCCCTTTTACCCTGTACTTTCAATATTCATCTAACCAACTCCTGTCCCCTCCTATCAATCCTCCCATCTTGCCTCTAAAGAAGAGCTGCTCTGACAGCCTCATGCATATATTTAAGCTTAGAAGCACACACTTCACTAGTATCACTTTGTCTTAATAGTTCCGTGTGGTCTTTGTCTGAATAGTTGGTTTCAGCTCTGGGCTAGCAGCGAGTCCAGATGCCATGTCCTCGTGGGACACTCCAGGATGTTGGACCATCAAGTCTGGTCTTTTAATAGAGTTTTAGGTCTGTACTCCCATTTTTCTCCCACTACATCAGGAATTCTACATTGTGTTCCCTGTGAGGGCAGTCATTGGTGGTGGCCAGGCACCATCTAATTCTTCTGATCTCATGTTGATGTAGTCTCCTGATCATTTGACACCTTCTGTCTCCTGGGCTCGTATCATCTTCATGGCTTTGGTGTTCTTTGTTCTCCACTGTTCCAAGTAGACTAGGACTCATTGATGTTACTTAGATGGCAGATTGCTAGCTTTTAAATCCCAAGCGCCACTTACCAAAATGGGATGCAGAACATTTTTGTAACAAAAGAACCCCAAAACTTAGTTATGCCGATTGACCTAGATGTCCCCTGAAACAGTGGTCCCCAGATGCCTGCCTCTGCTACTGTGACCAAAATGTTGGACTGTATTTAGGAAACCTCTTAGCTTTTGGTGCAGTCCTACAGTGTTAAGCTCCCTTGTATTGCATACAGTCACTTCCTTCACTTAATTTGCTATCTACTATATGATCTATGAATACCTCTCTCCCTCCCACCCGTCCCTTGTAACTATTAAATAGTATTTACTTCAGTGCTTACATCTTTTCCTGAGCCCTTATAATAGTGGACTCACACAATATTTGTCCTTTTGTGACTGACTAATTTCACTCAGCATGTCTTCCAGATGACACTATGGTATTAGATGTTTTCCAAAATCATCATTGCTCTTTATCATTGCGTAGTATTCCATTGTGTGAATATGCCATAGTCAGTTTATCCATTCATCTGTTGTTGGGCACCTAGGTTGATTCCATCTTTTTGCTGTTGTGGATAGTGCTGCAATAAACATTTGTGTGCACATACCTATTTGTGTGATAGCCATTATTTCTCTAGGTTATATGCTAAGCAGTGGCATTGCTGGTTGATGTGGTATATCTATTTCTAGCTTTTTAAGAAAGCACCAAATTCATTTCCAAAGTGGTTGTACAATTCTACATTCCCACCAACAGTGTTGAGTTCCAGTCTTTCCACAGCCTCTCCAGTGTATATTAATTTGTATTTTGGGGGGTTAATGCCAGCCTTGTTGGGGTGAGATGGTATTTCATTGTAGTTTTCATTTGGATTTCTCTAATGGCTAATGACCGTGAGTATTTCCTCACATGTCTGTTAGCTTAGATGTCTTCTTTGGTAAAGTGACTGTTCATATCTTTTACCCATTTTTCAATTGGGTTATTTGTCTTTTTTGGGGTTGAAGGCTGGCATTACTATGGTGATTAGATGCCAGTCAGGTTGCTGTTTTATTTTTTTCTCAGTCTGTAGTTCCGTTTTTGGTGAAGTCTTTGGCTGATCTTCAGTGTTTGATTTTTAGGAGTTTCAGTTTATCTGTTTTGTCTTCTGGTGTTTGTGCATTGTTAGTAATACTGTGTAGTCTGTTTGTGTCCTGTATTAGAGCTCAAGCATTGTCTCTATTTTTTCTTCCATGATCTTTATTGTTTAGATTTTAAAATTTAGGTTTTTGATCCATTTTGAGTTAGTTTTTGTTTGTGGAGTGAGATATAGGCCTTGTTTCTTAATTTTGCAGATAGATATCCAGTTTTGCCAACATAATTTGTTAAAAGACTCTTTTTCCCCAGTTCATGGACTTTGGGCCTTTGTCAAGTATCAGCTGCTCATAGGTAGAAGCTGTTGTATCTAGATTCTCTATTCTGTTCCGTTCACACATGTATCTGTTTTTGTACCAGTACCAGATTGCTTCGATTACCATGGCAGTGTAATAGGTTCTAAAATCAGGGAATGTGAGACTTCCCACTTTGTTCTTCTTGAGTAATGCTTTATTTATCCTAGGCTTCTTCTCTTTCCGTATGAACTTGGTGATTTGTTTCCCCATCTAAGTAAAAAATGAGTTGGAATTTGCATTGGGATCACATTGTATGTATAGAATGCTTTGGATGGACTAGATGTTTTCACAATATTAAGTCTTTCTATCCATGAGCAAGGTAGATTTCTCCACTTAGGTAGGTCTCTTTTGGTTTCTTGCAGTAATCTTGTAATTTTCTTCACACGGGTCTTTTACATTTCTGGTTAGGTCTATTCCTAAGTACTTTGTCTTCTTGGGTGCTATTGTAAATGGTATCAATTTGGTTATTTCCTCTTGGTGGTCTCTTTATTGGTGTAAAAGAATCCCACTGATTTATTTATATTTATTTTATATCCTGATACTTGACTAAATACTTCTATTAGTTCCAGTAATTTCTTTTTGTGAATTCTTCAGTGTTTTCTGTGTATAAGACTATATCATCTACAAATACAGATACTTTTATTTCTTCCTTGCCAGTTTGGATGTCCTTTATTTATTTGTCTTGTCTGATTGGCAACAATGCTTCAACACAATGCTGAATAAAAGTGGGGATAACTGCCATCCTTGTCTGGTTCTGTTGTCAAAGGCAGTGCTTTCAGTCTCTCTCCATGTAGGATGATGTTGGCCTTTGGCTTTCCATAACCAAAAATTCCACTGCCACAGAGTTGATTCCAATTCATAGCAACCCTGTAGGACAGAGTAGAACTGCCCTATAGAGTTTCTGAGGAGTGCCTGGTGGATTCAAACTGCTGACCTTTTGGTTAGCAGACACAGTGCTTAACCACTACACCACCACAGTTGGCTTTGTATAGATGACCATTATCATGCTGAGGAATTTTTCACCTATTCCTATTCAACTAAGAGTTTTTAACGTGAATGGGTTTTGAACTGTGTCAAATGACTGTTACATGTCAAGAGATAAAATCAAGTGATTCTTATCTTTTGTTTTGTTTATTGGATAGACTACCTTCATTATTTTATAACATTGAACTATCCATCCTCCCTGGTATGAATCCCATTTGGTCATGGTGAATTATTTTTTTGTTGTGTTGTTGAATTCTATTAGTGAGAATTTTGTTGACTATTTTTGTGTCTAAATTCATGAGAGGTATCAGTTGGTAAGTTTCCTTTTTTGTGCTCTCTTTACCCAATTTGGGTATCAGGATTATGCTGATTTCATAGAATAAATTTCATAATATTCCATCTTTTTCTGTGCTGTGAAATATTTTCAGTAATAGAAGTGTTAGCTGTTCTCTAAAAGTTTGGTAGAATTCTCCAGTAAAGCAGTCTTGGCCAAGACTTTTGTGGCTGGGAGTTTTTTAAATTACTTTTTCAACTTCTTCTTTTGTGATGGGTTTATTAAGTTGTTCTACTTCTGTTTGGGTTTTTTTTTAGTAGATAATGTGTTTCCAGAAACTTGTCCACTTCCCCTAGATTTTCAAATTTATTAAAGTACAATTTTTCATAGTATTCTGTAATGATTCTTTTAATTTCAGTTGGGTCTGTTGTGATATCATCCATCTCGTTTCTTATTTGACTTGTTTCCTCTCTCTCTCTTTTTTTTTTTTTTTGGTCAATTTGGCCAGCAGTTTACTAACTTTGTTGATCTTTTCAAAAAAGATCTGTTGGTCTTGTTAACGCTGTCTATTGTTTTTCTATTCTCTAGTTCATTTAGTTCTGCTCTAATTTTTATTATTCATTTTCTTCTGTGCTAGAGGGGTCCTTTTGTTGCTCTCCTTCTACTTGTTCGAGTTTCGGGATTAATTCTTTGATTTGGCCCTTTCTTCTTTTTGTATGTATGTGATTTTTGAGATAAATTGACCTCTGAGCACTGCTTTTGCTGTGTCCCTTAAGTTCTGGTAGGGTGTGTTTTTTTGATTCTGTGAGTTTCTTTATTCCATCTTTGATTTCTTCCATTACCCAAAAGTATTTCAGCAACTTGTTGTTAAGTTTCCATGTGTTTGATTTTTCACACTTGCTTTTTCTGCTATTGCTTTTGATTTTTATGGTATTAAGATCTGAGAAGATGCTTTGCAATATTTCAAAGCTTTGGATTTTGTTAAGACTTGTTTTATGGACTAAAATGTGGTTTATTCAGGAGAATGTTCCATCTGCATTGAAAAGAGGGTCTACTTGTCTGTTGTTGAGTGGAGCATTCTGTGTATGTGTATGAGGTTGAGTTGGTTGATTGTGACATCTAGATCTTCATGTTTTTATTGAGCTTCATTTTGTCACTGAAAGTGGTGTGTTGAAGTTTCCTAATATTATTGTGGAGCTGTCTATCTCACTTCCAGTGCTGTTGGAGTTTGTTTGACAAACTCCACTTTGGGGTGCATAAATATTTAGCATGGCTATGTTCTCCTGATCTATTGACACTTAATGACCTCTTGCTTTCTTCATGTATGATATCTTTGAAGTCATTCCACAACATGTCTAGTCTCCAGCCATTAGTGTTCAATGCATCAGATCTATTTCTGAGGTGCCCTCTAATTTCATGAAGGGTCTACTCAGGGTCATATTTTGGCTCTTGTGGAATTGCCCTAATTTTTTCAACTTCACCTAGATCTTTCAGAGGAGCAACTGATGGTCTGTTTTGTGGCTGGCTCATGACCTTGTTCTGACAGATGATATCAAGCTTTTCCAATGTCTCTTTCCACATATGTTTTTAATTGGTTGAATTCCTGTGTATTCCATCTGATGAGGTCTGTATGTATGGTTGCCATTTATGTTGTTGAAAAAAATACTCTCAATGAAGAAATCATTGGTTTTATAAAATTCTGCTATGCCATCTTTGATGTCATTTCTATAACAAGATTGTTTTTTCTACCTATTGAACCTTCTTCTGTTCCCGGTTTTCTCATTCCAATCTCTAGAAACAGGGCATCTTGATTCCATGTTTGATCAATTTTAGACTGTATAAATTGATAAAAATCTTCAATTTATTCATTGTTGGCCTTAGTGATTGGTGTAAAAATTGGACAGTATTCATGTCGACTGGTCTTTGTTGTAGGCATATGGATATAATCCTATCACTAATAGCATTGTACTTCAGGTTAGAGTTTGAGATGCTCTTTGTGACAATGAATGGGATGGCCTTCCTCTTCAATTTAGCATTTCTGGCTGAGTACAACGTGTGATAGTCTGATTCAAAATGACCAACATTACACCACTTCAGCTCTCTAATGCCTAGGACATCGATGTTTATGTGTTCTGTTTATTTTTCATGACTTCCAATTTTCCTAGATTCATATCTTGTACATTCTAGGTTTTGATTATTAATGGATGATCAGAGCTGTTTCATCTCTCTTTGAGTTGTGCCACATCAGCAAATGAAGATCCCCAAAGCCTTACTCTATCTACATTAGATGAGAGGGCATCTTCCCCAGTTGTCTTTTGAGTGATTTCAAACCTGAGAGGCTTATCATCTAGTACTATACCAAACAATGTTCCACTGCTGTTTATAAGGTCTTCACTAACCAGTATTTTCACACATAGACCACCAGGTCCTTCTTCCTAGTCTATCTCAGTCCAGCAGTTCTACTGAAACCTATCCATCAAGGGAGACCCTGCAGTTACTTGACATACCTGTGGCAAAGCTTCCGTTGCCACAGAAACCTTTGAGCCACCACAGGTACAACAAACTGACATATGTATAACGGATGAGCGTGTTGCTTTATATATATTTTCTTTAATCCTTACATCAGACCAGCAAGAAAAGTACTGCTATGCCATTTTGACAATTTGCCCCAGAAAAGTAAGTCAACTTGCTCAAGTTCACATAGCTAGGAAGGTTGTTGTTGTTATTAGCGGAGTAGCTCCTTAACTCCCTGACCCCATGCACAACAGAATGAAATAGAGCCTAGTTCTGTGCCATCTACATTATCAGTTGGCACTTGCACCATCGTGATCCATAGTGCTTTCAGGGCTTGATTTTTGGAAATAGATCACCAGGCTTTTCTTCCTAGTCTGTCTTTGTCTGAAAACTGCTAAATTGTGTTCAGCATCATAGAAACGCACAATCTTCCCGTGACAGACAGATGGTGGCTGCACGTGAGGTGCACGGCTAGAAATCAAAACAAGTGCCCACATGGAAGGTGGAAATTCTGTCACTGAACCACCCATGCTCCGTGTCAGGCAGGTGAGAGTCTGTCTAATTCCTAAGTCTAACTAAGCTCATTCTGCTCTAAATCCTAATGCTAAGCTTATTCAGCCTCATAGCATTTTTCTCTTTCTTCCTTTTCTCTGTTTAGATGCGCTGTGCAGGGACTGACTCCCAGGAGTGCTAGACGCTCAGGGTCCACAGGGCCCTTGGCCTCTTCTCACAGAGACACTGCCTCCTGGCTTCTGCTTTCCCTCAGCCTGTGCACTGGTCTTTGACTTCTTCAAGAACCCCTGGCATGTTTCTGAGAGCTGTGAGGAGTGGTGGTCCTTTGGCCAAATACCCTTTCTAGGGCTCCTTGTGGAGTTGAGAATATCACTTCGGGGTGGGGTTGGCTTGGACCTGAGTATTTCCTCCTGGGAGCGGCCTTCCCACATTGCTGTGTGCATCTCTATGTCCTCACCACCTACACTGTGGCAGTGAGATCTGTGTGACTCTGGGAGACTTGGCAGAATGAGCTCGCACAGCTGTGGGGGCCATGGGAGATGGCCAAGAACGGGAGAGGCCACAGAGTCAGGCCCTGAGAAGTGGGTCTGAGGAGGGAAGAAGCATGTAAGGCTGTTGCCCACCCACAGAGTTCAGCAGAATTGCTGAAGGCCATGGCCACTGTAGTCAGTGGGCTCCTGGGGTTAGTTGTCACTGAGAAGACAGTGAAGAAAAAGAGAGGGCGTTTTCTAACTTCAAGACCTGTGGGGATAAAGAGAAACTCAGAGTTAAAAAAAAAAGACCTGTGAGAAGAAGAAGGACTTCCTCACTTTGGTAGGCCATATCAGCCCTAATGCCTTTTTCATCATGGTGTGAATTTCAGTTTGACCAAGCAGCTGAATCCTCATGCAGAGTGTTTGTGTTTGTGTATGTGTGTGTGTAAATGAAAGCTGTCACTATTCTCAGAACCCAGACCTCCCATGCCTGGAGCAGGACCAGGAGATCTCCAGGGTAGAAACTACGGCACAATTTGGTGGGAGCTAGGCAGGGGATCCCCGTAAATCCTTAGTGGAAAATAACAATGGTTGCATGAAAGATTCAACAAACAAATAAAAACTAACAGATGAGATGAGGAATCAATGTGGGGATATTATTCTGGTCTTCCCTCTCCTTTCCCTTTCCCTCTGTATACAAATTCCACAAGTTATCAAGAAAGCCCTGTCTTCTAGTTTCTTACTGGATAACTTTTCAACAACCCTCAGTGACAGTAGCCAGGCCAACGCCAGGGAGAAGACCATCTCCGCAGCCTGTTCTAGACAACCTGTAGAGGGCGTGAGGGTAGGACTCATGGGCCCCTGTTTTAACTCCAGTTGTGCTGCTGTTGACAGTGAGATCGCAGTCTCTTCCCTGCCCTGGACATTAGCCACTGCCTCTTTCAAAGGAGGAGGATGGTCTCGGTGATCGCCTGGAGCCCATCAAAGCCTAGAGTCTGTAAGTGGCCTTTGAAGGTGCTCACAGGCTCTGCACTTGATAATTCAGCTGCAGCGCCTGGAGGGTCTGTGGCTTTTGGACCTACCCTTTAGGGGCTACAGCTGACTTATCAAAACTCAGATATTTAGCTCTTAAGTCTCCCAGCTCATGACAATAAGGTGACTGAAGAAAATAAACAGGGGAGTCTCTAGTTCTACAGACAGGCCAGAGCTAATCCACACTCAGAGAGTGAGAAAGTATAACCGGGGCTGAGGGTGAGTCACAGGGCTCGGTTCCTCTAAGAAGCCAAGGAGGGCAGAAAGACAGGGAAGCAGAAAAGACAGGCTTCTCTGGGCTGGGGGCGGAGGACAGCAGGCCACTGTGTTGAGTTTAAGTGCCGTGGGACACCCCCCGACTTCCCACTCCCCGCCTGTAATCAGGAACTCTAGGGAGGAGCAGGAGAGAAGGGAGAGCTGAAGCTCTCTGTCCTGCATCAGGGGCTCAAAAGAAGAAAAACGGCTCAGATGATTTAGTGGTGATAACAGAGGCAAAGAGACACTAGAGGAAAAGTGCAGCTCACCGAAAAGCCTCGCTGGGAATTGGGGTCAGAGAGGGAAAGGTGTCTGAAAGAAGAAAGGCTAAGAGAAAACATCTGCGGTCTGGGCTGCAGTCACACAGTCATGAAAGCCAGCACTGCCTGCTAAGGTACCTGACCTGCGATCATCTCCCTGGAGAGGGCAGAGGAGCTGCAAGGTCACAGGGCAGGAGGGCTAGGTAGGCTGTGGGCTGAGGATCCAGTCTTTATACCCTAAAACAGCAGGCTTCAGCCCTGCTCCGTTTATAGTGCTGGCAGCTACTGAAATTGCACGCTGGGCCAGTGAGCAAGGCATGGTTCTTCCAAATCTCTAGACCACCAACAACTGTAGTGTATTGTTTTAGTTGTCAGCCACTGTGGTGGAGTTGGTCCCTGACTCACGGTGACCTAGTGCACAACAGAATGAGACACTGCCTGGTCCTGTGCCATCCACACTGCCAGCTGCAAATCATAGCATTGTAATCCATAGGCGATTCAGTGGCTGATTTTGAGAAGTAGATCCCTATAGAACCAAAAACCTAAAAGCATTGCCGATGAGCCGATTGTTACTTAATGAGATCTACAGAGGACATCACCATAGATGATCCCATGTGTTGCAGAGCAGAACAGCTCCATTGGGTTTTCTTGGCCGTAATCTTGATGGAAAGAGACCTACAGGCCTTTCTCCTGTGGTAACGCCGAGTTAATTGGAACTGCCAATCTTTAGGTTAGTAAAGAATTGCTAATCATGTGCACTGTCCAGCAACCTTGGGTTGACTACGCTGTTGCGATGCTTAAGTGCCCTAGAGTCAATGCTGAATCACAGAGACCATATGTACAATGAATGAAATACTGCCTGGTCCTGCACCGTCCTCATGATTGTAACTGTGTTTGAGACCACTAGTGTGGCCTTTGTCAATCCATCTCATTGAGGGTCTTCAGTGAGACTACTTTCTCAGTGACTCCCTATGTTACAAAGCATGAGGTCCTTCTCCAGGGACTGGTCTCTGTTGAGAATATATATACAGAGTATGTGAAACAAAGTCTCACCATCCTCTGATCTAAGGAGCATTCTGGCTGTACTTCTTCCAAAGCAGATGGGATCATTCTTCTGGCAATCCATGACATATTCAGTCTTCTTCCCTAACACACTACTTCAAAGGTGTCAATCCTTCTTTGCTCTTCCTTATTCATTGTTCAGTTTTTATATGCATAAGAGGCAATTGAAAATATCATAGCTTATATGAGCACACCTCAGTCCTCTAAGCAATGTCTTTGCTTTTAAAAACTTTAAAGAAGTCTTTTGCAGCAGATTTCCCCAATGTAATACATGAGCTTGAATTGCTAGTCTTTAGTACAAAAATGGAAACCTGTTATTGTCCAGTCAGCTCTGACTCACAGCAAGTGTTTGGGGCCAGATAGAACTGACTCCTGGGGTTTCCAAGGAGCTGCTGGTAGCTTTGAATTGCCAATCTTTTGGTTAGCAGCTAGACTCTTAACCACTGTCCTGCCAGGGGTCCTTAGATTAGAAGAGGATCACAAATTCTTTATGCCACCCAGGGACCTTAGACTGTCTATACATCAGGAATTCCATCATAAAAGCTTTGTGATTTAGGGCATTAGTGTGAGTGAGAGAAAATTGTGCCAGGAACTGCACGTAGTCTTTGGTGCGTGCACGACCACTTCTAATCCTTACAACAACTCTGTGAAGTGGGCACTAGTGTAATTCGCATTTGCAGGCGAAGAAACTGAGACTAGAGATTAATGAAATACCCAGACTAACACAACTAGTAGATGGCAGAGCCCAGAGTCAGACTCACAAAGGTATGATTCTGGAGTCAACTCTCTTAATTGCTGAAATGCACTGCTTCCCTGGGTTCGTCCCAGAAATGCTATTAAAAGACACTGATATCTGGGAGAGTATTATGTTAAGTAATGATCAGTGAGTCTCTTGTTCACTCCATTATTCAAATATTGCAGGAGTATCTAGGATGAGCCAGCCACATGGTCTGTCAGTCTGGTTCATCATCTTTTATCTTCCGGGTCAGCAGTTGTCAGCCTTTCTCACCTCTTACACCAATATCTGATGGCCATTAATGAGTATACCCAGCAGTAGTGGCAGCACCTACTATAATTGTTTATTTACTTTTGTATGGCACTCCAAAATCTCTTTTACTCTAAGATCATAGATTGTCTGAGACCCTTTCCCAAAGTTCATTTACTCATGAATTTCCGAAAACCAAACCAAACCTATTGCCATCAAGTCAGGTCCAACTCAGTATTCCTGTAAGTCAGATTATAACTGCCCCATAGAGTTTACGAGGAGTGCCTGGCGGATTTGAACTCCCGACCTTTTGGTTAGTAGACATAGCACTTAACACACTATGCCACCAGGGTTTCCCAAAGGGCATCAAGTTGCATTTGGGGCTTTTGCTTTCCCAGGGACTGTTCCACATAGAAAGGAGCAAGGCCAGACTTCAACTTGCTTACTTGTTTCACCAGGAAACACCAGTCACCAAAAAAAGACACCAGGTTTGGTAAAAGGTGAGCAAAAGTCAGGGAAACCCTCACTGAGCTACGCTGACACATAGCTGCACCAGCAGGCTCCAACGGACTGGCAGTTGTGAAGCTGGCACAGGACAAGGCAAGGTTTTGTTCTGGTATACACAAGCTAGCTGTGAGTCAGCGGTTCCTCAATGGTAACCAACAACAGCAACAACTGTCTCAGATCAGTTGCAGTGGTTGTCCTGATGGTTCGTGTCCTGGGGTCAACCTCCAGAGACCAGACGATCTGCTTCTCACCTGTCTTCAAAGCCAGGATTCAAGAGCCTATCACTCTTCTGCCTGTGCTTAGAAATACAGCATTGTTTTTCATTTATTCATTTTTAATAGGCTATTTTTAGAGCAGTTTTAATTTTGTAGAAGAATGACTCAGAAAACAGAGTTCCCATGGTCCCCTTTACCGCCCACTCCTTATATACAGTTTCTCCTGTTACAACACCTGGCATTGATGTGGCACATTTATATCAATTGATGAACCAATATTGACATGTTAATACTAAATTCCATTGTTTACACTAGAGTTTATTCTCTCTGTTGCCTGAGTATCCTTTTGAATATCAAATTACAGGTAAGGGAAAAAAAGGAAGAGTAATTTAAATTCCCATGAAGATAGTTGAGAATTTATGGGTCTGAATTTCACAGTAAACTTTTCCAAAAGTAGGAAGAACTCAAGAAAATGAGATGAGAGAGTATGATCTCTGTGTTCCACTGGCCGGCAGCCACCTCCCACAGCTCCATTTCTCCAATTGATTCCTAGGTCTTTACTGTCTCAGCCTCTACCTTCTTCTGTATTGGGTGAATGAGAAGGGTCATGAAAATTACCACTCACATGATGTCTGACAATTAGGTTTGCAAACTTATCCTAGAAAAAGTGCTACATACCTCATTGCTGAATATCACTATGTTCACCTTTGAAGTACTCCTCTTGGGAAGCTATGCACCAATGCCAGCACCCAGTCCACCCTTCAAAGCAATTTTGGAACTCTTTTTCTGGAATGGCCATCAGAGCTGTCCTTGTATTACCTTTGATGTCCTGCATGTCATCCAAATGTCTTCCTTTCAGTATTTCCCTTATTTTCAGGTAAAGAAAAAAATCACTGGGGGCTCAGATCAGGTGAGCAGGGAAGGTGTGCCAATACAGTTAGTTGATTCTCTCACAGACAGCTCTACAATTAAGTTTGTAGAGTGGCCACTGTGCCACTGTGAAAAATGGCCATTTCAGAAAGAACTCCGAAGTCACTTTGAAGGGTGGACTAGGCACTCTTCCCAAGAAGAGTGCTTTGAAGGTGACCATAGTGCTATTCAGCAATGAAGCATGTAGCACTCAGGACAGTTAATTTTGTGGACTTAATTGTCAGACCTCATATGCCAGGAAACTTTGAAGACAGCTACCTGGCCAACCAACTGGAAGAGATTCATATTTGTGCCTATTCCCAAGAAAGGTGATCCAACAGAAGCAGAAATTATTGAACAATGTCATTAATATCACACACACACACACACACACACACATTGGCTAAAGATCATCCAAAAGAAAATGCAGTGGTATATTGATAGAGAACTGCTAGAGATTCAAGTTGGAATAAAAGGAAGTGGAATCAGGGATATCACTGCTGACGTCAGATGGATCCTGGCTGGAAGCAGAGAATGCCAGAAAGATGTTTACTTGTGTTTCGTCGACTGTGCTAAGGCATTCAACTCTGTGGATTGTAACAAATTATGGATAATGTTGTGGAGAATAGGAATCCCAGAAACTTGTGCTCATGAGGAATCTGTACATGGAGCAAGAATCAGTAGTTTGAACACAGCATGGGGATTCTGCATTATTTAAATTCAGGAAAGATGTGTGTCAAGGTTGTATCCTTGCACTGTACTTATTCGATCTGTATGCAGAGCAAATAATCCAAGAAACTGGACTACTTGAAGAGAAAGAAGCATCAGGGTTGGAGGAAGACTCATCAACAACCTACGTTATGCAGATGACACAACCTTGCTTGCTGAGAGTAAGGAAGACTTGAAGCGCTTGCCAGTAAAGATCAAAGACCACAGCCTTCAGTATGGATTACACCTCAAAGAAAGAAAATAAAAATCTTCACAAGTGGGCAAACAAGCAACACCAAGATAAATGGAGAAATGATTGATGTTGTAAAGGATTTCATTTTATTTGGATCTGCAATCAACATCCGTGGAAGCAGCAGGTAAGAAATCAAATGACACACTGCATTGGGCAAATAGCCTGCAAAAGAGCTCAAAGTGTTGAAATCAAAGATGTTGCTTTGAGAACTAAGGTGTGCCTGACCCAAGCTACGGTGTTTTCAGTCACCTCCTATCCATGTGAAAGCTGGAATATTAATAAAAAAAAGACTGGAGAAGAATTAAGACCTTTGCATTGTGTCACTGGGGAATACTGAATATACCAGGGACTGGCAGAAGAGTGAATAAATCAGTCTTGGAAGAAGTATAACCAGAATGTTACTTTGAAGCAAGGATGGTAAGACTACATCTCACATACTTTGGACATGTTATAAGGAAGGACTAGTCCGTGGAAAAGCACATCATGCTTGGTAGAGTAGAAGGGCGACACAAACAGGGAAGACCCTCAGTGAGATGGATTGACACAGTGGCTGCGATGATGCGCTCGGGCGTAGAGATAATGGTGAGAGTGGTGCCGGACCAGGCAGTGTTTCATTCTATTGCACACAGGACCACTGTGAGATGGAACCAATCAATGGCATCTAACAACAAGCCCAACGAGCTGAGACCCCTTGTACTCAGTGGTTCTAGCCACAGCAAAATACAAACCTAGCATGTTGCAAACCAAATATCAGGTGCGCGCTAGTATCTGAGACCCCACACTATCTCTGACTTGGGGAAAATCTGCCTGATAAATGCCTTTTCCGTTGTGTGAGAGGGGACAGAAAGAAAGAAACCAGCCTTTTTGCAGCATAAGGCTGGCACGCTAAAACTGTGGTGTTTACTGCTTTTCTGGGCCTCCTGTGCAGGCACCAGCCGTCAGGCCTTATTCAGCATCTGCTCCCTGCCACGTCCATGAACTGGATGCGGGAAGCATAGGCAAACAGATGGCCTCTCAGGCCAGAGTTTTAGGAACCACTGGCTCCACCAGATTCAAATAGCACAGGAGTTTCTAGACTGGAACCAAGAGAGTCACATTACTGCAGGACACAGAGCTTTGTTATGGTCAGAGACATGGATTCGTAGATAATGCTGTGTGGGTTTTGCAAAGTTGCTCTTCAGAAAACCAAATCCATTACTGTTGAGTTGGTTCCAGCTCCTAGTGATACTATAGGACAGAGTAGAACTGCCCCACAGAGTTTGCAGTGAGTGCCAACCTTTTGTCTCTCAGCCGTTACACTTAGTCATCATGCCGCAGTTGCTGTTAGGACCCAAGTAAGTCTCTTCATCGGTGTCCTGAGTAGAAACCTGAGTTTTCTTCACCAGAGAACTGATTCAATAGCATTTTTTTTTTCCTATAATGTTGTCTCCCTGAAGATCTCTCTGATCACAAAATCTACCCTCAAGGACATACTAGCTAAGGGCAGGACACATCGTTAGAGTGTTGCTCATGACAGGTAGCTGTGCCTTATAGGCATTGAAAGAGCGTTATGTCACGTGAAAACTCACTGCAGCACTTAGTCATATGACTGTCTTCACCCGCCTCAGGGGAAAAGGAAAGGGAAGAAGAAAGTGTAAGTTCAAAAAATGGTCCAGGGCCATCAAACATTTCAGCTCCACAAGTATATGTGACACTAGGGGTCTTAGTTACCTGGTACTGCTGTAACTGAAATATCAGAAGTGGATGGCTTTACTCTCTCACAGTCTAGTTGGCTAGAAGTCCGAATTCAGGATGCTAGCACCAGGTGAAGGCTTTCTTTCTGGAGGCAGATCCTTGTCTTCAATCATACCCTGGTCTCAGGGCTTCTCAGGTGCAGGGACCCTGAGGCCAAAGGGTGTGCTTAGATCCTGGGCCTGTTTTCTCAGTGGTAGGAGGTGCCTGTGTCTCTGCTCACTTCTCCCTTTTATTTCTTAAAATAAATTGGCTGGTGAGACAAACCAATCTTGTGGATTGAGTGCTGCCTCATTAACAGAACTGCTACAATCCCATCTTATAAACATCATAGAGATAGGGTTTACAACACATAGGAAAATCACATCAGATGACAAAATGACATCTCCACTGGTATTCAGAAAAGAAGGCTACTCTCTATCCAACCTGCTGAGTTGTCATTGGGTCAGTTCTGACTCGTAGTGGCCCTATGGGACAGAATAGAATTGCCCTATGGGGTTTTTGAGGCTATAAATCGGCATGGAAGCAGACTGCCCCACCTTTCTCCTGTGGAGCAGCTGGTGGCTTTGAACTGCCCATCTTCTGATTAGCAACCAGCACTTAACCTATGCTCTGTCTACCAAAACAAACAAAACAAAACAAAACAAACCTGAGTCGATTCCAACTCACAGCCATCCTATAGGACAGAGTATAACTGCCCCAAAGTGTTTTGAAGGAGCTCCTGGTGGGTTCGAGCTGCTGATCCTTGTTTAGCAGCTGGTACCTTGGTGCCAGAATTTCCATTCTCTATCTAGTGATTGCATATTTGTTTGAGATTTTCTTCCCTCTCTTCTTCTGTCCTTTGTATTCTCCTTTTTACTTCCTTCTGCCTTTCTTTCCTTGAAAAACATAGAACAAAATCTATAATGAAGTTTAAAAAAGCAAAAAACTGAAACCACTGCTATAAAGTCAATTTTGACTTATAGCCACCCTATAGGTAGTGTAGAACTGCCCCATAGAGCTTCAAAGAGCCCCTGGTGGATTTGAACTGCCAGCCTTCTGGTTAGCAGCCATAGCACTTAATCACTACGCCACCAGGGTTTCTAGAATCAAGTAAGAGTAAGCAAAATGACAAGAGCAGATCTTGGACCTCCGTGTTATAGGACTAGCTCTCCACTCTTGGAATACATTGGTTTGGACTTCCTTTGTGTTTGCTTCTAAGAGTCAGAATTTTAAAGCTGAATCGTTTGCTCAGAAATCATCTTGTCCAACCCCCCTTCCCGTTAACAACAACAAAAAATCATGATCCATAGAAATTAAGATTCTTGCATTATCAAGCAGACTAGTCCTAATGTCTGACTAAGTTTAGAAAAAGCACTGATTGCAACACACACACACACACACACACACACTTACACGAGTCCTATATCATACTTCCATTAAGCACAAAACATTTAGGCATGAGATCATTCCTGATTCACTAAACATTAATTGAGTGTCCTCTCAGTATAAAGTTTTCTACCAGGTTCAGGGGCAGACAGAAACTCAGAGAAGAAGGAACAAGAATGGTCTTTGCCCTCCAGCAAAACTCTTTTCCCATTGGCTCTGAAATAAGTCTGCTTTACAGGATGTCCCCCAATTACAAATGTCTGGCTTGCAGACAGCTCATACTTAAGAATGGCCTGCCATAAAGAATTAAATACAACGGTTCATAATAACAAACACTCATACTACTTTGTGATTCTCAGGAAAACATTGTGGTGTTGGGAAGTGTTTCTTAAGAGTCTTATGTGTATAGAAAGGCAAAATACATACTGTATACTAGGACAAATATTTAACTAACTGCAGCTAAATAAGAACCGTATGTACCTGTTCTGACTTACACACAAATTCTGCTTCAACACAGACTCAGGAACAAATCTCATTCATCACCATGGAACTGCCTCTACTTACCATAACTGTGCCCCCAATTTTTGCAGTGTGACTAATTTGTTTTACACCCACAGATGCTCTGAAACTTCACTTTGTTTTTCAGCATGCCACGGCTTTAAATTTTCCTTTTTTTATGTCACTGTGTTTTTGAATTATAACTATCCTTTTATACTGGGTTACGATTTTGGAATTCTTGATGAGGAATAATCCTGGTGCTGAGGTCACACAATTAGTTCTTCAAAATAAGATTAAGAAACTCTGCATTCTGGATGGAAGATCCTGTCTGGTGATTAGTTGCCTGGAAGAGCTTGTTACAAGCCAAATAGAAGGAGCTGTCATCCTGTTGATGGTTTCCAGGGACTGAGGCTCCAGGACCTGCGGTAATTTCATTTGTCGTCATTGCAAAACCAGAGAGTCACGTGAGCTGCCAAAGCCTGCAGCAGAGAAGATTCGCTTGCCAACCGTCCTCAGGACTCAGAATACAAGGTAGACGAGGCAACTGCCGGAAGGGAATTGTTTCTCACACTTACATTATCATCATCATGAAAAACAGAGGCAGTGAGGCAGGATAGAATTGTAATGATTTTCCAACTTGAGAGAAAAGCATCTTAGTGCTGAAGTTATCTCTAGAAAGTGTCATTGTAAGAACAGGACTCTGAGAAAACTTTGATCAGAGAGGGTAGCCCCATTGGACCAAGAAGACAAAAAGTGTCACCTGGCACAGCCTCTCTGCCTGGGTGTCAGGTCTGGACTAGGGGAAATTCACCTGGTTAGAGAGGCAGCTGTACAGACTGGGGTTCAGTGTCCGAGGGGTATAAAAGTACAGATGATAGTCCAGGAACAGCAGCAGTGGGAAGTGGAGAGGATTGTTACCCCAGCGAGTGGCCAGGGCTACACCGTTATTCTGGTTAATGTGTCTGTCTGTTGGTTTAGGAAAGTTTCTCAGCTGGTGAAATCAAGTTACTACTGAGTCAGCGCTGACTCACGGTGGCCCCGTGTGTACCAGAGTAGGACGGTGTGCCGTCGTTTCAGCGGCTGGTTGGGTAGTTAAGGATAAAAGGAAAGGAAGAAAATTCCAGGGAAAGAGACAATCAAGAATTGAAAATAACACAAGTCTGATGTGAGTCAGGATGGGCCAAGTTTTATTATGGTAACGAACCAACCCCAAAGTTCAGTGACTTAAAACTGCAAAAATATGTTTCTTGCTCATACTTGTCAAAGCCAACACATGCATTATACGTCAGCAAGGCACTCAACTCATCACTGTCACTCATGGAGCTAGGCTGACTGAGCAGTTGCTATCTCATATGCCACCAGTCTCTCCCTAAGAGAACTCTGGAGGGTCTCACCTTGGCAACTGCAAGCTGTATCTCAGAAGTGATACACATACATTCTGTTTGCAATTCAGTCACAGCCACTATGCAAGGAATCCAGGAAGCGGAATCTTAACAGGTACTAGAAAGAAAACCCAAATGAAACCCACTGCTGTTGAGTCAATTCTGATTTATTACTACCCTATAGGAAAGAGTAGAACCCCCTATAGAGTTTCCAGGGACCACCTGGTGGATTTGAACTATCAACCTTTTGGTTAGCAGCTGTAGCACTTAACCAGTACACCATCAGGGTTTCCCTGGAAGAAAGGAGAACAGGAGATACTTAGCAGGTAGCGTTGATGACTGCAGTAAACCTTGTCTTGGTCCAAAGCAGTGTCAGGGCCAAAGGAAGAGAATGTTGAACAAGCCGGGGCCTTGTATTCAGGGGAGTTTGGAAATAGAAGGAAGACATTCTGGAGGGTGTGAAACTGGGGACCATGGCAGGAGTCCAAAATTTGGAACTGAGACAACTCTTTGAGAGACAGGAACTGTGAGGTGACAGGGAGGTGGGCGGCTACTCTGCGGCCAGGCCTAGCCTAAGGCTGTCATGGACGGTGGACAATTCAATTCTAGATCAGCTCTCCCCCAATAATAGGCAGGATACCACAAACATGCTTCTTCTTGCAGTCTTGGTGGGTGCAGGACCTGCACGAGAGGTCCCTGAGAATATGTAACTGTAAGGGAACTGGGATGGGAATAGGTAGGGAAGCGGGGAGGGGCTGACATGTAACTCTTGACTTCCTCTCACTTAGAGAAATACACTAATTTTATTTCCAAGGAATGTCACTGTAAGCCTCAAACACCCGTAGGAATAGATATAAGGAAATATTTTCTGAGGCGTTTGAAAATGTCTGGATGGGTTTCCAAGAGACAAGGAGGATTTTTGTTTGTTTAAGACTTGAAAGCAATGTTTCATAAATTACTGCAAGACCACCTGCATCAAAGTCGTGGGGCAGCCTGTCAAACACACAGTTCTCTGGGCTTCTCCCCAGACTTGCTGAATTAGAACTTCTGGGGATGGAGCCCAAATCTGCATTTTCAGTAAATCCCCCTGATACAAACTGAAGCTGGAGAAACATTGCCTCAAAAAAAGGAAGAAGAAGAAGATTGTCACTGAGGTGGCATTGGTTGGTTCTTCTTGGAAACAAAGAAGGAAATCCTATATTCCTGTCAACTTTATACTCTAGGTCCCAAACTCAGTATTCTGATGTATATCACTAATTATCTTGTTCTAGTTCTGTTTCATAAGTTTATTCTGGCTTCAGCCTCCAAAAATGTTTCAACTTTCCCCAGCCTTTGCCAGAGTCCCAGCTACCAGTTGCTGCGATGGGAAAGACAGGTGGCTGGGCCTATGGGGTAGGGGGAATCTGCTCTCCGTGGGAGACAATTACATGCTCCGAAAAAGACACCCGTGGCTTGTCCTAGGCAACAGAGGGGAACTCTTGTCAGAGTTTGAAAAGCTGGCGCTATGCTTGAAAGGGGCTGACTGGAGCCACTGATGGATCTGGCTGAAAAACAATTGCTTATGAGGAGGATCAGTGTCAACTTTGAAGTGAGCCATGCTCGAATTAGCACTACCGTGGTAACAAGCAGAATGAACAGGGCTGGAATGGCATATTTAGGCAGGAAAGAGGCCTGCGTTTAAGTGAAGAGCTCTTTCAACAGAAAATCAGCGCACAAGACTTGAGATGAGGGGCCTCCGGCTCCGTGTTGGTCTGACTGGAAAAAACAGCTCTAGAAAATTCATATTTTGTTTAGTAATTCATCCCCTGAATTGACTTGCGTAAGTAGCTTCTGTATTTCCCTTGTAGAAGGGACCCTTTCTGTGTGGGTGGTTGCGCTGGTTCAACCATTCATGCGTATGTCTCCTTAGGAGTCATTTAGGCTGGATGTCCTCCGGAGCTTCCAGAGGTTGGATGTCACAGCTTCCCTGATGAGAGATGGGATTCTATGTAGCTGGATGGAGAAAATGAGCCCACTGAACCTTGGTCACTTGAATCCATCTTTCCCTCCCCTTAAGAATCCTCTTTAGTTGTGTCAAGTGATCGCATTATTGTTGGTGATGATACAGAATTTGGTGAGTGGTGTTGTCTTATGTCTGCTTTGTTGATTGCTTGTGTCCTAGCCTCTGATTTCATTAGTTTTCCCTAATGTTTTTTGCTCTACCTGGAGCTTCCAGTTACTCTCAGTTCTAAAGTCATGGACTTCAGGTTCTTTCATCTGAGGTTGCTCCCGTCTCCCCACAAAGACCTCTGGGGTCTTTGTAGAGGCCGGCTTAAGTTCTTGGGCCACGTCCGCTCATCCGTCCTAGCTGTGTAGGGGTGCTAGAGAACGGGGCAGGAAGTGATTCTTCCAATTGCATTCATAAGCCTCTTCTTGCTCAGCTTCCTCACATATAAATGGAATCACACTTCCCTTTAAAGGTGACACAAACCGCTAATGTGCTCAGCTGCTAACTGAGCGGTTAGAGGTTCAAGTCTACTCAGAGATACTTCATAAGAAAGCCCTGGTGATCTACTTCTGGAAAGTCAGTCACTGAAAATTCTGTGGAGAACACTTCTATTCCAACACATATAGGGTCACCATGAGTCAGAACCGACTGGACAGCAACTGGCTTTGGGGTGGAGACACACTATAATCCCTAAAAGGCTTAGTTCCGTGGCTGGCTCAGAGAGGGTCCGTGACACATGTTGATTCCCTGCCTTGATATGTAAGTAGATGTTGTTTCTGTATATATTTTTATTATTCTTTTTTGGAAATCTCCCTGTACCTCACTCAATGCCTGGTAAAAAATTCAGCATGCACTACATACTTTCTGAATTTAATTGGACTTTTTATTATATTACAAATGATATTATTAATTACTTCCTATTTTGACATAACATTGACTCAGACTCCTACACCAGTTATATTATAAGAGATGTCACAAAAGGCAGGATTTTTGTTCTGTCCATGGCCTGCAGACACAAAGAGCTCTCCTTGTTTTTATTTAGATTAAAGTGTCTTTGCTTCTTAACTCTCAACAGCGTTCTTTAACCAAAGCATGCAGTTGGAATACACTGTCCAGTTTACACATGGAATCAAGAGTTTATTATTTGCTTCCTGGATATACAGGAAGGTTGCTCAGCATTTCTTCATCCTGGCCTCTCCACCTATAAAAAATGAAAAACCAAATCCACTGCTATCAGGTTGATTCTGACTGATAGCCACGTTATAGAGTAGAACTGCCCCATAGGGTGTCCAAGGAGCACCTGGCAGATTTGAACTGCTGACTGTCTGGTTAGCAGCTGTGGCACTTAACCCCAATAGCATCAGGGTTTCCTTCCATCTAAAAAGGGAGGAGAATATTCATTTTCCTTACGGTGATTTCTCAGTGTTTTGTAAAAATCCATAAAAGAAGATTCTCGTAAATATTCTCATTCCTCCAAAGTCACAGTTGTGGTAACCCAAAGCATTAGTTAGTGTTTCAGTTCATTGCTGGGAAATCTTTCAAAAAGACTTTGCACGAGGGAAAAAGAAGACATCGTGTTAAAACCATCCATTTAGGTAACACTTGGCAACTTACACCCAGATTGGAAATCACTTCCGTAAGATTACAGAGTGTGTGTTAAGAGTAACTTGCATCAGAGAAAAAGCTGAGCGCAGCTCCTTGCAGCTCAGCCATCTGGCGAGTCTGTCCGCCCTGTACCACCCTTCTGTGGGCTCACCTGGTGGAGGGCCTGCCCGGGGACAGCAGGGGGCAGGTCTGCTGCTCCAACACCATGCTGGTGTTGCAGCAGCAACCACAGTACTCCAGCCATGAGACGGGAGAGCCCATTAATTGGCTAATTTTGCTTGTAATGTTTGGTCACTGCTTGGCAGGCCCAGCTGTCACTCCAGTGGTATTTACTTGGGCTCATTTGGAAAACGGGCCTAGGCTTGGAAATAGTTTTTGAATGGTTTAACAACATAACATCTAATGGCTTCCATCTAAGATGAACTCCAGTCTCCCTTTGTACCCGACTTCCTCGTCTTAGATCAGGTCTTCTGACCCTAGTACCACCGGCCAAGTTGGTTTGAAGATGCAGGTCAGTGTCTCAAGATTTCCTCTCCTTCCCAGTCTCAGACTTTCTCATTTCAGATGAAGATGGCTAGGCACTCTAAGTCAAGTCCTACATGCTTTGGCAAACCTCGTTAGACTCGCCTCTTAGATCAAATGCTGGCTGCCCAAGGGGAGTGTTGGGTCTCTGTAGTCATCCTGTTCCAAACACGGAGGGAAATAACAGTCCCCAGATGTTTACTGCAGTCTGGGCTTTGGCAGTTTCTTCTGAGAGGTGTATGTGTGTGTGTGTGTGTGTGTGTGTGTGTGTGTGTGTGTGTGTGTGTGTGTGTTCTTAAGGTGTTTTTTGTTTTGTGCGAATTTACTAGAATTTGCTGAGCAAAGATCAATCCCTGACTCTAGGCTCTCTTTGCTTTTGAGCTCAGTGCCAGGTACCACAGCTGTTTTTCTAATTCTTTAGAATTTTGTCTTTCAAACTTCTTGCTTCTTAGAAACATGCTCTTTTCAACCCATCTTTATCTTTAGACTTCACCCCCACATTCTTCTTCCTTTAGAAAGGGGCCAAGTTTCCCACTATCATTTTCAAAGTCTTTTAAGAACTTTATTATCATACTTCACTTCTTTGCTCTCTGAGAAAATGGCATTGCCACATTTCCCTATCTCTTTTTATTCCTGCTCTGTAAATCCTTTGTTATTCCTTATAGTTTGCCCAGCACCATGCTTCATTTGTCAGAGATTCCTGAAATCTCATTGTCTTCTCAGTGACCCTCCTGTCCACGGGAAGCAGACTGGTGACTTACCTCAACACTCCATGCATACACTTTACTCAGCCTTCCAATTCCCCCAGTTTGCACATACTGAAGCTGCTCTCACCTTTTGATGTGTCCAATGTCTGCCCCTTGGCGTATGAGACTTCTCATCCTCTCAGGTTTAAAGTGTGTAAACTAAACACTAGACAAAGTCTTCATCTAACTTCATCTACTCACTCCTGTAGCTCCATGCACTTGGGGGCAATTTGATTTTCTGGGACAGTGATGAGGAGCTCTGGCTTATACATGGCAAAACGAGGTGCTGATGAGTCCCTGTAACAAATTAGTGGCTGTATCAGACCTGGGGTTAATCTTCCAGAATGTGAGTGATGCTGTCGGTTCCTCTAGGGCCCCTTATTTCTTCCCACTCCTGCCATGTGCGTGTAGACTTGTCGCCATTCTTGCAGTCTGTGTTCTGCTCCATTTCTCCTGCCACTTGGTGAACACTTTATAAATGCTATTTGATGAAACTGAAAAAAATTTCACATCTTTTACGTTACGAACAGCAACAAACTTTGAGCCTTTATCTAGTTCGTCAGCTTCTAAGAAGCTTTCAGAAAATGACTTCTTTTTCTTAGGGAAATAGTTTTGTTAATAGCTAGTTATGGTTCTTTTCAAGGATAAGACAGTCACTGAAATCCAATTCCTTTTGAAGTTTTTCTTGTTAGTGAAAAATGTGACTATGGGGCTGTTTGGGGTCATGTGTGTGTGTGTGTGTGTGTGTGCGTGTGTGCTGGGATTCTGGTGAGAGCAGCAACAAAAATGTAAGCAGGGGGAAATGTTCCTAGCTACATTTGAAGTTAAGAGCTCTTCCCTAAGCTCAAGTTTCACTGAAAACCCGAAACCTGGGCCAAATTCAGCAAAAGGCTGATTGGCGGTTATGATCCTTGAGGACAAACTGGGCAAATTTGATAGTTCATCAGAATGGGTTTCTGGGGGACCCTGGGTCTGTCTGTGGGTGAGAGTCTGTGTTCAATTAGGGTTTCATGTGTGAGGAGAGTTTACTTCTGATTGAATGAACAACTCAGAGATTCTCTAACGAGGAACCACACATATGTGCTTACTTACACGCACAGTCAGACGGACAGATGTTTTACCTGGCTTTTATAAAGTTTCAGTGTGAAAGACACTTGCAACTTCATTGTCCTTTGATAGTTTCAGGTTCACAGTGCTAGATTTAAAAAAATAAAAGAAGAAGAAGAAGATATTTTCTGTGGTAAGAAATTCAGAAAATTGAAACAAGGGAGCGGGGCATTATACCCTCTGTGGGGTAGGTCAGCTCTGTTTTCAATCCTCTAACGAGGCACCTCTGGGAAGAAGGGTGATAATCACTAGAGCTGACTTTGGAATTCCAACTTCCAGGAGACATTTCTGACATACAAATAATTCACAAACACTGAATCTGGAAAAGCCTGGTGTGCTTTACTTCCTGAGACTCTTTTTTTACATAAAATAATTAACATCTGTCTATGCAGCTTGTCACCAATCAAATCATGGCCTTGGTGCTCAAACCAGATAAATGCAAGCCTACATTTCTTGCTCAGGGAGAAGACATAAGTAAATTATTTTGAAAATTCGATCGTGAGATATGCCAGTTCCTTCTTAAATACTAAGAGAGAGTAAGTGAGTGAGCAAGCGGGAGAGAAAGGGCAGAAGTGAGTGGCCACCCTTGTCCTCTGAGACTGCTGCTGTGATGAGCTCCTCATGTTCGCCAACAGGCGATGGTGTAGAACAATTAGGCAATTGCTGCTTTTTTGAAATACTGAGAAAAGTAACATAAAAACAAAACAGAAATAGCAAGTGGGAAAGGAAAACGGAAAAACAGATTCCAGGCAGTAGTTTGTTATGGAATAAAAAGAATAATATCTTTCTCCCTCATGCTGATTGGTGGTTTTATTTTGATTTTGACTCCAATCTTAGGTCTCCACATCAGCCTGCTAGATAACAAGAAGACTGGATTCTCAAACATAGTCGACACCTTAAAGGAGAGTTTGTCACACAGCAGACATTTAGAAGATCTTTGCTCTCTGACACAGGAAAGAGAATAAAAAGAGTATACGTGTGGATCTGTGTGTGAAACCGCTCATGCAGAATCTGTATTTAAAACCCCAAATCCTGCATGCCTGGAAATAATGGAGACCTCCACCCGGTGTACAGTAAAACCTGTGAAAGCTGGAAGCTGTGTAAGGCGGATACCTGTTAGAGAAGGGGTCTTAGTCATTTGGTACTGCTGTAACAGAAATACCACATGTGGAGGACTTTAAAAAGAGAAACTTTATTTTGTTTGGTAGGCTGGAAGTCCAAATTCAGGGTGTCAGCCCCGAAGGAGGGCTTTCTCTCCTGTATCTGGAGGAAGGTCCTTGTTGACAATCTTCCCCCGGACTGGAAGCTTCTGAGGCTCAGGGATGTCGGTCCTTTCCGAAGGATGTGCTTGGCTTCCGGTACAACTTCTTGATGGCATGAGGACCCCAAATCTCCCTGCTAGCTTTCACCTTTTATATCTCAGGAGATTGCTTCAAGGCACAAAACAATCTCACATCCTGAGTCCGGCCTCGCCAATAGAGCTGCCATCCATCTACCCTCACTGATATCATGGAAGCAGGGTTACAACATAGAGGAGCATCACGCAATACCAGGAATCATGGCCTAGCTAAATGGCTGCATAGAGGTTTTTGGGGGGGGCGGGGTTTGAGGGACAGAATTTAATTCATAGCAGAAGGAAATTGCAATTATTTCCACTAATAGAGAGCCCCCTGTCAAAGGTGGGATAACTTCTGAGACCAGGAAAAACAAGGCCATCCTGATGAGCTCCAGCTCTCCCAGAATTCACTATATAAACCAATGAAGAGAAATGCCTAAACAACCCAGACTGAAACCGAGAAACAGATTAATGTAAAATAATATCATTCTATGAAATGTTGACTTTCACCTTCTTTTTAGGTAATGAAAACACATATTTACATAGCCTGGTTTCTAGGACCTTCTCTTTAAAACAGCTTGAAAAACATCTTATCTCTGGCACACTCCAGCCTTCACCCTGAGTCTGATGTTTCCGGGATAATGATGGGGAATGCTCACGAGGCCCAGAAAGCAATATGTTCACCATACGGCGTTCAAACTGTGCATGGACGGAGGCACTGAGACGTGCATATTGTACGGCCGGAAGCCGAAAGGATGGAGGCGCCTTTATGTTGTTTGATAACGTAGCTCTTTGAAACATTGCTGGCGGACTCTCTCTTCACACTATGTCACACAGGACAAGAAACGGGACAGGCTCTCTCTGCTTCTCGATTCATCGACCTGCCATACAATACAACAAACCAGCTTTTTCAAGGCCTCCTGAATGAAGGCCTGTGCCTGCAAGGGAAATTTAATTGGATTTCTTTATGGGTTGCAACAATCCAATGAAAAATTATGTAAGAATGGCATGATTCAGTTTCAGCACGCACTTGAATAATAATATATTTTTTTTATTTATGACAAGAATTCTTTAAAAAAAATAAGAAGAATTTTTAAATGAAAACACCCTGCAACAGCACTTTTCAGTTCCACCAGACCAGGCAGCCCAACTTTATCCCTGGCAGGCTGTGTTATGTGGATGTTTGTGTCATTGTCCTAGCTTAGAAAATGATTTTAAATGCATAGATTGCAAAGCATTCAGATAGCAGTCAGAGGCATTCAAAAGCACTTGGCTTGGCTTTCTGGAAGAATAGTGTTGTCTTTAACAATGTCCCCTGCTTTGAACCAAAAAGTATTTGTGTATCCTGGAAAGTAGAAAGATGTTCATCACTCAATCCATTGTTTGGGACATCTTTCTGACATTTGAAGATTAAGTCCTCTGTAGCTTTTTGACATCACCAAATTGCTTGTAACAGCATGGAAACTTATTTCTTGTCCTCCCCGTGGAAGTGAGCAAGTTGCTAGTAGCTTCCTGAAACTTCTCTCTTGATAGCCCTGTGCTATGACTCTTTGCCAGTTTCCTTAGTTTCAAGTGTCCTTTCTGCCTACTCAGGCAGGAACTGGAGTTAAAAAGAACCCTTTGCACCTACCTTTAACCATAAATATTCACACAAGTGAAATACAAGGTGGCAGATAATTAGTGTTATATCTCCTTTGTGATCTCAGATATCTTTTCACTTATTTATCTTCCTTTAGTTATCAAACTATATGTCCTTCCCTGGAAAGGAAAAGTTTGCTGTCACAGGGTGAAGAGAGCAGATAGAGTTGCACAGAGGCAGGTGCTTGAGGTTTTACATGGCAAATTGGCTTGGGTTGTAAACTTTCACTTAATCACAGTAAAAAAAAAAAAATCATATGCCCTTTCCATTACATCTTCTTCACTTAGTTCACATGGACAACTCACACACAGCCCTTAAGGAATGAATTCAAAGGTTCCATCTTTTGAGAGGTCTATTACAACCCTCACCCACGTGGATAGCATCCGAGTTTCCTCCTCTTTGTGCACATAGTCAGTTGGGTGCATCTCTCCCTTACTGGCTGCATCACAGAGTCTTGTCTGCATTCATAGGCTGAACTGCCCCACCAGTCTGCGAGCTTATAGAATACAAGGATTACTGGCCATATTTACCACTATAACCTCAGTCACCGATGCAGTACTTGGCATGTAACAGGTATTTAACTAATAGTTCTTAGGTGTTAAATTGAATGAATAAATAGATTGTTGTAGTTCATGTCATTGAGTCAGTTCCAATTCATAATAACCCTGTGTACAACAGAATGAAACACTGCCCTGCCGCTTATAATCCTCACGACCTTTCTATGTTTCCCCTCGTTGTTGCAGCCACTATGTTAATCCACCTCGTTGAGAGTCTCTTTTTGGCTGACTCTGTGCTTTACCAGGCATGATGTCTTTCTCCATGGAAGGATTCCTCCTGGTAACTTCTCTGAAGTGTGTGAGACCAAATCTTGTCACCCTTGCTTCTAGGAAACATTCTGACTGTACTTCTTTCAAGAAAGATTTGTTCATTCTTTGGGCAATCTATGGCACATTCAGTATCCTTCTCCAAAACCATGATTCAAAAGCATCAATTCTTCTTCATTCTTCCTTATTCATTGTTCACCTCTAAGTGCATATGAGGTGACTGAAAACACCTTGGCTTGGGTCAGATGCCCCTTAGTCTTCAAAGTGATATCTCTGTTCTTAATGCTTTAGAGAGGCATTTTTTGCAGTCAATTTTTCAAAATACAATTTGTCATTTGATTTCTTGTCTACTGCTTCCATGGGTGTTGATTGTGGATTCAAGTAAAATGAAATTCCTGACAACCTCAATCTTTTGGCCTTGGTAATTTTGACAATTCCCTGTTGAGGTACTGCTGCAATCATTTTGAATTATCTTCAGCATAATTTTATTTGAGTGGGAGATTGATGATATTGTTTGATATTTTCTACATTCTAATGGATCACCTTTCTTTGGTGTAGGTATGTATAGGGATCTTTTAGATAGCTGAAGATAAAATACATGTAACCCTTATGTGCACCACTCGTTTATTGTACTATGGTGATTGCATGTCACTCTGATGTGGGAAGCTATGCCACAGACACATAAAATACTAACAGGGTTGCTAGACAGATTTCAGTAGGTCTTCCAGACTAAGACGGGAAAGATCTGGTGATTTATTTCTGAAAAAACTGGCTGTGGAAACCTTATGAAAAGGAACAGAATGTTGTCTGCTATAATGGTAGAATCTGAGTCTCTCATGTTGGAAGGTACACAAAATACAACTGGGGAAGAGCTGCCTCCTTAGAGTTGACTTTAATGACCTGGATAGAGTAAAGATTTCAGGATCTTCACTTGCTGATGTGGCACAACGCAGAGTGAGAAAAACAGCTACAAATGTACATTAATAAGTAGAATACAGAATGTACAAAATATGAATCAAGCAAAATTGGAAGTCATCAAAAATAGATTGCCATGCTTGAAGATAGATATCCTAGGCATTAGTGAGTTAAAATGAACTGTTACTGGCTGTTTTGAATCAGAAAATAATATAGTCTACTATGGCAGGGCTGACAAATGGAAGAGGGAATGATGTGACATTCATCATCAAAAAGAACATTTCAAGATACGTTGAAATAGAACACTGTCGTTGGTAGAATTAACATCCATATGCTTACAAGGAAGACCAGTTAATACAAATGTTATTCAAATTCATGTACTGGTCATTGAGGCCAAAGATGAAGAAAGTAAAGATTTTTTACTAACTTCTGCAGTCTGAAATTGATCAAACATGAAACCAAGATGCATTGATAATCACTGGTGATAGGAATGCCAAAGACAGAAACAAGGAAGAAAGCTCAGTAGTTGGGAAATACGGCATTACTGGTGGAAATGATGCTGGAGATTGCATGACAGAACGTTGTAAGACCAAAGACTTATTCATTGGAAATATCATTTTTTTAACAAAATAAACAGCAACTAACACATGGATTCAATTAAATGGAAAACACAGAAATCAAACTGATTACATTCATGCAAGGAGATTGTGGAGAAGCTCAATATTATCAGCCAGAACAAGGCTGGAGGCTGACTTCAGAATAGACAGTCAATTACTCATTTGTAAGTTCAAGTTAAAGCTGAAGAAAATTGGAACAAGTCCACAAGAGCCGAAGTACGGCCTTGAATCTATCCCACCTGAATTTAGAGACCATTTCAAGAATAGATTTGACACACTGAACACTAATGATCAAAGACCAGATGAGTTATGGGGTGATGTCAAGGACATCCTGCTTGAAGAAAGCAAGAAGTCACTAAAAAGACAAAAAAAAAAAAAAAAAAAAGGCCAAAATGGATGTCAGAAAAGGCTCTGAAACTTGCTTTTGAATGTTGAGCAGCTAAAGCAAATGGAAGAAATGATGAAGTAAAAGAGGTAAAGAGAAGATTTCAAGGAGTGGCTCAAGAAAACAAAGTCAGGTATTACAATGACATGTACAAAGACTTGCAGTCAGAAAACCAAAAGGGAAGAACATGCTTAACATTTCTCAAGCTGAAGGAACTTAAGGAAAAAAATTTAAACCGAGTTGCAATTTTGAAGGATTCAATGGGCAAAAAGTTAAATGACACCCGAAGCAGTGAAAGAAAATGGAAGGAATACATAGAGTCACGGTACCAAAATGTTCTGGTTGATGTTCAGTCATTTCAGGAGGTGGTATATCATCAAAAACCAATGGTATTAAAGGAAGAAGTCCAAGATGCACTGAAGGCACTGGTGTAAAATGAGTTGAGATGTTTTAAAAAACCGGTGAAACCCTGAAAGCACTCATCTATACCGAAAGATCTGGAGAAGAGCTACCCTGGCCAACTGATTGGAAGAGATCCAGATTTGTGCCCATTCCATAGAAAGGCCTACACCTGAATTTGGTGTATGTGGAAATTATTGAACAATATCATTGATATCACATGCAAACAAAACTATATTGAAGATAATTAAAAAATGGTTGCAGCAGTACATCCATAAGGAGCTGCCAGAGATTCAGTCTGGATTCAAAAGAGGATGTGGAACAAAGGGTATCACTGCTGTTGTCAGATAGATCTTGGTTGAAAGCAGAGAATATCAGAAAGATTTTTGCTAATATCTGATTGACTATATTATGCAAAGGCATTCACCTGCATGAATCGTAACAAGTTATGGATAACATTGCAAAGAATGGGAATTCCAGAACACTTAACTGTGCTCATGAGGAACTTGTACATAGACAAAGCGGTGGTTGTTTAAAAGGAAGCAGGGCAGGTACTACCTGGTTTAAAATCAGGTAAGATGTGTATCAGGTTGTAACTTTTCACCTTACTTATTCAATTTGAATGTTGAGAAAGTAATCAGAGAAGCCAGATGACATGAAGAAGAATGTGGCATCGAGATCAGTGGAAGACTAATATCCTGAGATACGCAGATGACTTAACCTTGCTTGCTGAATGTGAAGAGGATTTGAGGGTCTTACTGATAAAGAGAAAACACTACAGATTACACTTTAACACAAAGAAAACAGAAATGTTCACAACTGGACCAATAAGCTACATTGTGATAGAATGGAGAAAATAATGAAGTTGTCAAGGACTTAGTTTACTTAGATCCACAATTAACACCCATGGAAGTAACAGTTATGAAACCAAACAATAAATTGTATTGAGCAATTCTACTGCAAAAGACCTTTTGAAGTACTGGAAAGCAAAAATGTCACTTTAAAGGTTAAGGTGTGTCGAACCCAAGCCATGGTATTTTCAATTGCTCCATATGCGCTGGAAAGCTGGGCAATGATTAAGAAAGACCAAAAAAAAAAAAAGAACAATGCCTTTGAATTACGGTTTTGGAGAGTACTGAATATACCACATACTGCCAGAAGAACAAACAAATCTGTCTCAGAAGAAGTGTAGCCTATAAACAATAACAATAACCCTCACGTATACATATGCATAAAAAAAACAACAAATAAGAATTTTTTTTTTCTCAGAAAAGCAGTGTCCAATGTAGGATTTCATGTTCCTGAATCAGGACGCTATGCTAAAATTTTGCCGAAATGACTAAAAGCATCATACTTATTCAAGTGGAAATGATATGCCTATAAGCTGTACAGAGGAAAGCTTTTAAATACTTGTATAAATTGATTGAACAGAGAAATTCAGTAACTGGTCACCTGGTATTTTTCTGAGGTCTCGTAACAATAGTAATACCTGACATCAGTATGTGCTGTGTAGTTTGCAAACTACTGTTACCTTCTTGGTATTCTCTTCATTCAGCAAATTTTATCAAAGGGCTCCTATGCTCTGATCCCTGTGCTACAGTGTGAGCTACTGAGTTAACTGGTGAGCAAAATAGACTTCACAGACTTTACAGTCTAGAGGAGGATGCAGAGCTGAAATCATCGCAAGGAGGATTATAACAATGATAGGTGCTGTGCATGAAAGGAAGAGAACACTAGGACACTATGGTCTTTTATTTTACTTCATCTCTGTAACAACTGTAGACAAGTATTCATCATCATGCATCGTGTTTAAGCCAGTGTAGCTTACAGTGGCTTGCAAATGGAAAACCAAAGCAGCAAACCTGTGCTGTTGAGCAGTTCTGACTCAAAGCAATCACACAGGACAGAGTAGAACAGTCCCACGGGGTTTCCCAGGAGCACCCGGTGGGTTCAAGTGCTAATCTTTTGGTTAGCTGCCATAGGTTTTAATCACTATGCAACAAGATTTTTCAGCAACAGTGAGATATAGGTCTTCTTTCAAGTTAGGCTAGGCATTACATTGGTTTGTTAAGCTACTTGAGCTTTTGACCTGGGATGCCTTTAGAACCTTCCTTACTGAGATCCCAGCTTTGTGAATAGGAAGTATTTTGAGGTCAGAAAGTGGACTTTTCAAGAATGTGCCACATGAGGTCTGACAATTAAGTTTGCAAACTCATCCTATAAGAAGCATTACATACCTCATTGCTGAGTATCACTGCAGTCGTCTTTGAAGTAGTCCCCTTAAGAAGTTAGGCGCCAATGCCAACACTTAGTCCACAGTTCAAAGCAATTTTGAAACTCTTTCAGGAATGGCCATCAGAGCTGTCATCATATTACCCTTGATGTCCTGAATATCATCGAAATATCTCCCTTTCAATGTTTCCTTTATCACTGGGTAGAGAAAAAAGTCACTGGGGGTCAGATCAGGTGAGTAGGAAGGGTGTTTCAGTACAGTTATTTGTTTACTGGCTAAAAACACCCTCACAGACACAGTTAAGCTCACAATCTTGCCACCATGCCACAGCGTGCAATGGCCATTCCAGAAAGAGTTCCCAAATTGCTCTGAATAGTAGACTAGGTGCTGGTGTCAGTGCATAGCTTCCCAAGGGGAGTACTTCAAAGGTGACTGTAGTGACATTCAGTAATGAGGTGTGCAGCATTTAGAGCAATTAAGTTCACGGACTTAATTGTTGGGCCTCGTATTTTTATTGTTGTTGTTAGGTGCCATGGAATTGGTTCCAGCGCACAACAACCCTACGCACAACAGAACCAAACACTGCCTTGTCCTGTGACATCCTCACAGTCATTGTCACACTGAAGCCTGTTGTTGGAGCTACTGTGTCAATCCACCTCCTTTTCCTCTTTTTTGCCGACTCTCTGCTTTACCAAGCATGATGTCCTTCTCCAGGAACTGATCGCTCCCAACTACATGTTGAAAGCGTATGAGATGTAGTCTTGCCATCCTTGCTTCTAAGGAGTACTCGAGTTGTACCTCCAAAACAGATTTGTTCATGGTATACTCAATATTCTTCACTACAATCAAAAGGCATCAATTCTTCGATCTTCTTTATTTATCTTCTAGTTTTCGTATGCATAAAAAGGTGATGGAAAACACCATGGTTTGTGGATCAGGTGCACGTTAGCCTTCGAGATGACATCTTTGCTTTTCAACACTTTGAGGAGGTCTTCCGCAGCCCGTTTGCCCAGTGCCAAGCACCCTTGGATTCCTTGACTGCTGCTTCCATGGTTGTTGCTTGTGGATCCAAGTAAAAGGAAATCTGTGACAATTTCAATCTTTACTTTGTTTATTGTGATGTTTCTTATTGGTCCAGTTGTGAGGATTTTCGTTTTCTTTATGTTGCAGTGTAAATCATATCGAAGTCTGTGGTTTCTGATCTTCGTCAGTAAGTGCTTCAAGTCCTCTTCACTTCCCCAAAACATAGATTGTTAATGAGTCTTTCTCCAATCCTGATGCCTTGTTCTTCATGTTGTCCAACTTCTTGGGTTGCTCAACATATTGATTGAACAAGTACTGTTAAATAATACAATCCTGACACACACCTTTCCTGACTTTAAACCATTCAATATTTATTCTCTTGTTCTGTTACAACTACTGACTCTGTCTGTGTACAGAGTCCTCATGAACACAATTAAGTGCTCCTGAGGAACTAGTATGTTCTTTGTACGCATTCTTTGTAGTGTTGCACACAACTTGTTATGATCCACGCAGTCAAAAGCCTTTGCATAATCAATCAAAGGAGATAAACATCTTTTTGATATTCTCTGCTGTCTGTCAGGATCCATCTGACACCAGCAGTGATATCTATGGTTCCATAGCCTCTTCTGAATCTAGCTTGAGTTTCTGGCACATCCCTGTTGATATACTGCTGCCACCATGTTTGAATGATCTTCAGCAAAATTTTACTTGCATGTGACATTAATGATGCTGTTTGATAATCTCTGCATTTGGTGGGATCCCTTTCTTGGGAATAGGCATAACTATGTATCTCTCCCGGTTGGTTGTCCATACAGCTGTCTTCCAAATTTCTTGGCATAGACAAGTGAGCACTTCAGTGCTGCATCCATATGTAGGAGGATTAATATTTTAAGTGCATGCATGTCTTTTAGAAACTCCAGTAGTATAGAGCTTAAGTGCTATATCCACTAACCCAAAGGCTGGAGTTTTGAATCCACCAGGAACTCCTTGGAAACTCTATGGAGCAGTTCTGCTCTGTCCTGTAGTGTTGCTATGAGTCAGAATCGACTCAGAGGTAGTGGGTTTGGTTTTTGGTTTCAGGGTATGTCTTTGCATGGGTATGTTTGTATGTGTTTGGGGGGAAGGTGAAGTATGTGTGGGACAAAGAGGGTGTGTGACAGTGTGATGTCCTCTGTTGTTGTTAGTTGCTATTGAGTGGGCTCTGACTAATGGTGACCTTGCACAAGAAAATGAAAATGCACAAGAAAATGAAACATTTGCCCAATACTATACCATCTTCTTCATCACTGGTATGCCCAAGCCTTTTGTTGCAGCCACTGTGTGTTTCAAGTGCCTTCCAGCCTAGGGGCTCCTCTTCTCACAGTGTTGAACAATATTCTGTTGTGATGTGCAGGGTTTTTACTGGCTAATTGTCAGAAGTAGATCACCAGACCTTTCTTCCCAGTCTATTTAGTCTAGAAGCTCCACCAAAACTTGTCTACCATGAATGACTCTGCTGGTATTTGAAATATTGGTAACATAGCTCCCAGCATCACCACAGTGCACAAGCCAGGAGAGTACAACAAACCGGCAGACAAGTGATGCGATGTTCTGTGTTGTAGTCGTTGGATGTCACTGAGTTGGTTCCAACTCACAGCGACACTATGTACAGCAGAACAAAATACTGCCCCGCCTGCACCACCCTTGCAATATTTGCTGTATTTCAGCCCGTTGTTGCAGTCACCGTGTCAAGCCACCTTATAGAGAGCTTTCCTCGTCTTTGCTGATGCTCTGCGATGCAAAGCGTGGTGCCTTTCTCCAGGAACTGGTGCCTGCTGCTCATGTGTACAAAGCACATGAGACAAAGTGAGACAAATTCTTTTTTCCATGGAGCACCTTGGCTATTCTTCTTCCAAGACAGACTTGTTCATTCTTTTGGCATTCCATAGCATATTCGATATACTTCTCCAACACTGTAATTCAAAGGTGTCAATTTTTCTTTACTCTTCCTTATTCATTGTCTATCTTTTCAGTCCATACGGCAACTGGAAACACCATGGTTGAGTCAGGCACATGTCAGTTCTCACAGGGACATCTTTCCATTTTAACACTTTGCAGAAGCCTTTTGCAGAAGATGACCCCAGTGCAATACATCTTTGGATTTCTTAATTGCTGCTTCCATGAGCATTGATTGTAGATCCAAGTAAAATGAAATCCTTGGCAATTTCCATCTTTTCTCCATCTATCGTGGTGTTGCTTATTGGTCCAGTTGTGAAGATTGCTGTCTTTTTTATATGGAAGTGTAATCCATGCTGAAGGCTGTGATGTAAGTGCTTCAAGTACTTCTCATTTTCAGCAGGCAAGTTGTGTTCCCTGCATATTGCAGATTGTTAACGAAGATTCCGCCAATCCTGATGCCGTATTCTTCTTCATCTATTTCAGCTTCTAGAATTATTTGCTCATCATGAAAGCCAAAACTCATTGCTATCGAACTGATTCCATAGAACTGCCCCATAAGGTTTCCTGGGAGAAGCTGGTGTGTTTGAACTGTAGACCTTTTGGTTAGCATCTGAGCTCTGAACAACTGCATCACTAGGGCTCTGTATAGAGAGTGAGTATGGTGAAAGCATGAGACTCTAACTGAGAGATTAAATAAGTATGGGGAAATCAGGAAACACCTTCCTTGATTTTAAACCACATAGTATCTCCCTGTTCTGTTTGAAAGACCTGCATCTTTGTCTACGTACAAGTTCCATGTGAGTACAATTAAGTATTCAGGAATTCCCATTCTTCCAAATGTTACCTATAAATTATTATGATCCACATAGTCAGATTCTTCTGCACAGTCAATACAACAGTGGAAACTCTAGCCTTTTGTTACTGAAATAATAACGGCCACCATTTGACCTTTTGAGTGCTGGTTACCTTCTGGGCATTTACATTAATCTCCATTTTATACAGAAGACCAAATCGATGCTTAAAGAACCTGCCTAGCAGCACAGATGAGAGGACTGAGCTTTGAACCAGGTCTGTGGCTTCAAAACCTATGCTTGTTGCTGTGGCCTGCCAGGCCCCTCTACCTCCCAACCTATAGACGCCTGGGCTTTGCAAACTTGGCAGCTGCTGTTTGTCAGAATCTCCCTGTCCTTTTCACTCTTGCACACAAGTGTTGATGTTCATGGAAGCCCAAGGCAGTCAGATGGGTTACTTTTAAATTACGAAGGCTCAAAGATGGGTCTTGGTAAGAAAGCAAGCCCCAACTGCACACACACAGTGACACACACACGAACACCCTCAACACTCCTGCTGTACAGCTTGTCTTAATAACTCCACTTTCTTGCCACCAAGAACAGACCTCCACACGTTTCTGAGGCCTCTCTGATTTCAACAGGATCCACATGTGTGCATCTGGAGACAGTATTTGGCTGGTGGGGAAGAAAGAATTGTCATATTCAGTGACCGTAGAGAGAAAACTTGATCCAAGAGCCTCTTTTTGCCATGGGAAGTAGCTTCATTGCTAGCAGTCCCAATCTTCTTTTTCAGTGAGTAAACAGGGTAATGATACTTTCTGCCAAGGGTCGCGGGGAAGAGTGGAGCCGGGGGGAACGGCTGAGAATTCATGGGAAGAAACATAATCACAGAAGTTGTAAAACCATTGCCATTCAACCCCACTCCAAACAGCTCCAGCCCCTCCCATCTCAGTCACTCATAACTTTATGACCATCTCTCCTTTTGGGATAAAACTTTCCAAGTTCAGCCTCTGATCCCCAGAGGCCAGCTTTTTTTTTTTTTTTAATGGGAAATTTGTGCAAAATCAGCACAGCTATGTCCAAGCTGGGGGACTATAAGACACAGTGCACTTCTTTCCACCAATTTGAAAGAGATGATCACCAGGCAGCAGCCCCTGAGGTCACAGTCTTGGGGGCTTCTCTTATTTCTAAAGTTCCAGGCTTGCATGTGATCACAGCAATGATGAGAAACAGCATGACCACTTTCAGAGATGTCTGGATCAATGACAAAGCCAATAAATGGATCACGTCAGTGAATGGAGACAAATGTGAGAGAGATTGAGAGGCAGTAATGAATAAACACAGGGAGAGATAGCATACAGAAAATACCAGTTGAAAAGAGTTTCTCTGATTCAGAGAGAAACTCCCAAGCCTTTGGGGTATGAATATAAAAAACTTTTGATGGAATGCCCACAAGTAGAAGTCCTGAAAGCTGATGTCCAGTGGGTAGAGTGGGTCTCATGAACCTCTACCAAATGATAGATGCGGTTCAAAGACATTGAGTTTACCTCCTTTCCTTCGTTCTCACCACATATATTTACATGACAAGAGTCATTATCCCCATAAGAAAGATGAGGAAGCAGAAACTTGTTTGTTCATTTAACCAATAAAATATTCCTGTAGATCTCACCATGGATGTACAATGGTGAAGGAAACTACTAATCTCTTACCTCTTACAGACTCCAGGTAGAATGAAAAAGTGTTCCCTGAGTTGGACAAGAGGCAGATCCCTTTTACCTTTTAACCCCAGATAAATTTAGTGTAGAGTGATAAGGAAGAAGGGAGCAGCCATTTGTTGGGAATTTGACTTCTGTATAATCCCTTATCTAATTCTCAAAACTGCTCTATGAATTGGATGATTGTGTTAGTCTTAGTTACAGAGGAGGGTGTGGAGCCAGGTCTGTGATCACAGCTGTGTTACTCCAATTCTGGTTCTCCACCCAGCTCTGACCATGGCATTGCTAGTACCAAGCAGGGCCTTGCAGGACACACTTCTGTAGCTCATTTATATATGTACAGACACACACATACATATATGTGACACAGACACCCAACTGGTGTAGTGGTTCCTTGCTATGTCTGCTAACCAAAATGTTGGCAGTTTGAATCTGCCAGGCACTCCTTGGGAACTCTATGTGGCAGTTCTACTCTGTCCTAGAGGGTTGCTATAGTTAGAGTTGACTGGTGGATTTAGTTTATATATGATAAGGCATTTACCAATGCAACTTTTTTTTTTTAACACCTACAACTCAATAGTATATTTACATTAATCATGTAGCTCAGCCATCACAACTAGGTTTTTTCAAGATTTTCCATCACCTTTAACAGAAGTTCGTTGTCCTCTAAGCTATGAACCCCCTCTTTTCCTTCCATCTGCCCACCTCTGGTGACCACTGACAGACTTCTCTTTACACTTGCTTATTCTAGATATTTCATATACCTGGAATTATACAGTATCTGCCCTTTGGTGACTGACCTACTTCACTTAGCATAATGTTGTTAAGGAAATCCTAGTGGCTTAGTAGTTAAGGGCTATGGCTGCTAACCAAAAAGGTGGCAGTTTGCATCTACCAGGTACCCCTTTGGAAACTCCATGGTGCAGTTCTACTTACGTCCTACAGGGTCGCTATGAGTACAAATTGACTCGATGGCAGAGGGTTCGTTTGTTTGAATGTTGTGAAGGTCCACTATGTTGTGGCACATATCAGGACTTATTTCTCCTTACAGATGAGTAATAATCCATTGTACATACATACTATGTTTTGTTTATCCATGTATCTGTTGATGGGCGTTTCAGCTGTTTCTGCCGCTGGCTGTTGTGAATAGCCGTAACGCACGTGAGTGTATGAGTACTGTCAGCCAGTCTTACACGCACAGCTATGGATGTTTCCGGATGAGAAGAAAAATGTAAGTGGTCACCACCGGGGTACCTCCTCCTCCCCGCTCCTCAGCGCTATCCCACGGTGGGAACAAAGAAGTTCTTACAGCAGAGAGATTCCTGAAGGATCATGATGGCATTTAACTTTTCATCCATAAATCATGAATAAAGGTGGAAAGTATGCAGAAAACACTTGGGTACATTGGGAGTTGGGAAAAGGGAGCATAGCATTCATGGAGTGCTTATTGATAATCAAAGCTACCACTAGCAATCACTTACTGCGTCAGGCAATGATCTAAGTGTTGGGTACACTTTGTGCTATTCTGTCTTTACCACTACCTTGTAAGACAGGTGGCATTCTTGTCACCAGTTTATAGGAAGGAATACATTTAAGCCTGGTTTAATAATTTGCCCAGGGTCATACAGGTACTGAGTAATAAAGCTGGGATTTGAACTTAAGTGGTGTGATTCTTGACCCTCTGGTATAAGGGTCACCTTAGCACCTACCAAGAGCCAGAATTCATGGTTTGTGTTTTGATCATGTTATTGAATCCCCACACAGCCCTATGAGGTAGATAGAATTGGTTACAAATATTTGCAGTCCAGCTATTTGTCTCTGCCACGTCTTGGAGCAACTCTCTGTGCTTCAGTCTCCCTATCTGTAAAATGGAGCTAATAATAGCACTGGCCTTGTGGGGTTACTGTTGGGGTGAGAAAAGCTAATATACACAAAGGACTTAGCACATCTTTTTTCCCATTTAATAAATGAGAAAACAGAGTTCTAGAGAGACTGTCAGTCATCAAAGATCACACAGCTGGTGAGTGAGTCTAGGGCCTCCTTGGTCAGGAGGGAGAAAGGAGTCGAGTGCTGCTTCTAACATGAGTGTAATTCACTCTAAAATGAATCTAATTTAGACACCAAATGTAGTGGAGAGCATCAGCTTCTAATAGAGAAAATATGATTTAGTGGCTGGTTTTTAAACTAAACAAATTTACTGTGGTCTCTAAATGAGTCTCATAACAAGACCAAAACATTTCTTCTGCACCAGATTACCAATATCATATGTTAAGGAGGGAAAACCAGATGGCTCATAAGCTGGTATCGGTAGAAATATATATAGGTTTTTTTTTTTAATTTTATTTTATAGCTGTTGGCATATAGAATAAGTCATTATTCTAAATAGAAAAATATTGATGATGTCATCGAGGCCATTGAAAGACACATCACCCTGATCTGATGAACTGGGAAATCAATAGCTACTTTCCAAACAAGATGACATGGCTTTTTAATTGGTTGTATGAGTGTGATATACTGGAGATTACAAAGGTTTGGAGGTAACTCTCATTGGTTTGGGATTTTGATTGTATGAAAGCACTTTTGTATTATTAACAGCAATAATTGTACCTGCTGTGTGTGCTTTCCTTTCAACAAGGGGCAAATTTACGGGGTTTGTTGGTCAGTGTCATAATGAGAAGACTGGCATTTCTCCTTCCCAGGTGGGTCTCCTGGGTCTCCTTCCCAGGTGAGCACAAGGTGGCCGGTGAATATTTGGTCTACATCTAACATACTGTACATCAACCAAGGGGTATCCTCTTTCCCATGGGAGGTTAGTTCAAAGACAGGTCACTTACCAGGTAAACCCAGTCAATTCTGGTTATGTGACCTCTGAGCTATTGTGCTAGCTTCAAATAAAGCCCAGCTGAACTGTGGAAAACATACTCTTGTTGTTGAAACATTTTATTGAAAATGTTTTGTTATAGTAATAAGGGCAAGGAAGGTTTGCCTCTGTGTTGCATGATTTCTGTTTGCAAACTATACAATATTTTTCTGGTTTATGTCTTTCTAAGAAGCAGGCCCTGGTAAACATTAAAAGAGTCAGTCCCAAAAGGATTTGACATCCCTTACTATATTTCTTATTTCCTGGTGCCTTTCCTTGATTTCACATTGTTTTGAGTAACTTTCTGTTTTGAAGTGACTGGAAACATAGGCAGGTCCAGAGAGGCCCATGTGAGGGAGCAAGAGTGAGTTGGTTCTAGGTATGGCCTGGGAGATCAGCTCCCAAAGGAACTTCAGAAACTTTTTTCTGAGGAAGGATTGTAGCTTACCAGCTTACAGCCTGGTAAACATGGACTGAAGATCAAGCTAGTTTAATTAAAAAAAAAAATTTGTTCTTAGTATGGTGTGACATTTGGGAAAAAAATGTAAATAACTTGAACTTCTGTGAAAGTTTTTGGAATGTTCACATTTTGGAGAAAATGACGTGGGGAAGAAAGGGAGGAAAAAGTCAGAGAGAAGGTTGGAAGAGAAGAAGAAGGAAGCAGAAAGGAAGATGAGAGAGGAGTGAGCCACAAGAGTAACTAGGAAACTCCCACATAAGTATCTTTGTTCTCACATCAGCTCCCCTCAAATACTACAGTGCTTTATTAGAGCCAGAGTCACTGGGTGGTGCAGATGATGATTAACGTGCTTAGCTGTTAACCGAAAGATTGAAGATTGACGTCTATAGCAGCCCTATAGGGCAGAGTGGAACTGCTCCATAGAATTTTCAAAGAGTAGCTCCTGGATTCAAACTGCCAATCTTTTGTTTAGCAGCTGAGTTCTTAACCACTGTACCATGAAGACACTGTGGGTGACCTACTTTTGAAAATTCATTCATTGAAAACCCTACGGGGCACAGTTTTACTCTGACACACATGGGTTGCCATGGTTGGAATCTATGGTGGTTACTGCTTTGTTCCAGCCACTGTGAAGTGTTCCTGTCGAACCAGAAAGTGTGTGAAAGCCATTAGCTCAGAGACAAAGAACTCATCCAGCATTTCTGGCCCCGCCATACATCTGTGGTGTCTCTGGGGGATACCTGATTCTTTTCCCTAAGGAAGCAAAAATGATATGCACCCAATTGTTGTGAAAGAAAGGGTGGCAGTCTGAGTGTGGAGAGGCAGAGAAGGTGGCATATGTAAAGCGTGGAAAAGGTGAGAGGTCACAGACCATAGACAACTGGATGGCCTAGACACCTCCACAGGCCCTAAGTAAGTCCTTTTGCCTCTGCAAAGGGTCCTTGCACACAGAGGAATCGTGTGAGAGGACAAAGCAGCTCTCTGTTGCCAAACCCATCTCATGTTTACAGTGAGCAGCACTGAGTGAGATTTACAAGCCAGCTCGTAGGCAGAAATCACCCAGGACACGCACCAACCTTGAGATGGAGTTGGTTCACCACTCCACAGCTTATCATCTCATCATTCATCAGAATGACATTTTTTATGGTTGTCTTCCCAGTTCAGGGTCAGCGATAGGGCAGCTAGGCCTCTCTTGTTTTCCTTCCTCCTGAAAATCTTAGGTGACCTCGTACGTTCCTCCCCACCACGTGTCCTGGAGGGGTCTTCCTGCTATCCCTGAGCTGGGCTGCTGATTGTCAGTGCACAACCCTTGTGGGGAAGGTGGTGACCCACACTGGGATGAGCTGTGGCAGGAGCCCGTTGTCATTCCACCAACCACAGCTTATAATCAAGGCTGCTGTCTTTTAGGGGTGCTGTCGACAGGCTGCACCCAGTCAGCATCTACCAGGATGAAGCACCACACCTCGGTACAGAAAGTGACTTCAGTGCAGAGAGCTTTGTCATCTGACATCATACTTTTACCCTGGAATTTGACCTGGAATGAGCCTCTGAAGTTTTCCGGGGCCGAGTTTCCTCATCTTGGGTGATAAGAAGACAAAGAAGAGGAGGAAGAAGAACTAATATCTATTGCGTTCTTATTTTGTGTCAGGTACCCAAGCATGAATTAAGTCATCTTTGAGTAAACCGGGGAGTCCTGGGTGGTGCAAATGCTTGGCTACTAACCAGAAGGTTGGCTGTTCAAATCCATCGAGGCACCTTGAAAGAAAGTCCTGATGATCTACTTCTCAGCAATCAGCCATTGAAAGTCCTATGGAGCTATTTTACTCTATACACGCGTGGTTGCTGTGAGTCAGAAATGACTCAACAGGACCTGGTGCTTTGTTTTTTTAAGGGAATTAACTCACCTAAACCTCTCTTAAGAACCCTACCATACAGTACTACCACTACCCCCATTTCATAATTGGGGAAACTGAGTTTCAGGGTGTTTAAATTATTCCCCTGAAGTTACTCAGCCTAAGATGATAGGTGTGTGTGTGAGTGTGTGTGTGCGTAATCAATCTATTTCTCTAGAAAACTTGGAATAAGACAGTCAAGTTCTTTGTAGCTGTTTTAGTCAGCGAGGGCTGCTCTAACAGAAATACCACAAAGTGGATGGCTTTAACAAAGGAAAGTTTATTTTGATACAGTCTGGTAGGCTGCAAGTCCAAATTCAGGATGTCCGCTCCTGGGGAAGGCTTCCCCCTTGTCGGCTCTGGAGCAAAGTCCTTGTGTTGCATCAGTGTTTGGTTAGGGAGCATCTTGGCACAGGCACCTCGGGTCTGAAGGACTCACTTTTCTCTCAGTACTGCTTTCTTGATGGTGCGAGGTTCCCAAATCTCGGCTTTCTTCTTTTAACTCCATTTACAGAGGAGCAGGGAGGTGATCCTGTGAAGGGATCCACAGTCCCACCCTAATCCTTTAACACACAGCATAGGAAATTAGAAAAACGGAGGACAGTCACAAAACACTGGGAATCATGGCCCAGCCACATAGCTACATGTAGTTTTGGAGGGGTACAATTCAATCCATGGCACCAGCTGTCTCATCTCATGCTGTAGATTAGAGGACTGTTCATTGCTGTTGGCTGCTAGAACAAATGATCATGACATTTTTCTTTACCAGTGGTCACAATACAGGCAAGAATTGCTTCTCACTGAGGATAAGTAAGTCATTTTATTTAGAAAATCCTCATTAACACTTTCTTAACAACAAAAAAATTTGGTTGAATACGTTGTTTTTTTCACAACACTACTTAACAGAGGACTAATATTTACTCACGACTGTCCTATCTAAAGCATATTTATTAGGAAATGATTAAAGGATTTGGGATCACTTTCCATTTGTTTCCTCAAATATTTATGAGAATTGCATATTTATGGAAACACTCATTTTGTAATCTTTGCAACTACTCTATTAGTTTGCATACTGAGTTTAATTTTGTCAGGTTTTCCTCAAATCCAGTTGCTAAACAGGGCCTAAATCTATTAAATATTGACTCCAGCTTTGCTAGGCTGAAACATTATTCTGTTAATAATGCAACTCTATTAAGCATCGCTGATACCATGAGACAACTTCGACAGTTTGAGCAGTTACGTTGACTCTCAGGTAAGAAAGCAGAGAGGGTTTTTCTGACTTAAGGGGAACCCAGTTTCTTCTATCTTGGGACCTGCTGAAAGAAAAAAAAAAAATCTCACCAAATTAAAGCTGGCCTGTGGGCTTTATTTTTTATTTCCTTTAGCTAAAAGTGTATAAACCGAACTGCACTAAATAAAGCACAATAATTTGTTCTTGAAATTAGCAAGCACACGTTTCCCCCATAAAACCCTTACTCTGTGATGTGAGACTGGATTTCATTTCAGTGATTCTGATTTATTGTTTGGTTTGCTTTATTTTGAGGGGGTGGGGAGAAGCCCACTGCAGAACAAATCTATTAAAAGGGTTGACAAGAACAGATTTGCAAAGGTTTATTAATCTTTAGAAAGTTGGAGTCAGTGAGTTGGAAATTTTTAAATGTTAGCAAGAGTTTTAAAAAGGTCTTAATGGTGTATGTATGTAGTTTAAATCAAAATATTTGGTGATAACTTAGAGAGATCTCCCCCTAGCTATTTCCTTCTTCTTTTTAAGGTCATTTTCTATACATTTGGCTTTGGGGACTTAAGGAACAGATTTTTATTTTTTGTCATGTAAATTGAGAGTGTGGCAAATTAGGGCACTTTAGCTAGATGTGTGAGAACCTAGATGATGTTTGTGTAAATATCACCCAACTCCCTTGCTCCCCAAGTCTGTGGGTGCCCTCTAATATACACAGGTAAGTGTCGGGAAGCCGGAGGCATTCTGTTTGGAAGTGGGAGCCAGCGCACAGCATGAAGGGAGGGATGGCATTGCAGCTCCTTCTTTGCACTGATTTTGTGTTTAAGCTGGTTTTAAGTTTGGTAAGATAGGTTAAAAGCAAAAGTCTTCAGAACAGCTCAAAAGAGACTTGGTAGATTGCTGGGCATACACACAGGTGCTTGGAGGGCTAGGTGGTGCCTAGCACTGCTCCCAGCCTAGTCATTCAGTGAACATTCTTGTGTCTAGTGACAGCTGAACGGGCTTCAGGTAAACAAGCAAACAATCACATAAATAAATAAAATCAATTGGTTCACGTGACTCAAAAGTTCCGAAAGAGAAAAGTTTCCGTCATAGGTTGTCCCTCTGTTGGGCCATGCCACCACTCTCCTTGTTGCTCCCACTTGACTTTCATGATGAGGCTCCACGTGGAACCTCTGGGTGATGCAAATGGTTAACTTGCAAAGCTAGTAACTGAAAGGTTGGTGATTCAAGTCTACCCAGAGGTGTCTTGGAAGAAAGTCCTGGTTATCTACTTCTGAAAAATCAGCCACTGAAAACCCAACAGAGTACAGTTCCACTCTGATACACATGGGGTCGCCATGAGTCAGAATCAATTTGAAGTCAATTTTTCTTTTTCTTTTTTGAGGCTCCATACAGTAGCCATATGGTTGCCAGCAGTTCTGGATAGCTGGCCTCTCACTCAGAATGCCTCATCAAAATGCCACTGTATTTTGCTGCCTCTGGTTGGGTTACCCAACCCTCCTTGAGTCAGTCACGAGGTCCAGGCAAGCAAATACTCTAATTAGCCAGTCCTGAGTCCTAAGTCTGCCAGCTACCTGAATTGGTAGAAGAAGACGAGGTCGTTTTCCAAAGGAAGAAGTGATTGAAAGCTGGGTGGCAGAAACCACAGAAAACTGGGAGTTCTCGTGAACAGAGCTTCTCTGAGAAGTTTCCTGGCACAAGGCAGAGACAGAACAGGAGAGAACGAACAGGGCCAGCTCCACAGGGTGGCATTGCTGTCACAGGTTTGCTCATTCAAGACGTCACTTTGGTGATGGTTGTTGTTAGGTGCGGCTGAGTCTGTTCTGTCTCACGTCACCCCGTGTACAACAGAACAAAACCCTGCCAGTCCTGTGCTGTCCCCCACATCATTGCTATACTGGAGCCCGTTGTTGCAGCCACTGTGTCAATCTATCTTGGGGAAGGCTTTCCTCTCTGTTTCGAGGATCTTCTGTTTCAGTAGGCTTGATGTCTTTCTCTAGGGACTGGTCTCTCCTGATAACATGTCCAAAGCACGTAAGATGAAATCTTGCCATCCTTGCTTCTAATAAGCATCTGGATGTACTTATTTCAACATAGAGTTGCTCATTCTTCTGGCAGTCCATGGTATATTCAATATTCCTCACCAACACCACACTTCAAAGGAATCAGTTCTTCAGTCTTTCTTGCTCAACTCTACAACACATATGAGGCAACTGAAAATACCATAGCTTTGGTCAGGTGAACCCTGTCCTAAAAGTGACGTTTTGCTTTTCGACAGTTTAAAGAGGTCTTTTGCATCAGATTTGCCCAATGCAACGTGTCCTTTGATTTCCTGACTGATGCATCCCTGGGTGCTGATTATGGTTCCAAATAAAATGAAGTTTTTGACAACTTCAATATTTTCTCCCTTCGTCATGATGCTCCTGTTGGTCCAGGTGTGTGGATTTTCATTTTCTTTATGTTGAGTTGTGCCCGTATTGAAGGCTGTAGTCTTCTACTTAATCAGTGAGTGCTTCAAATCCTGTTCACTTTCCTCAAACAAGGTTGTGTCATCTGCATACTGCAGATTGTTAATGAGCCTTCCCCAGATCCTGATGCCACATTCTTCTTCATATACTGTAACTTTTCGAATTATTTGTTCAACATCCAGAGTGAATAAGTACAGTTAAAGGATACAACCCTGATCCACACTTTCTCTGATTTTAAACCATTCAGTATCACCTTGTTCTATAAGAGTGACTGCCTTTTGATCTATGCACAGGTTCTGCATGACCATGATTCAGTGAACTAGAATTCCCATTTTTTAAATGTTATCCATCATTTGTTGTGATTCACACAGTTGAATGCCTTGTATAGTCAATAGTACACAGGAAGCATCTTTCTTGTATTCGTGGCTTTCAGCACAATCCATCTGATATCAGCAATGGTATCTCTTATTTCATATCCTCTTCTGAATTCTACTTGAATTTATGGCATTTCTCTGCAGATATATTGCTACATTTGGGGTTCATTTTCAGGAAAATTTTACTTGCATGTGATATTAATGACATTGTTTAATAATTTCAGCTTTCCATTGGATCACCTTTCTTTGGCATGGGAACATATCTGGATCTTGTCCAGTCAATTGGCCATGTAACTGGCTTCCAAATTTCTTGGCATAGATGAGTGAGTACTTCCAGTATTGCATCTGTTTGTTGAAATATCTCAGTTGGTATTCTAGAAATTCCTAAAGCCTTGTTTTTATCCATTCCCTTTGGTGCAGCTTGGACTTCTTCCTTGAATACCACCTGTTTTTGATTATATGCTGCCCCTTGAAATGGCTGAAGGTTGACCAGTTATTTTTGGAAATGTGACTCTGTATATTGCCCCCAAGCTTTCGACGCTTCCCGCATCACTTAGCATTGAATGACTCTTCAATGTTGGCAACTGGAGGCTTGAATTTCACCTGAAGTTCTTCTTCCATGAGAAATGCAGAGACTGTTCTTCTCTTTGGGTTCCCTAACTCCAAGTTATTGCTCACACTGTTGTAATACTTTGCCTTTTTGAACCACCTTTCAAAATCTTCTGTTTACTTCTCGTACTTCATCATTTCTTCCATTCACATCAGCTACTGTAGGTTCAGGAACAGGATTCAGAGTTTCTTCTGATATATATTTTGATCTTTTCTTTCTTTCACATCTTTTTAATGGCTTTCTGCTTTCTTTATGTATGATGTCACCCCCCAACTGATCTGGTCTTTGATCATTAGTGTTCAATGCATTAAATCTATTGAGATGGTCTCTAAATTTAGGTGTGATATATTCAAATCATACTCTGTCTTTGGACTTGTTTTAATTTTCTTTAGCTTCAGTTTGAACCTGCATATGAACAACTGATAATCTGTTCCATAGTCTGCCCCTCACTCAGTTCTGACTAATGATATCAAGTTCTTCTATCATTTCTTTGTGCAGATGTAGTTAATTTAATTCCTGTATATTGTATTCAGTGAGGTTCATGTATGTTGTTGAAAAAAGTGTATTTGTAATGAAGAAATCATTACTCTTACAGAATTCTATCACAATATCTCTATCACCAAGGCCACATTTTCCAACTACTGATCATTCTTCTTTGTTTCCATCTTTTGCATTTCAAGTCATCAGTAGCTGCATCTTTAATCAATTGCATACTACCAAAGTGGTAAAAACTTTCAATATCTTCAATTGCATACTACCCAAGTGGTAAAAACTTTCAACGTCTTCATCTTTGGCCTTAGTGGTGGGTGTGTAAACTTTAATAATCATTGCATTAACTGAGGTCTTCCATGTAGGCGTATGGATGTCATCCTATTACAGTAGTGAACTTCAGGATATGTAGATCTTGAAGTGTTCCTTTTGACAATGAACGTGATGTTGTTTATCTAAAATTTGTCTTTCCTGGCATAACAAACCACGTGATTGATTGTCTGATATGAAATGGCCAATACCAGTTCATTTCAACTCACCAGTGCCTAGGATATCTATCTTTAAGCACTGTATCTCATTTTTGATAACTTCCAATTTTCCTTGATTCATACTTTGGGTATTCTACATACCAATTACTAGTGAATGTTTGTAGCTGTTTTTTTCTCACCGTGCACTGTGCCACATCAGCAAATGAAGATCCTGAAAGCTTTACTCCATCCATATCATTAAGGTCAAGTCTAATTTGAGGAGGCACCTCTTCTGCAGTTGTATTTTGAATGCCCTCCAAACTGAGGGGCTCTTTTTCTGGAACTATATCAGACAACATTCTGTTGCTATTTATAACATTTTCACTGGCCTTTTTTTTTTTTTTTTTTTTCCAGAAATAGTTTACCGGGTTCTTCTTCCTAGTCTGTTTTAATCTGGTGGGCTCACCCAGATCTGTCCATTGTGTGTGACCCCACTGGCATTTGAAATACTGGTGGAACAGCTTCCAGCATCACAGCAGCATGCAAACCACTATAGTACGACAAACCAACAGATGAGTGGTAGATCCCTTAGGAGACTCCCAGAAATTACTAGGAAACACTCTCAGGTAGCTCTGTTTCTGGCAGAGATGGACGGGAGGCTTAAGTCATTACCATTTGGTTGTACAAATGATGCATTGATTTTCCTTGCAAAGCAAGGCCAAGGTCATTAACACTTACAGCTCTACGGAAGACAGATGTCACGTAAAACAGAAGTGCATGAACATAGACAATAAAGTGGCTACAATGCTCTGTTTGAACTCTTCTGTTCTAGTGCAGTTTGAAACTTTTTGTGTGTGTGTGGTAGAAATACGAATTTACTTACATACCCGTTTTGAGAAGCTAGAAACAAAGAAGTTTTTATCTAAGGTGATTAGTGAGGTTGAATGATCCTGCAGCAACTTCTATAGCTAGGAGTTGTGATTGTATTTGGCTCTCAGAATGAACTTAGTCTCCACCGTATCTGCAAAATTGTGCCTTTTCTTCCTCATTCTTCATGTATATTTTTGTTTCCTCTTGTGTTCTTACATTTGCTGGCAGTTGGTCCATTTAATCCTTTCAGAGAGCCACTTTGGTTTTATCAGCAATTTATACTGTTACTATCTAAATATCTAAAATTAATGAATTCCAGCTTTTGTGTTTCTATAATTACTCTTCCTAATTTTTTGAGCTTAGTTTTTATTTCCTTAAATTGAATATTTAGTTTGCTTATTTTCTTAATTAATAAATCTGTACATTTTCTTTGGAATACACCGTTAGTTTGTAAATTTTTATATAAGATTTTATTTTTCTTTTTTGAGTAATGTCCAGAAAATTTATCATTTAATTGGATTTCATCTTTGATTCAGGAATTTTTCAAAGTCCCCGTCCTCCCCCAATAATCAAATGAGCCAATTTTTGTTTGGTTATCTTGGTTGTTACTGGTTTTAGATTTATTTCATTACTATAAAAGAACATAGCTTGTGAGAGCTCAGTGTTTTGGAAACTGTTATTATGGTCTTATTTGTGACCAAGCACACCACCAATTTTTTTTTTATGTGTGTGACTTAAGAGGAAAACAAGTGAGTTCTTTGTAACATACATTGTGTGTGTATGTATACATGTATGTGCTTTTGTATACACACTAAATATTCATCTACATGCATGTATGTTAGACAGACTATTGAAAATTATTCTAATCCCTCATCCTTTTTTCCTAAAAGTAATCTGTTGAATTTAAGAAAATTAGATCATGGTTTTATCAAATTATTTTTATGTCATTAGAAGTTTTTCACATAGTATTTTGCTGATGTAAATAACTCAAAATATTTCTCTTTATCTAATTTGATGTTTTGGACTCCTATTATTTGCACATTAGGGCCTGGATATATCCTCCAAATCTTTCTCATCTCTTATCTTTTCACTCATCATCACCATTTCTTTATGTCTTAGTGGTATATTATGAAATGCCATGCCTACTTAGTTTGCTAAATCATCACTGTGTTTATCATAAGCCAGTCTATTGATCAGTTTTCCTCTATTTTAGCATTTATAAATTGTATTTTTCATTTCAGAAATTTATGTGTTCTTAGCTTGTTACTTTGGAACATTGTCCTATGTCACTTTAAGAATTGTCATTTTGGTTTTCTGTTTTGTTTTGTTCTTGCATGAAATCAGTCTCGACAAATATCACCTAATCTGGTTTCAGTTTGGTCTCCTCTACTAGCCAAAGCCAAGTGCTGTTGAGTCAGATCCTTTACTAGAGGTTGCTAATTTCATTAAATCATTTATAATCTTTCTTCCCTTTTCTTACTAATATTGATGGATGTGAGTTGTTTGGACAACCATGCAGGGGGAAGGCTACCAGTGTCTCCCTGGCAGTGGAAGACTGGAGGTAAAAGGGTATAGATCAAAGGTAAAGGAGAAATATCTTTCCCATAGTTTGCTATCAGTCCTGTTGACTGATTGAGTGCTGTTGAGTGGTGCTTGCAGGGAGTCTTCTAGGATCTTATGGTTTTCCATGAAAGACAGGAAAGTGCTGTCCATCCAAGGACATGGATGAGAAACTATTCATTCCAAGATGGTGGCTTCCATCAACAGCAGCCAAGACAAGTAGGATCAGCAGGCTTATCTCAGGACTGTACACAGAGAAAAGATAGGAGCACTTCCTGAACAGATACTAAGGGATCCATTGGCTCAGTTGACGAGGCCCATTCAGGTAGCCATGGGAGAAGTGCTCAAGCAGCCATGGGAGAAGTGCTCTTTGCCCTAGAGTCTGTAAGAGGCAGACCACACCTTTCTACATTCTCTCACCCAGTTCCTATGGTGGAAAGCTTGACTCAAGAAAGCTATCCTTCATAGATATCTGGGTCACCTTATCAAGTCCTCAAAGTCTCAATTATATTTTGAATTTTTCCCAGGCTCCAGCAAGAAGCTAGCCTCATTCTACAGGCTGCATCCTTAAAGCAAAGAGTCTTCTTACATAATTGTATTTGAAACTTAGGTAAAACTTAAAACAGCAGTAAGTGACAGGAATCCTGCTGGAATGGGATTTTTCTTTCTTCTTCATGAAAACGTAAAACATCCCTTTCTGATGTGGAAGACAGAGAATCAGTTTCATGAGACAAGGCTATGCAATTTCTTCAGTGCCTGAAGGAAAGAGAAGGCAGAATAGGCAAAAACTCCTACCTCTGTTTCCATACCGAGTGTGCTAAATATGTTCAGTGTACATACTTGCTAAATGGCTCTTCCCACTGCCTTGTTCTCACTTAGCGGAACCCCGGGAAATGAAACACATTTAGTATAAGCCAGTCATGGAAACTCCATTCCCCTTTACCAGAAATTGCTTTCCAGCCTCCCTTGCAGCTAGGATGATCATGTAACAAGTTCTCACCAAAGAGATTTAAGTATATATATTTTGGAGGCCTTTTGGAAAAATGTTTGCTTCCTGGAGAAATAAAAAAATTAAAGAGGAAAAGGTTGATTGTACCATCTCTTCCTTTCATTCTTCTTGGAATGATAATGTGAAGAAGTGATTCCTGGAGCTGTGGCAGTGATATCATGATTATGAAAAAATAGGAAAACCATGGAAAGCCGGCACAGATAAGATAGTTTAGCTCAGGGTGGAAAAAGTCAGATCTCTGATGACATAGTTGTGCCACTAAACATGTGAAGCATTAATAGAGGTCCTAGGACTTAATCTATTATATTAAGTATTCTGTTCCTTGCAGCTGAGATCATTTCTAACCAATAAATTTATGTTTGCATTGGCGGGATAGGATTACACGAAGGAAGAGGATAAACATTGCTCTGTTTTTAAAATAAATACATATGTAACAAAGTAGATTCAGTACACATACATTTAAAAAATAAAATAGCAGGTATTCGACAAAGAAATTTGTGCTTGCAATGGACTTCTTAGGTCCTACCTATGGGTAATTATTTTCCAGTGCCCTTAGAAATGGTTGAGGAAGGAATCTGAAAGACATGTATTTCAGAGAGAGACTTAGAAGGCAAAACTCAATGTTCTTCCTTCAGTAGGGATCAATAGTCAAGCACATCATTGCGGCTGTAGCTGCTATTGTTGATATTATTAGTTTTCCACCAGTGCCTGAAGAAGAACACATTTCTGACAAACTGGAGACATTTTCATGCCAAATACCAAATACGCCAGACTGAGAAAGATCTGATTTCAACGTAAAGATTCAGGGAGAACTAGACATCTATTTTTCAATTAAATTAAAGTTAAATGGAACTGTGATTAATAACAATTAGGAATTTCTGTTATTTATTATTTTTTGAATCTTGCCTCTGAAATAAGCTGCTCTTTAAGTTATTTTTTCTTTCCAAAAGGAGAAAGCAGGTGAAATAGCAATAAACGCTGCATAATTTTAGGTACTTACCATGTTCCTGATGTTTTTTGCTAGTGCATCATCTCATTAAATCCTCCCAAGAATTCTAGAACAAGCTGTCATAGTTGTTGGTTTCTATAGCTAGAAATCAAGGCTTAGTGGGGTTACATGACTGGGAGGAGATGTCTTCATCTGTCAAGTCTGTATTTTTTATGTAATGCTTTGTTATCTACCAAAAAGCAATTTAAGGACATTCTTCTGCATTGAACTTGCAGTACAACAGGGCTGTCTGGATCTTTTAGCTGAAGTACTTTTCAATATCATCTAAACCTAGAGCCACTGCTGTTGAGTCAGTTCCAAATCATAGCTACCCTATAAGTCAGAGTAGAACTGCCCATAGAGTTTCCAAGAAGTGCCTGGCAGATTTGAACTGCTGAGCTTTGAGTTAGCAGATGCAGCACTTAACCACCAAGCCACCAGTGTTTTACTATCATAGGTGAGTAAAATTTTGCTAAAAATCATTCAAAAGCAAATGTAAGAGTATATTGACAGGGAACTGCCAGAAATTCAAGCTGGATTCACAAGGGGACATGGAACAAGGGATATCATTCCTGATATCAGACGAATCTTGGCTGAGAGTAAGAATACCAGAAAGGTGTTTACCTGTATTTCACTGACTGTGCAAAGGCATTTATCTGTGTGGATCATAACAAATTATGATATGATTGTGGAGAATGGGAATTCTACCACACTTAATTGTGCTCATGAGGACTCTGTACCTGGATCAAGAGGCAGTCACGTGAACAGAACAAGGGGACACTGTATGGTTTAACATCAGGAAAGGTATGTGTCAAGGTTGAATACTTTCACCATCTTTTCAATCTGTATGTCGAGCAAAGAATCTGAGAAGCTGGACTATGCAAAGAAGAATAGGGCATCAGGATTGGAAGAAGACTCGTTAACAAACTGCATCACTCAGATGATACAACCTTGCTTGCTGGAAGTGAAAAAGATTTGAAACACTTACTGAGGAAGATCAAAGACCACAGCCTTCAGTATGGATTGCACCTCAACATTAAGAAAATGAAAATCCTCACAACTGGACCAGTAGGCAACATCATGATAAATGTAGAAAGTGCTGATGCTGTTAAGGATTTGATTTTACTTGATTCTGCAATCAACATCCACGGAAGCAGCAGTCAGTTAAGAAATCAAAAGATGCATTGCATGGGAAAATCTGATGCAAAAGACCTCTTGAAAGTGTTAAAAAGTAAAGAAATCACCTTGAAGACTCGTGTGTACCTGCTCGAAGCAGTGATATTTCCATATGTTGGAAAAGTTAGACAATGAATCGGGAAGACGGAAGGAGAATCGACCCCTTCAAATTGTGATGTTCAAGAAGAACATACCATGGACTGCCGAAAGAACAAACAGATCCATTCTGGAAGAAGTACAACCAGAGGGCTCCCTGGAAACAAGGATGGCAAGACTGCATCTTACATACTTGAGACATGTTGTAGGAGGAATCAGTCCTTGGAGAAGAATATGACACTTGGTAAAGTAGACGGTCAGCAAAAAAGAGGAAGACCCTGAACTAGATGGACTACCAGTGGCTGCAACAATGGGCTGAAGCATAAAAACGATTGTGGGCAAGGTGCAGGATTGGGCAGTGTTTCGTTCTTTTGTGCATATGGTTGCTATGAGCTGGAACTCATAGATGGTACTTAACAACGACAACAGTCACAATCTTTTAATGGTGATGTATTTGAACTTTGGTGCCCTCAGTTACTTTGATTACTTCCTACATGTTTGGAATTGAATTGGTAAAACAAACCCAGAAGTGATATTTTTTTTATTTCTTCATACTTGATAAGTGCTGGTTAAACAGTCGCATATATGTTTCCATTGTTGACCCACACCAAAATCAGATTAAGCCAGCAATATTGACAGCTCTTGAGTCACAGGGTGAGAAAAAATTCAGGGTGTAGCAGAGCACATGACAGACAATTTGGACACAGTATAGTTGCTCTCTCTAGAAGACAACACATACGCGCACACACACGTACTGACCTTTCTCCTATATTGACCAAAAATAATTCCAATTTTCACACTGTCACAGTACAAATGGAAGTGTGACTTACGTCTCACCATTTGCATAGCTGATTTCATATCCTTTCAACCATTCCATCATGTGCTGACAGTTATAAAATTGTTTTTCTCTGGGACATCATTGGTATGTGCTTATGCTTCAAGGAGTTTCCAAATTAAACCATGGGTTTATGATACGACACACAGGGAACCCGACCCCAAAGAATATGATAATCAGGTTCAACAAATCAATACATCAAGCCTTACTAACACTCAAATCAGTAGCTTGGTTGTCTGTGCTTTCAAGCTGTCTTGGAGTTTTTGGATTTGCTCTGGGGACAAAGGTACTCTGGTGCCCAGGCTGAGTGATGAACAGACAGAACTCCTGAGACTGGGGGTTGAGGAGCTCAGAATCTGAATCTCCTGTATTTAGTACTCATTAGAGTACTGCCTGAGTGAAGACTGGTATTTGGAATAGGTTAAGAGTCTTTATGTTTTAACATGAGAAATTGAATAACTCTAGGTTGAGGCCTGTAACCCTGTTTTAGCCACCTGCCTACTGATGGTTATACTGATAGAGCACTAAGATTGCCTGACAGGCCCACAACCTAACCCTCTTCTTAAAGAAACTTCCATGCCCACATTTCCTGCATAAAAGATATCCCAGTTGCTGTTGTGTGTTGCTGTTGAGCTGATTCTGACTCATGATGACTCCACCTCTGTCAAGCAGAGCTGCTCCATAGAGTTTTCAAGGCTGTGGCTTTTGGAAGCAAATCACCAAGCCTTACTTCCAAGATGCCTCTGAGTGGATTTGAACTGACAGCCTTTTTGTTAGTAGTCTAATACTGTACCATTTGTGCCATGCAGGGACTTCTAAAGACAGCCTTAGGCAGACATATCTTATGTCACATGACTTTTTCCTTAGCAAAGCTAATTGGGTCAGGGGTTGGCATGGACACATGTTAACCTAGCCAAAGTTTGCTTGAAGACACAAGATATGCGTGGCTTCTTAAATGCTTGAGCTGAGTAATCAAGTTTTTGAACTGAGAAGAGAAACATGGTATCATGAAGAGCTACAAAAGAAAGCCATGAGGTAGATAGAGTCAGATATTCAAGCTGCTGGGGAAACCAACTGAGATGAGAAGGAAGATACCAGTGAACAGGAGCTATGATGCAGAAAAGATGGAAGTTGCCAAGGATTTTATGTTACTTGGATCCACAATCCACATTCATGGAAACAGCAGTTAAGAAATCAAAAGATGCGTTGCATTGGGCAAATCTGCTACAAACAACCTATTTAAAGTATTGAAAAGCAACACTTAACCCAAGCCACGGTGTTTTCAATATCTTCATATACATACGAAAGCTAGACCATTAATAGGGAAGAGCAGAAAAAAATTGATGCCTTTGAATTACGGTGTTGGCAAAGAACAGTGCATGTACTATGAACTGCTGAAATAATGAACAAATCTGTCTTGGGAGAAGCAAACTAGAATCCTCCTTAGAAGCATGGATGGTAAGACTTTGTCCCACATATTTTGGAGAAGGACATCGTGCTTGGTAAAGTACAGGGTCAGCAAAAAAGGAGATTCTCAACAAGAAGAGTGGACACAGTGGTTGCAACAATGGGCTCAAGCATAACAGTGATTGTGACCTGAGTGTGACCGAGCAGTGTTTCATTCTCTTGTACACAGGGTCAGTATGAGTTGGAAGTAACTCAATGGCACCTAACAACAACAACCCACTAAAACACCCACTACTGTTGATTTGCTTCTGACCCACTGCAATCCTACAGCAACCATGAGATATGAAAAAAGATGTGGTGAAAACAGGTAATTGGAAGGACAGAGAAAATATATATTGAAACAAAAAAAGAGAGAAAGGGGGACAGAGAGAGGAAAAGAAGGAGATGAGAGGCTAAGAGAGAAAGAGGAAGAAGGATGAGAGAGAGAGAGACTGAGAAAGAGAATGAAGAGAAGAGAGGGAGAGAAAAGGAGAGAATGAAAGGGACAGAGAGAGATGCTAGTGCCTAAATCTCTCTCATGCCAGCAGCTTTCTATGTCCTTCAGATGACCTAGTGCATCTTCACAAAATAAAACTTTGTCTTAAGAGCTAGCCACTTCCCAGCCATCCAAAGTCTAGATCAACAACGAGCAAACGGGAAAGGGGACAGTTGTCAAGTTTTGATGCATCTTGATGATGAGTTAGGAGATATTTCCATGTCTTTCTAATGTTTCAAGGTCCACTCTTGCCAGAAGGCCACCACGACCTAAAGCCTCAGCCCCTGTAAGATCTGGGACGTTAAACACAAGGCTTGACAGCTAAGTCTGTGAACTTAATTGTCATAAGTGCTACATATATCGTTGCTTAATATCACTGTCATCACTTTTGAAGTACTCGCCTTGGGGAGCTATGCACCAGTGCCGGCACCTAGTCCACCCTTCAAAACAATTGTGGAGCTGTTTCTGGAATGACCACTGCACACGGTGGCTAGATGGCAAGTTCATCAACTTAGCTGTAGAGTTGTTTGTGAGGGGGTTTTTAGCCAGTAAACAAATAACTGCACTGGAACACCCTCCTTACTCACCTGATCTGGCCCCCAGTGACTGTTTTCTTTACCCAAAGATAAATGAAACATTGAAAGGAAGATATTTGGATGATGTTCAGGACATCAAGGGTAATGCGATGATAGCTCTGATGGCCATTCCAGAAAAAGAGTGTCAAAATTTCTTTGAAGGGTAGACTAGATGCTGGCATCAGTGCATAGCTTCACAAGGGGAGTACTGCAGAGGTGACTGTAGTGATATTCAGCCATGAGGGATGTCGCACTTTTTCTGGGATGAGTTCGCAAACCTAGTTGGGAGTCCACGTGTTTCTCCGCACTGGAGCATTTTCAGAGGCAGAGACCTTGACGCTGTCTCTGCAGTGTGTGTCTCATAAGCCTGGAAATGAAAGTTGGTCCCACCAGGTGTGACTTTGACTCATTGTTACACCTCTTGGAAATGCATCTCCAGTCCTGTCTTCCCAGGTGCCTCTGAGTGGGTTTGAACCACCCACCTTTTGTGCCGTCTACAACCTTGACTATAGTTTGGGGACCACTGTTACTAAGCACTTGCTGTCCTAGGAGGGAATATATCTTATAACCCTAAATGAAGAGTCTAATTTAGAAAAGTGGAGTCTTTAAGGAGAAAGCCACGGTTTGCTTGGCTGGGAATCCTCTGAATTGCCTGTAACCTAACTCTCTGAACAAAACCTCCGAGAGCAGCCCCTGTTTATAGCTGAGGGAGGTATCTATTCACTTGAATAGGGCCCTTCGTGCTGGTAGCTAACTACTTTGGCAAGTGAGAAAGGACAAGCGAAATTATCTAAATGGCTCTAGCTATTTATCTATATGTTGTAAGTGTTATATTTCCTGGAAAGAAGCTGCGAGTTGAGAAAACAGTTTTAACTTGTGCTTTCAACTTCCTGGCTGCTGTGATACTCAAACCACATTTCAATATTTCTGGGCTTTATCTGACAAAATAGAAGCATGTGGAGGTGGACGTGAGGAGTGGGAAGCAGGGGGCAAGACAGGGCGTAGTGAAGACAAAATCATGAATATAGAACAAATTACAGGAAGTTAGATGCTGCAGCCCCCGTCTGCAGGTAGGACTGCCCTGAACCACAGTGACATGCCCTCTGTTTCAAATTGGCAACAAGGACACTGCATACAGTTAGACAACTATTTCTTACCCATCTTACTCTTGCCACTAGCAGCCACTTCAGCCAAGCAGAGATGACCTTGTGTATGGTCTCGTTGAAGGAGTACCAGGTAATTGCCCTCCTTTCAGATATTTCTTCCATTACTGTGTAGAATTTCATAAATTGAAAATCATTTCTTTGGACCACACATTACCTTTCCCCAGGCATTCTCTTTCTATCTTCACATAAACTTATCAAATAACTTTTCTCCGGGGCAGTGGGGAGCTACTGAACAAATTTGAGATTACTGGACATCTGCATGAGCTCAGGAGAAAAACAAAACAAAACTCTGTTACTGCTAAATGCTACACATATGTGGTTTGTGAAATGCTTCCCATGTTATTTCATTCCCACAACCGCATAAGAGAGATGTGTTTATCATTCCCATCTCTCAGATGAGGAAGTCGAGGCCTTGAGAGGTCTTATGACTTTTCCAGGCTCAAAAGAGAATAAGAGGCAGAGTCCAGATGTGACTCAGGTATTTGTTTGGGTTTTATGATTCTTTTTCCTACTCTATGGGGACTCTCCAAGGAACTGAAGATACTTGGGATCAGCCTTTTAGCTAGGGATCAGGAGCTGGAAGGTGCAGGAGCCATACCAGACAGTATCTCCTACCATCTCTGGGAACAGACCAAGCCATCCCTGTGATGGTGCCCTCCACGAGGCCCTGGCATTCCCTTGTAAGTGACAGCTTAGCTGGCCCTAGTGAGAGAAGAGAACTGTTTTTATCCTCAGAACACAATGTCTATAGGAACTTACCACTCCTCCGCCTTCTCATTTTCATTCCAAAGGTGTGTCACTACTAGACAGAAATTTGATCCAAATGTGTTGTTGATATAGTTACCAGCTGTATTAGTTATCTCAGTAAATAATAAATTACCCCCCCAATTTAGCAGTTTATAATAAGAAATATTAATGATCTCAGTTTCTATGAGTCAGAAATTCAGCAGCAGCCTAGCTTGGTTCTGGCTCAGGGGCTGTCTGAGACCACGTTCATCTGAAGGCTTGCCTGGGGCTGAAGGGCCCACTTCCAGAGTGGTTCACTCACATCAGTGTCGGAAGACACTTCGACTCCCTGCTGACTACTGGCGTGAGCTTCGGTTCCTCACCAGGTGGCTTCTCTTTGGAGCTGGTTGAATGTCCTCCCAACATGGCAGCAAACTTTCCCCAAAGCAAGTGATGAATGACAAAAAGCTGGGAGGAAACACTGTTGCCTTTTGTTTTCTAATCTCAGAAGTCAGACACTGTGTCTTGCACCACATTCCATCCACTAGAGGTGAGTCACTCAGCACACCTCTCTTCGGAGGGAGGGAGTTAGCATTTACCGGTTGAAAGAGGGAGTATGAAAGTGTTTGTGAATATAGTTCAAAACCACTACACAGGCCCTATAGAACACTGAGACATCTCCATGACTTTCAAGAAACTTGTGACTCTAGTGGCTTTCTTTTAATGAAACCAGAAGGATGAAGAATTCTCTTAGTCTTTAACCCAGTAAGAGGTAGATTCTGGATCACATGGCTGGAGCTGTGAGGGTCACATGCCCTTCCTCTCTCTCGTCCTTCTTTCCATTCTTCAGCCAACACTCACTGAGCACGTGCAAGGTGCCAGGCACCTGAAGAAGACGTGCTCATACTTCTAAGAGGCACAGAACCTTGAAATCAGCGGACATTGCAATGCATGGTACACAGGGCCTGGACCACCACAGATGACATTTGTTGAGCACTTACTATACGCCAGTCATTGTCAGAGGTCTCTGCTGGTAATAACTCACTTAATACAGCAACCTATGGGATTGGTACTAATATTATCTTCATTTCACTGATCAGGCAACTAAGGTACAGAGAGGTCAAGTAACCTGCCTAGGTTCCCACCATTAGTTGGTAGATCTGGAGTGAAAGTGGCTTGCACAGAGCTGAGAAAACCCGGAGAAGAGACATCTCTTTCTACCTGGGTGGCATACAGAGTTGCAGAAGTCACTTTGAAAGAGGGGACATTTGAATAAGTCCATAAAGCTTAGTAGGAGTTTGTTAAGCAGACCAGGAGAAAGAGATGTGAGAACACAGCCTGGGAGGGGAATTGTGAATCCCAAAGCAAGGGGATGGCGAGCTGCTAGCCAACCCCAAACCCACGGCCATCAAGTCATTTTTGACTCACAGCTGACCCTATAGGACAGGGTAGAACTGCCCCGTAAGCGTTTCCAAGGAGCATCTGGTGGATTCGAACTGTCAACATTTTGATTAGCAGCATAGCACTTACCCACTATACCACCACGGTTTCCTGCGGGTCTCTCTAATCTGGTGGCTGGAAGCAGGCATTCCATAGCATTCACTTTGGAGTTTGACATCAGTCATGCTCACGGCTGGATTTTGGCCCGTGTCCTGATGGAGATCTTTGCACAAAGGAGACCTTTTAAGTGTCTGTTTTGGGTCATGTCTAGTTCATCGTGCTATTCAGAGCAGGCTGAGAATGAAGTCACCCTCTTGGGCCCATTTCTCTTACGGATTCCACCAGGGTTTCCCCAGTGGGGGGTGTAGATAGTGGTTATTAGGTATCACCCAGCTTTCTGCGCCAATTGTGAATATTCTCTGCACCCTGACCCAGCCACCTGTCCCACTGGTGTGTCTAACTGGTCATAGTCAAGCTGGACAAACTCCATCTACCTCCTTGGGGATAAGTGGGGGCCTTAAGGCACATGGCTTAATGACAGGACCATCCTTGTATACCGACAACACACACACACACACACACACACACACAGAAATCACATCCATGCCCTAGCCAGCTCCTATCTCATTGTCTTGATAACCAAGGGTGTGGTGGTGAACTGAGTATTTTGATTAACTGAGGATTAATACAGCAATCATTCAGATATCACCACTTTTGAAAGAATTACAGTTTAGTAAAGCACCACTTGGTTCTGAAATACTCTGTGCATAATTTAATATTTCTATGAAGATTCAGGGAAACCTGGGGGTGTAGTGGTTAAGTGCTGCGGCTGCTTGGCAAAAGGTCGGCAGTTCAGATCTGCTGGGCGCTCCTGGGAAACTCTGTGGGGCAGCTCTTCTCTGTTCTGTGGGGTCACTATGAGTCGTAATTGACTTGACAGCATCGGGTGAAGATTCAGAAAGCATGGTAGATTTTATGGGCTCTAAAAGTCCGCATTATGAAGCTAGGGTTAGGTCTGTGAGGCAGAAAAGGGTAAAGACAGCAAAGATTTTTTTCCGTAGAAACAGCTAAGAGGTGCTCTGAAAGGTGTGTACAGCTACCAGTTTAGGAAGTCAGGCATCATTTGGGTTGTTCCTGGGATGAGTAAACCCTCCTGGAGGAACACAAGTGCATGTCAGAAGAGAGAGGCTGTTTTGACTCCTGATTCATTCCTTTTGTCTTGCGAGAGATAGGACAAGAGGAGGTGGCCTCCAGAGTTACTGGTGAAAATAACACAATCAAACTGGATTAGGTACTGTTATTGGACAAACACTTACATAAAAGTCAGGTTCCCGTGTGTGTGTGTGTGTGTGTGTGCGTGCGTGCGCGCGCACACGCGCGCGCAAACCCTGAACGTACTTGGCTGCTAAATGAATGGCTGGAAGTCCAAGTCTACCTACAGAAGTCTTAACAGAAAGGCCTGGAGATCCATGTCTGAAAAATCAGCCACCGAAATCAGTATCTGTGGAGCACGGTTCTGCTCTGACACACATGACGTCACTGTGAGTCAGAATGACTCCGTAGCAACACTTAGGGAGTATTAACCCAAACCCACTAATGTCGAGTCAGTCCTGACTCATAACAACTCAATAGGACAGGGTAGAAATGCTCTGTGGAGTTTCTGAGAAGTGCCTGGTGGATTCATACTGCTGACCTTTTGGTTAGCAGCTGTAGTACTTAACCACTACACCACCAGGGTTTCCCCAGTGGGGAGTATAGATAGTAGTTATTATGTATCACCCAGATTTCTGGGCAGATTCTGAATATTCACTCATTTTGTGATTGCACCAAATCTGCCAGGCAGGTGTTATCGTTATCCCCATTTAATAGGTGGGAAAACTGAGACACACAGCTGGTATATACCAGCTGTGGGACCACACCAGCCATCTGACTCAGAAACTGTACAGTTAACCACTAAACCTGCTGGACCCAGGCACTCTGCCCTGTAGCTTTTTTCCAGCAGTTTCTGATATAACCACCTGTCTTAGTCACCTGGTACTGCTCTAACAGAACATACCACGAGTGGAAGGCTTCATGAAGAGAAATTTTATCGTCACAGTCCAGTAAGCCACAAATCCGTTAACAATTACAAGTCTACTCAGTAAGAGAACTTATCACTCGGCTAAGGCCGAGTCCAAGGAGAGCATCTCAGCACAGGAACCTTGGGTCTAAAAGATGTGCTCTGCTCTCGGTGCTGCTTGCTTGGTGTTGTGAGGTTCCCGGCTCCATCTGCTCATTTCTCTCCCTTCTATCCCGCAAGCTTGTAACTTGAGTCCTGCCTCACTAATATACCTGCAGCCCATTCCCCCTCATCAATATCATAGAGGTAGGATTCACAACACACTGGAGGGATAGCACCATATTGGGACTCCTAGACTAGTCAAATCAATACATGAATTTTGGGGGAGACACAATTCAATCCACCTATGAACTGCCTAAGCTAAAGGCCACACAGAGATCCCGTGCTGATGAGAGCACCACGGCTTTGATATGGGGAGACTGTTTCCGGAAGGACCCTCGGGAGGAGCAAGAGAGCAACATGGGAACATCCAGGGAAGATTTTTCCAAGTGTACCAGGAATGTCATCTTTGTTGGCATCAGAGGAGGAAGATGGGGAGGGTGAGGCTGAGTGCATAAATTATTGTCCATATGGGATTACACGGAGGCACACGTCTGTCTGTGCTTAGAGGTCTTCACACATGTGGTTCTGGTTGTGTATCTCTGTGAGCGAAAGTGTTATTGTGACTGTGTCTTATACCCACTGTGTGCATGCCAACGTGTGTGTATGTGCGACATGTGTATGTGTGTGTGCACCCATGGTTTGTTACCATACCCTGCCAGTACCAGAACCAATTGTTTTTGAAATGACGTGATTTCTGCCTGCTTAGTGAGTTCAAGGTTCCTAGTTAGGACAGACTATGTGCTGCAAGGTTGCTGATTAAGAAGTCAGCAGTTTGAATCCACCTAGGATCTCTGTGGGAGACAGGCCAGGTGAACAGGCCAGGATTATCTGATTTCAGACAAGACCCCACGGAGCTCTCAGTTCTGCACCTAACGTGTGGGATTGCCCTGAGTCAGAATAGACTCAAAGGCAACAGGTTTGGCTTTTGATTTTAGTGAGTTCAGGTCCACATCTGGGCTTTGTTTTTAACCTCATGTGTATCTGGTCCTCCCTGTGAGGTCAGTGATTCTGGTCACCCCTCGTAAGCAGAAGAGAAACGAAGCTCAGACGAGAAGTAAAGAAAGGATTCCAAAGCTACATTTTTTTTTTTTTTCCTGAAAGATTCATTATTTGCTCAGAAGGACATAGGATGAGGGATACCCTTGGCAGTTTTTCCTTCCTTCACATTGGGAGGACCACAGAGTTCCCGGTATGCTGTCCCCAAACCTACAGGCTGTCCCACAGGGCAGCCAGAAGAGCTGCCTCTGCGGCTGAGAGGCATCAACCATCTGGCCATGAAGCAGGGACCTGGGAGAACCCTGCAGATTTCATTTCTCTAAATCCTTAAAATTTTAATACCTCCGGCCAAGGCCAGCTCTGCTGTCCCCCGAAACACTATTCATACTGTTTACACAGAGCTTCTCAGAGAGTCACTGCCTGTAAGCCAGCAGAAGGGCAAAAAGGGAACGCTGTTGCTGCTGCTACTGCAACTTTAGGACAAGCTGTGAGCACGTCCATGTGCAGGGGTGTCAGCCCAGGCCTCTCTCACTGCAGGGCGCTGGCTCCAGTGATGTTCCTACAGAGGAGAAGAGAAGGGCACTAGCCTTGCTTGGCTTGTGGCTGGTGCAGATACGGCAGCTGGGATGACGAGCAGGCCCAGCAGAGGGTGCCACAGCGCCAGCTCTCCTTGGAACGTCTGAGTCCTGGCAAGGGGTGGGGTACTCAGGAAGGCCCAGGACGGATCGATCCAATACCGTGCACCCCCTTTCCCCTCCTCTGTCTTCCTCCCTCTCGCGTCTCTCCTCCTCGCACCCTCCGCTGTCTCTTTCCCTGCCCCCCACCCCGTTCTTTCTTTCCATCTCTAGCCCCCGCCCCTCCCCAACTTGAGAGCTCACCCCAGGGAACCTCAAGTCTAGTAACTGAGTGTTAATTATGTCTGAGTAGGTTCTAGAGAAAAAGAAAAGCATATACTGTATCAGCAGAGAAATGGTTTCACTATGAGGAAACTAATGATGCTTTTATCAGGAACAATATAAAGATTACTTTTTTACTAGTGTGTGTCCCATAGGGTTCAGGGCTATGAGATATTTCTGTATCTGGCTGTAGGTTCCTCTGAGCTTTTACATAATCAAATCAATATAGCCATGATTCACCCTCTGGCAACAACTGCTCCTTGCAAGTTTGCTGTTGCTTCTTTAGTGGCTAAAGAAAAATAAATAAATATATAGAAAGGAACTTATGAGTCTGTAAACATCGATTGCCTCTGTCTTCGGCCTGTCTTTTTAATTGCCCTGCACACACATGCACACAAAATGAGGCTCGAAGTTCATGGTCAGAAAAACAAGGTGACTGAGAACTGCTCAAGTATTTACCATTGTCTGCTTGGCAAAGGCGCCTTCTGCTTTTCAGTGACCACAATTCAGAGCTCGAGAGAGTGGCTTGCCTGTCTTCCAGAGTCTTTCCACACGCTTGATTCCTCTCCTTTCCTGTCCCTGTGAATTCTCTACATTTCCTGTGTGAGTCTGGTTCGTGCTTTTCTTTTTGAGTCATCTTGTTTTTAGCAGGAACTTCTGTCTCCCCTCTGCCTTCGATGTACGTGAGGTTCGATAATTAAATCCAGGAACTCCATTGGTCTAAGTGCTACATACCTCATTGCTGAGTCTCACTATGGTCACCTTTGAAATACTCCCTTTGGAAAGCTGTGCACCAGCACTAAAACCTAGTCACCTTTCAATGCCATTTTGGAAAGCTTTCTGGAATGGTCATTGTGGACGGTGGCACAGCGGCAAGTTCATGAACTTAATTGTATAGTTGTCTGTGAGAAGGTTTTTAGCCAGTAAACAAATAACTATATTGGAACACCCTCCCTGCTCACCTGATGTATCCCCCACTGACTCTTTTCTTTACCCAAAGATAAAGGAAATACTGAAACGAAGACATTTGGATGACATTAAGGACATCAAGGGTGATACAAGGACAGCTTTGGTGACCATTCCAGAAAAACAGTTCCAAAATTGCTTTGAAAGGTGGGCTAGGCAGTGGTGTCAGTTCGTAGTTTCCCAAGGAGATACTTGCAAGGTGTCCATAATAATATTCAGCAATGAGGCAAGTAGCACTTTTTCTAGGATGAGTTTATGAACTTAATTGGCAGTCTTCTTATCTGTTCCCAGTTCCAAGTAGGAGGGCTCATACGTGTCTGTCCTTGAGACCAGGGACTGTTGGTTCAGACATCAAAATGAACACAGTATAGGAGGGGGGAAGGGGAGAGAGAATATACAGCAACCTGAAAATAGACTGCATCCTTTCTCGGGCAGCCCTCTGCAACCATTCCTCCCAAGTTCATCCTTTGACAGTTCCCTGGGAATGACACTGGAACTCTTTCAGAAACACCTACCATTTGTCCCTCCTTTTTGTCTTTATGTAAATAAAGATGTCTTTCTTTCAGATGAAGACATGGACAGGATTTGGTGTCATAAATCTCTGTCATCTGCTTTTCATAGGTGAATTGGTACTCTGAAGTATGGCTTCTTCAATGTCAGTCATTGTTTGAAACCACTAGGAAGTCAACTGTGCTGCGTTTGGAGAAACAAAGGCCTGACAGGTACCCTGACTAGGCAGAGGGACAGCAAGAGATGGCTTAGTCATTTATACTCTGGTCCTCAACTTCTGAGGCCTTGTTCACGGATGGATTTCCTTTTCCCCAAACCACGGAAGAAGAAAAAAACTAGAAGCAATGGCAGAGACAAGGCACAAAGGAAGAATTATGTACGTAACCAGGCGTGCTGAGCCTGGTGAATGACTTAATACAAAATAAAGGGCTCCCTAATTAAGTTAGACTTCCCTAGCAGTGATGGCATGTTTCTCTGAGGGGACAGTGGGAACAGAGCTATTTAAACATCTCTCTGCTTTGGGTAAAGGTTTGCCACTGGAGGGTATCACCTGGTGGTCTCCTAACACCTGTTGTAATCCAGGACTTCCAGGCATCATGGCAGACATGACCCAATCTGCCTTTCAGGGAAGAGAGGGGAAATTCAAGGAATCATGGGCTTTGAGGTGCTGGCAACACAAGCTGTTAGCAGTGGAGAATCAAAGTGGGTGCCAATTGCTGAATATCTATCATGTATCAGAGATTGTGCCAGAAGCTTTGTCTGCATGATTGCATTAAATGAACTTTAATCCTCAACACAGCAAAGCAAAGAAAGTCTTACTATTTCTATCTCGAGGGAAAGGAAACTGAGACTCAAAAAGGTACTTCACACAGAGTCAGAGAACAGGGTTTCCAACTTGAGTCTCTTTGGCTCCAAAGTCTATGTGATCTTACTGCCTGCTAGTGTCAAAGTGTAGAAAACACATCAAGGTATCTTGAGTGGCTTGTGGGCAAACTTTTCTTATTGTGATTAAGCAAAAGCATACAATCCAAATTAAATTTGCATTCCTGCTTATCTGCAGCTCCTTCTGCTTTCCCTGCCTGGCGACAGCACAATCCACCTTTTCGTCCTGTACTTGTATCCTCTTAATTTACTGTCCCCTCCTCTCTCTCTTTTGTCATCTAGAAAGAGATCAGTAGAACAGCATCCTATAAATGCAAAGAACCATAAGGTACACACGCCATACAGTCACATTGTATCCCGGAGTCTAGTCCATTTCTGTCTGAAGAGTTGACCTCGGTAGTGTTTTCTGGACAGTTCCAGTGGGATGTCTAGGGACTACGCTCTCATGGGATCCCACAGGCCGTCAGACCATCAATTCCAATCTTTTAGTAGAGTTCTTGAGCTGCACGCTTCTTTTGCTCCTGTTGCAACAGGGGCTCAACACTGTGTGACCCACCACGGCTGTCTTTGGTGGTGGCTAGGCACCATCTGGTTCTTCTGGTCACATGTTGATACCAGTCACCCATTCATATGGGTCCTTCTGTCTCCTGAGCTCTTTTTTCCTTGTGTCCTTCTTGTTCTCAGTAATCATCAGTTCCAGATGAGTTGGGACAATTTGGTGTACCTCAGATGGCAGCTTGCTAGCTTTTAAGACCCCAGATACCACTCACCAATATGGGGTGCAGGAGACTCTCTTAGCAATAGGCTAGTTATGCCAACTGGACTTGACGTTCCCCAAGAGCATGGTCCCCAGACCTCACCCCTGCTACTGTATCCTTGCAGTATTGGGTTAAGATTAGATGAGTTTTCAGTTTGTTAAGTTGATCTTCTTCCTAACGTGTGCTGTCACTACTTTCACCCAACCAAATTTCTATCAACTCTCTAATCTATGAACAACCCTTGCCCTCTTTTCCCTATCCTTGCAGTCATCAAAGCATCTTTTCTTCTGGACATGAGTCTGTTTTTAAATCCTTGTAGTAGAGGTCTCATACAATATTTTTCCTTGTGCTGCTGATTGATCTCACTCAGCATAATGTCTTCCAACTGAAACCAGGTTATGAGATGCTTCCTAAAATCATTATTGTTCTTTATCATTGCATAGTGTTCCATTGAGTATATGTACCATAGTTTATTTATTCATTCATCTGTTGATGGGCATCTGGGTTGATTCCATCTTTTTGCTATTGTAGACAGTGCTGCAGTAAACATTCTTGGGCATGTATCTGTTCATGAGACAGCCTTTGTTTTCCTAAGATGTATTTCAAGCAGTGGGATTACTTGGTCAAATGGTATACCTATTTCCAGCTTTTTAAGGAGCTCCAAATTGCTTTCCAAAGAGGTTGTACCATTTTGCAATCCTACCAGCAGTGTAGGAGAGTTACAGTCTCTCCACAGCCTCTCTGGCATTTGTTGTGCTGTGTTTTTTGGATCATGGCTAACCTTGTTGGGGTAAAATGGTATCTCATTGTAGTTTTGATTTGGATTTCTCTGATAGCTAATGATTGTGAGCATTTCCTCTTGTGTCTTTTGGCTGTCTGGATGTCCTCTTTGGTGAAGTGTCTGTCCATCTCCTTTGCCCATTGCTTAATTGGGTTATTTACCTTTTTCTTGTTGATATTTTGCAGTGCCTTGTAGATCATCGAGATCAGACACCAGTTGGACATGTAGTTGCCAAATTTTTTTTCCCATTCTGTAAGTAGTCTTTTGATAAAGTCTTTGGGTGAACAAAAGTGTTTCTTGGTAGTTTCCATTTATATGTTTTCTCTTCTGTTGATCGTGCTTTGTCAGATTCTGAAATCTATCTATGTGTTCAAACTTCCATTATTGATCCTGTTTTTTCTTGCATCATCTTTATTGTTTTAGGTTTGATATTTAGGTCTTTGATCCATCTTGAATTAGTTTTTATGTAAGGAGGGAGATATGGTTTTTGTTTCAATTTTTTGCAGGTGGATATCCAATTTTGCTAACACCACTTGTTAAAGAAATTGTTTTTATCTTGGTTTATAGGCTTAGGGGCTTTGTTGAATATTAATGGTCGTAAGAGGGGGGTGGCATCTTTTGGGTCTCAACTCGGTTCCATTGGTCTATATGTCTCCAAACTTTTTAAAAATTTATGCAATTACGCACCTATTTTTACTAAATATTAAAAGCCATGTTACTACCATACTATCCCAACTTTTTCATGGATACTTCATAGAAAAAGGCTATTTCTCATTTATAAATAAAGAGCATCAATATAAAGCAATTAAGTAGAATAGATTCAGGTGGTGGAGTGTGCTGATCCAGCAAAAGTCATGAAGAAGGCAAACAAATGACTAGAGATTAGAGAATACTAAAGATGCCCAGCCTGAGTCTACGAGCAGTAGACCAGGAATACAATTTTAAGAAGCTGAAGGCACTGCTGTCAAGTCACTTCTGACTCACAGTGACTCTATGGAGTCTGCTTCTATAGACTTTCCAAAGAGTGCCTGGCAGATTTGAAAGGCTGACTTTTTGGATAACAGATACAGCACTTAACCACTATGCCACCAGGGTTTCTGAAATACAAAATTCCTAGAATTTTGTGTTGAGAAGGACTCTGAGGCCCTGTGTGTAATCTATTTGTGATGTCTGCTATGGGCACCAGGGCAGGTCAGGGAGTAGCAATGTCTTGTGTGGCTGCTTTGATCTCTTGGATCAAGATCAACATACTCTTTTCTAGAGGAGGAAAATGCCAAATTTGGAGAAATGAAGTGTTCAGATATTTCAAGTCAACAGCTATAAGTACTTGCCTTTCTCTGACAGGTCAAAACATTTATTCATGGTTCTCAATAAATATGTATTTTGTCTTTGGAGGGGAAGTAGGTCATGATATGCATGACTTCACTCAGCTTAAATGATTTCCAGTTGAAAGCTAGATCCAGATTAGAGTCCTGTCCTACTCCACGTGTGATCAGAGGAAGAAGCCATACTCCTGAGAACTCTGAAGTTCCCTCTTCCATTACCATTGAGGTGAGAATTATCATAATGCTTTTGGGGACAGGAATTGAGCAAGGTCCCTAAAGCACTAGTTAGGATCTGCATAGACAAAGCCCAATAAATGTATCCAGTTGCTGGTGGCTGTAGAGACAGTTCTAACTCATGGCAAGCTCAACTGGATTCTGTAGGGCTTTCAATGTCTGGTTTTTAAAAGTAGATAGCCAGGCTTTCCTATGCAGCACCTTGGGATATACTCAGTCCTCCAGACTTTCAGTTAACAGATGAGTACATTAACTGTTGGCATCACTGAAGGACTCCCAGTAAATGGTATCTAAGTAAAACAAAGCAAACAAAACCATGGAACACGTTTCTACTCTGACACACATGGGATTGCCATGAATTGTAGCCAACTCAGCAGTAAGTGGACTGGAATATTCTATGTGAAGTCCGCGAGTGGTAAAAACAGTTAATGTGCTTGAATGCTCACTGAAAGGTTGGAAGTTCAAGTCCACCCAGAGACTCCTCCGAAGACAATCTGCTGAGGTACTTCTGAAAAAACAGCCACTGAAAACACTATGGTACCCAGAGCTATTCTAATGCACTTGGGGTCATGCGTACGGGATGGCCATGAGTTGACAGCGACTCCACATCTACTGGCTTGACATTGTATCTGTCATGCCACTATCCATGTAATGGATGTTTGTTAAGTGCCTACTATGTGCATCCAACTTTTAACCAGCAGGGTAGGCAGGATGATGATCTCAATGGACAATTCACCCCTCAGTGCTCACTCCCAGGGCCCAGCTGGCCTTTCTCAGCCCTTGGTGGATATTAGCTCTTTGGCACATGGTCCTCTATCCTCACTGACACACAAACACACAGAACCTGACCACATGTGCTCACACCAGAAAATCAGAAACTACTCTAAGAAAAATCTAATAATACTGACTTGAGGTTTTTAAACTCCTTGGGGGTAGATAGATACAAGGCAGTAAACCAGCAGGGGGGTGGGGAAAGAAACAGTTAAAGAAAAAAAAAAAACTAATAAAAAAAAATCCCATAGGAAGGAAATGGAAACCCCCCACCTTCCAAATGGAGTGAAATTGTGCGGTTGCTGTCAGTGCCTTCCTGGAAAGGGAGCAGAAGCTGAGAGCGTGGAGCCCTTCAACTGGAATTGTTTTCTAAACAGATTTTTTTTCAGCGTATATTTTTCACATATTTTAACCTTTCTCAAAACTCCCTGGCCAAAAGCAGTAAAAACCCTGTACTTAAATTAGGGGTCTGTGTCTGCTAAGGGGCCCAGCTGGGTTTTTTCTGGCAACAAAGGGGAGTGAGTGGTAAAGGGCGACCACATCGCGTTATCCTCAGGTGCACACGGGGTGTTGATTGGGGTGTGCTCTGCTGAACTTGGCCTCCAGTTAGTAACAGTGGAGGCATGGGGGAGCAGAGAAATTTTCCTAAATAATGACGGTGTATGTTGAGAAAAGAAAAAGAAATTAAGTCTACGTGTTTTCAGAAGCAGCAAGAGAGGTTATGATTATAGTTTCATTTTGCATTTCTAGTTACCAAAAAAAGGGGGACATTTTCGGACTTGACAGGAGGTGCCTAGAAGAAGGGTGTGAAAGAGGTGGAGAGTGGCCTGTGTTTTATTCAAAACAGTAGGTCTTAGCGCAAGCCAAGTTGGGTAAAAGAGACATGTTCACAAATCACCACCAGTTATGGCCAAAGAAAAGTCACTTTCCACCTTGTGATTTTCCACATTCCTTGGGGACCCAGTTGAAACTTTTAGCAGGTTGTTGGTTTCCTTGGGAAAGTGATCTGTGGGTGAAGTAACTCCTGAGCAGCGCTTTGGCTCACCTGATCACCAGAGAGTCCATCACAGCCTGATGTGATCAGAGGATACCGGAGAGTAGTTGTACGCTCAGGGACAAGTGACTTCATTGATCTTGTTGGAAAATATACACTTTAGCTTTTCTCTGAGGAATCATTCTGGATGTCTTAGCAGAGAGTCCTTTTGGACACATCGACCCACACTGAAAAATGTCATGTCTACTGCGACTACTACTGACTGGCTGTATTGTTGGATTGGTCATTCAGGAAGAAAGGGAGGGTGAGGAGACAGGGCGGGCCTCCCGCTACAGACTGCTCTTGCCCAGGTCTGCCCCCAGCCAAAGTCACAGCCGTCCTATGTGCACTTATGGAAGCAGGCAAAGAACCCTTGAGCCTTGGCTCAGAGGTTGTTGCAGTTGGGAAGTGCTTTCAGTTCACAGATGTTTTGCAGCCATAGACGGAACATCTGAAACCTCTGCGGGTGCGACCAGTCCTTGTGATGGGAGTCTGAGCTGGGGCTGCGAGGACAGGACCAAAGGAAATAAATGTCTGACCAGACATCTGAGCACATCTGTTTCGTTTTGCTCATGTGGATGCAGCCGCGTGGCCTGAGGTGTCTGCTCTTGACTGAGATGCCAACCGGAGGCCCATTGCAAACACGGCAACGCCAAATGTGGGCAAAACCAGTTCCCGACCAAGGTGATCATATTTTTCCTTGTTTAAAGCCATCAATCAAATGCTTTTCTTCTTGTTAAGTTCCAATCACAACTTTCAGTGTTCAGAAGAAGACAAGAAAGAAAGTAATTGGGGATGTCTTGGGCACCCACTGTCCTCTACGCTTTGAACCCCCTTTCTCTCTCTGCCTAACTAGGAATACCAAGGAACCACTTCTTGGACAACTCCCCCTAAACCACCCATCCTTTTCTGCCCAGGAAAAGAAAAGCGAATCTCACAAGGCTGTCTTGGGATAGACTGGAAGTGGTTCAAAAGAAATTAAGGCTAGTTGAATCTTCTGCTCCAAAAAGAAAAGAAGCTGTAACGTCCTTGTGGTGCAGGAGCAGAATTTCTGCCTTTCACGTGGTTGACCCAAGTTCAGTTCCTGGCTGGTGCACTTTACACACAGCCGTCACCCTTCTGCCTGGGGAGGCTTGTGAGCTGCTGCCCTGCTGAACGGATTTCACAGAAACTTCCAGACTAGAACGAACTAGCCAGGAAGCCCGGCTGATCTACTTTCAAAAATCTGCCATCGAAAACTCTGGATCACCACAGTCGGATCTCATCGTGCACGGGGTCGCCATGAGTTGGGGACTATCTTGGCAGCAGCTAACAACATTTCCTGGAGATTTTTTTTTTTTTTTTTTTAAGAATGTTGAGGCTCCCCTCCAGTGACGACAACTGCCGTCCTTCGGTGGTGGAATTGATGCGTGGCGTATTCATTGTAAAATGCTTTGGGAGTACCAGCCTGAGGGGCTCTGGAATGAAAAAAAAAACAAACAAACAAACAATAAAACAGAACAAAAAGAGACTTGCATTGCCCGGATAAGAATGAAGATGGAAGGCTGGGGCTCAGGCAGTGCTGCATTTCCAATGCCCCCTTCCCCCGACCCCCAAATCATGATTGTTTTATGCGGTTCCTTTTCCCTTTGCTGATGAAAATGGGATATGGTGTCAATTACTGGGAAAAATATACAGAGTCCTAATGGCTAATCTATTCTTCTAAGTACGAGGAAGGCTTCTACACCTAGGAGGGTTGATCTAATTGTATAATAAAACTCAAATCATTTCAAGCAGCCTCGGACACGCCAGTCTGCTCAGGAAGGTTCAGCGGCGCTGCTGCCCTGGGCAGGAGGCAGCGAGCTGACCCTAGAAATTGCTTGTGGGTAAAACCCGGGGAGGGTCTGAAGGGAGTCGGGAATATGCCTGGAAGGGGCAATGAGGGACCGTAAAGATGTTGTACCGTAAATAGTATCTCCTTGTTTTATGTGTCTCGGTGGTGGCAGTTTTCTCAGCTAGAACGTCTCTGTCAAGAGCCTAACCTTGGACAGAAATCCACGATACTGCTCCAGGAGGGTCTCCGCCTCCTCTCCCCGTGCCCTGCGCTCATCTTTTGCAGACTATTGTCTAAAAAAAAACTCACGGTACCAAGCGTTTTCGGGCCATTTATCTTGTTTAATTGAATCCTCCCAACAACCCTCTGAGGAAAATCCAATTATCATTTTACGGATGAAAAATCCAAAGCGCAGAGAGGCTAAGTTGTCCCAAGTTGTTGTTGTTTGTTCTCTGCCATCAAGTCAGCGTCCAACACCCTGCTCGTGGGTAGTGACGCCACGGCCAACAGAATGAACTGCTGCCTGGTTTTGCACCATCCCCACGAAGGGCTGAAGGTCAGGCTGTGCGGACCCATCTCGTTCCCACTGGATAATTTGCTGAGAGACAGGAGGTGGACTGCACATGCGGCGTATTGCCGAGAATCGAACCCAGGTGAGACTTGGAAGGTGCGAATTTTACCTCCGAACCACCAGTGTTCCCTGTCCAAAGTCACACTGCCAAGAAAGAACGATGCTGGGACTCAAACCCGGACCTTAAAGCTCCTATCTGGCCTTCTCTGCTGCGGCCGCCGTCACTGTTTTGCTGAGGGGCAGCCGGGTGGTAGGGCTGTCTTCCTCAGTTCCTGCTAAGGGATTTCGGGTAGGGCGCGGTGGGGGCTGAGGCCTGGGTGGCGGGTGTGTGGAAGCTAGAGGCAGCATGTACCCTAAAATTAGCTTTTCTCCCTTCAACTCCTTCTGATCTGATCTGAAAACATGTAAAGGCTTGCAATCCTCCTTGCATGTGAATTCAGTGACAGCTTCTAATGCCACCACAAAAGGCAAAGCCTCTGTTTATTTAAGCTTTTTTTTTTTTAAAGCAAAATACATCTGGGAGTAGAAGTCATTGGGTTATAAATGAGCTTTTGCCCCACCAAAGTAAAAAAAAATAATTATAATAAAAATAGTGGCACCATATTCTCTGATAAACCAGTGCCAGAAAAGCTCTTGGGGATCAAGTTTTGTCAGTCCCCAGCTTTTACCAATTTAAATTCTTGGCAGACTATTAAAAAAAAAGTATAAGGTATTTGAAACTCCAGTCCCTCAGGTACTAAATCTAGTGTTTCCTGGCAGTAGATGAATGTTGCTGGAGTAAAAACCCAACACCACAGGACCATATCTCCATGGCTGTTCATATTTATACTTAACAGACAAAATATGTCATTCTTTTGGGATCCCTTTACAAGGCCAGTTTTTCCCTTCATGTTACCCACCCCCTTCTGATAAAAACGCAGGCTGACCAAGCTCAGGACATAGACCTGTAGTTAATACGATGCTCTGTTGGTACCAGAAACCATGTTTCCCAAAGCTCCCTGACTTGCAAAGCCAGGGATAAAGATAGTGGAACACGACTCCAGGTACATGGAAGACTATGGCCAAACTGATGTAGCCTGGTGACATCCACTCCTGGTCACTTCATAACTCCTTGTTCTTTACAGTGTGCTCACGATCCACAGGAACAGTTGGAACACAGGAGTCCCTCAGACGTTTCTGCCAGAAACATGGCTTGGCAAAGGAAGCTCCACTCTCTCTGCACAGTTAGCTAGAGGATTCGTTTTTAGTCCTGTAGGCAGTAGGCGGTCCCCGGACTACGAACTGGTTCCATTTCTAAGCCTGGGACAGTTGGGTAGTCAGCTAGTCAAATGTGTGTCTTAGTATATAGCACAGTGTACCTTTCTAGGAATAAAAAAATGTTAAAGAAATACTTTCAGATATGCTAAAACATCTTTAACACAATACTAATTTTTTGATGCACGTTGCGAAGTAGCTCCCATTGGGTATTATAAACCACTCTATGTGCCTCTGCTTTTTAATACAATCGACTTTACAGGGGTTGGTTTGTGTGGTGGTCAGGATTATGTCAACTTGGCTACTCCGTGTTAGGCTGCTGTATTAAGTGGCAGGGCAGGGCCTGTGGTGGCTTCCTGCCCCTCAGCCCTCATCTCTCCACCTTCTACCACCGAATGCCAGTCTGCTCAGTAGCCAGCAACTCCTGCTCTCTTCTGACGTCTGGTTCCTGGACTTGAACCAGCAGCTGTTGGATTCATCAACCCTTACAGCTGGCACTTGAGAGTCCTGTTCCCTGACCTGCTGATCCTGGGTTCGCCAGCCTCTGCAGTTTCATCTGGCCACCAGCTTGGGATCCACCAACCTACACAACCAGTGATCTAGAACTCTGGGACCTCCCTGAAGGACAATGGTGAAAGCAAATCCTCCTAATGGACAGAACTTCAAGCAGTGCATCTGCTTGTTCACTCTACTTGGAGGGAGTGATGGCCAGATGTGCGGCTGTATGCTGATTCATAGGATGTCGCTAATGGCTTGGCCAGTTGGTCAGGGGCTTGGAAGGAATGCAATTGGAAGGTTGGAGACAAGGATTTATCGGGGAGAGGTGTGTGGATAGACCTCTCTGAATGGGCCAAAAAGTGAAGATATTTGTGTCTCATGTGAATGCTCATCAAAGAGTGACCTCAGCAGAGGATGAGTTTAACAATCAAGTGGATAAGATGACATGTTCTGTGGGAACCAGTCATCCTCTTTTCTCGGCTACCCCTGTCATTGCTCAGTGGGCTCATGAACAAAGTGGTCATGGTGGCAGGGACGGTGGTTGTGCATGGGCCCTGCAACATGGACTCCCGCTCACCAAGGCTGACTTGGCTACAGCCACTGCTGAGTACCCAGTCGGCCAGCAGCCGAGACCAACACTGAGTCCTCAATACAGCACTGTTCCTCGAAGTGATCAGCCGGCCACCTGGTGGCAAGTTGATTACACTGGACTGCTCCCATCATGCAAAGGAAAGCATTTTGTCCTTACTGGAATAGATATTTACTCTGGATACGGATTTTCCTTCCCAGCACAACATGCTTCTGCCAAAACTACCATCCGTGGACTTACAGAATGCCTTATCCGCCACCATGGTATCCCACACAGCATTGCCTCTGATCAAGGGACTCACTTCACAGCAAATGAAGTGCAGCAGTGGGCCCATGCTCTTGGAATTCACTGGTCTTACCATGTTCCCCATCATCCTGAAGCAGCTGGCTTGATACAATGATGGAATGGCCTCCTGAAGACACAATTACACTGCCAGCTAAGTGGCAATACCTTGCAGGGTTGGGGAAACTTTCTCCAGGAGGCTGTGTATGCTCTAAAGCAGCATCTAATACATGGTGTTATTTCTCCTATAGCCAGGATTCACGGGTCCAGGAATCAAGGGGTGGAAATGGGAGTGGTACCATTCACTGTTACCCTTAGTGACCCACTTGCAAGATTTTTGCTTCCTGTCCCCATGACCTTGTGCTCTGCAGAGTTAAATGTCTTAGTTCCAAAGGGAGGAATGCTGCCACCTGGAGACACATCAATGATTCCACTGAACTGGAAGCTAAAATTGCCACCAGGCTATTTTGGGTTCTTTGTGCCTCTGGATCAACAAAGAGGGGAGTTGCAGTATTGGCTGATGTGATTGATCCTGACTATGAAGATGAAATTGAATTGACATTACATAACAGAGGTAAAGAAGAGTATGTTTGGAATGCAGGAGATCCCATAGGACGCCTCCTAGTACTACCATGTCCTGGGATTAAGGTCAATGGGACACTACAGTGGCCCAACTCCAAAATGACTACTAATAGCCCAGACCCTTCAGGAATGAAGGTTTGGTTCACCTCACCAGGTGAGGAACCTTGACCAGCTAAGGTGCTTGCTCAGGGCAAAGGGAACACAGAATGAGTTGTAGAAGAGGCTAGTTCTAAATATCAGTTACAGCCACGTGACCAGCTGCAGAAATGAGGACAGTAATTGCTGTGAGTATTCCTGCTTTGCATGTGTGTATCAGATATTTTTGTGTACTTATGAAATGTAAGGTGTAAATGGGCTAATGCATTTTCACTTGTACACGTGTTAGTTATGTCATGTTAGGCATAGGTATGACTTTCTAATTGTATTCTTCAGAGACTATAGATGGTAATGTGAGATGTGTGCAGACGCCAAATTGACAAGGGGTGGACTGTGGAGGTCAGGATTATGTCAACTTGGCTACTCCATGTCAGGATTCATGGGTCCAGGAATCAAGGGGTGGAAATGGGAGTGGTACCGTTCACTGTTACCCTTAGTGACCCACTTGCAAGATTTTTGCTTCCTGTCCCCATGACCTTGTGCTCTGCAGAGTTAAATGTCTTAGTTCCAAAGGGAGGAATGCTGCCACCTGGAGACACATCAGTGATTCCACTGAACTGGAAGCTAAAATTGCCACCAGGCTATTAAGTGGCAAGGCAGGGCCTGCAGTGGCTTCCCGCCCCTCGGCTCTCATCTCTCTGCCTCCCACTACTTATTGCCAATCTGCTCACGTAGCCAGGAGCTCCTGTTCTCTTCTGGCATCTGGTTCCTGGACTTGAACTAGCAGCTGTTGGATTCATTAATCCTTACAGCTGGCACTTGAGAGTCCTGTTCCCTGACCTGCTGATGCTGGGTTCACCAGCCTCTGCAGCTCCATCTCGCTGCCAGCTTGGGACCCACCAACCTACACAACCAGTGATCTAGAACTCTGGTCTCTGACCTGCTGACCTTGGGTTCACAAACTCCCGTGGCCACGTGAGGCTTGTGCCAGGACTTGGGATGTTCAGCTTCTGCAATTGCATGAGCTGTTTCCTATATGCATATCTTTCCTTGTACTCTCTCTCTATGAATCTTTCCTTGTATATGCGCGTGTTACTGGTTTTGCTTCCCTAGAAAGCCCAGCCGAAGACAATTTGTAACTACGGGTGGTGCATAAGTCAGGGGTTCGTATCCCGGGGACTGCCTGTAGTGTCTCTACTGGGTTAACAAACTGTGGCTTTCTTTTTTGTCTAAGGCACCTGGTATTTTACCTTATCAAAAAGAGTTCTCTGGTTGCCTTCCAGAATATCTTTTGTCCTCTACTGTTTCTAATCAGGTTTCTTTTGTTTCCTTTCTCTGGAATTTCTGCTGCAAACACTCATCTGTCAGTTTGTGATGCTGTGGTGGCTTGTGTGTTGCTCTGATACTGGAAGCTATCCCACCAGTATTTCAAATATCAGCACTTTTGCTCACGGTGAATGGCGTTCACTGGAAATTCCAAGCTAAGACAGACTATGAAGAAAGGCTTAGTAATCTACTTCTGAAAATTAGTTGATGTAAATCTCACTTGTTTGGGCCCCACCATCATGAAGCCTTCAGAGGAGGACATCATGTTTGGAGAAGCAGAGAGCCAATGACTTTGAGGGAGACCCTCAGTGGGATAGATTGGCACAAGTGCCTCGGTGATGGTCTCAAAGATGCTGATGAATATGAGGATGGCCCAGGACTGGTAGACATTTCATTCAGTTGCATATAAGGTTGCCGTGAGTCAAAACCGACTCGATGGCAACTGCCTATCTCTCTGTCTCCAACCTCTGCTAATGGAATTTTAATCTAGCCTGGAAAGATCTCAGATGATTCAGCTTCTTGAGTCTATAGACCACATTTCAACCTTTGTCTTGTAAGAAGGGAAGAGGGCTAACATTTATTGAGCACCTATTATGTTTAAGCACTATGCTTAGCTCTTATCCAATTTTGAACTCGGATGATAAGTTTTATAAACCTTATGGAGAAAGGGGTAGTATTAATATTTTAAGTACTTTGAAAAGTGAAGAACCACTGCACAAAATTCTGCAGTGTGCCACTTCCATTCCTTTGTCCAATCTAGAGTTTCATATTTTTGCAAGTGGAAAATGTATCCTTTAAGTTTCAGAAAAAAAGGGAGTTTTCAGTTAAAGTGTTAAGATATTTCAACCTTCTCTGTACATCATAAAATATTAATATCATGACCTGAGGGACATGGGGATGTCTCTGCAGGAATGGAAAATAACTGGAGTGAGGATTTTCAACAAGAAGTTGCCACGGGAACTGTCCACATCTGCTATATGAGTACCACACAAGTGTTAGCCCAAACGGCAGCCTTCGCTGGCCCAGGCCGATGAGAAGCTACCCCACGGTCTGCGGCAATCTGGGAACCACACCATCCTCTCCTGACAGCAAGAAGATCAACTTTTTCTTCTTGTTTCTCTGCTCCCCAAACAGAGAAGCTGCCAAAGGCAGCCCCTTGCTCTCCACTCTTCTGTATTCTCTTCCTAGAGCTGCTCACCTACTTTTGCTGTGTCAGTCCCCATTTCTGGGCTAGTCTCTGTGCTCTGTGCTAACCTTTGATTATGGTTTCAGTCCTGTTCGTTCCACCACCTGTGTGATATTTAAACATGGCACTGGCACCTCAAACTCAATATGCCCCTAAACAAGGCTTCTTCTCACAAAGTCCCTTATTTTAGCCAGAGGCCTCACTTTCCCAATTACTCATGCCTGAAATACTAGATCCATTCTGATTTTTCCATCTTCCTTTATATTAACCATAAACTCATTGCCATCAAGTCAATTCTGACCCATAGCAGCCCTATAGGAGAGAGTAGAACTGCCTGTAGAGTTTCCAAGGAGTGCCTGGTGGATGTGAACTGCTGACCTTTTGGTTAGCAGCCTTAGCGTGTAACCACTATGCCACCAGAGTTTCCGTATTAACCATAGTTGCCATTTACTGGAGTCCCTGGGCAGTGTAAACAGTTAATAAGCTATGCTGCTAACTGAAAGGTTGAGAATTCAACTCCAGCCACAGGTGCCTCAGAAGTAAAGCCTGGCAATCAATGTCTGAAAAACTAGTCATTAGAAACCCTATGGAGCACAGCTGTACTCTGGCACACATGAGGTTGTCATGAACTGAAATCAACTCAACAGCCACTAATTGGCAATAATCTAGGGGAAACAGAGCAAGGCCCTCAGATGCGTGATCTGGATGTAATTGTCCCGTTGGATTGTGCGTGTGAAAGAACTCTTAAGTCAGAGCATATCCAACGACAGAATTTGGCCTTGATGTTCTCCTCTACCCTATTTTCTCAGTTTCCAACACATCCCTCAAGAAAATAAGTCACAGAAGCCCCAGGAAATAAATGATTGGCAGGTTGAAAAGGATGCCGAGAGAAGGCGTGGCTGGCCTGTGGATCGGGAAGCGGGTGCCGAGGGAGGGGGCCTGACGTCAAGCCATGTGTGAGCTCTGCTCCCCATTGATCAAGCCCATTTGGTAGACTGCACGTGAACCTCATCATCAGCCCCTTCTTAAGCCCTCCTTCCCCGGTAATTGACTCTCGCATATTGATTAAGATGTTGATGTGTCCCAGGGTTTCTTGTGGTGATGCTGCGGCGGCTGCGCCTCCCAGCAGGCAGGGCTGGCGAGGCTCTCACGGTAAGGCTGTCACCGCGCACTCCTTAATGGATAAAGCTGTCATCTGAGAGCTGGAATGTCTTGCAGGCACAAAGAGAAATTAACTGTTCAATAATGTGTGGGACATGGAAAAAACTTTACCCAACAACTCCAATTGATTGCTATAAGTGTTTTGACTGCACTTGCCTGCTTTGCATAAAGTCAGCGACTTTGGCTAGCCCGATTTTCACGCACGGCTATTTCTCGGATCTCCTTCAGAATAAAAGTGGAGAGACTTGGGCAGCTGCCAGGAATAGGCTGTCTCTGAAGAAGGGTGGGTGGGAGCTGGTGGGCACTAGGGACTCCTGTCCCCTGGGGAGTCCTTGAGTGCCCCCAGGTCTTGAAAGCAAGGCATTCTTGGCAGTTCAGGGCAGTCTTGCTGGAACTGCTCATCCTGTAAAGCTGGGCACAGGGCTCTTTGAGTTCTCTGACCTCACTTTGCCCATGACTCTGACCCTTCCTACCACAGTGGGAGCTCAGGAGTTCTTGAGAAGTTGTCAAACAGATTTGAGAGATGGCACTTGGGTCACACGTTTAGTGACAATGTGATAATTCATTCAAACTGAACCTCACTTATTATTTGGAACTGGGTTAAACATAGGCTCTGCTCACCATCCAAGAGGGTCCTAGAAACTCTCACAAGTTTCTCCTAGTCGGCACCCTTCCTAACCTGAAAGGGAGAAAAATATCAAGGTAGCAAACCTATCCTCTACATCTTTTCTGCCAAGCTCAGTCTTTCAAAAACATAGCAAGATCCTTTGAACACAGCTCTGTTTTATCACAGGACCTTTCTTGAAGTTTTAATCAACACGAGCAGCTGACAAAATAGGAGACTGCAGATTTGGCTGTATATTATGCATCTTCCTCGTGAGTTTGAAAACAAAATCATAACATTAAGAGAAGAGAAAATAAACAGGCTCGTTTAAAAAACAAATGAATTCCACCAAATCAAGGAAATCCTCTCACAGCCAGAGGAAGGCCTGCCGTGTGGCAGGCGTGCCGACGGCTGCCTGGAGTGGGGAGCCTGACGGAGATCATTACCATAAAACAAATAACCATCTCATTTTTGTCACCCACCATGAGTGGCCTTAAAACCCCAGGCCCATGTCCAAGGGTTCCCCCTCTACAGACCCAGCCAGCCACAGGCCAGGCTGTGACTTCTCTACCAGGAAGCAAGGAAGCCACCACCTCTGCATCCAAATCCAAGTCCTTTCCTCTATCCAGCCACTATGCCTTGGCTCGGGATTCTGACATCATCTTTCCGGCCTGTGACTTCACCTCCTCACCACTTTCTCCCTCTGTCTGTCCTTGCTTCCTTTCTTTCTTGCACAGCAACAGGACAGTCACATGCTAGGTTCCTCCCTTAGGGTGGGTGGGATCGCTGGATAAGGAGGAATTCTCATTTTTCCCTTTCCAGCTCTATCTCAGGTCCTTTTTTGAAGTCAGCCTGCTGCTGTCTTGCTCTCTAAGCAAGGCAGCCCCTGAGTCTACATCACTAGCCCATCTCAAAAGCGATGCATGGAAACTATTGCAGAGAGGGGCTGTGTGGCTGCGGCCAGACTGGCAGGATTGCTGCTTGTATGAGAGATGCTGCCTCTCACTTCCATGTGACAAGAAGCCAGTGTAGGGATAAAGAGAGTTTGACCCCTGATTTTGGGCTGGCGCAATGTAGTGCTGTGATTGAATGCTGGGCTCTGGCTTTGAATCCCAAATCTGCCACTTAGTTTCTGTAGAACCAGCACCTGGTTGTTGTCGCTGCTGTCAGCTGCTGTCCAGTCAGTGCCACCTCCTGATGACTCCATGTACAACAGAACAAAGTGTTGCCCGGTCCTGGGCAGTGGTCACCATCAGTGGCATGCTGAAGTCCATTGTTGTGGCCACTATGCATTTTGTGTGACTCCTAATGTAGAGGCCTCTTCCAGCACGATATCAGGCACTATTCTGTTGTGATCCATATGGTTTTCAATGGCTAATTTTTAGAACATCTCTGGGCCTTTCTTCTTAGTCTCTTTTAGTCTGAAAATTCCACTGAAATTGGCACCATGGATGGCCTGCTGGTAATTTGAAATGCTAGTCCCATAGCTTCTAGCATCGTAGCAACTTATAAGCCACCAGAGTACAACAGACTGAGAGGTGGCAGGGTTCACTGTCTGCACTGACACAAGGAATCAAAGAGAATGGTAAGGATGTGGTTCTGACCAGGTACCCAAGCCAAGAGGGATTACAAAGCAAGAGAAGGGTCAGCGAGATGGTGTTCTGGAAGATTCCTTGAAATAATAGCTTCATTGGGTTTTGAAATAGTAGATGGGTGCTGACTGTAAGAGAAGTGATGACAGACCCCAGGGGGCACCAACCTGCATGTGATGACGGGATTGGCCTGGGCACCCTAAAGGGGTCTGGAGAGTTGGGCAGGGCCACAGGCAATGTTGGGAAGCCTTGAGCCCTGATGGGCTTGGGAGTGGGCATCTGATTCTTGAACAGGTGCATGGCAGTTACTGTCTTTGGGAATGATTAGTTGGCTGTGATGAAATGACGAGTGAGAGGGCACGGGGAGGCCTGAAGACAGGACGCAAACGGCAGCCACTCTAGTGTGGGGTCACACGGCCATGGTTTAGACTCTGGGTATCAAGATAAGGAAGAGACACAGTCTTATCAATGCCTTCCCAGCTGCCCTGGTCCTACTGATATCATGGTGGCATTCGTATCCTAGTCTTCGTCTTGGCATTAAGACTTCCCTGGAAGTTCTCCCTGTGCATTTCATGAGGTGCCTTCAGATTCAGAAGAATAGATCACGAGGCCAAGTCCTCTTTTTGTCTTCCTTCCCTGTCTCTTGCTTCCTCAGACAGGACAAGTTGACTAACTCACACGAGAAACACATTTCACAGGGGCATTCACTCTCAGCTGGCCAAGGACATGGACAAATGTAGCCTTTCCAAAAAACAGCAGAGGCTCCGAGGCATACGAGGTCTGGCAATTAAGTCCATGAACCTAGTTGTTCTAAGTGCTACATACCTCACTGCTGAATATCACTGTGGTCAGCTATGAAGTACTGGCTTCAGGAAGCTGTGTACCAAAGCCAGTGCCTAGTCTACCCTTCAAAGCAATTTTGGGACTCTTTTTGGAAGGGCCATTGTGCATGGTGGCAAGGTGGCAAGTCCATAAACTTAGTTATATAGTTGTCTATGAGGGAGTTTTTAGCCAGTAAACAAATAACTATATTGGAAGACTGTCATGGATTGAATTGTGTCCCCCAAAAAATATGTGTAGTAATTTGGCTGCATTAGGATTCCCTGTATTCTGTGATTGCCTGCCATTTTGTGATTTTTCTGCTGCTGTAAATCCTAATCTCTGCCTGTGGTTAACAGAGTAGATTATGTTAGAGAGGATTAGTATGGGACTGTGAATCCTAAAGTGACATCCCTGCTCCAGTGTAAAGGGAGTTTCCCTGGAGTGTGACTTGCATGACCTTTTATCCCTTGAAGGATAAAAGGAAAGGCAATCAAACAGAGAGTTGGGAACCTTATGCCATCAAGAAAGCAGCACTGGGAGAAGACAGCATCCTTCACAAATGAGATTCCTGGGCCAAGATGCTCCCTGAACAAAGACTGATAAAACAGAAGGACTTTCCTATAGAGCTGACAAGGTAGAATGCATTTCTCTGGAGCAAACATTGTGAATTTGGACTTGTAGCCTACAGGACTGTGTAAGAATGACCTTTCCTTTGTTAAAGCCATCTACATCTCAGAGTAGTACCAGGTGACTAAAACAAACACCCTCTCTACTCACCTGAGCTGGCCCCCAGCAACTTTTTTATTTGCCTGAAGATAAAAGAAATATTAAAAGAAAGACATTTGGATGACATTCAGGACATAAGGGGTAGTAATATGACAACGGTTCTGATGGCCATTCCAGAAAAAGAGTTTCAAAATTGCTTTGAAGCGTGGACTAGTCACTGGCATCAGTGTATCTTCCCAAGGGGAGTACTTTGAAGGTGACCATAGTGATACTCAGCAATGAGGTATGTAGCACTTTTTCTAAGATGAGTTCACAAGCTTAACTGGCCATCCTAGCAGTCATTGAAACAGGATGAGAGAAAGATTGGGAGAGAACATTTTTTGCTGTGGAAAGTGATAAGGATAGACAGAAAATTATGATTGGTTCTGACCAGGCACTTGATTTGGTAGAAAAATTAGGCTAGCCCAGCAACAGCACCACATGTAAGCACTCGGGGCCACATCAGGGTTGGCATCGCAGGACACAGGAACAGGATTCTTGGAAAGAGTTCACAACTCTTCCAGCCACCTTTAGCTTCTAGATATCTCTGAAACATAGAACCTACTTGCCCCTCGACTTTATGCAAGAGCAGTAAATTGGATCAGAACTGCAACTTACCCTCCTAAGTCCTTGGGGGAATTGTCCCTGGGTTGGGGTGACCAATACCAACTCCCCAAATCTCTCTATGGGCAATCACATTAAGTGATTTGCAGTGATGGGAATGGAAATGATTTATTCTGAGAACCTTGTCAGCAAGACTGTTAAATCATTTGCGTTTTGTCATGGGACATGAGTGGGCTAGCCATTCCCCAGACTGCATTCTTTTGCATCCGGTCTGACATTCCCACAACTGTCATTTCAGGTGACAATTAAGGGGAAATGATGACAACTGCTCCAGGGTGGTCCCTTTTCCAAGGGGCTCTGTGTATTATGTTTCCATTGCTTGCAGTGCCTGATCTAGTGCTCTGAAAGGAAACGAGCTTTGCATGTCATTGTCACAGAGCATCAGGTCCTTTTTCTCTGCTTCCTGTTCTTGGTTTTGCCAGTCAATTTTCAAGAAGTTCAACTAAGAGTTTACTCCCAAAGTTCTTGGGGATAGGGGGTGGGGAGTAGGGTCACACCGGTAAGAAACACATTTATTTCATGGAACATCCAGTTTATAAAAAGCAAAGGCAAAAACTGAAAGGGTAAGACAAACAATAAATCCAAAGGACATAGTGTTTATTTGCCTCTTTCCCTTCCAGATGCTACTCCAGTGTTACTGAGGATGATCCAGAAGGGGTCTCAGATGCAAACTCATTGTCCCCAACATTGATTTCCTGCTATGGTGGACGACATTGTCATTGTGCTTCTGGGGCATGGAGTAGGAAGTGTTGGTTTATAGGGTGAAGTGACAAATGGGTCCACCCAAGTGGGCTGAGCCTGCAGCGGCTTCAGCCAGCTGCTGCGGTGGTAGCAGCCATGGGCTTCTCTGCTAAGACAGCAAGGAGTGTCTGTTTGAAGTCTAGTCTTTGGGAAGGAGGCCCAGGAGAACATGAACTGGGCTGGACTGGATATCAAAGTCAAATTAAAAATTTATTCCACTGTTTGAAAAATTCCTGGCCAAAAGCTTCATATGGATTTTTTTTTTTTTTTAAAAAAAACACTCCCTTGTTTCTTCAGTGTCTCCAATTGAGGACTAAAGGATTTATTTTCAAAAAAGAAAAGCAAGCCAAATTGTTCCATAAATGGACTCAGGTCAGATGATTTCTTGGCTAAATTTGTAAGGAAAGTAGTCTGTAAAACCTCTTTGGCAAGTGGAAGGAGTTGGTTTAGTTATCAGTCTTGAATCTCTCTTTCCCCTTTCCGATTCTGTATCAGATCACCTGGCTCTTTGCTGTTTGACCCGGAAGGTAAAGAACAAGAAAAATAGAAAAGCAGAAACATAGGATTCTTTTTTTTTTTTTTTTATTGCAGCTTTTGGGTGTGTGTGTGAGGAAAGCAATCTAACAAGAATTATAAAATTATAGATAACAAAAACATAAACATTGTTGGGTAAAGCCAGGAAAAGTAATTAAGGAAGTCGTAACAATATAGACCAAGTCTAGTGACAAAATGTATAGAATAAATAGAACTAAACCAATATGGGACATTATGAGTGAAATATTGAAATGCAAGTTGAGAGTAAGAAATCAGGAGACACTGAGCTTCTGTTAAGGGTGATGGAAAAATCTGGAAAGGATCATGGTGATGACTGAACAACAGGATGCCAAGCCAAGTTAATGTAACTCAATTGTATGTGTGAAAAATGTTAAAACAGAAAATGTTTTGTTATATGTATACGAGTTCTGACAATTAAGTCACTGTGTGCTTACATTGGCAGCACTGTACAAACAACTTGGTAAGGTTTCATAACCTTAGTATATCAGTGTCTCACAGCTGTGTCTGTGTCGATGTGTGATGGTGTCTTGCTGAGTGGTATTCATTATTGTTGTACATTTTTGTATGCTATCACAAAAATGTCAGAGCTTGAATCAGGGCAATGAACAAACATTACATTTCTTGTTAAATCTGGCAAGAGTGCAAGTGAAATCAGGTAGGACGTGTTAGATCAAGTTTATGGGGATAATACCTTTAAGAAAAAAGCAGTGCAGAAACAGACTAAATATTTTTTTGAGGGGAGAGAAAGCATCACTGATGAAGAAAAGTCAGGGAAGCTGGTAATGAGCAGAACTGACAAAAAACATTGCAAAAATTTGTTGACCTGTGGGTCAGAATCATTGGCTGACTGTGAGAAGCATAGCAGACCAAGTAAACACCAATAGAGAGACAGGAAAATCCTAACTGAAAATCTTGTCATGAGAAAGGTGTGGGCAAAAACAGTTCCAAAGGAGTTCAGTGATGAATAAAAGTAAAGGAGAGTCAAAGGTTGCCCGGACCTTTTAGAAAGGACAAGTGTTTGGGGCCATGTTATCACTGGTGATGCAACATGGTTACCAATATGACAACAAAACAAAGCATCAAAGTGCACAATGTATGTCAGCCAATTCTCCATGACTAGAAAAGTTCCATCAGTCCAAATCAAGAGTCAAAATGATGTTGCTAACTTTCTTTGATTATCAAAGGGATTATTCATTATGAATTTGTACCAACTGGACAAATAGTTAACCAAGTTTACTATCTGGAAGTGCTGAAAAGACTGCATGAAAAGGATGAAAACAACCTGAACTTTTTGCCAGCAACTCATGGCTCTTGTGTTACAACAAGACACAAGCTCACACAGCACTGTCTGTGAGGGATTTTTAGCCAGTAAACAAATAACTGTATTGGAACACCCTCCATAATCACCTGATCTGGTCCCCAATGACTTTTTTCTTTACTCAAAGATAAAGGAAATATTGAAAGGAAGACATTTGGATGATATTCAGGGCACCAAGGGCAATACTATCCCAGTTCTGATGGCCATATCAGAAAAAGAGTGTCAAAATTGCTTTGAAGGTGGACTAGGTGCTGGCATTGGTGCATAGCTTCCCAAGGGGATTACTTCGAAGGTGACCATAGTGACATTTGGCAATGAGGTATGTAACACTTTCCCATGATGAGTTTGTGAACTTAATTGGTAGTCCTTGTATGAGAGTTACTGTTGCTTTACAACCTCACCAATCTTTAGTACTGTCAATTTATCTTAAATTTCACCCAAGCTAGTCAGTAAGCAGTGATATCAAACTGTGATTTCAATTTTGCATGAGTAATCTTGAATCTTTTCATGAGTTACCTATACTTAGATACCTTTTTCTGTGAAATAACTGCTCAATTATTTTTCCTATTTTTAATATATGTTTTTGCTGTTCTGTGAGGAATTTTTAAATATTCTGGATATAAGTTCTATATCTGATACATTTTTAAAAATATCTCCCACTAAATTTGACGGCATTTGGCTGGCTTGGCTGGCCCACTAAATTACTTGTATTTTAATTCTCTTAATTGTGTCTTTGTGATTTTTCTTTCATTTCCTTTTTTTAATAACTGGTCACTAATTAACCAAAGGCCACTTTTTCAAGACTTTGCTTCAGGATTACTGCTTTTTACATCTTGTTTAGAAAGTAGTTGCTTACTCCAAGGTCATAAAGATTCTAATGTGTTATATTCTAGAAGTTGATTGTTTTTACTTTTGGATCTATGATTAATCTATAACTGATTTTTGTATATGGTGTGAGATAAGGGTCAAAGTGTATTTTATTTATTTATTTTGCCTTTCAAAAAGCGATTAACCCAACCATTTATTAAAAAAGACCATTTTTCCACACTGCATTGCCATGGTGGGTTTGCTATAAATTGGGTAACTTACATGCAACTCTGTCTCTGGACACCTAACAATATGCCGTTGATCTGTTTGTCTTCAGTAACACCAAGACCACATTCTCATAATTACTGTTGCTTTATAATCTGTCTTGATAACTGATAGTACAAGTCCTTTAGCTTTGTTAATCTTTAATTTTGTCTTGGTTAATTTCGACTCTTTTCATTTCATGAACATTTTAGAATCAACTCATCAATTTTTATAAGAAAGAGAATGGAAGGAAAGAAAGAAGGAAGGACAAGAGGAAGGAAGGAATGCTGACTGAAGCAACCCAGGGGAATAAGCTGTTGAGGAGGAGATAGAGCATGAGAAGACAATTGGTTCTTCGACAGACTGTGGACTAGATCCTGGTAAGAAGAGGAGGGAAATGCCAGCAAGTGAGCACGAAGGGGGAGATGAGTATGAAGTCATGGCAACCAAGAAAGCAAGGTTTCCAGGAGGGGAGGGTTCATCGTATGAGACTCCACAGAGAGGACAAGGGATGAACACCCAGGAAGCTATTGGACTCATTGTCATTAGGGGCCTCAAGTCAGTTCTGACCTCTGGTGTCCTCAGGCATAATAGAATGCACACTGCCCTGTCCTGTGCCATCTTCACAATTGTTGTTACGCTTGAGCCCATTGCTGCAGCCGCTGTGTCAGTCCATCTCCTTGAAGCTCCTCCTCTTTGTCAATGACCCTCTACTTTACCAAGCATGATGTCTTTCTCTAGAGACTGGTCCTTCCTGATAACATGTTCAAAGTATGTGAGATGAAGTCTCACCATCCTTTCTTCCAAGAAGCACTCTGGCTGAACTTCTGCTAAGACAGATTTATTCGTTCTTTTGGCAGTCAATGATACTAGTCAATATTCTTTGCCAGCACCGCAATTCACTGGTGTCAGTTCTTCCTTGGTCTTCATTACTGTTCAGTTTTTTTTTTGCATAGGAAGTGACTGAAAACACCATGGCTTGGGTCAGGAGCACCTTAGTCTTCAAGGTGCACCTTAGTCTTCAACACTCTGCAGAAGATTTGCCCAATGCAATTCATCTTTGGATTTCTTGATTGGTCTTGGCCTCTGGGAAATCACAACTGACCTTTGTGGGGTTTAAGGAGATAGTGAATGTTAAGTGATAACAGGAAGAGAAAAGAGAACTTTGTTCTAAGGGGCATGCTATTCCTATAGGTGTACCTCTTTCAGCAGTTACTTATTGGTCATTAAGTTGAAATTGACTCAACAGCAATGGATTGTGTTTGGGGTTACTATGTGCCAGAGGAGCTCTGGTGTTGGAACTGTTAAACCGCTCAGCTGCTAACTGAAAGATTGGCGGTTTAAACTCAGCCAGCAGCTCTGTAGGAGAAGGACCTGTCCATCTGCTCCCGCAGAGATTACCAAAAAACCAAACCCACTCCTGCTGAGTCAATTCCAACTTCTAATGACTTTATAGGACAGAGCAGAACTGTTCCATAGAGTTTTCAAGGAACACCTGGTAGATTACAGCCTAGAAAACCTTAGGGGACAGCTAGCTCTACTGTGTTACATGCATCACTATAAACTGAAATTGACTCAACGCTGCTAACACCAATGCTGTGTAGCAAGCATGAGGTTCGACATTTGTTATCCAGCAGTAAGTGTTGCCTCTCCTACTGGCTGAGCTTATGTTTACTGGAGAAGCTAACCCAGAAAAACCAAGCACACTGCTGTAGAGTCAATTCTGACTTGTGGTGACCCCATGTGAGACAGAGTAGAATTGTTTTATAGCTTTTTCTTGGCCATAATCTTTATGGAAGCAAATCACCAGGATTGTCTTCTGAGACTTGGGTGGGTGATTTGAACCTCCAGCCTTCAGGTTACCAGATAAGTGCAAGTCATCTGTGCTACCCTGGCACCTCATGGCTGTGCTAAACACCCAGTAAATAACCAGATGTATCAGTGCTTGGGAAGAAAGAACAGGATCAAACAAGGGGCCTGATTTAGGTTGCTGGGTGGGATCATGGACCGCTTCACCTGGAATTGCACATAGAGACATAAATGGATTGTGACAGTATTCAAACACCTCGCTGAGCAGCTCAGGTACCTCATTTAGAGAGTCACAGAGAGTCACGTCGTTGTATAATGTCCAGCGCTCTCTCCCTGTCAGGAGTTGGAGATATCAATCTGAAAGCAGCTATCCCCACAAATCAAATTAAAGGGGGAGTTTTGTAGTTTGAGGCAAAAAAATTTTCTTCAAAAGAACTTGGAGAAGATGAATCTACCAGACTTAAGTTATAATGTTGGCAGACCGTGAAGGCTAATGTAATTAATTATAATTCACATTTGTAAAGTACACTTATAATCATATTGCTTCTGGAACTTCTACATTATCTTTCACTTTTGAAACACTTGGATTTCCCAATAAACTGGGGACTGGACTTTTATCAGACTTAGAGCATCAATCCATACTTAAAAAAATTATTTTGCTTTAAAGTTTACAATCCAAGTCAATTTGTCATATAAAAACTTGCACACACGTGGCTATGTAACCGTAGCTCCTCTTCCCACCCTGTGACAGCACATTAATTCTGCCTACCCTCCATCCCCCGTGTCTATTCAACTAGTACCTGTCCCCCTCTGCCCTGTCATCCGGCTGCTGGACAGGAGCTGCTCAATTAGTCTCATGTATCTACTTAAGCCAAGATGCACACTCTTTGCCAATATCATTTAATATCTTATAGTCTAGTCCAATCTTAATCCAATGTTTTTAAGGTGCAGGTGTTGCTACCTCAGACGCTGAGGGGACATTTGCTATCCCGGGAAGAAAGTGCTAAGCAGTTATTAGCTTCTTCAATCTGTTTACCAACCCGTTTGTTGTTAAAGTTACACTGGCTACAGAATTAACACTCAGCTCTCTTTGTCTCTAAGCACTGCTGTCTCACAGAATGTGTTCTTCCACTACCTGGACAAGCGTTGTTTCAAGACAGAGCTATGTTCCTAGGGCTGGGGTTGCAGGTCATGTCGGATTTAGTTTAGTTAGTTCCATTTGAAATGAATCCTCTGTTAAGAAGGAAGCCATATCCTTCAGGGGTAAAGCAAGTACCCATAGGATTCAACTGTTTTGCTGAATTTTGATTTGTAGAAGTTTTACCAAAACCAGATTTTATTGCATCAACTACAAGTCCTGATGACCCCACGTATGTCAAAGTAGAACTGCGCATCAGAAGAATTTTTTTTGGTTGTTGTTGTTTGTTTCCTAAGTTTTATTTATTGTGTTGTTGTTGAGGATAGATGCACTATGAGGTCTGATAGTTAAGTCGATGAATTTAGTTGTTGTAAGTGCTACATAATGCATTGCTGAATATCACTAAAGCCACCTTTCAAGTTCTCCCCTTGGGAAGCTAGGCACTGATGCCAGTGTCTAGTCCCCCTGTCAAAGAAATTTTGGAACTCTTACTTGAATGGCCTTCGTGCATGGTAACACAATGGCAAGTTCATGAATTTAATTGTATAGTTGTCTGTGAGGGAGTCTTTAGCCAGTAAATAAATAACTATACTGAAACTCCTCCTTACACACCTGATCTGGCCCCCAATGACTTTTTTCTTTGCCCGGAAATAAAGGAAATATTGAAAGGAAGACATCTTGATGACATTCAGAACATCAAGGGTACTATGACGACAGCTCTGCTGGCCATTCCAGAAAAAGAGTTCCAAATTTGCTTTGAAGAATGGCCTAGGCACTGGCATCAGTGCATAGCTTCCCAAGGGGAGTACTTGGAAGGTGCCTGTAGTGATATTCAGAAATGAGATATGTAGCACTTTTTCTAGGATGAGTTGGCAAGCTTAACTGGTAGTGCTTGTAAAACATAGTTCAGCAGTTTTCCCAGGTACAGTTGAGTGACCATGGATTACATTCTACCAGTTACTCAACGATTCTCTCCTTTTTCTGAGTTGTTCCTCCTGCATTAACATAAACTCACTGCCCACCCCCCAACCCCCGCCCCGTTAACAGAAACTCAGATTCCTATCTAAACTTTCCATAAGATCCCTATCTAATCTTCCAGGGTGCTGTTGTTAATTTGATCCCATATACATAGATAGTTCTTAAAACAGCATAATGGTCAAGGCACACTTCTCCCCACCCCTTCTTTTTTTAAACTAGTTAAAAAAAATATTGTTCGGTTTTAAGAAGAGCCCAGATTTTTTTTAGTTTAAAATTTAAAGATGATCTCAGGGCAACAGTTTCAAGGATTCATTCACACTCCATAGCTTCAGAAAGTCTACAGTCCATGAGAATTTGAAATTCTGTTTTACATTTTCCCCCTTTTGATCAGGATTTTGCAATAGAATCCTTGATCACAATGTTCAGTGATAGTAGCCAGGTACCAGCCAGGACCAGCTTCTGGTCTCATGGCCAAGGAGGGAGTTGTTCAAGAGGCAATTAGCCATACATGGTCTATCTTTCTCCTGTTCCTGATTCCCCTTCTGTTGGTCCAGGTGAGTAGAGACCAATTGTTGTGTCTTGGATGGCCATATGCAAGCTTTTAGGACCCCAGGCCCTACCCAAATAACTAGAAGGTAGACAGAAGCACCAAATTCATTATTGATGATGAATCTGGGGGAAGTCTATTGTCAGGTCTTTCTTCCAAGGCGCCATACCTTTGGTTAGCAGCCCAGTGTGTCAACTGCATCCTTCAGGGGCTTCTGGGGAGTTTTAGCCCCTTTCTTTTACTGCGGTGGCAATGTCACAATCAGGATGCCTTCTCCTCTTCTATTCTCCCCTTGATAGGAATAAGGATATTGCAAGCAATAACACTCAAAGGCTCCATCAAACCCTCTCTGTCTAAATCTCTGGCCATCCTCTTTCTATCTGAGTATGCTTAAGTCCTTTCCTGATCTCCTCAGTCCTCTTCTTGTCTCAGTGCCCCTGCCCTGAGGGCTGCGGCTGGCCCGTGCACCTTTCTCTGTTTGTGTAAGACCCGTTGGAATCCACAGGGACAACTCACCAGTGACCAGGGGCAGAGCAGCTGTATCAACTCAGCTTGGGGAAGCTCAAGTATCCAGTGATCTTGGCTGTGTGCAGTTTGAAATTAAGCCCAACATATTACTCATGGCAAAAGTCAGGGCCAGCCAAGCTAAATAGAGCACTCCCCAAAACATTGATCAGAGAAGGAAGCTTCAATCTGAAGGGAAGCTATTTTGTGCCTGCTTGTATTTAAGAGGAAAAAAAAGTTCTCCCTAAGCAAGATAGGGAAACTAGAAGCCTCAAAGAAATATACTTTATTTAAAAAGCTTAGGCCTGTCACCAAGCACTGTATGCTATGTTTACAGTCATAATTAAGGAAAAACAATCCTGAGCCCTTCTTCTTTTGTCCAGAAACTGTGCTAAGTGTTTTCCACTCATTGTCTTGTTTAACCCTCATAATATATTTATGACATAGGTGCCATTACTATTCATTTTAGCAAGTGGGAAAGCTGAGGTCCAGAACAGGTAAATATGTACTGGTAGTAAGTGACAGAGCCGGAATTTGAACTCTAACTGCTTGCTTTTTATATGTTTAATCAGTTGTTATCAAGTCAATTCCAACTAAGAGTGACCCCGTGTATGCCAGAGTAGTACTGTGCTCCATAGGATTTTTGATGGCTGAGGTTTTGGAAGTTGATTGCCAGACTTTTCTTCCGCACTACCTCTAGGTGAACTAGAGCTTGCAAAATTTTGGTTGGCAACTGAGCATGTCTGTATCATCCAGGATCTTGTCTATATTCTCACCCATTGCCTTCAAGTCACCTGCTCTTAAACAAAAGGACCTAGGAGCTTTAAAGAAGAGAACAAACACCTCAAAAGATGGCAGCGGTACCCCATGGGTTTTGCAGTGGAAGATGGTTGATGCTTCAGAGGAATTTGAAGGCCTTCCATTGACTGTAGTGGAAAATGCCCCGCTGAACCAAGGACAGTTTATATGTAGAGATTACTTTCCAACTGAGGGAGTTCATTGACTTAGCGGAAAAAGGGGATCATTTTAGGGACTTACAGAAAATATTTTTATTTTCATATTTTCCACTAGCAGAATGGTTCATATCTGACTAGGCTGTGGTTCATTTCCTTTGTCGGCCTTTCTACCTGGGGTTGTTTCAAGAGGCCTGAAGTTATGTCCAGGGTCCCCCACAGGCCCGGCCTGCTCTATCATTTGATCCGGTGCCTGCAATGCCCTTTGCAGCTGCTCGTCCTCATGGGGATGTTTATCTGAGCACTGAGAATCTCCCTTCTCAAAAAGCCCCGGGAATTAGATTGTTTTCCACACTGCAAGTTTTCATTTGAAAAATAACCCTCTTTGTTTAGCTGATGGAAAGGAGGGGCTACTGCTGGCTTCTCGGGCTGAGGAGGAATTCCACAGGCAGTCATTCTGCTTCCCAGTGGAAAGTGTTTCGGTTTTTTAATGTTGTTTTGTAGACAGGCCCCTGCCCGGCCCTCACTCCAAGGACCACACACGCGCACACACATACAACTATACGCACACGAACCTGTGCATAGGAAGCATTTCCCACCCTTCCCTGTCAGAGGATGGGGATGGCCACATTCTCTTTCCAACACCTGCAGACAGAACACTAACAAGGTGGGCCAGTGGCTGACACCCAGCCAGAGGCATCCCTGTGTGCACAGGAACGGAATGCTGTCCAGAGCCTCACTCTCAACCCAGGGGCTGGGTTTGCCCTGGAGGAAGGAAATTGGACTCCAAATTGCCCTTGTTTCTGTGCAATTCCGCGTCAAGCAATTCCCACACTCCATGGGTAGGGTGGTCTGTAATATTACCCTCTCATTCGGTTAGTATAAAGTGGTCGTAAACACAGCACTGTCATCATTCGACTTATGGCACAATCAGCACGGGGCTGAGTGCCCTGACTGCAAGAATAGAACCCTACCATGGCTCCAGGAACAGCTTCATGGAATGACAAAAAGCCTAGATGCTCCATTTAGACACATAGCTCAACCCATGGGCAAGTGGCCGCTGAGCCACTCTGAGTTCTAGTGTTTGCACCTTGAATGAGGAAAGCCCTTTGTCTCCCAGGAAGGTCCAGAGCCATGGATGGTGTGTATGACACAGTAGATGCTCCAGCAACATCTGTCTTCTTCCTTTGCTTGTGGAGAGGTACCTACCTCTTGTCTCGTTGGGGAGACAGACCCTATTCCTGTGAAACAACCTACAGAGTTAGTGTAAGCTGTTGAGGGGTACCATGTGTCCTGGAGTAACAAAGACTTGACATGTGGGAATCGTGTAATCAAGGATATTTGAAAGATTCCTTCACTCCTGGCTCAAAGGAAACCCAAATATAATTGAAGCATTCTGTTGTGGTGTTGGTAAAAAATATTGAACAGAGATTGCCAGAATAATGAATAAATCTGAACTGGAGGAAGTACAACCAGAATGCTCCTTTGAAGTAAGGAGGACAAGACTTTGTCTCGCTTGCTTTGGACACGTCATCGGGATGAACCAATCACTAGAGGAGCCCATCGTGTTCGGTAAAGTAGGGGGTCAGCAAAAAAGAGGGAGACCTTCCATGAGATGGACTGATACAGTAGCTGCCACAGTGGTCTTAAACATAGCAATGACTGAGGGGACAGTCCAAGACTAGACAGCGTTTTGCTCTGTTGTGTATAGGGTTGCTATGAGTCAGAGGCCAACTTGATGGCACCTAACAACAGGTTCTTGTATAGCAAAGATGCGTCTGCCCTGAGTGTATGACATCTGCGCATACAAGCAGAAGGGAGGGGGGAAAGATGACACACATTTAGAAGAGCAAGCCAAACCAAACCTACTGCCTTCCAGTTGATTCCAACTCATAGCGACCTTATGGATCAGAGTAGGACTGCCATAGAATTTCCAAGGAGCTCCTGGGAGATTTGAACCACTAGCCTTTTGGTTAGCAGCTGTAGCACTTAACCATTATGCCACCACAGTTTCCAACATGCAGTAAAAGTAAAGACAGGATTAGCTGGTGGGATGAATGAACAGATTTGAAAGCAGGTGGGGATGGTAGTCAAATGCTTTTGACTTTAAGGGACAGAAACCTCATCTATATTACCTGAAGTAAAAAAAAATAAACCAGGAATTTATTGGTTTATATGACTTAAATGCTCTAGGTGAAATCTTTGGGTAGAAGTCAATACCAGTCACGGGTTGTTAGGGCCAGGTGGATTTGTCTCTCTCCCTCTGCCTTTGTTTTGTATGATGGTCTACTTTTGATGGGTTTCCAACCCTCTGTTTGCTGGTCTCAGCAAAAAAAGAACGTCTGAGTCTCAACATCTGTATATCAAAGCCAGAGAGGATTCTAACTGACTCCACCCTTGCCCTGTCACTACTGGAGGGTAAGACGTTTGACAAAAACTGCTGTTTTTGCAGCACTGAAGAAAATGCTCAGTGAGTACCTACCCTGTCCCAAGTTGGTGCAAAGAGCTAATTCACTTGGCTTCTAACTGGAAAGATAGAAGCTCAAGACTTCCCACCGGTGCCTTAAAAGAAAGGCCTGGTGACCTACTGTCAAAAAGTTAGCTGTGGTAAACTCGATCAAGCACAGCTCTGTGATACACACAGGGTCACCATGAGTCTAGGTGGACTTCAGAGCGACTGGTTTCCTCTTGTGCTTGACCCTATTCATCACTGGGAGCACAGCAGTGAACAGGACAGACAATGGCTTGTCCCCAGGGAGCTTATAACCTGGGAGGGTCTACGTTAGTGGAATCCTGCTGTCTCCTGCTGGACTTCCTCAGGAACCAAACAGAAGTAAGATCCTCTCAGCTCACGAAGTAGCAAATTGCATTGCAAAATTAACAGAAAGTCATTATGTTCAATTATATGTGCTGAAGGGTCCACGTGAAGACAAGCACACAACATGTACACGTTGTCTGCACATTCCTACCGGCCCGATGGCCTTGATGTCCAGCCACCCTTAGAATGGTGCCTCCTGGAGGCACGGAGCAGACAGTGAGGCCAACTATTAACAGCTTGGGTTCTAAGAAGCCCCCGTGGCTTTGGGATTTCTTGGAGGAATTCTCACGTCTGTCTGCCACACAGGCATGCAGACTGTTTCCGTCACACAAAGGGCCATCTGATCGCTCTGGAGCCTTAGCATCTGCCCCTCTCATCCTGCTGCAGGAGATTTCCAGAGACAAAGATACTACAGCTCCTCCTGAGTTGGCATTCACTCCTTAGAAGCCCATAGAGACCTGTTATGAATAGAATTAGGTACCCCTCCCACCAAAAATATGTGTTGAAGTCCTAACTCCTGTACCTCCTAACAGGCCTTTTCAGAAAAAGGGCTTTCTTTTGTTATGTTAATGAGGTCATACCAGAGTGGGGTAAACTCTAACCCTAATCCCTTCTCAGTGGTGTTTTAGAAAATGAGCAGACAGACAAGAGATCTACACCATTGGAGGGCCTGCCTACTAGTAAAGGTATTCTGAGGATTTCAAGCAGTCACTAGAAACTGGGGGAGAGGCACACAGAGGAATCAACCTGGCCAGACCCTGATTTGAACCTCTCACCTCCAAAATTGTAAGAAAACAAATTTCTGTTCTTTCCTACTTGTGGTATAGTTGTTGCAGAAGCAATAAGTAACTAAGACAAAACCTTACAACCTGAAAGTTCTTTTTAAGGGGAAATATGTATTCTGTGTGTATAATTTTTTTGTTCACTGATCAAAAGAAGGTAGTACTCTCTCCAGCCAGTGATACAAAATAAAATCAACTCTGTACTGTAACAGGCATTATGGTTTTAGTTCCAAAGCCACTGCTGTCGATTCTGACTCATAGTGACCCAATAGGTCAGAGTAGAACTGCTCCATAGAGTTTCCAAGGAGTACTTGGTGGATTTGAACTGCTGATCTTTTGATTAGCAGACGTAGCACTTAACATAGCACTATGCCATCGAGGTTTCCATTAAGGTTTTAAGTCAGGAGAGAAAAAATGGCTTGCTGAATTTTCTGTGTGTGGATGGACTTATATTTCTTGACGATTTGGATTTGTAATGGGGTGAGAGCGAGGTCTCTCCAAACAGAATGTATTCATTTATTGAGCACGAGTTAAGTGCCAATTGCTGGCTATATAAAAATAAACAATAATGTCTGTGTCTCACGGGCAGAGGGCTACTGCAGGGACCTACACACAAAACCACCAGAGATAGCCAGGTTTCTGAGGGTGTTGTATGTACCCATCACATCGCGGGGCATCCAAGGCTCACAGAGCACCCTGAGAGCCTGTGATAGGGAAAAAAGGCCTAGAAGCCCAGCACGGAGCTGGGCGGGAAGCTGGAGGATTCAGCAGAGGGAAGGACAGGCTCTAATATCAGACTTGATCAGAGCTACCTGAGGCCACCGCTTTTTAAGCGTGCTTAACCTCTGCGGGCCCTGAGTGTTCTGCGACAGGCATCCCCAGGGCCTGCTGGATGATCATTACCTTTGTTAGGCTTCTTTCTGTCAGGTGCTCTGAAATCCACATGGACTATTCTTACAAAATTTCAGGTTCTCCCAAAAGAGAAACTCGGGGGCTGGTGATGAGCACAGCGGGAAGCGAGACGGCTGCCTAGTGCCAAAGGGCTCATCACCATAATCACTGTGTACTGCGGGCATATGCAGAGAGAACGTGGCCGGAGTGCTTGTCAGGAGCAGCCCAGGGGACACGTAAGCCAGTGCCCCCTCCTCATGGCCTCCACTGCCACCAAACGGTAATGTTAAAATACGTGATGGGTGCCCAGATTCTCTCCCTGACCCTCCAATGCCGCCCCAGCCCCCAGCCCCCTTTGCTGCTGTTTCACTGAATTCGGCCTGGGTCTCCCACGGGCAGGCTCTTGCCTTCATATTTCATGCAGAATGTACAGCCTCCCAGGAGCCTGCGGCATGGCCTGCATTCTGATACATCTGGCCGGCTTCTGACACCAGCAACTCCAGAGCGTGCCTAATGAGGAGGCCGACAGCAAGGCCTGCGTGAGCCCGGAGTGGGTGACGGGAAGGCAGTGAGGCTGTGCCCGGGAGAGAAGTGATGGTGCCTCTTTAAGACGCAGTCCTGTCACTAGAAGCCACCGATGTGGGCCAATTTAAACAACACTGGGATGAGATCAGAGCCTCAAAGAAGGAACATTTCAGATCAAGTAATGTACCTGGGAAAAAGCATAAAACTAAAAGAGGAAGGAAGAGCTGGGAAGACCAAGAGAAAGGTGAAGCTCGAGTCTCTACTACTTTAGCAGGCAGAACTGCTCCACTTTGAGTGTCTCTTCCAGGACAGAGCTTCTTCAAGTTTCCTTAGAGACCACTTCATTACCTAAAAGAGCCTGCTGAACAGAAGTTTTTTTCTTTCTTTAAAGCCTCATCTACCTTAATTTCATGATTTACTCTTCAATTTGACTGGTTCCAATCAGGAAAAATACAGTCTTACTTCTGCTGGTATTTAGGGCATTAGACTTGAGTGTAAGAAACCAGGAGCCATTGAATTGACTTCAACTCATGGTGGCCTTACGTGTGTGGGACTAGCTGTTGTTCCATAGAGGTTTCAATTCCTGATTTTTTGGAAGTAAACTGTCAAGGCTTTCAACTAGGGCACCTCTGGGTAGACTCAAAGCTCCACCCTTTTGGTTAGCAGCAAAAAGAAACGCAACCCTCTTGCCATCAAGTCAATTCTGTCTCATAGCAACCCTATAGGACACAGTAGAACTGTCCTATAGCATTTCCAAGGAGCACCTGATGGATTCAGCTGGCCAACCTTCTGGTTAGCCACCATAGCTCTTAACCACTATGCTACCAGGGCTTCCTGGTTAGCAGCGGAGTGTGTTAATTGTTTGCTCCACCCAGGGATTCATGAGGTAGAGTAAATACCTACAATCACCACCCTAAAGCTACAAAGATGCCGTGATAACATGCTACATGCCTTGATAACATGTACACTACCCGCTACTTGACACTTTTCCCAAGCCTGGTGCCATTTGGTCATCCCAACAACCTGATGAGACAGGTAAGGCAAGTTCCCTTTTATAGATGACAAAACCAAGACTGAGAGAGGTTTACTCAAGATCCCACATCAGATCTAGCTCTCTAACGTGGATTAACTTTCAATATTTCAGACGAGATGGCTGTACGTGTACAAATGTCTACCACTCCATGTGAATGTATGTATGATGGATAGCAAACCATGATTCCCACTCATTTAACTGAAATATCAGATCAGTATATGAAATCTTTACATACAAAAAGTCATTATTTGCGGCATGGACTTAACAATAAAATTTCCTATAAAATTTTTACTTCTGTCATCCTTATTTCTCTTTCTCTCTTCCTCTCTCTGAGTGTGAGTGTGTATGTGTGTGTGGTCAGTCTTCTATTCTGGCTCTAGAGACAATACTTCCTTAATAAAAATAATCGACCAGTTACTACTGAGTCAGTTCTGACTCACGGTGACACTTCGTGTGTCACAGCAGAACTGTGTTTCGTAACATTCTCAGGGGCTGTGTTTTCAGAAGTAGATCATCAGGTTCTGTGTCGCAGGTCCCCCAGGGTGGACTCAGACGACCAGCTTCTTAGTCAGTGGCTGAGCATGTTAGCCATTTCCCCCACTCACGAACTCCATCATGAACATAGATGCCCCTTAGAGTGTGCCTTCTGCACGCCTCACACTTTTGGTGTATGATCTCACGTTGTTCTCCTGATGTACAAAGCAAGTGAAATTGCCCACTCTGCAGAAGACCACACTGTTGCTCAGAGAAGCTAAAGTCTAAACTCCAGAGGTATCTGGAATGACAGAACAGACACTTGCCTGACTTATACCCTGCAGGTACTTAGACTACAGGAGTTACAGTGCACTCACAATCCCTGCAGATAACAGTCAAACTAAACCACCCTGTTCTGCACACACATCAAGACAATGCATATTTAAAAGAACTCAGCATCACTGTTCTCCATACACCTCCTGCCCCAAAGAGCCGGATTCTCTTTCAACACGCTCCTCTGTTTGTCAGTGCCTTGAAAGGGTGACATCAGCCAACGGTGCTCTGGGAAGTCACTCCCCGAATTTCCCCGCACTCTCCTTCTGCCCTCCCGCTCCAGCTGGGTCCCATCTCAGCTGCCTAGGTGGAGCGCGTGCTCACAAGGCTCACAGACACCTCCTCCTACTCGGTCTCACCCACATGGATTGCTCTTCAGTCTGGTCATCCACATCTAGTAGCTACTGGATTTGTTCTGTGGAATATCAGTGAAACAACCTTGACTAGAAAGGGAGCCTTCTGGAGCTTTGCTGGAAACCTCCTGACCAGGTTTGAACCACTGCCCTGTCGCTGTGGGTCTTTGAGTCATTTTTACCCTTCACATTCCCATTACAGCAGATCCTTTCTGGTCGCCACACCAAATCCTTCCCGACAATGAAGACACAGTATGTGGTAGGAAACCACCTCATTTGTTTAGCCTGAAACTGACACACTGACTTTGTGTGGCAAGCTCAGTGTTTCATGAACACACCACGTTAACTTTTCATCCTTTTTTTGCCTTGCAGATATGCTCTGATCTTTTCTCTCTTAATATTTGTTCTGTTTTATTGCAAAACAGTGCAATTCCCAGTTCTATGTTTTCCCTGGATTATTTCCAGGGAAATTATGCTTTTTCTATTTTGGAAATCGGTCCCACATGTCTCCTCTTAATACTTCTGATAAGTCCCCTGATCATGATTCATGTTTTTCAGTCATTTAATAAGTGCACTTCTTATGCAATTGTTTTGATCAGTTTCTCATTCTAGGCTGGAGGAGGGTAGTTCCTTCAAGTCTACCTGTCTGTAGTCTTTCCAGGGCCAAAAAGAAAACAGGAGTTAAAATAGGGTAAAACCAGTAGCAGGCTTGAAAGAAGAAATAGCTCTGTTTTCTAATATTCTTTTTGTGAGAATATGTGTTGGGGAAACACTGGGAGATTCAAAGTGAAAATATTGGGAACCAGGGAAGACAGAAGCACGGCAGAAGTAGGATTATGGGGGCATATAAGTTGCCTTGATATAGGAAAATGAATTAGCTGTACCAACCTAAGAAACATCCAGCTCCTGAACGGAGGCAGTAATCCTTCCAGAAAAAGTTCTGGGATATCTGAAAAGCCGTGGTACCCTTGGTATATTTGACACATAACCAAAAACTCCACTGCCACTAAGCTGATTCTAACTCATAGCAACCCTATAGGACAGAGTAGGAATTCTCCATGGGGTTTCCAAGCCTGTAGATATTTATGGAAGCAGGCTGTCACGTTTCTTCTGTTGAGCTGCTGTGGGTTTCAAACTACCGAACTTTCAGCACTTTAACCACTGGTGCTTTAACCACTGTGCCACGAGGGCTCCTTATTTGGCTCATAAAAGGGTCATTGTTTAACATTCCCTCCTCTATATAACAAAGATAATTCTTAGAATAAGTATATACTATTAAATAACAGATCCCTAAGTGGCACAGATGGTTTTGCACTCAACTACTAACCTAAAGGTTGGTGGTCTGAGCCCACTCAGTGGCATCACAGAAGAAAGACCTGGCAATTTGCTTCCATGAAGATTACAGTCAAGAAAAGCCTATAGAAGCATTCTACTCTGTAATGCATGAGGTTGCCGTTAGACTCAACTCAAAGGCAATAGTTTTCCTTTTTTTTAATTCCATAGCAACTACATCTATTTGCTTTTAATTTTAAAACTAGTAATCAGAAAATTGAAGAGGAAATCTCAACTTTAGAGACATTATTCAATGTCAGTGCGCCATATTGTATGTGAACTGAAACATATTTACTAAGCAAAAATATTCCATCTCCCTATTTTAAATTTTAAACACAAGTAAAAACCCTAAGAGGTCACATAAGATGAACAGAACTGATATAGCTCAAGAATTGTTCCTTCCTCTTTATACTTGCTGCACTATCTTTTCTTTCTTTTTTTCTGGTGGTCATCCAGTGTCTGAAAGCAAAGTTTTGAAGTGATAAACTGTGCCCAAAGTGAGTTCCAGCCAACCTGAACTGCAGGACTTTGCTCTCCAAGGGAACATGAATAGTTGTGTCTGTGTGTGCCAGACTGATGACTTAGGGTTTCTGAATTAGCTTACATGTAGAAGACCCAAAATCCTAAGACCTATTGTGGTTGAGGCGATGCCAAGTTATAGCAATCCTGAAGGACAGACTAGAGCTGCCAAGGAAACCCTGTGGATTCTAACTGGCAACCTTTTGGTTATCAGCTGAAAGCTTAACTACTACACCACGAGGGCTCCAATGTAGAAGACAATGTTTATTGAATGACAACATTTATAACATATATTTATAGGTAGTCCTCAACTCATGGAGACCTCATGCACTACTGAACAAAATATAGCCCAGTCCTGTGACATCCCCATGAAAATCACTGGCTGATTTTAAGAAGTACATCACCAGGCCTTTCTTCCTGCCTTAATCTGGAAGTTTCATTAAAACTTGTTCAGCATGGGACTCATATTCAAGCTCCCATCTACCAATAGACTGGTGGTGGCTGCATGTGACATGCACTGACCAGAAATCAAACCTGAGTCTCCAGCATGGCAGGAGAGAATTCTACATGGAGCCACCACAGCTTGCAAAATACACACCTAGAATTGCATGTAATTGCATATACACAATTCATTTGGAAACCCTGGTGATGCAATGGTTAAGTGCCATGTCTGCCAAACAAAAAGTCAGCAGTTCAAATCCACCATGTGTTCCTTGGAAACTCTATGGAGCAGTTCTACTCTGACCTATAGGGTTGCTATGAGTCAGAATTGACTGAACGGCACTGTGTTTGGTTTTGGTTTTTCTTAACTCACAATTCACTATACAAGGGCTGCCAATAAAGTTCATGAATTCATCCTAGAAAAAGTGCTACATACTTCATTGCAGAATATGACTACAATGGCCTTGGAAGTACTCCCCTTGGGAAGCTATGCCCAACACCAGCACCTACTCCAAGCTTCAAAACAAGTTTGGAATTCCTTTTCCAGAATGGCCATCAGAGCAGTCTTTATATTATGCTTGATGTCCTGAATGGCGTCTAAATGTCTTCCTTTCAATATTTTCTGTATCTTTATCTTTGGGTAAAGAAAAAAGTCACTGGGGGCCAGATCAGGTGAGTAGGGAGGGTGTTCCAATACAGGTATTTGTTTACTGGCTAAAAACTCCCTCACAGACAACTATGCAATTAAGTTCACGAACTTGTTGCTGTGCAACCGTGTGCAGTGGTCATTCCAGAAAGAGTTCCAAAATTGCTTCGGAGGGCAGACTAGGCACGGGCATTGGTGCAGAGCTTCCCAAGGGGAGTAGTTGGAGGGTGGCCGTAGTGATATTCGGTAATGTTGTATGTGGCACTTAAAACAATAACGTTCACGGACTTAACTGTACAGCCTCATATATTTAACTAAACCTCAGCAGTAATTGCATCACTTGTTTGACTAAGATCAACAAAAGCATTTTTGTTTTCGGAAGGAGACTTTTCTCTGACATCCTTTTCACCAGTGCCTGGAGATGAGAAGACGCTAACAGACTGGCACCTGTGCCTAAGGTGTTGTGTTCTCCCTGCACTACCCTTGGTCACCACTGCCGGGAAGCCCTGACAAGCATGCTCGCATTTGCCGGGAGAACTGTTACTAGCAGGAAAACATTAAGGCCTTAACTGAGCATCTGGATGTTGTTTGTGTTGTTAAGCTATGCCTGGTTACTTCACCCTTCATATGTGTGCTGTGCCTCTTTAGCCCGTACGGATGTCTTCAGAGCCCTGTCATCCTGACTTCTCGGCCCAAACCTTGTTTTGTGCTTCTTTGTGTCACCCGTTCTCTGCCTCTGCCTCTGCCCTGGGAGACAGCACAGTGTTTGACGCACTGTAAGGCCTTTGTAGATACCTACCGAGGACTCCTTGGATAGAGCAAATAGTTAAGTGCTCAACTCTCAGCCCAAAGGCTGGTGATTTGAACCCATCTGGAGATGCCTCAGAAGACAGGCCTAGCAATGTGCTTCCCAAAAGTCACATACTTGAAACGACTCTGGAGCAGCTCTGCTCCGCACTCATGGAATCATCCTAAATTGGGAGTGACTTGACGACAGCTAACAACAACAACTGCCTGCTGATAGAGAGGTCGCTCTCTCCAGCAGTCTCCAAGCAGCTCACCCTCTCTGGATCTAGGAACGGCCTCCTCCTCCTCTTTCGTCACCTGCACTGCTGGGCTTGTTTGTCTCTGACTCAATTATATAAGCTTCTCGACTCCCTCCCGGTGGCAGCCCTAGCAGCCTGCTTTCACTCCTTCTGCTTCCACTGCCTCCAAAGACCAGAGAAGAAAACAAGGCCCCCAAAGAGAGAGATGCATTAGATCCACCTCTGATCATTTGGAAATTTGTCCTTAGGACCACAATTCTGGTGACGTTTCCGCATTAGAGTTACAAAATCCAAGTGACTTATCCACAGACAGGTCCCAGAATTCAGGTCTGAGTGCCCAGGGGAGCTGAGAGACGAAGGAAACGTTATTGGTTCTCGTCTGCCTTCTGCCAGGAGAGATGCAGCTCTGGGAGTTCCAGCGGCTCCTCCTGCCCACCTCCAAACCCTGCAGTTTAGTTCATTAAAAGAAGGTCCATGGAGGGGCTTAAACGCAAAACTCCCTATAATGGCGAATACTCAGAATTGCTTTCCACCTGATACTGCTCCATTTAATTGGCCTAAAGCAGGCTCCCTGGGCTCCAGGCTCCCTGGAAATCATGCCCAAATTTGCCTGGCTCCTGCGTGGGGCTGAGTAAATATGAAGCAGGTGCGTCCAGGGACAGTGAGCTGGGCTCCCATGAACCGTAATGGTTGCTGCATGACTGATTCCCCAGCTCCTCCAGCCTCCCACGAAATCCCAGGACCCTCCCTGCTTATGCAAAGAGCAGGCTCCCTGGTGTCGGCTTATGAAGAAGTGGTAGAGCAATTTCATTTAATATTGCCAGGGCTTCCATTAACCCGAGTATATTGCTCTCCATCCTCAATTTAAGACTCCCTCTTTCTCTTGATTATCGCTGTATTTCAGAGAGCCTGGATGTCCTCCCCAAACCTCGAAGCCAGCCTGGAATAAGTTGACGATCAAAAGCTACAGTTCTCGGAGTTTTTCTTGACTTCAGAGCGATGCAATCATCCCATTCCCTGCCCCAGAGGTCTCGGTAACCACCAGCTTCTCTGAGGTGCTCTGAGACCGGCTGCCTCCAGCTGGGCCTGGCCACACTGTTCACTCTTCTACTTCTTTCCTTCCTTCACTCTTCCCCACCTGCCTTTATTTGGTCTTTCACCGTTCTTTTGTTGTTGTTGTTGAGATTTGCACATATGGCATTTTGTAGCTTTGGGGTAGTAGATTCTGTTATAGATTATTTTCAATTGGCTTGGTTGAGATTTAGATGTTTGTGACTGTATGATTAATTAATTTAATCATAATTCAGTAAATATGTATTAAGTGCCCTAATACAGTCATATAAGATCTTGATTCTCTGCAGCCCTATCAGTGCCTCTTCATTCCTTCTGCTTCCGCTGCTGACGGATGGTGGGGATAACTCAGCTGTCCTCTCCTAGCTGGCAGTAAACTGGGGTCAGGTCCTCAAGAGCGTGCTCCCAGGCTTCCCAGAGGGCAGTGCTGGGAGGGCGACAGGATCTCAAAAAGGAAAATAGTGACGCATCCCACTCCACCCACCTGACCGTCAGAAATCTTGACTCAGTGACCACTCAGAGGGGATGACCACTCTTGGGGATGGCCATTGTCCCCCATCTGTGCTTGCTGCGATTCTGGCAGGGACTGAATCAAAGCCGACTTTTCAAAGCCTATGATAATAAGCTGATTGAAGGGTTGCAGCTTGATCTCTCTGGGATCCTAATGAGTTCAGGGAGTGGCCCAAAGCTACCTAGCTTGAAGGGAAGGGACAGTAAAGCTGAGACTGGGAAGAATCAGAGGCTCAGAGGCAAGGACAGTTCTCAGCAAGGCCAACCAGCTGCCCAGGAAAAGCCTGAGTGGACGTAGAGGGGAAGAAGAATTATATGCCTCATGATGGTGGGTTTCCAGCTTTTGTGTGCAGCCATGGGGGACAAAGGTGGTCAGACCTGGGTCTCAATCATCTCTCCACAAGTCTCTGTTGTTAGTTGACTCATGGAGACCTTCTGTGTGCAGAGTAAAATTGCTCCATAGGGTTTTTCAAAGCTGTGACCTACTGGAAGCAGATCACGAGGCCTGTCTTCTGGGGTGCCTCTGCATGGGTTTGAATACTAGCCTTTCAGCTGGTAGGTAACAATTTGCACCACCTAGGGATTCCTACTCTGTCTACAAGGTCACTATGAGTCAGAAACAACTCGATAGCAGTGGGAGGGACTCTCTCTAGCTGTGTGGTTTGGGATAATTTCCTAAACCTTTTTGAGTCTTAGTGTCCTGACTAAATGGGCCCATAACACCTTACTCATTGACGTATTGTAACGATTAAAAGAAAAAAATATATATATACACGTGTGTGTGTGTGTGTGTGTGTGTGTGTGTGTGTGTGTGCATACACATAGTGTTGGGAACAGGGCAAGGGTGAGAGCCTGGCATGAAGTCAGTCACCATAAACATCATTTCCTGGGATTGTACTTGAGTAGGGAGATATGTTTATTTCCTTTGAGATGTTCATCAGTGAATTTAAGGATTAAATCTGATGGTGTCTGTAATTTGTTTTAAAATAGTCCTACCCACCCCCAAATTACGAAGTATACATTGTACCTTTCTGCCTTCCCTGGAGAACGTCTAGCTAGTACAACACTTACTTTTATTCAGGTAATATCTTTCATTGTCAAACTTTTTGAAACCATCTACTTGCCACCATGGAAACCCTGACAATGTTGCAGTTAAGCGCTAGGCTGCTAACAAAAACTGTGGCAGTTGGAACCCACCAGGAAACTTTATGGGCAATTCTACTCCGTCCTATAGGGTCACCATGAGTGGAACTGACTTGACTGCAATGGATGTGGTTGTTTATTGTACTTGCCAGCAACTCCAGATTTATATGTCAACCAGACTTCCTCTCGGAACTCCAGTCTCAATTGTTCAACTGCCGATTTAACATCTTAATGTTCTCCACCCCATCTTTATTCCCAGGTCCCTGACCTCCCTACCCGTCATCCCCCACCCTGCCACCATCCCGGTCTTGATACATAGCACTGTCCTTCACCGAGTGCTGAGGTCAGCATTCTGCTCAGCTTTGAACGTGGACGTTCTCCTGTTCTAGGACTCTGGGTTTCCTTTGGGACCCTGCGCTAACGAGAAGGGAAAGCTGCAATCACAGGCACGCTCTGAGGTTGAAATTACGTAAGGATTATTAATGAAGCAACGATGTCAAAATTGTGTGAAATCAAACTCAGATTTTAAGTACTTAAAATAAACAGATATAGAGTAACAGATGTCCCGTTTTGTTCTCAGATGATTTCATCCCTTGTTAAAAATAAATGTCTGGCTTGAAAGGGAAAAAAATAATAATAAAAGGGAACTTTGCTTCGATGTTAAAAATTAATTGAATCCAGAGGTTAGTAAAGCAACTAAGTGGTATGGGTTTTATTTATTTATTTTTAAGGGAAAGACTTATTTGTTGATTTTTATTTCTAGGAGTAATAAATTTATTGCATAGCCCCGATTTTGATGGATCAGACTCACCTCCTTTGAAACCCAAAGGGAAAATTTCTTCATGGTTATTATGCAGATAAGAATGGGGCCCCATGTAGCCAACAAGGAGAATTTCACTCCCTGTAAAGCCCCCAAGGATACAACAGTGCCGGCTTCTCCAATCACAAGTCCTGACTGGCATCTGCCGCAACCATCAGAATCCCACGGAGGGGCCACTGCCTTGGAATTTCTGTGTGGAATTCCCAGAGAAGACTCCTACTGAAATTAGTAATGGGAAAGGCAAATTAGGTCATCTTGTCCGTCCCCCTGCCAGCTTCCTACACTGTGGTTAATTTTCTCCTCCTTTGATCAGATACATTTTAAATGTTTCAAGAGATGGAAATTGCAAGAGGGGTCTCCCTCCAGAGTTCCACGGTCTACTGAAGTTGCTGGACTCGATTTTCTGCCTGTGAAGCTCGATGGGAACTCTTCCAAGAATGGAAGGTTGTTTGGGGGACAGGGGGATTGCCTTTACCTCCCCCAGTTTCTTCCAGTTGTCTGTTCACGTCCTGATTCTTAGGGATTAGGAAACCAATGTAACTATAAATCCGGAGGCATCATCTGTCCAAAATCAAAAATGGCCCCGGGAACGTCCAAAAGAAACAATTTATTTGTAGAATCTGAAAACACACACAAGGGGATTGATATTGATGCCCCTGAATAAAAGATGGAGCACATAGCCCGGATGCCAGCTCTCTGTGCACGAGTAACATGTAACACCATTTATTGGTGAAGGATAAATAATCCAGATAGGAAACCATATATTCTTGGGAAGAAAATACATATGTTGCTAAGCTACCCAGATGGCACAATGGTTAAGCACTCTGCTGCTAACTGAGGGTCAGTGGTTTAAACTCACCAGGTGTTTTGTGGGAAAAAGATGTGGCTGTCCTAAAGGTTACAGCCTTGGAAAGTATAAGGGGCAGTTCTACTTTGCCCTATACCGTAGCTATGAATCAGAATTGACTCAACAACACCCCACAAGATGCTGCTAGATACTTAGAAAAGTGAAAATATTTTTGTGCCCTAAAATAGCCAACATTAAATCAGCTATTTAAAAAAAAAAACAAACTGCATTAGGTTGATAACTGACAGCTTTCTACCTGTGCCAGAGGACAGTAGGTAGGCATTTTATATAACGTGCAGTGTTTCAGTCATCTGACACTGTCCTAACAGAAATACCATGAGTGGATAACTTTAGCAAAGAAAAGTTTATTCTTACACAGTCCATTAGGCTAGAAGTCCAAATTCAGGGGGCCAGCTTCAAGGGTACAGACTCTGTGAACTCTGGAGGAAGGTCCTTGTGTTGCATTTCTCTTTCTTTGTAACAGCATCTTGGTTCAGGAACCTCAGGTCTGAAGAATGTGTCCTGCTCTTGGCCAGCTGTCCTAATGCATTGAGGTCTCCAACTCTCTGTTTGCTTCCCTTTCATTTCTTGCAGAGTAAAAGGTGGTGTAAGCCACACTCCAGGGAAACTCCCTTTACATTAGGGCAGGGAGGTGACCTTAGGAAGGGTGTTACAGTCCCACCCTAAACCTCTCTAACATAATCCAATCTATTAACCACAGGCAGAGATTGGGATTTACAGCATAGGAACATCACATAGTGGAAGGCAATCACAATACTGAGAATTATGGCCCAGCCAAATTGCTACACATATTGTTGTGGGGGAACACAATTCAATCGATGACAGCCAGGATGGATGGCAAAGGTGAGAAGCATGGCCTCTTCCACCTTGCCTCAAATCCTGTCCCCTAACTCTAGAAGGTAATGAATGATACAATGAGGAGCACACTGGGCTGGGGTCAGAGATCTCAGGGCTTGAGCTGGCTTTGCAGTATCATTCCTTCACTTCTCTGCACATCGCTCTGCACTAAAAGAGCGGCAATTCAGACCTACTTGACAGCACTGCAGAAGAAAAGACCAGGGCATCTGCTTTCCTAAAGATAATGGCTGGTGCTATTTTTGGAGCAGTGCTATTTTATATCCTGTTGAGTGGTCTTGAGTTGGAGGCCAACTCAAAGGCAGCTCACAACCAAGTCCTTTCAGCCCTGCCATCTCCCAGTTTTGTAGCCCACGCTGCTAAGGCCAGTTCTCCATTTGCTTTTCTTTCCTACTTACTAAGAGAACCTCGATTTTGTCTGAGTATCGCTATGCCCAACTGGTGTGGCAGTGATTGAGCGTATGGCTGCTAACCAAAAGGTTGGCAGTTCAAATCCACCAGCTGCTCCTTGGAAACCTGTGGGGCAGGTTCTACTCTGTTCTATAGAGTCACTATGAATCAGCATCAACTTGAGAGCAGTGTGTTTGCTTTTTGTTTGTTTTATGCACAGCTGTTACAATTAATCATGATCCCAGGCTCCCCTGAACTGGGAGCTCACCACGTGACCCAATTCTGGCCAGTGAGATGCAGGCAGAAGTCCCTAGGGAAGATGGTCCCTTTGTCTCCATGCCTGGTCACCCTACCTTCTTTCTCTTTGCTTCTGTGTGGCTGTGATGCCTGGGGAACTGTGGGCATCATGCGTCTGCAGAGCTGAAGTGCACAGGACGGAGGAGGCTTGGTCTGCAGTGATATTAACAGAGCTGTCCCACAAGTTCCCGGCAGACAAACTCCTTTTCTTCTTCTCCTGGAACAAATAATCACATTTACTTATTTAAACCACTGGAGTACCATTTGCTGTCACAACCAAACACATTCTCAACTGATACAAATTCTACACCATGTCATGTGAAATTTATTCACTCCTTTGAACAAAGTGTGGAAGGTCAGTGTTAAAATACAAATGCACTTTGAGAGGGCAACACAGTAAGTTATAATAAGCACTGACACCTTAGTTCAGGTTAATCTATCAAAATAGCTATCTGGCCCAATAGCGGGGATCTAAGGTGGTAGGATAAAGGAGGGATGGGTTTTCACAGGAGGGAGAGGACTCTGTCAGCAAAATTCTGATGCAAAAGGAGCTTCCCAGCTGAGTCACAACACTGATTTTGTCCCGGTACCTAAGGTTTGAGGATTCTGGGAGGTGGCCTTGCTTGAGGAGAGACAGAGAAAGGGTGTGGCAAACCAAATCAAAAACCCACTTTGTGTGTGTGTTTAAAACTACACATTAAAACCATTAAAACTACATAACTAAAAATAAAAAGTCAATTCTGACTCATAGTGACCCTACAGGACAAAGCAGAATGGCCTCACAGAGTTTCCAAGGAGCTCCTGGTGAATTTGAACGGCCGACCTTCTGGTTAACAGTTGTAGCGCTTAACCACTACGCCAACAGGGTTTTCAAAAGATGTAGAGAAAGTCAAATATTTCCTTGGACTTGTGTCTTATGGAGGAAGCGTCTACTCTCAGAGCACCTTTAATGCACTGGGGATCCACAGAGCTGCTTTCAGATATGTAGGAAGAAGATAGAAGAATTTCATTAAAAATCCTCTGGGGGTTTTAGAATTGAACTTGAAGATCCCTGTTTTAGTCATCCAGTGCTACTTTAACAGAAATACCACGAGTGGATGGCTTTAAAAAGAGAAACTTTATTTGGGCACTGTTTTAGTCTGCTAGTGCTGCTCTAATAGAAATACCACAGAATGCATGGCTTTAACAAAGGAAAGTTTATTCTTACACAGTCCGGTAGGTTACAAGTCCAAGTTCAGGATGTCTGCTCCAGGGGAAGGCTTTCCCCCTTGTCGGCTCTGGACAAAAGTCTGGTTTTGCATCAGTCTTTGTCCAAGGAGCATCTTGGCGCAGGAACCTCTGGTCTGAAGGACGTGCTCTTCTTCTGGTGCTGTTTGCTTGACGGTGTGAGGCTCCCATTTCTTTGCATGCCTCTTTTTCCTTTAAATCTCTTGTAAGACTAAAGGACTAAGGGTGGTACAAGCCACACTCCAGGGAAACTCCCTTCACAGTGGAGCAGGGAGGTAATCCTATGAAGGGATTTATAGTCCCACCCTAATCCTTTAACATACAGCACTGGAAAATCACAAGACAGAGGACAATCACAGAATTTTGGGAATCATGGCTACACGTATTTTTGGGGGGACACAATTCAGTCTATGACAGGCACAGTCCAGCAAGCTACAAATCCAAATTTAATATGCGGAAGTATCGCAGTCCAGTAGGCTAAGACACCAAACTCAACATGAGGGCATCCTGGTGCAGGAACCTCAGGTCAAGGACAGCCTACTCTCAGTGCTTTCCGGTTGGTATGAGGTTTGGAAATCTCAGTCGGCCTCGCTTTCCCTTAGGTATCCCTAAAGTCACCCTCCTCCAAGCCACAACACAACTTCTCACCTTAAACCCTGCCCCACCAACTCAGCTTCGGCCCATCCACCCTCATTAACATCACAGAGGCAGGAATTCCAATAGGGAGGAACCTCACACAAGACCAGCAATCCCAGGCCAGACAACTTGCTACAGATGTGGGGAGAATCCCATTCACTCCGTGACAATCCCTCTGAACTCAGGTCACCTGCTTGGGAACGTGCTTCCTCCCCCATGGCCACTTCTCTGTGTCTCTCCTGTCTTTCAGAACTTCCTCCAAGTCCACATGCCTTTCCCAAATTGTTTTATTCCTCAGAATTCTCCCAGCATGCCTTCTTCACTCTTCCCTCAGGGTTCAGATATAGATGCTTCTCATCCCTTGATGGTTTTAATGTCACCTAGAGCCTGACCTGCCTCCAAACTGTGTTACTATATCCCGTAGCACTCAATGCTTTACAGCCCACTCCCCAAAGCTAACAGTGCTTGATTGCCCACTGTGTGCCAGGCACCCTTATAAGCTATTTACATGGAGCAGCTCTTTCACTCTTCAGCCCCCTGCGTCACTCCTGCTTTCAGCCACGGTTTTGGACCCTCAGCATCCCCCTGGTTGCACAAAGCCCATCTCACTTTTCTCTCTTTTTCCCACCCCATACTTGAAGTAATCTCTTTGCTCCTGATAATGGGGCCCTACTATTAGCTACTTTTGCTGCTAAAAGACGGGTCAGTCTCTTCAAAGTTGTTAATGAAGGAAATGACTTCATTATGAGGCAGTGAAACAAAGATTCTGGAGAAAGAACATTCTCACAGGCAGGACCCAGTGAAACAAGACCCACAAAGAACACAGAGGAGGAATAGCCTCTCACCAAGCACCCACACTACTTCCATAAAATAATCCAGATCAGACGAAACAGGGGAGCTCTTGAGGGGTACAGTTAAATGCACAATTAGCCATCTGACAGACATGGTTTGTGTCTCTGCTGTGCCGTCAGCTAGCTGTGGGACCTTGGGCAAATTACTTAGCATCCCTTACTCTAGATTTCCTCAACTGTAAAACAGGAAGGATGGTTTTAATAGTGCACATCTCACAAGTGAGGTAATCCATGTAATGGATTAGTCAGTGACTAGTTGAAAAACAGAAACCATTCTAAGTATTTCCACAGGGGGGGATTTAATACAAGGTATTGGTTACAAATGTTTGGGAAGTAGAGGGAGCAAACCAGGAAAGTGATGTCACATAGATATTAGTGTCTGCAGGGAGGCTCTATCATCACAGACATAAGGAGCAGAAGGGCACGTGGGGTTACTCACAGTTCACAGGAGCTGCACCACCAGGCTGACGTAGGGCTACCCCTGCCCCTACTGCTGGAATCGCCACTGCTGCACCACAGGGAAGCTGGGAGCTTACGCCTTTGCTGATGACGCAGGAACCCAGAAGCCCAGCAAACTCACGTATGCCACCGTTTACAACCATTCAGTCACCTTCTGTAGTTTGCGACTTCTGTTGCTTGTTACTAGGTATCTGTCCCACACCAAACAATTAAATATTGAAACAGTGGCTTCTCCCTTTCTCCAGTCTTCCAGTATTCTGTGAGGGCTTTCTGTTGGCAGAACGTGACCAAAACCCTGCTGGTAGGCCCAGAAAATAGAGTTTCCAGGCTTCTAAACCTCGCCTTGGAAATCTTGGTGTATAGTGCGTTAAGTGCTATGTCTGCTAACCAAAAGGTCGATAGTTCAAATCCACCAGGCACTCCTTGGAAACACTGTGGGGCAGTTTTATTCGGCCCTACAGGGTCACTGTGAGTCAGAATCAACTTGATGGCATTGGATTTTTTTGGTTTCCAACCTTGCATACAGAGAAGAGTGTAAAAGAGTGAATACGGAGCTAAGAACAAACCAACAAATAACTGACACAAGCAATTGGTGCCACTACCAGGAAATAGCAAGCACCTACATTACGTTAACTGTCCCCATCATTATTACTTCTGCAGTTGACAAGCAGTGAGACCTTAAGTTATTGTGCTTCACTAGGCTTCCATTCACATATCTCTGAAATGAAGAGGTGTCTTAGTCAGCGGGTGCTGCTGCAACAGAAATACCATGAGTGGATGGCTTTAACAAGGAGAAATTTTCTCAGTCTAGTAGGCTGGAAGTCCAGATTCGGTGCATCAGCTCCAGGGGCAGGCTTCCTCTGTCGGCTCTGAGGGACTGTCCTTCCTCCCTGGAGTAGGAGCTTCTCTGTGCAGTCCTTCAGACTCCAAAGGACTCCTGTACTCCCAGTATGAGGTGGTACCACTTTCCTCATTCTGCGAGGTCCCCCTCTCTCACTGTTCACTTCTCCCTTTTATATCTCAAAAGACATTGACTTAGAACAAAATCTAATCTTGTACATCTCATCAATGTCACGGTTGATAATCCATCTTATCAAGATCACAGTGATAGGATTTACAACACATAGGAAAATCATATCAGATGACAAAACCATACAACACACCGGCATGGCCTAACCAAATTGACACACATTTGTGGGGGCGGTGACCCAGTTTAATCCATGACAAGAGATTAGACTGGATGAATGTTGGGATTCCTCCCAATAAAGAATGTTCTCCTTTCTTTCACCTATTCAGTCAACAAACATTTGCTGAGCACTCTGTGTAACCCAAGCACTGAGTGGGCAACTATGGATATAAGATCAGAAAGACCAGGTTTGTGCTCAAAGTCATTATCTAGTGAAGGAGACAAATGAATGAGTAATTGTATGACTCAGGGATCTTGAGCCCACCCAACTTCTTAGGAGCAAAATGAACTGATTCCCAGTTCAGTGCTCTCTGCTGTTTATCTCATTATCACTTTAATTGTTCTCATAAATACCACAGTCAGAGAACATTTCTTCTGCCTCTGGGTGTGCATATAACTGATCGTCCTTTTCTCCAACAAGCTCCACCGCCCATTGTCCATCATTCGTCTCCCTCCTTCACCTGAGCCCCAACATCAACTTGTCAGTGATGCAGCAGAGAGATGAGCTGCAGAGAGGGTCATCAGCCTGGGGCCCTGGTCAGCACCTGCAGAGCAATCTGGGTAATAAGGAATGTAAAAATATGAATGCTCTGGGTCTCCATGATTTCCCTGCCTACCCAATCCGTCACTCGGCTACCCGCGGATTTCCCACTGCTGCTCATGACCCTAATGTGGAGCAGGAGACCCTGCGTGTTCCAGCTCTCATTCCTGCTTGCTCTGAACGCATTTCAAATACTGCCGTGGAAATGTCAATTCCCCAAGCCAAGAAGACCCTGGTTTCCCAGAAGCTACTTCTACAAACTCTAGAATATAGATGAGGCTGGCCCAATCACAGGCTGCAGCTAGACCCAGCGGATTTGCAGTCCACCTGCATTGGAGGTAAATCAATTGGTGCTTCTTAATCCTGACTACAGCCAGGCAGGTTCTCTCCTCCTCATTGAAGCTTAGTAGCAACATGCCCTTCACTGTAAAGAGAATTTTTTGTCCTCTCACATGGGACTAAAGGTCAAAGTTTAAATCTATATTTAATGCCATTTTCTGAAAACTGAATTTGTGATTCCCTTTATGTTGGTATTACATATCTTAAGGGATTTCAGAGGGAGAAATCTGGGAAGCTCGGTTACTGAGAATGACCTTTACTTTAAAAGTGTAAATAGGCTGGAGCTTGGGTTTCTGGTTTTTAAACCTTCTAATTGTGCATCCAAAGACAATTCTGGAAGCATAGGCTGTGGGGAGCTGTTACATGGCAGCCACTTTGAAAAAGAGAGACCTTGATTTTTGTCTTAGACAGATGAAAGGCCAAGGGCTAGTGGCCTATGCTCTGGTGGCCTGCTTGAGACCCTTGTGTTTCACAGCTTGGTACCTTGAGCTACAGTGATCCAGCATTAGAATATGCAAATAGTGCGGCCTTTAACTGACTCGGAAAAGGGAAAGTTCAAATTTACTTAATTCTATTTTTCCTCTGAATTTTATAAAACATTATTGAAGTGGTATCAGAGTATCATTTAGAATGTCAGTTTTAGAATAGTTCAAATATTTACCTAAAGGTTTTTTAAACGGCAGCTTTCTCAGTCCAAATGTGGCACTACAAGCAGATACAAAATTGGCTTTCTTTCTACTTCATAATCTCTAACTTGCTTATTGAGAAGGTAGGGAGAGGGATTTCTCAGTTTGCCAAGTGTCTTCAGCCATGGATATGCATGTATGTACATATTTGTGTGTGTACGTATATCAATAATTACAAAATTTAATAAACATACCGTGATAGATTTATTTCTAAATAAGATTTCAAGTGGACCCCGATTGACCCTCACATAACATCACTCCCAGCTCTCAGCTTCCTAAAACTTGGCACCTGCGATTTTGAAACAAGGTACCATTTACCCTCCCTGGCACCATAGAAGGAAGGTGGCTGCGGAATTTTGTTTTTCATTACTCGATGACGTAATGAAATCTGGCCCTGGGAAGCTGGTTCTCCAGGGTCCTGTCAGACTATTCTCTCAGACCTCCTTGTGGCACCCATACCTCAGGTAAGACCCCCACATCTGACCAGCCCCTGTCAAATGGTAACTCTCTAGGCATCCATCAATGATAACTTGGGAGGAGCCACTTTCTACAGATGAGGAAACTGAGGCCCAGGGACGGCTGCATGTAGCACCTGCCCAGGACAGTCTCCAAGGGCCAGGGCCAGGTTGCAGCCCCAGGACACCTACCATCTCTCGATTCCCCTATGCTCTAAAATGGAGCTTACCAGGCTCTTGCCTTTAAGAACTGATCTCTCTTTTAAAATGGGATCATTTCTTGTAGCCTTTATTCTTCACCTTCACCCACACTTGTCTATCTATGCCTACCTCCTGGCCTCCCCCATCAGAAAGCAAAAGTACAAGCAAACTTAAGCTGGTGTTGTCAGCCACCTTCATGCCCTGGTCAGGTCTCTGTGGGAACAATGCTAAATTGGCTAGACTGACCAACACTGCACCTGCCCGAGGCACATTTGATCATGGTTTCTGACCGCTGAAGTTTGGTGGTTTTATTCATTTTACGATGGTCTCATCCTTTGCTGTCTCCGGTGGTCGTTGTGGTTATTTACGTCTTCACCCACCCTTCTTCTAGAACATTCCAGCCCTAAGTACCCCTAGGGATATTGCGGGTTTCCTATCTCTATCTCTCCCCACCTCACCCCCATTTCCCTGGTTGGTCTGCTTTTCCTCATTCTTGCAAAACGGGCACCTCGCACAGTCTCCCCAACTTTGTCCCTTTGTGCCCAGATAGCGGTCCCTGAAACCACTGTTGACCCTGGCCCCTCTCCTCCTCTCTGTATGCTTTATTTAACTGCGGCTGCCTCAGGCGGCTGATTAAACTCACCTCCTCCTCGGCGGCATTCCCTTCTCTGGGGCTTTGTGCTACCCCCGCTTTCTTCTTCCCTCTCCTGTGATCTTGTGTCTTCTGTTCTCTGAGTTCCCTTCAATCCTTTCTCTGCACTTTGTTTCTCTCTGACCTCCTCGATTCCTTCACTTTTAACTGGAGCAGACTCAAGGGAATGTCTTTAAAAAAGAAAAACCTGAACACACCATCTCCCCTCTCCTCACCCGTATCTCTCCGGGCTCCTCCTTTCTCTTTTAAGGACAGTTGCCACCACATCAAACTGAAATGAAGCGTTATTGTCGTTGCCTGAGGCTGTTTCCTCACTGATTTCCAACTCCTAATCTCCAAGCCTGAGGGGCGAGCATCAGTTTCTCATTGTCGAACCCTTTTTTCCGGAGGTTCCCTGAAGTTGTTCCTTCTCCATTTTCAGCAGAAATGTCTTAATCCAGGGCCCTTGTCTCTCGCACCTTCGCTAATGAAATTCAAGAACTTCCATTATGCAACACCTGTCGAAATCCAGGACTGTCACCTCTGAGGCTCTCCTGAAGGACTCTTACCGTTATAAAACACACTAGGAGCACTTTGTTCATTGCAGGCCTTTAGTCGATATTGATGCAGTGTGAAGTCGTTAAGAGTGTGGGCTCTAGAGTCAGGCCGACAAGAATTCAAATCCTGCCCACATGCTTGACAAGCTCTGTAACTTTAAGGAAGTGTCTTAACCTTTCTGAGCCTCACTTTCTTCTATAAAATACAAATTGTAACCACAGGCTTGTTGTGAGTGACTAATGAGTACAACAACGAACGGGAAGCTTTAGCCCTAAGTCTCAAGACGGTCAAGTCTCACCAATTGTTGACAATGACTTTTGTGAAGCAGGAGTACAGCTCTTTACAGACGATGATTTAAAAAAAATCTCTGCATACTTCTAGGTTTAACTGATAAAAGTGGTTCTCACTTTTAGGTTGATTTCTGGTGTCTTCTCCATGTTGTACACTTGGGGCATGAGCAATTCTACAAGGATGAAGGCAGCCTCCCCGCTTTGTCTAAAAAAATCTCTAAATTAATCTCTTCCTAAATAGACTTACACTCACTATTGTCCCTTGTACATGAGAGTTCCAGGTAACCTGGAGTCACCTTGGGGGACAAATTGTCACCTTAGGAAAAAATTTCTATTACTTGGTCCCCAGCCGGCTCTGTGCATTCTGTGTAGCTGAAGAGCACTACCAAGAAAGCAGTGGACGTAATTCTTCCTCAGGAGAAGTTTTATCTCCTTTTTGACTCTTTTTATTAAGTTGGCTAGTAAATTCAACAGTAAATTCAGTAATCATTTTAAAGAAGGATCGATCTGATTGAACAAACAGAAAATTCAGTATAACCAAAGGTGTTGCCTCCCACTGCCCACTCCCCACCCTTTTTTGGGTTAGCTGTGGACAAGCTTTGTGTGGAAATTAGGATAAAATGGCCTAAGCAGAGATCTTAGTTACATCAAACTACATTAAAGCTCTGTGAGGAAGTAAGCATTGCTCTACCTTCTCAGGAAATGGTAATTGTTTCCATCAGCTCTGTAAAGGGAATGTCTGAAGAAGAAATGTTAGCAGTTGTTTCCGTGAGAAGAGATGGGCACCCACTTTTGCGGAATTCACTACACTTGGAGGTCCATGCTTTGGTTGCATGATTAATTCTCCATAAGGATGTTTATTTTCTCTTCCCCAACTGCTTCATCTGTAAAATAGGAGTGAGCAGCATTCTAGAACAGTCAGAGATTGATGGGCAGGAACAGGCCTTGGTGAGCGGGCATCTCAAATGTTACGTGAGCTTCTTGGATAAGGAATTACCAATGACTAAACCCTAACAGTGGCCATCCACTCAACTCCAACTCCAGGTTGTTATCAGGTGTCTCTGAAGACCCTCAAGAGAATTACTCAGGGGGACTTGGCTGGCCTAGGAGAGAAACCTTTATCGGAAAATGAAAGCTTCAAAGGGGGGCCGCAGCTGAGTGTACAGCACTCCAACAGAGTGTGCCACTGAGCAAGTTCGAGGTTGGGTTTTTATAGACCTTCTATGCCCAGGGTCCAGCTGGGGACAGCAATTCAGTGCAGGGATCTGAAGCATTTCCTTTCTGGGGCAGGCAGACACTTGTCCCTTGGCTGTGCGCTCACACAGACTTCACCATGTTTCCTCCCATGGGGGCATCTGGGACTGGTAGCAGGACTTATTATGGGTTGTCACACATGCACAGCTTCATGCTCCCCTAGTTTGATTCCCCAGCCCTGATTGGAGCTCTCTGGTGCCCTCGATGGAAGGACACGTAACGGTCAAAGTAAGACTTTCCGCACATGTCCCTGGAGTGGACTCCATCCGGTTCCTTCTGAAAACAACTTGAAGGAAGTTTACACAATGATCTGGGGACTTATCTCAGAGTCCCAGGATGTAGGTAATCAGGTGGGTATTTTTACCTCCTATTACTTGTTGATAATTTTATCATATTACTTACAGAGGCCCTCCGGCTCCCTGTCTTACTTCCAACTGAGGCCTCAAAAAGAGGCACAGCTTTTTCCATAGTGTTTCCATGGTACATTTCCCCACAGACTATTCAGTCTGCCTCATGGGAACACGATATGTATCACAGGAGAACTGTGCTCCCTAGGGTTTTCAATGGCTGAATTTTTGTGAGTTGATCACCAGGACTTTCTTTCAAGGGGCAGTTGGGTGAATTTGAACCTCCAACCTTTCAGTTAGCAGCCAAGTACATTAGTCATGGTGCCACTCGGGGACTACTACCAGGGGTTACGTATGTGGTCACCCACTTTCAGACTGGGCAAGGCTGGTGTGCTAGTGCCCACTAAAAATTAAAGGATAGAAAGAAGTCCAGTTGTATTTTGCAAAAGGCTTCAAGCATACCTAGTTCGGAAACACCTTGTTCAGCTTCTGGATGCATCCAAGCTTGCTTTCCTTGCTTTCCCTCAGGCACTAACAAAGGGTCTGATGGTGGCCCGCCCTATAGTCTCCAGAGTCCCACAGTCCAAGCTTCCCACCCCAGTTTTGTATTTTGGTCTGTGATCTCACTGCAACATACCAGAGCATGACACTGCTGTACCATATATGCCCTGATATTAAGTTGTGACAGTTTTTTCCATGCTGTTCCCATATTCACATAAGCAGACAGTCTGTCTATGTTGCAAGAACATAATACATTTCTATAGGACATCACATTCCCGTTTGCCTTTGAATGAAGGAAAGATGGTGTCATGGATTGAATCGTACCCCCACCTCCAAAGTATATGCATTAATTTGGCTAGACCTTGGTTCCTGGTATGGTGCCGTGTTCCTGCAGGCTGTGAGCGCTGCTTCTACGATGTGAATAAGGGAAAACGGGGGGCAGTGGTGTGGGTGGGGCAGGACTCAGCGAGCAGGACTGCCCTGTGCCTTGGGGCAGCAGCCTCTTGGGATCCAAAGGAAAGGGAGGCAAGCAGAGAAGGGAGGCGGTGCTGGGAGCTGAGCAGGTGCTGTGGAAAGGGTCCAGGGCCCCTGCACCTCAGAAGCTTCCGGGGTCCAGGGGAGGATTGACAGTGAGGAGCTTCCCCCAGAGCCTGCAGAGAAAGACTTTCCCTGGAGGTGACACCCTGAACCTGGATGTTTAGCCTACCGGACTGTGACAAAATAAGATTCTACTGTTGGAGTCCATCCACTTGGGGTATTTCTGTTATAACAGCACTCAGTGAATAAGATAGATGATTTCCAAAAACACATGGGCAAGTTATTATTATTTTTTTGGTGAATTGATAGTTTGGTGGGGAAAAAAGTGTTCAGCCCTGCCCTTTCCTGTAAAGCCTCACCCAGGAATCCTTCCTGTGGAGGCAGCCCTTTTCAAATATCCACCCATATGGCCCCCTACAAACACCACACACAGGTACACACACACAAGAGGAATTAAGAAAGCCTGCCACCTTCAGAGAAAGGCCCTGGCGTCCCCGGCTTTCTGAACTTCGTCCTCACTCTCCTTAATGCTCTTCTTTACCCTGTTTCTTGAGAAAGTCAATTCAGAGCTTGTGTGAAGCTGGGCTCCAGGGAGTAACAGGCTTACACTAGTCAAGCCATCTAGAAGACAGACCGGGTCTGCCCCTTGACCCCTTGATGAAGCCAAGCCAGCAGCCAGCTTGGAATGTCTAAGAAAGGAGACTCCAGCAGCCAGTCTAATTACACAACCCAGCAACCCTCAGATGGTGAGTCACACTGCCCTGGGAGCCCACAGATCCTGGACGCGGCCCCTCTGGGAGCCCGTGCACAGTGCTGACGTGCCTACCTGGCCACTCTCCTCTCAGTCTGGGTGGGCAGGATGAGGATGTTCTGTGTTCCCCTGTGCCTAGCACTGTGCTCCACACTTGGAAAGCCCTGACTAACTATCAGCTGATAAATGCAGATAAAATATCATCTGATAATTAACCCACTTCAATGGATGAAGAACTCTATTTCCGGAAACTGAATTGAAGTCATTGGTTCACAGAGTAAATCAATGAAGCACTTACTGGACAAAGGAGTGAGGGACTTTCTTGGCACATTTCATAGTAAGTGACGCATCTTTGACCAATCACCAGGAATGTGAGTTTATTCATCAAGTATTTATTGCGACCCATCTACGTGCCCAGGACTGTTCCAGTACTTGGGAGAGGGCAGGAGGGAAGGAGGATATATGGGAATTAGGAGGCCTGGGCCCTGTCCTCTAGCATCTTAATCTTAATGAAGAGGAACAGATGCAGAAAGCTCTTTGCAGAAAACTTTTGGCACTCCACACCAGCCCTGGAACCCTGGACAAACTTGTCAGGATTTAGACTTGACTCAGCCAGCCAGAGGTTACTGTCTGAAGACCAAATCATGTCACAATGCAGTGTGGTCACAGTGTTGAAACATCCAGTCCTGCACTCAGCAATCACACATCCAGACACTAGTTTCAAGTGTCTGCTGAAACACAAATGATTCCAGTAACAAGCCGAGTTTGAACACAGGGAGCGGCATCTTCAGTGAGCCACTGACGATATGAGTCATGGGAGGAGCCCCAGTTCACCAGAGAGGCTGGGTCATCCTGCTATCTGTCTAGAGTTTTTTGGCCTTCTCTTGCTAAGGACAGTGTGGCCGAAACATTTCTGATGACACGTGAATACCTGTTCTCAACTTCTTTCTCTCTCCCTTCCTTCCACTGCAACAGACAAAACCAAAACCAAACCTGTTGTTGTTGAGTTGATTCTAACTCTTAGCAACCCTGTAGGACTGGGTAGAACTGTGTCATAGGGTTTCTAAGGAAGGGCTGGTGGATTAGAGCTGCTGCCCTTTTGGTTAACAGCCGAGTTCTTAACCACTGCTCCATCAGGGCCCTGCTATAGCAGATAGAAAAGCTAGATATGACATAGTAAAGGAGAAGTCAGTACAACTGGACTAAGCCAAAATCTAAGAAGTTTTCTAAATGTGACCAAACACTTTGAAGGGCAGAGTAGCAGGGGCAGGGCTCTGGAGACCATAGTTTCAGGTGGACATCTAGGTCAACTGGCATAATAAATTTTCTAAGAAAGTGTTCTGCATCCTACTGTGGTGTGGGGCATCTGGGTCTTAAAAGCTAGCAAGCAGCCATCTATCTAAGAAGCATCAGTTGGTTCCAACTCACCTGGAGCATGGGAGAATGAAGGACACGAAAGACAGGAGGAAAACATGAACCCAAGACACAGAATGGGCCACATAATCCAGAAACGACATCAGCTTGAAGCCAGAAGAACTAGACGTCCTGAAAGAGAACAGAACAAAGTCCCTGACGAAGCAGGATAAAAATGAAGTGCAGAACTTGAACCCTATTAAAAAGAACAGACTCGGTGGTTCAACAGACTAGAAGGTACCTAGAAGACATGGCCCCTGGACTGACTGTCTGTTAGCCCAGAAATGAAACTATTCCCAAAGCCAGCTCTTCAGACAAAGATTGAACTGGACAATAAGACATCAAATGATACAGGGGAAGAGTGTGCTTCTTGGCTTAAGTAGATACATGGGGGTAACTGGACAGCTCCTGTCAAGAGGCGAGATGTGGGGGCAGAGGGGGACAGGAGCTGGTTGAATGGACACAGGAAATACAGTGTGGAGAGGAGGAGTGTGATGTCACAGGGTGGGGAGAGCAGCTGGAGTCACATAGCAGTGTGTGTGTAAGTTTTTGTATGAGACCGATTTGAATTGTAAACTTTCACTTAAAGCACAATCAAGTATTTTAAAAAGGAAAGTTAAATATGGTTTCTACAGCCTCTCCTTGTAAGTAAGGGTGGTCATTTGATTTCTCTGGCCAATTAGATAAAAGCACAAGTCTGCAGTGGCTTTTGGCAAGCAAGGACTCTAGTGCTTTCCTGATGAACTGATTTAAAATCAAACTAACAAACAAAAAAACCCATGATTTTGAACCTTACATATGCTCAGGTAGGAAACATCGGAGTCCCCCTCTTTTTTCTTCTGGGGGTCTTCAAAAGAGGAAGAAGGGAGGAAGGGAGGGAGGAAGGAGAGAAGAAAGAGAGAAGGAGCAAAGGCAGGCAGGAAGGAGGGAAGGAAGGAATGAGGGGAGGGAGGAAGGAGGGAGAGAGGGAAAAGCAACAAACACATCAGTTGCTGTGAAGCTGATGCCAAATTGTGGTGGCCCGCATGTGTCAGAATAGAACTGCACTCCACAGTGTTTTCAACGACTGGTTTTTTGGGAGTAAATCACCAGGACTTTCTTCCAAGGTATCCTTGTGTAGACTTGAACCATCAAGCTTCTGGATACTAGCCAAAGGCGTTAACCCCCTGGGACTGACTCTCCTACCCTGGCCTGGTAGAACCTCCTGAAAGGGCCCTGCTGCCCCTGGCCCAGTGAGCTCCCCGGAGAGCACTGTGGTCCCCATTGTGCCCACAGCAGGATAGCAGACCATCAGGGAGAGACAGCATAGAGTTCTCCACTGTTTCCAGGGCCCCAGAGCAGAGGTCCTGCACCCAAGTGCCTCACAGACATTCTCAGAACAGTTCTCTACCCCTCTAACCCTCATTCCTCCAGTCGTGGTTCCAACTCTGTCCACTAAGCCAAACTCTAAACAGCTGCTCTTGCTTTTCAAGTCTACATCTTTCCCCCCCAAAAACTCCATCATGTAACTAAAGGAATGGTGGCAAACAGACCACAGGGGTAGAGCATGAGCCTGTCCACACTGGCAGCAACGATGACCCAGGTTGACTGGGTAATTGCTCGATCCACATGTTGATGAAGAACCCCTGTCTCAGTATTTTGGAAACCATGGTGGCGTAGTGGTTAAGTGCTACATCTGCTGACCAAGAGGCTGGCAGTTCAAATCCAGCAGGCGTATCTTGGAAACTACGCAGCACTCACACTCTGACCTATAGGGTTGCTATGAGTCGGAGTTGACTTAACAGCGGTGGGTTGGTTTATCTCAGTACTTCACAGTGAGATCTTTTAAAGAATCAGGTGACATTGGTTCTTTGAATAAAAAGTTGTTGAGCACTTACTGTTGCCTGGCCCTGGGCATGTGCCAGGGTTACCATGATGACTAAGCACAGAATTTAGGCTAAACCACTGTTAGGTATTGACTTCTGTCCCCCAAAAGAAATGCGAGGATCCTAAGCCCTGTGTCTATAAATATGATCCATGTGAAAAACAAGACTTCTTTTCCTGGTTACTGAGGCCATACCAGAGTACTGTGGGTCCGAAAGTGGGTCATTTTTCCCTGGTGTCTTCTAGAAGAAACAGAATAGACAGAGAGACACACAAGGGAAAGACAGAGGGCCCATCTCTAGTCAAAGAATAGCAAGGACAGGTGGCAGTCACTAGAAACTAGGGGAGAGGCCCTGGAGGGCATCCTCATGGCCAAGGTTTTTGCAGCCTCCAGAACTGTAAGAAAATGAACTTCTGTTTTATAAAGCCACCCACTTGTGGTATTTTTTTTGTTACAGCAACACTCGGTAACTGAACTTGTAAAACTCTTCACCACCTACTCAAATTCTGACTCCCAGTGACCCTATCTTACAGAGGAGAACTGCCCCAGAGGATTTCCAAGACTGTAACATTTACAGAAGCAGATTGCCACATCTTTCTTGCATGGAGCAACTGGTGGGTTTGCTTAACCACTGAACCACCAGGGCCCCTCACCGGGGAGTCCCAGTTTGCAGGGAGGTGAGCCATGGATGAATGGAAACATACCTTTTCCCTGTTGCAATGATGGGCTGTCATATTTGGAGGAACAAGATACATTCCCAGCCTGGCCCCTCCACTCCCTCCGTGGAGAATAGAAAGATAAACATTCTTTTATACACAGTTGACATGGTTTTGTTTTCATAAACTAGGAGTGGCCTTAATGGACAACAGACCTTGCTCTCCAATTGCTGCCAGAAAGAAGACCTACAGGCTATCTGTTCTAATACCCCATCCCTGAGCCTTCAGCTGACTCAGAGGTCACAGTCCCACACAGCCGGTTAACTTTTGGTCTATAGCGTATCGCACATACTGGACACCTTCTACGGTAAATCTCCAAGGTAGTGCACCAACCATTTAGTCCCCAGACGGTCTTACAAGAGTACCCTTCTGAGACAAAAAAGCTACTTGGACAGGCTCTGTGACTGACCTGAAAGGCAGAATAAAATCTTTGGAGAACAATTACAGCAACAGTAATTGGAACAAAAAATGTTGTTACATTATTAGGTGCCATGAAGCCTATTTTGACTCTTAGGAAGCCCGTATGACAGAGCACAAAACCCCATAGGGTTTGCTAGGATGCAATCTTTATAGGGGCAACTCTCCAGGTCTTTCTCCTGCAGAGCTGCTGTGTGGCTTTGAACTGCCAACCTTTCAGCTAGCAGCTAAACACCTGACCACTGAACCACCAGGGCCCCAGAACAAAAATGAAGCAAAACTAAACCAAACTCCTTGCCATATGAGTTGATTCCGACTCCTAAGACAGAGAGGAACTGCCCTATACAGTTTCCAAGGAGAGCCTGGTGAAGTTGAACCACTGACGTTTTAGTTAGCAGCCATAGCACTTAACCACTACACCATCAAGGTTTCCGGGATGAAAACAGGAAGTCTAATTAACCCCTCTGGCTTTCTGGAAGCACAGTGGTTAGGAATTATGGCTACTAGTCAAAAGGTTGGCAGTTTGAATCCAGCAACTGTTCCTTGAAAACTTTCAGGGGCAGCTGCCAAAGCCAAGTGCCATCTACTTGCTATAAGTGGAAATTGACCCGATGGCAACAGGTTTTGTTTTTGTTTTTTACTTAACCGTTAGTAGTCCCCTGAGTGGCACAAATGGTTAAGTGCTCAGCTACTAAGCAGAACATTGGATGTTCAACTCCATCCAGGGATGCCTCAGAAGAAAGGCCTGGTGATCTGCTTCCAAAAGACCACAGTCATTGACATCTCTACGGAGCATCGCTCTACTATGGGTTGGAAATATCTCAAAGGCAATTAGTTTGGTTTGGGTTTAATTAATTCTTCCTTGACTAGAATCACCTCTACCCCAAGAATTCTGGTTAAAACAAGGTTTATTTAACCATTAAAAGCTTGGAAGAACCTGCTTCGATGTCGGGCTTTGAATGACGTGTGCTTAGGATGCTTCTCGTCACGTGGTTGCAAGCCGTTCGTTGGTTTTTGAGTCTTAAGTGTGGTCCCTTTCCGGCCTTCTTATGCTGATGAAGGATCCTCAGACTGTGTCTCCACCTCTGTTCCCACTGGCCAACAAGCAGTGTCTGGTTAAGTGACATTGCCACATTTGACATGTGATTTACCAAAAACAAGAGCTGATCCTCACCATTTGTGCTGTTCGTGGCTGCATGCTGAATAGATACAATTCCAGAAGGTTCCAGCTGGCATTTTTCAAAAAGTAAAGAAAAAGTCAACGTTTTTCAGGTCTCTCTAATCTTTTGTTGTTTCAAGTGAATACTTCCTCCACAGGAATATTTCAGCCTTTCTGGGATTTATTAAGAAGAGCGTAATGAATGTTGCAGAACCAGCCAACTTGAAAAAAGAGAGAGAGAGAGAGAGAGAGAGAGAGAGAGAGAGAGAGAGAGAAGAAAATATTGCAGACTTGCAGAAATCCTCTCTACCTCCGTTATACCAAAGGAGCCATGTCTTCATCCCATAATAAATGCAAACTTGGAAAGGCTCACAATCCCTCCTGCCTCTTCAGCTAATGACAGCCTCAATTATGGGGCCTAATCCTGCATTCCTGACACTCCCCTTATTCCTGCATAACTTCCCGGGGAGTCCAAGGTCCCTCCACCCCAACCCTGGCAAGGAAGATGTTAGCTGTGCAGGAGCAGTGCCTGGGGCGCGCTGGCAAATTTAAGGGTCTGTTCATAGAACTCCACACACTTGGAAACCTTAAATCCTCCCCCCTCTGACTCTTCACCTTATACTGAAATAAAAAGCCACAGTAACTCCATTAAAAAATATAAAATTCCTCCACAGGAAATGAACACTAGTTTGCTTCCAATTTACATTGGTTTTAGGTTTCTTCCTCCCCACTCCCTTTTTATGTTTCATGTTTGAGTCCAAATGCTATGGAAAATATTTTCTTTAAGGAAAAAAATAAATAAAAACAAGCATTGTGCTGGGTCGTCGCATGTTTTGCTCTAAGCCAAGTAAAGGCCTTCAATGCGTTGGCTCTCATCCTTTAGTAAATCAGTGGAAACTCCTCAAAAAACACCCATAAAGCTGTCCCCTTCTGCCACCCCACGAGGGCACCTAACGACCTCTGGCTTACTGAGAAGTGATCCTATTTTATGCAGACAAATCAGCCAGCCTGCTGTATTAATAATGAGATGATAACTCATTTTCATCCTAGGTACATATTGTGCCATTACCAATCTTGTAATTATTCCCAGACAATTCATGGGGCAGGTATTATGAGTTCCAATTTTCTTGGGGGCTACTTAAACTACAGACTTGGTAAACAGAGGGTGGGGCTTTACTCCCCATGGACATTTCCCCCACACCCCCTGCTCCAGCCCAGAGCCCACTCACTCCATCCCAGAAACCCTCCCTCCAGGCTTCAGCAGCCCTAGGAACCAGCTCACCTCTACTGGTCTCAAAGGTGCTGGGCTTCCTGGGTGAGAAAAATCCTGGGGTCAACAAACAGTTGGCAAGCCTGCTTCACGGACAAAGACTACAGTGTCTTTTCTGGAGTCAAAAATTAAACTCAGAGCCTTGGTACGCTGAGAGTGTGACTGGGATCGCATGCACTAGGCAGCTGAGTCTCTTGACACAATCACCTGTAAACCCTCCTCACATTTGCCTTTGTGCCTCCTGGGGAGCTGATAGTGGGCCCTTCTGTAGGCTGCTAGCTGCTGCAAGTTAAGGTCTCAGGCTGAGTGTTCCAAACCACTCCATGCATTCTGCCCACACAAGGAGAATCCCAGGGCTTTCCGCGTTCCTATGAAAGAACAAGGCAAATGTTTTTTACACCATGAGCATCTGTAAATATCTGCCAAAGAGAACCAGGTTCTGATGAGCACCGCAGACCTTCCTTTGCAGCCTTTGACAGGGCACTAGGTTTACAATCTGCAGACTGATACTCAAGAGGGAACTCTGCTAAACTGATGGGTCACTGAACCTCTCCCAGTCTCATTTTCTCACCTTTAAAACAAGAATAACAACGTATTGTACTGTCCTCTCTGCTATGATGGTTGCAAACCAACAGTCCTTCTTGGTCCCCTCTACAAGCCTCTCTCCTAAGCAGTAGGTAAGCACTGGACTCAGCCTGGAGGCGTTTTCTGTGTTTCCTTCATGTCTCTCTACCTGGGCCACCTTCTCCACTCATGCGGTGACAATGTCAGCGCTTCATCTAGTTGCTCTTGGATTTCTTTTTAGAGTTTCTGTGTCCTATTCACCCAGTTGTGGAGTGCCTGCAGGCAGCACCTGCAGCTTGTTTCCAGGGGAGCACTGCCCTCCAGCTACAGGAAATATTTGGCTTGCAGGGCCTTTGTTGACTTTGTTTTGTGAGCTGCAGAGGCAGTAATCGTCAACCCAAGGATGCCCCACGCACGGTGGAATGAAACGCCACGCTGCCTGTTTCTGTGCCATTCTCATGATCTCCTGTGGATCAGACCATCATGATCCACAGGATTTTCATTTGGCTGATGTTCAGAAGTAGATCACCAGGACTTTCTTCCTAGTCATTCTTAGTCTGGAAGCTCTGCTGAGACCTCCGGCAGTGGCTGTGCAGAATTTTGGGGTGATGCAAACAGCTACCACACTTCTCTGCTATCCAAAACGTGAAAGGTGACTCAAGCTCATCCAAAATCACCTGGAAAGAATGACCTGGCAATCCACTTCCCAAAAATCAGCCATCGAAAACCTGATGGAGCGCAGTCCTACTGTGACATACACAGAGTCCAAGAGTCGGAGCTGACTTGATTGCAACCAGTTTTATTCTCCCTTAAGAGATGGAGCCACGAAAGGGATCACAGTCCCCAAATATCAGACTGGCATTATCCCCGCTTAAACAAGGAAGATGTCAACAACTGCAAATCTTAAATGATGTCATTGTTCCAGTGTAAAGGGAAAGGGGTAATTATGGCAGATCTGCAATGACCAAGCACTCAGCTTAAATGCCCGATTTCATTTTATCCTCAATTCCTTGAGCAAAGTCATTATCTTTTGTGTTTATTAGCTCCATTTTATAGATCAGGAAACTGAGAAGTGAAATCTCCTAATCAAGATCACACAGCTGGTAAGGAGCCAAGCTGGGCTCTTGTCAGGCCCAGCTGAAGATAAAGTTCATGTTCTCGCCCATCCTAGTTCATCAAAGGCTTTACTTGTACACCTGACACCATATGAAGGCACATTTTTTTGAGAGATGTTCATCCCTGAATGTCTAGTATTCTTACACGCAGTATCAGGGCTTCTACTTTATTGCTTTGTGAAAATCACTACGAAAATCACTACCACTAAATTGTATTTTGAAATACTATGCTTCTACCTACAGACTGAGTTCCTCAAGGACAAGGACCAGGTGGCATTTATTTGGGCACCTGGGTTAATGCCCTGAGGCTAGTGGATGCTTCATTAGCATCTGGAAAATAAAATTTGACTCATCTCTGATGGGTCTATTGTGTTAAGTTCCTTTAAGTCTTAAAAGTTTCTGGTTCCATTTACTTTCCTCTTTCTTAGAATTCAGCTCCTTTTCCGGCCCAAGAGTTTGACTTCTTTCATGAAATGAAAATAATATCTTTGGATGCACACGAGTGAAATTTTCTCTTTAATTGCTGTGTGATCCAATCACCATTATTTCAGAGCTGTAGAATGGAACAGGGTAGGTTTCCACCAGGGCTGATGCTTTTAAGCAGCGAAGCGAATCCAGGGGTCCCCAGCTGTTACCCCGTTTTTACTACACAGACTCTACAGTCCAAAGTAAACAACATGCCTGAAGCTGATTCCTTGTCTGGGACTTTGTGGCAGGCCGCAAGCAGTGACCACAGCCTTGGAATCTTTGTGGCAAGGGAGGTTCCTCAAGCAGAAAGTGCTTGTCCTTCCCAGCTCTGCTTGGAATTGGTTTTACGGTTTGGTAAGCGTTCTGTGCGTTGTACTTCTTTCTTCGTCACCAGGCTTGCCTTGCTCAAGCTGGCTTTGATTTGACAGCCCTTTATAGTTCACTCAGAGGAGGCAAGAGGGAAAATAAAATTTTCAGCCTTGGACAAAGCTTTTGATAATACTCCTCAGAGCCAGCATTTAGATGATGCTATACTGTGAGTCAGACATAACTCAGTGGCAGTGGTTTCGGTTTGGTTGGTTTATATAGGCTATGGAAGCGCAGGTGGTATACTGGCTAAATGCTTGTCTGTTAACTGAAAGGTCAGCAGTTCGAGTCTGCCAGGTGCTCCTTGGAAATTCTATAGAATGGTTCCACTCTGTCCTATAGGGTCAATATAACTCAAAATCGACTTGATGGCATTTTTTTTTTTTAAATACAGTTTATGGAAGCCCTGGGGGTATAGTGGTTAAGTGCTATGGCTACTAACCAAGAGGTTGGCTGTTCGAATCTACCAGGTGCTACTTGGAAATTCTTTGGGCAGTTCTACTTTGTCCTGTAGGGTTACTATGAGTCAGAACTGGCTTGATGGAAATGGGTGTGGTTCCAGTTTTTCTACAGTTTATGGAAATCCAAGTGGTGTAGTGGTTAAATGCTACGGCTGGTAACCAAAAGATCGGCAGTTCAAATCCACCAGGTGCTCCTTGGAAACTCTATAGGGCAGTTCTACTCTGTCCTATAGGGTCACTATAAGTGAGAATTGACAGCAATGAGTTTTGATTTTATATAGTTTATAGAAGGTCCCTGTCTGGGACTTTGTGGCAGGCCGCAGTTTATGATCAGCTGCTAACATAAAGGTTCAAACCTACACAGCAGTGTGTTGGAAGAAAGTCCTGGAGATCTGCTTCCTAAAGACCATAGCGAAGAAAAACCTTTGGGATGGTTCTATTCTGCAACATGTGGTATTCCTACGAGTCAGAATTAACTTGACTACAACAGGTTTTTGGTTTTTTTAAGTACCGTTTATATAATGCTGTCATACGTTAACTTAGCAACTGGCACTTGCTGCTCCACTTTCTGGAGTGTTTGATGTTCAGATGTTCTCTCCTCCGTTGAGATCTCATCGGTGAGCAAGGCCTTCCCAGATTACCAATATGAGTGGGTCTTTACAGAGTTGATTTTTCTTTTTCTTTTTTTCTCAGTCTCTCATCACTCTCTGAAATGATCTTGATTATTTGCTTATTTACTTATTTGCTATCTCTCTCCCCACACTAAAATATCAGCCCCACGTGGCTTTCATTCCTGTCTTCTTGGGACCTAAGCAGTGCCCGGCGCTGTGAAACGCACTTCTGTTATTTGTCATAACTGAGAGATAAATGGATGTTTCCCTCGGTGTACCACAGCTCTCTAAGATTGTCATTTATCTTTGCTTTAGACAGGAGGGACCTGCTGTCTCTGTAGGATTAGGCAGCTAGCTCGATATCACACCACGGAGTGTGACCCGACCATCAGTGGAACCCAGGTCTCCTACCTCTGGTGTGCAATGTTCTCATGGGAAGGAAAAGTGAATTTTTGCCTAAAACTTGAATCAGGCCAGGTACTCTAAAATAAATGCTCCGTGAGAAGTCATTCAAAGCCAGTAGCCTGAAGTGTAGAAGGCCTGAGAAAACCTTGATTTTGTTACCTGCACTAGAAATAAAAAAAAAAAAAAAAAACCTCTACAAGACGTGCTTAAAGGTCCAGGCCAAGAAGCCTTCCTATGCCAGCTTGTGGGTGGGTCTACCAGCCTCTGCCTTTCCAGGTCCACAGACCTGCCACCACCCCTCCCTTTCCCTGGCCTTGGACCCTGCTGGCCCCTAGACCCCTCACTTCGGAAGGTTCCAGCCTGGCTCTAGACTTTGGACAATTTTCTGATGTCCTAATTTCTTGATCATCGGTGCTGACACGATCCTGATTTCCTTCAATATGTCTCTTTCCCACTCCTGGGAAATTTATATCTGTTCTGGCATATGTCCCCATCTTCTTTGTGAAAGGAGAGGCAAAGCGAGAGAGAAGAGGAAAAATAAAGGCTTTTCATATTTTTTAGCGATGTCTTCATGTTCTGTCAATAAATTACCTCTGCCAGCTTTTAAAGGCCCTATCGCCTCTTGTACTGACCTCTTGTTCCTTCCGTACTGGAAAAATGCCTTATTATTTACCTTAGCCTCTCCTGCAATCTTCTTTTCACTCCTCACCTTTGCTTTCCTTATCATGTTTTTGCACTTTGTTAACTTTGTACTCTAATTTCTTTGGCTGCATCGCTGTTTGGTTTTTTTCATCCTTTTTTGCTCTCCCAGTTTTGATTACTTTCCTTGCCCCCACCACATCCTTTCAGAGCTTGTTGCTTGGCCTATTTTCTACCCTTCTTGTATTTGTTGCTAGGTAGCACAGATTTTCTTTGGACAGTTTTTACTCATTTATCTCTGCTTACAGTCTTCCAGCTCCAGCTGTTCTTCCCAATCTCTTAGTGTCCTTGGACTTTCTTGGTAGAAACTATTTTTGTTCCTTCTAGAGCCCACACCTGTCCTTCTGCTGGTGGTGGTCACTGCTAGTCACTGTCCTGTTGTCTGCAGCTCATGATGACCGCTTGCACAACAAAACAACATACTGCCCCATTTCACAATAGCTGGCATGCTCCAGTCCATTGTGGTGGCTGCTGTGTGGCCTGAGGGTCTTCCAGCCTTGGGGAAACATCCTCCAGCATCCGTTGGACAACAGTTTATTGTGATCTCTAGGGTTTTCATTGGCTTATCTGCAGAAGCAGATCACCAGATCTTTCTTCCTCATCTGTTTTAGTCTGGGAGCTCTGCTGAGAGCTGCCTTCCACGGGTAGAACTACCTGTAGGTACTTGAAATCCTGAAAGCATAGCTTCCAACATCACAGCAACATACAAGCTACTATAATATGGCAAAACTGACAAATGAGTGGTGAATCTCCCTCCAAGAGGTGCCTAATCCTGCTGGATCTTACTTGGAGAAAGCAGTTTGCCCTGATACTGGAGTGTAGGGCATTGCATAGCCAGGCAGCACAATTTACAGGCAACTTAAGTTTGCCCAAGTCAGACTGCCTTTGGGTACATGTAGAGTCATGTTATTATAGGATCTGTGTACACTAAACAAAACAAAACAAAAAACCCTTTGTCGTCCAGTCAAGTATGACTGACAGCTACCCTATAGGATTTCTAAGGAGCAGCTGGTGGATTTGAACTGCCAATGCTGTGGTTAGCCATTGAGTTCTTAACCACTGTGTCACCAGGGATCCACCAGCAGGACCTAAACGTCTACAAAGTACTGCTGCAGCCACTTCAGTGACTCAGAGGCATCTCCTGTGTGCTCACTGATAGAATCAGTCAGGGTCTGTGGTGTCTTCTGGGCTCCTTAGCCAGTGTCTACCTTCTGGATGCTTCTGCCTAGTGGTTACTGATGCTAATGATGGGTGTTACGGCCACCTCTGCTGGGGGTTGTCACATGCACCAGCCACCACCACCTAGCTGCTGCCAGTCACCTGCCCAGCCACAGCCAAGACACTGAAGCGCTCAATATCTCAAAGCCACAGTGCTTTTGGGTAGAAGCCTCTATTCCCTCTTGTCTATAAGACGTGTTTTGTGTATCAGTGTCAGGATGGTGTTGCCTTGTGCCACAAAGTCTTATACATCTTTCAGTGAAGCAGAGCTTTGGGGTTTTAATTCCGGCTTTGCTTTCTTAGTTCTGAAACCAACTCTATGCAGTTGGGCTCAAGTACACTCAGAAACTGCCTGTTCCTTTGATGTTGCAGCAATATGTGTCTGCTTACCCCGTTTTTCATTAGGGTGACTTCTCTTGTTGATGGTTCCTTAGTCGCTTTGTTAGTTGCTGTCTAGTTGGCGCTAGCTCATGTGACCTTACGTGGAACAGGACCAGACATTGCCCCGTCATGATCACCAGTATCGCTGACCCCACTGTTGTAGCCCTTGTGTTAGTCGTTGATGTTTTCCTTCCTTTTGCTGACCCTCTGCTTGACCAAGCGTGATGTTCTTTTCTAGGGGCTGGTTCAAAGTCAGGGAGCAGAAATCTTACCATCTTTGCTTCTAAGGAGCATTCTGGTTGCATTTCTTCTAAGACTGATTTGTTCTTTGTTCTGTCAGTCCATGGTGTATATGGTATCTTTATCAATACCACAATTCTAATGTATCAATTTTTCTTCTGTCTTCCTTTTTCATTGTCCAGATTCTGTATGCATATGAGGCAGTGAAAAAGACTGTGGCTTGGGGCAGGAACAAATTGTCATTAAAGTGAATTTTTTTTTTTTTTTAACTTTAGAGAGGTCTTTTGCAGCAAATTTGCCCAGTGTGTTACATTGATTTATTTCTTGATATGGCTTCTATGAATATCAATGATTGATCCAAGTAGAATATAATCACTGACAACTTCACATTCAGATGAGGCATGATTCCTTAGTGCCTCCTGAAACAGGACTTTGGGTGAACCCACCAGATCTGGTTATTCCCAGCAGTGGTCACATCTAGGATCCTCCTGTAAACATATGAGCTTTGGACACAAGTAGAGCCCAGTCCAGACATCTGCCAGCCCAAGCTGATGGAAGGCGAAGAATCTTCCTTCTTAGCTGTCAAGTTAAACAGTGTCCTGAGGCTGCCTCTCTCCCACCTGTGAAGCTGCAGGGAAGAGACAACCGTAAGAATGGAAAACAGGTGAGAGATGCCACAATCCATTGATAACTAGTTTTATTTAGCCTTGTGTGTGCCAGACACAATGTTGTTTTCTGGAATTTCAACAAGAAACACTGCCTTGGTCATCCATTGCTGCTGTAACAGAAAATACCTTCAGTAGATGGCTTTAATGAGAAGAAATTTATCTCCTCACAGTAAAGTAGACTAAAAGGCCAAATTCAGAGCATCAACTCCAGGGGAAGAAGGTCCCTCTCTGTCAGCTCTGGAAGATGGTCTGTCGTCCAGGAGCTTCTTGAGCACAGAGATCCCACATCCAAAGGACACACAGACTGCTCTTAGCACAGCTTTCTTGGTGGTTTGAGGTCCTGAACCCTCTGCTCAGTTTCCTTTCCCTTTATCTCTTGAGAGATAAAAGGTGGCATAGGTCATATCCAAGGAAAACTCCCATCACACTGAATCAGGGATGTAACCTTAGAAAAGATTTTACATTCTCATCCTAATTCTCTTTAGCATAATCAAATCTTGCCCCATTAAGCCCAATCAGAGGTTAGGATTTACAACTCTGACAACAAAGGTCTGACAACAAAGTCCATGAATTTAATTGTTCTAAGTGTTACATACCACATTGCTGAGTATCACTATGGTCACCTTTGAAGTACTCCCCTTTGGAAGCTAGGCAGCGATGCCAGTGCTTAGTCTACCTGTCAAAGAAATTTTGAAACTCTTTCTGGAATGGCCATTGCACATGGTGGTAAGTTCACAAACTTAATCATATAGTTATCTATAAAGGAGTTTTTAACCAGTAAACGAATAACTGTATTGGAACACCCTCCCTGTTCACCTAATTTGGACCCCAATGACTTTTTTCTTTACCCAAAGATAAAGGAAATATTGAAAGGAAGACATTTAGATGACATTCAGGACATCAAGGGTAATACAACAACATCTCTGAAGGCCATTCCAGAAAAATAGTTCTAAAATTGCTTTGAAGGGTGGACTAGGTGCTGGCATTGGTGCACAGCTTCCCAAGAGGAGTACTTCAAAGACAACTGTAGGGCTATTCAGCAATGAAGTATATAGCACTTTTTCTAGGATGAGTTCACGAACTTAGTTGGCAGTCCTTATACACAAAAATTGCAGTCATAAAGTAGAGGATAACCACACAATACTGGAAATCATGGGTTAGCCAAATTGTTACACACTTTTTTTGGATGGACAAAACTCAATCCTTGACAAATGCAATAAAATTTAATGCTTTCATTAGGACTTAAGTTCTAATGAAGTCAAGATACACCTGAAGTTGAGATTAGATCTTTATGTTTTTGCGTTAAGATCAAGACTTGCAATGGGGGTGCACAGAGGAAGTGTTAATACTCCATCCTGTAAGTTTATGGGGGATTTTCTGTATTTCCAGAGTGTGCCAATGAGGAAATTCATGCTAATAAATATGTCAGTCATCACCACCCCGTGCATACCCTTGAAAAATTCATATCTTGAAAAATTCACTGCCATCAAGTCAATTCGGACTCATAGGAACCTATAGAGCACAGTAGAACAGCTCCATAGGGTTCCTCAGGCACAGTTGGTGGATTTGAACCTCTGACCTTTTGGTTAGGAAACGTAACTCTTAACCACTACGCCGCCAGCATTTCCACACCTTGAAAGGGCAGTGCTGTGTACCACCTGCAGCCAATCTCTTTGCCTTCCAGGAAAGAATTATCCCTGCACACACCAATGACTCAACCTAGGCTAACTGGATTCTCTTTCCTGGGAATTTGAATGAGAGCACCAAGACTGAGTCAGGCGTACTCACATGATGGTGGGCACTTGACTAGTCATAGAGAATTGGCCCTGAAGTTGATGCCTATAAAGTAAAGGTTTGGGATTCCAAAGCCTCAAGTAAACAGAGGAGTTGAACCTCAGAAAGACGGAGAGCTGTAACAGCTGCACAGAGCCAGGTGAACGAGAGTCTTTGTGCTTCTATGGTGAATTAATGTCAGCTCTGGAGTTTCTGGTCCCCGCCCCCTTGGAATCCAAAAGCGTTGCATGTCTCCCTTGTATTTTTCCATAGCATTTTCCGTTGTACTTCTATAATCACATTACTTTTTATTGCAGCTCGTTTAAATGCTCTTCTTTGCTCTGCAACAAGACAGTCTCCTGGTTACCCAGTTACATTCTTCTAATGCAGTTTTTTCTTCTTGTGTCTACAAACATCTGCTTAGTCTTCATTAAAAAATCTGTTGCTGTCGAGTTCATTCCGATTCATAGTGACCCAACAGGACAGAGCAGAACCGCCCCACAGCATTTCCAAGGCTATAATGTTTACAAGGGCAGAGTGCCACTTCTTTCTCCTGCAGAGTGGCTGATGGATTCGAACTGCTTACCTTCCAATTAGCAGCTTAGCCACTGGGAAACCAGTCTTCATTATCCAGCTCAAGTGTCACCTCTTCTCAGAAGCTTTCTCTGACCACTTTCTCCTCTGTGATCTTTTTAACCTGTCTTCATAACCATTCTGTTGCACTGTAATTTATTTATAAATATTTCACTCCCCAGACCAGGAAGTCCTTAAAAGCAAGATTGTGTCTTAGTGCCCAGTACCCAGAAGGTGTTTGTAGTGTGTTAAATGGTGTCCCTAACTCTACAAGTCACAACTACTGGAACTTCAGAATGTGACTTATCTGGAAAGAGGACCTTTGCCAATGTAAAGGATATGTTGAGGTGAGGTTGTATCACATTAAAGTGGACTTGAAAACCAGCAACTGGTGACCTTTTAGGAAGATGGGAGGAGGAGATAAGTGTTGAGTGAGTGGATACCAGAAGTACAGACTGGAAAGCCAAAGCCAAGTGCCGTCGAGTCGGATCCAACTGAGAGGACAAGTGTATTATAGCAGGGTGAGAGGACAGAGTTGCATAGAGGCATGTATTCTGGGTTTTATGTGGCAAATTGACTGGGACTGCAAACTTTCACTTAATCACCACAAAATAAAATTTTAAAAAAGAGAGAGGAGGAGAGAACATGCAGAGACTCACACGAAGAAGGCCACATGCCGACGAAGGCCTAAACTGGAACACCAAGGACTGCTGGGAGCTCCCCGAAGCTGGAAGGAAGACACGGAGAGTTTCTTTCTCTGAGTCTCCAGGAAGGATTAACCTTGCTGAAGGCTGAACTTCAAACTTTTGGCATCTTGCACTGTGAGAGAATAAATTTCTATTTTAAGCCACCCAGTTTGCAGAAATTTGTTGTTGCAGCCCTGTAAATCAACTTCTCCCTACCCGCCCTAAAAGAAAAAAAAAAGTGCCAAGGAGTTGACTTCAACTCATGGCAATCCGTGTTCACACAGTAAAACTGGTTCTACTGGGTTTTCAAGGCTGTACTTCTTGGCAGCCAAATTACCTGACTTTTCTTCCGAGGTACCTGTGGGTGGGTTTGAACTGCCATCTTTTCACTTCGTAGTTGAGTATTTAGCCATTTGCACCACCTAGGGGCTCCTGAAACCAATACAGGGCTCGATAAATGTTAGTGACATTGCCTCAGTGGCTCTGAATGAGTTCTGGAGGCAGCCTGACCTTTTACACACCACCCTCCCCACCTCTCTGTCTTCCAGTCGCTTCAGGGGCTCTGAGTTTTTGTTAACTTTACGGACATGGCCCTTTGTTTCCAGCTCTCTTTGCTTGGTCCTCCCTGGTGTCACGGATTGCTTGCCTGCTGGGCCCTTCCTGCTCTGTGCCAACCTCACCACCTTTGGCTTGGTGACAGTTGTAAGACAACACTGGTGGGGCAGGGCACATGCTGTTTCCCAGGGTTCTAGAACCCTTTGCTACTGTTTGGCTCATCTTAATGACTTTTGTGTGGTTGCCTGGGGCCCGTGCTACCTGCATGTCTGCCCAAGACAGCATCCCTCACCCTGCCTGGCCATCTGTTTATTTTGGCATCATCTCTTTTGATTCTTTCTCTTCTGAGAGATAGTAAAGAATTGCTACATCCGTTAATAGCCAGAAGCCCTCACTCCCTCATCCACTGTAGAAAAATCGTCTCCGTGTCTGCAGCAGGTTTCTTCCCCGGGAGAGCGCAATGGTGCTGATTTGCTTAGGAAAAACAATGCCAGCAACAAAAACAACTCTTGCTCTGTTTGGGCTGTTTTTCCTTTATGGATTGCAGTGCCCCTTAGCAAACCCACCAGTTTCCCCTGCCAAAGGCTGTCATATATTCAAGCTGCTGACTCACCCCCTGTCAGCCTGGGGCAGGGGATTGTGTGCAAAGTTTCCCAGCCCAGGGATGGTCCTGTACTTGACTTTCTGCTCTCCTGTATGGAGTGTTTTGCAAGAGGTGCTTCTGCCGGTGAGCCTGATGCGTTCACCTCAGCGCTGGCAGGTGTGGGATCGCCCGGCTGATCAGTGGTTAAATCATACCAGCTTTTATCACCCTCACCTCTCCAAGGTTCACTTTTCCAACTTCTAGACTTGGGGTCAGCCTCCAGAATTTCAAACTGGGCTGTCTGAATCCTAGTGTAGATGGATACAGCTTTTTATAGATTTTTGACCTTCATGTTCCTTGGTGTGGAAATGGAATCAGAACTTTCAGCTAAAATACAGCTTACTGGTTTTAAGTACCCAGACGCTTTCTGCTCCCTGTGGGGATAGGTACATGCTGTCTGCTCAGGTACAAGCCCATACAGAATGAGTCTGTTTCTGAGGGCTTCTCCTTGTTTGCATTAAAGAAACAGAGCTGTGTATCAGCCGCATCTCCACTGCTCCCTTGGCCTTCGCTGGGGGCAGAGCAAAGGATGAGAAAGGAAGACAGTTGCCAGTCGAGGCTGACGGCCTGGTTATTAGCAAGTGAGTGGCTTGCAGTCTTCCTCTGTTGCTCTCCGTGGCTAGCTTCTTCCTTTTTTAGGAGATCTTAACACATTGAAATATTTGGTAAGGAGATAACTTCAATCTGGGGACAAAATGACATTTATTGAAACCAACTTGTCAATAAAGACAGCTAGGTGTTATTTGTATCTGGGCATAAATCATCTCCCAAAGTTGCTCTACTAAGATCAAAGTGTGATTTTGTGATTCGGACGGCCTAAAAATACATAGGATAAAATAGAAAGAGCACTTAACTGGGAGTCAGGAGCCCTCATTTCTGAAGGGAGACTTGTTACTAATGATGCCACTTTGGGCAAATCATTCTATTTCTCTGGCTTCATTAGTGACCTTCGCAAGGGCAGTATTAGTAGAAAATCTGACATCCTAATTGCCAAATCCATAGGCTAATTTTCATTCCTCATCCTACTTGACAACTCCATTGCGTCTGGCACCCTTGACTGCTCTTTTGTTCTCGAAACTGCCTCTGCCCTTGGCTCTGGAGACTCAGCCTTTGTTAATTCGTCTCCACTTCCCTTCCAACCTTGCTTTCTGTCCTTCTCTAAATCCTCCTGTTACCTCTTTCACTGCCTGTCCATTGCCTGCTGCTATTCCCCAGAATGTCCCACTTCTCTTCTTGTCACACTTGCCTCCCAGAAGTAATCCCCTCCACTGTTAGGGATTCCATCACCATCTTTTGCTAATAGCTGCTCTATCTCTATCTCAGAACTCCTCATCCTGTCTCCAGAATGCCAGTCTGCACTTTCAGACAACCAGGCGCTGCCCCATCTAGCTGTGTGTCAAGCTTCTCCAACTTAGTCTACCCCAGACTGAGTTCATTGTCTTCCTGGTTTTATCTGTACTAGTTCCCTAGGACTGCCATAACAAAATACCACAACTTGGGTCCCTTATAAGAACAGAAATGCATTATCTTACGGTTTTGGAGGCTGCCAGTCGGAGAACAGGACATCAGCCTTGCTGATTCCTGCTGGAGCTTTGGGGGAGAATCTCTTCTGTGCCTCTCTCCTAGCTTGTGGTACCTCTAGGTATTCCTCAGCTAGCAGCTACAGTGTCGCACGGCATCATTCTTCTGTCTCCCTATCTCTGTGTCTTTTCTCTTTTACAAGGACATTAGTTACATAGTTTTAGGACCCATCTTACTCCAACACGACTGTTGACCTAACTGATAACATCTTCAAAGACCCTATTTCCAAGGCCAAGGTCAAGTTTGCAGGTACTGGGTTTAGGACTTTAGCCTATTTCTTCAAGGGGCTACAATGCAATCCATAAAAATGTCCTACCCATCTTCTTAAACCTGTTAAGCCTATTCAGCCTTCTGTGTTTCATTTGGTCTCTGAAGTTAAATTGTCTTTCATGCTTTGCTGTGCCTAAAAAGATGTTGTTGCCATGTTTATTAGAAGGATGTTTCTTAAATTTCATACCACTACTGCTACTATAGCTTAAGAACTCAGGGTTTGCCACCTGAATAGTACCTGGCATTAGCGGAAGCTGACATTAACAGATAGCTGAACTTAACCAAAGAGAGGAAGAGTTTTGATGTCGTTATTACTTTTTCTTATTCTAAACCAACAAGATACAGAAGGGTCAGTTGAATATGGCAGCCCTATGATATCTCTGGGGACCCCAGGCTCCTTCTAGCCTTCCATTCAGCCATCCTGCACACGTGGCTATCATCCTTATACCTGTCGTCACATCATGGTCACAACCTGGTTGCTCCTTTCCCACGTACATACTCTGGGCAAGAAGAAGAAAAAGGGCAAAGGTCAGAAAGTGCATGCCTACTGAGACTGCTCCCTTTCAAAGAGCTCTCCTGGAAGCTCCACCTACTGATGTGTGTTCACATTCATTGGCCAGAACCGTGTCACATGACTACTCTATCTGCAGGGAAGACTGGGTGAGATAATGGGAATTTTTATGTTGGTTTTGCTTTGTTTTACTTTTGGAGCAGGGTACATTGCCTACCTGAATAAAAGCGAGATTCTGACAGGGGGGCAGAAAAGGAGACTTGATAATATATAAGCAACTGTGTCTGCAAAATCCTAGTCTTAGTCTACCAGCACTCAGAACCCTCCCCCATATCTATTTTTCTATAAAGAAATCTGAACACTCCCTTTCTCTATGTTAAAAATCTCTGCTGACTCCTCACTGACCACAAAATAAGGTACAAACTTCTTAACTACAGTCCAGACCCTACTTTCTTCTCTATGCTTCTCTCTTGCCGTCACCTCCTATAGCAGATTGAATTGTGTCCCCCCCCAAATGTAGGTCAACTGGGCTAGATCATGATTCCCAGCATTGTGTGATTGTCCAGTGTTTTGTCGTCTGTTGTGATTTTCTTACACATTGTAAATCCTACCTCTGTGATGTTAGTGAGGCAAGATTAGAGGTAGTCAATCTCTGCTGAGATATAAAAGAGGGGAGTGAGCAGAGAGAGACAGGGTCACCTTGCATCACCAGGAATGAAGAACTAGGAGGGGGGTACATCCCTGGGACTCAGTGTCCCCATGCTGAAAAGTTCCTAGACCCAGGGAAGATTAGAGCCAACAGAGAGAGAGTCTTCTCCTAAAGCTGACACCCTGAACTTGGCCTTCTAGCCTCCTAGGCTGTGAGAGAATAAACTTGATGGTGAAAGCCATCTACTTGTGGTATTTCTGTTAGAACAACACTAGATAACCAAGACACCTCCCCACAGAACACACTGCTAATATACCACAAAACTTTGTACCTAAAGACCCAAATCTGTTGCTGCTGAGTTGCTTGTGATTCAGAGCGATCCTGTAGGATAGGACAGGGTAGAACTATCCATAGGGTTTTCAAGGAGCAGCTTGTGGATTTTCACTCCTCAACTTTTGGTTGGCAGCCATAGCCCTATGCTCAAGCCAAATCCACTGTCATCAAATTGATTCTGATCTATTGCAATCCCATAGCACAGAGTAGAACTGCCCCATAGAGTTTCTTAGGGGCACCTAGTGGATTTGTCAGTCTTTTGGTTAGCAACCATAGCACTTAATGATTATGCCATTAGGGTTTGGTTACATCTGTCAGTCATTTGGTTAGCAGCCACAGCACTTAACCATTATGCCTCTAGGGTTTCCAGAACTTTTTATGATTCCCTAAATTCATCAGTGTAGAGAATAGGAATTCCAGAACAGTTAGTTGTGCTCATGAGGAATTTATATATGGAGCAAGAGGCAGCTGTGTGAACAGAACAAGGGGACACTACATGGTTTAAAGTCAGGAAAGGGGTGCATCAGGGTTGCACCCTTTCACCATATCTTTTCAATCTGTATGCTGAGCAAATAATCCAAAACGCTGGAATATATGAAGAAGAACCAGACATCAGAACTGGAGGACAACTCATTAACAACCTGTGTTATGCAGATGACACCACGTTACTTACTGGAAGTGAAGACAATTTGAAATACTTAACTGATGAAGATCAAAGACTATAGCCTTCAGTATGGATTGCACCTCAGCATCAAGAAAACAAAAATCCTCACAACTGGACTGATAAGCAATGCTGCCATAAATAGTGAAAGGATTGAAGTTGTCAACAATTTCATTTTACATGGGTCCACAATCAACACGGAAGCAGCAGTCAAGAAATCCAAAGATGCATTGCACTGGGAAAATCTGCCGTAAAGGACTTCTTTCTAGTATTGACAAGTAAAGATGTCACCTTGAAGACAAAGGTATGCCTGACCCAAGCCGTGGTATTTTCAATCGCATCATATGTGTGAAAAAGCTGGATGATAATAAGGAAAACAGAAGAAGAATCAATGCCTTTAAATTTTGGTGTTAAAGAAGAACACTGAGTGTATCATGGGCCGCCAAAAGAACAAATAGATCTGTTCTGGAAGAATTCAACCAGAGTGTTCCTTGGAAGCAAAGATGGCAAGACTGCATCTCACATACTTTGGATATGTTGTCCGGAGGGATAAATCCCTGGAGAAGGACATCACGCTTGGTAGAGTAGCCAAGCCAAGCCAGAGTAGAGGGTCATCAAAAAAAGAGGTGCAGCACCAGACAGTGTTTTGATCTATCTTACGTGGGGGTCGCTATGAGAGAGAATCAACTCCGTGGCATCTAACAACAGTAACAACAAATCTATCACACAGTGCCTCTACCTCTACACACATCACCACCAGGTGGCACTCTGCAGCATCAGGAGCAGACACAGGCCCTGAACTGTGTCCAGAACATTGCCATTGAGTCAACTTTGACTCATGTAGAACCCATGTGTATCAGAGTAGAATTGTGCTCCATAGGGTTTTCAATGCTTGATTTTTCAGAAGTAAGTTGCCAGGCTTCCCTTCCTAGTTGTCTCTGGGTGGACTCGAACCTTCAACCTTTCAGTTAGTAATTGAGAACATCATTTGCACCATTCAGGGACACATCCTATTAAAACCTATTGCTATCCAGTCAATTCCAACTCATAGAAACACTATAGGACAGAGTAGAACTGCCTCATAGGATTCCCAAGGAGCAGCTGGTGAACTCAGACTGCCAACCTTTTGGTTGGTTATCAGCTGAGCTCTTAACCACATTGCCACCAGGACTGCCAGGGGCACATAGTAGAGCTAAACACCCACTTGGTGAATGAATGAAAAAGTAAAATGACGTTTCTTTACCCCAAATCAACCCCCTCTTCCTGATTTGCGTGCCTCCTACTTACCGTTTTGAATTCTATTTAAACGTCACCTCCTCTAGGAAGTCCTGCTGGGCTACCTCCACTTCACCTCCCACAAAAGATGAGTTAGGTGCCTCCCCTCTGGGTTCCCCAAAGTCTTTGTACAGTCTGCTACCCTGTAATCCTATATTTGGTTTTCTTCGGCAGACTTGTTCATTAGACTGTGAGCCTCAGGTGATCACGGGTCTTGCCTCTGGGTGTGGTGCTCCCTATGTCTCTGGAATTCTCAGAAGTATTCTGGGAAATGTTCTAAGCACCTAGCACAGTGCATCACACAGAGGAGATATTTGATAAACACCGGTGGCATGAATGGGTGGATGTGTGATTGAGCAGAATGTAGAGCGACCTTAAGGTATTTCCTGATGAGGTTTTGATTTGATTTTTCTTCTTGGTTAGTATTACTATTGTTCCATAAATGCTCTGCTTTCAAAATTACACTACCAAAAAGAAAAGAGAAGGAAAGAGAAAAAGATTTCCATGAATTGTGGCTTCCAGCTGGTTATCATTACTTAAACTTTGGTTTTTATCTTTGTGGGGAACTGAAGCCTATGATTTAAGCTATCTCTAGCTGAGAAGGGGGTCTGGTGCCTGCTCAGCCACTCGTATTTCCAAAACGCACTTCGCTGTGTCAGGGCACATTACTTGTGCCATTTAAGGAACCTGAAGAGGAGTTTCATTTCCATGGTTAGATTATTGTCACATGTCAGATTATACAGTCCAGGGGGAATAAATACAACGTAAGAAAGAGCACACGTGAGCTGTGGTCACACATCCTCCAAAGATAAACACACTGTGTAGGCTGGGATAGGGCAAGTCAGAGAACAATTGGAATCTCAGACACTGCAAGTTTTCGTTAGTTTTATTTCCTGGCCACTTTGAGCCTTTGATTTTACCAGCATGTGCAAATACACATTTTTCTTCCAATTGATGTTCCTGGTGATTCTCCACTATCCAGGAGAACCCTAGTTGGATTCGGTGGTCATGTCATGCTTGAAGCAGAGAGGGCAATGAGATGGCCTCACATGGAAGCTGACAGAACAAGGAGGTGCGGTGACTCTCCAATCCACCATCTCTGACAAAAATAAAAGCTCCGAGAAAATGTGAAAACCTAACTAGACTCAGGGAGGAAAAATCCACTTCAGGGAGCATGAGCTCTCCAAGTAGTAAGGGCTGGGATAATTGCTGCCCGTGGTAGTGGTTTATTTTCTAAGTACACTTAAAAAAAAAACAAAAACCCAAATGATTACTAGTTGTTCCATATTAAAGAAGGAACAGGCACAAGCTGATGGCCTTGCTTAAAGATGCCCACACACTAGAAATAGTTTCCTCGAAAGGCAGAGGGAGAATTTAAGCAGGTATAGCTTAGCACGGGTGAGGCACACTTGCATGACACTTTCTTCAAACCCTCAATGGCTGATGCTCGGTGTGACAGAAGCTTGCCGCTTTCACTGCGCCAGACAAGGATTAGGGGAGTAAAATGAGTCATGTATGTAAATTGTAATCACATCGGCTCATTGTATGTGCTCATTTAGGCATTTTAACAGTGTGTGGCGCTGTCCTCTCCGCAGGACTAATAAGCATTAGCTGTAATGAGGTCAGGCAGGCAGGCAGGCAGGCATTGTCAGGGGGTTTAATTGGGACATGGGTCTCTGCTGAAGTGAAAATTAATAACTTTTGTCAATGTTCTGGTGAAATGTTCTGTCTTATTAAACTATGAGGGTCAATTAGAAAGCATTATGTAATAAAGTCCCCAGCAGCAGAAACTCAAATTGAGTTATACCGCCGTCATTATTCCAGGGCGAATGCATTTGAAAATGGAAAACCCGAGTGCCATATGGAGGATTCGGGTCAGATTTACAAGCATCGCATGTTAAGGCTTCAACAAGAAGGAAACAATTAAAGGTAATACTGAAATAAATCAGCGCGCCCAGCGTGCCGCGCGGGGCCAGGAGCTTGGGGCCAGCCTCGGCCCCGGAGCCGTGACACTGCGACACGGCAGCGTTTAGGAGGCGAGCTGGGGCTGCGTCAGGCAGGGCCATCCCGGCAGATCGCTGGGAGTGCTGAAAATCTGGGGCACACCTGGAAGGCGCGGGCCTGCACACCGCCTCGTATAAATAAACTCTTTATTGTGTGGCTATTAAGACGAGAGATCGCTTTTATTAAAGTGCAAGTTATTGAGGTATAGCAAATTAAAGAATTTAAAGCATACTAAACAGCCACAGATATTCCCCGGCCGGTCTTGTTTTACAGTACTTTAAATGGGCAGGATATTGTTAGGGAGAGATGAAGTCTGTGCCAGGTTTGGGGTCTGACAAAACAGTGTCTGTCCAGGCACGTCTTCTGGCCAGGATGGGCTGAAGGGACGTTGTCACGGCTGAGGGGTGAAAGAAAGGCGGGGTGGGGGGGTCTACTGAAAGATTAGGGGAGGTGGCCCTTGCCTGCTCCATTCTGGCAAAAAAGGGGATCCTTTGCGCAAAAAGATTTTTTAAAGATGCTCTTCAGAAAACAGTTTGGAGAGCAAAGAATGGAGGGAGGAAGGAAGGGAGAAGGGGAGAGATGGAGAAAGAGACGCAGGGACAAACGGAGAGAGGGGGAAGAAATAGAGGAGAAAAAAGGAAAGAAGTTAGGTAGGGCAAGAAGAAAGACGGAAGGAGGATCTGCGCGGTGTCATTAATAATGCACTTCAGCTTTTTTTTCTAAAAAATATTTTATCATGATTAAGTGAAAGTTTCCAGTCCAAGTCAATTAGCTGCTAAGCCCCCCCAACACTTCTCTGTAACTCTAGCTGCTCTCCCAACCCTGTGACAGCACAGTCCTGCTTCCTACACTGTACTTCACACGTATTCGTTCAGCTAACTCGTGTCCCCTCCTCTTCACCCTCCCACCTCTTTTCTATAGAAGAGATGCTTTGACAGCCTTGTGGCTTACAGTCTGGTCCGATTTTTGTCTGAAGAATTGTGTTGGGTACTGTTTTCAGCTCTGGGCTTGCAGTGAGTCTAGGGACGGTGTTCTTGGGAGACCCTCCAGAATGTCCGACCATCAGGTCTGCTCTTTTAATAGAATTCTAGATCTGAACCCCCCATTTTTCTCCCGCTACAACAGGGAGTCTACACTGTGTTCCCTGTCAGTGTAGTCCTCGGTGGTGGCTGAGTACCATCTAGCTCTTCTGGTCTCATGTTGATTCAGTGTCCGAATTGTATGGCCGTTTCTGTCTCCTGGGCTCATATCTTCTGCCTGTCTTTGATATCCTTGGTTTTCCTCTGATCTAGGTGGATTGGGACCAATTGATGCTCCTTAGATAGCAGCTTGCTAGCTTTTAAGACACCAGATGCAATTCACCAAAGTGGGATAAAGAACAGTGTCTTTAAAAAAAACTTTCTTGTACCAATTGACCTAGATGTCTCCTGAAAACATGGTTCCCAGACCCCTACCCTGCTATTCTGACCTTCAAAATGACACTATGAGTATTTAAATGGTGGTGCCACATTTAAGACCTCAGTTGAGAACTGAAGTGTTGGTTGTTTGAACCCACCCAGTTGCTCTGTGGGTAAAATTACAGCCAAGTAAAGCCTATGGGGTAATTCTACTCAGTCACATGGGGTTGTTTTGAGTTGGAATAGACTCAGTGACACCTGACAACAACTTCTTTTTTTCGATTAAGTAAAAATATACAAGCCAAATCAATTCCGCATGCCCAGTTATCTGCTGCTCCATCTGCTCCCCTCACTCTGTGACAGCACACTCTCTATTTCTAATATCCTCTTAATGAGCACATGTCCCCTTCTCTCCATTTTCTTCACTGCCATCCAGAAAGAAACCAGTAGGACAGCCTTCTATAAATATATAGAAACATAATGTACATGTGCCATATGCTCGCCCCGTGTCTCTGAATCCAGTCTATTTTTACCTGAAGAGTTGATCTCAGTATTGGTTTCAGTCCAAGGCTAGCAGCAAGTCTAGGGACTGTGTTCCCAGGGGCCCTCCAGGCTGTTGGACCATCAATTCCGGTCTTTTAGAAGAGTTCTTGAACTGCACACTTCTTTTTCTCATGTGTCTTGGGGACTGTATATTGTACCTCCCATCACAGCTATCTGGGCCCCATCTGGATTTTCTGGTCTAATGCTGATGCAGTCTTCCTTTCATACGGGTCCTTCTGCCACCTCAGCTCATTTTTCCTCATGTCTGTGATGTTCTTGGTCATCACCTGTTCCAAATAGGCTGGGACCATTTGGTGTATCTCAGAAGGTAGCTTACTAGCTTTAAAGATCCCAGGTGCCACTCACCAATATGGAGTGCAGGAGACTGTCTTAGCTAAACACCAGCTGTGCCAACTGACCTCAACTTCCCCTGAAAGTGTGGTCCTCAAACCCCCATCCATGCTACTGTCTTTTGAAATATTGGACAACAGCTTTTAAAATCTGAACTTTGCCTTCTCTCGTGAAGTAGGGTCGGATTAAACCAAAAACCGAAGTGGGTGAACAGCCTTCAGGCCCCTAATTTAAAAAGGAGAAGTTAATATAGACAGCCAGGATTAATTCTTTACAGAATTGACTTTTTCCCGTTTTTGTCTTGTCTTAAAATTCCTGGCTTCCTTTACCTGGCCCAGGAAGTCACACACTAAATAGACAGGTACCACTGGGATAATAGGTCTACAGCTTCTCTTTACAGCTGCTTCTTTAGGAGGCACTTAATGGAGAAGCCAGTAAAGGTGCTAGTGAGACCTCCTGCCTTTGCTGACAACTGAGAATTTCCTGGATTTCAGATTGGATGGATCCTGCTCTGAGATGAGTATCCCTCCCAATCACTTCAATGTTCTCCAGACCCTGTCCTCCTGTGCTGGAATGGCACATCATTTCCCCTTTAAGTATATGCTGTCTTGCTTGATAATTTCAAACAGGCTTCCATGGAAGAAACCTCCCTGTTCCCTGCGGGGTAGCACACAGAAATAAACTTTTGATCACTCACCCAAATACCAGTCTGAGAAATTGGTTTGTTTTTTTTTAAGGGCAGGTAACAAGAATCCGGATCTTTGTCTGGTAACAAAACAAGCCTACTATTGTCAATTCTGACTCCAAACTACCCTATAGAACAAAGTGAAACCATCCCCATAGGAAGTGCAAAGCTGTAAATCTTTACAGAAGCAAACTGTCACGTCTTTCTCCTATGGAGCATGTGTTGTTTAGCAGCTAAACACTTTTACCATTGTGTCTCCGTGGTTCCTCGGATTCTGTTTATTCACCCTTTACTCCTAAGGCTAATTATATTCCTCATTAAGAACAAGCTATAGTGATGTCTCTTTCTTTTCTCTAAACCATCATGAAACCTTGTTTGCTCCACTCTCTCTCATCTCCTTGGCAGCTGCTCTGGTCTGACCCTTCCTTACCTCCACCAGTCACCCACTTTGTCTTTATTGTTGTGCTTACCTGCTGTGAAATCAGACCCCAACTTATGGTGACCCCACGTACAATACCGCCAACTTTCTGCACCATCCCCATGATGGTTTGTGAATCTGATCATAGTAATCCATAGGGTTTTCATTGGCTGAGTTTCAGAATTCAATCACCAGGACTTTCTTCCTAGTCTGGCTTACTGTGGGAGCTCTACTGAAACCTTTTCACCATCATAGCAACATGTAAGCCTCCACAGACACACTATTCATGAGGTAGGTGCCCTCGCCAGAAATTGAACCTGAGTCTCTGGTATGGAAGGTGACAACTCTACCACCAAGCCACTAATGTGTGGTTTCAACTCAAGCCTATTCCTAACCATTCTCTTCACACCAGTTCTGGCCAACTTTTATAAAATGCAGATCTGATCATGCCATCCCCCTGCTTGAAATCCCTTTAACAGCTTCTCTTTGCATGTCAGATAAAATCCTGTGTTCCGCAGAACCTCTCCTTGATAGGGCCATGGCTCATCCGAAGCCACCTGTCCCTGTCACACTGTCCTTTTGGGGCTCCAGAGAACAACAATGATCTTCAGAAAAAGAAAAAAAAAAGACCAGTTGGCATCAAGTTGACCCTGAAGAAAGATAATCCTATGTGTTTCAGAGCAGAGCTGTGTCCGTAGGGTTTTAATTATTTTTTTGGAAGTAGCTCACCAGACTTTTCTTCCCAGGTGCCTCTGGGTGGACTTGAACCACCAACCTTTTGGTTAGCAGCCAAGCATGTTAACCATTTGTATCACTCAGGAACTCTTACATTTGAAAAAGGTCTAGTAAAATATAGCTGGTTTATAAGAAAAATGCCTACCTAAAAAGCCAAAGCAGCTTTGTCACCAAAATTTTGCTCTCTGATCCTTCGAGAACCACCAGATAAGCTGTGCATAGTACAGCTCAGCCTGTGTTCAGTGCCAACCACCTTACCAAGCTTTGTGTAAGTTACCACATTTGATCCTTCCCCTGACACAGTGGAGTCACATAGCAGACATTTTAGTTTTAATTTCAAGGAACTGTTCCCTGAATCATTTTTTGAGCTCCCCTCTGGCTATCCACACCCACTCAAGGCTGATGAAGGATAGACCTTGCAGTCATTCTCAGGTCAAGTCCACATGGTGCATAAAACCTGTAATCGCAATGCAACTATTTGGCAAGAGATGCCTTTGGGGGCATTGAGTAGAGCCCCTAAACAAAAGCAACAACCTTTCCAGTCCTTCCTCCATTAGCAACCTATTCCTTTCTACGGTTTACAATCCCGTATTAAAATGTAAACAGATCTGCATCAAAAGCCAACATCTTAAGGTTCTAGGTCTCTGTGGAGTGTACATAGTTTGTGCTGGACTACTAACTTAAGGGCTGGCCATTTAAATGCACCCAGTGGTACTGAAAAAGGAAAGCCTGGCCATCTGCTTCTATAAAGATTGCAAGCTTCATGAAGCAGTTCTACTCTGACACAACGGGTCACCGTGAGTCAGAATCACTCAACAGCAATGGGTTTGCTTTTTCAGTTTAATGAGTTAAGTTATCTAAGCCCAGGTGGGACGCAGAGCAGGCACAGAGCCAGGAGCAGGCATCAGAGACAGGGAAGGAGCATGACAGAGAAGGTTGTTGTTAGGTGCCGTCAGGGCGATTCTGACTCATCCTGATCCTGTGTGCCACAGAACAAAATACTGCCTGGTCCTGAGCCATGCTCACAATTGCTGTATGGTTGAACCCAATTTTGCAGCCACTCTGTGTCAGTCCATCTCGGTGAGGATCTTCCTCTTTTCCACAGACCCTGAGTTTTACCAAACAGCAGAGGAGGAGATGAGAAAACCTGAAAGGCAAACCACACCAGCATCACACTTTTGTGTAAGGCATATGTGCTGGATTCACTGACTTTACTCACACTTTTCATATCTGACTTGAGCCCAAACTTGTTACCAACACAGAATGTCCCAGGATGGTCAGTCAGTGTGCCCCTGATGGCATTGCCACATGCTAAGATTTCCTTCTCCAAGCAATTCTTCTTGCTAATGTCAGCAGAGGGGTTTCCCACCATAGGGTTTCTGGTTCATTTGTGTTGCTGGGTCTCCTGGGAACACACTTCTGTTTTGAGAGAGAGTTTTGGCACCAGGTTCTGACATGTCAGGTTGAAAAGTGAATTTGAACCAAAAGTTCTGTTGCTTCATTTTGGTTATTTATGAGAAGAGTATATTTTCTACAAACAGAGACAATGGAAAATTTCAAAAGCTATCCAGCTATCAGGGTAGTGGTGGGAAGACAGATATTGCAAAATATTTCTCAAACAGTTTGAGGAACTTGCTTTCAATATAGAAATAGCACTTGATTTTTGGAATCTTTTTGCTGAAAAGGATGCAGCTGTCCAGAAAGAGTCTGGAGAGAGAGTTCCCATCACTCCACAAATCTGTGGGAAAATACTACCTCCCTGCACCTCCACTGCCTGGATAGCTAATGAATGAATGAAAGCATAAAAGAATGAACAAACCACTCAGATGCACAACCTAGCTCCATAGATCAAATGCCTTTCAATCATGCATTAGTATCCTAGCTTGAGATCCAATTGTTTATTTAAATAGTATATGGTTTTTCTATGACTATACAAGTAATATCTACTTATTGTGAAAAGCTCAGAAAACACAGAAATGTTCAAAGAATAAAAGAAAATTATTCATATTCCTACCTGTCTGTTTCCTAGTGTGGCTGTAACAAAAGTACTTAGGACGCATTTTTAGGAGGGATCAATCCCTGGAAAAGGACATCATGCTTGGTAAAGTAGAGGTTCTGGGGAAAAGAGGCAGACCCTCAACAGGTAGCTTGACACAGTGGCTGCAACAACAGGCTTAAATATAAAAACCATTGTGGGCACAGCACAAGACCAGGCAGTATTTTGTTTTGTTGTACACTGGGTTACTATGAGTTGGAACCTACTCAATAGCACCTACCAACAGCAACATAACAGAAATACCACAAGTGGGTGTCTTTAATGAACAGAAATTTATGTTCTTAGAGGTCAGGAGGTTAAAAGCCCAAATTCAGGCCCCTGCTCTAAGTAAAGTCATTCTGTCAGCTCTGGAGGAAGGTCCCTTGTCTGTTCTTGGATTCTGTTCCTCAGTTCCCTGGAGATCTTCATGTATCATGGCCTCTGTCTTCACCCATCTGTGGTTGCTTACTTCTTTGCCTCGTCTTCTCTTTCTATATCTCAGAAATGCTTGGGTTTAAGACATGCTGATATGGCATCATTAACATAAAGAAAATTATCTGCCCTAATGGGATTACCTCCATATGTATTAAAAAACAAACTAAACCCTCTGTCGTTGAGCGGATTCTGACTCACATTGACCCTATAGAACTCTACCAAGTATCCAAAGAGCACCGGGCACATTCAAACTGCTGACCTTCTGGTTAGCAGACACAGCCCTTAACCACTATGCCACCAAGGTTTCCTCCATGGGCACAGGGGTTGGTATTCCAACATATATTTGGAGGAAGATATAATTCAAACTGTAATGTTAGCACACAGAAAGATACCATTAAAATTGAGCTTTATGTCATTCCAGTCTTTTGCTGTGCACGTAAATGTTACATGGTTGAGATCTGCAGTAGATACCTTTATAAGATGACCCACAATGGCCAACCACCTTGCATAATCCACTACCCTTTGAGTGTGGGTTTTCAAATATGAGATAATCACTCCCATGATTAAATTATGATACAAGGGCAGAGCTGATGTTAAGAATGGGAGATTAACTTGAATGAACCTAACCAGGTGAGTTTTAAAAGGGACTAGGCTTTTCCTGGAGACAGAGATTTGAAGCATGAGAAGGGTTTGCCCCAAGGGAGATTTTCCGTTGCTGGCTTTGAAGAGGAAGGGTGCCACTTGGCAAGAAATGGTGGAGTGCCGTAGGAGCTGAAAGCAGCCCCAGTGATAGCCCACTGGGACACAGAGACCTCAGTCCTGCAATCACAAGGAAACAAATTCTGCCAACAACCTGAATGTAGAAGGATCCTGAGCTCCAGATGAGAACACAGCCTGCCCAACACCTTAATCCTGCTTTTGTCAAATCCATTTACATTTCTGACTGTGAAACTATGAGATGATAAATGGGTAGTTTTAAGCTCTTAAATTTGTGGTAATTTGTTACACAGCAACAGAAAAATAATACAATATCTTGTTTTTAATTTGATGTCATAATTTAAACCTTTTATCGTGGAAAACTAAAATTGTGATGTCTATGTCTAGGAGGATGACCGTCAATGGGAAGGATGGACAAAGTCGCTGCAGCAAGGGCTCAGACACAGCAGCAACTGTGAGGATGGCACAGGACTGGGCGGTGTTTTACACTGTTGTGAGAAGTTACTGTAAGTCAGAAGCAACCTGACAGCACCTAACAATGCAAGTAATGTGTGTATAGAAGATAATTGATATAAACAGTATTTTTAAGAGCCAAACCTATTGCTATTGAGTCAATTCTGGCTCACAGAAATCCTACAGGACAAAGGAGAAACTGTCCCATGAGGTTTCCAAGGCTGTCATCTTTATGGAAGTAGGCTGGCTCATCTTTCACCCACATAGCAGCTGGTAGTTTCGAACCACTGACCTTTGATTAGCAGCCGAGTGCTTAAACACTGTGCAATCAGGTTCCTTATTGGGTGTGTTAGGTGTGGTGTTATAGGTGTTCCACCTTGTTGTTGGTGGTGGTGTTAGGCACTGCAGTGTCGGTTCTGACTCATAGCGACTCTATGAACCTCAGAGTGAAACACTGCCTGGTTTTGCGCCATGGCTGCAATTGTTCTTACGCTTAAGCCCATTGTTGCAGCCACCGTGTCAATCCATCTTCGCAAGGATCTTCCTCGTTTCCACTGATCCTCAACTCTACCAAGCCTGATCTTTCCTGACAACATGTCCAAAGTATGTAAGATGCAGTCTTGCCATCTTTGCTTCCAAAAAGCACTCTGGTTGTACTTCTTCCAGAACACATCTATTTGTTCTTTTGATGGTTCATGGTACATTTAACATTCTTCTCCAATACCGCAATTCAAAGGCATCAGTTCTTCTATCTTCTTTGTTCATTGTCCAGCTTTGCATACATACGATGCAACTGAACATACCATGGCTTGGGTCTGGCACACCGTGGTCTTCAAGGTGACATCTTTACTTTTCAATACTCTAAAGAGGTCCTCGGCAGCAGATTTTCCCAATGCAATGCATGTTCGGATTTCTTGACAGCTGCTTCCATAGGCGTTGCTTGTGGACCCAAGTAAAATGAAATCCTTGACAACCTCAGTACTTTTTCCTTTTATGATGATGTTGCTTACTGGTCCAGTTGTGAGGATTTTTGTTTTCTTGATGTTGAGTTGCAATCCATACTGAAGGCTGTGGGCCTTGATCCTCATCGTTAAGTGTTTCAAATATTCTTCATTTCCAGCAAGTAAGGTGATGCTGTTTGCATAACACAGGTTGTTAATGAGTTGTCCTCCAATCCTGTCCTTGAGATAGGCTTTAAACAGGAGGGATACACTCAGGGTCATACTTTGGCTATTATGGACTTGCTTAATGCTCTCTGAAATCTTCTGTTTAAGTCTTCTATTTTGCCATTCCTTCCTTTTGCTTTAGTTGCCTGGTGTTTAAGAGCAAGTTTCAGAGTCTCTTATGACACCCAATTTGGTCTTTTCTTTCTTTCCTGTCTTTTTAATAACCTCTTGCTCTCTTCATGGATGATGTCTTTGATGTCATTCCACAATTCATCTGGTCTTTAGTCATTAGTGATCAGCACATCAGATCTGTTCCGGAGACTGTCTTTAAACTCAGGAGGGATATACACAAGGTCATACTTTGGCTCTTATGAACTTGTTATAATTTTCTTCAGTTTCAGTTTGAATTTGCATGTGAGTGATTGATGATCTGTGCCACAGTCAGCACCCGGTCTTGTTCTGTCTGCTGATGTGGAGCTTTCCCATCATCTATTTCCACAGATGTAGTCGATTTCATTGCTGTGTATTCTGTCTGGTGAAGTACATATATACAGTTGCCATTTGTGATGGTTAAGACAGGTATTTGCAATGAAGAATTCATTAGTTTTGCAAAATTCTATCACGCGATCTCTGGCATTATTTCTATCACCAAGACTACATTTTTTTGTTTCCAACTTCTGCATTCCAACTTCTTTGTTTCCAACTTCTGCATTCCAGTCACCGGTAATTATCAATGCATCCTAATTGCATGCTGGATCAATTTCTGCCTGCAGAAGCTGGTAAAAATCTTCAGTCTCTTCATCTTTGGCCTTAGTGGTTGGTGTGTAAATTTGAATAATAGTTGTATTAAGGGCTTTCCTTGTAGGTGTGTGGATATTATCCTATCACTGACAGCACCGTACTTCAGGACAGATCTTGAAATATTCTTTTTGATGATGAATGCAATACCATTCTCCTTCCAGTTTTCATTCCCAGCATTGTAGACCATATGATCATCAGATTCAAAATGGCCCAAACTGGTCTATTTTAGCTCACTAATGCCTAAGATGTCAATGTTTATGCATTCCATTTCATTTTTGACGATTTCCAATTTTGCTAGAGTCATACTTTGTGCATTCCGTGTCCCAGTTACTAATGGATGTTTGCAGCTGTTTCTTCTCATGTTGAGTCATGCCACATCAGTGAACGAAGATTCCAAAAGCCTTACGCCATCATGTCATTACGGTTGACTCTATTCTGAGGAGGCAGCTCTTCCGCAGTCATCTTCTGAGTGCCTTCCAACCTGGGGGGCTCACTTTCCAGCACCATATCTGACAATGTTCCACTACTATTCATAAGGTTTTCCCTGGCTAGTTCTTTTTAGAAGTAGACCACTTGGTTTCTCTTCCTAGTCTGTCTTAGCCTGGAAGCTCAGCTGAAACCTGTCTACCATGTGTGACCTTGCTGGTACCTAAATACCAGTGGCATAGCTTCCAGCATCACAGCAACAAGCACGCCTCCAGTGACAGACAAGTGGGGGCTGCTCACTTTATCTTTACCCTCCTTACCTGACACTGTTATCTTCTTTACCTGATGCAGTTATCTTCCTTACCTGATGGCATTACCCTCCTTACCTGATGGTATTACCATCCTTCTCTGATGCTGTTGTCCTCTTACCTGTTGCTATTGCCCTCCTTACCTGATGCTGTTACCCTCCCACCTGATGCTGATACCCTCCTTACCTGATGCTGTTAAAAAAAAGTAAAGATGTCATCTTGAATATTAAAATGTTCCTGACCCAAGCCATGGGTCATATGCATGCATCATACACATGAAAAGCTGAACAATGAACAAAGAAGAATTAATGCCTTTGAACCATGGCACTGGAGAAGAATGTTGCATGTACCATGAACTACCAAAAGAACAAACAGATCTGCTGTGGAAGAATTCAACCAGAGTGCTTCAACCAGAATTCAACCAGAAGAATTCAACCAGCAAAGATGGCAAGACTGCATCTTACATACTTTGGACATGTGGTCAGGAAAGATCAGTCCCTGGAGAAGGACACCATGCTTGGTAGAGTGGAGGGTCAGCAAAAAAGAGGAAGACCCTCTATGAGATGAATTGACACAGTGGCTGCACCAATGGACTTAAGCATAAAAACAACTTGGACATGGTGCAAACCAGGCACTGTTTCATTCTGTTGTTCACAGGGTCACAGTGAGTTGGAACTGACTCGATGGCACCTAACAACAACCTAATGCTGTTACCCTGCTTTCCTGATGCTGTCATCCTCCTCTCTGGCGGTATTACTCTCCTTACCTGATGAGATTGTCTTCCTCACCTGACACTGTTATCCTCCTTACATTAGTTATTTAAATGTTAAATGCTATCTTCTTCTTCTTTTGTTGTGCGTGTTCATTTTGGCTTCTGTGTTCACACAGGCGAAAGATGAAACATCTCTTTCCAGTATTTGTCAAGTATATACCTCCTTTCCAGTATATACCTCCTCCAAGAAAGAGGGAAAGACAAAAGATAGTTCTAAGGTTCTTTTTGCTCCCGGATCAAAGGTAAACAGTTTGGTTGGGGGGGACGGTAAGGGGGAGAGGGGCTATGATTCAGAGTCCCTTGTGTTTCAAAGGCAGAGACTCTTACATCTTTATGCTACATTGTGAGAAGAAGGGGCTGGAGGATGTGGTCTTCAGACGTTGTGAAGAGGCTAGCTTCACCCCAGGTAATAATTCCCTAAGATTGGGAAGAGAAATAGAAATTGGGCTTCTACCTATGATGGAGATATGACCTCATCTGAACTCAGTGCCATGAGTGACCTCAGATGGAGCTGGCTGTGCAGCTGTCTGTGGGGCTAGACACCACCTACTGTGGCTGGGAATCTCTGTCAAGGTTTTCCAGACTCAGTATGAATGAGGAAGTGAGAGATCTACTCACCACCCTTGGCTAGAACTGGCTTCATCAAGATTTAATTTCACTTCAGAAAACTAAAGCCATGTAGCATTTCTTACCCTCCTGTGGTGTAGGGCATTGATACTCATTACATAAATTGTGGGTATTGAGATTCATAGAGCTGGTTACAACCCAAAGCAACTCCATATACAACAGAATGAAACACTGCCATCCTCATAATTCTTTTAGCCCATCGTTGGAGACACTGTGTCAATTCATCTCCTCAAGGGTCTTCGTCTTTCTCAACGACCCTCTACCAAGCATGATGTCTTTCTCCAGGGACTTGTCTCTCCTGACACCATGTCCAAAATACATGAGATGAAGTCTTGCCATTCCCATTTCTAAGGATCACCATGGTTGTACTTCTTCTAAGAGGTATTTATTTATTCTTCTAATAGTTCATGATTACATAAATAGCAATGTGATAAATTGTTCTACATAAATACATATCTGCAATTATTTTTTTATTTTAATAGATATATAGAAACAAGTCAAAGGATGTAGACATTTTTAAGGTCCTTCATAAACTATCAAATTAGTAGTCCTGAATCTCTCAAGAAGTGTTGGTAGTACAGTGGTTAAGTGCTTGGCAACTATCCGAAAGGCTGATGGTTTGAACCCAGCAGCTGCTCCATTACAGAATGATATGGCAGTCTACTTATATAAAGATTACAAAAAGCAAACAAAAAGACCACTGAACATATTGCCATCAAGACAATTTCAACTCATAGAGACCCTATGGGATAAAGTAGAACTGTGCCATACGGCTTTCACAGAATGGCTGGTTAATTCGAACTGCCAGTCTTTTGGTTAGCAGCTCACCTGTTAAGCACTGTGGCACCAGGGCTCAATTACAGCCTTGGAAATCTTATCAGGTGGTTCAACTCTGTCCTGTAGCATCACTATGAGTCTGAAGCAACATGTTTAGTGCAGTTAGATCTCTCCAGAGAGCCTTGCTCAGCTTTTAACAGAAAGATTATTGGTTCAAACCCACCAGCTGCTCTGCAGGAGAAAAAACATGGCAGTCTCCTTGTGTAAAGATTTCAGCATAGGAAACCTTATGGGACAGCTTACTCTGTTCTCCAGGGTCAGAAATGACAGCCCACAAGAACAACAACAGATCTCTTAAACTGTATGACACTAGCTTTGTAATAAATTCTCCCTTTGGTCTCTACCCCCAATTGCTCCAACACACCACCTGAGAAAGCATGCAAAAAGTTCCATGAACTTTTACATGGAGCAGGTCAAAACCTACAATGACTGAGTAACACAGTGAGAGCAGCATGGCCCCATGTCATCAGCCTGGACTTCCTCCCAAGCCTTGCCACTGCCTCTGACTAGCTGCATCACTTTAGAAAGTCACGTGTGCTAAAATTCAGCTTCCAGATCAATAATACAGGGGTGGAAATAATGCCCTCTTCAAAGTCAAGATTAAATTTAGGTGAAAAAATCCATGGCTGTCAAGTCAATTCTGACTCATGCAACCCTATAGGACAGAGTAGAACTGCTCCGTCAGCTTACAAGGATCACCTGGCAGATTCGAACTGCTGACCTTCTGGTTAGCTGCCATTGCACTTAACCACCATGCCACCAGGGTTTCCTGTTTAGATGATATGTGGATGGAAAGACAGATGACAACACTTAACCAGTAATTGGCACATGGTAGTTGTTTAATAAACATTTGCTACATTACCAGCTAAAAATTTTATTTTTGTTGTTATTATTTAATTATACTCACACGGATACCCAGAAACCCACTTTTAACTGGGTGAAAATTTACACTTTATGTGGTTGCCTCAGTGCCCCCAGAGAGAAGATTCTCTCCTACATTCAAGTGTCTCCTGCCTTTTCCCCTTCTGGCTTTCTTCAGGTAGTTTGCTTGTCCATTCACAGCCTCCCGCTGCCGTAACACCCACTTTGGAGACTGGAGGCTGCCTTCTGCTACGGGTCAGTTGTTTGAAAAGTGCTAGTGCCCCTCTCTCTCTCCATCCACAGTGCCACGATCCTGTACCGAAGCCGCCCACCACAGCAAGACTTTCCCTGAATGGCAGGGTTTCAGAAGGTAGACCTGGGGCCAACACAGCACGTCAGAGAAGCTTTTGTGACACAGTGCTCATGCATACATACAGACCCACACATACACACCCACATATACACAGACACATAACACTCCATGTACACACAATATGCATATACTACATATTCACACACTCAGAGACACACACATATACCACAGACACACATATCGCACACACCCCACATGCTTACCCAGAAGCACACACACTCCATACACACACACGCACATATCACATACTCAGAGACATGCATATACTACATACACCCAGAGACATACACAGTATACACACATACACCACAGATACACCTTACACATACATGCAGATACGTACATTACACAAATACAACACAGCATTTATCTACACAATATACTCACACAGACATACACACACATGCGCGCGCGCGCGCACACACACACACACACACACACACACAGGCACCAGCCAGAAACTAGAGACTCCTGTCAGTACTTAGAGCAACTTTTAAGAGGAATAAACGTTGCTTGATCTCTTTGATGTTATTCAAAAGGCCTTTTTTTAATATATGAGAAAGCACATTCAACATTCTTAACACATCTGATGTCATGAGCTCTTTTCCTTCTTCCAAATCACACTTAACTCCATCACGTAGGAGGTGCAGAGGCTCTGGCTGATGTGTAGATGGGTGTCCTGTGCACTCCCTGGTGGACTTGACCCCCCTCAGCCTGGAAACTTCAGAGTCCAAGTGGTTCACTGGGATAGCTGTGGAGCCAGGACAGTGTTTGCTGCTTGGCTGGTGGCCACTGATGGAGAACGGGTGGCCTGCTGGAAACTGTTTGCTATTCATTTTGCCCTGACACTCCAGGACAGCACCACAATTTCTTTTGTGATTGGAGGTAATGTAATCTACAGGGAAATCAATGCGGGCTGACAGGAGAAGTGCCTAGCTGATCTGCAGGCCAGCGATGCTGAATCACACCAGGCTGAAGGTGACACGTTGGAGAGGCAGCAGGCTGCCTCTGGGAAAAGTTGGCCTTAGAAATCTCCTGTCATAGGCCTTCTGCCTCGTCACCACCCTGTGAACGCCATCACCTGGCTGCTACATGCTAGTTGGGTGGATGGACAGTGCTGGAGCAAAGGGCCAGCTGGGTTCCCAAGACAAGAGATAGAGAGACAAAGCAATGGGAGAGAGACAGACAGACACACAGAGGGACCTCAGTTTTCAAATTGTCTACATGACTTCTGTCACCTTACTACGTTTTTGTTTTCCACTAGAGTGTTTTTTAAGGGCAGATCTATGTTCACAGAATAGTTGTGCAAGGAATGCAGAGAGTTCATGTAGACCTTCTCTTTCGAATTTCCCACCATGCATCAGTTCATCATACCATGGCAGTTTGTGTATTGTCATGATGTAGGAAGCTAGGCCACTGGCGTTTCAAATACCAGCAGGGTTGCCCATGGTGGACAGGTTTCGAGGGAGCTCCCAGACCAAGACAGACTAGAGGGAGAAAGGCCTCTTGATCCACTTCTGACAGCTAGCCAACGAAAACCCTGTGGATCACAGTGGACACACTGCTGGATAGAGTGGTGGAAAAGGGGTCCTCCAAGTTGGAAGGCTCCCAAAACACACAGCACCTGCAGCAATGGATGCAAGCACCCCAAAGATCCTGAAAACAACACAGGTCCAGGTGAGGTCTGGTCTGTTGTCCGTGGGGTTGCCATGACTTGGGACTGACTCGATGACACTAACAACACAAAGCACACTCCCTACTGTACAGTGTTTATCCTGACATTAACAGCTTGCATTCTTGTGGTGTATTTGTTTTCAGTGATAAACCAATATTGTGACATTATTAACAGCAAAAATTTATAGCTTACATTAGGATTTACATTATGTGGCACAGTCCCACGGGCTTTGGCGAATACATGGGGTCACATGCCCACCATCACAGTATGATGTAGAATAGTCTCAGTGCCCTGCAAATGCCCTGTGCTCTACCTCTTAAACCCTCCTTCTGGGGCCCTGAAACCCTGGCAACTTCACTTTCCTACTTTTTTACATTTAAAAATTAAAAAATAAATTCAGGCTGTATACCAACTACCCAATCACAGGCAGGCATTATTTTAGTCATCGAGGAAGCAAATTTTGCCAAAAAATAAATAAATCAGATAGACTTAACAAAACATAACTCACACCACCCCCAAAACATCTGAACATCTGCTGGGTGACTCGGCTGGCCTGGTTCAGCTTACTTCAGCACCCGCGGCAGCAGCAGCCACAGCAGCAAAGTTAGCAGGTGTCACCCCAATATGGCCGTGAGCGGCTTCTCATGATTCAGAGAAATAAATCAGAATAATAGGCCAAGCCCTCCCCATCCACTGCCCCATATGTCCCCTTTATCGAAGCCACAGCCCTTGGCAGCCCTCTGGTCTCTCGGTGATTTCAGGCATTATAAGCCCCTCTTGGAAGAGTGGGGGTGCTTTGGCGGAATCTGTATAACCTCTCCATGGATTTAAAGTATCCCTGTAGTTTACAGCATGAAGTCTGCAAAAACTGCATTTGAGAAAGTAATAGGTTAAGAATTAGGTGCCAGAGAGAGGGCTTGGGGAAGCCGATGGTGCCCACCAGTGATCTCTGAGACCAGTGGGAGGCTGGGGAGATCCACCGAGGACTAGTTGAGGCCCTTTGGTGTCCTCTTCTTTCAGGGCTGTAAGAAAAGCATGTCTCACACAGACCCTCTGCCATCCTTCCCCCCACCTCTCCTCTTTCTCGGGGTAAGAACTGGACTCTGTTCCCTGACAAGATCCCTGGCAAAGGCTTTCCACTTTACCTACTAGGTTCCTGGCAGAAACTTTCAAGGCCAAAGAGACAGCAGCCTCAAGACTTTGCGAAGATTTGGGGGCCACCTCAGGCCTGAGCTCTACCTCCCACCCCCGTCATCCCTCTGCAGTGGAGCTGACATGGGCCCTGGGCATGGTGACAGTGGCTCCAATAAATCTGAGACCTGTCTAGGTGCGTCATTTATCAAGAGGCCTAATTTACCCAGGCCCTTTAGACTAATTGCAGATTTGCAAAAACTGCTGAGAGTGTAGAACCGTGCATTGTGAGTGTCCCTTGCCATATTTCTGCTAATGTGTTTCATCTGGAGTACATAAAGAGGCAGGGATCCTGATTGTAGACACAGCACTTTGGGGCTAATCCAGCTAAATGATTAGCCCTAAAATTCTGCAGTGATGTCATTTTCCCTACAGTGCTCTGCCGGTCGGGTTGTTTGCTTTATAGCGAAAAATATGTACTTGCAGATGCAGGCTAGCTGCCTCGGCTTCCCAGGAAAACCTACCCTCAGTGGTTTATAAGGGGCCATAGCATCAGCCGGCCCCTGTCTCTACGTCTCTTCTCAAGGTGATGAGGGATGCTGGTAAGACAGCAATAATGGGGAAATGTCACCTCTGTAAGGGATATGGAGAAACTTCCAGATAAACTTCTCTCTTCTTTTACCCCATGAAGGCCTGTGAGTGGGTTCTGCTTAGGGTAGAGGCTGCCCAGATTCTGAGCATGAGGCAGGTCCCATGAGGTAAAGAGTCGCATCAGGTACTGGAGCCCTGGGACATGAGTCCCAGCTCTGCCACGAGCTAGGTGACTGCCTGCCAGTTACTTGACCTATCCGAGCCTCCGTTGGTGACTTGACACAAAACTGAGACAGAACATTCAGGACAGCTGAGAAGCTCAAAGACAAGCACGGATGGAAGGGCTACTCAAGGTACTCAGGGCAGAAGCATTAGAGACAGAGCTGTAGAGTCAGATGGCTCGGGTCCCAGCTCTGTCCCTTCTGGGCTGTGATACCCTGGGCAAGTGACTGAACCTCTCTGAACCTTAGGCACTTTCTTCATTGGAAGGAGATTATAAAAATAGCCTTACAGGGTTATTAGATCAAGTATTCACTTAGCCTGCAGCTCCATGCCCAGCGTATGATAGTTCCTCAGTAAGTGGTGACTAAGATTTGAATTCAGGCATTTCCCCAACACTGAACTCAACTGTTTATTTCAGAAAGAAAAGCTTGGCTGGAATTGATGGGCTTTAAAAGATTTTTTGTACCCTCACAGGATATTTTCCAAATAAGGGCAGTAAGTCAGATTTTGCATGATCTGAGGGTTTAAAGATAAAGAACCTGAAGCCAGTAGACTTTGTGGAGTGCTTAGATATATCTCGGTGGAGAGGCAGAAATGTTTTCTTTCACATGTAGCCACAACCTTCAACCAATTCCAAAATCCATATCCTAATTAATACATACAAAAAAAACCCCCATGGCCATCAAGTCAGTTCCTGCTCATAATGACCATATATGACACAGTGCAACTGCCCTGTAGAGTTTCCAAGACTACCTATCTTGGAAGCAGGCTGCCACATTTACTCTCATAGAGCAGTTGATGGGTTCAAACCACTGATCTCTCGGTTAGCAGCTGAGCCTTTTGCCCACTGTGGCACCAGAGTTCCTTACATATAACTTTTATTGTGTGCTTAGTAGACACCAGACATTATAATAGAAGCATTTTACATATGCTCACTCATTCAGTTTTAACTACAATTCCACAAAGCCAAAAAAGCCACCACCACTGAGTCAATTCCAACTCACAATGACCCTACACATCCAGGTACAACTACCCTATAGAGTTTCCAAGAAGTAGCAGGCAGATTTGAACTGCCGACCTTTCAGTTAACAGATGTAGTACTTACCCACTTTGCCACCAGGGTTTCCAACTCCATGATGCAAGTATTTTCATTATCTTATTTTACTGATGGGGCAAGTGAAGCTTCAGGAGATTAAATAATTTACTTATAATGGCATAGCTAGGGAGAGCAGAGCTGGGACTCAGACCTTGGTCCAACTGACCCATTAAGAGACAAAAGTACTAAAAAGGAAACCTGCAAACACAGGTCACAGCATAGCAACCATTGACTGAGTGTCAGGTGCTAGGCTGGGTGCTGCTAACGCAGTATCTCTCGTCTTCACAGCAACACTGCAGAGTGAGAGTCACCGTTACTGGCCCCACGTTACAGATGAAGAAAGTAAGTCTCAAGTACTTCCTCCGAGTGCTTGCTGTGCACGTGGAGGAGCTGGGAGAAGAACCCAAGGCCACCGACTTCAAACTTGCCACCTCCATTCTCTCTCTCTCCTACCCTGCGAGGAAGATGAGCCTTGGAAATGGACTCATAAGGCAGACACTCATGACGGGATTCCTGGACTTGCGATCTTTAGAAATTGGCTGTAGTTCAATTGTGAGGGTGATCCTCGTAACTGGGCCAGAAAAAATGAGGCTATGTCTTACACACATTCACAAAAGCCTTTTCTTGCACAAAAACTCTACAACATGATCCTTTCACCTAGAGAACTGCTAAATAACAGCTCAGAAGGAGTGGAGGGCGAAACACTCCTTTGTGTTCTGAAGGCTGAGTTTGAGTCCTCTTACTACCTTGCCCGGTACAAGGGTTTGTCCTAAGGAATCAAAGCCTGAAGCTGAGACTTGGCGCCCAAAGCCACGGAGGCAACATTTGTCTTGCATCTCCTATCCCGGATTAAGCAGCAGGGGCATGGGCCGAAGTGGATGACGGATTCCTCACACATCACACCATAAGTGTACCCCCGAGGGCTGGGCACCGCAGGCCCCGGCGGTATCAGCAGGGGAACACGCAGCCTCAGAACCGTAACGTAGTGTTCTAGAGGGAGACAGAAATTAATGAGACTCTGGCTGACATTTTGAGCACACACACACATCTCTCCAGGTTATCCCACAAGTATATTTCTTGTGGAGAGAGTAGTTTTTCCATATTAAAAGATGGCATTAAGCTTCAATAGTTCATCACTTGCTTTAATCCTTTCCACCTGTAAATATTTCAGATAAAAATACCACATTTTCTGTGCCTGCATCTTATGAATGTGGCTTCTATCCAAACTTAAGGGGGAGACTTTCGGCTGGACTTTGTCACTTTCAAAGATACATTAAAACCAGAGTTAGAGGACACAAACAGACATTTGTCCACCAGTATTCATGGCAACACTTGTCACAAAGGCCATAAAGGTAGAAAAAACCCAAGTGCCCATCCACAGATGAATGGATAAAGAAAATGTGGTCCATACATGAAGTGGGATATGACTTAGCCATAAAAAGAAATGAAGGTCTCGTACAACATCGATGAACCCTGAAAACATTATGTTGGATGAAGTCAGACATAAAAAGACAAATATTGTATGATCCCGTTTATATGAGACATCCCGAAGAGGCAAAGCATATAGATGAAAGTTTATTAATAGTTCCCAGGGGTAGCTGGGAAGAGGAAATAAGGAGGTATTGCTTAAAGAGTACCGAGTTTCTGTTACCAGTATCAGTACTTATTGTCGTGTCAGCTCTGACTCACGGTGACCCCGCGTGCGTCAGAGTGGAACTGCTCTATAGGGGTTTTTAAAAACCCATGGAAGCACATTTTTCTTGCATCTCACATTCCTAATGAGAAGCCAGGGGCAGAGGCCAAATTGTGTAACGGATTCCTCACTCATCATACCATAAATTTACCAGGTGTGGGCCAGAGAATGTGTTAGAAATGCAGACTCCCAGGCCCCAGGCTAGACCACTTGATCCCAAATTTGTATTTTACCAAGATCACCAAGTGGTTTGTGAAGCCCTGGCCTAGGACATGGCTGGGCTTTAAGCCCTGTGAGCCAAAGCCAGCCAGCTGCCTGCTTTTGTAAATGAAGTGTTATGGGAACAGAGCCATGCTCATTGTTTAGGAATGGTCTATGACTGCTTCCACTACAACAACAGAGTTGAGTAGTCGCAACAGGCCCTCAAAACCTAAAATATTTACTATCTGGCTGGTTCTTTACAGCTGACCCCTGGTCTAGAAGAATGTATTAAAAAAATATCATACTGTAGGTTCAAATTGTGCGTTCCAGCTACTACAGACAACACAAAGAAAGTAAGCATTTGAGGGAATTGCTTCACTCAGATCTGCTAGTTTCCTCTTCCCCAGTTTCTTCATTATTTTTGAGGTTTTTAGTTCTCTACCCTCAGAGAGCCCACAAAGCCACAGGCATGAGGTTAGCAGAGGAACAAGCCTCTTTTGCGTTAGATGGCTCATCTCCTCTTTCCTTTCTCTCAGCCTTCCAGTCTGTCATGTCCTTTCCCAGAGTTCTTCCTGTTCTTCTCCAGCTTGCCACTCCTTCTGGATGCTATGGGCCATTAAAGCCCTGAGCAGGAGAGGAGGTGGAGGACAGAAGCGGGAGGGGACTTCCAAGTGAGCAGCTGTTACAGGCTGGTGCCTGCCAGGACCAAAAAAGAGGGCTGTCACCTTCCCAGAATCACAGCACAGCTTCTAGATACCAGGTCCTTGCTAAAGGAATGCCTGCCCTTTTATGTTCTTCCAGCCAGTAGGTAACAGCCCTAGGAGAGAAAATCGTAAAAGGAAGAGAAAGCTATCCCACGGTGTAAGTCAAACACCTGGGACATAGAAGGCATTCAGTGATGATAGCTAGTGAACTGACCTCACCTAAGACTTCTTCACTTATCATGAGGTAGAAAACACTACAAAATGCTGCAGAGTAAAACCAGTTTAGAGCCAAAAAGTTGTCTAGGGCCATATGCAATTTATATATGCAGGTATGATGAATTTTCAACTGGCCAGCCAATGAAGCCTCTTCATCTTTAAAGTGAAGTTCAGAATTTCAGAAGCTGTGCCAACTAGCAAGGTGTTCACCACATGGGGATCCCCGAATGCCCATGGGGTTGGAAACTCTAGGTGGGCCTTCGGGATTTCCCAGAATACCTGGGGGCATGGTCCCAAAGATCTCCTTTATAGGTGAGGAGAAAGGAACCCGCAGAGGCCATATGACGTCACCTAGTTTTGTCTCATCCCAGCTTGGATTCAGCCCAGTTCTGCCTTTCTCACTCCTTCTCACTTGCCTGATGCCAGCTCCTTCCTCAATCAAATGTAACCCAATCAGGCAGGCCTTTCAGAGACCAGCATGCAAATCCTGTGTATTTTTGAACCAGTGAAGGATTTCACAGCCCATTTTGGAGCTCATAACCATCTCTACTGGGAAATGATCCTGAAGGCAGAGCTGAAGTCCCTCTTGCCACCCTCTCCATTTTCCATTTGTTCTATCTTTTCTGAAGAAGCATTGGTTGCCATTCTCTCTGTAATAATCTTTTTGTCTCGGAGGATGGCTCTCGTATCCCCTCAGCCATCTTCTCTCCAATTTAATAATTGCAGTGCCTTTCACCTTTCCTCATTAGCCCTGTTGCCCAACTCCTGAAATCACTACCCTCAAAACATTTCCAAATTCCCTGTGTCCCTATGAACCACTCTTGTAGCTCAGAAATTATATAAAAATGTATCACGTGAACATACGCGTAGGATGGCTATGTAACTATTAACCAGCTCCATCACATCATGGACTTGGCCGGGATTTCTTCTGAACAAAGTTCAAGAGTAGTAAAACTTGCAGTCCAGAGCTGGCATTTTCCCATTTGTTGTTTTAGAGTCAGGAGCCCTGGGCATTCCTTAGTTTCTTGATTCCTTGGTGACACTCACACAGCATCACTTTTCTTCAAGGGACTTTATGCCTGTATCTAATTTGATTTTCTTTTTTTATAACTCAAAAGTGATTTGGTTTAGGACACACCTTACACATAACAAAGAAAATCTTGCTTCTAAACAGGATTAATCCACAGAATTCCAACATATGTTTTTGGATGGGGGGCACCCAGTTCAATCCCTAATACCCACTCATACCTCTGACAATTGTCCCTTACCTATCCTCTTTTCAGGCTCCTGGTTTGAATGTACTGTTGGATTCTGATTCAGACTCAGGTTGGTACTCACATCTATAAAATTATCACCTATGAAATGGTGTTAAAAGTAAAACAATATAAGACGTAATGTAAGGGGGTTCAGCCTGGACTTCTTCCTAGGGAGTTTGCTTATGGAACTTGTGTCCCACTGCTTGGACCTAGAGGCTAAGAGTTGACAGAATCTTTTCTGCCTAATTGGCAATGGCAACCCAGAAGACACATGCCATATTTTGTCTGAGTCAGAAAGGATATCCTAATCATGCCTTTTGGAGTGCTGATCTGTGCTATCCTGTGACTGGCTTTAAAGATCATCTTAAAAGAAAAAGAAAGAAAAGAGCAGCAACGCATTCCTTTCTGAGGTTTCCATGTTCAAGTTATCAAAAACCAGTCTGCTCCAGGTAGCTCTACTTACTCCCTGTGTCTTGGAAGGTCGGGGCAGGGGCGGGGGAGAAAGAAATATATAAGCCTTATGGGAATGAGGCTGGGGAGAGAGGCCAGAATTCCCTCTAGAATATGAAATTCAGGTTTCAATCACTTTCCCAAAAACCTCAAAGCAAAAACTATTGCAACCCCAGGCTTTGCCTCTTTCCTGCCTGAGCCCAGTAAATCAGCCCGTTCACATACCACCCAGCCCAGCATTTGCTGAAACAGGCCCAGGCCCTAAAGAAGCCCAGCTGCAGGAACTCCCTCCAAACCCAGTCTAGTGTTTGCAAACCTTGGCCAACCTTTCCCATGTGCTTGGCCCAAGATGCAGATCTGTGCCTGGTTTAGGGTTTCACTGTGGCAGTTTCAAAGCCGTCTCATTATTACTGATGACCGGGGCTTGTGGAGAGCAACAGTGTTTTATGACCCACTGAGCAGAGGTTCCCAAGAGCTGTGGGGGAGTTGCTGCCTCTGAATTCATACAAGGAACCAATTGCAAAGGTGGGTGGAGGCCGGAGGCCACATGTTTAGCTGAACTGTGCTAAGTGAAAGTTGCACAAACAAACAAGTAGTCAAAAGGTAGAGTTGGGACATCAGGGAAGGGCTCTCCACAACCTGGCAGCATGTTTTAGTGCTGGGGAAGCCCAAGGAAGCCATGTGTGACTGTGGCTACCAGAGAGCAGGTTTGGAATCCCTTCTTAAGCATCTGTCCATTAACCAAAAGCTGGATAGTACAAGCACACTCGGAGGCACCTTGAAAGGCAGATCTGTCAGTTTATTACCTAAAAGTCACAGACACTGAAAACTCTGTGAAATGTAGTTCTACTCTGTATACCTGGGGATTCCATGAGTCAGAATTCACTCAGTGGAAAAAATTTGGTTTGATTTTGCAGTCCCTGGTGGTACAAATGTTAGGCACTCTGCCACTGACCCCAAAGTTGGAAGTTCTAGTCCACCTAGGTGTTGATCTACTTTTGAAAAATCAGCTACTGGAAACCCTGTGTAGAGTGTCACTCCACTTTAATACACACAAGGCTGCAACAACTTAGATAGCAACTGTTACTGGTACTGGTTTGGTCCCTGAAGACATATGCAGGTGCCATTACAGTAACTATCATGCAAAGCTGGATGCAATTTTCTACTCAAAACCTGGGCCATCCTAGTCAGACTGAGACCTGAATTCTCATTCTTACAAAACTTGATTTCTTAACTAACTATCACTATTCGTGCCTCATTTTCCTGGGCAAGAGACATCATGAGAAAAATTAAAGTGGGACATTCAAGAAGTCAAAGGAATAACAGTGACTGAAGGTCCATAAAGTGCCAGGCAGTTTTCATCCTTCATCACATTTAATCTTCATGGCAATCTAGGAGGTAGGGGCTCTGATTATTCTCACTTTTCTAGTTAAGAATCTTGATGTTCAGATTTTTAGACAAAGTTTCACCACTATAAAGGAGCAGCCAGGTCTGTATAACTGTCAAGAATCAGGGTCTTTGCACCTGCCCTGTTTTGGGTAAAGACAGAGACACTTATTTGTGCTTTCTACTTTTTATTTGAAAGACAAGAGAAATAACAGAAGATAAAGTAAAATCCATATGCAATCTTACCAGTATTAAAAGTATATATATAAATTAAGATGTAAAAGTCCTTTTGTCCTGTAAATCCAACCCATTGTTACTGCTACCAGCTGTTACAAAAAAATCAGTCCTGAAACCTTAAGTATCAAATGAAGGCACAAAGAACCAGATAAACACCAACTGGAAGAAAAAACTGACAGAAACTAGAGAATGTGGAGAGATATACTCATGGAACACAGCACAGCATTAACATCTTGGAAAACAGCCAGCACAGGACAAGATGACTTCAGCAAGTTATCAAAATGTAGAATCAGATAATCTTCTGGTAGAAGAAAAGACAGTGGCATTAACAGATATGGAATTCAAAAGACTAATGTATAGGGCTCTCCAAGAGACTAGGAAACGGATCAAGGAAAACAGACAAAGCAAAGGAAAAAGTAGACAAAATCAATGAAAACACAGAAAAAGCAATAGAAAAATTCAGGAAAATAATACAAGCACAAAACATCAAAATGAATAAACAATTAGAAACCATACAAAGGCAGCGAATAGAATTCTAAAAGGTAAACATCAAGATTTTTAAAAATGGACAATTCACTAGAAAGTTTTAGGAGCAAATATGAAATAATGGAAGACAGAATCAGTGAGACTGAAGACAAATCCATGCACTCATGCTGTGAGAGGAAATATCACAGAAGAAAACCCAGGAATTAGTCAAGAGGGAAAACTTACAGGGGATTGTAGTTACAGAACAGGGGAAGCAAATAGAGAACACAGAGGTTGTTGAAGATTTGCTCATAAAAAGCTTCCCAAATAACATGAAAGATGAAAAGCTGACTGTTCAAGAAGCTCCATTATTGCCATATAAGATAGACCCCAAAAGAAAGTCACCAAGGCATATCCTAATCACACTTGCCAAAACCAAAGACAAAGAAAGAATCCTGAGTGAAGCTCATCAAATAACATACACAATAAAATAATAATGCTAAGCTCCGATTTCTTGGCAAAATCTATGCAGGCAAGAAGGTAATATGACGATGTATATAATTAATTTGAAAACAAAGAACAGCCAATCAAGAATAATATGTCTTGAAAAATTCTCTCTAAAATATGATGGTAATATGAGGACATTTCCCGATAAACAGAAATTAAGGGAATTCAAAAAAACCAAACCAAACTTACAAGAAACATTAAAGGAAGTTCTTGGTTAAAGTACCAATGACATTATACAAAATCAGTCTAGGACACAGGACAGCATCAAATAGATACCAACTGAAATAAGGAACTTTTGATAATAAAACAAAGCTAAAAGAATTGAACTGGGAAATGAAAATGTTAATCTATAAATGTCAATGTCAAAACAGTAAAACTGAGAATAAATGGTATAGGTATAGAATTACAAATGGAAAGGAAGTCAACACAATATCAGACAATAAGAGACTGGCTTAAATGTAGGAAGATGTGGGTAAATTTCAAGACAATCACCCAAAAATAAAAAAATAAATAAATAACAAATCTATCAATCAAAATAAAAAGAAAAGCATAAAGATCCAGTAAACACAAAATCTATAACAGCAACAAAAAAGAAAATATACAAATCAAAGAAACTCAGTGAGCAAAGTAAGAGGAACAAGGAAAATTTCAACCTCACAAAATAAAACAACAATACAAGAACAACAAACTGCAACTAATAGTAATCATACTGAATGTAAATGGCTTAAACACACTGTAAAGCAACAGAGTGGCAGAATGGATTAAGAAAAAACAGCCCATCAATATTCTGTCTACAAGAGACATATCTTAGACACAAAGAATATATGTATTAAAAATCAAAGAATGCAAAAAATATATTAAGCAAACAGCAATCAAAAAATAGGAGGGACAAGACCAATCTCAGACAAAATAAACATTAAGACAAAATCCACCATAAAATACAAGGAAGGACATTATATGTTTAAAGAGATAATTAAGCAACAAAACATGTTTTTGTTAGGTGCCATCTAGTTTGGTTCTGACTCATATGAACTCCACATACAACAGAAAGAAACACTGCCTGGTCCTGCACCATCCTTACAATTGTTATACTTGAGCCCATTGTTACAACCACTACGCCAAAACAGCTCATTGAGGGTTTTCCTCTTTTTTGTTGATAGTCTCTGTGACTGAGTATGATGTCTTTCTCCAGGGGCTGATCTTTCCTGATAACATGTCCAAAGTGAGACATGGTCTTGCCATTCTTGCTTCTAAGGATTATTATTGTTGTATCTCTTCCAAGACAGATTTGTTCATACTTTTGGCAGTCCATGGTACATTCAATGTTCTTTGCCAACACCATAACTTAAAGCTCTCAATTGCTTTTTGGTCTTTATTTATCATCCAGCTTTCATATACATATGAGGCAATTAAAAGCACCATGGTTTGGATTAGGCACACCTTAGTCTTCAAGGTGACATCTTTGTTCCTGTCATATTGTGGAGGCTTGTGTGTTGCTGTGATGCTGGAAGCTATGCCAATGATATTCAAATACCAGCAGGGTCACCTATGATGGACAGGTTACAACTGAGCTTTCAGACTAAGACAGATTAGGATGAAGGATCTGGCAGTCTATTTCTGAAAAGAACCAGTCAGCAAAAACCTTATGAAGAGCAGCAAAACATGATTTGACATAGCACTGGAAGATGAGCCCCCTCAGGTTGGAAGGAATTTAAACTATGACTGGGGAAGAGCCAGCTCTTCAAAGCAGAGTAGACTTTAATGGCATGGATGGAATCAAGCTTTTAGGACCTTCATCTGTTATTGTGCATGATTCAAAATAAGAAGAAATAGTTGCAAACATGCATTAATAATTAGAAGGCAGAATACACAAAGTACAAAATTAGAAAAACTGGAAATCATCAAAATAAAATGGAACACATAAACATCAATATCCTAGGCACTAGTGACCTAAAATGGACTGGTACTGGCCATTTTGAGTTGGACATTCGTGTAGTCTACTGTGCCTGGAATCATAACTTGAAGAGGGATAACTGCATTCATTGTCAAAAAGAACATTTCAAGATCTACCCTAAGGTACCGTGGTGTCAGTGATAGGGTAATATCCATGTGCCTACAAAGACGACCAATTAATGTGAGTATTATTCAAATTTATGTGCCGATTACTAAGGCTAAAGACAAATAAATTGAAGATTTTTACCAACATCTGCAATCTGAAATTGATCAACCATGTAGTCACGATATATTGATAATTTCTGATGATTGGATGCAAAAATAGATTCAAACCATGGACTTTTCAGTTAGCAGCCAGCACTTAACTCTTGTTCCATCAGGGCCACTTAAACCAATAAAGTGAACATATAAATATAGAGAGGTTTATTTATAGGAAATGGCTTATGCAATTGTGGAGGCTGGCCAACTTCAAAGCCGTGGATGAGGCAGCAGGCTAGAGGCTACTTCTGACTCACGTGGTTTCAGGGACTGACAAAGCCAAAACCTGCAGGTCAGGCAGTAGGCTGCTGGATAATGGTGTTAGAAGAGCTAGTGAACTCCAAAATCTTCAGGTTAGGCAGCAGGCTAAGGGCTTCTCATGTCCCAAGAACTTGGGTCAGATGTCATGAGACAAATGCAGGAAACAACGAAGTATCAGTAGTTGGAAAATACAGCCTTGGTGATAGGAATAAAACTGGAGACTGTATGGTGGAATTTTGCAATACCAACTCCTTTATTGTAAATACCGTTTATCAACAATATAAACAGTGACTGTATATGTGGACTTCACCAGACTGAATACAAGGATCAAATTGACTACATTTGTGGAAGGAGACAATGGAAAAGGTCAGTGTCATCATTAGAACAAGGTTGGGAGCAATTGTGGAGGAGACCATCAACTGCTCATATGTAAGTTCAAGTTAAAACTAAAGAAAATTAGAACAAGAAGACACAATCCTAATAAATTTCTGTATACCCAATAGTAACCAAGCCAAATAATAACACTTCAAAATACAAAAAACAAACAAACAAAAAAACCCAAAAAAACAACATACTCTAAAACCACTGAAAAGAGAAATAGAGTTTCATAGTAATAGTCAGAGACTTCAACATACCACTACTGGTAAAGGACAGACTATCTATAAATAAACTTAGCAAAGACACAGAAGATCAAAAGGCCATAACCAACTTGACTTCATAGACGTATATAGAATACTCCACACAACAACAGAAAAATATATGTTATTTTCCAATAGAAGTGGAACATTCTCCAAGATAGATCATGTTTTAGACCACAAAGCAACCCCAAATAAAATCCAAACTGTTGAACTAACACAAAGCGTTGTTTCTGATCACAACACTACAAAAGTATAAATCAATAACAGGAAGAGCAAGAGAAAAAATATCAAATACACAGAAATTGAGTAACACGTTGCTTAAAAATACCTGGCTAATAGAAGAAACCAAAGAGAGCCAAAAAATTCCTAGAATCAAATGAGAACGGCAACGTGTTATATCAAAACCTATGAGACATGGCAAAAGGAGTACTCAGAGAGCAATTTATAGCAATAAATGCACATATCAGAAAACATGAAGAGGCCACAATCAAAACATTAACCCTACAACTCAGAGAGTAGAAAGAGAAGCTCAAAGGCAAGAGACGAAAGAAATAATAAATTAGAACAGAAATAAATGAAGTATAGAATAGAAAAACAATAGACAAAATCACTAAGATAAACTGTTGGTTCTTTGAAAAGATCAACAAAATCAATAAACCATTGGCCAAACTTACAACAGAAAAACAGGAGAGGAAGCAAATAACCCAAACAGTAAATGAGATGGGGAGACATTATAATGGACCCAACAAATAAAAAGGATAGTAACAGAATACTGTGAAAAATTGTATTTCAACATAGTTGAGAACCTAGAGGAAATGGACAAATTTTTAGAAACATGGTACCTACCTCAACTAACACAAACTGAGATAGAAAATCTGAACACATGCATTAAGAGAAGAAATTTAAGAAGTAATTAATTAAATAAAGAAATAAATAAAGCTCTCAACAACAATCAGGAAGGTCCTGGGCTGGACAGCTTCGCTGGCAAATTCCACCAAATAGTCAGAGAAAAGCTCATACCAACACTTCTCAAATAATTTTAGAACACACAAAAGGAAAAAAATACCCCCAATTCATCATGTGAAGCTAACATAACTCTAATATCAAAGCCAAGCTAAGACACCACAAATAAAAGAGAAAATTACAGACCAATATTGCTCATGGACATAGACACACAAATTCTCAGCAAAATTCTAGCCAGAAGAATTTAGCATCATATGAAAAACATAACGTGCCACTACCAAGTGGCAGCATGCAAGGTATGCAAGGATGGTTCAACATTAGAAAATCATTCAATGTAATCGGCTACATAAATAGTTGTTGTTGTTGTTGTCATCGTTAGGTGTCATTGAGTCCATTCTGACTAATAACGATTGTATGTACAACTGAAAGAAACACTGCCAGGTCCTGAACCATCTTCCCAGACATTATTATGATTCAGTCCATTGTTGTAGCCACTGTGTCAATCCATCTTGTTGAGGATATTCTTCTTCTTCAGTGACTTTTACTTTACCAAGCATGATGTTCTCCTCCAGGGACTGGTTTATCCTGATAATGTGTTCAAAGTATGCAAGATAAAGTCTCCCTGTTTTTGCTTCTAATGAGCATGCTGGCTGTACTTTTTCCAAGACAGATTTGTTTTTTCATTTGGCAGTTTGTGGTATATTCAATAGTCTTCTGCAACACCACAATTCAAAGGGGTGAATTCATTTTTGGTCTTCCTTATTTGTTGTCCAACTTTTGCATCAATACAAAAGGACTGAAATCACCATAGCTTGGAGTCAGATGCCAAAGGAAAAAATCAAACAGCCATCTCAGTCAATGCATAAAAGGCAATGTTAAAACATAACACCCATTCCTAAAGAAAACTCAATAAAAATAGAAATAGAAGGGAAATTCCCCAACATGATATGAGCATCTATACAAAACCAACAGCCACCATCATTTTCAACAGAGATAGGCTGAAAGCATTCCCTTTGAGAATAGGAATAAGACAAGAATACCCTTATCACCTCTCCCATTTAATGTTCTGGAAATCCTAGCTGGAGAAATAAGGTAATAAAAAGAAGTAGAGGGCAGCTACATTGGAGAGGAAGAAATAAAACTATCCTTATTCAAAGACGATATGATTCTATGATATGATTCTCTATGAAGTAGAGAACTTCAAAGATTCCGCAGGAAAACTACTGTAACTAATGGAAAGATTCAGGAAAGTAGCAGGATAGAAGGTCAACACACAAAAATCAGCTGGATTCCTATATACTGATAAAGAAAACTTCAGAAAGGAAACCAGAAAAACAATACCGTTTATAACAGTTCCTAAAAAGATAAAACACTTTGGGATAAATCTAACCAGAATGTAAAAGACCTATATAAATGATTGGCAGACTGCATCAGCATGAGACCAGCAGAAAAGGATGGTGCCTGGCTACCATCAAAGACAGCTTTGAGAGGGGACACAATGTAGTGTCACTGATGTCACACAAGAAAGAGAGGTATGCAGATCAAGAACTCTACTAAAAAGACCAGAATTGAGGGTCTGGCAACCTGAATGGTCCCATGGGAACATGGCCCCTAAATGCTGCTGCCTCAGACTTAAACCAGTACCAAGATCAACACTTCAAACAAAGAATGGACTGCACTCAGGGACTCAGAGTGGTCATGTGGCGTGTGTACTCTACAGTTTTATACATTTATAGAAGGCTGTCTCACTGGTTTCTTTCTAGAGGGGAGAAGAGAGGGTGTGGGCAAGGGGACAGGTATTCATTGGGAGAATACTAGAAGTAAAGAGTGAAAATGAGGAGTGTGCTGTCACAGGATGGGGAGAGCAGATAAAGCTGGAGAGAAGCGGTATGCAAAACTGATTTGGATTGTACACTTCTCCTTAATTGTAAAGAAAGAGAGACCTATATAAAGAAAATTATGAAACGCTTTTGCAAGAAACTGTGAGAGACCTACAAAACACAGATAGTGGACTCAGCATTGTGAAAATCTCAGTTCTACCCCAAAAGATCTATTCATATAATGCTATCCCAATGTAAATACTAGCGGCATTCTGGAAAAGCTAATCATCTACTTTATATGGAAAGAGGTCCAGATAAGGAAAGCATTACTGAGTGGGGGACGGGAGAAGAAGAAGAAGAAAGGAAGGGAGAATACAGTAGAATATACTACAAAATCAGACCTCAGATCCTACTTATACTCACAGTAGTCAAAACAGCCTGGTACTAGCGTAATGACAGACACTTGGAGAAATGACACAGAACAGAGAACCCAAATGTAAATCCATCGACCTATGGTCATTTGATCTTTGACCAAAAAAATACAAAGTCTATTAAATGGGGCAAAGACAGCCTTTTCAGTGAATGTTACTATCCAAACTGTATGTCCCTCTGTAAAAAAATGAAACAATAACCATACCTCACATCACACACAAAAACTAAATCAAAGTGCGTCAAAGACTTAAATATAAAACCTAAAATAATAAAGATCATGAAAGAAAAAATAGGGGCTAAGGGCCCTACTACGTGACATAAATAGAATACAGACCGTAAGTAATGACACACGACCACCAGGAGATAAACTAGATGACTGGATACTCCTAAAAATCTGACATTCATGCTCATCGAAAGTCTTTACCAAGATTAAAAAGAGAGTCTGTTGTCATTGCTAGGTTCTCTCAAGTCAGTTCCCATTCACAAGGTCTATGTTGTACAGTACTATGAGACCAGACTTATACCATGCTCTTCAGCCCATTGTTGCAACCACAGTGTCAAGCCATTGCATCAAGGGTCTTCCTCATTTTGCTGACCCTCTACCAAGCATGATGTCCTTTTCTAGGAATTGGTGCCTGCTAGTAACATGCCTAAAGTATGCAAGATGAAGGAGCACTCTGGATGTATGTTTTCCAAGATAGATTTGTTCATTTTTCTGGCAGTTCATGGTACATTCAATATTCTTGCCAACACTGTGATTCAAGGGCATCAATTCTTCTTCAGTCTTCCTTATTCGTTGGAATGCCAATAAGGCAGTGGAAATTCACATCTTAGCCCAGACGAATCTTCGTCCTCAAAGTGACATCTTTGTTTTTCAACACTTTAAAGACGTCTTTTGCAAGCGGTTTGCCCAATGCAATGTCATTTGATTTCTTGACTCCTGCTTTCATGAGTGTTGATCGCAGACCCAAGTAAAATGAAATCATTCACAACCTCAATATTTTTGATATTTTCTCCATTTATCCTAAGAGAACCTGCAGAAACATGTTGACTATGACCTATCTAATCTTTAAAATCTGTAGAATACTTCAACATCTCAACAACAAAAAGACAGATAATTTAATTTAAAAAAGCGTGAAGTATATGAATAGACACTTCACCAAGACATTCAATCAACTAACAGATATATGAGGAAATGCTTGAGATGAATAGCCATTAGAGAGATGCAATCAAAACTACAATGAGATACCATTTCTTCCCATGTCATTGCCACTAACCAAAATACAAAACAAAAACAAAAACAGAAAATAACAAAACCTGGAGAGGTGTCAGAGAGGTTGAAACTCTTACAATGTCCAACAATTAAGTCTGTGAAATTAATTGTTCTAAGTGCTACATACCTCATTTCTGAATATCACTATGATCACCTTCAAAGTACTCATCTTAGGAAGGTATGCACCTCTGTCAGCACCAAGTGTACCCTTCAAGGCAATTTTGGAACTCTTAATAGAATGGCCGTTGTGCATGGTGACATAGGGGCAAGTTCATGAACTTCATTGTATGGTTGTCTGGGAGGGAGTTTTTAGCCAGTAAACAAATAACTGTATTGGAACACCCTCCCTACTCACCTGATCTGGCCCCCAGTAACTTTTTTCTTTACCCAAAGATAAAGGAAATATTGAAAGGAAGACATTTGGATGACATTCAGAATATCAAGGGTAATACAATGACAGCTCTGATGGCCATTCCAGAAAGAGTTCCAAAATTGCTCTGAAGCGTGGACTAGGTGGAGGCATCAGTACATAGCTTTCCAAGGGGACTGCTTCAAAGGTGACCATAGCGCTATTCAACAATGAGGTATGTAGCACTTTTTCTAGGATGATCATGAACTTCACTGGCAAGTGTCGTCTACACTGCTGATGGGAGTATAAAATGGTACAACAATGATGGAAAACAATATTGTACATCCTTAAACAGCTAAAAATATCATACAGCCCAGAAGTCTCACTACTAGGAATATGTCCTAGTGAAATAAGAGCTGTCACATGAATAGACATATGTCTACCTATGTTCATTGCATTATTTACCATAGAAAAAGGTGGAAATAGCCTAAGTGCCTGTCAACAAATGGAGAAACAAATTTTAGTACATACATATGATGACATACTGCACACGTAAAGAACAATGGAAAATTCACAAAATATGTTACAAAATGGATGAATTTGGAAGCCTTTATGCTGAATCAAAGTAAGTCAATCACAAAAGCACAAACATTGTATGAGACCACTATTAAAAAAAAAACAAGAAAAGGTTACTCAGAAAAATACCATTCTTTGATGGTTATGAGGATGGGGAAGGAGAGAGGATGGCAAATGGTTAAGTAGACAGAAAACAAGTGTCAGATTTGGTCAAGGGAAAGAAAACATACCGTATCAGGGAGGTCAGCGCAACTCGACCAAGGGACAGTCACAGAATCTTCCTAGACACATTTAAACACCTTGAATAACTAGGGTTTATATCTGGGGATCATGGTCTTGGGAGACACCTAGGTCAATTGGTATAACAAAGTTCATACAATAATCTATATCCTACTTGGTGACTGGCATTGAGGATTTTAGAAACTTGTGAGAGGCCATCTAAGACACATCTTTTGGTTCCATTCCACCTGGAGCAAAGACGAATGAAGAAAACCTAAGACACGAGGAAAATATAATCTCCAAAGACTTAATGGACCATATGAACCACAACCTCCAAAAGCTGTAGCCTGAAAGAACTAGACAGTGCCAGCTCCCACTACCAATCACTTTGACAGGGATCACAATAGGTGGTCCTGGACAGAACGGGAGAAAAACACAAAAACACACAATAAAATTCAAACTCTGTCTCTCTCTCTTACACATACACACACAGACACACAGACACACAGACACACAGACACACAGACACACACACACACAGAAAGACCATACTTATTGGTCTGACAGAAAATGGAAGAATTCTGTAGACTATGGTTCTCAGACACCCTGCTAACTCAAAACAAAGCCATACTTGAAGTCCACCTTTCAGCCAAAGATTAGACAGGGCTACAAAACAATGATATTTATGAGGTATGTGCTTCTTAGTGCAATCAAGTATATGAGGTCAAATGGGCAATGCCTGGCTAAAAGCAAAGATGAGAAGGCTGGAAGGAACTGGAAAACTTGGACAAATGGACACAGGGAAATGGAAAGGGGAGAATAATGAGGGAATTGCTACCAATATCACAAAACAGTTTGTGCATAAAGTCTTGAATGAGAAACTAATGTGTATTGTAAGCTTTTACCTAAAGCACAGTTAGAAAAAAATATTCAAGGAGCACTGGTTATGCAGTGATTAATCACTTTTTGGCTTCTATCTGAAAGGCTAGTAGTTCAAATCTGCCAGCCGCTCCATAGGAAAGAGATGTGACAGTCTGTGTCCATAAAGATCACAGCCTGCAAACTGTATAGGGCATTTCTAGTCTCCCTATAGGGCCTTTATGAAACAAGATAGACTCGCTGGTAATGGGTGGTTAACATTCATCCTTGAGCTGGGTTTAAGTTTTCTCTTCCTGAAGTGTGATTACCTGGATAAAGTTGGAATTCTGTTCTGAAGCAAAAATAGGGGAGTGGTCCCTGGGTAGACCATCAGTAGTATCTAACACACACACAATCACAAGTTAGTCCTGTTACCAATCCCTCAGAACACTTTCCATGCCAAAAATAAATTTGTGCATATTATTATTCTTTTTTAAATCAAAGTAGAATCTTCTATTTTTTACTAATAGTAAATCAAGGATATTTTTTCATGCCAGTTCACACAGATTTAACTAATTTTTCCTCCATAAGTGTATAGTATTAACTGAAGAACTAAAGCCATCTTCACCTAACTATTCCCCTGTTGACAGAATTTGTTATTTCCAATTTTGTGGTATTATACATATTACTTTGATGGGACCTCCTTGTAAGTGCATCTTGACAATGTATTATTTCTTCAAGGTAGCTACTTAGGGAAAGCACTTTACACACATATATATATTTGGGGTGTGTGTGTGTACACATATATAGGTATGTATGTATTTGGGGTGTGTGTGTATGTATACATATATATGCCAAAAAATATATACATATATGTGTATACCAAAAAATAAATACATATTTACCAAAGTGCACAAATTTATACTTCCCTTAGGGCTGCACTAGAGTGCTGATTACCTGCATCCTCACCAGCAATTATCATTTTAATTTTTGTCAATTCACATTTTTTTAAATGGTTTCTTTTAGTTTTAAATTATTTTTCTTTCATGAAATTGGCTCGACGGCACTTGGCTTGGCTTGGCGTTCATGAAATTGGATTAACTTCTTAATGTCTATTGGACACTTATGTTTCAACTGTGAATTTTTCTTTTCCATCCTTTGTCCATTTTTGTCGTTTGGACCATTTTTATCTGGGCTCCAGCTTCATTCTTGGGGCTCCAGTCTGGTTCTACTATTCCTGTGTCTACATTCTAGCCCTTTTGTAGCTGGAACTTCTGCAACCAAGTTCCTCTTCCACTGAAGTTGTCGTTGCTTTTTCTACCCCAAATGAGATTAATCTTTATCTTAAGTAGAAGCTCCTTGGGGACTGAAGTATGGGCCAACCAAAGTCAACCTTGTTCTTCAGGCTTCAGGGTAGGCCATAGTATGAAACATCCATGTTTCCCCTAAGGCTGTTCTTGGGTACTGTTTATACTTTTCCAAAATTCACAAGTTCCTTTAATAAAACCTAATATAGATCCCCTAGTTTGCAACAGACCAAGTCTTCACAGTGGACCTCAGGACTCTGGTGACCATAATGGGAATTTTGGACATTTCCAGGAGCAAGGCAACGAGGGCAACAAAGATTAAAGTGACTTCTCTTCACCCTTCCCAGATAAGATTGTGTCTTCCTAACAAACCAAACAGGGTTTGTTTAGCGAGGGGCCAGCATTTTTCCTTACACTATCCTTGTGGTTTTCAATGGCTCCCTCAGCATCAGGTTTGAAGATGAAACTGAGTTAATGATGGAACTCCTGCCTTTTGGTTTACCCTACTCTGCTTGTCTTTCCCTCTTTCCATCATCATTGACCTCTAGGTGGTCTAGAAAAGGGGTTGTCACTTAATAGTGTATGACTTAGAGTTGCCATGAGTCGGATCCGACTCAACAGCACTTGGCTTGGCTGGCTAGGGCTGTTTTGTGAGTAGGTCCCCCGACTCATGGCATCCCCACAAACAATGGAATTAAATGCTACCTGGCCCTGTGCCATTCCCATTAGTTGTAAACTGGATCATCGTAACCCATGAGGTTTCCATTAGCTGAGTTTTGGAATTAAACTACTAGGCTTTTCTTCCAAGTCTCTCTTTGTCTGGAAGCCCTGCTGAAACCTGGTCACCATCGCAGCAGCATGCAAACCTCCACCAGCAGACGGGCTCTGCATGAAATGCTTTGACTGAAGCAAACCCAGGTCTCCCACCTCGAAGCCAAGAATTCTGCTCCTGGACCACCAATGCTCCACTGACCTAGGAAAAGTTACTAGAAATCTCTGTTCCCAGATTCCTTCTCTGAAAAATAGGAATAATAATAATAATAATCTCATAATATTGTTGTGGGTTAATCTGTACAAAGCACTTAGGACAAAATCTACAATATAGTGAATCCCTCTGTAAGAGTTTGGTATTACAAGTTACTGTTATTATTCAACATTATTTAGCTCTACTGCATCCTGGGAACTGGGAAGGTCAAGGTGAATTATACATTGTTCCTGCCCTCAAGAAGCTCATTGTCTAAGAGAAAAGGAACAGAAGTAAACACATATGTTCAGAAAAGCGTTGGAGGTCTTCTGTGTAGTCTTATGGGGACAAGAGCAGGAGATGTCATTCTCTACACATACTTAAGCAAACAAATGAACAAAAAACCAAATTTCTTACCACTGAGTTGATTCTGACTTATAGTGACTCTTTGGGAAAGAGGAGAACTGCTCCATGGAGTTTCCCAGAAACAGCTGGTGGATTCATGCTGCTGAGCTTTTGTTAGCATAGTAGCTGCTAACCACAGAGAACAGCCAGGGCTCTGCACCTCTGTGCTCACTGTTGTATCTTCTACAACAGATCCAGCATCTGTCACAGAATTCACATTCTACTACTTTGAAATTTAGTCAGGAGGTGAACCTGAAGAAGTGCTTAATAGAGCAGTTTGAACTGACTGGGAATGGATCACCCACTAAGCAGGGGCTTAGTTGTACCTGCTTGTTAGTCTGTAGTGCACAATTCCACAGGGATTTTGTGGTGAAACGCATGTGAAATTGTGCAGTACAGATCAGTAAGTAGGTGCAAGCCCACTGTTGCTTGGGTTAGCATAAGCCTGTGCTTGTTAATCTGCCCCTAGAACTGACTCATGCAGTGTTGTAGACAAGTGTGATGGGTCAGGTTGTGTGCCATCAACTTGGCTGGTAGTTTGGCAGTCACATGATTTTGTGATTTCTTTCATGACGGTATCTCCTGTGAGTAGTTAGTTGAAGGGAAGTTTCCTTGGTCTTGTGGTCCAGCTTTGAAAATAAGTAGACCTTCTGGCAAGACTCGTGGGCTTTTGCTTATGCTGGATCCTGCAGCTGGCTTGTTTGTCTGACCTGTGATTCGCGAATCTTTAGCTAGCAGCTTACTTTCAAACTTCCCTGCTGATCTTGGGATTTGTCCATTGTCTCAGATTTTGAGCAAGAGCTCTGCTCTCTGACTTGCCGGTCTTGGGTTTGATAGCCCTACAAGCTGTGTGAATCAGAAGCCCCTGTTCTGACCCATGGACTTGGGTTGTTCTGGCATCTACAACCACATGAGCCATTTCCTGGTTATAAGTCTCCCCATGAGTCGGATCCGACTCGACGGCACTTGGCTGGCATACACATATTTATATGCTTTACTAGCTTTGCTTTTCTAGACGACCCAGCCTAAGACAGCAGTAAAGGGAAAGGAAAGTGGGAAACGACCATGAGCAAACATGCAGTAATATGAACAGTCTGGAAAATTCTGAGAACTGCGAGATCAGTGTGACTGGCCCTTAGGGAGGAGTCCCAGAGAAGACTAGATGGGGAGGAAAGGAAATTAATGAAGATTAGAAGCAAAAAAATCAGTTAAAAAACTTTTGCACTAATCCCGTGGGACAGATGACAAGGGCGCACACTAAGGCAGGACCTGTGTCAAGAAGGGGTTGGAGAGCTGGGTACATAAACTCGATAGAATTTTACGGCACAAGACAACCAAGGAGAACTGCCTTGACATCTCAGCATCCTAGAGGCATGCAGATTACGCCTACTGGGACCCTTATCAGTATGGATGAAAAGTTTTTGTTAAGGTAAAGCAATACCTCTGTCCCACAACAACGTCGCAATACACATTGATCTCTTATCAGGTGTTTTCCCCAAGGCAAAAGTAGTCACTTTCTTTCACATGTGGAAACATGAATGAGAGTTTATGGTCGGGGCCACAGAAGATATTCTCCAGCCCCAGGGCTGCCTGTCCCTGCTCAGCTCCTGCGACCCCTGCTGGAGGTGGGGAAAACTTCTTGCCACAGGCAAAGGAACGCAGTCTCTGAAATCGGACCTGACTTCCAGATTTTGGAACTCATGGTTTTGCAAACTTGACCTCCAGTGTGAGATCTGTCTCAGGATTTCAAAACAACCTGTTCTTCTTCCACGTAGCTATTACAGTGCTGCAGGAGGCAAAGGAGACAGTGCTGGGGCCTATTTCAAGATCGTCACCTGCGAGTCATCTACCCCAAACAGACCTCCAGCAAGCAGTCTGCACAGATAGCGCTTGCGTGATAGTAAACACTTCACCCTCATGGCAGCAAGCGTCTCTTGTTTGCTTTGTTCATAGTTCTAAACGCTAAAAGCTCCTCTCAAGAAGTGAGGTCAAAATATACCCCAATATATCATCCATCATTGTAAATGAAAAAAACAGAGAAAGGCTTTAGGTTTATTTTCTTCCCACTTTCGTTCGGATAAGAATTTTTAACTCGCAAATTAACTAACCGTTATAATGGTTTTAAATAATCCATCAAATTTTCCTCAGCACCATCATCAAAAGAATATATTTTTAGAAGAAAATAAACTTATTATTGATAGCAATTAAATTGCACTGTGTTATGGGTTAAATTGTGTCCTCCCAATATGTCTGTCAACTTGGCTGGACCATGATTCCTGGTACTGTGTAGTTGTCCATCATTTTCTCCACTGATGTGATTTTCCTATGTATTGTAAATCCTACCTCTGTGATATTAATGAGGTAGAGTTAGTGGCAGTGATGTTAGCGAGGTAGGATTCAATCTAGACGATTAGGTTATATCTTAAACCAATCATTTTTGAGATATCAAAGAGACAGCGAGCAGAAAGACCTCATAGCACCAGGAGAGTAGAGAATCAAGATCAAATATCCTTTGGACCCAGAATTCCAGTGTGGAAAAGCTCTAGAGGAAGATTGATGGCAAAACCACTTTCTCCCAGAACTGATGTAAAGAGAAAGCGTTCTCCTGGAGCTTGGGCCCTGAATTTAGACTTCCAGTCTCCCAGCCAGTGAAAGAAAAAATTTCTCTGTGTTAAAGCTGACCACTTGTGGCTTTTCTCTTACAGCAGCACTAGACAACTAAGAGGAAACCCTGGTAGTGCAGTGGTTAGGTGGTATAGCTGCTCACCCAAAAGTCAGCAGCTCAAACCCACCAGATGCTCCCTGGGAACCCTATGGGACAGTTCTATTCTACCCTTTAGGGTCACTATGAGTTGTAATCAATTGATCACAGTGGGTTTGGTTTGGGTTTTTAAATACTGAAATAACATCTGTTTATGGATTCACTCAACAAGTATTTCCTAAGTACCTATTGTGTACCAGGCACCGTTCTAAGGGGCTGAGGACTCCACGGTAAACAAGCCAAAGTGCCTGCTGTCATGGAGAGTATAATTCCAATGGGACAATCAGACTAATAAGCAAAGAATTACCTTGCCTTACCCATTACCACAGAGTCAGTTACAAATCATACCAACTCATACAGCTCACAAGCTGCCACATCTGGCTCCCAAGGGCTGATAGGTTCAAACTGCCGCTGTTTGGGTTAGCAGCTGAGTGCTAATTTACATGCCACCAGGGGTCCTATTATTTCAGGTTTTAGCAATAACTGCTATGAAGAAAAATATGGCCAGAAAGGGGGTAGAACTGGCTAAATTTTAGACCATGAACTGGCTAAATTACCGCAAACTTAGTGACTTAACACAACATACTTTTGTTATCTCACAAGCTAGCTGCAGGCAAGAGCTTGCTGAGTCCTCTGCTTAGCCCTCAGAGGTCACAATCAGGGTGTCAGCTGGTGTTGGGTCTCATCTGAGGGTCAAGGTCTTCTTGTAAGAATTCATCTCCCTGCAGCTTAGAACTCCTGTTGCTGATGCCTTCAAGGATGAAAAGAGAACGCCTGCTGCTACTGCTTTCTCTTCTAACAGCTTACCTGGTTAGGTTGCCCCGACCCGGGATAATCTGCTTCTTAATTAAATCAAACTCATGTCACTAGTAACTCCACAAAAATCAAGGTTCCATCCGTATTCAACAAAACAAAATCCATTGCTGTGGAGTTGATTCTGATTCACAGGGACCCTGTGAGGGCCACAGCTCATGGAGAGCCTTGTGGATCGAGGTGAGAAGATTGGAGGTCATGGCTAGGGAGCGGCATGATCCACTTTTTTTTTTTTTCTGTACTTTAGAAGAAAGTTTGCGTAATAAACCAATTTCTCATTAAACAGTTAGTACACATACTGTTTTAAGACACTGGTTAACAACCCCACAACAGGTAGGTCCAAGCTTTCTCTTCTCAACATTGCATTCCTGATTACCAGCTTTCCTGTCCCCTCCTCTTTTCAGTGCTTGTTCCTGGGGTATGGCCTCCTCATTCTTGTATTGTTTTATGGGCCAGTTAAATCTTTGGCTGAAAGGTGAACCTCAAGAGTGAATTCATTAGTGAACTGAAAGGATGTTCCGAGCCCATACTCTCAGGGTTTCTTGAGTCTCTTGTCAGGCCAGTAAGTCTGATCTTTCTTTTTGAGTTAGAATTTTCTTCTACATTTTTCTCCAGCTCTGTGGAGGCCAGCCTGTTGTGATCCCTGACAGAGCAGTCAGTGGAGGTAGCCAGAGACCATCTAGTTGTACTGGGTTCAATCTACTGGAGGCCATGGTAGATGTGGTTCCTTAGTCTTTTGGATTAATCTTTCCCTTGTTAATTTTCTTCATTCTCTCTTGCTTCCAAATGGGTAAAACCAGTGCAGTATCCTAGATGGCTGCTGTCAGGCTTTATAAGACCCCAGACAATACTCACTAAAGTAGAATGTAGAACATTTTTTTCATAAACCGTGTTACAACAGTTGATAAATTATGGGCTCCCATAGCCCTCAGCCAAACAATTCTGTCCCTTGAGAGTTTGGATGTGACTATGGAGTTTCCGTGACTTTGTCCTCTATAGGTTGTGCTTGGCTTCCCAGTAGTGTGTGTGTACTCTCTTACCCTTCATCAAAATTATCACTTATTTTAGTATTTTTCCATCCCCATCTTTCCCCTCCCTGATAACCATCAAAGATTGTTTCTTTTTGTGTGTAAAGCCTTTCCTGAGTTTTTATAGTAGTGGTCTCATACAACATTTGTACACTTGTGGTTGACTTATTTCACTCAGCATAATGCCCTCTGGTTTCTTCCACTTTCTGACACCCAGTTTTGTCAGCACTATTTGTTAAAAAGATCATCTTTTCTCCATTAGACGGAATTTGAGCCCTGTCAAAGATCAGGTGACTGTAGGTGGATGGAGTTACATCTGAATTCTGAATTCTGTACCATTGGTTGATGTATCTGTCATTGTACCAGCACTACTCTGCACTTTACAAACTCTTTCCGGCTCCTTTGTGAAGAAAAAAGTACGTGGGAATTGTAGAATCAAAGTAAGAAGGCTATTTTGAAACAAGATGAAGATGGTTTGGATTAGGGTAGTAGCTGTGGTGTTAGAGAAAAGGTAGGTTTTTAGAGGTGAGGCCCGTTATAACCAAAGGAAAGCAAACTCAGCACCACTGAGTCAATTCCAACTCATAGCAACCCTATGGGACAGAGTAGAACTGCTCCATAGAGCTTCCAAGGAGTGTCTGTTGGGTTCAAACTGTCAACTTTCCAGTTAGCAGACGTATCACCTAACCACTATGCCACCAGGTTTGCCATAGGGCCCATTAGGTATATTGAAGTCTAATTAGGATTTACAGTATAACCTCTAGATCCAAACGTTCTGATTTCAAATCTTTGCTTGGCCATAGGCTAGCCATGAGCTTGTGAGCTTAGGCAAGTTAGTTAACTTCTCTGTGACTTAGTGTCCTCAACTGAAAAATGAGACATGTGTAACCCCCTACATCTCATGGGATTTTGTGAAAATTAAATGAGCCAATAAATACAAAGCATTTCACATAGTGTCTGGCACATAATGTCATGTTCATATTTAGGCACTGTAATGGTACTTATATATTTAAAAAATCCTTTGCCATCAGGTTGATTTTGTCACTCATAGCTACCTCATAGGACAGATTAGAACTTTCCCATGGGATTTCCAGAGAGCAGCTGATGGATTTGAACTGCAGACTTTGTGGTTAACAGCTGTAGCTCTTAACCACTACACTACCAGGGCTCCTCCTTTACATGGAGGTATACACACACACACACACACACACATGGCTGTTATTACTATAAAGAATCCCGGTGGTGCAGGTGGTGTAATAGTCCGGCACTTGACTGCTAACCGAAAAATTGGCAACTGGAAGTGCCAGTGGCTCCTTGGGGAGAAAGGCTTGGCTGTCTGCTTCTATAAAGATTACAGCCAAGAAAACCGTATGGGGCAGTTCTTCTCTGTCATATGACATTGCTGTGAATGGGAATCAACTCTATGGTACAAAACAACAATATTATCACTGTACTTATTGATGATGACTTGGGCATGGAACATGAGTGTAGAAAACGGGAATTCAAGAATAGTTTCATGGCCTTTAGTTTGAGCAACTGGGAGAATAGTGGAATGGAGAAGACTCAAGGATGTATCAAGTTTTCTAATGGTCCAAAGGAGAACAAGTGTAGACAATGCAAGAATGACACAGTAGGCTAAAAAGCAGCCCTTACAGCTAGACTGGGGTCTGAACCCCAACTTTGCCACTGATGAGCTACAAGACCTTGGTTATCTAACTGCACCTCTAAGAACCTGTTTCCTCATGTGACAGAAATGGGATTAGTAGTTGTCTTAGTCATCTAGTATTGCTGTAAAAGAAATAACACAAGAGGATGGCTTTAACAAAAAGAAATTTATTTTCTCAGTCAAGTAAGCCAGAAATCCAAATTCAAGGGAGGTCATTCCCTGTCTCTTGACTCTGGAGGAAGGTGACTGTCATTAGACTTCTCCTGGACCAGAAGCTTCTCTGTGCAGGAACTTTCCATCCAAAGGACATGCTCTACTCCCAGCACTGCTTTCTTAGTGATATACAGTCCCAACTCTCTTTCTTTTTACCTGCTCCTTCCAGGACTAGTCAGTGCAGGGGTCAGAGTGGGGGTAAGAAGGTTTTTCCTTCTTGATCAACTTGAGACATCCCTGGAAGGTCATCTCAACTTCAGAGTATCCTAAGAGATGACCAGAAGCCTTTGTGGCAACTACATTGCAGTTCACCTTCTCCCATTGCCCCTTCCATCACCCCGCACTGCTCACAGACGTTATGGTAGAATACTCCCTAAATGAATCACTCGCATGCAGACTTCCACATTAGAGTTTGGTTAGCTAATGTTTATTGAGCATTTTTCACATTCTGGACTTACTGAGGAGCCCTGAGCCCTGGTAGCATACGGGTTAAGTGTTTGGCTGCTAACAGAAGGAGCCTTGATTGTACAGTGGCTGAATTGTTCAGCTACTAACCAAGAGGCTGGAGCTTCTAACACACAAGCCACTCCCTGGGAGAAAAGCAGGCAGCCTGCTTCTGTAAAGATTTTGCATACTTGGAAACCCTGTGGAGCAGTTCTACTCTGTTCTATGAGATGACTGTGAGTTCAGAGTGACTCAACAGCAACAAGTTGTTGTTGTCAAGACTTGTGCAAAGAAGCATTGATAGTATAACAATTAAGTACTCTGTTAAGCCCACCTAATTGCTCTTCCTACAGGGTTGCTATGAATCAGAATCCATTTGTTGGCACTGGTTTGGTTTGGTTTTTTGGTAACTGCTCTGAGAGAGAGAGAAAGAGAGAGAGACCAGGTAATTTGCTTTCATAGGGGCTAGAAAACTCTACAGTATAGTTCTACCCTTCCATAGAAGATAACTAACAGTTGAAATAGACTCAGAGACACCTAACAACAACAGACTTGTGCCATTAAATACAGTATTGTCACTAGCCAAATGTGACTATGGAACACTTGCTGTATGATTAGTCCAAATTGAGAGGTGCTGTAAGTATAAAATGCACATTAGATTTTGTAGAGTTCCTATGGAAAAGAAAGGCAAATAGCTGGTTAATCTTTTCTCACTGCTTGGTATGAGATGATAATGTTTTGAATATTTTTGAGTTAAAATATTATTTAACATTCTCATGTGCTTCTTTTTACAGTTTTTAATATGGCTAGTACCTAATGCCATCAAGCCAGCAACTGTAGTGACCCTACAGGACAGAGTAGAAATGCTTCAGAGTTTCCAAGAGCACCTGGTAGATTTGAATGGCTAACCTTTTGGTTAACAGCTGTAGTAGAAAATGTAAAAGAAGAATATGGTGCTTGCACTTGTGGCTCATGTTATATTTCTGTTATAGTCACTGAACAAGTGTTTTATAACAATGCTGAGAAAAAAAAGCACTCGGTATTTCCATTTTACCAATGAGAAAACAGGTTCAAAGATGTTAGTTAATATCCTTAAGTTCACACAGCTGAAATGTGGCAAGATCAGGATTTGAACCCGGGCAAGGAATATAGCCAGCTTTGTGTGAATATGACCTGTGCAGCCATACAGGGCCATCCACTCAGGAGACCCTACACTAGGTTTTCTACTCTGCCATTACCATCTTTGAAATTCCTAATAATTCTGTCTTTGAACTTGGAGCTTGTAAGTGAAATCCAGTGGGACAATAGAGCATGCAAGTGAGCAGAGGACGTGTATGTAAGTCCCTGCCACTCCGTTAGCATACAGAATTTGGTATGCCTTGTGAGCACAGAATTTCGCTGGACCCACAGTGTTTGGGAGTTCAGTGAGACTCCAAGTGAGACCTTGGTGTCTGTCACTTTGTTGTATTGTAGGGGCTTACATGGTCCTGTGATACCAGAGGTATTCAAACACCAGCAGAGTTATCCATGGTGAACAGATTTCAGCTGGATTTCCAGACTAAGACACACTAGGAAGAACTTGGCAGTCTACTTTTGAAAACAGTTAGCCAGTGAAAACTTTGTGAATAGCAGTGGAAGACTGTCTGATGTAGGGTCAGAAGAGGAGCTCTCAGGTTGGAAGACCACTTAAAAAATGACTGGGGAAGAGCTGCCTCCTTGAAATAGAGTCAACCTTAATAACGTGAATATAGTCAAGATTTTAGACTTTTATTTGCTGATGTGGCATAACTCAAAATAAGAAGAAACAGCTACAAACATCCATTAATAATTGGAACACAAATGTACAGAGCATGAATCCAGGTGGGACCAGTCCCTGGAGAAGGACATCATGTTTAGCAAAAGACGGTCAGTGACAAGAAGGGAAACCTTCAACAAGATGGATAAATTGACACAGTGGCTGCAACAATGTGCTAAAGCATGACAATCAGGAGGATGGCATAAGGCAGTGTTTCTTCTGCTGTACATAGGGTACCTGTAAGTCAGAACCTACTGGAAGACACCTAACAATAAAAACAGCACAGTGAGTAAAAAGTAAGCGTATTTTGTCTTAAACTGACTTCAGTGGAGATACTGGCAGTCCCAGGATGTCACACTCAGAACTTGCTTTGAATACAGAAAGAAGACAATGCCATCCTGAAAAAGTGTCAACAGCTGAGGATTCCTATCATATCCTTTCTCACTCTTGTTACTTCTCATTGCTGTTGTCATTGTCAGATGTCATCGAGTTGTTTTCGACTCACGGTGACCCCATGTGACAAGAGTAGAGCTGTACCAGAGGGCTTTCTTGGCTGCGATCTTTATAGGAGCAGTTCGCCAGGTCTTTCTCTGTGGGAATTACAAGGGAGGCTTCAGCAGACAGCCGCCTGGTTAGCAGCCGAGCACTTGACTGCTGTGCCACCAAACCCTCTTCTTTCATTAAGACCCAACCGCTTAGCTGAAAATGATAACCTGGAAGGAAAGAAGAGGGAGGGAAGCCTACAAGTGCGTCTCCTCTGCATCCTTCCCTTGCTCAAATCAAATGTGGAGAGTGCTGGCACAACTTGTCCACATCAAGAAGTAAATAAAGTCAGTTGAATTCGTTTGGGGCTGCATTTCCACAGTTTGGGTAAGAATCAAATACATGTGCAAGCTACAGAATATGAATTGTGTAATTTTGATGATTATGCAAGCTGAATGCTTGCATTTAAAACTGTCATTGCATGATATATGCGTGTTAATTTATGGCAAAGAGTATGCTAATATTTCAAGATTTTAATTTTTATATAGAATGACATTAAATAGCAAATAAAAAATACCATGGCAAGTCAAGAAGGAGACCACAGCAGAAAGGAAAAAGCTTTCTTTATACCACAGTGGATTTAATGGCATTTTTTTCATTTTTGTTTTTTAAGCATAGGGCTCTGTGTTTTCATGTTGCGCTAGGCCTACAAATGTAGCCTGTTCTGTCTGGCAAGAGAATTCTAGACTTAGTACTACTGGATGCTACACTGTATTGTCTCCCAAGGTAAGCACCATTCTCATAACCATCACCTCCATGTTGGCAAGAAAAGTGTTGACTTCTAGGTACCATGACACTGTGACAGCTCTCTGCCACATACTCCTCTGGCCATGTAACCTTGAGCTTTAATTTTAAGCCTAGGTTTTCTCAGCAGTAGGATGAGGACAATGCTAGCCCCTTACTGGTTATCTGTGAGAATTATGTTAGGTAAAATATGGGACATGCTGAGCAACTGTCCTAAATGTGTACTCATGTAAGGAATGTGATTTTTTGTCACCTGTACAATCCCAGTGAAGGGGCCAGGTAGTTGTGTCAGCAGCCCAGACTGAGCCATCTCATGGGTGGAGCTATCGGGCATGGATGGGGGCAATGGGGATTCACTGAGTAGCAGAGTCACTGTGAGTCAGTCAACTTGATGGCAACAGATTTGGTTTTTTGGTTTCCGTAGCAGAGAATGGCACGCGGCTGCTAACTGAAAGTTTAAAGACTCAAGTCCACCCTGGAAAGTTTAAAGATTCAAGTGACATCTGGGAAGAAAGGCTTGGCAATAAATATACTGCCAACAAAATCAGCCACTGAAAACCCTACAGAGCACAGTTTTACAAGGTCTGACAAATACATTTGCAATCTCATCCTAGCAAAAGTGCTACATACCTCATTGCTGAATATCACTATTATCAACTTCGAAGCAGTCCCCTTTGGAAGGTATGCACTGACACCAGTGCCTGGTCCACCCTTCAAAGCAATTTTGGAACTCTTTTCCTGGAATGGCCATCGGAGCTGTCATCTTATTACCCTTGATGTCCTGAATGGCATCCAGAGGTCTTCCTTTCAATATCTCCTTTATCTTCAGGTAAAGGAAAAAGTCGTTGGGGGCCAGATCAGGTGAGTAGGTAGGGTATTCCAGTATTGGCTAAAAACTCCCTCAGAGACAGTTATACAATTACATTTGCAAACTTGCCACTGTGCCACCATGCACAATGGCCATTCCAGAGGAAATTCTGGAATTGCTTTGAAGGGTGGACTAGGTGCTGGTGTTGGTGCAAAGCTTCCCAAGGGGAGTCCTTCAAAGCTGATCTTAGTGATATTTAGCAGTGAGGCATGTCGCACTTAGAACAATTCTGTTCTCCAACAGAGTTGTCAGACCTCATATTCTACTACTCATAGGATCGCCATAGTTTGGGGCTGATTCAGCAGGGACTGGTCAGCTGGTTTAGATACTGGCTGATTTCTACATGAAACGTCTGGTTGGAGATTGATTTCCTTTCCTCAGAGCTGTGTGGCAGAAAAGCTGCTTCCTGGCATATCCAAAGAGAGGGGAATACGAGTGTTCCTAAAAAGTGAGGGAGGAGCACTAAGACACCAGACACCAAGAGCTGCACATAGCACCACTGAGGCTACGTCTTCTGTCCAGAAACTCAAGTGAATTCATGATGAGCTTGCAGCCAAACTCACCAGCTGAAAAGCTCGTGTGCACTGCAGGGCTCTGTTGCAGAATCTGCCATCAGGTCAGGTTTCAGGTTCCATAACAAAAGTTCTTTCCTGCCTATCCGTGAGCCAGACTGACATTTGTAAGTGTATTTCCATGGAAAAAAAGAAGGCACTGCTTAATTGCATCAGGAGAATTGCACTACGTTTCATGGGCGAACACTGACATGCTTTGACAGGCATGATGAAAACTTGCTCCTCTCGCTGAAAACTGCCGACCAAACTGTGTCCATTTTCTTTGTGATCGTGGCTGTGACTGTAGGGAGGACGGGTGAGGAGACTACAGGTTTGTTTTTATTTTTCCCTAATGAAAACCAAGTTAGCCGTTATTTCTTAGTAATCATCACAGCAACCACTCAGCACGCTGTTACCAAGCACCCTACTTCCTTCGGGTCAGGAGAATGGAATTCTGTCTGGCACAGGCCCATACGGTTTGGCAATTCACAAGGGTAAAGACAGTGCTGGGTGAGGGGAGAACGATGGGTTATAGAGAAAGAACAAATACGTAGAGGTAACAGGCACTGCTGATTCGTGTTGTTTGTTAACCAGGAAAATAGAAAAAAAAATGTGTAATAAAATCCTTCAAAGACAGCTTTCAAAGTACATACTGCTCTGGGGAAAGTGTTTGAGGAAGGAAGTTGAAAATTATGAATGTTTCAAACAGGAAAATTGTATAAATGGACATTTCCTAAAAGGGGAGTGTTTAACTGTGCCTCTTGAAAGCTAAGAACCGTATTTCTGTAACAGGGACAATATTTTGCAAATATCACACTTCTAGCTTCTCGGTTTCCTCTTAAATCACCTTCCCCTGCCGTCTTCCACCTCCAAGGCGGAGGGAGGTGCAAGGCATATGGCCCCAGGGATACTGCCTAGAACAAAGAGGCCATTGATCAGTCTGAATCTCAAAGCTGACTTTCTTGACCCCTTAAACAAGAAAATAGTCTTCAAAGCCAGGCATTGTTGAGAAGTAAAGGGATTTTCTAAATTCCTTTAGCTCCCATTAGTCTATCAAGAATCATACCTGGTGGAATAGATCACAGAGATTTACTGTGCGTCATCAGAAGAGGATGCAGAGGCAGAAAGAGCTGGCTGCTTGCCATCTGAGGACTGGCTAAAGAAGGCAGAAGGCAGCATGGGAGGTCATGTGGGTCCTGAACTCTCCTCCCTGGTCTTTACTCCTGGATGAAATGTTAGATAGACTGAGGACATCAGGAGCCTGGCAACACACTTCTCTGGGTCCCTAGCAGAAGACTACAATATTCCAGAAGTCCTGCATGTGGCCACAGCCAGCATGGTGCAGGGGCAGTGGGACAACCATAGAGGCAGAGACTGCAAGACCTGTGAGCCTGAGGCAACGCTTCTAGGTCCCCAGTGCCCTGTTGTTATTGTGGCTGCTATTAATGTTGGTGGTTACCCTTACATCCCTTCCAACTCCTGTAGAGACCTTCAGTACGACACAACAAAACATTGTGTGGTCCTGCTCCATAGTGGCTAAGTATTATGGCTGTTAACCAAAAAGTCAGCAGTTCAAATCCATCAGGTGCTCCTTGGAAACTCTGTGGGACAGTTCTACTCTGTCCTGTAGGGTAACTATGAGTCCGAATTGACTCAATGGCAGTGGGTTTGGTTTTGGTTTGGTTTACACTAGCCTTTGATTGAACAGCAGTGGATTTGGTTTGGGGCACATCATCCCTAGTTCCCTTGAGATGGTATGTTGGCGATCCAGGGCATTCGGATGTGAAGATACTAAAATGACTAGGGGAAGGAAAGAAAGCCATGATGAGAATGAAGAGACCTTAACACACCTGAGTCCAGGAAAAAAATGGCCAGAAGTAGAGGCTAGTACATTTCCCTGAAAGCTCAGCTGGACAGCAATCATCAGCATCAGTCGCTCTGCATCAAAGAGCAGCACGGGTTCAGGTGATCCCACATGGTCCTCTTCCTCCTCCACCACTCAGAACACATGAACGCCCCCGTAAGTACCCAGAAGGCACAGTGGGATGGAGAATGAGCTTTTACCTAAAGAGGATAGGACCTCTAAAAGGGAAAAATTCAAACCAGCCCTGCTGGGTAACTGAATTTCTAATAGATAAAATATTTAAATTACAATGAGACCATTTAAATTGGAAGAGACTCATATATTGTTAATTGGGAAGTGGAGGGTATGTAAAGAAGATCAGGCAGGCTTCGGAAACAGACACAATGTGCTGTTGCCCCTCTGGGTGGAGGGTGCGTGAATTCGAGACATTGCTGCATCTGTCTTCCACCCCACTCCTTACCATTCTATTGAGTCTGCACATGTCACCTCCCTTTAAGTCAAAGCAAATTTGATGTTTGGAAGCATCCTCCAGGAAGCCTAGGGGCACAAGAAACTTTCTTTAATGTCCCAAAAAGGCAACAGCAATTTGAAGTTTGCAAGATATCCTCTTGAGAAGTCTTCGATGCTCTCATCACTTGAATTAAAATCAAAGCAGATGGAAAGACTTGCTGAGCACGATTATGCTTCCTGTAAGAGTGGAGGTCAGTGTTCTTTTGGGTGTAGGAAAACTGCCACCAGCCTTTGGAAAGAAGTGGAGACCTGGAATGAGCATCACCTATATCGCCTATAAGTTTCCATTGAATCGACAGTGGTGGCCTCAAGCAAGCTAGGTTTGCACGAGAGAGATGAGAGTTCGCGTTAAGCAGCAGCTAGCAAGAGTGAGTAGGGCTCCACTCACATCATATGTCCCCCCGGAACTGAGCCGGAAGTGAGTGTTTACGTGACTGGGCTCGTATGTATGGGTTCTGGACAAGGAGCTCCAATTCAGCCAGACAACCTCAGGAGCCAAGGTGAATCTAAGGACAAAATCAAGCATCTGGCTGGATATGTTGGGTTTGTCTCCAAGATGAGTAACAACTGCTGATGAATGTCTACTTTATTGTCGTGGTGTTGTTTTCAGCTGCTGTCGTGTCTGCCCCATGTACAACAGGAAGACATGTTGACCCATCCTGAGCCATCCTCATGATTGGCTGTGGACTGCTGTGGTTTTCGGGGCTGTCATTAGCTGACTTTCAGAATTAGAGCTCCAGGCCTTTCTTCCTACTCTGACACCCATTCAGCATCATGGCAACATGCAAGCCTCCGTGAGGTGCACTGGTCAGGAACCGAAGTTGGGGCTCCAGCATGGAAGGTGAGAAGTTTATCACTGAACCACTAATACCTCATAGGCTGTTTTTATTAAGTTGTCCATACTTAGAAACTGTTCTACCCTGCCTCTGCCTGACTTACAAAGCACAGAGAGCATCAGAAATGTTCCCCTGAAGGTTACTGGTGGGCTCGAGAGTGAAGGGTTAAAACATGACCTGGTCTTGCTTACTGTTAAGTATCAGAAGTTCGACGGCACAGAAACATTTAGAATGTTTCGCCAGTGTGCCACCGAATTTCCATCCGTATATAACATTTATTTTTGTTAAAACAGGAGACTCATTCTGCTCAGGCGATGTCTGTCAGAAGGAAGTGAGCCAGACCAGCTACACGGGAGCATGGAACGGAGGCCTCTTGCCTGGAAGTGTACGAGGAGAGGCCAAAAAAGAAGCTGGCGCCCACAGCAGTTTGGTGTTTGCTGGAACGTGGGAGAACTTTTCTCATGAGTGTGTGACAGAAATTCTGTTCAGCAACAACTCAATTGCAAAGGGTAGGCAAGTAAAGAACAGTGGTTATAACAATCCCATTGGGTATGCCACCCCAAATTCATAGATTTAAAGGGAGAAGAGCCATTAGTTTGGTAAAATATGTTCTTGAGGAAAGAACCCACGCATTCAACATACAACACTGTCATAGGCTGACATTTGTCCATCACCTCTCACACTTTTGCTGGATGGGCTATCAGAAAGTACCTCATCCAACCTATTCAAGCTTCCATACAGGTGTATATTCTATGCACTGTGGAGTCCCTGCATAGCACAAATAATTAATACACTCACCTGTGAGCCAAAGGTTGGAGGTTCAAGTCCACACAGGGGTGCCTACAAAGGTCTGGTAATCTACTTCTGAAAAATTAGCCATCAGAAAGCCTATGGGGGACAGTTCTGCTCTGACACGTGTGGGGTCTGACACATGTGGGGTCACCATGAGTTGGAGTCAACTCAGTGACAGCTAGTTGGTTTTATTATGCACTGTGCTAAAATAAAGATGCCCTGGTGGTTCAGTGGTTAAGTGCTTGGCTACTAACTGAAAGGTGGGCAGCTCAAACCCTGGAGAAAAGGCCTGGGGATCTATTCCTGCAAAAATTACAGCTTAGGAAATTCTATGGGGCAGTTCCACTCTGTCAGATAGGGTTGCTATAAATCACAATCTACTCAACGGCACACAACAACATTTTAAAGAAAGATATAATCACCACTGTCTATGTTATCTAGTGCTACTGTAACAAATACCGCAAGTGAATGGCTTTAAAAAAAAAAAGATATCTATTGTCCCTTAGTCTAGGAGGCTACTAGTCTGTATTCATGGTGTCAGCTCCAGGTGAAGGTTTTCTGTCTCTGTCTGCTCTGGGGGAAGTTCCTTGTCTTCTTTCAGTGTCTGTGGGACTAGTGTTCCTCGGAGATCTCCCTCAATCATGGCATGAATCTTGCTTTGGGCTTAGGAGGTTCTCAGAACGGGAATTCTGGGTCCAAAGGATGTGCTCTGCTCCAGGCTCTTCTCTCATGGTAGTGTCAAGGTCCCTCCTCCCCTCTGCTCACTTCTCTCTTTTGTAAAACATGTGACTCAAGCAAGGGTGTTCCTTGAGTAAGAGTGTGACTTACGTAAGGATGTGACTTGAGTAGCAGTGCATCTTATAAGGCTGGGCCTCAAAATATATCCCACACTGATCTTGCCTTATTAACGTATAAAACTTAACGTAGAAAAATCCATTGCCATGGAAACTATGTATTTCAACTTGTAGACACCCAATAAGACACATGAGAACCGGCCCATAGGGCTTCCAAGGATTAGCTGGTGGATCCAAACTGCAGCTTTTTGATTAGCATCCCACCCTTCAGCACCCCAAAAGTCATATCATTAGAACATACAAAATGCAGTCACTCATGGCATAGCAAAGTTTTCATTCGTAGCACAGCAACAGTTTTCATTCATAACAGCAACAGTTTTCATTCATAGCATATACCAGACAATTTACCAGAACACATTACATTAGACTTCATGGCTTCAAAAACATTGTTCCATACTAGGAGACATTTCATAACCATTTCCATCCATCAAACTCTTAGTATTGGCCAAACTTTCTAGATTCTGAGTGGAGGCACCCGGGCTTCAGCTCTGCCTTCCAGACCCACTTGGACAGAACTCTGCCCCCTTGGTGTTAGGTGCACCCTAAGCCCAACTAAGTGGCAATTCCACTCCCACAAACACAGAAAGCCCTAGCTCCACCCTTTCACGGCCATACCTTCTGAGACTGAGCCAGCTCAGCTTCTCACCAACCTTGGGCTGCACCCCACGTCTTTATCAACTTGTCTCGGCTTCTACTTCTAATGGCCTCAGGGCATGGGCCTCAAGTCCATATTTGCCCTACATGGGCAAGTGTTCCAACACTCCATAGCTCTGTAGCTCCACTGATTCAAGGGCCTGGAGGCACCCCACTCCATCAAGTAGCCTCCTGCACACAGGCACTCAGTCCTCTTGTTCCAGGTGTCAGCAAGCCTAGCTCTGCCCATTCAAGTGCCGGGGAGCACCCTACTCTGCCAGGAAGCCTCCTACACACAGGCATTCTGGTTCTGCTGCTGCCAGTTCACTGTTGCTGCTGCTGCTGCTTTTCTCACCATCTGCTGCCTTCTCAGGTGCTAGCAGTTCTCTTGGGTGACTTCTTTCACCCATTCACAGTTTCAAAACAAAAACTTCCACATTTCAGGTATTTGTTAGAGCAGTACTCCATTCCCAGTACCAAATTCTGTCTTAGTCACCTGGTACTACTGCTCTAGCAGAAAACACCACAAATGGAAGGTTTCATGAAGAGAAGCTTTATTGTCACAGTCCAATAAGCTGCAAAACTGTTAACAAGTTAAAAGTCCGTTCCATATGAGAGATCATCACAGTCTGGTAGGCTGAGTCCAAATCCAGTGAGAGCATCTCAGCACAGGAACCTCGGGTCCAAAGGATGTGCTCTGCTCTCGGTGCTTCTCATTTGGTGGTGTGAGGTTCCCAACCTCCTTGCCTCACTTCTCTCCCTTATAACCCACAAGCTTGTAGCTTGAGACCTGCCTCACTAACACAACTGTTGCCCATTCTGCATCATCAATCTCACAGAGGCAGGATTCACAATACGTGGGAGGAAGGGCACCACATTTGGATTCATAGCCAAATCAAATCAACACATACATTTTTGGGAAGACACAATTCAATCCATGACAGCAGCCATAGCTCTTAACCACAGTGCCAGCAGGCCTCCAAACTTACAGAGTTTGGGATTTGTAACACATCACAAAAGAGGATAACCATACAATACTAGGAATCATGGCCTAGGCAAGTTGACACATGTTTTGTGGGGACACCATTCAACCCATTACACTTGCCTTCAATGTGCTGTCACTTAAGATGATGTTGCATCTTTCATGGACCATATTACTACTACTACCCACTGTCGTAGAGTCAATTCCCACTCATAGCAACCCTATGACAAAGTAGAACTGCCCCATAGGACTTCCAAGGATTACCTGGTGGACTTGAGCTGCCAATCTTCTGGTCACCAACCGTAGCATTTAACCACTATGCCACCAGCGTTTCCACATAGATCATAGATTCTTCAATTGGAAGAGATTAAAAAATTCACCAATTTTAGCTCCTACATGTAATGAGAGAACTTCAACTCTGACATTCCCATTGACTTCCAGTGACAAGGAATACACCATTTCCTATGGCAGCCCATTCTACCTTTGAAAGTTATAGTTATATATAAATCACTAAGTTACCTTTGGGAAATTCTCATACTATTCTTGATTAGCTGTCTGCCCTTAGTTAACTTGTGCAGTGCTGGGTATTTGCTGATTTTTACTGTTCTCTGCAAAGCACGTGTGGATCCAAAAGCCCACATTCAGCTAACACAGTTCGTCTCAGTAGGATGCTGGCTGCATTACTGCATGTTCACACACACACAAGTACACACATGCACAAACATCACCAGCCCTGTTGGTCTGTTTCTTGAATTGCCATCAAGAATGGTTTATTTATTCAACCATTGGCTGCTCTTTGCCTTGGAAAATTATTAACAGATCCAAAGGAGAAAAAGATTTTGTTATTTTCTTAAGGCTCCCAATTTGCCTTGGGGCATAAGAAAACATAAGTGCAATTTATCATTTTGCCAGAATAAGTAAATCTTGATGAGGTGAGCACCCATCAATTGTTTAAGTGAGTTAATAATGGCAATGGCAGCATGAATTTGTCATTGACTGCGTATCGGTGGACATCAGCCAACAGACAGACTCACTTCAGTATATACCCAAATCACCCCTGTGTGTGCTTCTTGCTGTGTACAAGTTTTCTCTCCAAGAGTTACACTGTGGAACAAATGATTACAGGCCTCACTGACATTAAAAAAAAAAAAAGAGAGAGAGAAAAGAAAAAGATTTTCTTTCCCACCACTTATGCACGCTGGTTGTATGGCATGCCATCATGTTCACTCCACCTTTTGGGGGCACTATTATAGTGGCACAGTGGTTAAGTGCTACATCTGCTAACCGAAAGGTCAGCAGTTCAAATCCACAAAGCACTCCTTAGAAACTCTATGGGGCAGTTCTACTCTGACCTATAGGGTTGCTATGAGGGTTTAGTTTTTGGTTATTATGGTGGCATAGTGGTTAAGTGCTACACCTGCTAACCAAAAAGTTTGGCAGTTCAAATCCACCAGGCACTCCTTAGAAACGCTATAGGGCAGTTCTACTCTGTCCTACAGGACATCTATGAGTCAGAATCAACTCAATGGCAATGGTATTACAATTTAATGGAAACTGGTGACATAGTGATTAAGTTCTATGTCTGCTAACCAAAAAGTTGACAGTTTGAATACACCAGTTGGTCTTTGGAAACTCTAAGAGGAGGCAGTTCTGCTCTGTCTTGTAGAGTAACTATGAACTGGAATCAACTCAACTGCAGTGGGTTTGGTTTGGTTTGTTACATTTAATGGAACTCTGGTAGTATAGTGGTTAAGAGTTGGGCTGCTGGCCAAAAGGTTAGCAGCTGGAATCCACCAGGTGCTTCTTGGAAACTGCATGGGGCGGTTCAGTCTTGTCCTATAGTCAGTATGAGTCAGTATTGATTGACAGCAACGAGTTATCACATTTAATGCAGTCCTGGTGATGTGATGGTTAAGACTTCAGCTGCTCAGGGAAAGGTCAGCAGTTTGAATCCACTAGCTGCTCCTTGGAAACCCCATGGGGCAGTTCTAATCTGTCCTATAGTGTAGCTGTGAGTGAGAATCTGTTTGACAGGAATGCTTATTGGGTTAGTGGGTTTTTGTTGTTTTAATTACATTTAAGGAGGACACGGTGGTTTCGTGATAGAATTCCTGCCTTCCATTCAGGACACCTGGGTCCAGTCCCCGGCCAGTGTGTCCGGCGTGCAGCCGGCACCTATCCGGTAGTGGAGGCCTGCTTGTTGCTATGGTGCTGAGCAGATGTCAGCGGAGTGTCCAAGTTAAGGAGAACTAGGCTGGGCCATGGACTCCTAAAACATCAGCTAGCAGATATCCTGTGAGTCACAACGGTCTGATCCACAACCAATCGGGGGGATCTCGCAGGACCGGGGGTGTTCCCTTCTGTGGCGCGTAGGGTCACCCTGAGTTGGAATCCGACTCAGTGGCAGTTCACAACAACATTGCATTTAATGCGCACATCAACTATAAGACATCCAATCTCAGAAATCATAAGGGGTTAGGTGGGGGCATCTGCTGGAGTTAAGGAAACGTAATGTATTTTCCAGGGAATCTGAGAAATCAAAGAGATTATTTTCAACGAAAGCACGCCCACAAGCGCTGAGTGGAGATAGGTCTGACGCTATGCGCGCTCTGTAACTGTCCCACTCCCTCCTGTGACCCCGCCAGTTCCCCCGTTCTCCCCAACGTCCTGCTCGGCTCAGCGAGCATTTCTCCGGGGCGCCTTCACTCCTTCAGCTATGGTGTTCTGCAGTGGCGCTGAGTGTCCTCCAGACACCTGACAAAGGCCGCTAGCTCTAACTGGAGGTGTCTAATTTGGTTCTCTTTCAACTCCAAGGCTGGAACATTCTGAAAACCAGTTGCACCAGAAGAGATGCAGTTCATGAATTATGGACATAAGTAGTATGGGGGAAGATTGACCTTCACACAGATGGATAAATAAGCTATAACAGTGAGATAAAGAAGAACATGAAGATAAATAAGTGATAATCTGAGGAAAACTTTTCTGCTCCCTAAATCAGCCACCTGAAAACTCGGGGGTCCTTCTTTCTAAGGGAGCTCTCCAGAATCCCATAATTTATCTAAACCAAGGGTCCCTCATGAAGCGGAGACTACAGAGCTCCCTTTCCCAAGACTTCTTGGTGACCGTTAGCATGGTTTGTGGGGAGGGACAGAGGTGACCGTCTCTAAGGCCTCTTTTCTCTTTGTGGAAAAGCAAGAGGCTGAGCCTGGGGATTGGGGGCTTCCCTGTTCCATGCAACAAGCTTTGCAAGCCATTTGCTGAAATCCCAAGAGGAAATTAAGAACGGGTCAGAAGCTCTTTGGGTCACGATTTTTGCCAGTTCACTGGCAGACCCTTCCCAGTTTTGTTCAGCTAATTAATCCCCTCAGACGCTGGCATGCAAATTACCACAGAAGGCAGCTTCCCCCACCCCCTTCTATTTTTTTTTTTTTTTTGAAAGATACACTGGAATGACACTCATCTGACATCAGCTTCCATCCCCACTCGGGGGTTTCCAACAGCCTAATAACAAACAGATTAGAGGCCAGAGGAGCATCTTCGCATCCCTCGAGTCCTCCTCTCCATCCAGCTGTGAGGCGGCGGGGCAGACAGCGCCTGCCTGCGCGCCCGGCGGGGCTGCCGCTCTCACTCTGATGTTAAAATGGAAACTAAGTTCTGGGGACGATTCCAGAGCGCTAACTTTGTTGCCCATCAGAAAGGGATAATATTCCTTGTTCTGTTCCTGCTGGCATCCGTTCCAAGTTGGAAAGCGGGCTCCTCTCCTAATTCTAGCTGGGGCCGGAGAGGAGCAAGCTTTCTCAGATATAAGCCAGTGTGAGCTCAAAAAAGAATTCAGCGCTCAAGGCCAAATAGCTTCAAAGCTAATAATCCTCCAGAGTCGGTGTGCGAGCGCTCCAGCTGTCGATGCTAACTTACACCATGCGCGTGAGAGCGCGGCTTCAATCATGACATCACGGAGGAGAGGGCAGAGGGCAGGCGCTGCGCGGGGAAGTGCCAGCCCCATCAGATCTTTGAAACCTGCAAGGATTTATTGGGACTAACGTGTCTCCACACAGTCCTTGCCGTTTTAGGCTACTCTGATTAAGAATTTAGCGTATTCAAAGGGTTTCGCAGCAGCGAGATGACACATTTTCGGGAGCTGTATTGGATCCCATTATCTTCTCTCTTCTGCAGTAGCTTGCCTTCCCAGCTGAGCTGTCCGTCTCCGACTTGTCACAGCCCCTCCCGGATTTCCAGACAGGCCTCCTCAAACAAGAGCCTGGCCCAGCTTGGGGTCCCGCCCTTCCTTGCTACCCCCAGTGCTGTCCCCTTTCTTCTTCTGCCTGGGTTTGATTGTCAAACAGTCCAGGCCACCTTTCTGCATCTGAGTGTCAGAAAGCAGACCCCAGCACACTTGGGTAAATTCCTCCAGGATCCCCCTGAGCCCCACATAACTTCCTGAGCCAGCTCAGTAGTGGAAGAAAAGCAGGTTCCCGTTAGAATCCACCTGGAGACAGACGTGGTCGCAGTTCAAAAGAATAAACTTAACGGAGTCCTAGTGGAGGAAAGAGAGGGAAAGGGAAGGTCAGGGCAGAAGTGGAAGGTTAAGGAAGTCTCCTCAGCTCCAAGGTCCATGAGGACAAGGCAATTCAAGGTGGCAGTTGGTTGTCACCCATAAATGAAGCAGCAAGAATGAGCCCAAGAGAACTAGCCTACCTGTCAGGCACCAGGGTGACTGCAGGAAAGACCAGCTCCCCTGGTGAAGGGAAAGGCCCTGAGGGTGTGGCCTGTGTGCAGGCAGCAGGGCCTCTCAGGGCCCACTCTTGGAGGGCTCTGTCATCTGATTAGCGTGATTCAGACAGTAACAGCAGTACTGGGTTAGCTTGGTGCTGGGTGAGAGGCCCTGGACTTCGGTGATGGGAACGCAGACTCCATACAGACAGATCTGAACTGTCTTGGTTTCAACCAGTTGCACACCCTGGAAAGGGGCCTTAACCCCTCCAAAGCTCTGTCCTTATCAGAAAACGTGGTTAGACTTCCAGGGTGGGATTATATGCAGATGACAAGAATCGCACAAGGAAATCACTGAGCATAATATTTGGCCCCAGACCCGTAAAAATCAAGTTTATACCCGTTGAGTCAATTCCGACCCATGGTGACCCCATAGGGCAGAGTAGAACTGCATTGTAAAGTTTCCAAGGATTGCCTAGTGGATTCAAACTGCTGACCTTTTGATTAGCAGCTGTAGCACTTAACCACTATACCATCAAGCTTTAAAAAAAAAAAAAAAGAAAAAACAGCCATTGAGTCAATTCTGACTCATAGTGACCCCATAGGACAGAGAAGAACTGCTCCATGAAGTTTACAAAGAGTACCTTTTGGATTTGAATTGACAGCCTGTTGGTTAGCAGCTGTAGCCCTTAACCACTACACCACCAGGGTTCCCATCTAGCCCTAAAAAATATATATAAATAAAACGAAACCCACTGCTAGCAAGTCGATTCTGACTGATAGCAACCCTGTAGCACAGAGTAGAAATGCTTCATAGAGTTTTTTAGGAGTACCTGGCAGATACCAACTTCCGACATTTTGATTAGAAGATATAGCGCTTAAACACTACACCACCAAGGTTTCCCTTCTAAGCCAATGTTGCTGTCCCTGTCTGAACTAAGCTAATCGTCCAGGAGTGGGCCCTTAGAGGGTATTTAATAAATGTTTAAATGTGTGTTTAATAAAGAATTAATTAAGAAAGAATTATTGGTATTAATAATAATTATTAATATTAATAAAGAATTAATTATTTAATAAATGTTGTTAGTATTTCTACAAAGATTATCATTCAGATAACATGTTTTACCTAGAGTTGAGTTGAAAATTTTGGAATTTGAGAGAAGCATGAATAGGCGTAGCTGGGAGATACGTTGCATCATTGCCTTGATTCTGACTCACAATGATCTCAGGAGCTAGAATAGAAAGGCCCTGCAGGGTGTGGTTGTGAGCTCCGTTGGAACCCAAAGGTCAGTAGTTCAAATCAACAGCAGTTCCTTGGAAACCCCATGGGGCCATTCCTCACTGTCATCTGTCACCTACAGTTGCTGAGGGTCAGCATCAACTGGATAGCAACTGGCTGCTTCCCCCACCCCACTCCCAGCTCCCAACTCCCCCACTCCACCCCCAGGGGGGCGACTGGGTAGGTTTGAATGCTAACCTTTAAATTAGCAGCCACTGTGTATTTAACAATTGCATCACCAGGGCTCCTTAGAAGAAATAAATAAACAAACAGAAACTTGGCTACAGATTAAAACACACACAACTTTCTATAATAAAAATAAATTAAAAAATAAAAAAAAAACACTTGTTGCCACTGAGTCCATTTCAACTCACAACAAACTCATGTGTCATATATAGACTAGAACCAAGCTCCAGAGGTCGCTGGGTGAATTTGCACTCACCTGCTAACTAAGAGGTTGGAGGTTCAAATCCATCCAGCTGCACCAAAGAAGAAAGAGCTGGTGCCCTGCTTCCATAAAGATGACAGCTGTCTGTAATTGTTAAAGTAAGTACAAACCCAAGTTGAACATTATACATTTGGTCTACAGAAGTGTCTATACATTTTTGAAAGAGTTCCACTCATTAACAACTATCCTTTGGACATATTATTGGATTCATTAATAGTCCTGACACTAAATTTTTGTTTACTTCTGGTTTAGATCAGTTGCACTGAAGTATAATTTACCTACAATGAAATGCACATATTTTAAGTAAAGAGTTTTGATGAGTCTTGGCAAATATGTTTGTTCATATGACTACCATGATAGTCAAGGTAATGAACATTACTAGCACCCCCAAAATTCGCTCCTATCCCTCCCCAGTCAGTATCTACCCCCGACCCTGGTTTCAGAAACCCCTGATCTGCTTTGAGTAACCATAGAAGGGATTTTTCCTTTCTTGGTCTTCAAAATAATCAGAAACAGTATAAACTCTTTCATGTCTGGCTGCTTCAGCTGAGCATAATGCTTTTAAGATCCATTTAGGCTGCTGGGTACATCCGTACCTTGTTCTTTCTTAATTGCTCACTAGTATAGAATTGTATAGGAATCTTGGGGTACTACCAACACTTAAAGCTCTCAGCTGCTAACTGAAAGCTCAGTGGTAGGAGTTCACTCAGAGGGGTCTCGGAAGAAATGGACTGTGGTCTACTTCTGGAAACTTGGCCATGGAAGACCTCATGGATTACAGTTCTACTCTGACACACAGAGCCACCGTGAGTCACAGCCCATTCAACGGCAATTGACACTGCGTTGTACAGACACACTAAACAAAAGACAATGAGACCGGTTGCTATCAAGTCAGTTCCAACTCATAGAGACTCTATAAGGCAGGGTGGAACTGCCCCATAGAGTTTCCAAAGGACACCTGGTGGATTCAAACTGCTGACCTTTTGATTAGCATAGAACAAAACCTTTATGTCACCAGAGTTTCCATTAAATGGAGGACAGTCACACAATACTGGGAGATCATGGTCCAGCCAAAACGCTATGCACATTTTTGGGGTGACACAATTCAATCCACAAGTGACATTGAGTCAGTTTCAACTCATAGCTCCCCTGTGTACAACAGAATGAAAAATGACGCAACCCCGAGCTGATCTCACAGTCACTGCTGTATTTTGGCCCATTGTTGCAATTGACTGTGTCAATCCAACTCATGGAAATTCTTCTTTTTCACTAACCCTCTACTTTACAGAGTATGATGGTCTTCTGTGGGACTGGTCCCTCCTGATAACACGTCCAAAGCAGGTGAGATGAAGTCTTGCCATCCTTTCTCCTAAAGGGCATTCTAGCTGTACTTCTTCCAAGACAGATTTTTTTTTTGTTGTTCATTCTTTTGGCAGTCCATGGCATGCTAATTATTTTTTGCCAACACCGTAATTCAAAGGCATGAATTCTTTCTTGGTCTTCCTTATTCGTTATCTAGTTTTCTTACACATTTGAGACAAGGTTTGGGTCAGGTGTGCCTTAGTTGTTAAAGTGACATTTTTACTTTTCGACATTTTAAAGACATCTATTACAGCAGGTTTATGTAATGCTACACTTTTTTACAGCTGTTTCCATTGGCATTGATTATGGATTCAAGTAAAGTAAAATCCTTGACAACTTAACTGTTTTGTTTGTTTATCATGATGGGGCTTATTGGTCCAGCTGTGAGGACTTTTGCTTCCTTTTTGTTAAGGTGTAATGTATACTCAAGGTTGTAGTCTTTGATCTTCATCAGTAAATCCTTCAAGTCCTCTTCACTTTTAGCAAGCAATGTTGTATCATCTGTGTATCACAGGTTGCTATTAAGTCTTCCTCCAATCCTGAAGCCTCATTCATCTTCATATGGTCCAGCTTCTCTGATTATTTTGTTCAGCATACAGATTGAATAAGTACAGTGAAAGGATATAACCCTAATGTACATCTTTTCTGACTTTAAACCACACAGTATCCTCTTGTTCTGTTCAAGTGACTGCCTCTTGATCTATGTTCAAATTCTGCATAATTAAGTATTCTGGAATTCCCATTCTTTGAAACGTTCTCCATAGCTTATTATGATCCACATAGTAGAATGGAATGTCTTCACATGGTGAATAAAACACAGGTAAACATCACTGTGGTATCTTTCCAGGTACTTAGTGGTGTCTTCTTGGTAGCCTAGTGATTAAGTGCTACAGGCTGCTAAACCAAAAGGTTGGCAGTTCAAATCCACCAAAAGCTCCTTAGAAACTCTATGAGGAAATTCTGCTTTGCCCTGTAGGGTTACTTTGAGTGGGACTTGACTCAACAGCAATGGGTTTCCTTTGGTTTTTCAGCTTAGTGTTAGCTTTGTATTCTTTTACTTCGCTTTTCCCTAATGACTGTTGATATTGAATTTATTGGCTATTGATACTTCTTTTGTGAAGAGTCTGTTCAAATCTTCTGCTCATTTCTAACTGAACTGTTCATATTCTTATTATAGTGTTGTAAGGGTTCTTTATGTTTCCTGGATATACAGTTTTCAGGTTCACATACAGTGAATTTTTCTCTTCTAGCGTGTGGTTCCCTGCATTTCCCCGTCTGTATCATGTTGCTAATCTTTGTCTTATTGAACCTTAATGGACAGGCAGTCTCTGCCTCTACTCCAAGAGCATTACTTTGTTGATTGTTTTCATTGTACTTTACACAAAGGTGTATAGACCAAACTAGCTTCTCACTAAACAATACACTTATTATTTTGTAGCATTGGTTGCCAGTCCAGTGTATCGGTACTCTCCCTTTCTTGATCTTGAGTTCCCTAGTACCAGCTTTCCTGTCCCCTCCTAGCTTTTCATCCTTGTCGCTGGCCTGGTGTGCCCAGTTAGTCTCTCTTCTGTTTTATGGGCCTGCCTAATCTTTGGCTGAAGGGCGAACCTCAACAGTGACTTCATTACTGAGCTAAAAAGGTGTTCAGGGGCTGTACTTTTGGAGTTTCTCCAGTCTCTATCGGACCAAGAAGTCCGATCTTTATTTATTTGTTTCTGTGAGTTAGAATTTTGCTCTACATTTTTCTCCAGCTTTGTCTGGGACCCTCTGTTGTGATCCACGTGAGAGAAGCAGTGGAGGTAGCCGGGCGCCACCTGGTTGTGCTAGACTCGGTCGGGGGGAGGCTGCAGTACTTCTGGTCCATTAGCCATTTGGCTAATCTTTCCCTTGAGTCTTTGGTTTTCTTTCTTCTCCCTTGTTACAGACTGGGTAAGGCCAGTGGAGTATCACAGATGGCTTCTTACAAGCTTTTAAAATGACAGACATGGCTCACCAAAGCCGAATGTAGGACATTTTCTTTATAAACCATGTTATGCTAATTGAGCTAGACATTCCCACAAACCATGGATGCCTAGTCCTCAGTCTAGGAATTCAGTCCCTCAGGTAGTTTGGATGCGTCTGTGGAGCTTCCGTGACTTTGCCTTGTGCAAGTTGTACTGGCTTCCTCAGTGTTCTGTGTGATCTGAAATTTCCCTGAAGTTACCAGTCATCTATTACCTATTTAGTATTTTTCCATCCTAGCCCCTCCCCTCTCCTTCCTCATAACCATCAAAAATTGCTTCTTTGTTAGTATAAACCTTTTCATCAGTTTTTATAGTAGTAGTCTTGTACAATATTCATCCTTTTGTAACTGACTTATTTTACTCAACATAATGCCTTCCAGATTCATCCATGCCCTAAGATGCTTTGCAGAGTCATCACTGTTCTTTGTTGTTGAGTAGTACTCCACTGTATGTGTGTAATTTACCATAGTTTATCTATTCATCTGTTGATGGGCACCTAGGTTACTTCCACCTCTTGCTATTGTGAGCAATGCCACAGTGAACATGAGTGTAAATGTGTCTCTTCTTGTGACGACTCTTATTTCTCTAGAATATATTCTTAGGAGTGAAATTGCTGGACCATACAGTATTTCTATTTCTAGTTTTTTAAGGAAGTAGCCTATCATCTTCCAAAACGGCTGTAACATTCTTCATTCCCACCAGCAGTGTATAACAGTTCTAATCTTCTCACAGTTTCTCCAACATTTGTTATTGTCTGTTTTCTTGATTAGTGCCACTAATGTCGTGGTAACATGGTATCTCATTGTGGTTTTGATTTACATTTCTCCAATATGTAGTTAATCAACTCAATGGGAACTTTTTTTTTTCTTTTTAAATATTTAGTGATAGTGAGCACTTCCTCATGTATCTGCTAGGCACTTGAATGTCTTCTTTGGTGAAGTGCTGTTCACATCCTTTGCCTATTTTTTGAACAGCTTCAAGTATATTTATATTGCTGCTGCATGACTGTAAAATTATGGGTTCTGCAATGCCACAAACTCAAGGAGGCACTCTTTTTTTATTCCTTCCTGTGTTGGTTCTTCTGAATTTTGGGACTATCTCAAGAATAGATTCGATACACTGTACACTCATGACTGAAGACCCTACTAGTTGTAGAATGACCATCAAGGGTATCACATCACGAAGAAAACAAAAGGTCATTAAAAGGACAGAAAAGAAAGAGAAAACCAAAACAGACATCAGAAGAGTCTCAAACATGCTCTTGAATGTTGAGCATCTAAAGAAAATGGAAGAAATAATGAAGCAAAAAAGGTGAACAAAATATTTCACAGGGTGGCTTGAGAATACAAAGTAAGTTATTATAATGGCATGCGCAAAGATCAGGAGTTAGAAAACCAAGTGGGAAGATTACTCTTGGCATTTCTCAAGCTGAAAGAACCAGAGAAAAAATTCAAACTTTGAGATAGAAGGAATACACGCCGTCACGGTACCAAAAAGAACTGGTCAACATTTAGCCATTTTGGGAGGCAGTGTATGATCAAGAACTGATGGTACTGAGGGAAGAAATCCAAGTTTCACTGAAGGCGTTGGAGAAAAACAAGGCTTCTGAGATTGCCTGAATAACAACGGAGATGTCTCAACAAATGGGTGCAGCACTAACGGTGCTCACTTTTCCATGCCAAGGAATTTGGAAGACACTTACCCGGCCAGTCAACTGGAAGAGATCCATTACAAAGAAAGATGAATCAACAGAAGGCAGAAATTATCAAACCATATATCACATGGAAGCAGGTTTTTCCTAAACAGAAGATAATTAAAAAATACAATGTTACATTGACAAGGAACTCTCAAAAAATCAAGCAAGATTCCGAAGAGGTCACAGAACGAGGGTATCATTGCTGATGTCAGATGGATTGGGGCAGAAAGCAGAGAATAGCAGAAAGATGTTTGTGGAGTTTTATTGACTATACAAAGGCACTCGACTGTGTGGATCATAACAAGTTATGGCTAACATTGTGATGAACTGGAATTTCAGAACACTGAATTATGTATATGTGGAACTTATGCATAGACCAAGAAGCAACTGGTTGAGAAGAACAAGTGGATATTGCATCATTAAGATCAGAAAAGATGAGTGTCAGGGCTGTATCTTTTCACCATAGTTAGTCTATGTTCTAAACAAATAACCTGAGAAGCTGAAGAAGAAAACTGCACCAGGATTAGAGGAAGGCATTAGCCACCAGTGGTGTGCAAATGATATGACCTTGCTTGCTAAAAGCAAAGAAGACTTGAAGTACTTACTGATGAAGATCAAAGATTACATACAGCCTTGAGTATGGATTACATCTTGACAAAAAGAAAACAAAAATACTCACTACTTGACTAATAAGTAATAGCAGATAAGAAGAGAAAATACTGAAGTTGTTGACTATTTTGTTTTTTCTTGGATCCATAATCAATGCCCACAGAAGCAAGCAGCAGTAAAGAAATCAAACGATGTCTTTCACTGGGCAAATCTGCTGCAAAAGTCCTCTTTAAAGTGTTGAAAAGCAAAGATATCACTTTGAGGACTAAGGTACACCTGATTCAAGCTATGATATTTTCAATTATCACATACATGTGGAAAAGCTGGACAATAATTAAGGAACACCAAATAAGAATTTGGGCATTTGAATTACGGTGTTGGCAAAGAATATTGGACATGTTGTGAACTGCTCAAAGAATGAATAAATCTGTCTCAGAGGAAGTACTTCCAGATTACACCTTGAAAGTGAAGGTGACAAAACTTTTTCTTATATACTTGGACACATTGTCAAGAAGGACCAGTCCCTAGACAGGGACATCATAGTCGGTAAGGTAGAAGGTCAATAAAAAAGAAGACCATCAATGAGATGCACCAACAGCGGCTGCAACACTAGGCTGAAGCATAGCAGCTGCTGTGAGGATGGTGCCGGAGGGGCGGAATTTTGTTCTGTTGCTCACACGTGGGAATTGACTTGACGGCATCCAACAACAAGGTGGTCCTGCTGCTCTTACTGTCCTAGTCTACTTACAGGCCCCTGGCAAGGCGGGCAGCACTGTCTCCTGGCCTGTGTGCTGACTGCTGCTCCCCACCATCTCCCAGTTTTTTTCCTGAGATAAGGCTATTTCAGGGTTCCCATGCCCTCCGCAGTCACTATGCCTCAAGATGAGCTTTTCCACTGTTCTGCAGCTACAAGTTCACCTTCACCTGCCACTTTATGCTAAAGGGCCCAGTGCTGTGCTCTAATTTTCTTAATCACTTCCCATCAGCTTTTCTGAGTCACAATACTCCACCCCATCCACATGTGTTTACCTGTCTGCTTCTTCACATCCTTGAATAAAACCTGAAATGGAACCACAACTGGGCTGTTTGGAAGCTACTATATACCCTTCCTCCAAAGAGCTATCAGGGAATAAGGCCAGGGACGTCCCAAGGAGCCTGAGGACCCAGTCCCTATCTGCCATGAGGCTTTGAGGAAGAAGGGTGCTGGTTTATAGAGATGAAGTTCAGTAATGAATCGATGACCACGTAAAGGTAGGGAAGGTAGATGGGCGGTAGAAGGACAGAACCTATAGAAAAGGGTTGTGGACTCTAGTAGGGTAACATTAGTCTCTAACTCATGGGCTGACTGCGAGGGTTAAATGAGATGCTACATAGAAAGCACTTAGTAGAGTGTCTGGCAGTGAATAAGCACTCAAGAACTGTTAACTATTAGATCAGTATCCCTTTTATCTGACAAACTGTGTGGACTGGGCTTGGTCAGTTAATGGGAAAAGATGGTTGAAAAGGGAAGTCAGAGAATGCTACACTACACACCTTCAACATTTTATTTTAACTTAAAACATATAAACGTGTGTCCATTAACCATTCTTTGATGTACGGCCAACACCTTTCCTGTGAGTCTACAGATGGGCGTGTTGAGCTGTCCTCGCTCAGTAAACCACACCCAATAATGCATCATCTGCTGTTGCCAACTCCTGTTTCTTTCACATGGTGTGACAGCTTAACACTTGGCAAATCTTCTGAGTGAAGAATCCTTCCAGAGTTATTTGTTTTCCCCCAATCTTTAATCCTTGCTTACCCCACCTAACGCATCAAAAACCATTGCTCGCTACCCAGCTCCTTGATTTTCACCAAGTAGGCATCGAAGTTACACAGGAATGACTCATTTTCTTTCCATGCTTATTATGTCATCAGTTTGCAAAAGACTTCATTAAATTACTGAATTACAACAAGGCTTTTACAAAAAAGCAAAGCAGGCATAAACAAGTTGCAGAACAAAGACCACTGGCTTGTAGTAAGGATGCATTCAACCGGTGGAAGAAGACACACAAACTAGAAGGGAAGGCACAGGAGAAGGGAGCGTAGGGGAGAGTAGCACCAGCCAGGGGCGTTCACTGTGTCATATAGTGACAAAACGTATTTTTTAAAAGGGCTGAAGAACAGCTGTCATCTAGCAGACTGATTAAGTTGTTCACTCCCCAACTTGTGGTCTCCTCAATATTTTAAACCTTTGTGATCTACAGGGTTTTCATTGGATGATGGTTAGAAGTAGACTGCCAAGCCTTTCTTTCTAGTCTGTCTTAGTCTGGAAGTTCTGCTAATACTCGTTCAACTTCATAGCAACAAGCAAGCCTCCCCAGACAGATGGGTGTACGAGGCCCAGAGGCCAGAAACGCAATCTGGGTCTCCCACATGGGAGGTGAGAATTCTACCAACGATCTGACACCTCTCTTGTGGCACTTAAGAGGTCTAGTTACTGTAGGCTCCTGAGCTGTTTGCTGTCAAACTTTGCCTTGCCCTTTCAGATTCCTCTTTACACTTCTGGAAAAGCCAGTGAGACAAGTCTTTGTGTTCTGTGCCTTCTAGTCCTGGTGCTGGGGCTGTCACTCACGTGCCTTGTGACCTTTTCCCCACTTAACTGAAGGAAAGCATGACGCTCCTAGAGGTATGTCATTCACTTGTGAGGCCCTATTGTGATTGTGGGAGGAATGCTGTTTTCACACATGGCACATCTCAGTCTGAGCAAATACTCTTGTCATTTCAAGGATTGCCATAGCCCAGATGCTAAAGGTCATGTCACGTCGTATTTGGGGACTTTGAGATCCCGGGCCTCAGTCACTCAGGAAAGGGCAAAGGCATGTCCTTCCGTCAGTTCCTCTCAGCATCTTGCTGTCTCCTTCTCCTGCCCTTTCACTGCTGCCAGAGCACTGCTTGTCAGGCAGAGCCCTCCAACTTGGGCCTCCAGGACCTCATGGGCCAGCAGCTGCCCCTTTCTGCCAGGCACACACGCCTGTTCTCTGCAGGCTGCTGCCAGGCCCACGTTCTTCAGGTGCCTCTTTTTGGAGGATTGGATAAGGTGAGTTGTTTGGAAAGTAATGAAGGGACCAGAGCTAAAGACTTCTATCCACCAAGCCCTGCTGTCAGCTCGTTATACCATAGCGGCCTGCGTGTTCCTGTGCCGCTGGAAGCTGTCTGTGTCACCTGTGCTTCATCTTCCTCTCCATCTGGAAGGATTATAACGACTGTAGTACATCCCTTTTTTATTATGATGACACCATAGTTTTCATGATGATCACTGGATTGCTTCTTTCCAAATCAAAGCTGTGATTTACTTTGGAGCCTTCCCTAAATGAGTATTGAGTAGTGTGTCGTTCTAAAATATAAAGTTAGTGGTTTCGTTCTTCTAAGCTAAAGCCAAGAACTTCTTTCAGTATTTCTTGTAGTTTGGGTTTGGTTTTTACAAAGTCTCTGAGTTTCTGTTTATCTGGGAATGTCTTAATTTCATTTTCGAGTTTGAAAGATAGTTTTGCAGGATAAATAATTCTTGGTTGGAAGTTCTTCTCCTTCAAGACTTTGAATGTGTCGTGCCACTGTCTCCGTGCCAGCATGGTTTCTGCTGAGAAATCTGACGAGAGCCTACAGGGTTTCCCTCTGAATGTTAGCTTTGCTTTGAGTCTTGCTGCCTTTAAGAGCTGCTACTTATGTTTCATTTTGTTAAGCTTGATTATAATATGTCTTGGAGTCTTTCTTTTGAGATCCATATTGGGTGGCATACGATATGTATCTGAGATGTCTATATTCTCTTCCTTCATGATTTCTGGGAAGTTTTCTTTTAGCAGCTCAGCAACAATACTCTCTGTGTTCTCAGATGTCTCACCCTGTTCAGGGACTCCAATTAATCGAAGGTTGTTCCTCTTAATAGAGTCCCACATGCTTCTTAATGTTTCTTCATTTTTCTTGTTTCTTTCTTCTGATTTCTGCTCATAGACACTGGCATCAGTAGCTCTGTCTTCCAAGTCAGAAATTCTTTTTTCCATTTGTCCCATTCTGTTTCCTTGGCTTTGCATGGAAGTTTCTATGTCTTTGATTTTCTTCTTGATCTGTTGGATTTCAGAGTACTGGTGTTTCATCAGATCAAACAACTTGCTTAATTTTTCATTTTGTTCTGCTGCATTTTGTATAAGGTCTAGAAGGGTTCTGTATATAATTAATTTGTATTCACTTCCTGATGCTTTCATAAAAGTTTCTTCATCTGGAAAACTCCTTGGTTGCTTTGTTTGGGAGCCTTCTGAAGCCATGAGTGATTGCTTGTATGCCACAATTGTCTGTTGCTTTTTGGGTCCCATGTGAGTATATAGAGGCTGGAAGAGGTACTGTGAGGATGGATTGCAAATGTTTCTCTAGGCTATCTTCAGATGTAAAGCAAAAGGTATCTGACCGGTTCACAAGTCAGTTAAGTTTTCAGGTGTAGAGGTCCCTCTTCTCATCCGACAAAGTCAGTGCCACTATATCCACCCTCAGATGATAACAAAATAGTTCAGAATACAGCAATGCTACTGCCCTGGTGGCCTCTGCTCACAGGGCCTAGCCTTAGCGAACACTGCGTCGAGTACTGGTTTTGTGATAGAAAAGCGCTCTCCTGTGGGCAGGCTCTGGCTCCCAAGCTAAGAATTAGGTCCAGCTGCGGCCACCGTATCCAAGATGGCGTCCTCCACACAGGCAGCAGACAGAGGGGCTAAACGTGCTGAGAGGCAGCGATTCCTCTGCTTCTGTTGCAGGGCCCCCAACATAGACAGCACTGTGCAAAATCACTACTTTTCTGACGGAGTAGCGCTGTCCCGTTTGCAGGCTCTGGCTCCCAGGCTAAGAACGAGGTCCCGCTAAAATCTCGGTACCAACATGGCGTCCCGCACCCTGACCGCGGAGCTCCGCACAAACCCCGCTGAGGCAGCCACAAAACGAAAGGCTCAAAGTGTCTAGATTAACAGAGTCCCGAGCCTGGCTCTCAGAATATGGGAATTTCGCCTGCCTATCCCCCCAGCAGTGCGTCTGAGTCCAGCCGCCAGGCAAGACCCAGCTCCGCCCGCCAGCCGAGACAGAGGAAAAAAAGTCAAACTGGTGCGTTTACCTTCCATCCGTGAGAGCCGGGGCTAGCCAGGAGCGGGAGTCAGCGAGAGAGTGGAGGTTTTTCTCTGAGTGGTATGAAGTCCCAATTAACAGCTCTGTGCCGTGTCCTGAGGCTGATTAGGTGATCAGAGGCTCTGTTTGATTGTCAATTCAGGTCTTGGTTTCCAGACGGATATAAGGAGACGTGGGCTCAGTCCGCCAGCTTGACTCCGCCCCCCTGTGTCAGCTGTACTTCAAACCCAAGCACCATCACTCAGGGTAGATGAGTTTGAGTGGAGATTCCAGACTCAGACAGACTAGAAAGAAAAGCCTAGTAATCTGCTTCCAAAAATGAGCCAAGGAAAACAATATGGATCACAACAGATTATTGTCGACTATAGTGTTGGGAGATGACTTCCTAGGTTGGAAGTCACTCAAAATACACAGGGCCAGAACAGTGGACTTAAAGAGACCAACCATCAAGAAGATGATAGAGGACAGGGTAATGTTTTGTTCTCTTATATTCATGGCCGCCATTATTCAGATCAACCAACTGGTTAGTCGATAGCCACCTCTGATCACCACCACAAGCCACCACCACCAGCCACCTCCACAGCCTTCAGAAGTGATCTCAAGGAACATGGAGCATCAGATAAGACTTCAGATCCAGAGCTGGCCTTTGGCAGAGGTAGCAGTCCTTTACGTGGCATGTTTTAGAGGGTCCCAGGAATGCCTTCTGCCCATCTAATGCTGCTCGTCAGCTCACTGAAGCCAGAGACCTGACACTTTCATAATCATTTGTCCCTGGGATTGCAAAAACCCAAAGAGGGAAACACATTAAGGTGCATCCGTCATTTACCCTGCAATGTGAATCTGGTAAACTCTTCCAGCAGAGTTAGTTTCCACTGAGAAATGAAGAATAGAGAGGTGGAGGACACTAGGAGAGTGAGAAGGAAGAGGGAGGCAATGTTTGCAGGAGAAATGAAGAATACAGAAAGGGAACCAAGAGAAGGAGCTCCAGGACTGGAGATGGAAAAAAAATCTATAGGTTGCCCAGCACCACTCACTGAATGCTCTCTAGAATAGCATCTGTGGTTTCTAGAAAACAGCCCACAGACGTCAAAAACGAGATCTAATCAGTCATTTTCTATACTTCTGCATGTGTGTGTGTGTGTGTGCGTGTGTGTGTGTGCATGCGTGTGTGTAGGTGTTTGATGCCATAAAAACTTCAAATTATGGGATATGCTTGTAACTTTTTCCTCCAGGATGAGCATGTGAATTTCCCCACTGTCTAAACCCAATGCTAAGTTTTCTCTGTCCATCTGAGGTGTTCTTTTGGTGGAAACTTGTACCAAAAGGATGAAGGAGTGAAGGGTCACTCTGGGGAGGACAGGACGCTGGCCAAGCTAGGAATACTCTTTCCCCTGGGCTCAATTCTGCCAAAGGAGCCCAGGCTCCTGCTACCCTGTGAACCACCAATGATGGAGACAGCTCAGAGCCCAGTGCAGAGACTGAGCTGGAGATCCATGGTTTGGTGTTTGCTTTTCTACTGCGTTCACAGAGCTCTGTTGCAAGATTTTTGTGTGGTTTTGTTTCAGTCTTTTAACCCTTAGGCTGGTCTGGTTTCTTGAACAAGTGAAAGGAAGCAGTGCCCCTTTTAACTACTGAGTGCCTGGGTAACCCTGTTGTGCTCTCTGCAGAGCTGACACTAGTTGTTTTGCTCAGAAGGGATACGTCTCCCCTACCAGGTATACGGGGCTTTGTCCTGAGGCACTTCAGTAGTGTCTTCCTTGGTGCGCTGTATGAAAAGCTGCTTGGGGAAGTGGGAAGATGATGACCTATAGAGTCATGGTTCTGCCTCTTACTAGTTGTGTGGCTTTGGGGACGTCACTTGAGTTTCTGAGCCTCAGTTTTAAATATCACAGATGTTATAGGATTGGCATGGTATCATATCACAGATACTATAGGATAGTATAGATGGTTCAGTACTCAACTACTAACTAACTGAAAGACTGGAGGTTGAAACCCATCCAGAACTGTCCTGGAAGAAAGGCCTGGCAAGCTATTTCTGAATGTCACAACCTTGAAAACCCTATGTAGAGCAGTTCCACTCTGCACCACATGGGGCCACCTGAATGGGAATGGACTGGAGGGCAATTCTGAATGTGTTTACCAGTATGCAGATTAAATAAGCACCGTGCCTGGGTGCAGCCATTTGTTTTATCGGCTATGGTCTACATGTTCTTGACCCTGGGGAGTTTCCCATGTCCGTGCAATGAGGGGGACAGAGCCAGGGGAGGAGGGCCGCACCCAGGGAGCACGGAAGCAGAAGGTACATAGCAGAAGGGTTAGAGCTTCCCTGCTCCACGCCTGTCTCCAGCTGCTGCTCTCCAAAGCCTTCTGTCATACAGAGGATTGTCCGCGGATCAGTTTTATGACTGTAAGTGATCTGCAGTGGCTGCCCAGCACCACCGGAAAGGCCCAAGTTGTGCTCATAGGAAGTGACGGTGGAATCCACTTCTCTGAAGCATCCAGGAAGCAAGACTTAAAAGGACCCCAGTTTGGGGTCCTTCTCCTGGGAGCACAGGCACAGAGGCAAGAACTGTGGCCTGAAGCACCCAATGTCTTTTGATTTGGGGACAGGGAGAGGTGGAGAAGGCAGGGTGGCACCAGCCCTGTGGGTCACTAAGGATTCTGCTATTTTTGCAAATTCTTTGTCCACACTGGGATAGAGCAGAAGAGAGCAGTGTTTGGGAAGGATGAAACTCTCCTTTGGGCCAGCCTGAGGCTGAGTTGCTGCTACTGCCTCGAACACTGAGGCTGCTCCGTGGCAGTGGGAGAGAAGCCTTGTGTTTGGCCTGACCTAAACCAGTGGCGATTTGATGCCTGGCCTAACGGCAGGTTCTGCTGCCTCATCCACTGTGTCAGCCTCGTATGTACCAGTTGCCATCAAGCTGACTCCAGCTCACGGTGAGCCTTTGCGTGTCTGAGTAGAACTGTGCTCACTAGGGTTTCTATGGCTGATGTTTCTGAAGCAGATCATCAGGCCCTTCTCCCAGAATGCTTCAGTGTGAACTTGAAACTTCAACATTATGTTCAGCCGCCCGTCGTGTTAACTGTTGGCACCACCCAGTTACTCTATTGTTGTTTGCTTTGAGGTGCTTCCAACTCACAGCAACATGCAGGACAGAGCAGCGCTGCCCCGTAAGGTTTCCAAGACTGTAAATCTTCTCAGAGCAAATTGCAAGGTCTTTTCTCCCTGGGGGCTAATGGGTAGGTTTGAACTGCTGGCTTTTCAGTTAGCAGCTGAGCTTAACCACTGTACCACCACGGCTCCTTCATCTGACTCATAGATCTAGTCATCTCGGTATCACCATCCCTTTGCTGATAGTATTCTGCACTGTCTCTTGTAACCCACCAGTACCACTCCACAAGTAGCTGAGGGACTTGGGATGCTGTTCAGTCCCAGAAGGAGCACCAAGGGTGTGGTGGTTCAATGTTATTGGTGCGAGAACCCACCAGCAGATTCATGGGAGAAAGGTGTGGCAGTCGGCTCCTGTAAAGATTATATCCTTGGACACTCTATCGGGCCATGACATGACAGCAGTGGTTTGGTTTGGTTTTTGGTTCAGCCCCAGGGTGGAAAGCTTCTGACTTGCTCTAGGCTTCCAGTGCACCCATTGGAGGAGGTCTATGCTGGTGCAGTGCACAGACCCAAACTTTTCTGCAAGATATACACCAGGGTGTAACTAAAGGCAGGGTCAACTCTTTCTTCACTCTTTGGCCTGTCCTCAGCAAAGCTGATGGTGAAAACTTTATTTCCCAAGGACTATCAGCCCCCTTAAGAGACACAGTGCAGCAATTCCTGCCCACTGACAAGTCAAGCTAGGTGGACCTGGAATGCCAGCTCTGTCCAGCAGGAACACATTCTTCCAGAACCTTGTTCTCACCCACTGGACTCGATTCCTGAGGGCAGGTGCCACTTTCCAAGCCTAGCATTGGACCTGGCACATTCTGCGTGTGTGTTTTGTTACAGGGAGCTTGATATAAGGTGCAATCCCTGATCACAAGGCTTATTTAGCTCAGCCAAGACTAACAGATATATTAATAAACCAAAATCAATGGCTGTAGGGTCTATTTCAAATTCATGGTAACCCCATGTGTGGAGGTACATAGAGTTTTCAAGACTGTGACTCTTTGAACATAGATGGCTAGGCTTCTCTCCTGAGCACTTCTGGGTAGATTTGAACTGTCAAACTTCAAGTTAGTTGCCAAGAACTTAACCATTTGTGCCACACAAGGTCTCCTATTATACTAATACCTGAAACCAAACTCACTGTGGTCTAGTTGATTCCAACACATAACGACCCCACAGGAGAGGGTAGAGCTGCTTCATAGGGTTCCCAGTGCTGTAATCTTTACTGATGACTGAAGACCAGACAGGTTATGGAGTGACACCAACAACATCATAAAGGAAGAAAGCAAGAGGTCATGAAAAAAAGAAAAAACTAGGATGGATTTGAGAAGAGACTCTGAAACTTAAGGTCGAACGTCCAGTAGCTAAAGCAAAAAGCAGAAATGATGAACAGATTTTAAAAATCATCTCAGGAAGACCAAGTAAAGTATTACAATGACTTGTGCAAAGACCTGGACACAGCAAATCAAAAGGAAAGAAGATGATCAGCATTTCCCAAGCTGAAATAACTGAATTAAAAATTCAAGCCTTGAGTTTCAATAGTTAAAGATTCTATGGGCAAAATACATAATAATGCAGAAAGTATCAAATGAAGACGGAAATAATACCTGAAGTCCCCGTACCAAAAAGAATTGGTTGATGTTTAGTCATTTCAGGAGGTAGCATATGGTCAGGAGTTACTGAAGGAAGAAGTCCAAGCTGCACTGTAGACACTGGCAAATCACAAGGATCCAGGAACTGATGAAATACCAATTTACATGTTTCAACAAATGCATGAAGCACTGGAAATGCTCACTTGTATATGCCAAGTAATTTTGAAGATAGCTACCTGGCCAGACTATTCCCAAGAAAGATGACCCAACTGAACGTGGAAATTACCACCAAACAACATCATTAATACCACAGGCAAGTGAAATTTTGCTGAAGGTCATTCAAAAGCAGCTGCAGTGGTATTATTGACAGGGAACTGCTAGAAATTCAAACTAGACTCAGAAGAGAACATGGAACAAAGGGTATTATTGCTGATGTCAGATGGACCCTGGCTGAAAGCAGAGAATACCAGAAGGATGTTTACTGGTGTTTTGTTGACTGCATGAAGGCGTTTGATTGCATGGATTGTACCAAATTACGGTTAACATTGTGAACAATGGGAATTCTAGAACACTTAACTGTGCTCATGAGGAACCTGCATATGGATTGGTTTAAAGTCAAGAAAATTGTGTATCAGGCTGTATTTTTTCACCATAATTATTCAATCTGTATGCCAAGCAAATAATCCAAGAAGAAAAATGTGGCATCAGGCTTGAAGGAAGACTTATTAACAATCTGTGTCATTGACACTACTTATTGAAAGCAAAGAGGATTTGAAGCATTTACTGATGAAGATCAAAGACTTCGATGTAGATTACACCTCAGCATAAAGGAAGCAAAAATCCTAACAAGTAGACCAGTAAGCAACATTGTGATAAACAGAGAAAAAAATGACATTGTCAAGGTTTCATTTTACTTGGATCCACAATTAACACCCATGGAAACAGCAGTCAAGAAATCAGTATATTGCATTGGACAAATATGCTACATGAGATTTCTTTAAAATGTCCTAAAGCAAAGATGTCACCTTGAGGACCAAGATGCACCTGACCCAAGCTATGATGTTCTCAATCACTTCGTACTCATGTGAAAGCTGGGCAATGAATACGGAAGACCAAAGAATCTGAAAGAACTGAATTAAAAAGCCTACACCTTAGAATTATGGTGTTGGCAAAGAATATCTAATGCGATGTGGACTGCCAAAAGAATGAACAAATCTGCCTTGGAAAAAGTACAACCACAATGCTCTTTAGCAGCCTGGATGACAAGGCTTCATCTCATGTCATCAGGAAGGACTAGTCCCAGAGAAGGACATCATGTTTGGTAAAGGAGAAGATTAACAGAAAAGAAGAATAACCTCAACAAGATAGATTGACCCAGTGGCTGTAACAGTGGACTTAAGCATAACGATTGTGAGCACGGTGCAGGACATGGCAATGTTTGGTTCGGTTGTACACAGTTACTACCAGTTGGAATTAACTCGATGGCACCTAAACACAATGGTCCTTATGGAAACAGACTGTGGCATCTTTCTGCTGCAGAGTAGCTAGTAGGTTTGACCCACTGACCTTCTGGTTAGTGCCAATAGCCAAGTGCCGTCGAGTCTGGTTAGTAGTCTAGCATTTAACCACTGCACAACCCGAGCTCCTTTGGATAGACTAGTTTCTGTTCTATACTAGAATGAACAGAAAGTTGATAATTTTTCGACCGTGATCCCCAGCCATGGTATAGACTTGTAACATAAGAGAGCTGAAAAGGATACTCATGAGAAAGAAAAGGTTCAGAAAGGTCAGGTAACTGGCTCCAAACCTCACAGCGATTTTCTGGTAGAGACGGCAGTGCGTGTGACAGCTGGGTGATGACTAAGGAAGACCAAAGAAGGATCGACGCCTTTACACTGTGGCGTTGGCAAAGAAGGCTGATTACACTGTGAACTGCCTAAAGAATGAACAAATCGGTCTTGGAAGACAGACAACCAAAATGCTTCTTAAAGCAAGGATGGCGAGACTACAAGGTCTGATAAGTTTGCGAACTCCTCCTAGATAAAGTGCTGCATACCTCATTGCTGAATATCACTGTGGTCAGCTTTGAAGTCCTCCCCTTGGGAAGCTATGCACCAATGCCAGCACTTAGTCCACCCTTCTGGAACGCTTCTTTCTGGAATGGCCATCAGAGTTGTCATCGTATCAACCTTTTCTTGAATGTCATCCAGATGTCTTCCTTTCAATATATCCTTTCTCTTCAGGTAAAGAAAAAGTCACTTGGGGCCACATCGGGTGAGCAGGAAGGGTGTTCCAATACCATTAATTATTTACTGGATAAAAACTCCCTCATAGACAACTGGACAGTTGAGTTTACAAAACTGTCATCTCAACACTGTGTGCAATGGCTATTCGGAAAAGATTTCCAAAATTGTTTTGAAGGGTGAACTAGGCACTGGCATCAGTGCAGTGCTTCCCAAAGGGAGTACTTCAAAGGTTCTGGTAGTGATATTCAGTAATGAGGTGTGTAGCACTTAGAACAATTACATTCACGGACTTAATTGTCAGACCTCGTACATCTCATGTACTGTGGCTGTGTTATCAGGAGGGATCAGTTAGTTGTCCAGGTTTCTTGCACCCACTCTAGTGGCATTTCTGCTTCCCTCCCTGCCCATAGCATGTCGTAGTTGAAAGACAACACCCAGTGAGGGAAAGGCCTGATTCTGAAGCCAGAGACTTCTGGGTTCAAATCCCTTCCCTGACTCTTCATGGTTGGGCAGGCTCATCTCTTAAATGGGGACAGTGAGGGAGAGGATGTAATGAGAAGATACACCGAGAAAGCTGAAATTCTCTATGCCTCAGTTTCCACATCTGTTAAACAGGAACAACAGAATCTTCCCTCAGACTGCCCCTGGCAGTACAGTTCCCTTATAGAACACAAGGCAGCACTCAGCACAGCATCCAGCCTGGAGCAGCTGCTCAACAAACATTATTGTTCACAAACGCTGTCAATTAAAGAAAGAGCTGTATCTTGCAGAAAATAAGGTTAAAAGGGTGTCTGAGAGAACACTGATGCCGGAGCGCCGTGGAGAAAGCTCTCCAGGAGGTGAGCCACGACCTTGCCACGGGGCTCACCTGGCGGGGGCTCGGTGCGGAGGGCGGCTGGCGCTCAGCTGAGCCAGGCCTTCTGGGCCTCGCCACCGGCCCCTCGGCTGGGGGAGCGCGCCCTGCGTGTTGTCTGCCACGCTTTGAGGCGCCGCCTAATTACTTCGCAGTTTACTAGCACTGGAGCCACCCAGGGTACGCTTCAGCCATCAATTAGCTCCTGTTCACGGCCCCCCTGTGAGGCCCGCTGGTATCAGGACTCCCATTTTTCAGCCAAGGAAACTAAGGTGTAAACAGGTTAAGCAACCAACCCAAGGTCACACCTGGAGTCAAGGCGCCCAGGCCGTGTCCTTGCCGGCTCCCCGGCCTGTCCTTAGCCCACTGGCCCATGCTGCTGCCCATAAAATCCACCATTTATGTCTCGTCAGAAAGCCAGGTAGTGCACCCGGGACATTAGGAACTATACAGAAAGGCCATTCAGCTGATTTCCAAGGCACTGTAGGGTTTTTAAAGAAATGTTTAACCCCTTGCTCTGAGAGGTCGACTAGGGGCAGAACGACTTAAGTTGGTTTCTTTCCAGGGCCACTGCATCCCCACCCCGCTTCCCAGCTGGCTTTAGGATCTGAGCCTGTGTTTGCTTTCTCTGTTTGTTATAAGAAAATGAAGCGAGCGACACCCAGGAGGAGGCAAGGGACAAGTTTATTACGTCGACGGGCCAAATGGGACCTCTGCAGGTTCCAACAAAATGGCCCCGAGTCAAGTTTTGAGTCCCTACTTATAGTGTAGTCGTGGTTGAGACAAATGGGGTAAGCAGGCAGAGTTCTGAGGAGGGGGGCATCCTGCTAGGTGGGTGGGAGGCTTTGATAAGGGAGCATAGGCATGAGATTCGTGAAAGGAAACTATCCCATCTGGCAAGGGAAGGGGGCCGGGCTGGAAAAGGAAAAGGGGAATGGGTTATCACATCTTGCCAGCTGGGGTGCCGGTCTGGGAAAGGAATGGGGAGTCTCCGGCCAGCTGGGGAGTTGAGCTGGGAAAAGGAAACAGGGGGTATCCGGCCAGCCTGGGAGCTGGGCTTATCAAGGGAGAGTGTCCTTGTCTGGCGAGAGCTGCTGTGAAATGAAGGGGGAGCTAGGTGGGTTTAGGACTGGCAAGGACGGGGGGGAGGAAAATTTTTCAGTATCTATATTATTCCCCCCTTTGATACCCCCCTTTGATAAGGGTGGGTATCACAATTCTTCAACGTCGGCTTGGGGAAGTTGTTGATAAGTTCGGAGAGTCAGGACCCTGGAGATGGTTTTGTTGAGTAAGTTCTGTTCCAGCTGGTCTCGCAGGTGGTGCAGGAGGCAGGGTCCGAAGGTCAGGACTATGAATCTGAAGATGAGTTGTCCCCACGGGGGGGGTGGCCAACCAGGTGGCCCAATTTGACATGAGTCCCCATCCAGACTGGGTAAGTTCACATCGTCTCTGTTCGATTCGGCTTTTGAGCTCTGTAATCTTAGATGTGACAATGTTAGAAGCATTTATAACATATCACCATTCTTTGCCCAGGGTCATATAAGTCCCACCCTTCTCTGCCAGTAATAAGTCTCACGCTTGTCTGTTTTGTAAAGTAACTGCTGCCAGGGAGTTAATTTGATTCTGAAGTATAAGAAGTGTGTCAGTAACTTGGTCCATGTCTGTACTGAATGTCTCTGATAGCTTTTTATTTATTTCTCCCTGAGTAGAGAGTAAGTGTCTGTCATCCCCTAATCCAGCCCTTTGTATAGCTTTAATGGCTGTGTGGAGACTTCCTTGGAAAGTCTGTCAAAAGTTACTGTGTAAACCTGTGTTTGTGAAGAAAAGGGAAGGGGGGGACGTAATTAGGGGGAAGTCAGTGAGACTGGGCAGGCCTCAGTGTTACTAGGCATGTTGTATTGAAATCTGTTCCTCTGATCTCTGTTCCCCAGAAGTTCCTGGTCAGATTGTCCTGATATATTCTCATAAATCGAGGGGTTGTGAAGTCCCTCTTAGAAGGCATTTCCTTGATCCTCATGTTGGAGGGGGGGGCGCTCCCGACATCTCCCCTTTATTATAAAAATCAGCTGGCTCCCAGCTGTCCCACCTGCGTGTCTGTTAGGTTGTGCTTCTTTATTTCTGTGTCTTTCCCGTCATCGGAACCCTATCCTCTAGCGATAGAGTCCTGTCTTAGGCGAACACAGATCAAGAAGCATCTCACCTGTCCCTGACTACCGCAGTGGGTTATATAGTAAACATGGGAGGAGCAGTGGCCACGCTGTGTTTGCAGCTTCAGGTGATGAACATCTATTAGTGGCCATTTATCAGTAGCTGTTGTAGACTTCTGCAAATTAGTTTAAGCAGACCAGGGTGTGTAGAGTACTATCGAGAGGACAGTTTTCCTGATACAGATTTGGTTAAGAGGCCCAGAAAACATGTTCTTAAGGTTATTCAGAAAATTTTTCAGCTGTCACAGCAGTATTAAAGGGTAAAGGAGTATGACTTAGTGTCAGAATTTCTGAATGTAACTGTGCTAGGTGTAGAGTTTCATTAGTGTGTTCCCACATATTTTCTAGATGTTGTTTAATTCTTTCCCATGTATCTGTGTTTATATTGTGAGTTTTGTTAGTCACACAAATCTAGATAAATTCAGCATGACAAGTCAGCCTGGCTTGGTGTTGTAAAGTTTGAACCAGATTTCTTATTACTATAAGAAAGAGTCTGAATCCACACTTCAAGGTAAACTCCCAGATTCTGAATTTCAGGGACTGGGTGTACTCCGGAGCAGAGTTCTGACTTAATTGTCATGTATCCAGGAGAAAGTCACCCACGGAGTAAAAGGCCCTGCAACTTTTGTTTGATATTCTTAGGGCAGCCGATTTAAGGGTACAAGTTAGTAGTCTGAAGCCAAGGGCTCTTCAGAAGCAAGGAAGATTTCCTTGAAATCCAAATCTAATGAGGGATTGATTTTTAGGTGATACTTAAATAAACAAAAAATCAGCATGTTTGTTTTGGAGGCAGAGAAAGGAGGGGCTAGTCTCTGGGAAAGGACCAGAACTGACTCTGGGTCAGAGGCAAACACACCTCGCATACCTCTTGTCTCAGACTTTTCTCTGCTCACCCCCCCCTTTGAAAAACCATCCATCCTCCTTCTTATAAGAACTAGAGAAGTCCGAGGTAAAGTAATCTTGGTAAGTGTCTTGCCCAGCCCCTCTATTTTACAAGAGAAAACAGGTTCAGAGATTCACAGAGATGATGAGCTGGGACTCCTGACTCTGTTGACAAGCTAATGTTGTCGTGTAGTTTTAAATAGTAGTTCTAGCTTTGTTTTACTTTTAGATTAATCATTTCTGAGTACTCATAAGCTGTAACATACTATGAACCACATTATCTGTAAATTAAGCAGTTTGTACATTCTGAGTAATGACCACGGCGATTATAGCAGATACAAGTGCAGTTATTCCCATAATAACTAATTCCGCAGCCCGCTTAGGCCTAATCAACTCTTACAATTTTTCTATCACTTGTAGCCCTTTGTCCCGATACCAGGGTTCTGACAAGTTTACAGGCAGTACCACAAAGGGAGGCCGATGTAGAACAATCATAAGTTTCCCTTCTCCCAGGGGGCCCACACAATTAGCAAGATTACAGTTAAAGTATGTGATGTCAAAACAGGTTACATTGGCAGGTTTCATTGTCCTGTGTGACAGTCACCCTTTTTTTTTTCCAAGTCATTGGTCCCTGTTACACAAGTAGTGACTGTTTTATTCAGGAGAGATTGGGTTAGTTTATGCCCAAGTCCAGAGTTCTCTCCATCTCGGCCATTGGCAGCATAGCCCCCTGTGTGATCTTAAGTTGGTGGGGGGGCTTGTCAGCAATCGCACTGTGATGAGCTGGCTATAGAAGAGAAGGGACGGAGGAGTCGGCAGGCACCAATCACACGATATCTTGGCATTGACTTCACTGTTGCTGGGGAGATTTCCCAGAAGGAATGGTGTCAGGTTGTGCCTATGACTCGAATTAGCCTCTCAAGAATTTAGATAGGAAAGTCAGTATCCTGTGAAAACACAATTTCTATTTCTACGGCCTGGCTAATAGCAAGTGATTGATAATAAAAGGGTATCTTATTAAATGATATGGTAAGCCGTGTTTATAATTTTAAAGGTATGGTAAGATTCCTGAAAACTCTTAAAAGTATAAGCCGGAGCACTGTCTGTTTTGAGATGTGAGGGAATCTAGCGGCTTGTAAAGCGACAAAGGAGGTGTCGAATTACATCCTTGTAAGTTTCTCTCCTGTGAGCTGAAGTCGTATACCTGGACATAACAGAGTTTTTAGTAATATTCATTTGTCATAATTGTCCAGCCTTTAAACCCCGTGGGGTAATTTTTATTATTGGTAAGGAGGACTGCCCTTAGTTAAAAGTATGTACTTTTATGATACATACAATCATCTTAGCCAGGCAAGAGTTTTTGAGACAAATTCAGTCTCGGTGGACTGTAAAATCAAGACTGCCGAAAGTTGCATTTATCAAACCCAATTTAAAGATTCCCCACAGTCTCATGTTCTGACTTCCTTGTTTTTTTTCCTTTTTTCAGTTTTTATCTGTGTGACACTTTCTTTTCTTTCTTTCTATTTCTCTCTCCTTCAGCCTTCCTTCCCTTTTAGCTATCCAGCCTTTTCCAATATTTTTTTCTCCTTTAACTACCCAGCCTTTTTCACTTGCTCATATCCTCTTTATATTCCCTTCATATTTGTCACACCTGGGATTTCACAGACAATTGTGCACATCATAGTCACAGAAAACTCCAGCCAGACTGTTTACATCAGGTGAAGCCCAAAACCCAAGAGAACATTTTTCAGCTATACATTCTCACAAGAGACCGCACTGTGAATATATAAAATGTAGTTTTTGTTCTCCAGTCTGAAAGTTAACCTCTTAAAGATCAAAGAAGGAACAAAGGAACCTGTAACTGGCCGTGATTAATTAGTCGTAAGCCCCGTGCTGTACTCGGACCAACTTTGCAGGAGTTGATTTTAATAACAGTTAAATGATAGCACCGAGCAGCTTTTGAAAGTCATTTAAAGTTTTTAAGTGTGTGGTTTTTTTTAAGACAAAGGGAACACAAGGTACTGTGGTATTATTTAAACACGGCCCAAGTAAGAAATTGGAGGCTGAGTCTGGATTTTTTCTGGAGTAATTACCAAGTCTCTAGCTTTTAGGACAGAGGTGAGAGTTATTCAGCACTCCTGTAGAAAAAAAGAATGATTAGGGTGAGCCAACAGAAACAGAGTGAACTTGTTTTTTTTAACACTTTCCATCACAGCATCAACAAACTTCCGACCAAGAGTGAGACTGTTTCTCATCCCCCGGGGGGAGGGCATTTCACTGATAACGCTGGAAAGGCCGTTCGAAATTCTCTGATGGCAGATTAAAAGCAAAACAAAGTGAAAAGGGAGGGAACTCAGGTAGCAAAACTTTTATGAATTCCACTGTTGCACTGATTGCCCCTAGGCCACTAACGCACCATGCACAGATCCCCAGGGGGCGGGGGAGGCTGAGCGCAGAGAGAAAACCTGCGGTCTGCTCCTCCAAATCTTTTGTGCCAGCCACCCAAAGCAGCTGAAGTGGCGGAGGCGCGGCAGAGCAGCCGCTGCTGGCTGCTGGCTGCTGGCTTCTTAAAGGAGCCGCAGCTATTTAGGAAGAGGAGGGGGGAAAAAAAAAGACTCAGAAAAAGGTTTCTATAAGGAGTCTTCTCTAGACTCCCTACGGCACAATTCTTCGCTCTTAAATAACTATAAAGAGTTCTCCCTTATTTTTAGAACTCTTTATGGCTCATAAACCTTTTAAAAGCAGGTTTGCTGTGTGTCCCACCCATGTTGACGGCGTCCAAGTGAGACAACAGACTTGCCATGAGGACCACTCAGATGCCCCTCTGGCCGTTCCCCTCGCGGGGACTTAGGTGGGCTCTGCTCACACCGTTCTGCCTTATGAGTCCACACGGAGCCGCAGAACAAGGCCCAAACATGGAGGCACAAATACATTCACACAACACAGAATTCACTCACACAGACTGAGACTTCCACCCGGAGGGGGAATCCTGAACTGGGGCACAAAGGCCGGGAGGTGATCAGTCTCCCCTTCGCCCTGTAGAGGACGGTCCTGACTGAGCTGGGGCGGCCCCGGGGCCTTACCTGAACTGAAATTTTCTGGCGCCTGGTACCGGATGCCTGTTACCTGGTCCTTTCAGGGTCCTGCATCTCTGGAAGCCTCTCCGGCGGGCAGGGGCGGAGAGGTGGAGGAACCTCGTTAACCGGAAAACGAGTGGCGCCTGTCCCTCCTGGCCTGTCCACCCCGGGCCGACGGCCGAGGTCCCGAGAGGCCGGTGACTCAAGGGGTCACTTCGTTCGCTTCAGTCCCTTCGCTTCCCGGTCAGGGAACCAATTGTTATAAGAAAATGAAGCGAGCGACACCCAGGAGGAGGCAAGGGACAAGTTTATTACGTCGACGGGCCAAATGGGACCTCTGCAGGTTCCAACAAAATGGCCCCGAGTCAAGTTTTGAGTCCCTACTTATAGTGTAGTCGTGGTTGAGACAAATGGGGTAAGCAGGCAGAGTTCTGAGGAGGGGGGCATCCTGCTAGGTGGGTGGGAGGCTTTGATAAGGGAGCATAGGCATGAGATTCGTGAAAGGAAACTATCCCATCTGGCAAGGGAAGGGGGCCGGGCTGGAAAAGGAAAAGGGGAATGGGTTATCACATCTTGCCAGCTGGGGTGCCGGTCTGGGAAAGGAATGGGGAGTCTCCGGCCAGCTGGGGAGTTGAGCTGGGAAAAGGAAACAGGGGGTATCCGGCCAGCCTGGGAGCTGGGCTTATCAAGGGAGAGTGTCCTTGTCTGGCGAGAGCTGCTGTGAAATGAAGGGGGAGCTAGGTGGGTTTAGGACTGGCAAGGACGGGGGGGAGGAAAATTTTTCAGTATCTATATTATGTTTGCTCAAGGAGACCCACATCCTAACACCACCCTGGGACCACAAAGGGCACCTTGTAGGAGACACCGAAATCCTGAACACACTCAAAGCACAGGCCTCCACTCCAGTTCCAGACGCTTTCTGTCGAGTAAAAAGAAAGGTTGCCTGAGTCCGCATAGGTCATTCCGTGAGCTGGTGGGTGGCAGCAGGGAAGTGGGGGAGCCATCTGTTGCCTAAAAATCTCACTGGCTACACACAACCCATCTTGGTGGCACCCGGTCCCAACCTCTACTGCCTGAACTTATCTGTGCCCCAGACCTTTCTCTCGGGCAGTGGTCTAGCTCACGCCCCATTCTTCAGAGTCACCTGCCACAGAGTCTCAGTTCTTCCCTGTCACTGAGCAACCCCTCAAATCCAATCACTCACCTCCCTAAAATATCTCCTAAATATCTCTGCCTCCTCTGGCCACCGCAGGCCCCTTACCACCTGTCATTTAGACCACTGTACTAATGTCCTTTCTGTTTCAGCGTATCCTCCCTGATCTGTCATCACACAGCGACCAGAAGAATATCCCATCTTACCCTGCTTATGGAAACAGCATGGCACAGTGGTGAAGTGTTACAACTACTGACCAAAAGGCTGGCCGTTTAAATCTACCAGGCGCTCCTTGGAAACTCTCCGGGGCAGTTCCACTCTTCCCTATAGTGTTACTGTGAATCGGAATTGCTATGAATTGGAATTGACTCCACAGTGGCAGGTTTGCTTTGATTTGGGTTTTTACACACTTATTTTCCTTCTTGAAACCTTTCGTCCCTATTGCCTGGGGGGTGACACGTATGTTCCTTCACGTGACCTGAGGCTGTGGCATTCTTTTCTGCCTCTGCCGCTTTCCCATCCTTCCCTCCAGCATCATATTTACTATGGTCAACCTCCCAGTCAGGCTTGTTTCTCCTTCAGACATCACTTGAATAAAAGATCAACCAGCTAAAGGAAGTTACCTACTTAACTTGTGACAAATGGGGTTTTCAGGTAGGGCCTGGTGTCTTTCAACTCTTGCTATTTTCTCTGTCTGAAATGCCCCCTTGCCTGCTACTGTCTCTGGAGGATCCGCACCCACGAGGCAGAGGTTGGCCAAGGTGAGAAAGCACCTCCTACCCAGCCCCTTCAGGCTGGACTGTGACACTTCTTACGCTCTGATAGCTCTTTGTGCCTGCTGTCCTAGCACCCCACTATGTATTGAAATGATCTGCTTATAGGTTGTTCTCCTGATCTGCGGAGCAGTTTCAGGGCTTTACGTTAACGGTGTCCAGTGCACAGTGTCTTACATATTGCCACAAGACACTTCGTAATTGTTTGTTCAACTTCAGTCAGCTGCATTGTCTAGTTCTAACTACACTTCAGTGACTGACAGATTATGGGAAGAAAGAATATCTAAATACTGCCATGCCCTGCAGAACGAACTGGAGCATCCGGACCTGGTATAACCATTGAGCGGGCTTCAGATCACGGCCTCCCTCTGTGTAACCATAAAATGTTGCCTGCTCTTGTATTGTGTTCTCATGGTGTAGGCACAAATCCTTTGTTGTGGCCACTGTGGGTGCTGAGTGTCTTCCAACCTAGACGGTTCATCTTCCAACACTCCACCCAGCGATATTCTGTTGTGATCCATGGAGGTTTCACTGGCTAATTTTCACAGGTAGCTAGCCAGGCCTTTCTTCAGCTCTGCTGACATGTATCCACCATGGGAAGGCCTTGCTAGTATTTGAAATACCAGTGACATAGCTTCCAGCAAAATGCCAACCAGCCCAGTATAATAACCGACACATAAGCAGTGGTGATATAACCTAGCCAGCTGAGAATTTTCTGTGGAAATAGCAGACAAGTCACGTAATCTCCTCGGACTTCGAATTCCTTTCAGGTGAATGAAAGGGTTTGAACTAGATCAGTGGTTTTCAAACTGTGCTTGGAAGCCCAGCGGAGGAACGTTTGACCCTACTGTCAGAGCAAGGGAAGGCCCAGCAGACAAGGCTTCAGGTCCTCTAACACTTACCCTCTTCAATCAAAGCTCCTCAGCTTTTATCTTCTATCAGACAAGCTTCTGTATAAAAGAGCATTTGAACAAAAGATTCTGCAGCTGAAGAAAGTGAAGACACCTTCTTAACCTATGACAGTGCCAAACAGGGCCACTCCAGGTAGGGCCATGGCGTCTTTTATGTTCCTCCAGTCTTACACTTGTGGCCACAAAGAATGAGGCCCCTTGCATATAAGAAGGAAGATGTTAAGCTAGGGACTTTTCACTCCAATCAGAAGGAGCCCGCCGAAGCAGCTCTTTCCTTGTGACCTTTGAGAGTCTCTGGGGACCTCAGGCACGGAAGGCTACTTTGGGTAGAAAAGTTCAGGCTGTCAGCTGAGTGTCTCAGTTGGCAGGGCTGCTAATTGCAAAGCATGAGCTGTGTGACGACATGGATCACTGTGGTCAGACTCTGTTACAGACTGAATTATGTCCCCCCAAAAGATGTGTGGAAGTCTCAACTTCTGTGCCTGCCAGTAGGATCCTGTTTGAAAATAAGTGTTTTCTTTTGTTATACTAACAGTTTCATACCAGAACAGAGTGGACCTTACAACTACCCACTTCTGAGCGTCATAAGAGGGGTGGAAAAGACCCGGAGACAGTCATCAAGGGCTGCCAAGAAACACCAGGAAACTCACAGGCCTACCGATAAGGAAGGACTGCTCCACAGAGCCACACCTGAATTTGGATTTCTAGCCTCCAGAATTGTGAGAAAAATACGCTTTTGTGCCTTAAGCTACCCACGCGTGGTATTTCTGCTACATCAGCACTAGGTAAGGCAGACCTCACCCCAACCTCTGGCTGCAGCTGTCTTCCAGGAGGCTGGTCAGACAGGGACTTGGCAATTGCCTTGACATGAAAGAAGACAGAGTCCCCTCCTTGACCAGAACTCCAGCAGAGCCTTTTCCAGGCACTGACAGGCAGCAGTCCCTTTTCCAGGTAGCAGTGGGAGTTGTCAGAGGGATGTGGGGAAAGGCCAGCCTCTTGCTGGAAGCAGGATGGGGTAATCCACTCCCTGGCATTAGTCAGAGCCCTTGCTAGGCCTCTTTGCCAAGTGTCCCTGAGTCTCCTGGGGGCAAACCTCACAATTTCACACCCCATCCCTTCTGAGGTCTTGAAAGGCAGTCTGGGGACTCTGTTTGCATTCAAATCCCACTTCTGCCAGTCAGCTAACTCTGGGAATTTTGCTAAGCAAGTTTTTACCCTGCAAAATGGGATATGTTATTTAAGTCTTCTGTAATTTTCCATAAAGTGGAAGTAAAACAAAAATACCAACATCCATGTGTTGTTGAGGACAATAATGTCATACATGAGCTGAGAGATAGTACCTGGCTTCAGTAGCTTAGAATTGTTAGGGTGGTGATCAGATTGTCCCCCAAATATCTTTCTTCCTCACTGATGCTGGCCAGTGGCTCTGTCACCTGCTGCCCCTGTCAGTCCCCAGCATCCAGTCCCATGCTGACCCTGCAAAGGTGACTGTCTTGACTCTTGATCCCTGCTTTCCTGTTCTCGGTGCTGCCGTCTCAGTCACCCGCCAGTGGCCAGATTAGGGTGTGTTCCCTGTAAGCATTTGCCAGTTTCAGAAACAGGGACTTCCTTGAGAATCCTAGGACTGAAGCAGCTCCAGGCTGAGGTACCATCCCCAATCCAGACCACTTGTCAAGGTGAAGCACCCTACCTGAGGACAGCAGCCCCCCCCCCTCAGGGCAGTCCAAGGGCACAGCCAGGCCTCTGCGTGCTGAATGCCCAGACATGTGACAGGCCAGCCCCATGGAGCCTGTATCATGGGTGCCTGCACCCACAAGGAAGCCTCCTGCTTGTGCTTAATCCAGAGGCTTTGAGAAGAACCCGACCCTGCCTCCACCAAAGACACTCCCCTGAACACTCGGGATACGAGAAAGCAGAACAAGAGAATATTTTACAGACTTGCCCTGTCACACCTGCCATCATCAATGACAGATGTGTAAAAAAGGACACATCTTGCTCCTGGGGCTTTCTGATATCCAGGGGAAGTGAGGCAAGAAGTGGTAGGTAGGGGAAGGACCTCTAGTGGCACAGTGGTTAAGTGCTCACCTGCTAAATAAAAGATCAGCAGTGTCAATCCACTGGCTGCTCTGAGGGAGAAGGACGTGGCTATCTGCTTCTGTAAACATCACAGCCTTGGAAATTCTATGGGGCAGTTGTATTCTGTCATATAGGGTCACTAGGAGTTGGAATGGACTCATTGGCAATGAGTCTGGTTTCGTTCGCAGGTAGGCGGGAGGATCAGTGAGGCAGGATGATGTTGTGGCTTAGAGCATTGGCTTCCTTTGGCCAGGAGGAATGCCTGGTGAGAAAGAACACAGAAACACTTCAAAGAACTGATCCTACGTCTGAAGAAAGCTTTAGACTTGAAATCTCCAACGGATCACAAAGGGGCTGCCGTAGCCTGCACTCACAGCGTAGTATGTCTCCTATTCATCTCTGACAACTGAAGGCCTTCATGAAAAACAAGGCTCCAGGAATAGATGGAACACCGATTTACATGTTTCAACAAACAGATGCAATGCTGAAGGACTCACTCATCTATGCCAAGAAATTTGGAAGACAGCTACCTGACCATCCAACTGGAAGAGATCCATGTTTATGCTTATTCCCAGGAAAGGCGAGCCAACTGGATGCAGAAATTATCAAACAATGTCAGTCACATCACACACAAATTTTTCTAAAGATCATTCAAAAGCAGCTGCAGCAGCACATTGACAAGGAGCTGACAGAAATTCAAGCTGGATTTAGAAGAGGACGAGGAACCAAGGATATCATTGCTGATGTCAGATGGATGTCGGCTGAAAGCAGAGGATACCAGAAAGATGTTTGCTTATGTTTTATTGACTATGCAAGACATTTGACTGTGTGGATCATAACAAACTATGAATAGCATTGTAAACAATGGGAATTCTAGAACACTTAACTGTGTTCATGAGGAAACTGTACATAGATCAAAAGGCAGTCCTTTGAACTTAACAAAGAAATACTGCAATGTTTAAAATCAGGAAAGGTGCATATCAGTGTTGTAGCTTTTTACCATACTCGATGAATCTATATGTTGAGCAAATAATCTCAGAAGCTGGAATACAAGAACAGGGCATCAGGATTGGATGAAGACTCATTATCAACCCATGTTATGCAGATGACACAACTTTGCTTATTGAAAGTGAAAAGGACTTGAAGCACTTACTGATGAAGATCAAAGACTTCACTATGGAATATACCTCAACATAAAGAAAACAAACAGATGCAATGCTGAAGCACTTACTCATCTATGCCAAGAAATTTGGAAGACAGTTACATGGCCAATCAACTAGAAGAAATCCTTATTTATACTTATTCCTAAGAATAAGCAGCAACGTGATAAATAGAGAAAAGATCGAGCCAATAAGCACCATCACGATAAATAGATAAAAGGCTGATTTTGCTCGGGTCTTCAATGGCCATGGCAGCAGCAAGTAAGAAATCAACAATTATATTGCACTGGGCACATTGGCTGCAAAAGAATTCTTCCAAGTGTTGTAGGAGAAAAGTCTTGGTTATCCACTTCTGTAAATATTACAGCCTAGGAAATCCTGTTGGGCAGTTTCATTTGGATCTTCTACAGGGTCTTTATGAGTTAAAACTGACTTGAAAGCCTACAGCAAAAGTACATGTTGAACAGCAAAGGTGTCACTTTTAGGGCTAAGCTATGCTTGACTTAAGGCATGATATTTCTAGTCACTTCATATGCACAGGATAGCTGGACAAGGAATAAGGAAGAACAAAGGATTGATGTCTTTGAATGAGGCTTTGGCAAAGAACGTTGAATATACCGTGGGCTGCGAAAAGAATGAACAAATCTGTCTTAGAAAAAGTACAGCCAAGATGCTCGTTATAAGCAAAGATGGAGAGACTTCTAGTAATCTGATACTGCTCTAACAGAAGTACCATTAGCAGGTGGCTTTAACAAAGGAAAGTTTATTCTCACGCAGTCTGATAGGCTAGATGTCCAAATTCAGGGTGCTGAGCCCAAGGGAATGCACTCTTCTTGTGTCGGCTCTGGAGGAAGGTCCTTGTGCTGGTTGCTTCAGTCTTTCTTTGGTCTGAGAGTATCTCAGCACACCAACCTCAAGTATAAAGGATGGTCTCTGCTCTTTGTGCTGCTTTTCTGATGGTTTGAGGTCCCTAAATCTCTCTGCTAGCTTCTTTATATCTCAAGAGACTCCCCAAGGTGCAAAACAATTTGACACAGGAGTCCTGTTCCACCTACTCAAGGGCCACCCATCGTCCCTTATTAACATCAGAGAGTCAGGATTCACAATGTGGAGGAATACCACACAGTAGCAGGAATCATGGCCCAGCCAAACCACCACACACATTTTTGGGGAGACACAATTCAATCCATGACAAAAATATGTGTAGCCATATGGCTGGGTCATGATTACCAGTATCTTGTGACTGTCCTCCATTTTGTGGTTTTCCTATGCTGTATGTTAAAGAATCAGGGTGAGACTGTAAATCCCTTTATAAGATCACCTCCCTGCTCCACTGTAAAGGGAGTTTCCCTGGAGTATGGCTTGCCCCACCCTTAATCCTTTCATCCTGCACGAGATAAAAGGAAAGGGAAGCAGGAAGAGATTTGGGAATCTTGTACCATAGAGAAAGCAGCACCAGGAAAAGAGCGCGTCCTTCAGACCTGCGGTTCCTGCGCCAAGACGCTCCCCGGACAAAGACTGATGCAATACTGGACCTTCCTCCAGAGCTGACAAGGGGAAAGCCTTCCACGGGAGCAGACACCCTGACTATGGACTTACAGCCTACTGGACTGTGTCAGAATAAATCTTCCTTTGTTAAAGCCGTCCACTCTGTGGTATTTCTGTTAGAGCAGCACTAGCTGACTAAAAACACCATGCAATTTCATCTCCCGTATTTTGGACATGTTACCAGGAAAGACCAGTCCCTGTAGAGGGACATTATGTTTGTTAAGGTAGTATGTCAAGCCAAAAAGAGGCATGTCCTCACTGAGATGGGCTACCAGTGACTACATTCATGGACCGAAACAGCCACGATTATGAGAATGGCCTGGGACAGCATAGCTTTCCGTTTTGTCGTAAATAGTGCCACTGTGATTGGGAACTCTCTCAATGGTGCCTCACGACAACATCTTGGAGTGTTGCTTTTGCAAGGATGTGATGCTGCTGTTACCAAGGACACACACCTTTGCACTCAAGGCAGCTGTTAGATAGTTTGTCTTTTCTCAGTCACCTGTATAAAAAGGGAACTCCTTTTTATTGCATTCAAGTATGATGGAGGTAGAGGACCTGGTGGCCTAATAACATAACTTAAAGCTTAGAAAAGTCCTTTTAGTAGGAAGTGCAGAGATAGCATCTAATCCATGAAATCACCCTCCTGGGAAAGGGGCAGGAGGGTCCTTCGCAGAGGGACTCCTAGCTTTGCAGGACCTTGTCATGTGGAGTGTGTGCACCCATTGAGAGCAAGGAAAGGTGCAGTGTGGGGCTGGGGGTACTTCCCAAGGGAGTCTCCCTCACCCCCTTGTCCTGACTTTCCTTTGAGAATTCTCTTGAGCGAAAACAAGGAAAGAAGGTAGCAGCCACTGTCACTTGCTGCAGGAGGGTCACAGCCGGCACCCAGAAGCCAGACCCCAGTTTCCAAAGCCCCCATGTCACCCTTCCCAGTGCCCTGTAGGGGGTTTCTAGCTTCCCTCCAGATAATCCCTAAGTATTCTCCCTTGCTTCCTGATCAGTCAGGGGAGGTCTGGGGCTGAGCTCAAAATCCAAGCCCTGCATCCTAGTCCCATCCTGATTTAGGGGCTCACAGTTGGCAGTCTGGGCAACAGAAGTCCCCAGAGACCTGCATAGAAGTGCCCACAGAACCTCAGTATATTCTAAGTCTTAAAACAAAAACAGAAACAAAACCCTCATTGCTATTGAATTGATTCTGACTCACAGTGATCCTATAGGCTAAAGCAGAACTTCCCCATAGGGCTTCCAGGTGGATTCAAACTGCTGACTATTTGGTTAGCAGCCATTGCTCTTAACCACTATACTACCAGGTTTCCTCTCTGAGCCTAAGTGGGTTCTGAATGCTGCCTGTCCCTTTCAAAGAGCACCTGTCGTCTTTACCAAGATTGTCCCTGAGCCAAGGGATGCATGAAGCCCACAGGATGCTGAAGAGCCCTGGTGGAACAGCAGCTAAGGCACTGAGCTGCTCCCCGGAAGTTCAGCTGCTGAACTTCCCAGCTTCTCCGTAGGCAAAAGATGTGGCAGTCTGCTTTGATAAAGGTTAAAAACGAAACAAAAACATTGTCATCAAGTCAATTGTGACTCACAGTGACCCTGTAGTCCAGAGTAGGACTGCCCCACGGGGTTTCCAAGGAGCACTTGGTAGATTCTAACCGCTGACCTTTGGGTTAGCAGCTGGCTATAGCTCTTAACCACTAGACCTGGAAACAATATGGGGCAGCTTTGGCCGTTACACTGGGTCGCCTCCTTCTTTGAGCTCCTAGTGTATTAAAAGAAGAAGGACTAGAGCAGGGTTTCAAAATCACGCTGAGTATTTAGTGTTTGCATTGAGCACTGCTTTCAACCATTGCACACAAATACAACACAGTGTAATTACGACTGCGCAATTTGCAGGCAGTTACAGGATCAATGAATTACATCTTCATTGATACAGTACTAAATTCATTGTTGTGCAGTGAATAGGATGACACTTGGGAACATCAGGCTGGTCTTGTTCTTTCAGTCCTGCTGTAATGGCTCTCTGAGGGTACAAGCACCTTTGTGGATAGCACCCAGCTCTGAAGGAGGCCCTCTCTGCTAGGGCGAGGATGTCGGCTGGTGGCAGGGGCCTGGGGCACAATGCCAGGAGAGTGTCAAAAGGTGAGAAAGACACACTGCCAGCTCAGCTTTCCTTCCCCGCCTCTGCAGAATTCCCCCCCCCGTCTTCTATCATGAGACCTCCCCTTTCTGATCTCCCTGTGACAGCTCAAAATCTGTGACATTATTCCCTTCAAACAGTGGAACCCGATTTCCCTCCCATTGAGCATGGGTGGTGTCCCAGAGTGGGGCAAAGGGCTAACACATCCAGCTGCTAACTGAGGGGCACCTCAGAAGAAAGGCCTGATGATTTGTCCCGAAAAAAAAAAAAAAAAAGGTACCATCACCACTAGCGGGGGTTGCCTTCAAGCCTATTCTGACCAAGGATGACCTCAGGTGCATCAGAGAGGCTGATGCTTTGGAAGGAGGTTGCCAGGCTCTGGGTATACTCAAACCTCTAATCCTGTTGTTGGCAGCTAGATGTGTTAACTGCTTGCACCACCCAGGAACTCCAAGAGTGGGCATCCAACCAACTGAAAACCAAACCCACTGCCACTGAGTCAATTCCAACTCATAGCAACCCTGCAGGAAGAGTAGAACTGTCCCATAGAATTTCCAAGGAGCGTCTGGCACATTTGAACTGCTGACCTTTGGGGTAGCAGCTGTAGCACCTAACCACTATTCCACCGGGGGGGTTTCCAGAGTGGACATACAGACCTGGTGCTGCTGATTCGGAGAAAGTCAAATATCCAGATTTCTAATAGGATTTTTAATCTGATTTTTTAATTTCAATGTGTTGTGACCACTGTATAGTTTAAGCAAAACAAGTCTGCCCACAGCCGGACACACATCTGGTGTGCTGTCTTAGGTTTCACTTGGGCCTCCCTGGGCCACGGTCAGGGGCCTCCACCCCTGCCTGCCTTGTCTCAGCATGTGTCTGAGGGAGAAATGACTCCACCGGGGAGGGCGGGTGGCCTGGGAGAAAGGGGAAATGGAAAGACTTGTATCTGGGTGGCGATTCCTCCTGCTCAAAATGTGCCTCTTCCAGCCCGAGTGAAGAATGTACTGGGTTCCTCTCTGCTGGTAATTGTTTAAACGTTATAGCAGCTTTAACATGTCGTCTGTTAAAACATATTGGTGAGGCAGCCATTCCAAACTTGTAATGTGGGTAATATTTAGATGATTTACTAGGTGAGGTGCAGTTTCTGATTCAATCAGAGTTGCATTTGATTCAATAGGTGATGCATCTAATTCGACTGGGAGTCTATCTCATCCAAAGGTGATGCGTTTGATTCACAGGCTGATGTACCTGATTTAGAAGGTGATGGATTTAGCCCACACTGAAGGATTCCAATTCCCCCATGCCAGGTATTTGCTTCAGCGTGTGATGTATGAGTTTTAATAATGAGACACGCTGTTGGGATGGCCAGGGCACCCACACCTCTCGCTGCCTGGCATGGCTGGGGTAGAGTGGCAGCTGCTTCTAGGTAGAGCTAGTCTTGGCATGCAGGATCAGAGGGGCAGAATGGGAGCAAGACCCAATTCCCTTTGGGAAATAGTCACCCAAGTGTGACTCAGGCTTCACTGCCATTCTCCTATGATCTGCAGATGGTCGTCTGTCTAATTGTCTGAAAGGCCACAGATGGGAACACTGTGCCATGAACTTACTGCTTGCTGGTGGGGGATGTTTGGGGACCCATCTGTCAATCGACAGACACTCATCCTATGCAGACACAACCCATCTCTCTGAGTCAGTTGGTCGTAATGTGGTGGCTGGCATGTTGCTATGATACTGTAAGCTATGTATCTCAAATATCAGCAGGGTCACCCATGCTGGACAGTTTTTAGTGGAGCTTACAGACTAAGCAAGACTAGGAAGAAAAGCCTGGCAACCTGCTTCTGAAAATCAGTCAACGGAAACCTATGGACCTCAACAGAAGATTGCCTGCCACTGTGCCAGTGGATAAGCCCCCTAGGTTGGAAAGCACTATACAATCGGTGTGATAAGGACTCAGACGCAGCAATCATCATGACAATGGTGCAATTCACCAACCCTGCCACTTTCTGTCCAACGTAGTAAGTAGGGTCGCAGAGGGTAGGAGCCAGCTCAGTGGAAACTAACAATGACACCATTCTGTGTGGGCTCTACCACAAACTCTTTGAAGCCTGAAACTTCACAGGGACTTTTACAAGCCTTCCCGAGGCACACAGCCCTTAATCAACACTTGAGGGATTGAATTTTCGTGTTCCAACCAAGAAGACAGAGAAATAGTCTTCTGAACTAATTTTTCAGCTTCTCCCTAATCTCCCACCCCCTGTGTTTGACAGAAACCCTCCAGGCCCAGCCCAGAGTCTTTTGTTACAGCAGCTCAGCCACTGCTCTGGCTAATACGCAGGCCCTCTGCGAACAAGAACCAAAGGAGAAACCAGGAAGGAGTGAGGGTGGCTGGGGAAGGGAGCGGAAAACAGCTAAATGAGACCTGAGAAAGTACAGGACGAAGACTGCCTGGTTAGCTGATGCTTTTGTAGCGTCACGGAGGGCAAAATCTCAGCACGTGTCTGCATTAGTTTGGGCCATCTTAGGAGTAGACGCCGAGATAGGATTATACAAAGAAGAGATTAACTGAGGGGTAACGGCCTGTGATAGAAGACAGGGAGGAAGTCAAGGATCCGAAGGGGCTGTGAGCCCTAGGTGCGGGTTTGACCCCGCTGGAGGAGACAGGGAGGGAGGGACCGTGCTTGGAAAAGTCTCAGGTGGAAGCACAATTTTAATAAACTTCAGGAAGGCTGAGGAGGAGTCCTTGGGCCAAAGTGTCACCATCAGAGGGGCCCAGTGCCCTGCAGACACTGATTTGTCTTTGTCCTGCCCTACTCAGTCGTTGCTGGGACCAGGCTGTGGGACACAGGACCTCAAAAGCTTTGCAGAGCTGAGTGTTCAGTCAATGCCTCTCCCTGCAGTAGATTCACGTGTGCAAGTTCACGATCACCCTGGGCCCGAGGCTGATAATCAACTTACTAGTTGTTAGCTGTCACTGAGCTAGCCCCCAACTCACTGCGACTCCATGCACAATGTAACAGAACACTGCCTGGTTCTGCACCATTCCCACGACCGTTTTGTGGATTAGACCATGACCATCCATATGTAGGATGGGTTTTCACTGCCTGATTTTTGGAAGCAGATTGCCAGGCCTTTCTTCCTAGTCTGTCTTAGTCTGGAAGCTCTGTTGAAGCCTGTTGAGCATCACAGCAACACACAAGCCTCCACTGAGCAGCTGGTGGCAGTAGTGCATGAAGTCCGTTTCTTGGGAGTTAAACCCAGGTCTCCTGCATGGAAAGTGAGAGTTCTGCCATTGAACCATCATGGCCCCCAGTTTGGTAAAGTGGTTGGTTAGCAATGTGGAAGGGTTAGGCCTCAGCCAGATCCGACTGGATTCCAGACCCAATACTTAAGCTGTGTGACTTTTAACAAATTACTTAACCTCTCTGAGTTACCCTTTCTTCAACTGAAAACAAAGACAAAAACAACCTTCGCTATAAGTTTGTGTGAGTTTCAAACGAGAAAATGGATAGAAGGCCCCGTGCCTGGCCTCGAGTCGCTATTGAATTATCACTGGTTGTTAAGGTACTACATTATAACTATTATCATTAGTATTACTTTTCTTTTTCATAGGAGAGTGTATTTTGAGAGGAGGTGCTTTTAGGTACTATGTCTTAGTACAAAAGAGTAAAAATAAGTGCTGAGTTTATTTAAAGGAAATAGATTTGAACAAGAAAGAGGACCTAGAATTTGAGGCAAAATCTCAGTGGAAGAGGGAGAGTGTCCTGGGAGTTGGGCCTGACAAAAGAGGTCTCAGGTCACCCCTCTGGATTAGCGCTATTACCACACCCCATTTGCCTCTATTTCCCTGAAGTCCTTGGGTGGCACAAACCATTTGTGACTGACTGATAACCCAAAAGTTGACAGTTTAAACCTACTGAGCAGTGCTGTGGAAGGAAGACCTGGTGACCCACTTCTGCAAAGATTACAGCCAAGAAAATTCCACTGTGCAGTCCTAGACTGTAACACACAGGGTCGTCATGAGTTTGAATCAACTCGATGCCACTGCATTGTGGGTGTTGCATTCTCCTTCATTCAAAATCCCAACAAAGCTGGTTAGACTGTCTCAGCTTAACCTCTGGGTTGGTACCGCTGGTGAAAGGGGATGTTGCAGACACAATCACCTTGGTTCAGGGGGACAAGGTCACCGCTCTGGGTTGTGTGCAGGCCCACGAGTTCAGTGAGGACACAATAGACATGCCTTATGTGCCAGATGCTTCCATATTCTTTATCTTCTCAAAGCCCCTGACTTGACATTCTACCCCCACTTTACAGAGAACACTGAAGCTTAGAGAGGTTAGGGGACTTACCCAGGGTCATGGCACAAATGTTAGAATTAAGGAATGAAGTGTTTCTGTTAAGCCCAAAGTCAGGGGGTAGACTCTCTGTAATAAACCTTTGGGCACCTTAACAGCCTGGTGAGGACGCTTGGTCAAGTCCACTGTATGCTCTCCAGGCTCACCACCCAGGCAGAGGCCAGCTCTAGAACAGCCACACTGATTCCTGGTGGCTCCAGGCACAACAGCTGCTGGCTCCATTTGTGCCACTTTCAGAGGTCACATCAGCTCTGATGGCACACATTTTCCCAGGCTATGGCTGTGAGTGGGGAGTCCTTGGGTGCAGACAAAGGAATAGCTCAGCCTTGCAAACGGTTTTGAAAATGAGGCCACAGGGATTCCACTTGGCTGACACACTCTGCTCTGTGCTCAGGCCTCATCCCCCAGAGGCATCCCCAGCACCAGCCGTCCAGCTGTGCCTCCCACTGCCACCCACACCATAGCCTGACCACATGGAAGGGGCCACTCAGCCCAGAATTCCCCTTCACACTCCTTCCCACGGCAGGGAGGGGCTGGTGACCGAGACCGTGGCAGCAGGGACCGGGAGTGGGGAGCTGGGGGTGCTCACCATGGAGGTCAGATTATTGGCTCCCAGAACCTCACAGTACACCCACTGTGAGCCATGCTGCTCATGGCTGAGCAGGATATTAAAATGGAACTTGCCTGTCATTTATGTTTTAGATGAGGCCCAAAGTAGGAGACAAAACAAAACACAACAAAAATAAACAAAAAAACCATACTGTCACCAAGTTGATTCCAACTCACATGACCTCATCGGGTTAGAATTGAGTTCCATAAACTTTTCTTGACTGTAATCTTTAGGGAAGCAAACTACCAGTCCTTTCTTCTGTGGTATCCCTAGATGCATTTGAATGGCTAGCCTGTTGATTTGTTGCCATCCATTGGGATCAACTCTGTGAGTTGATCCCAACTCATGGCACAAATAGTTCTTGCTGTTGACTGAGTGCTAATGGGAAGAAGGGTCTTGAATGATCTCTGCAGAAGGTGCTGAGGGATGACCAAAACCAGCAGTGATTAGCCTAGCCATCTTCCAGTGGGGTCTCCAGGAGAAAGAGATTAGAAGTGTTTCAGAGCATCCAGAAACTGAGAGGGGTGGGTCAATAACTGTCAGAGACTGAGTCTCTCATACCCAGTAAGGTCAGAAACCCCTGGGAAGAGCCACAAAAGCTTGTCACCAACTGTTGTTTCTCCGTCACGTGTGGTATGTGTGCCACAACATGGTGCCGAGTGACAGAAAGCCCAGCAGAACCCTTCAGACAGAGATCAGGCTGGGACCCCAGCCATAAAATGATGCTGGCAGAGTGCGCTTCTTGGCCTAAGTAAATATAGGAGACTAGCTGGTTAGTGCCTGTCCAGAGGTGAAGTGAGAGAGTAGACGGGGACAGGAATTAGTTGAATTAATGGGGAACTAGAGGGTGGAAAAGAGTGTGCTGTCACAGTCAGGGAGAGCAGATAGAGCTTTGTAGCAATGGGTGGGTAAGTGTCTGTATGACAAATTGGCTTGGATTGTAAACTTTCACTTAAGGCACAATAAAATATATATAAATTAAAAAAAAAACAGCAGAAGGACTGCCCCAGCTCTTTGTCATGTCTCTCCTCCCACTACAACCTCAAGAAGCCAGAGGTCACACAGTGGTCAGAAAAGGAGGATTAGAAGAGCCAGGGGGCACCACTGAAGAAGCTGACCTGGCCCTTTCCCTGAGTCGGGCTGAGGTGCGAGCAGAGGGAGGCCTTACATCGGATAGAGAGCTAAGCTTTCATGTTAATCTGGGCTGGAATTTTAGACGCAGATATTGAAAGACATTGGTAATATTGGAAGGGACTGTCCTAGTTCCCTAGAGATGCCATAACAAAACACCATAGAGAGGGTAGCTTTAAGGAACAATGTGTTTCTTTCCAGTTCTGGGCACTAACCCCAAAACCCACTGCCACTGAGTTGTGACTCACAGTGACTCTACAGGACACGGGAAAGCTGCTCCATAGTTTCCAGGGAACACCTGGTACATTCAAACTGGTGACCTTTTAGTTAGCAGTTGTCGCATCTAACCACTACGCCACTCAGGTGTCTGCTCTTGACACTAGAAGTTCCCATTCAGGGGTCAGCAGGACCGTTGTTCTAGGGGAAGATCTTTCCTTGTCTCTTGCAGCTTCTGTAGCCCAGGTATTTCTCGGTGCCCCTTGGTTCGTCCCAAGCTCGCATCCCTTTGGGTGTGACATTCTTTCTGCCTCTGTCTTCTTTTATAAAAGACCACTCAGAATTAGGATTAGGATTTGGAGGGATTAGGATTTTTGGCTGTTCTACTCCAGCGTGACTTTCCTGACTTAACTGGTAACATCTGCAAAGAAAAGTTCTCTTTTCCCAAACAAGGTCACATTCACTGCTCTTTGTCCTACAGTGGGGCTGGAACTTTGAAATGACTTTTTTAGGTGATGCAGTTCAAGCCATAATAAAGCAGAAAACCGAACCCACCACCATCAAGTTGATTCCCACTCACAGCGACCCTATAGACAGAGTAGAACTGCCCCATTGAGCTTCCAAGGAGTGCCTGGTAGATATGAACTGCCAGCGTTCTGGTTGGCAGCTGTGGCACTTAACCACTATGCCACCTGTGTTTCCTAACAGTGACCAAGAAATCGACCAAAGCTGAGACACTGCCCAGGGTTCAAGAAGGAAAGACAATATCAAATGTATATAAAATCATTTTTATATCTGTTACTTTCTAGGCTCATGTCCGAAGAGTCACACCCACCAGGGAATCAGAGGCATCAAAGCGCAGAGGCCTAGAGGCAGCACAGACGTCAACAGCTCCTCTTGGTGTGATGCAAGGCAAGGCGCAGGGCAGGCGGTCAACACCCGGGGAGCAGACGGCACGAGAGAGACATTATCGACAGAGCAGCCTGCCTGCACTGACCTCCTCATGGGCCAGCACAGATGAGCAAGGAAAAGCTCCTTGGGCTGTGCCTGCCCTCAAGGAGCCCCAGCTTAGTGGGAGAAGTGGAAATGTGCTGAAAGGATCGTGATTCCCATGGGCACAGTCCAAGGAATGTGCCAGGAGTTTGGTAATTGTGGAAGTTCTAAAGGGAGTTCCTTACATTGGTTGGGCTTTGAAAGACGGGGAGGCTTTCCGCAAACACACAGTAGGGACAAAGCTCTTTCTTAGCAGCAGGAATGGCCTGGGCAAAGACGTGGGGGTAAGAAAGCAGGAGGTCAGTGTGGAGAAAGGCAAGATACTCACCTAGCCTATGGCAAGAAATGAAGCTACCAGAAGGATGGAGCGTGTTGTCAGATGTATCGAGGCTGGGATGGGGAATTCAGACTTTATCAGCAAGGGCAGGAACGAAGCATGGTCTGCGGTGGCCACTGAAGGTTTGAGAGTAAGAGTGGGCAGTTAATCTTTCCATTCACTCACTCCAGCCGCTCACCCACTCCTACCATGGGCCTGGGATGGTGCTAGGGACTGGAGAGACAAGATAAATAAACAGTCCATCCCTTCAAGGAGCTTACAGTCCTCAATGGAAGAGGTCTGGGCTTTGGATTCAGGCTGACACCAGTTCAAAATGTGCTCTGCGCTTAATTACTGTGTGAATTTGGTTGGTTACTTAACCGCTCGGAGCCTCAGGTATGGGAATTTCTTCTAAGACAGACTCTGCGAGCCTCTCAGCAATGATGAGAGCCGAATGAATTCTATAATCAGCTGTTTTTCTGTTGACTCCTGTGTTCTACTGTTGCAACAAGAATTCCCCTCCAGCGCCTGCTGTAAAACCAGATGTGGCTGTTGATCAGGCGGTTGATGTAGGTACTTCCCATAAAACCAAAAGCAAACCCGCTGCCTTCAAGCTGATTCTGACTCATAACAACCCTGCAGGACCGAGTGCAACTGCTCCATAGAGTCTCTCAGGAGAGCCGTGGGTGTCTGAACTGCTGACCTTTTGGTTAGTAGATGTAGCACTTAACCACTAGGGAACCAGGGTTTCCCTAGAGTGTTTCCCTTCAGGCAGTTTCCATAGGCTCTACTTAATGGGGTTTGAACTCACATCTGGCGGCCCCCATCCCTCTACCACTGCCCCGCATGTCCTCCTTGGCCCTGCACTCCAGGCTTCCAGAAAGCTTGGAGGGCCCCTCCTATCTTAGGAAACTGGTAGATTCCTTTGGCTAATGCGTGGCCACATCTTCCCTGCTCTCAACCTGGGGGCTGAGTTCAGTCTCAAGTGGCAGGAAAAGGAACTGAGTCTAAAAGGAAGCTGGGAGACCCTAAGAACTGCCGCTGTCTCCGTCCCTGGGCCCTGCCTCCAGCACCCTGCCAGGCGTACGGAGAAGGGAAGCAGCCGTGCCGAGCCGGGGTTAACGTGCCCACAGCGCTGCAGGCCCCGTGGGCTCCCCAGCAGTCTGCGCTGGGCACCAGCTCGGGAGCACCTGCGGCTGCTGGCGGCCCCGGCGGGAGCCCTCCCCACAGCCCACCTGGGCTCGGCGTAGCACCTCACCTGGGGTTGCAGGTGGAGGTGTGGACGACCCTGGCAGCCTGCCTCACCAGGCCCATTTTGTCTTTGTTCTTCTGGGCTTCAAAGCCAACACACACGCAGGCACACACATGCACATACACAATCACATGTGCACATCCACACCACAGGTGAGGCTCCTCCCGGCTCCCCACATGGCCATTGGCATCTCAGGCCCTGGCTGGGCCGCAGGCATCCGTTTGGATAAAGGCGGCAGACGACTGGGAAGAGAACAGCCTGGACACATCCGACCGCCTGGAAGGCCTGGGCGGAGAACACTGGTGTGTCACAGCCCTGCCTGCCAAGCTGGCCCTGTCCCTCAGTACATGAACATTCTAGCTTCTCACATCCCCAGCAGCACTTAGAGCCCTGAGAGAGGAGGGCACGGTCATCTAGGAGTGTCTGGAGCCATACATTCTCATTGGCCTAGAGACGCATGGACTCCTAACCATGCCACCTTGTCCCCTTCTCTATCACCTTGTAGAAGAAACACGATTCTCTTAAAAAGAACAAACTCTGGAATCTTCAAAAGCAGTCCTGGGGAGAAGAATGTCCCCTTGAGGAAGGGCTACTGAACAAGCGACATGCCCTGTCCCTGAGTTTGCCATCTCTTGGGCTATTCCCTGTGAGACTTATTTCCAACAGCATGATGGCCCCAAGACAGTGATATTCTCTTAGCTGCACTGGTCTGGGCTTGAACAGAAATACTCAGATTGTCTAGGAGGGTGCTGGCACTCCCTCAGCCTTGCCTATCCAACCATCTTGCTGTCACCAAGGTCTCCTGGGGAAAGGGCCTGGAGTCTAGCTCAGCTGCCCATGGAACTGACATTTCCTCCCCCTAAGGAGACTGACATCATAGGGGTGCGAGGACTCCGGGTGCTGGAAATCAGTGTTTACAGATAACTCTGGTGAATGCTGGCCCCTAAGGCCAGCCTGCCCTGTACTGAGGTGGTCTGATTACTGTCCCCACTAGTAAGGCTCCTCTGTAGTTTATCATGTAAGGACGGAAATCCACAGGACACACAGAAATCTCTCTGCACTGACTATCGTTTCCCCTTTTGGAGTAAAGCACTATGGTATCTGTCCCCACCCTGGTGCCTGATAGGCACTGCCCATGAAGACACCCCCTTCCCTTTGTCCGTTTGTCCCCTGTTCCTCAGTGACCAGTACCAGGAACTGCCTCATCGGTGGGGCAAGATGCTGAAGTCTCTCCTCAAAGAAAGCTGTTCCCTTTTCTGGGCTTTACGTGAAATCGTGTATCAACAGAACGCAGACAGATGACGGCAAACAAACCCCCAGCAAGGCCTGACCTCAGGCACACCGTGGGTCAGGGGGAGGGGGAGGGAGGGATGCTTCCAGACACGGTCTCTGCTCTGGCACTTGGGCAGAGATCGTGAGTTTCTCTTCGTTTGAACCTGTCCCCAGGCATGATAGCAAGTGGATATGCAACGGTGTCACCTGAATGAATGTGTGAAATGTAGTTGTTTTTTGTATATTAGCTTTCTGAATGCTTAAGGCACTAAGCATCTAAAACACAAACTATGGAGCATTAGAACTAATAGGGGTATCAAAGAGACAACTACAGGTGGTCTCTGCCCTTGAGGAGCTGACTGCCAGGAAGGAGACTCAGACACACGTAATTAGGCAACTGTATTGCAACTGTTAATTGCCTAAGCAAATTACGAATCATATGCTTCGATTTCACAGGAAGGAATCAATTCATTCTGTCTGGAAAAGGACAAAAAAGGTTTTGTTTTACAAGTGAGGAAACTGAGGCCCAGAAAGAATCAAGGAAAGAAAATTTAACTAAGGTCAACAAAGACCTTGGGAGTGCAGAGACTTAGGCCAATGCTCTGTCTGCCTCTCCAGAGTTAACATTACACAGTGAGTCCTTCCCAGTCTTGAATTACTCTGACACACAGCGTCCCCACAGAAGGGATTTTGGGCCCTGAGATAGCCCAGGACAGCCCACGCCCTCCTTGTACTAAACCTACCTGGGAGCCAGGCAGGAGTCAGAAGGAGGCAAGGGATCCACCTGGTTTGGTCTCCCAGTGGACAGGAAGTGACACATTGGGCCACTTCAGCAGCTGTTACTTGCTTGTCATGGTTTTAGATAAACAGGCAGATGTCCTCAAGGCGACCTCCCTGACTCAGAGAGTTTGGGAACTGATGTATTCACTCCCCGAGGAGACAAGGACAGGACATGAGCTGCTGAGTCACTCTTTCTCACTGTCTTTCTGATCCTTGAGGAGTAGGAAAAAAACTAGAAAAATGAAAATGCTTTGAGGAGGATGAGTTTCAGGACAGAAAAAGGGCTCCTCTCTTTCCTCCCGCCCATGATACCCCTGGGGCTCTCCCAAGACAGCAACAAATCTTAGTGGCTCTCCTATATTCATGACACCACAGTCCTCAAAAGGCTTCTGAGTGGGAGAGCAGGTGAAGGAAGAGAGCAGAGAGAGGTTTGGCCTGCAGAGAGGCTGCCTACAACCCTCTCTGGAAACGAGTGACGTATACATTATAAATAAATAAGAATGGGATACCGGGACAGCACAAAAACCAGCTTTAAGACTAGCTCTTAAAGAAGAATCAGACACATACAGTCCAACCCCATCCTGAGGGCCAGCTTAAGGGGCGTTTGTCCTTGGGTTCATTTTGACTCATAGTCATCCCACGTAACAGACTAGAAGTCCTCATGGAATTTTCTGAGGTTTAATCTGGATGCGAGTGACCGCCAGACCTTTCTCCTTTCTCAGGGGCTCTAGGCAGGTTCCAACTGTCAACCTTTCTGTAGTGGCTGAATGCTTAACCTTTGGGCCACCAAGGCTCTCCCCACAGCCTTATCAGTGACAAAAAGGAGCCCAGCCACTTTGGTTCCTGTGAACACACATACAGACTTGTAATAATCCTTATCTTTTCCTCCCGTCAGCTCTTTGGAGGTTCGAATGTACTGGAAAGAACCCTGGAATGACAGAGCAAGAGATCTGGCTTGCTGTGTGGCTTCCAGCGCTTTCAACTTCGTTTCCTCATCGGAGAAACGAGGAGGTACACTAGAAGGGGGCAAAGACTAACTCTTTCAGGAGACAGATGGCAGACAAGGGCACACCAGCACATACTAAATTGTATCTGCACGTCATGGAATCTGCAGGCTCGTGCGTGCAGTATCTGTAAGTAGAGAAAAAGGGAGCCCCTTTCCAAGCTGGAGTGCTGGGATTTTTATTCACATGTATATAAAACCTTTGCTGTTTGTACTTGGCCAGTTTTGGATGGCAAAACAGTCTATTCTCTGTGGAAATTCTGACTTATTTTTCCAGCTGGCCTGCCAGTTGCCAAGAAATGTCATCTGAATATCATTATTTAATCGAAGATTAGTCCACGCCTGTGACATAGGCGGTAACTATTATCTTCTTTGAGTCTTTACATAAGCAGACACGTTCTCTCCACAGATTAGATCTCACGCTAGCAGAGGTGATTCCTGCCTCCCTCTTGACCAAGTGGCCCTGGTGTGGGGAGGTGACCGGCAGGGATTGTGCACGTCTGTATTTCTGTGTGTGCTTGTACATGTGAGTCTGTGCTAGTGTGTATGTGTGAATAAGGAAACACTTTTGAAGTCTTTTCTTGAGGAATCTGAATGCCATCGGAAATAGCAACATGATCTCCCAGTTTAGGAGCTGATTTCCAATTATTTTTCCAGGATAGAGTCACTGCGAAACCATCTAGTCAAGCCTGTTGGGAGGTATGGGGATGAACCAAACAATAATTGCAACCCAGTCATATTGCAAAGCTCTTGGGTAAAGCAGAAAAGGAAAGGATCTGCAGGGAGGGCACAAGTTCAAGCCGTAAATGCTGGCCTGGGTGCTGGAAAACTCTAGACTGTGTGACCTTAGAAGTCCCCCAGCTAGCCGTGGAGTATCTCCACCCTTCTCAAGCTCCATGCGACATTCAGCCCAGACATTCATCTACTGCTTTCAGGGCTTCCTAGGACAATTTTCTCACTGGCTTTGGTTTAGCAAGTTGAGGTGACAAGATTTTATTTTATTTTATTTGTCAGATTGTCCCTGGGGAGCAGGACTTCAACCTGTCCTGGAAGTGGAGCTCATTGCTGGTTCAAGGCTTGAAACCCTTATCCAAGAATGTTCCTGAATTCTTCTTGACTTTCCAGACTCTTGACCACTGTCTGGTCCCCAAACCAACAAACATCTAATACCACCAGTCCTGTATCATAGACTGAGAGAATATACGCCAGCGAAGAGGGCCTGGGGGCAATTTGACACTTTCTTGGTAGACTGAGGCGAGTGACAAGAGCAGACACTGGCTTTATTTATTAGAATTGGGGGTGACAGAAAAATTGGATCTACTAACAAGAAAATCCCAGAGGGAACTTAATTATACCCATTTTCACTTCCATTCCCTAAACATCTTCTCTTGCCAAAGCCAGTCTATGTTTTTAGGTGCCATCAAATTGCTTCCAGCTGATAGTGACACTCTGTACAACATAACAAAATTCTGCGGAGTCGTCTACCATCCTGAACCAGTTGTGACTGATTCAGCCTATTGCAACCACTATTTCAATTCATTCCTTTGAATGTCTTCCCCTTTTTTATGGACCCTCTACCTTCGGAGCCGACTCGACGGCACTTGGCTGGCTTGGCTACCTTACCAAGCACAGTGTCCTTCTCTGGGGACTCAGCCCTTCTAATAACATGTCCAAAGTACTTGTGGAGAAGTCTCACCATTCTTGCATCCAAGGAGCTCTCTGACTGTATTGTTTTCCAATTTATATTTGTTCATTCTTCTGGCAGTCCATTATATATTCAATATTCATAGCCAACATCATAATTCAAAGGCAAAAATTCTTTGGTTTTCCTTGTTCATTGTCCAGCTTTCACGTGCATATGAGGCAACTGAGAAATATCATTCTTAGGTTAGGCATATCTTAGTCTTCAAAGCTACATCTTTGATTTTTAATACTTTCAGAAGTGTCTCTTGCAGCAGATTTGCCCAACATAACATTTAGTTTGATTTCTTGAATGCTATTACCCTGAGTGTTGACTGTAGGTTCTAGGAAAACGGATCTCTTCCAGTCGGTTGGCCAGGTAGCTGTCTTCCAAATCTCCTGCTGCACAAGACAGCCTCCAGTACAGCCTCTGTTTGTTGAAACATCTCAGTTCATATTCCATCAATTCCAGGAGCCTTGGTTTTCACCAGTGTCTGAAGTGCTGCCTGGACCTGTTCCATCAGAACTATTTGTTCTTGATCATAAGCTGCCTGAAACGGTACCAATTCTTTGTGGCATAGTGACTGTGTACATATTTTGTATCTGCTTTTAATCCTTTCTACGTCATTCAATATTTTGCCCACAAACCCACACCAAACCCATAGCCATCAAGGTGGCTCCAGCTCATAGCAACCATAGTATTCTTCAAAACTGCAACTTGGTATCTGAATTTTTCTTTGATTCTTCCAGTTTGAGAAATTCCAAGCATATTCTTCCCTTTGGGTTGTCTAGCTCCAGGTCCTTCCACGTTGTGTTACCATGTTTTACTTGTCATCTTGAGCTGTCCTTTGAAATCTGTTCTGCTCTTTTACGTCATCATTTGTGTTTGTTTTAGCTATGCCATGTTCAAGGGCAAGTTTCTGAGACTCTTCCGATAGTCATTTTGGCCTTTTCTTTTCTTCCTGTCTTTTCAGTGAACTTTTGCTTTCTTCATGGACAACGTCCTTGATGTCCTTTCCCTACAACTTGTCTGGTCTCTGGTTGTTAGCATCCACTGCATCAAATCTATTCTTGAGTTGGTATCCAAATTGGAACAGAATATACTCAAGGTTGTGTTGTGGCTTTCGTGGACTTGTTTTAACTTTCCTCACTTCAACTTGAATTTGTACGTGAACAATTGATGGTCTGTTCCACAGAAAGCCCCTGGCCTTTTTCTGACTGATGATATTGATGTTTTCAGTTGTCTGTTTCCCCAGATGTGGTCCATTTGATTCTTGTCATTTCCATTTAGTGAGGTCGACATGTGTAGCTGCCATTTATGCTGTTGAAAAAAAACTGTTTGCAATGGAGAAGGCATTAGTCTTGCAAAATTCTATCATCTCCAACCAACCCTCAGCATCACTTCTATCATCAAGGCCATGTTTTCCAACTCAAGTCCTTCTTCATTGCCAGCTTTCACATTCCCATCTAGCCCTGTATAGGTGCAGTTCTAGAACTATATTGGAAAATGTTCTGTTACGATTCACAGGGTTTTCATTGACTAATTTCTAGAAGTTGTTCACCAGTCTTTCTTCCTAGTCTGTCATAGTCTGGAACCTTCCTTGAAACGTGTCCACCACAGGTGACCCTGCTGGTATTTGAAATACTAATGACAGAGCATCACAGCAACATGTAAGCTACCACAGTGTAACTTACTGACAGACAGGTTGTCACCTGTTACATTATAACAGATGTTTTAGTCAGTTAGGCCTGCTCTAACAGAAATACCACAGAGTGGATGGCTTTAACAAAGGAAGGTTTATTCTTACACAGTCTGGTAGGCTGCAAGTCCATATTCAGGGTGTCGGCTCCGAGGGAAGGCTTGCCCCCTTGTCGGCTCAGGAGGAAAGTCTGGTATTCATCAGTCTTTGTCCAGGGAGCGTCTTGGCACAGGAACCTCAGCTCTGAAGGATGCACTCTTCTCCTGGTGCTACTTTCTTGATGGTAGGAGGTTCCCGGTTCTCAGCCTGCTTCTCTTTCCTTTTGTCTCTTGTAGGATGAAAGGATTAAGAGTGGGGCAAGCCACACTCCAGGGAAACTCCCTTTACAGTGGAGTAGGGAGGTGATCTTATAAAGGGATTTACAGTCCCACCCTAATCCTTTGACATACAGCACAGGAAAACCACAAAATGGAGCACAGTCATAAGATACTGGGAATCATGGCCCAGCCACATGGCTACACTTATTTTTGGGGAGACACAATTCAATCCATGACAACAGATATAAATGTTTGTCCCCTTATTGAATTCCCCCAGCCTTAATTTCAAACTTGAATTCAGGCTCTTCTGGGTGAATAGATAAGAACTGGAGAAGAGACACATGGAGAAAGAACTGGCCAAGGTGAAGGTCAGATCTCAGTGCCCACTTGACCTATAGGCATATTTCTATCCTTTTCCCAGACTACTCAGTTCATCCCTTACCCTGAAGCTCCCCAGATAATGGAAGGGTATAATGACATAGAAGAGATAACGAGAAGCCCAATCTGATCATAAAATTAAAAAAATAAACAAACGTTGTTGTCAAGTTTATTCCAACTCAGAGCAAACCTGTAGAACAGGGTAGAACTGCCTCATAGGGTTTCCAAGGAGTGGCTGGTAGATTTGGACTGCTGACCTTTTGGTTAGCTGCTCTAGCTCTCAATCTGAACTACAAGGGCTTCAATATACACATATGTTATATATGTACATAGGATGTACATGTAGGTTTATTTACATATATGCACACACACGTATACATTTGTGGGTGTGTAGCTGTGTGTGTTTGGTCCAGTTGCTAAGTGTAGAGTGACTCATAAGAAGTCCAGACAAGGATGACGCTGGAAAAGGAGTCTAGCACACCAGGGGAGAAACTGGGAAAAGAAAGGGGGGCCCTTGGGCTTAGGAGAGAATGGGAAACATGTTTTGTAAGATTTCCAAGATTTTGGGGGGCTGTTGTTAAGGACTTTTTCATAAGACCTGTTATCCTGCTGGGGCTTACATCACTATTTGATCTAAGCCCCAACAGGATGACTACATCTGCTACTAAGCTGTGTTGTAAATGTCTTTAATTTTTATATTTCATCTGAAGGGAGCTGTTAAAGTGAGTTTACAGGGTGATGGCTCTTTGAATAAAAGCCATCCATACTGGAGCAGAGTTCTGTATGACACTTAATTTTTGCTCTAATAAGCCCTCCTAAAACATTACAGAATTTAGGGGAGTTCTCCCCCTGCTTTATTTTTTTCTTTCTTGCTGTAACTTCCCTGGCCTCCTTGCAGTATTTCTCTCCTCTGGATCTCCCGTGCTCGCCTTTCCTGCTTGCCTTAAAGGACATATTTGAAGAAAAAACACTGTTGCCCAGATGACACCACTTCTCTTTTCACCGCCAGCCAGATGTGCTCTTGACTTCTGAACAGGAGAAATGTTTCTTTGAAGTTTTTCAAAGACTTTGCTTTTATTTAGAATTTTTCCCCTTTCTCTCTTTCCCTCATATTTAACTGGTTGGGAAGCCCCAGGAGGGGTTTTCACATGGGCCTCTTTCCTTTTCCTGGGGCATAAAAGGAGCTGGATCAGAGGTACTCTATTCCCAGAGGACTTTCTATTTTCTGCCCCCAGTGACTCCAAGTATTTTCTGGTGGAGCTGCTATCCCCAGGAGGAGCAGAAAGAAGACAGTTTTGGATTTTCCGGGGAAGCATGTGTATTAGATGAACAGATCCACTTTGGGGGCAGTGCTGGGTGGAAAGTAGCCCTGTCTCACCTCCAACCATCCCCCTATCCTCCATAAAAATGGATCAAGAGGTCTCCTCCGTTCCGAACTTGGTGCAGGCAAACTTGCTCAGCTGCACTTGCGCTGTCTTGAAGTTTTGTTAAAACAAAGAACTGTAATGGGAATTCAGGGGCAAATTAGAATAAGATAGAGTGCCACCCCAAAATAGATCAGAAATCCCTCAGAAAACAAAAAGAGAGACTTATTCACCTTTAGCCTTATATCATCCGTAGCACCACAGATGGCATGCTTCTCAATATGTTTAGGGTGATTAGTGCTTTTTAAGGAGAAATGAGAAAGAACTAACTGCTTTAGGAGGTGACAAGGATGGAACATTGCAAGAGTTATTTGGAGGCAAAAACAAAACAAAACGTAAAAACAGTCTTTAGCCTGATACGTTAGTGCAAAGAATTTGGAGTAGTAAGCCTTAGTTTCAGGTGTCACTGACTAGCTTTATCTCTCCTGGCTTGAACACATGTTCCAGGAAGGCAGCAGCCCCATCTCTCTGTCCCCAAGGCCTAGGAGAGTGTTTGACACTTGCTGGACCTGCAGCCAATATAAGGGTAAGTCAAAAAGTGTTTTCACTAGGGTTCCAATTCATACATATCTGGGTTTGTTCCAAACAAAATGTGATCGTTTCTGCAATCAGTGACTGGAGGCCATTTCTGTCAGCAATACACTTGTCTTAGTCTGGTTAGGGTATCTTCATAAAAAAAATGACACTGTCTGCACCATGGGAGGGGGGAGCTATTTTAAGGTCAGGGAGAAAAGCAGATTTTTAACACAGCCTAAGTAGACTTTTTCCCAAATCACTGAAGTTCAGTAACAAGTTTATGAGAATGCATTCTTACATTAAATAAGTTTTTAGATGGATTAAGGAAGGTTGTGAAGGGCTCAAAGATGAGACCAAAGAGGGAAGACCACTCAGAAGGTTATGGCTAGTGTTTGGGGGCATTTCCAAGCCGAAATCATGATAGGTTTTCTTGAAGGACATAGGATGACCACTGGAACTGACAGAGAAAGTTTAAGAAAACTGAAAATTGCATTGGTGACAGAAAGCATGGAAAGTTGTGTTGAGGAATTTTTTCTACCTTAACAATGCATCTGCTCATTTTTTGAGGGCAACAAGAGCTGTCCTACCCAAAGTTTATTGAGAAACCTTTCTCCATCCAGCCTGAAGCCTGATCTTGCACCTTCAGACTTCTTTTTGTCCCCAAACTCAAAGAACATTGAAGAGGAACACAAGTTGAGTCCCTCAAGGATGCCAGAATGGTCAAAATAAATGTGTAGACCTAAATGGAGAATATGTTGAGAAATAATAGCTTCACATTTTGATATTTTTGCAGAATAAAGATTTTATTCTTAATAATTTTTATTTTATTATTGTTAATTTTGCTTAATAAAGATTAAGATGATTTTGTTGCACTATTTCTCAATTGTCCTCAGTTTTGTTGCCTGAAGGTGTGTGTCAATTTGACAGCAGCCATGCACAGGTGCTCCTCTTACCTGTGTCTTTCCAACACTCAGGAAGAGGACTTCTAGATGGTTTCCAGAAACAGTAGCAACTGGGAGCTCTCCAAGGAATTTTTACTGTATGAAAATGTGTGTATTTCAGAAACCTTCAGAGATGGTTGAGAAAGATAGATTTGGAGTTACGGATTTTGTTTGTGTTGTATGCAAAAGGTATTGATTAAAAGCCAGCTATTCATGTATCTGCTGCAAAGGACTTCTTCAAAGTATGCAAAAGTCAGGATGTCACCTTGAAGACTAAAATGCATCTGACCCAAGCCATGGTATTTTCAGTAGCATCATATGCATGTGAAAGCTGGACAGTGAGTAAAGAAGTTGATGTCTTAGAATTGTGGTGCTGGAGAAGAATATTGGGTGTATAAGAACTGCCAGAAGAACAAACAGATCTGCTCTGGAAGAAGTACAACCAGAGTTCTCTTTGGAAGCGAAGATGGCAAGATTGCATCTTACATACTTTGGCCGTGTTGTCAGGAAAGATCAGTCCCTGGAGAAGGACATCATGCTTGGTAGAGTGGAGGGTCAGTGAAAAAGAGCAAGACCCTCAAAGAGATGGATTGACACAGTGGCCGCAACAATGGGCTTGAGCATAAGTGGACATGGCACAAGATTGGGCAGTGTTTGGTTCTGTTGGTCATAGGGTCACTATGAATGGGAACCGAGTCAACAGCACGTAACAACAACAACAACAATGGATACATTCATGTATGCAAGCACTGTTTATCATTCATGTTACGTGAGGTGTGTTTACTGCTACAGATAATCATAGTTAAGCACACATTTGAGGGACTCCTAGAGACTGAAAATCTAAGGTAGACCCAAATGGATTGAAGGCATAAGAGCATCGACGTGCCTAAAGTCATGACACCTAGGCACCAAGAGTGACTGAGTAGGTGGCAAATTTTTTCCTCCAGCCTCCTCTTCCTACCAGTCTTCTTCATGTTCTTATGACAACACAAGTATGTGAATTCTTATCTGACTATGAGACACTTCATGCAACCAGTTCTGGATGAAATCCTGAAATCAGCATACTGTAGCTGAACAAGGTAGTGCTCATCAAATATTCCACGGGCCCCTCTACTTCTTCCAGTCTCCTTTATAGTTATTTTTGAGTCACATGATTAGCTCAGGCCAATAGACTGTGAGCACAGGTAACATCACTCACTTTTGAGTCAAGTAGGTTAAAAGTCTCTGCACTGCCTCCTTCAATCTCTGCCCCTTTTAGCATCCTGGGTGCCCACCTGTTCCAAATGATACGGCTGATAGATGATAGAGCCTCTGTCAGCCTCAGCCCCTTGAGTGAAAGGGGTAGATGAGTCCATTGCCCACCAGCCTTGGATGTAAACCAAGTCAACCCAAACAAAACTCATTGCCATCAGGTCAACTCTGATTCATAGTGATACTATAAAAGCAAGTAAACTTTTGTTATGTTAAATTTTGAGAGTTTAGGGTTAGTTTGTTACCGCAGCCTGGCCTGGCAAATCCTGACTAATCTATCTTTGATAAGCTGGCCACATTGTCAAACCAAAAAAGGCTAATGCTTTCCTATCTATTCCCCATTTTTCCCACTCCTAAGATTCTCATCCAGACTACACAATCTCATACTAGTCTATTTATGAAAACATCCCATCACTTCTAAGCATCCAGCTTCTCCCATACTAACTTTCTTCCACTTCACTTTGAGTCTCCTATCTCAAACCTGGTTTGTCATGCCACTCCCTTTTTAAAAGAGAACCCACTGCCTACAAAATGAAGTCAAAATACCTAAGTCAGATCCACAAAATCCTATCTTACCAACTTGGTTTTTCAGAGATTCGTATTTTGAAACTCATCTGAATTAAATAAGTGCTGTAGATTGAACTGTGTCCCCTCAAAAATGCCTGTATCAGTTCGGTCCAGCCAAAATGGTGATTGTTCACCAGTTCTTCATCTGATGAGATTTTCTTACGTGTTTTAAATTCTATCACTACGATTTAATATGATGTATTCATGGCAGTTATATTAATGAGGTCTGCAAGATTGGACAGCTTCTTAAGCCAGTCTCTTTTGAGGTATGAAAGACAGAAGTAAGCAGGGAGACACAGGGGCAGAGTCAGAAGCACCGCGTGTCCTTGGACCTGAGGTTCCTGCCCTGAGGTGCTCCCAGACCAGCAGAAGACCGATGACAAGGATATTCCTCCAGAGCCTAAAAAGAGACAGACTTTCCCCAGAACCAGCACACTGAATTGAGACTTCTAGCCCGTTGGACTGTGAGAGAACTAACTTCTCCTTGTTGCAGCCATTCACTTGTGATATTTCTATTACAGCAGCACAACTGACTACAACATGACTTATCATGATCTTTTGTTACACATTGACCTCCAATAGTTTGCAAATGTTTTTTCTCCCAGATGGCTCCCCTCTGTTCATCCCACGTCCCAGTTAATCCTAATCAACAAGGACTCCAGGGTCACATCCTCCATTAGATCTGCTCTCCTCTTTGCCCCCTCACATAGAAGTGATTTTGCCGTCTGTGAACCCCCACAGCCCTGTACCATTCCCAGACAGCCATATATACAAGTGTGTAAGCCACTGTTTAAGTCCTGTCATGGTTGGCTGGCATCAAGTTGACCCTCAATGCACAGCAGCTCCATGTACAGGGGAACAAAACTCTGCCCTATTTTGTCACATATGTGTGATTGGTTCCAGATCAGACCATTGTGATTAATGGGTTTTTCACGGGTTGAGTTTTGAAAGGAGATCACCAGACCTGTTTTCCCAGTCCGTTTCAGTCTGGAAACTCTGCTGAAGCCTGTCCAGCATCATAGCACTCACTACACAAGCCTCTGCTGATAGATAGATGCTGGCTTCACTCAAGATGCATTGGCCAGGAATTGAACCAGGGCTCCCATTGGGAAGGTAAGAATTCCACTACTGAAACATCAGTGCCCCCATGGTGTAAGTCTAGGTATTCTTTAATTGCACACTTCTCACCTAATTCACAAAAAGTAGCCCAGTGCCTACACACAACAGTCACTCAATAAATTTCTGCTGAAAGAATATATGATTGACGAACTCGTATCTTTGAGACCTATTATGATTGAAGCTTATTACTCTGCTGTGTCTATTAGTTTATTGAGTATTTAAACCCATTCTTTGATAATATGGTTTGTGGGACATCTCTAACTCCGGAAATTCTGACTCTAGAGCTGTAGAGCAGGACTCAGGAATCTGCATTTTAATAAGAACACGAGAGGATTCTCATGCATGGAGTCTGCATACCACATTTTGAGAAACAGTGAGGGATATAAATGTGTGAGTATGTGTTTCTGAATGTTCTTAGCATACAAGTAAAAAGGATTGGTCATTTGGGTCACTGATGTGCAATCCTTTCCAGGATGGCAAATACGTTTTATCTTGCCTGTCAACACCAATACATCAGTAGGGGCTGTCCAGAATAACGTTTTAAGTAGGTCTCTGAGGCCACATCTGGACTGCATAGGAAAGAGTCTTGTGATTGATTGATGATGTCTGCCATAGGACCAGGAGGGGGAAGTGCCAGCCTGCATGCCAGGTGTCTGCCATCCCTGCCAGCCTCTTATGTGGAGACTTAGAAACAGGACTTGGAGATGAAGATCAAAGGATCACATGAGTCTCAATCTAGTCTGAAATCTGGATGGATTTTACCCACTGACTTCCTAAGGTGACTTTGTGGCTAAAATAAAATAAAATCAAGATGTCTAGGAAAAAGCAGAACTAAAAAGAAGTTACAAGGCTGTTGTAGTGAGCATTTCTAGTTGTGCCCAGAGCCTCCGTGATTCTTCTTCAGTGGTACCTTGATTTTTCTTTAGGGGATTTATTCCTCCTCCATTTTCTTTTATTCTCACTCAACTTGGGTGTGAACAACAACACCCCCTATTTCGGGGATGGACCCTAATAGGCTTGAACCTAGCAGTATATCTTACCTCCCCTGTGACAGGAAAGAGAGAATTCTCAGACCTGTGGGAGCCTCACTCTCCTCCATGAGGGTATGAAGTCTGCAGCTTCTAGAAGAATTTTGTTACTCCAGAAGAGAAGCTGCAGCTGCTGAGGAGATACTCGGAGTGGTCTGAGGATGAAATCAACACCACAAAAGGCAAACAATGAGATGGAGAAAAGCTAGGCCCTGGGTGACATCATGTGAGTCACTGGATCAACTCTGATCTGCCAGCAATCCTACAACTAGACCTTTCAGTTACGTGACCCAATACGTTTTCTTTACTGTCTGCTAGCTTTCTGTCTTTGGTATTGAAAGAGCCCTCACTGGCAGTTTGTTGCGGGAAAAATGGACCTTCAAGCGTATTCAGTCCCAGCGAGACACCAGAAATGACAGGGGCTCAGCATGGAACACCCATGGGCCTCAAATATGGAACTATAACTATAGTTCCACATATAACTATATATATATATATATATATATAACTATAACTTAGCTTTGGTCCTTTGGTGCCTAACTGCCATCTGTGGGGGAATGGAGTAGAAAGGCATCAGACAGCAAGTTTCTGCTGTAGCCTGCTGGCCTTCAGCTCTGTTTTCCTCACCTGGACACCACCAGGGCATTGGGCAAGGACACCTCAGCTTTAATTAATTACACCAGCGAAGGTCTTTGAAGGTGAAAATCACTGAACATTGGTATTTTGATTCTTTTGAAGCCAGAAGTCTGTTATTACACACATAAAATAAAAAATCAATAGTCACTGAATTATCTAAGTACAAGCAGTTGGTTCACACGTCAGCATATAGATATACGACAATTACTTTCTTGTGGTGGAATTTATGTTTATGTATTTTAACAGATCTGATCGTAAGGCTTTTGTAATTAGAATATTTTATGGTCACTTGTTTTTCTGTAGTTCCAACCAAAAAGGCAGAATTCATTTCCACACAAACTGCTACTTGACAATTTGGGATTTATCCATAATCACATTTACAAAAAATACTCAGAATGAAAAATTCCTCTGGAATGTAAGGACACAGCTTTCTGGTGTGTGTGTGTGTGCGTGTGCGTGTGTGCGTGTGTGTGTGTGTGTGTGTGTGTGTGTTTTCCTTCTTCTTCCCTGCATTGGCGTTGGTTATCATTTTTCTTATAAATTAAAGGTGTAATTGGTGAGATTGTTAGACTATCTGTAAACTGGAAAAGCAATCACTTAAATAACAACACTCAAGTAAGTCATTTAGTATCATGTAAACATCAAGTGGGGATTATCTTTCAAAACACCACGTTTGTTCAGCTGAGTCCAGTGCACAGACAACTGTGACCAGCTTCAGGAGACAGATCACCTCCCCCAGCTCTCTGTAGGTCCTTCCCTCGAGAAGCATAGCAACCCCGCGTGTGTCAGAGTACAGCTGTACCCCGTAGGCCTTCACAGCTGCGACCTTTTTTGGAAGCAGGTCTCCAGGCTTACCTCTGGTCAGGTTAATAACACTTAACCATTTCCACCATCCAGAGACTCCAGAAACAATACCAACATTACATTTAATGTACATGTCGTCTGTAAGACATCCCGATTTCTGGTAAGGGCTGACAGAGAAGCATCTCTTAGAATGAAGGCAATGTCATGCTTCTTAGGGGAGCTAGAAGTGACTCCAGGGAACTACTTTAGTTTGGCTTTCTTGAGCAGCAGGAACACCTCTCTTCTGGACATCTTCAGCTGTGTGTGTGTGTGTGTGTGTGTGTGTGTGTGTGTGTGTGTGTGTGTGTGTGTGTGTGTGTGTGTGTGTGTGTGTGTGTGTGTGTGTGTGTGTGTGTGTGTGTGTGTGTGAGAAAGAGAGAGAAGAACACAAAAACACGAGAGAGGGAATATGGAAGGGTAGAGTCAGAGCAAGAAGGAAGCCCTTCAGCACATTTCTTTTTTTCTTAAAATAATATTTCTTTTTTCTTTTTGGAGAAAAGAAACTCCTATCAAGGTTCAGGAAAAACAAAGCAACTCTTCAGTGAAATGAGTCCCCACCACGAAGCAGTTTTCTATTCTCCTTTTAAGAATTTGGTCTTTAAACCACTTCTGTCTCTTTTCCTCTTTCCACCCAAATCCTGCCATCTGGTTTCTAACCTTATGAAACATTATCGACTGCCTTGACATGAAAGCAGGCTGTAACTTAATGAAGGCACTGTTGTCTCCCATCAGATGGTTGGGCTGGAAAGCCACAGCTTTTAGGATGTTAAATATTTATAGTTATCATTTCAAGCAAAATACAAACCCGCTCAAGGAAGAAGGAGATGCAGATCACAGTTTAAAAGTTTTTCTTGCATACTGTGTCTTTGGAGAAACTTCATAAAAAATAGGGCCTGTGCATAAATGCCCCTTAGATAGAAGCTTAAAAACCCTCCCAGAAGAGAAATGAAAAAGCCGTAGCAGATGACTGAAAAGAGCAGCTGTCTCTCGCAGGAGCCGTTCCTTGGCCTGGAGTGAAGACGTGATTCCCTCATTTAGGTGATGAGCATTTCCACCCTTGCGCCTGGCTGAGTTCTCCAGGTTCTCGATCCTACCTCCACGATCGTGGAAAGAAAATCGTTCACCAAGTATCACTCCGAAAGCCATTGCTAGGAATCATTACTGCAGGTAATAATTGTTTTATCTATGTTGTCATTGTTGTGGGAATTTTAAATGCCTCCAGCTAAGTATCTGTTATTTGTCATTAACTACAAATCTTTCAGCAATTACAGGTTTGTGAGAGCTTGAAGATATTTTTGAACATGGAATAATTTTGTAGAGGATGAAACAGAATTCTTTTGCAGACTTCATTAACATGAGAAAGTGTATTTACCTCCTAAGGCTTGGAAAAGAATAGGAGAAAAAAAGAAACAACTGTATATGTTGTCTTAATGGTCCAAAATGATAGGAAACAAATCAACAAATTCCAAATGCAGTTTGTAATCAAAGATTGGTCAGGTGAGTTTAGAATCCCTTGTGAAGGAAGAGTAAACAAATCAAATATGTCTCTGAGACATGAACTGGGTTCCAGAAAGAGTGACATTATAAATACTATCTGTTTTAGTCAGCTAGGGCTGCTCTAACAGAAATATCACAGAGTGGATGGCTTTAACAAAGGAAGGTTTATTCTTACATAGTCCAGTAGGCTGCAAGTCCATATTCAGGGTGTTCACTCCAGGGAAAGACTTGCCCCCTCGTTGGCTCAGGAGGAAAGTCCGGCATTCATCAGTCTTTGTCCAGGGAGCATCTTGGTGCAGGAACCTCAGGTCTGAAGGATACGCTCTTCTCCCGGTGCTGTTTGCTCCATGGTATGAGGTTCCCAAATGTTTGCCTGCTTCTCTGTCCTTTTCTTTCTCATAGTATGGAAGGATTAAAGGTGGTGCAAGCCATACTCCAGAGAAACTCCCTTTACAGTGGAGCAGAGAGGTAATCCTATGAAGGGATTTACAGTCCTACCCTAATGCTTTAACATACAGCATAGGAAAACTGGAAAATGGAGGACAGTTACAAGATACTGGGAATCATGGCCCAGTCACGCGGATACACATATTTTGGTGGGGGGGGGCACAATTCTATCCATGACACTATCACACTCCAGTAAGATTTCAGCCTGAAAAAGGGGCTCAAAGCCTCTAAGCCTGTGGTCAAATAATTATTTGTAGCTCCATTTTGATCTTTAAAAAGAATTTAGCTTGGCTTACAAAAGTGTAAATTAGTATTTCAAGATTTAACTACTTTTCAGTGAGTTTAAAAATTTGAAACAAACACAAAATAAGAGCAGGAATGTTGGTTAGAGCCAGGAGCTAGGTTGATACACTAAATAGTTGTTATTAAAGCTTAAAGCTTGGACTAAGGTAGGTCATAAATTTGGCTATGAGCTTCCTAGTAGCCACCATGAAGAGGGATACATGAAAAGTCATGAGACTTAATGTCTGTAATATAAAAACATATAAGTTGTTCAAGAAAGTAATTTTGTCACTCCTAGTACTGACAGCAGTGACACAACTTTCCAGAGGGTCTTTGTAAAGTAATAAAGACCACCTTCTGAAGCATTCTTAAACACAATGATGAGAAGAGTAGGCGCAGTCTTTTGCCAACAGCAGATAGTCAACTGGGCTTCCTAATGAGTTCTCCAGGTCCGTGTGTAGGTTAGGGTCAGGGAATCAGCGCTACTCCTTCTGAGCAGAAACAGTCCATGCAGACTTGCTCTTCTACAAAGTACAAATGCAGTTGGACAGACAGAACTTGACTAAATTCTCAATGTTTTGAAGATCAGGAATTTCTGTAGTGTGGACACGTACTGAATTTCAGGGTAGCATCTGGTAGCCTTCACCAAGAAGGCTACAGTTTTGTGTAGGGCTCAATATCCCATTATTGATTAATGAGTTAAACATGGTTGACTTCTGATAAGGATGAGATTAGCCTGTCACCAGCCATACCTCAAAGGGCTTTCCCTTTTCATATCATGCAATGAAATCACATTTCTAAAAATGAAATGATTGAAGTGCTTTACAGTGGAAACATCTATTGTTTTGTCTGCCGTAACCCCTCCCTTCTGTGGTAACAGTCCATATTGTTTAGGAAGTTGTTTCTCCTCCTTTCCCAAATTCCATAGTTTCTAGTAGGGGCCCCAAATCATGGTACTAGCCTTCTGGCCATAAATGATCGGTCGAGGAATGTGATCTGATCCAAACTGGGCCAATCAAAATTCTTCCCTGAGATTTTTCAGACTGGAGCTGGAGACTTTCTGCTCCTCTTTTGTGGGGAAATTGTCAGATGAGGTCTGCGGAGCAATCAGCAACCACATTCCAAGTCATGTGATGACAGCCAGTCTACATAGGAGAAAATGAAGTCAACATGGAAAGAGGGAAGAGCAAGGGGCAGGGACATAGTCCTGGCAGAATCGCATCTCTAGGTTTCAGGCAATGTCTAGGGCCCTTTGTAATTCCCCTATTGGCAGTCTAAGCAGAGATCCAGTCACTTGAAACCAGAAGTTGTCACTAACGCATGCTTCTATTTTTATCAAAACCTCTCAGTGAAGGGTCTCCATGTTTGGGTAAACTCTAGTGAGCAGACTCCTGAAGCTCCCTGGGAAAAGTTTCACATACAGTCCCTAGGTCCCCCTAAGGGGAGGGAGACAATGTGTATTTGCATAGATTATGCTTAAGAAAAAGAAGAAGAAGGGGGAGGCAAAAAAAAAAAAAAAAAAAAAAACTACACCCACTGCTGTCGAGTTGATTCTAACTCATAGTGACCCTATAGGACAGAGTAGAAATGCCCCTTAAAGTTTCCAAGGAGTGCCTGGTGCATTTGAACTGCTAAACTTTTTGGTTAGAGACAGAGTGCTTATCCACTATACCACTAGGATTTCCAATTATACTTAAGGATGACATAAATAATCAAATAGAGAACAGGGGTAAATTCCAGGCTGTGCGCTTTATCTTGGTCCTCACATTCAACCGTATTTTAGCTTCTGGCTAATGTCTACCACAGCTTTATTGTGTCACACATCAAATTCACAGGGCTCCCTGACCTTGACACATTTCTAGCTAGTGTTTAATCATGGCTGTTTGGCATCTTCTATGATTTAGAGCCAGTTATATCTAAGCCAGTATTCTAACTAGTGTTTTCATGGTCATAAACCGGGCGAGTCCCTTTACAAATCACATAACTCCAGTTTTCACAGACAATATAAGAACAGAACAGATTTTTGTGTTTTATCACTTGAGTTGATTTGGAACATGGACACTCACGCATAAAGAAGCCTGTAATCCAAGCAAACACTTTTAATTTGTGTAAATGGAGGTTAGTAAGTGGGACCTGGGGCTTTGTCATAACATCCTGGATTGATTTTCCGGTATTGCTTTTCCCCTATATAGTATCTGTCATACCAGAATGTGATTGACAATGGGTGCTGTATTGTAGTTTAGTTTTCAGCATTTCTTTCTTCCTTAGTGTACACAAAATAATGAAATATCTTAATCAGTGGCGTTTTAGATCTGATAAACTGTGGCATTAAGCCAAGAGACCATGTTTCAGTTGTCATGGTGTTTCCCAATAGGTTGCTTTGTTGTTGACTTACAAACACTCTACAAAGTAGCATGACTTCAGAAAGGTTCAGGTGTGGGCCTAAAGGCCAGCTGTTACAGACAGAACCCAGCTTAGGACTCTGTGCCCCAGAGTCCAATCCAGGGTTCTGCCCTTTGGATGACACTCTTGAAAGTTTCTGATGAAAACTGTAAGCAGCCAGAGCTCACTAGCCACCCACACATACATTTGATTTCACCATTCCCAGGCATTTCCAATAAAATCAGGTGTGTGTTGAGGGGGCAGTGAGGAAGAAGAATTGATAAGAAGAAGGAACAGAGTGATAAGGTGTTTGATCAGAATTTGGGGCGTGTATTTCCCCCACCAGGCCTGAACCTCATTGTACTCATTTAGAGTCCTTGATACAGTTGCTAGAAAACAAAAATCCTCATAACTGGACCAGTAAGGAATATCAGGAGAAAGGGATAAAAGAGTGGGTTGTCAAGGATTTCATTTTACTTGCTTCCAGAAACAACACCCATGGAAGCAGCAGTCAGAAAATCAAAGGTTGCATTGCACTGGGAAAATCTGCTGCAAGGGACCTCTTCAAAGTGCTGAAAAGTAAAAATGTCACCTTGAAGATTAAAGGTGCGCATGACCCAAGCCATGGTGTTTCCAGTCACGTCAGGTGAGTGTAAAATCTGGACAATGAATAAGCCAAGCCAAGCCAAGTGCCATCGAGTCGGAGCCGACTAGGGCAATGAATAAGGAGAACAGAGAAAGAAATGACTCCTTTGAATTGTGGTGTTAGAGAAGAATTTTGAGTGTACCATGCCAAAAGAACAAGCAGATTCGGTCTAGAAGAAGTACAAGAGTGCTCCTTGGAAGCAAAGATAGTAAAGCTACGTCTTACGTACTTTAGACACGTTGTAAGGAAGGTTCAATCTCTAGAGAAGTGTAGCGTGCTTGGTGAAGTAGAGGGTCAGCAAAGAAGAGGAAGACCCCTAACTGAATGAACTGACAGTGGCCGCAGCAAGGGGCTTAAGCATAAAAATGATCACCGACGTGGCACAGGACCAGGCAGTGTTTTGTTCCGTTGTGCACAGTGTCACTATGAGTTGGAACTGACTCAGTGGCAGCTAAAAACAGCAATGACGTTGCTGGAAACCCTGGTGGTGAAGTGATTGAGAGCTACTTCTGCTAACTAAAAAGTCAACAGTTCAAAGCCACCAGAAACTCTTTGGAAAGTGCGTGGGACAGTTGTACTCTGCACTATAGAGCTGCTAAAAAAAAAAAGAAGAAGAAGAAACCACTGCCATCCAGTCAGGTTCAACTTATAGCAACCCTATAGGTCAGGGTAAAACTGCCCCATAGAGTTTCCAAGGAGCATTTGGTGAATTTGAACTGCTGACCTTTTTGTTAGTAGACATAGCATTTAACCATGACACCACTGGGTTTTCCATAGAGCTGCTATTCGTTGGAATTGACTGGATGACAGTGGGGGTGGAATTAAAGGTCTCAGAGCCCTGGTGGTGCAGTGGTTAACAACTGTGGCTGCAAACCAAAAGGTCAGCAGTTTAAATGTACCAGCCACTCATTGGAAATCATACCAATTAGTTCTACTCTGTTCTGTAGGGTTACTGTGAGTTAGAATTGACTCTAGGGCAGTGTGTTTTGTTTCACTTTTGTGTTTTGGTTAAAGCTCCAGGAGTCCTGGTGCCTCAGTGTTTAAGTGCTTGGCTGCTAACCAAACCCTCAGCAGTTCGAACCTACCAGCTGCTCCACAGGAAAAGGATGTGGCAGTCCGCTTCTATAAAGGTCCTGAGCCTATTGCCATGGAGTTGATTCCAACTCACAAAGACCCCATAAACTGGAGTACTGCACCGTAGGGTTTCCAAGCACCTCCTGGTAGATTCCAGTTGCCTGGCAATTCTTTGGTTAGCAGAGGAACTCTGCTCCATCTGCTCTCCACACCCAGTGACAGTACATTCCTCCTTTTCATTCTATACTTCTAGTATCCTCTTAACAAGCACCTGTCCCCTCCTCTCCACCCTCTTCTCTCCCGTCTAGAAAGAAATCAGTAGGAAAGCCTCCTGTAAATGTTTAAAACCATAAAATACACACACTACGTGGTCACACTCTATTCCTGAGTCCCGGTCCATACTTCTGTGAAGAGTTGACCTCAGTACTATTTTCCAGTCTGGGCCAGCAGCAGGTCTAGGGTCCATGTTCCCAGGGGACCCTCCAGGCTGTCGGACCATCAGTTCTGGTCTTTCAGTAGAGCTCTTGAGCTGCCTGCCTTTTTATCTCATGTTGTCTCAGGGACTCTATATATTGTATTCCACATCACGGCTGCCTGTGGTGGTGGTTGGGAACCATCTGGTTCTTCTGGTCTCATGTTAGTGCACTCTCCTATTTGTATGGGTCCTTCTGTCACCTGGGCTCATTTTTTCTCTTGTCTTTGATGTTCTCGGACATCATCTGCACCAGACGGGCTGGGATTATTTGGTGTACTTCAGATGGCGTCTTGCTAGCCAAGATCCCAGGTGCCACTCTCCAATATGGGGTACAGAATACTCTCTTAGCAAAAGGTTAGTTATGCCAATTGACCAACTGACCTGAAAACATGGTCTCTAATCCCTGTACCTGCTACTGTATCCTTTGAAATACTGGGATGAGTTTAGAAAACCTTTCAGTTTACAGTGTAGTCCAGTTATGTTGATCTGCTCTCTGCTGCATGCTGACACTGCTTTCACCTATTTGGTTAATGGAGCAACTCTAAATGACTGCACTACCAGGACACCATCACAGTCTGGGGGACAGTTCTATTATCTCCTGCAGGGTCACTACAAGTCAGAATCGACTTGACGGCAACAGGTGAAGGCTCCAGGACAGCAGACAAGGTTGTTAAGTCTCAACTAACCCCTTATCCATGGTAAACCAATGGCCTTTGAGTCAGTTCAAACTCATAGCGGCCCCCATGTGCTGGAGTAGAACTGTGCTCCACAGGGTTTCATGGCGGATTTTTTGGAAGAAGATAGCTAGGCCGTTCTTTCTGAAGAGCCTGTGGGCGGACAGCAACCTCCAACCTTTTGGATAACCTTTTGGAAGTTATCAGCCGAGTGAGTTAACAGTCCGTACCATCCAACAGCTCCTCCTGAAAGATTCTACCTTAGTTAAACGTTTGGGCTGGGAGAGAACATGTTTTCATTCTTTGTGCCTTCTGCAGTAGTAAACTCATTAGCTCACTGAACTGTTCTGGCATACACATTGTGTCCAAGTTTGTATGAATGGGCTTCTCTCTGCCGCTAAAGGTAAGCTGCTTATGGGCTGTGTCTTTCTCAGATTCATTCCAGTTTTGCCTCTGTGTTCAGCACAAGGAGTACTTACTCTACGAGGACTTGAGGCAGAGGAAATCCAAGTAGGCCTGGACACTCTATATTTCTCCCTTCCCTGGAGCCACCCTACCCATGCCATTGAGGGTACAGCACTGCCCATGCATGCTGCCAGTGGGCAAGGCCAGACTGGCTTCTGGTCCCTCAAACCAGCCTTAAATCCAAGAAGCATTGCAGGCTATCAGTCCCCCATCTGTTCCTCACTTTGACTTAATGAGCAAATAAGGAAAGAAAATTAAAGCAAAATAAATAAATAAACAGCTTTAGCTAAGATCAATAGAATTCTATAAAGCTCTGGGCTGTGGTATTGAATGAGTCCAGAGTAATCCCCCGCACACTGACTGTTAACTTGGGAGAAAAATATGTGCCTCCCTGGTCTGACATCCTCCACGCCGTTGTGAAAAGGAAGCAGGGAACACAAATTAAGATAATGTTAATTTCATTTTTAAAGGGAGAACAGAAGAGTATCTTTTGCCTGGGCAACCGACGACGCCTCGCTCTGCCCGATACAGAGAGAACATTCCATCCCCAGACCTCAGCCCACAGCTGGAGTTTTGTTTTTGGAGTTTTGTTTTCTTCATGGTTTCCTTTGGTTTTCAAATTGTTAAATGCCCATATGGACACTGCTTTTTTCAGCAAAATGTCTCCACTCCACCCAAACCAGATTCCCTGACAGCTTATGAGTGGACTTACTGGCACAGGAAGCAGGTGGAGAAAGTGAACCGCCTCGGAGGGAGTAGTGGGTCACGGTGCCTTGTCACTTGCTTGTGTCCCCAAGGTGGTAGCGTGCTCAGGAAACCAAGTCCTTGGGTCTGTGGCTGGCAATTCAGCCACCTGCTCAAGTTGTGCAGAAGCCACCTTCAATCTGAAGCAGAGCAGATGTGGAAGCTCTGCAAGGTCACGTGATTGAGCTCACGTGATCACATCAGCCCCTGTCACTAGAGGCAGCCAAGGTCGTTGTGAAGGACAGCTGCAGCTGGAAAGAGTGGCAGTAGGTTGAAGCCGACCTGTGTCCAAACTCCAGCTGCACCACTAGCTGCATAGCTTAACCAAGTTAACCTCTCTGACCTCAGTTTCCTGTTTTTAAAACAGGGATTATGATGCTTTACTACAAAATGTGTTGATTGTGTGAGACAAAGCATGTGAAAGAACAACAAATGGTACTAAGTAAATGCCCAGGAAGTGTAGGCTTTCTTTTCGAGGGGTGACCACAGGACCCAGGAAAGGCCAGCAGCACAGACACTGCAGACTGTAATGACGGGTACCATATTCTTGTCAATCTCCTGTGCTTAACACATTGACCAGAACAGTGGACTGAATTAACGAACAATCAGAACAGTAACCAACCCTTTGTAGTCATTTTTTAATAACTTTTTAATATTATAAAATTTGTTCATGTTCAACTACAGTTAGAAAACACAGAGAATCAGCAGGAATCAAATAAAAGTCATCCACATTCTTGACAACCAGTAATAACTACCATTATCATTTTGGTGGTTATTTACTAACATGTCTGTGGAGATACCCACATTTGTGAAAGCAAAATGAGATCATCCTGAGATACTGTTTATGTAATCTGTGTTGCCTATTTAACAATGGATCACGAATGCTTTTGCGTGTCATTTAATGTCCTTCTGCTATGCACTGTCAGTATTTAGGAGATCGATAATATTCTCTTGGTTCAATATATCCTAATTTATTTAACTGGGCTTCTTATGTTGGATATTTGGGCTGGTTTTTGATGAGTCTTTTTACTAACGACATCATGGCGAACATTTTGGACACTCATTTTTGAGCTCAGATTTGAAAATTCTCCGGAAGTAAATTCCTAGAATTAGAATGACCAGACCAAAGACCCCTAGCTAGCCTAAGATTTCCCAGAAAACCCCAAAACCAAACCCATTGCCATCAAGTTGATTCCAACTCATAGTGACCCTACAGGACAGAGTAGAACTGCCACATAGGATTTTGAAAGCAGTGGTCTCTCCATCAGCAGAATACCGATCTTTCTCCCGTGCAATAGTTGGTAAGTTCAAACTACTGATCTTTCAGATAGCAGCTTCGCACTTAACCATTGTCCTACCAGGGCTCCTTCAGGGCTCCCAGCAAAGGGAATGAAAAGAATGACATCGTACCGACAGACCTCAAACCCAGGCCCTAGCCCACAGTGGAAGCTGAGAACTAAGGCTGATCTTAGGAGTGGCCAGGGTGACCCCAGAAGAGTGTGTAGTGGGGAACAGGGCCAGCTTTAGGTCAGGCTAAGTCACCTACAGCTGTTTTGACCCCAAGCAAGTATTTTAATCACTGTGGGCCTTTGCGAACTCTGTGTAAAAGAAGGATAATGATATTTTTCCATCTACTTTAGGGGGGTTTTGTGACGATCTAATGAAAGGATATCTGTGAAAATGGTTTGCAAACACCAAATGAAACTCGGGTGCGGCTGCACTGGGGCAGCTTAGGGAAACTGAACCATTTTTCCAAACCTCTGGGGACAATCTTCTCAGTGTGTGGCTTCAAGCTTTTGTTTAAAATGATGTGAATTCCCAGAACATCAGATGCGCCCACAGTCAAAAGTAAGTACAAACCACACCCCAAGGCAAGGGTGCTGGGAATGCTGGCCCCTTTCCACCCGGCGTTACTCACCCTGGGTCGGCCTTCCTGCTGTCCTGATTTTCTTTCTTCCACCTGCCCCGTCAGCTGTCCATGAGGATGGAAAGTACCACCAGCACAGCGCTGGCCCTGGAAACACACAAGGAACCCTTACCAGTCCTACCAATGGGGTCCAACGGCGGGAAAAGAAAGGAGAGCCTAGCTTTCTCCGCAGACACAGGCATACTTGCTAATGTATCTAAGTCTTTGAGGCTACTGAAGTATTCCCTGATACTCCAAAGTTTGGCTTTTGTGAGACATTCAGGGAAGACAATTTAAGCCTAGGGCTGCTTTGCTGCATAGCGAGCCCTCAGTTCGGTATGTGGTGACTGATTTAACGTTCATGGCATTCCTGTGACGTGAGGGTATCATTGCTCCCATTTTACAGACAAGCACCTGCAAGGATAGCCAAATAACTTCATCAAGTTCTGGATGGCAATTGATGGAGTGGAGATTTGAACCCGGGCTGTCTGGTTCCTGTACCTGGCTCATAGTCACAAACCCCTAAAGCCTTCATTCACTTTCATAGATTGTAGGAAAATGAACGCCTAAGGTGTCAGACAAGCCATTGACCAAGCGACTTGATTGCCTACTACTGCTGTAACTGTTATAGCATACCACCAGTGATACCACCAGTGGATGTGTGACCTTAAAGAACAGAAATTTATTATTGTCTTACAATTTGGGAGGCTAGAAATCCCAATCAAGGCATTAGCTCTGGGGACAGGTCCTTTGTTGTTAATATTCCCAGGCTTTCTTGGATTGTAGATGGTTCCCCACATGGTCTTCCCCTCTGTGTGTGTGTGTCTGTTTGTGTCTACTCTGTTTTTTTTTATAGGACACCACTTAGAAGGGCTTAGGTTTAGGACCCACTCTACTCTGATGTGATATCATTAACATAGTAAAAAGAAGCCCCTTTTCATAAACAGGGTCATATTCCTAGGCTCAGAGATTGGGACCTCTGTGTCACTTTTTAGGAAACACAACTCAACCCACAGCACTTATCATATGAGCCAGATGTGCCAAGTATCAATCTTTAGAACACAGTTCCTGGCTTTGGCGCAACCAAAACTACACAGACAGTCATCAAAGTCCCATTTAATACCCTGTTATATATGCAAATCTCCAAAAAACAGTGTCCAGCATTCACAAACAACAGATAGAGGTCTCAAAGCTAGGAAGCACGTGGTTCAGAAGGAAGAGAAGTCAGGAACTAGAACACCGTGGCATGGTGCACATGCTCGGGTGCTTGATTTTGTATCATGCATACCACACATAGCTTCTGGATGCCTAACATGGGCTGTTGGAGGCTGGGCACATGCGATCAGAACAGCAAACTCCCTGCTCTGTGGTAGATTCCTGCAACTGGAAGGAAAGCATACTCTAGAAACAAGACGTTTCAGTTGCCTATGGCTTCATAACAAACTTCCCCAAACTGAGAGACTTCAGATGAAACTTCTAGTCGTTCATGATTCTGCAACTTGGGCACAGCTCAGAGGCGACAGCATAACTCTCTTCCATTAGTATCAGCTGGAGTCCCTTATAGTTGCTGGGTGCCACTGAGTCATTCGTGACTCACCATGACCCTGTGTGTGCAACAGAATGAAACACTGCCTGGTCGTGGCCATCCTCACAATTGTTGCCGTAGGGGAGCCTGTCGTTGCAGCCACTGCTGGTGTCGGTTCACCTTGTTGAGGTCTCCCCCTTTCTCACTGACCCTCTGCTTTACCATGCATAGTGTCCTTGGGTGGTTCTGAGTCAGCTGTATTCAGTTGGGGAATTGTCCAAGAAAGTGTCACCCACATGTCTGGCAACTGGTGCCAGACAGTTTTGTGTCTTGATTTTCCTCCTTGAGGCCACGCTTCCTACAGTTGTGTAGACTGGCTTCCTTCCTCAACGGCCGCTGATTTCCAAGAGGGCATGCCCCCAAGAGGAAGAGTCCTGTTACTGAAGTGCTTATTTTGTCTTTGCTAGAATTAAGTTGGCAAATGTTTCATTGGCCAAGCAAGTCACACAGCCAAAACCAGAGGTGATATAGAATGGAACCACAGAAGAGAAGCATGCGTGGCTCATCTGGGTCAGTCTAACACAGGAGGCTTCTCAAGATGTCTAAACCAGGGCTTTAAACTGGCTTGCTCTGGTTCAAACCCCTGCTGAGATTTTGCACTTCAAACAAGTCCCACGTCCCCCCTTCCACCCCCCAAAATTGCCATTGAGTTGATTCTGACTCAGAGTGACCCTATAGGGCAGAGTACAACTGCCCTCATAGGGTTTCCAAGGGACACCTGGTAGATTCTTATTACTGACCTTTTGGTTAGCAGCCATTGCTCTTGGCCACTATGCTGTCAGGGTTTCCAAGGCAGTGTTAATGACCAGTTCTGACTCCTACCGGTTGAGCAGTAGTTCTTCAAACTTATTATACACAAGAATCACCTGGGGATCGTGTTAAAATACAGATTCAGATTCAGTTTATGAGGGGTGGAAATGCAAATTCGCAGTAGGGATTTGAAGCAAAACCAACTGATTCTGAGCCATTGTCAGAACACACCAGCTGTCTCTCCTGGGACTAAAGCCATGCTCCCAGCATTTGTCCCCCCTCTAGAGGCTCCAGTCCATCAGCTGGCTCTGGGGAAGAGTCTCAGGTCCCAAGTGGAAGGGGCTAGATCCCCTTAGAGCAAATCAGAAACTTAACTTTATCATTATTGCTTACACGGCATTGATTTCAAGAGGCACTTCTAAGTAGGACCCATCTCAAAAACATCAACCCCATTTCCTGTCAAGTTTTCATTGTAGCTTCATTCTTTAGAGCACAATAAATTCATGTCTGACTGAGTTCTTGTTAAGTGTCATTGAGTTTGTCCCAACTCATAGCAACCTTATGTACAACAGAACAAAACACTGCCTGGTCTTGCTCCAGTATCACAGTTATCACTGTGCCCGAGCCCACTGTTAACGCCACTGGGTCAATCCATCTCACTGAGGGTCTTCCTCGCTTTTACTTACCCTACACTTTACAAAGCATTGATGTCATTCTCCAGGAACTGATCCTTCCTGAATATAACAAGTTCAAAGTATGTGAGATGTAGTCTCGCTATCCTTGTCTCTAAGGAGTATCCTGCCTGTACTTCTTCTAGAACAGACTTGTTTGTTCTTTTGGCAACCCATGATATAGTCAATATTCTTTGCCAATACCATAATTCAAAGACATCAATTATTTTTCAGTCTTCTTTCATTGTTGTCCAACATTCACATGCATATAAAACAACTGAAAACACCACTGCTTGAAGGAGGTGCACCTTAGTCTTCAAGGTGACATCTTCGCTTTTCTACACTTTAAAGATATCTTTGCAGCAGTTTGGCCCAGTACAATGTATCTTTTGATTTCTTAACTTGCTTTCTTGAGTGCTGACTGTAGATCCAAGCAAAATGAAATCCTTGACAGCTTTAGTCATTTCTCTGTTTATCATGATGTTGCTTATTGGTCCATTTGTGAGGATTTTTGCCTTGCGATGTAATCCATACTGAAGGTGATAGTCTTTGATCTCCATCAGTAACTGTTTCAAAACCTCTTCATTTTCAGCAAGCAAGGCTGTGTCATCTGCGTATTGCAAGTTGTTAACAAGTTTTCCTCCAAGCCTGATGCCACATTTTTCTTCCTTTGTCCAGCTTCTAGGACTATTTGCTCAGCATACAGATTAAATAAGTGTGGTGAAATCATACAGCTTTGATGCATTCTTTTCCTAACTTTAAAACACATAGTATCCACTTGTTCTATTTGAATGACTGCCTCTTGATGTACATACAGATTCCCCGTGAGCACAATCAGTTATTCTGGAATTCTAATTCCCCACAGTGTTATTCATAGCATGTTATGATCCACACATTCAAATACCTTTGCACAGTCAATAAAACACAAGTAAACATCTTTCTGGTATTCTCTGCTTTCAGTCAAGATGCATCTGGCATCAGAAATGTTATCTCTGTTTCCACATCCTCTTCTGAATTCAGCTTGAATTTTAAGCAGCTCTCTGCCGATGTACTGCTGTGGTCGTTTCTGAAAGATCGTCAGCAAAGTTTTACTCAGAGGAGATATTAATAATATTGTTGGATAATTTCTGCATTCAGAAATTCAGTTGGATCATCTTTCTTGGGAATAGACATAAATGTGAATCTCTTCTAGTTGGTTATCCAGGTAGCTGTCTTCCAAATTTCTTGGCACTGATGAGTGTGCACCTCCAGAGCTGCATCTGTTTGTTGAAACATCTCTATTGGTGTGCCCTCCATTCCTGGAGACTTGTTTTTCTCCAGTGCCCTCAGAGCAGCTTGGACCTTTTCCTTCGGTACCGTTTGTCGCTAATCATATGCTAGATTGTGCTCACGGGGAATCTGTATGTACATCAAGAGGCAGTCGTTCAAATAGATCAAGTGGATACTATATGTTTTAAAGTTAGGAAAAGAATGCATCAAAGCTGTATGATTTCACCACACTTATTTAATCTGTATGCTGAGCAAATAGTCCTAGAAGCTGGACAAAGGAAGAAAAATGTGGCATCAGGCTTGGAGGAAGACTTGCTAACAGCTTGCAATGTTGGCCAATTCTTTTTGGTATGACTCTGTGTATTCCTTCCATCATCCTTTGATGCTTCTTGTGACAATTAGAATTAGAGTTCTTTACTATTGCAACTCAAGGCTTGAGCTTTTTCTTTCAATTTTTTTCACCTTAACAAGTGCCACGTGTGTTCCTTCCCATGGTTTGCTGTCCCCAGGTCCTTGCACACGTCATTATGACACTTTAGTTTGTCTTTTCAAGCTCCCCTTTGAAATTTTCTGTTCAGCTCTTTCACTCCATCACTTCTTCCTTTTGTTTTCAGTATTTGACATTCAAGAGCAAGTTTCAGAATCTCTTCTGACATCTGTTTTAGTCTTTTCTTTTTTCCCTGTTTTTTTTTTTTTTTAATGTATGATGTTTTTGATGTCATTCCACAACTTGTCTGATCGTCATTCATTAGTTTTCAATGTGTCAAATCTGTTCTCAAGATGATCTCTAACTTCAAGTGGGATATACTCAAGGTTGTACTTTGGCTCCTGTGGACTCGTTCTAAATTTCTTCAGTTTCACCTTGAATTTGAAGAAGAGCAATTGATGGTCTGTTCCACCACCCACCAGTGGCCTTGTTCTGACTGATGATATTGATCTTTTCTATCATCTCTTTCTACACGTATAGTCTATTTGATTCCTGTGGACTCCATCTGGAAAAGTTCAAACCCATTGTCATCAAGTCAAGTCATACTCATAATGACCCTAGGGGACAGAGTAGAACTGTCTTACAGCATTTCCAAGGACGACAGGGTGGATTCAAACAGCTGACCTTTTGATTAGCAACCATAGCTCTTAAGTACTATGTCACTATGGTTTCCCTGACATGGTCCAGTCACCATTTATTATGGTGAAAAAAAGGTGTTTGCAGTGAAGAAATCAGTGGTCTTGCAAAATTCCATCATGCTGGACCTCTGGCACCATTTCTGCCACCAAAGCCGTATTTTCCAACTACCGATCCTTCTTCTTTATTTCCAGTTCTCATCTTCAGTCTCCAGTAACTTTCAGTTGCTCCCTATTTGCATGTTCAGTCAATTTCAGACTGCAAGACTGCAGAAGTTGGTAACAATCTTCAGTGTCTTCATCTTTGTCCATAATGGTTGGTGCATAAATCTGAATAATAGTAGTAATAAATGGTTTTCCTTCTAGAAGTCTAACATTAGCCTATCACTGAATTCTGCATTAAAGGGTTTAAAAAGTCACATCTTTAGTTAATATGAATCAGAGTTCCACTGTATGATGTGGTTAGTGAGATGCAATTGTATTAGGGTGTTTCTGAACCCATGTTGGTCCAGAGGAAATCTTGAGAGTGGTCACATGGAGTTGGTAAAATGGGTCAGAGCTAACTCTCAGGACACAGACAAGCATCTTCCCTATTGGTTGGTCAAAGGCATTCTGGCTACTATGAAGGGAAGTCCTCAGTAGATGATAGGAGGACAGCAAGCAGAGCAGAGTGGCCTAAGTTAGAGGCCAGCGGGTTGATGGCTGTAGGGGCTGGCTTGGACACATGCCTCACTACCAGCAGAACTCCACAGGCCTCTCAGTCATCATGTCTCCTTTCCTCTATTTTCCTAATGCCAGGAATCCTTTTTCTAATGGAAGAAAGGCACAAAAATCTTGTTCTTACTTACCTAAAGTTGTCCACTGTCTTTTGTCAGTGAGTCCTTTCTTTGAGAATCAGCTTTTGGAACTCATAAATGCTCAGCTGTTAACCAAAAGGTTAGAGGCTTGTGTCCACCTAGAGGAGCCTTGGAAGGAAGGCCTTGTGACCTATTTCCGAAACAGCGGACAACCCTGCGGAGGACAGTTCTACTGTGACGCGCATAGTATCGCAGTGAGTTGGAGATGGGTCAATGGCAACTTTGGTGTTTCCCCTTCTCCTTCCAGCTCACTCAGATGAAGAGTGGAGACAAGATGGGGTATGGAGAGCAAAGACAAGTTAGAGGGTGGAGGCAAGATGGAATGAAGGCTAGCGAGAAGATGAAGAATGCTGTGTGATGGAGGAGGATAAAAGATGGAGGACAGAGGGTGGTACAAGGTGGAGGATGGACACAAGACAGAGACTGAATAAAAAATGGAGAGCGGAAGCTGGATCCTTCTGAATGGAGCTGAGGAGAGCTTCCCCTTTTCTTGGCTTTTTCCTAGCCCTGAGGCAATGTACACAGAATGTCCAGCCTAACTGAAGGGCAGAAAGGCGAGCACAGTTATAAATGAGGGGAAGAACTATGTTTCCTAGGAGTGCCTTTAAAAAGACACCACAAAGTGGTTGGGTTTAAAGAACAGAAATGCATTTTCTCACAGTTCAAGAAACTAGAAATCCAAATTTAGGGCATGGGCTCTCAGGGATAGTTGTCCCTTGTCTTTTTCACCTTCTATGCCAATCTTTGGCATTCCTGAGCGTGGAGATGCATCTGCCTCTAGCAACACATAGCTTCTTCTGCTTCCAGGTGTCCGTCTCTCCGTGTCTGCACTCTCACTTATCAGACACAGCTCAGAAAGCACTTGATTTAGATCTCCTAAAGTATGACCTCAGTAACATGACAAAAGAAAAATCCTAGTTCCAAACAGAATCACATTCACAGGTACAGAGGTTAGGACTTCACCATATACTTTTGGATGGACCCAATCCACACCATCTGTGAATGTTTCCAGAACTTCTTACCCCATCACGTAAGTATGCATAACCTAACTGTCCAGTGAAGCTTCAACTGGTCTCATCACACTTGGTAGGTTCAGCCAGGATTAACAAACCCTTGTATTGTCTTTGGAAATTTGAGAACTTCTCCCTAACTTTTATAGATGGTGTGGGCTGAGTGGGAACTACCTAACTCTTGTAGTTAAGTTTCTGGCATCCAGAATAGAAAAAATGAGGTAATCAATTGCTCCTTACAAACAGACATTCTTCATTGGCAACTGCAGATTTTTCAGAAGGATAGGAAGTGACATGATCAGAATTGTATTTCGGGAAGACTAATCTGGCAGCAACACAGTCTGGCTTAGAACAGGGCATTCTATTAATAACACCCACACGTTAGAATAGAACACACGGTGGACCCTGTACTAGGCACCCAGTGGAGCCAATCTCAATTTCTCCTCACATACCTGAAGCATAAGAACAGAGATATCTGGACATCTGCCCAAGTTAAACAGCAAATGAGTAGTTGAGTCAAGATCAAATTCAGATCTGTCTGAGCCAAACTTTCAGCATCTGCCTCTTCTGATGCTGCTGCAGTAGCACAGATAAGATATCTTCAAGGCCAGGATGCAGCACACCCTACTGTGAAGAGTAGGGTCCTGGAGACATGGCCCCCAGACTCCTGTTAGCCCAGAACTAAAATCATTTCCAAAGCCAGCTCTCCAGGCACAGATAAGACTGGACTTGAAAGACGTGAAATGGTATTGGTAAACAGTGTGCTTCTTAGCTTGAGTAGATACATGAGACTAAACAGGCAGCTTCTGTCTGGAAGTAAGATGAGAAGACAGAAGGGGCCAGGAGCTAGTTGAATAGACATGGAAAATAGAGGGTGGAGAGGAGGAATGAGCTGTCACATTGTAGGGAGAGCAATAGGGTCATATAACAATGTGTGTACGAGTTTTTGTATGAGATACTGAACTGTCAGCTTTCACTTAAAGCACAATGTTGTTGTTGTTAGGTGCTGTCAAGTCATTTCCGACTCACAGAGACCCTGTGCACATCAGAAGGAAGCATTGCCCGGTCCTGCATGAGGCCCACAACTGTTGTTATGCTTATGCCCATTGTTACAGCCACTGCGTCACTCCACCTTGTTGAGGATCTTTGTCTTCTTCACTGACCACCCACTCTATCAAACACAATGTCCTTCTCCAGGAATCTGTCCCTCCTGACAACATGTCCAAAGTAGGTGAGGTGCAGTCTCACCATTTTTGCTTCCAAAGAGCACTCTGTGGTATTTCTTCCAGAATAGAACTGTTGGTTTCTTTGGCAATCCGTGGTACATTCAATACTCTTCTTCAACACAATAGGAAAAATCAAACAGTGAAGAGCAGGGCCCAATGCCTGTGTCTGGAGAATCAAGAGCACGTGGTAGCAGACCTGAAGTTGGAACTGAGTGAGCTGAGGCCTCTCGGAGTCCTTCCTCCGTGTCCCCACAGCAGGCACTGAACTGGGTCAGACCTTGAGCTCAAGAAGAATGGCAATGGAAGGCTGCTATCCCAAGGAGGCAGACAGGGCAGAAGGGACAACATTCCACCAGCCAGTTTCATGGATGGTTACTTTATTGTTCATTTTTTCAGAAAATTGATGAATTTTGTAAGTCCAAAAAACCAGTAACAAAGAGTAATTATTCAGTCACTCAAATTGTGCATGTCTTTGTTCAAACAAGAAGTCCTTGGGAAGTGGCAATAGTTGATGCCCTCAGCTGCCAACTGAGAGTTTGGAGGTTTGAACCATCTAGAAGCTCCTCACAAGAAAGGCCTGGAGATCTGTTTCTGAAAACTCAGCCATTGGAAACCCAGTCGATTGTAGTCCTACTCTGCCACACAGAGGGTCGCCATGAGTTGGTGTTGACTCCATGGCCACAGGCTGTGTGCATATATGCATGTGCATGTGTGTGTGTGTGAGAGAGTGTGGGTGTGTGAGTGTGAGTGTGAGTGTGTGTCAGTTTAATTTGTAGGGTGGGTACATGACAGAAATGGGGAAGGGAAATCCTGGGAAAAGCAATGGTTAATATTTCAAAAATATTACCCTACTAGAACTTGCTGGGAAACCTTAGTGGCACAGTGGTTAAGAGCTTTAAGGTCAGCAGTTTGAATCCACCAGGCACTCCTTGGAAATTCTATGGGGCAGTTCTACTCTGACCACAGGGTCACTATGAGTCTGAATTGACTCAGTGGCAATGGATTTGGTTTGTTGCAGTCAACTTGCTAGCCACTTAAGCTAGGTCTAACTCATTTACCTCTTTTGGTTTTCACCAAATGTCACAGTGCCCTACACATCATAGACACCTAATACATGCTTATAAATAGTGGTGTTAACACGTCACCCAAAAGAGATCAAATGATCTTAATTCAAACTGTAGAACCATGTATCAGTTGTAGGTCCTTGAGCAAGTTGCTGAAGTTGCTAAGTCTTGGTGTATTTGCTTCCTCATCTGAAATACAGGGATAATGACAAGACTTACTTCACCAGATTATAGACAGATATAGTCAACATGTTCTATCTGTATATAAAGGGCTTAGGGTAATCTACTCCATACATTAGCCAATACCATTATGTTATCATTGTGTTATTGAGCCACATCATTCCCATCACATCAGTGGGATCAACAGAAGACCCTTTGAATTTGGCACGAGTGATACATGTTTGTGTCACACGGCAGTGAGCAGGGGTGTGACTGAGTGAAGACTGGAAGTGGGCAAAAAAGGACCAGGAGAAAATTCCCTCAACAGTTAGGAGCAGTGAACCAAAGGGATGACCTCTACAGAGAGGAAATCACTAGAACAGGACATCACATTTGGTAAAGCAGAGGACGAACAGTGATGAGGAAAACTCTCGGTGCGACAGATGGGCACCGTAGCCACGACAACGCACTCTAACATGCTAACAGCCATGGAGCCAGCAGAGGACGGGGAGTGTTTTGCTTTGTCACGTGTGATGTTACCGTGTGCTCAGTAGACAACATGCCGACTAACAGCAAGAAGAAGAAGACTTTTGAGAAGTTCTCTAACTAAACTGTCGTAGCACTGATCCAGTTGCTTTCTTCTGTGTTCCTAAAAGCAGCACAAAGCACGGAAGCTTGGCATCAAGCTTTTAATTTTACATGTTTCTCCATAAACGTGCTTTGGCGCTGGAGTTTGCATTCCATTCATGACTGTAGCTAGGTAGGACACGAGACACCATGATAAACAGTCGCTGAGGTTTTCCTTCCGGCCCAGGGTGACTGGGAGGCAGTTGGGAGTTCCAGACCATCCCTTCTTCTACTGGCTTCAGTCGGAAGCTGACAAGTGAAAAGTCAAAGTTAGGGGTGACACCCTCCTTGGAAGGAACCTGAAAGGGTTCCTCTGGGCTCTATTTCCTCTTGGCCCCTTTGTTGTTGTCATTAGCCCTCCACCAGTGGCCTTCTTGTCACACTAGCACGTAAGAGTCGGCTGTCATCAACTTTGTAGCCCTTGTGATAGGGCTCCTTCAAACGACGCTTTGATTCGCAGAGTCGGGAGGCTGAAAATGAAACAAAAGGCCAGACCCCTCCAGACTCCTGCCTGAATGTGTCCTTTTCCTCCCTGCCCCCAACACCCCCACTCCTGTGACCAACAGCACTTCATTGCCAACAAAAGCTGAACCAGGAAAGCGTGTTGGACACACACAGTAATGAAAATCCGTGATCCAACCGTGCATTCATAATTATTTCATAAATAAATGGCTTTGGGAGGGCCGCGTCTTGCCTCTCACCACTGAGGGCACACCTTTCATTAATGCGTCCCTGCCTGCACCGAGCTGGCCCGAGAGCTTCACTCATCCCCTCCTCCTCCTCTCCGTCACTGTCCACTGGTAGGTTTTTGTGGTTCAGAAATAGCTGCAAGCCCACACTTCTCCGCAAGACTGATGGCTGGTCAATAACATTAGCCAGCATTACGGGCCGCGTCGGGGTAGAGCAGAATCGATACAGCTGGGTAAAAAGTCTAATAGTTGATATGGCCATCCTCAGCAGGGCTCCCATTACAAGAAGTGAGTTTTCTTAAGGAATCAGAGTCAGAGTTGCTTAGGTGGCCCACATCCAGATGTCCTGACTAAGATTTATAGCTCTGTGTTTAGCTGGTAGAGCAGGGTCAGCTAAGAAGAGTGAAATGGTAACTGGGGTTAACTACAAAATAAACTGGGGACTTGGGCCACTGTGCTGATCACAAGTGAGACACACAGTTGGAGGAACCAGCCACGTGATACGATTTCCCGCAAGTCAGCCACTCCTCACTCCTTGGTGGGGCCCTGCTGAATTACGGGCTCTTTCAAAGGACTGCAACAAGCACAGTTACCTCGGGGTAGCTTTACACACACGTCCCTTCCTCCTTTCTGTACACCTAGAGTCACCCATGGCCAGAGCATCGGGAAGCAGCAGTAGATATTTCCCATGGATGAAATCGGCTTCTCATCTTTTCCCATTTACCTGGTCACAGAGCAAAGCCCTGTTGAATGGAGCAAGGTGACAGTATTAACATGAAGCTGTGAGCAGGGCAGAGGCACAGCCATTTCAGAGATGACAAATCAGAGCCAGGATCCTGCCCAGATTTGGCGTCTTCCTCTTAAAGGGACTGCCCCTCAGGACAAAACCATGCAGAGAATTCCGGTAGTCACTGGAGATGTCACGTCAACTTCATCTTACCTCTCGTGAGCTCAGACGAGCCTTTCGACCTCAAGTCCAAAAGCTCGGATTGAGAGCCCACTGAACAGTGAGCCTGTTTCAAAGGAATAGGAAACAGTCTCTGCCTCTGGGTTGCTTGCGGAGTAAAAGGAAGGGGACAGTACGGACAGAAAAGACTTTTAAATCAGGCAGCGGAGACACAGGTTTCTCCCTTCCTTCTGTGTTGCGGGTCTGCTGTGTGCCTGAAACTGTTGGAAGTTCTGCAGTATAGTGAAGCCAGGTCAGGATCCACCGAGTCAGTTCCGACTCATGATGACCCTGTGTGTGTGACAGCAGAACTGTGTTCAATGGCTGGTGTTTCGGAAGTAGATAACGAGACCTTCTCTCTGAGGTACTTCTAGGTAGACTTGAACCTTGAACTTTTCAGTTAGCAGTTGAGTAAGTTAAGCATTCCCACTACCCGAATAGATGATATCCTTGCCCCCAAGAAGCTTATATTCTTATGAGAGGAAGCAAACAATTAAACAAATAAACATACAGTTTCGGGAAAATGTTATGAAGACAAATAAGTTGAGTTATTGCAGTGGAGACAGGGACAATGCCACTGCTGTGAACAGGGATGGTCAAGGAAGACCTCACCAAGGAGGCAAATTTGACTGAGAACCATGAAAATAGGCAGAGGGATGCACGTGCAAAGGCCCTGGGGCAGACACGTTCATAGGGTGTTCAACCAAGAGCCAGGAAATGTCTGGAACACAGGGGACAGGAAAGCTTAGTGGGAGATGGTATTGAAGAAGGTGTCAGGGGCCAGATTCTGTAGGGCCTTGTAGGCAAGGACTATGGACTTAATTCTACTCTTGCATGGAGGAGTGACATGGACATCTTTTTATTTTGTCAGGCTTCGTCTCACTGTTTATGGAGACTAGACTGGAGAGTGGAAGCTGAGAGATAAGTTGGTGGGAAATGATGGACACAGCAGTAGTAGGGAGAGTGCCAAGAAGTGGGATCTTGGATATATTTAGAGGTGGAACCAAACAGATGTGTGGACAGAGTGAAAGAAGAGTCCTTGGGTGCTACAGATGGGGACCACACTCAGCTTCTCACCAGAAGGTTAGAGGTTTGAATCTATCCAGAGACACTTTGGAAGAAAGACCCAACAATTAGTTTCCCCCAAATCAGCCACTGGAGACTCCATGGATCCCAGTTCTGCTCTGACACACATGGTGTGGCCATGACTCAGAGTTGACTCAATGGCATCTGCCTGAGGGTCGTAGAGTGGATGAGTAAAAGGGAGAGGTTAAGGACGGGGCCAGAGATGCTAGCCCAAGTACCTGAGCAATTACTGGGTCAACTGCCTCAGACAGGGAGTCTGGGGAAGGAGCAGGTTTGGACAGGAGAAATTAGGAGATCATATTTGGATCACATTGAATTTCAGATTCCTAACAGTACCCAAGGCAAGTTAGAGGAAATAGTTGTATATTCAAGTGTGGAGTTCAGGGACAGTTCCAGGCTCAAGAGATAAATCTGGAAATCATCTGCGTATCGATGATAAAGCCAAGGATGGGGATGCTTAATGTCACATGCCTGGATGAGATCACTTAGGCAGGAAGTGGGGAGAGAGCAGAGAGGGATCAAGGACTCTGGTGAACAGAACAAGACGGAGGACCCAGTGGCGAAGACCGACGGGGAGCAGTGAGGCAGTGAGGGCTGACTGCAGGCAAAGGGCTTCTGGAAGACTCAGAAGGGAGATTAATCCTACCTGGGGGTGGAAGGAGTGAACCAGAGACTTTGAAGAGTGAAGCGATTGTAATCCTTAGATGGTGAGTGAGGGGACAGAAATTTGGCAGGCCACGAGACTAGGAGAGTTAGAGCGGACGCAGTAACTAGAAAAGGCGATGCGAGGACAATGGTTGGGTCTTTTCAAAAAATGGCAAGCTGTCCCGTTCTCCAAGTTCGGCTGCCACATGAGTGACATGAGGAGGAGTGGCAAGAGAGGTTTGCCGTCTGGAACCTGCTCCTGAGTCAGCTCGAATGACTGAAGGGATTGGATTCTCTTTTGAAAGGACTCATCAGAGGAAGTAAGTTCCATCACAGGAAGTAGAAACCACAGCATTTTTGAGAATACTTAACAGGTACCCATAAGATCTGTGCATAAATCTGTTCCACACCATGGTGACTGTGCCCTGTCTCATCCCTGCAATTTCACTAGAGCCACCACAGAGAAGCATGTGTGATTCCATGGAAAAATAGTGAAAAATTAAATTGTCAACCATATAGAATGAGTTGTCTTTCTGAGCATGCAAAGTCCCTGCAACGAAACTGAGGAAAAGTCTCCAAACCATCTGGTGAATTTGTCTGATGAGTTATCTCATGAAACGAAGGCTGAAACAGTGTATTTTTTTTCTTTCCCTCAACTGTCCCTATTGATTTTGTCACACATTAATCTTTCACTGCATTGGAGGACCCAGCGATTGTCAGTTCTGCAATAGCTTTGGCCAAAAGCAATAATGTTTCTACTCATGTAAAGGACTGTGCTGTGTCCTTTGGGGAAAAGAAGGTTTATGGCACACGTCCCTGAGGAGCTGGGCATCCATCCGAAGAGAGAGCACAGGACTCGTGGTTCCTGCACCAAGAGAGGTAAGGAAGAGCCTCAGACAAAGGTCATCACACCAGGGTGGCTGGGGAAGGTAAGTAAAAGAATCCTAAAGGCATGGCCTTTGGAGAGGAGGTGTGAATGAGGAAAGTCCTGACTGTCACACTCTTTGCTGAGTGCTGACCATTGGGCTGGCCAGGAAAGGTCTTAAGTGCTTTTCCAAGAATATTGTTTTTAACCCCTAGAACAAACTGGATTTTTCACTAGGCTTCCACTGCAGATCTGACCGCCCCTGAAACAGGAACCAGCCGTTCTTTAGCTTCCCATAGAGGAGTTGTGGCTGAAGGGACACCATGGGAATGCAAGGAAGGAACAAAGGACTAGAAAGGACTGTTGGGAATAGAATAAGCTCATCTCATTAAACCACAAGACGGCATCACAGCCATCTCCACCCTGAACAGCCATATAGGGTACAAGTGAGAGACAAATCCCAGACAGAATTTTAAGGAAATGATGATAAGTTGAGTCAAAAAACATGGCAGTCCCTGATCCACATGGAGCTTTCGTGTGAATTAGAAACAAGCACAGTCCCTTCCTTGGAACTGTTTGTATGGGTCAGAAAATCTTCAGGCAGCTCAGTTTTAGTTAGAATCAGACACTGTAAAATAGCCACATACCAGACAGTCAAAGCAGAAAAATACACGTTCACAATACCCATGAAGTGAATGGCACCTTTTAGATGTGCCACTTGCATGGAAGAGAAAAGTGTTTGCAACCTGGTAAATTTTACAAAGGAGATTTTAACTGTGATCAGCTAAATCGCTTGCTTTGTCCTCCCTTCTCACCTTTCTTCTCCCTTCCTCTCTTTCTGTGTAGTAGCAGAGTTACCAATTGTCATCAGGCCAATTCCAACTCATGGTAACCTCACATATGTCAGAACAGAACCACAGTCCACAGGGTTGTCAGTGGCTAAGTTTTCAGAAGTAGACCACCAGGTTTTTCTTCCAAGGAGCGTTGGGGTGGACTCAAACCTCCAACTTTTGGGTTGGCAGCCCAGTTCTTCAGCCTAATGTGTCAACCACTTGTATCACCTGGGGACTTTATCACTATGAATTATACAAGTAGATTGCCTTACTAGAGAAGAGTATCCTGGTCCTGCATGGAAGGTGAATAGACTAAATATGGTAGAATCAGTAACTAGGCTCGCTGTAATTTTACCAAAAACACCGGTGGGGTTTTACAGTTCATCTGGAAGAAGGACTAGGTGTTATAACTGGTAATTTTTAAGTAATGGTAGAGCTTTGCTATTTGGCAGTGAAACTTATTTGGAATGAGGAGCTCGTACAAGAATAGCTTAAAGCTTCAGATTAGTGTCTAGGCTCTCTGTAATTTCAACAAAAACACCAGTGGGATTCTAGAGTTCACTGAAAGAATGGAGAAGCAAGAATAACTAATCTTTTTTAAGCAGCAGTGGGGCCTTGCTATCAGGTATCAAAACTCATTTGAAATGAGTTTGTACAAGATGTGGCATGCTGGTGGCAAGGTGGTGAAGCACTGAGGTGCTAACCAAAAGGTTGGCAGTTTGAATCCACTAGTTGCTCCTTGGAAACCTATGGGGACAGTTCTGTCTTGTAGAGTTGTTACGAGTGGGGATTGACTCAATGACAAAAGGTTTTGTTTCATTTTATTTTGTTTTTGGTACAAGAGACAAAGAACAGATCAGAATAGTTACCTCTTACACAGATCTAGTACGTAAAAGATGTTAACTGATGATTAAAGAAGCATCAATACACTACTTCTACAAATTAAAAAAAAAGGTTGATAGTCTAACTGATCAGATTTGTAAAGATTGAAAAGACTGATTAATATTCAATGTGAAAGTTTGCATCTACAATGACTAGTGAGAAAGTAAAATATAACCTTTACTGAGGGTCATTTTTTTAAGCACATCATGCAAAACATTAGCATACTAAGTTGTTAACCAAAAGGGCTGGTGATTTACTTCCAAAAAAATTAGCCTCTGGAATCCCCACGGAGTAATACAGTTCTACTCTGATACAAACACAGTCACCCTGAGTTGGAATCGACTTCACAGCTCTTGGTTGGTTTGGGGTATCTTTGGACCCATCAATTACTACTAAAAATCGATTCTAAAAAATTAACTGGACAGGTAGACTAATATTTACATGCAAAACTGTCATTTGCTATTTGTTCATATTGACACAGAAAAACGGAAACCATCTAAATTTTACAGAGGACTGATGAAATAGTTACAGAATAACATAGCATTTCTTTTTAAAAAAAAATAAATCTCTGTATTAATGTGGAAGAAAATGTTACCAATATATGGTTACATAAAAATAAAATCACAGGTTATAAGAAAATATGTATGCTAGTTTCTTTTTTCTTTAAATTTATACACAGAAAAACATCTGGAAGGGTATATACTGAACTATCAACAGGGGATAGTGTTGGAAATGTGAATCCAGTCAGGAGGACGCTCCCTTCTTACTGTACATGTTTTCAGTATATGTGTGTGTGTGTTTCTGTACTCTACTGCACTGATATTCTTCTGTCTCTTTTTTCTGTTGTTTTCTTTGAAACTACCACATTGCTTACCTCATTATACTTTTATGTTTTGATATTTGCTGAATCAAGGCATTCAATATTGTTTCTTTTTCAAAATTGCCTTAACTAGTTTTAGTTTCCTAGGGCTACCAGAATGAAGTGAATGACTTTAAAGAATAGAAATTAATTGTCTCCTTGTTCTGGAGGCTAGAAATCTAAAACGGTGTATTGGCAATGAGAAAGGAACTCTTTTATGCTCATTGCTAGCTTCTAGCAGCTGCAGGCAATTCCTGGTCTTCTTTTGTTGACTGCAGATTTGTTTTCCCATTGTGTCTCCCCTCTGTGAGACTCATTTTCCTTTTATAAGACACTATTCAGAAGCGATTAGAACTAAGCCCCACCCTACAGCGGTAACGACTTAATAGATAACATCTTCTAAGAAATAGCTTGCTTCCCCAAGCAAGGTCACATTCACAAGTGCAGGATTCCAACATATCTTTCCTTAATCTACAAGATACTGCAACATATCAACAAGAAAAAGACAAATAGTTTAATTAAACAGTGGGCAAAGAATATAGACAGACAACGCTATAAAGGAGACATCCAGGAAGCCAAAAGACACATGATGAAATGTTCATGGTCATTAGCCATTAGAGAAATCCAAACCAAAACTACCATGACACACCATCTCACCCAGTGAGGTTGGCAATAACCCCCCAAACACAAAACAATAAACACGTGAGAGGCTGTGGAGAGACTAGAACTCTTCTACACCGCTGGTGGGAATGTAAAATAGTACACCCTCTTTGGAAAGCAATTTTGTGCTTTCTTAAAAATCTAGAAATAGAAATACCATGTGATCCAGAAGTCCTACTACTTGGAATTTATCCCACAGAAATAAGGCTGCCACACAAATGGATAGATGCCCATGAATGTTTATCACAGCACTGTCCACGATAGCAAAAAGATGCAATCAATTTAGGTCCTTATCAGTAGATGAATGGATAACACTGTGGTATATATACACAATGGAAAGCCATTGTGTATATATAAAATCGTCAACACTGATGATTTTATGAAACTTCTCATAACCTGGAATCAACTGGAAGACATTATGCTTAGTGAAGTCAGTCAGCTTAGTGAAGTCAGTCAGACAAATATTATATGAGATCATTATTATAAGGACTTATGAAAGGACTTCTGCACAGGAGAAAAGACACTGATGGCTACAAGTTGGAGAGGGAATGAGAGGGTTATTTATAAATTAGATAACTGATAGAAATTCAGGTAGGCAAAGGGAGTGATAGCATGCAGTAGAAGGTGGGTCAGAACAACTAGACTATACCACATGTTAAAAGGTTTTTTAAACTTGGCCCAACATTTCAAAGGACAGAGTAGCAGGGACAAGTGTCTGGGGATCATGTTTTCAGGGAACATCGAGGTCAATTGGCATAATTAGTGCTTTTCCGCAAGAGTCTTCTATGCTCCATATTGGTCAGTGGTGGCTGGGGTCTTAAAAGCCAGCAAACTGCCCTCTGAGGAACGTCATTTGGTCCCAAGCCACCTGAAATGGATGACAACTGAAACCATCAAAGACATGAGGAAAATGACCCTAGCAGACAGGTGGACATGTGTGGTTGGGAGACTACGTCAGAATGAGCCAGAAGAACCAGATGGTGAGTGACCGCCCCAAGGACAGCCTGACAGGGGACACAAGGTAGAGCCCCTGATGTAGCATGAGAAAAAGGAGTGTGCACAACTAGAACTCTATTAAAACATAGGGCTTGATGGTCCAACAACCTGGAGGGCCCGCTAAGAGCAGGGGCCCTGGACTTGCTGCTAACCCAGAGCTGAAACCTGCGCTGAAGCCAACTCTTCTGGCAACGAATGGAGTGGACTTGGGGACACAGAGTGTTGCATGTGGTATGTGTACTTCATGGTTTAATACATGTATGAGGCTGTCCTACTGCTTTCTTTTTAGAGGAGGGAGGAGAGGATGAAGAGGAGGAGACAAGTGTTGATTGAGAGGATACCGGAAGTAAAAAACGAAAAAGAAGACTGTGCTGTCACAGGGTGAGGAGAGCAGACAGAGTTAGAGTGGTGGGTACTTGGGGTTTCATGTGGAAAACTGACTTGGACTGTAAACTTTCACTTAGTCACAATAAAAAAAAAATTAAATCTCTGAAGTTATTTAACTAATCTTGTTTGGTGCTTAAGATATTTCCATTTTTATATATATACGTAAGTAAAAACATCTGATTGTTGCCTTAATAGAAACTCAGAATTAGAATACTGAGTCAAATAGATTTCACATTTTTAAGACTGTTGACTCGTATTACCTCAGGGTCCACCAGAAACATCTTCAAAATAGGCAGGATGCAAAGAAAAGAGGTCCCAGATAAGCCAAGCATCACAGAAGAAAAAAAAAAAAAGTAGGATGTCTCATGCTACCTGATCTCAGAACCTACTATACAACCGTAGTAGACACATAGACCAATGGAGCAGAAATGACAGCTCAGATGTAAACCTGTCCACTTAAGGTCAGCTGATCTTTGACAAAGGACTAAGGTCCATTCAATGGGAAATGGCAGTCTTTTTAGTAAACAGTGCTGACAAAACTGGATGTCCAGCTGTAAAAAAAGAATCAGGACTATATCTCACACCATACACAAAATTAAAAAAAAAAAAAAAGAAAGAAAAACAAACACAGTTCCATCAAGTTAATTACCAACTCATAGCGACCCTGTAGGGCAGAATAAAACTGCCATATAGAGTTATCAAGGAATGCCTGGCAAATTCAAACTGCCAATCTTTTAGTTAGCAGATGTGGCACTTAACCACTACACCACCAGGATTTACCATACACAAAAACTAACTCTAAATGGATCAAAGACCTGAATGTAAAATAAAAAATGATAAAGATCATAGAATAAAAAGTAGGGACAATGCTAGTAGCCCCATACATGGTGTGAATTCAATACAAGCTACAGCAAAGCACAAACACCAGAAGAGAAACTAGATAACTGGGAACTCCTACAAACTGAACACTGTGTGCACCAAAAGACTTTACCAAGGGAGTAAAAAATGAGCTTACAGACTGGGGGAAAAAAAGTTGGTTACAACATATTCCATAATAGTCTAACCTCTAAAATCTGTAGAATACCTCAACACCTCAAGACAAATAAAACAATTAAAAAATGAGCAAAGACTGTGAACAGATGCCTCACTGAACAAGACCTTCAGGTGGCTAAGGGACACATAAGGAAATTCTCCCAATAGTTAGCCACTAAAGAAATGCAAATCAATATTACAGTGAGATACCATCTTACTCTAGCCTTATTGGCAGGGATCAAAAAACCAGAATATCACAAGTGCTGGAGAGATTATGGGGAGACTGAAACTTATTCACTGCTGGTAGGAATATAAGATGGTACAATTATATGTGTCTTGAGTGCGGAAAACAAGTCTCAGAGGACAAGGTGTGTTTTAGTTCTAGACCAGCATGGTCAACCTTTATTGTAACTATAATTTGATCCTGACAGGTACACAGGTCCCACCCTGCTGGTACCACAGGTACCATGAGCTTGTGGCAAGTTATAGAACATGATCCCACATAACACATACTGCAGGAAGATCTATGCAATCAGGTAACATGCAAGGCTCTGTTGAGCTAAGATATGTGAATTCTTAGAGCTGGGTTAGTATGGGACCATTCAGCATGAGGGCTGTCTCCTGGTGTTCTGGTGTGGTTGGTCTGACAGGCTGGACAAGGATGACTCCCAGAGAATAAGGGCAGACCAGAGTCTCGGGTTGAAGAGGAGGATGCTCACACGCTGAGGAGGTCGCTGTCTACAGGTGAGCTCCAGTGTAACAGAGGGAGAGGCTGGCAATGGCATGGCACAGTCCACAGAGGTGAGTTGTCACCAGCAGTGCGATCTGAACCAACAGGCTCAGACACTTCCCCAGACATACTGGGTTTGAGGATGACTAGCTCACTAAGACTCCTGTTGGGTCCTGGTAGGCAATTCCTCCAGTCAGACCCTGGTATATCCGATAGCTGGCTGGAGTAGTAGTTCACTGACCACTTGGGGTTTCCCTGGACTGTCTAGTGGCATCTCAATGCTTGGTGGCTCTTGCTTATGCTCTGACTGAAATGCTGGTTTTCAGGTGGTCTTCATATAGTCCTTCAGTTAGTCTTATCATTGGTGCCCTATGTTGTTTTGACAGTCTTTTCCAGTTTCTTGCCTCTATTCAATTAGTTATTTGCTGTGTGGATGAGCCTTCCTACCTTGTCACCCTGGATCTATGTGTTCCCTACGAGCTGCTAAGCCTTTTGGTCTTAATGCCTGATGTAACACAGCTGCACTTATAGCAGGTCTTTTACAGGTCCTCTTCACATCAACACGGTGCCTTCTTACAAAGCTAGAAACAGAACTATCATATGATCCAGCAATCTCACTACTAGGAATATATCTTAAAGGAATAAGAACCATCACACAAAAAGACGTATGCACACCCATGTTCACAGAGGCATTATTCACTAAAGCATTATTCACAACAGCAAAAAAGGGAAACAACCTAAGTGCCCATCAGCAGATGAATGTGTGTGTACAACATGAATCAATCTGTAGAACACAATGCTGAATGAAATATGTTAATCGCAAAAAGGCAAGTAATGTATGAGACAGCTGTTATAGAAACTCGTGAAAATGTTTGTGTATACAAAAAGCAATCATGACAGCTACAAGGGAGGGAAGGTAGAAGAAATCACTCACTAGGTAGCAGACAAGTGTGGACTTCAGTTAAAGGAGGCACAATACACAAGATAGGGGAAATCAGTGCAATCTGACCAAGGCAAAGCCCCAGAAGCTTCCTGAACACATCCAGCACCTTGAAGGACCAAGTTACTGAGGCTGCGGGCTGGGGACCACAGTCGCAGAGTACACACTGATCGGTTGACATGACATAGTTCATAAAGAAAATGTTCTGCATTCTACATCAGTCAGTAACATCAGGAGTCCTGAAAGTTTGCGAGTGACCATCTAAATAACAGCTGTCGGTCCCACCAAGCTGACAGCAGAGGAGGATGAGGACACCCAAAGGCGCAAGGGAAATATCAGCCCAAAGGACTCGTGGGCCACGCGAAGCGCCTACACTACAGCCTGAGCCCAGAGGACTAGACGGTGCCTGGCTGCCACCGCCCCATCACTCCGACGAGGATAGCAACACAGGGCTCCAGACAGAGCGGGCGAAAAATGTCGAGCAAAGTGCAAATTCACAAAGAAAGACCAGGCTTGCTGGTGTGACAGAGACTAGAGGAACGCCCGAGGCTATGTCCCCAGACAGGCTGCTACCTCAGGACTGAAGGGGCTCCCGAAGCCCAAGTTTCAGCCAAAGGTTAGACAGGCCTGTAGAGCAAACAAGGGCACACGTGAGTGACGGGCTTCTCGGTTCAATCAAGTAGCGGAGACCAAATGGGCAACACGTGCCCTAAAGGAAAGGCAAGAAGGCAGAAGGGGCAGGAAAACTGGACGAAAGGACATGAAGAAACCAGGGTATAAACGGAAAAGGTGGAAAGTGCTGACACATTGCAGGGATTACAACCAACGTCATGAAACAGTGTGCGTATGAAGTTTTGAATGAGAAAATAATGTGCGCTGTGAACTTTCACCTAAAATGCACACACACATGCAGAGAGAGAGAGAGAGAGAGAGAGAGAGAGAGAGAGAGAGAGACTCCACCACCCTTAGGTAACTTTTACACACAGCCGGTGAGAGCAAGTGCCTGTCATCTCAAGTAAGGTATGCTCAGTGGCAGGCTCTGCTCCCACCCCAGTGATTTCAGGGCTCAACGTGAGAAGCTGAGTCCCCTATTTCGTCTTATTTCCACATCTATATTTCTCTCCCTCAAAAAATCTCACGAGGCCAATCAGAGATCTCTTGTAAGCAGTGGCCTTCAGCTATGGCGCTAAATTGAATTGGGCGGGGGACAACGTGCAGTGCACATTAACAATGAGACGTTACCCAGAAAAGTATCCTGCTAATTGTTGTTTCTTGTCTATGTTTTCAGACATTTGACCATGGAGTGTGTGTGTGTGTGTGTATATGAATGTGTGAGCGTGAGTATGAGTGTGTGTGTGTGTGTGTGTGTGTGTGATCAAAAGTTACATGGAATACATTTCGAGAAACACCAGAGGTGTTATTCTGATATGTTGGTTCTTACCGTGTAACCAGCTGTAACATGTAGGATTGTCTAGCGGCCTTCAGGTTCTGGTTCCCATCTTGGCGAGACACAGTTTTCTGTGCACTTTTACAGTATCTCTAGCTTTGACCCACGATGAGGAGACTGTTCCCAGGCATCCTTCCAGAAAGATGCTGCAGTGCTAACACTATAAAGCAATCATTGCCATCCCAGGGTGCAACTATTTCCCTGCTTCTGTGTTGGAATTAGAAGTAGGGACTGTGGTTAGAAGCTCTCAAGCATCAATACCCCTTATTGACGACCTCAGCTGTCAGGTATATTTTAAATGGCTGTTGTTGTTGTTGTCAGACGCTGTCAAGTTGGCTTCAACTCACAGCGACCCTGCACAAAGCAGAATGAAACACCGCGGTCCTGCACCACGCCCCCAATCATTATATGCGTGAGCCCGTTGTTACAGCCACTATGTCAATCTTTCTTCCTGAGGGGCTTCCGCTTTTCTCTCTCCCCTCTACTACTTTGACAAGCATGATGTCCTTCTCCAGGAATTGACCCCTCCTGACAACATGTCCAAAGTATACAAGATGAGGTCTCATATCGTTGTTTCCAAGCAGCCCTCTGGTTGTACTCCTTCCAGAACAGATCTGCTTGTTCTTTTGGCAGTCCGTGGCATGTTCAATATTCTTCTCCAACACCACAATTTAAAGGAGTCTAATACTTCCATCTTCCTCATTCATCATCCAGCTTTTGCACCCGTATGATACAACTGCAAATACCATGGCTTGGGTCAGACAGACTTAGTCTTCAAGATGCCTGCTTTGCTTTTCAGCACTTTAAAGAGGTCTTTTGCAGCAAATTTTCCCAATGCAATGAGTATTTTGGTTTCTTGACTGCTGTTTCCACGGCCGTTGACTGTGAAATGAAGTAAAATGAAATCTTTGACAACCTCAATCTTTTATCCATGTCTCGCGATGTTGTTTACTGGTCCAGTTGTGAGGATTTTTGTTTGCTTGATGTTGAGGTGCAACCCATACCAAAGCCTGTGGTCTTGATCTTCATCATTAAGTGTTTCAAGTCCTCTTCACTTTCAGCAAGCAAGGTTGTATTATCTGCGTACCGCAGGTTGCTCATGAGTCTTCCTCCAATCCTGATGCTTCATTCTTGTTCATTTAGTTCAGCTGCTCAGATTACTTTAAGTGGCTACACTACTTAAACCATACTGATCCAGGGAAGTCTAACTTCTGTCCAATATTGATAGCTAAAATATTTCACACCGATGTGCACTGTGCTGACTAATCAGAATGGAAGCCAGCCCCCCACCACAAGATGGTCATATTGGTCCAAACAATCCGACTATGGGCCCTGCTTCCATCCACACATCTGGTCCACAGAGAAAGGCTCCCTTCACTCCTCTTTTATGGGGCCAAGCATATAACACCTCATACCATGCAATTAAGATTCTTTGGAGTTCATCAAAAAGAAAAACCATCCTTCCAGACTTTACTTCTTGGGAATATCCTGTTGTGACTTTCTGAAAAGATCTTTAGAAAAGTTATCAAAGCAGTCCATGTCATCCTCTCTGTCTCAGAGAGCTGGAGGCCCAGCAGGGAGAGAGCACACAGGCCAGCGAGGGAGCCGTACTGTATGGAGCCGGAGTCAGGAGACCCAGACTTTCATTGCAGCTTAGCTCCTATGGCCCCAGGATATCAGTTTCACTTTGTTTTGCTTTTCTGTGAGCCTTAGTCCTCACTTGTAAGAAGATGAAGTCAGACAGGAATTGCTCCAGGCCAGGATCCCAGAGTCCTGGGATGACTCTGACAACCATCCACAATGTCCTGTGAATCTGTCGTAAGGGCTTTGATGGGGGCCAAGCAGGTTGCAATGGAGGAGGGACACCAAATGTCCAACAGGGACACCAATGGAGGAGAGGGTCATCAGAGTCTTTGGGCAGCATGTGACATCTAAGCCAAAGTCTGCAGGCAGCCAGGTGAGCTAGGCAAAGGGAGCAGAAAGTTCTAAACCCAGGGAAGAGCCTGTTCCAAGTCTGCGGGAGAGCAACCGAGAGTTTGAGAGTCAGAGAACTTAGAGAAGGTCATTGTGACCGAAGCACTGGGTGCACGTACTGGAGACAAGAAGAGGTCACTTCTCTTCTCTTGTGAACGCTGTACAGGTAGACTCAAATGTACTGAAGATCAGGAAGCTGGCATGGGACTGGACAACCACCCTGTCATGGCCTGGATTGTGGTCCCTGAAAAGTGTGTGTGGTGGTTCACTTCATCATAAGTGGGACTCATTGAAACATTGTAAAGCCAGAGAGGGACAGGATAAGATTTGCTTTAAAAGCTGACAGTTTGCTAACAGTGCCATGATCAAAGAAGTCATATTGGGACACATTAGGAGGAGAGTTACGATGAGCCACCTGCTGGGATTGCAGCCTTTGCACGTCTTCATTATGTCAGGATCCATAGGGTTTCATTGACCAGATTTCAGAAGTAGCTGCCAGGTCTTTCTTTCTAGTCGGTCTTAGTCTGGAAGCCTGCCCAAATCTGTCCATCATGGGTGACCTTGCTGATATTTGAAATACTGCCGGCACAGTTTGGAGCATTGTAGCAACATGGAAGCCACCAAAGCATGACATCTGAACAGGTAGACTCAAACCCACTGAAGATCAGGAAGCTGGCATGGGACTGGACAACTGCTCTGTCACGGCCTGGATTGTGGTTCCTGAAAATCGTGTGTGGTGGTTCAGCTGGACTATGATTCCAGATGTTGTATGTGATTTGTCCATGTTGTACATCCTGCCTCTTTGATATTAGTGAGGGAGGATGGACAGCAGTTGTGTAGGCGCCAGGACTCAATATGTAAGACTGTTTTGTGCCTTGAGACAGCCTGTTAAGACCTAAAGGAAAGAAGATAGCAGAGAGATTTGGGAACCTCATACCACCAAGAAGCAGGGCCTGGCTCTGAGCATGTCCTTTGGAAAGGATCAGGGTCCCTGTGCCTCAGAAACTTTCAGTCCAGGGAAAGACTGGTAACAAGAACCTTCTTCCAGAGCCAGCAGAGAAAGCCTTCCCCTGGAGCTGACACCCTGAATTAGAACTTTTAGCTTACTGAACTATGACAAAATAAAATGTAACTCTTCAAAGCCATCTACCTGTGGAATTTCTTTTAAAGCAGCACCAGATGAGTAATGACAGTGCTAGATGACTAGATGACACTTTCCTTCTGTTATACAGAAGGCTGCTGTAACTCAGAGCTTAATTGGCAGCAACTAATGACAACAGCGTCCTCATTTCATTCAGTCTTTACAGGGAGTAGCTCCTGTTCCCCTCTGCAGGTGTAGGCTAAAAGTGACGAAGCTAGTCAATGACTGGGGTGCTTCCCTGAAGCCACGTTCTCCCACCCCTTCAAGCATGCCAGCCACCAGGGAGCCTCTCCTCATGTGAGCTTTAGGAAGGATCAGTGAGTGCCCGCTATCACAGGAGGACGGGAGCACGGGTGGGCTGTTTGTTACAGCAACTGCCACAGACACAGCTAGCCTTCACTGGGGCTTAGCATGCACTAGGTTCGCATTGCAGAGAAATAGGTCTTGTCAGTGTCTCTAGCTTATCAAACAGGGACCTGAGACACAAGGATGAATATGCAATTAGTAAGTGACAGACCTGGGAATGGAACCCACACAGTCCTACTTCATACCCACATGCTCTCCTCTTCTGTACTCCACTCTTCAAGAGAACAGGAGTGTCTGTGGCCTCTTTTTAGCTGGTAAGTCTCAAGTTAGAGCTAAGAATTTGCTTTGAATAAAAGCCCTTAGGCTTCTTGCCTATTTTCTGTGAGATGTCCTGAGTTTTTAGACGTCACTTGGTTTGGTAGAGCTGGAATGCTTGGACCTTTCATCGTCCTTCAAGATGTTACCAATGTCCTTGGTTCCAGTAACTCCAGCAGGAGAGTAATACATAGGACACTTTGTATATTCTAATACACAAGGTTACTGCTGCTTGTCTGTGTTATTATTTATATATTTCAAAACAACCACATACAGATGCGCAAAGAGATCCATCAAGATGTTCCCACAACAGGACCATGCTCTCAGGAGAAACTGAGGCCAATTGGCACAACTAGCATTTTGCTGAGTGAGCCTTCTGCACCCCACATTGGGGAGTGGCATCTGGGGTCTTAAAAGCTGCCAAGCTGCCATCTGAGGGTACAGCAAATGGTTCCAACTCAACAGGAACAGATGATCACTAAGGACCAAAATGACACGGGGGAAAGAGAACTCAGAAGATGGAGAGACCAACGTGAGTGGTTGACTACATCGACTTGTGATCAGAAGAACCAGATGGTGCCCGGCCACCACCAGTGATAGCCGCGATGGAGCTCACAAAGTTGAGTCTCACTGGCAATATAAGAATGAAAAGGGTGCATCCTGAGATCTCCACTAAAAGACCGCAACTGATGGTCCAGGGGCCTCGGAGTTCCCCCGGGAGCATGGCCTCTGGCCCTGATGCTGACCCTGCCCATAAATCTTAATGGAGGTCAACTCTTCCTACAGGAATGGATTGGACTTGGCAACACAGAGTGACCATACATGTGTACACTTTATGGTTCTGTGCATCCATAGGGTGTCAGCCCGCTGACCTCCTACTGGAGGAAGGGGAGTGGGTGGAAAGGAGGGGATAGGAGATGGCTGGAAAGATAAGACACATACGGAGCGGAGAGGAAGAGTGTGCTGTCACTGCGCAGGGTGAGCAGTGGGAGCTGCATGTAGGTGGGCATGCAAACTTATACGGGAACATATATTTTCATTCAATCATAAAAAAAAGAAAAAGATCTCCCTCAACGATATCTTCCTGGTGTTGGCTTAGTTACTGGGTGCACGTGGACTGCTGGATGACAAAGCTTGCAGAGGCCGGGACGTGGAGCCCAGAATAAACCATCGTGTCCAGATCAGGGACTGAGCGGTGACAGCCATCTCCCAATATATTCTGCCTGGAAGAGTTGGTGGCATCAAGGAGGAGCTGGGTGAGCTGGCGGAGGCCCACAGTTGACCCTGGGGCCAGCCCTTCCCAGGACGGCCTGTTGTTAATTATGAGGCAATCCCCCAGCCATCGCTGCCTCAGCAACAATTTCGGGAGTCAGGGTCCATGTGCAAGGCCATTAGCACTAAACATGTTTTAATCCATAATTGTGTGAGATTTATTTAATTTAGGGACTTTATTTATAGTTCGATCGGAATTGTAATGTATTTTCGGCACTTCTCATTGGGATCTGTCAATTTTTACTGCATCTTTTAATTGTGTTCTTCTAGGCCAGGTGCAAGCAGTTTTCCAAAGCAGGCTGATCAGAGAAGGCCTCGGTTATGGGATGGAGGAGGGGAGGTGGCCTGGCACTGATACGATCCTGTGGCACCTTGGTGGCAGGATGCTGAAGTGGGGTCCCTGATCCTTGAGAGCTACCTCTCACCTACTGGAATTGAGGCCCCCAACAGCCCGGCTGCTCTCCTCATGCTCTCTCAGACTTCACGTGCTGACAACCAGCTTCCCAAAGTCTCACTACTCATACATCTCCATTCTTTTGTTCATTTAACAAACTTCTCCTGAACACCTGCTGTGTACTAGGAGGGCAGTTCCGGTTCACTGGTAGACTCCTCACCTTCCATCCAGGACACCTGGGTTTGCTTCCCAGTCAATGCACGTCAATGCCTATCACTGGGCACCTGTGTGTCGCTAGGATGCCGATCAGGTTTCAGGGGAGCTTCCATACTTAGATTAGAAAAGAAGGACCAGAATGAAAGAGACCTGCTGATCTTTTTCCCAAAATAAAAAGTCAGCCAGTGGAAACTCTCGTGGATGACAACAGCTTAATCCGTCATTGATCATGGGGAGGCTCAGGACCAGGCAGCATTTGGTTTGTTGTGCACGGGGTCGCCATGAGTTGAAGGTTGACATGACGGCAGCTGACAACAACATCTCTATGTACCAGGCTGAGTATCCATTATCAAACTGCAGGAACCAACAATCTACTGACCCACTCTTTAAGGAGCTCATAGTGTGATCACATATCAATTGCTATCAAGCTGATGTTCACTTGTGGTGATTCCATAAATATCAGAGTAGAATGATGCTCCATAGGCTTTTTAACAGCTGATTTTTCAGTAGTAGATTGCCTGAACTTTCTTCTAAGTCTCCTCTGGGTAAACCCAAACCTCCAACCTTCTGGTTAGCAAGTGAGTGCATTAACAGTTTATGTCCCAAATAAATCCCCAACCAAACAAGTTGCCATCTAGTCAATTCTGACTCATAGCAACCAGAATATAACTGCCCCAGAATATTTCTGAGGAGTGGCTAGTAGATTTGAACTGCCAGCCTTTTGGTTAGCAGGCAGAGCTCTTAACCACTGTGCTATCAGGGCTCCTGCATCACAAAGTGTTGGCCTAGTGCCAGACACTGAGGCTCTCACTAGAAATCTAAAGAGGAGCAAGCCCTCAGCCTGGGGGTCAGGGAGCATGGTCAAAATAAAACATTCAAAAGTAATTTGAATAATTATAATTAGCTGAGAGAAACATGCAGGAAAGCAATTGGTCAACCTGTCAGCTTGATCAAAACACTTGGAAGTTTCTCTTGCTAACTGAACTCCGTAGCTTCTGACAGTGGAGGATACTCTATTTAGTTCAATGTGAATATTTCTTAGCCTTGTCTCTTCTTGAGTATTGGTAATTATTGAGCACCATGAGTGTGCTCCTGAAACCCTTAATGCATCTTTTAAGTGTTTTTGTCTGTTTTTCCACATTATTTTCATCCCAGTCATGTACTGCCACAAGCTATGAACACTGGAAAACAGCTCCAGAAATCAAAGTCAAAAAGAAAACTGGGAAATGAAATGACGACCTGCCACCTGGGAGCACACACTGGGGAAAGACTAGTGCGAACATAGCCAGAGGAGAAGGCAGCCCAGTGCCACGTGGAAAGAAAGCACTCTGTGAAGTCACCAGCCTTGTCCAGATGGGTCACTCAGATACCCCAGGAACTGAGGGCAAAGTCTGCTGCTACAAGTTATCAGTAAATATCGAATGAATAAATAATGAGTGAATATGAAATCGAAAACACCTAGGGACAAAGCTCTACCCATTTTTTTTCAAAAATATTTTGGTTGGGAAACAAAGGAGTAATTTTTGGAACCACGCATTTGCATGCCAGGCATTGTGCCAAGTGGTTTTAGAGACAAATCAGTAAATCTTCACAATTAATTGTTTGAGAGGAAATATTATATTCCCACCTTACAGATGAAGACATTGAGGTTCAGAAGCTTAAATAATTTGCTTGGACTAGTGAATGAGTAGAAGTAGGGGCCCTGGTGGCACAGTGGTTAAGCATTCAGCTACTAACCAAAAGGTTGGCAGTTTGAATCCGCTAGGAGGCCTTGGAAACCCTGTGAGCCAGTTGTGCTCTGTGTGGGTTCACTATGGGTTAGAATAGACACAACAGCAATTGGTTTAGAGGTAGGAAAGAGAAAGTTTACAGAGGCCCCCTGTTGAAAAGAGTCCTTGTGACTGTCAGTTTCCAAGTGACGAGATACTGTACGTGGTAACTAGGGAAAGGTTAGGAACCATCAACCAGTACTCGAGGAAGAACTCAGTACAATTCATCAGGCAGTGGGTGAAGATTCCTACTTTCCTTGGGCTAAACGCTACGGAAGATTGGGAAACAACAACCCTAATACAATTAAGGTTTCTCTCCTCTGTCTGGCTATCATCAACAGTAACCAGCAATCAGCATGGACTGTGTTGTTCTTACTGCCCAACAGGAGAGCCAGCAAGTGGGTTCATCTTCAACGCCTTTGGTGATAGAGAATTTCATATTGAAGGAATCCATTATGGACCCTGCCATAGGCTGTTTTAAAACTTTGTCATCTTCCATCAGCAGAAGAGTAGATAAACAGAAGGTGGTATATCTTAAGGAAACCCTGTGCTAACCAAAAAGATCAGCTGTTCAAGTCCACTATGCGCTCCTTGGAAACTTTATGGGGCACTTCTACTCTGTCCTACAGGGTCACTGTGAGTCAGAATTGAATTGGATGGCACGCGGTCTGCTATGTTTTTGTTTGGGTATATCCATATAACGGAATATCACTATGCCATGAAGAGAAAGAAGTCCTGATAATGCTACAACACTCATGGACCTTGAACCTGACACTGAGTGAATCAGCCAACCACAAGAGGACAAATACTGTTTCCTACCACATATGAAATTGGACAAATGTATAGAAATTGAAGTTTATTAGCAGTTACCAGGGATGGGATGGGGAGGGACAAGTGGGGTCCTTACTCAGACGACACGGACTTTCTGTTACGGGGGTGGAATAGCTCAGAAACAGTTAGTGTGGCTAGTTACGCAACATGCTGAACACCTGATGTCACTGAACTTTACATGTAAAAAATGTTGAATTGGCAGGTATTTTGTTATATGTATTTTTTTAATACAATAAAGCAACTTTAAAAATCTTAGTTGTCTCAAAAATAAGAGCCAGAACAAGTGATCGACCAACAACTACACCCGAAAGTGGACGCAGTTGTGACAAATTTACAGCCAGATCTGTTTGTGGCAAGAACACAAAGCTCTGTCTCCGAGAAGGTTAAAGGTCACATGCTATGCATCAATATGATGCACTTGCTTTTCCCACAGTCTGGGTTTTCCTGACTGAAGAGGAGAGACAACACGGCTCTGTTAGCTCTGCACAGTGGACCATTTTTCCAGGTTTACATCATCAGCAAGGAGACTTGACGTCACAACGGTTAAAGGAATGACTCAACCGCTAACAGGATGGTTGGCAGTTTGACCCCACCCAGAGGCTCCGTGGGAGAAAAGACCTGGTGATCTGCGCTGGTGAACATCACAGCCTTGGAAACCCTGTGCAATGCGTCTCCTCTTTCCTATCTGGTTGCTATGAGTTGGAATAGAGGGTAGACCACACATTGTTACCGGGCCTCTTTTGGGTGGATTCTCAGGCCTCCAGGAAACCCTGATGGTGTAGTGGTTACATGCTGTGGCTGCTGAACAACAGGAAGGCCGTTTGAATCCACCAGGCACTCCTTGGAGACATGATGGGGCAGTTCTACTATGTCCTACAGGACCCCTATGAGTTGGAATCAACTCGGCGGGAATAGATTTGGGTTTGGATGTTTTTAATAGCTTCCACGAGTCCTTGGTGCAAATGGTTAAGTTTCTGACTACTAATCCACAGGCCCTTCAGAAGAAAGGCCTCTTAACAACTCTACAGAACACAGTTCAGCTCAGATACACAAGGGGTTGCCCTGAGTCAGAATCTACCTGAGGGCAGCTGTTTCTTTCTTTTTTTTTTTTAAATAGCCTCCAGAAGCTCTGACTTTGCACAGCTGTTTACACTTTTTTTTTTAAATTTACTGTAACCTGTTTTTATTCCTCTTAATTATACAAGTACTACCTGCATATATTCTCACATTGAAAATGTTGAAACAAGGTAAGTTTTGCCTCCAGATACCTACCCAGCGCTTCCACTACCCAGGGGAGATGTACATACATATTCAAACATGTAATTATATTTTGTGTGGTTTTATTTTCCATAAAAATGGTAAACACTGCTCTTCACCTTTATTTTTGAACTAGCTGTAGGATCTTAGAGAGCTATTTAGAATAGTACATACAAATCTACCACAGTCTTTGGAAGTGGTACACAGCACGATTTACAGTATAGATCAGTCCTGGTTCATTGAACCACCTCCCTAATGGTGGAGGTTTAAGTTATCTCTAATTTTTTACTGTTTAAAAAATTTACATTCCATTTTTTAGTCCCCTTTAGTGGCCACATACAGTGCTGTATGCTGTATGTTTTAGTCATCTAACACTGCTGTAACAAACATACCACACATGGATGGCCTTAACCAATAGAAGTTTATGCAGTTAATAAATTACAGCTTCCATAATAGAAAAAAGATAACAACAACAAAATAAATAAGTAAAACTAAGTTTATTTTCTTACAGTTTGGGAGGCTAGAAGTCCAAACTCAGGGTTCCAGCTCTGGAGGAAGACTTTCTGTCTCTATCAGCTCTGAGGGAAAGTCCTTGTCATCATTCTTCGTCACTCTTCATCAGTCTAGGAAAATCTCAGTCCAGGGACCTCAGGTCCAAAGGACAAGCACTTCTGGCTCTTTTTGCTTGGTGGTAATGAGATTTCTCCGTCTTTCTGCTTACTTCTGTCTTTTGTATTTTGAAAGAGACTGAGTCAAGATACCACCTAATCTTGCAGCCTGAGTCCTCCTTCATTAGCATAACTATCATTAATCTGGCCCCATTAACATCATATAGGCAGGATTTACAAAACAGGCAAATCACATCAGATGGTGAAATGGTGGACAACTGCACAATACTGGGAATCATAGCCTAGTCAAGTTGATCCACAATTTGGGGGCACACAATTCAATCCATGATGCTGTGCTACAGCTGAAAAGGCTCTACTGCCTGTCTCTGCCAATGGTTTCTAGGCATCCTTTGGGTCTCACACTGTTGCTACCCTGTTTTTCCATTTTGTTACGAGTGGAGGGAGGGCACCTGGTGTGTGACATTTAACAGCTCACACCTTGAGGGGTGTGTAAGTTCCTTGAGGAAGGAACCACACCTCACATCTGTAACTGCGATGGTAGCTGGGTTACTGAGTCTTTTGCAGACACTGTGGGCCCATCATATGTCAGTGGTTGCCCGGCTCGACCTTCTAGTCCCTCAGAAAGCTTGTATTTAAGCAGGAACCTCTGAGTCCAGCCCCTACTTCCACAGTGCCAGCTCTTTTTATGGATTATCTCACCATTTCAAGGGCTCTCTGTCTTTTCTCCACTGTACTGTCCACACCAGGACTCTTGGTAAAACCATTTTAACAATAACTTAAGCTTTAGTACTATTTCATAGCAGACATCCTTAGTCATGATTTTCACTGAGTGTTTCTCACTAACCACCTATCTCCCAATCCATTGCTCCCCTACCTTTTTCTCTCCTTTTAACTTCTTATACACAGTAGTTTATCCACTGCTTTATTTCTGTGTGCTCTGTAGGGATGGTGTCCTTCTGCATCTTCTTTAATAGAAAGGTTTTGGAGATTATTTCCCTAAGCAAATACTTTCCTATACTTAAGAGAAACTCTGAGGCCAGGGATTAAAATAACACTTTCAACACAGCACAGGTAACTGTATCCCTTACAAGGCCCAAGGTGGCCATAGCTGATGGTAACTGGTATGGATTGAATTGTGTCCGCCCAAAATGTATACCGAAGTCTTAATCCAGGGTGCCTTTGTATGTGACCTTGTTTGATGAAATAGGGTCTTTCTTTGGTGGTATTCGAGGCTAAGTTATAACAAAGTCAAGTAAGCTCTAGTCCCAGTCTCTTCTAAATGGCATATTATAAAAAGAGAAGAAGAGACAGGGAGTCCCACAGAGGAGGAAGATATCAACTGCAAGCCGAGGAATGCCACACAACATGCCAGGCTGCTAGAAACAGAAAGCGATAAAGAAGATTCTTCGTTTAGAGCTCGTAGGGAAAAAAACGCCTAGTCTTGACCATGACCTGAATTCAGACTTCTAGCTTCCAAACCTATAAGGCAATACATTTCTGTCCCTTAAAGCCAGCTACTTGGTGGTATTTTGTTATAGCTGTCCTAGGAAACAAAGACAGTCACATCATCGGTACTCGAAAGATATCTATAAATGACCAGATAGTGAACAAATGGCAGCACTGCGTGAGCCCAAGATTAGTGGGTTGATTGTGGAGTGAGGGAAAGCAAGGAAGTGTGCAGGATTGCAGGGACACATCCTAGCCCGGAGGAAAAAAAAGAAAAAAAAAAAAACAAAGATGAAAAAGCACCATTTTAGATGACTTCTTAGGCCCCTCTTTGCCTGAGGAAACAAGAGGCTGGATCTAAAAATTATCTCCATACCTTGTTTCAGTCACCCACTGGCACCGCCACCAAGAGCAACTCAGCCTTCTCTCAAAAGCCTGGAAGGTAAACTCTCTTTGGAATTTGTTGGTTGACCTGTTTCTTAACTAAGGATTCTTTTCAGCCTGTGATCTGAATTCTGAAGACTGGCACGTGTCAGGAGCAGATGCGAAAGAAGATGTGGAACCGTAAAACTTTGGGGAAGTCAAAGAACTGAGCTAAATGGACTTTTCTGAAGAGAAATATTTTATTTCGATTATATAAGTACAAAAGTCATGAGTTCTTTGTTGTCATTGACTATTTTGAAATAAAATACATACCTAATTTTTAGAACTAGTCACCTAAACACAAATTTGATGCCCCTACATATACATACACATACATGTGTATATATATATATATATATATATATATATATTTACAACTTCTGATTTTCTAAACTTGTTTTGAATGTTTCTCAAAAACCATCCTCTCCCAGTGGAAGGCTTTCATGATCAATTTTTTCAGTATTTTTTTTTTAAGTGAAATCAATACAAATAATCTCTCTAGCATACACAGGACAGATTGTGAAGAATTTGTCGATTTGCCCCAAGAGTTCTACCCAAGCAAACTATGTATTCTTATAGTGCTGTGATGATGTTAAGCCAGCCCTTGGGAGAGCTTGGGTAACTGTGACCTCGAAAAAAGAAGGTAATTCTTTTAAGTTATATACTTGGACAAATTCTCAATAAGAAAATGAATTTTTTGAAATCAGCATCCTTCTATGCACATATATCATTATTTTGTTATTTGTTTATCAAACACCTGAAACTCTTTTTATGCTTGAAAATTCTCCATCATACACATCTTGGTGAGAGCATGTATCAGTCAGGTTCAGCTAAGTTATGCTGCGGTAACAAATGACTCCCAAATCCTAGCAGCTTACTAAGACTGGATTCTTGTTAATGTTGCATGTCCATCATGAGCTGACTGTGGCTCTGCTCCACATAATCTTCCCTCGGTGAGCTGTTGTTGTTTTTTGAGACAGAAAGAAAATACTTACATGGCAAAATATACACTGGTTTTTAATACTTCCACTCAAAAATGACATACATCATTTCTGGTTGTATTTCATTGGCCAAATTAAGCTACATGGTCAAGCCTAACAGTAAGAGACAGGGAATCATAATTCTCCCCCAGGGGAAAGGTAGTGAATATTTGGGAACATAATCCTCCTTTTCATTTAAAAACTTTAAGAACCTAAGGGAACAGGACAACCACACAGGAAAAAAACCTGGCAACCTACTTCCAGAATGTTACTGAAAAAAGAAACAAAAAAACCCACTGCCATCAAGTTGATTCTGACTCATCTCTGTAGGACAGAATAGAACCACCCCATTGAGGTTCCAAGGAGCGCCTAGTGAATTTGAACTACCAGCCTTTTAGTTAGCAGATGTGGCACTTAACGACTATGTCACCAGGGTTTCCAAGGGAGGTCACAACTATTAAAAATCCTGTGGAGCATAGTTTGCCTCTGAAACACATGAAACCGACTTCACAGTAATTGCTTCTGTTTGTTTGTTTTTAGCAGGGATCTAGGGCTGACTTATCAGATTCACCCACTCAGACTCTTTGAAATGGGAATTAGTTTTGCAAAGATGCAGGGTCAGGGGACAAGCCATCCGGGTCTCCAGGACAGAAGTGCCAGCTGCAATATTAATGCTCAAAGTTGGTGACATCAGTTGTGTCTGCATTGGACTAGTTCTACGACAAGGGTTTGGCTGTTTTATAGTCTCCCTTGTTCTTGTCTGCTTCCTAGCCTTAGTAAGATAGTCTTCTTAGCAATTCTGTGAACCATTCAGTACTATTTCATATCTCCTTTCTGTATAACAAGCCAAAGTCATTGTCTATCGCTTTCAACTAAACTAGACTGACACAGTAACATTTTCAATCAACCCAGACATCTCCTCACTTTAGTTTCTGATCACCAGTGATTGTTGCCCAAGGCCCTGCTACCTCTTCACAAATTAAAGTCTGGTGAAGTATCTGGACAACTGACACTAAAAGATATTAAGTAGGAAAGCTGGAGGTGCTCAGTTCAGTCTTGGGTCTTGCACATTCATTAGGTTGAGGGGACTGGATGCCCAAAGAATCGGTGTGGGAAGAGCTTGTTAGTAGGTAGAGACCTGGGTAACGTAGAGTTTCAAACAAAACTGATTGCTGTTCAGTAGATTCCAGAGTATAAAAAATACAGTGAGGTTTCATTTAAAAATCCACCAAGCCCACTGCTATCAAGTTGATTCTGATTCGTAGAGACCCTATAGGACAGAGTAGAACTGCCCTATAGAGTTTTTGAAGAGTGCCTGGTAGAGCTGAACTGCTGACATTTGGGTTAGTAGCCATAGCATTTAGCCAAGACACCCCTAGGGTTTCTGGAGTTTCCTTAGGGTGACTGTATGTTCTGGTTTGCTCAGGTCAGTCTCAGTTTATCACTGCTGTAGACCTGTTAATATCTGTCAATTATTTTTAGTGTCCTCTGTCTCTCTAAAATGTGTTCTGGCTTACGTGATAAATTATACAATAAATGCAGCTGCACCGGAAATGATCCTGGTCCAGAAGTCAGAAGATCTGCCTTTTAATCACAACTCTGGCATTAATTTGCAAAGTGACCTTGGGCTAACCCAATAAATGTTTTGTAGCTTAGCGTCCTCATCTATGAAATGAAGGAGCTCATTTAGTTCAGTGGTTGGCAAATCATGTTTGATTTCCAAGGGGGCATCACAAGGTAAGGGAGAAGGGGGCGTCAACAGGGGATGCTCTGACATGTCTAGAGAATCTCTTCCTCTATTTGTCTCATGCCTTGGGGTTACACTTATCATTTGGTTTTAAATAGCGTTCTTAGGCTAAGAAATAAACACACACATAAAATCCAACCAAAACCAAATCCACGGCTGTTGAGTCTATTCTAACTCATAGCCACCCTATAGGACAGAGTAGAACTGCCCTAGAGAGTTTTCAAGGAAAGCCTGGTGGATTCAAATTGCCAACCTTTGGTTAGCAGTTAATCTCTTAACTACTGCACCACCACATACACTCTTGAAAATCAATGGCCTTCACAATACCTCAGGACATAGATGTGCAAGCTTCCTAGTGCTTGCTCTCCCACTGGTCAAGAAAAGAAGGAAGTCTTTGGGAGGAGGCTTCTTCTCAGCTCTTTTCCTGATTTTTAAGGGACAAACACCAAAGTATTCATCTTGTCAGTCAGCAAGATCCATGAAATGAAGCTGAAGTTTTCTTATTTAATTGTTCTTTTTTAATTTCTCATCTTAGTCTCCTGGTCCTAATCCATTCCAAAGATATCACCAGCTTTCCTATAGCTCAGCCTCGTCTCTTGGGGTCCCTCACTTTCTTTAGGCCACGCTTAGAGTGCAGTCCAAGCCTCATCTCTTCCATGAGTGCTCCTTCACCCACCACAACCCACAAGTACAATTCCACCTTCCATTCTTGGCTTCTACACATTGCTTGGTACCCAAAAGCAAACCCACTACCATTGAGTCAATTCTGATTCATAGTAACTCCATAAGGCAAAGTAGAACTGCCCCACAGAGTTTCCAAGGAGCACCTGGTGGATTCGAACCATAGACCTTTGGTTAACAACCATAGCACTTAGACTCTACACCACCAGGGTTTTCTTGGTAGTTAGTATACATCGCTTTGTGTATTAACTGTCTTTCAGATTCTGCTCAGGAATGCTGGAGCTGGGACTCTGCCAACCCCAATTTTTTCCTTGTCATTTGTAATTTTGCCAGTAGTGATAGTTCCAGAGAGATTACAAGGCAGAAGGGAGAGAGAACGGACTTGTTCCTTCCTGTGTGGCTGCTTTTTCTGTCAGTGTTATCCCAGGCAGTAAGAGTTGGTTCCAACCTCCAACTTCTATACCAATTCCCAGAGACAGCTTTCCTGTACCACCTCAGGGAGTATTGTCTCAATGAATGTCCTGCACTCCATTTCTTCCGAGCTTCCCTTTCAAGGGATAGGATAAGACCCCTTGGCAGACAATGCTGACTCCCCAGGTCTAATCTCCAGCTCCATGGTGTCCGTTCTCCATCCTCCTGGGGTATCAGCAGTAGGCAATAGCATCTCTTTCTCAGAGGTCTAAAGCCCCAGTTCAGTAAGGCTTGTACTAATTATTCAGTTTCTTTTCAGACTTCCAGCATCTGTTTACTCAAATCCCTATCTTAAACTCTCTCTGTTGAAATGCCTGGACAGATTTCTATTTTCCGATTGGATCCTGGCTGAGGTACCTTGAATTATTACTTGTCTGTTTCATGTATTTTTACTTCTAGATTATACTGGAAACTCTTTATATCATTCTTAACCACACTATGCCATTATGTGCCATCAAGTCAGTTGTAACAAACAGTAATCCTATGTGACAATGTATAACTTTCCCATAGGGCTTCCTAGGCTATGATTTTTAGGCACCGTAATGGTTAAGAGTTTGACTGCTAACCCAAAGGTAGACAGTTCAAATCCACCAGACACTCTTTGGAAATCCCTTAGAATCGACTCAGCAACTTTTTTGTTTTTGTTTTCTAACCTTCACAGATTAAAAAAAAAAAGACTTAGAAATATCCAAGCCTCAACCACTGTGCAGCCAGGCCTCTTTCTAAACCATAGTATAAAAACTCAAAAAAATAGCTTGTCAGTTAGTAAGGACATGATTCATGAAATGAAGGGAGGATGCTGGGTGCAGAAAGAGCAGATATTCTTCTGCACAAACAAAACTGGGTTTGATTTTTATTACTAGTAGTCTCTGTTACGTAAATTCTCTGAACTTCACTTTTCTCACCTGTAAACCAGAGAGTCACAATGGCTATTCTACAAGTGCATTGTGGGGATTAAATGAGGAAATGTCAGCTGAGCACTTAGTATACTGTTGCTGGTGTAGTTAATGTGGGCTCAACAGATGTCCTACTCTTCCTTCAACAGCTTTTATCATTTGGAATATTCTGTAGCTCCAGTGTGCACTAGGTCAGTTGTTGCCTCTGGGAACTTCTGTGCCTTTTGGATATTTGTAGCATAAGCACGGTTCCTCTCATTGTAAGGCCGAATTGAGAGGCAGGACTTACTGAGTCAGCATAGAAGCCCTCCTCACAGCTGATCTTACTGAACACAGATGCATGTGCACATGCGCGTGTGCGCGCGCGCGCACGCGCACACACGCGCACACACACACCCCGGCCCCATGCTCACGAATGCGCCTCTGCCGCCCAGAGCCGCGGTGGGGCTGGGCGTTGTAGTCCTCCCCCTTTCCCAGCACACACAGCCTGTGTCTCTTCCCCTTTCTCTCCCTCACTGGTTCTGGCAATCTTCATCTTCACTTTTTACTTCTCTCTTCATGCCTGCTCTATTTGCCCCTCACACTTCAGTGGCCAACCCACTTGATGTCTCACAGTCCAAATCCTGGGCAGAGATCGTCAAATGTCGCAGTCAGTTACTATCTTTGCTTTGTATTGGGCCTTCTCATGGGTCACCTGGCAGGCTACAGGTGGGTTATGCTTGAGACAGGCGCCTGTGGCTGGTTTACCAATGGGTGACTCACTGTTAGGCAAACCAAACCTGACTGGCGTCCTTGTGTGGAGACTGAGGTGAGGCCGTTTTAGCTAGCTGGGGAAGCTGGACTTAGTAGGCACTTTGGCACATATGTCAATCAACGAGTCCAGTGGACACGTCTCAATTTTTACCTGACCTGATTTTGGAGCATTTCCTATGGTCAGTCATTTGCTCCCTGACGTTTCCGGCTTCTGTCCACTGCAGGAGCCTGGTTCTCTCCCTATCATGCTCCTCGGCTTCCTTCACTGGTTTACTTTGCTCACTCACCCCTTAATTTGAAGATGCAACTAACCTACAAACTTGCCAGTGTAGGTATGTTCTTTACACCGAGTCCTTGCTCCCCTGAGTTATTACATCCTATGTGTGAGGAGTAATCTGGAACCAGTAAGTGGGGATTAGAGGTTCCAGTCAGCAATTGCAGAGTACCGAACAACTCAAGTGACATGGTCAGGAAACGGGAGTCATTTGCTGTGCTGGAGGGAAGACTCCTAGTTGGTAACATCATGAAATTCTACTCCCTTCCTTTTTCATAATTTCTTTCGTTAGATATTAGCCAGGACACATTTATCAGTAAACTGAAACCCAAACCACTGCTGCTGAGTCAATCCTGACTCATAGCAACCCTACAGATCAGAGTAGAATTGCTCCATGGAATTTCCAAGGAGGGCTTGGAGGATTTAAAAACGGCTGGCTTCTTGGTTAGCAGGTGCAGCACTTAACCACTAGGCTACCAGGGTTTCCTCTCAGTAGGACCAATCCGAGCACACTAAGCCTCGTAGGTAAGTCCAGGTGTATCTTTTCTATATTCATAGATGGCAACTCCCATCAACGTGTCTGATGCCCTGTTCCATCAAAGTGTCCTGTGCCCTGTATTCAGGCTCTTTGCTATCAAAATATACACTGTCAGAAGTCAGCTGATGAATACTGAAACCTTAAGACACATTTAAGCCAATGGATTTCCTCTTCCCTTTTGTGTTATAGTTGTCTTGGGTGTTACACCTCCATACACTGAAAACAGCATCAGACAAAGTTATATTGGTTTTGCTTTCAATGCATTAAAAATTAATGAGAGCAAAATAATTTCTTATAATTTCCATGTATTTCTCATGTCTGTTGCTCTTTTCTCTTTCCTTCTAGCAGTATTTTCCTTCTTACTGGAGAATTTCCCTTAGCAGTTTTTCTTTGAGCATGCAGGCTGACGACAAATTGAGAATTCCTTCATCTGAGAATGTCTTCAATTATGCTTCATTCCCAAAGAATATTTTTTCCTGGATTTAGAATTCTGGGTTGACAGTTCTTTTCTTTTAGGACTTTAAAAGTGTTGCTCCACTTTCTTCTGCTTACTTGGTTTCTGATGGAAAAAAAAAACAAAAACAAAAACAAAACCCACAGTCATTTCAATTCAATGAGTTCAAACCAGGGGATGCCAGAGGGGAAGAATGGTAACCTCACCCCCATTTTAGGGATACTTTGAATTCTGTCTGCTGCCTTAATCCTCCTGATACTACTTACTTTTCAGAGCCCTCAAGTAACTGATCTATCTATCCTATCTAGGTTTTACAGCCAATTCAGGGTAAAAGACAAGGTGGGTTGTGCTTACCCCATCTTTTCTGGAACTGGATCTGCTCGGAGCAATCTTAAGGTGAGCTCTGATTTCGGTGTTTAACAATGTGTTTACCAAGCGTACTCCCCATTTGCACATCCACTTGTTCATTCTATTGCTACCAATTAAAAGCCTGCTATGGAGCCCTGGTGGCACTGTGGTTAAGAGACATGCTGTTAGCCAAAAGGTCAGCAGTTCAAATCTACCAGCTGCTCTTCAGAAATCTTATGGGGCAATAGGGCAGTTCTACTCTGTCCTATACGGTCACTACGAGTTGGAATCGATTCAACAGCAATGAGTTTGGTTTTTGGTATGTACCAAGGAGAGCCTAGAAGGTACAGTGTTTGAGCACTCGACTTCTAACTGAAAGAGGGGCTCAAACCCATCAGCTACTCCATGGAAGATGTGGCAACTTCTTTCCACAAAGGTTTACTACCCTGCAAACCCTATGGGGTAGTTCTACTCTGTCTTGTATGAACTGGAACTCAACTCCATGACAGTGGGTTTGATTTTGGTTTTGGTATATGCCAGGGAAGACTAGTATCACAACAGTTAAGTACTCAACTGCTAACCAAAAGTTGGTGGTTCACATTCACCCAGCCACTCCCCAAGAGAAAGACCTGGCTCTCTGCTCCCATAAAGATTACAGCCTAGAAAAACTATGGGGCAGTTCTACTGTGTCAATTCTGGTCACTATGAGTCAAAATCGACTCATTGGCACTCAACGGCAGCAGCGTGTACCACACACTGTGAGGGCTGGAGAAACAGCTCATCTTTAAGGTGTTTGGAACACCACTCCCATAGGAGGCACAGCTTACCAGATTCCACCCACATCCAGTTTTTCTCTCTGTTTATGGTCTCGCTGTGTGTAAGAAAAGGGAGAGGGTTTTGTTGCTTCCTTAAAAAGCAAAGTCAGCAACAGGGCCTGAAACCATCTTTACATTGTGAGCTCTGTGGGTGCCGCTGAGGGCTTTGGAAAGAGTCCTGTTTGCAAACACACAGGTTTGTGGTGTTTGAAAGAACAGAAAGCATAAAAGCCTAGCATCTTGCAGGATTACTTTCTGCTAACGACCGACTGATGTGACATCTGAAAATAATCAAATAAGTGGCTTGTTTTCAGCCTGCAAATGACTTTGTGAAACTTTGGAAGGAAATTCTCCACTTTTAAGGAAAAGAAAAAATGAGAAAAATTGAAATTGAGATCATGGGGAAAGAGCCAGGATGGGAAATTATGAGTGCTTCAAATTCTTAATAGCATTTATATTTGTAAAAATGAATCTCTCTAAAAATGTGGAAGTGGCCTAATAATTTTAAATCACCTCACATAGCACATGCCCCAAACCCTGACAACCTCCAAATTCAATTGCTTATGATCATTTCTTTTCTTTTCTTTTTTTGAGCATTCCAATAACACGAAGTTGTTCCACTATACACAGCACTCTAGATTTAACATTATTGAAGCCCTCCGTATTTTTTTTTTCTTATAAGCTCTTACATTTGGAAAGAAGTCAAGGCACAGACTAGCCCCAGAGGATCAAAATATATTGAACTTATTTTTTTTTTTTAAATTGTATCAGCCAGGAAAACAGAAATTGAACTGAACATCGTGGCGAAGCTAGCAAGGAAGGGCAAAGAAACCGCCGAAGGTGGCGTGTACAAGAAAAGTCTCCGAATGGGAAGGAAAGGCTGCCCCTGAAGGTGAAAACGTCTGTCGGCCAAGGTAAGACAGGCTGGTGATGATAATATCATCGAAAATTTGGGCTCAGGTAAGGGGAGACTGCAGTAAAGGGACTTTTCTCCTGTGCTTCCATGGTTGAGGGTGACTTGACTCTCCCACTGCCTTGCACTGACACACAAGTCAAATGGTGCTCGAATCCAGCGTGGATGACAGACCATTTGAGTCGGTGGATTTCTCATCTCTAATGATGCACTGAAGCTTTATATTACACCCGTCCTGGTCTTAATACTTTATTTTTCTCTCCCCGGGGTTTAACGGTTTCCAGTTACATATCAGCATTTTAAACAGCCTGTCGCCCTTCAGGCAGCGCATGGCTTTTGATGGTTATGGCATGAAGGTCACTAGTAGTTATCTGGAGGGACAAGTGTTTTCTGAAAAGTGCTGCCAACTCCCTGATTCAATTGGAACACGGCAGCACAGGTTCAGGGCACACGTGGGAAAGCCAACTGAATGCCTTCTGCAAACAGCAGCTCAATGAGGACGCCTGCCACGAGGCAAAATGCTTGGAAAGTGACTATGCGCTGGCGTCACTGGGTTTGGGGTCAGCATGCTGAAACGCAGCCTCGTTATGTTCCTGCCATGCCAAGTTGGTGCAATTAGCCTAAAGTGATAATTTCTTGGAGCAATATGCTGATCTCTAGGGGAGGGCAGGCTTCAGAGCCTAACGGCTCTGCACTCTTACTGAGTTGTCCCGGCTTTGAGCAAATTTCTGCAAATCAAGATAACAGACCACCATTCAAGATGGGATAGGAGACACAGCCTGGATAGAAGCAGAAAACTTACGGCCGGGTTGTGTACTTGTTGACTGTTGCAGAGGGCTGGTGGTTTATTTTTTCAAGGAAGATTTCAGAGAAAGGTCAAGGGAATGCTGCTGTGCACGAGGCTGTCCCTCCACGCCCCCACCCCCAAATAAAATCAATGGAAGGACCTAGAACACAATAAGTTATGTTCCAGGACTGCGCTGCACTGTATTCCCATTGGAGACCTATCAATGTGAACTAGCACTGTAGGGAAATCTCTTCAGCTACCCCTGCTAATCAATACCTCTGTTCATTATACGTCTCTGATGAATATGGGTAATGATTGGGTGCCCGAGAGTCAGGTGACTAAAAATAACTGCGCCTTACTGAGGATCGATAGCGCTCCCCCCAGTGTTACTTCGGGCAATTCAATATTCTCAGCTGCCCTCGTCCACCCCCACGGAGGTGACCCTCCCTGGTCTTCATTGATAGATCAGCTTCGTCCTCAGAGCAGCTTTATTAAATTAGTAGCACTTAATCAACTGTCATATTGTCAACTGACACAAGGCAAACCAGCACACAGCAAGTCTTCCCAAGGCTCAGAAGTGTGACTGGCCACATCCCAGGCAGTTCTGATGAGCTTTGTGCCAAGAGCTGTTTTCTTGGGTGCCTCTTCGCTAAACAGGAGATTTTCACCATTTAATAACATTTAAAACAAGCTTTATTTTTTTTTTTTTGTTAAAGGAGGAGAAGGAGCTGTTTGAGGGGGAATTCTTGCCAATTATAGACGTGTTATGACAGATGAAAAGATCATAATTATGCTTGGATTCCCCACAGGAGTGCGTTAACACATCCGTGACATTTAATAACCACATGCCTCAACGGAGGTTGACTTCCCCAAAGTTGCTTAACCTTTCATTTCTTCATCTGCCCTGACACCTTTCTATGGGGGGAATCATAAGAAATCAGTGGGGGGTGCAGGGGTGGGTACTCCCTCACGGCCTCATGGCCTGCTTCTCTGCCGTCCTCACTCAGTGGTATCTGAAGCTGGACAGCTCCTGTGACCTGATGACGGCAGGATAAGGGCTACCTGTCCACATCTTTGTGGCCAGAGGCCTGGTGATTACTGTGATGTCCAGAGAGCTCATGTCCCTGGGTTACAAATACTAATTGAAAAAAAGAGTTCCAATCTAGTGGGTTTCAACTCATGACAACCACATGGGTTGCAGAGTAGTCCTGTGCTTCACAGAGCTTTCAAGGCTGTGACATTCCATGATGCAGCCTGCCAGGCCTTACTTCTAAGGCACTTTGGGACAATGGCTAACCTCTTGGATAGTTATTTGAGCACTTGAGCACATAAGGGTGGCCAGCCAGTACTCCTCCTAGATTATGGGCCAGAAGAAACCAGAGTAGATGGTAAAACCTGGGAGAGGGGAAGTAGTCTGGGTAAATCTGGCTCTGAGGATGGGGAGCAGAAAGTACTGAAAACAGAAGGGAGAACCCAACAGAAATTACAATCCGAATAAGCCTAACTTTTCAGCTAGGATTGGCTTATGAGATGGCATGATCGTAAAGGACGCGGAGTCAAAAGCACCTTCCCATTTTCTCCCAAGCAGTACGAGAGAAGGAATTGTCACCAACGATGACATCTTTCTATCTGCTAGTTTTATGTCTAGACTGTAACAGGCACAATTTACAGAAAACCACTGACAAGAGCATAGAAACTCAAACACAAGCATGTAGTCTGAAAAAAATAGATAGCCATCATCCCGCTTACTGTTGTCCACAAATTTGCAAGAGTGCAGAGGGGAGGAAATTTATTTGCAGAAAGTTAAGGGGTAAGGACATCTAAGTTCTTCCTTTGTTTTTCCTTTCCTCCAAAGGGCAGGGGCATAGGCTCTGGAGAGTAGAAATTCTGGAGAGACACAGAAAAGACATTCCCAGAGGGGTCACTTTGGTTTGGTGTAGAGTCAGGGTGGTGCTCACTGAGCTCCAGAGGGACTGGCTGGGATCTTTGCAGCTCTGACCTGGGTTTCCCATGTGGGCAAGAAACAAGTGTGAGCTCACCTGAAAGTCTACAAAATAATAACAAGATTCACTCCACATAGGAGAATGGTTCTCAGCTATCCAACAAGTGTGCTGAAACAGAGTGAATTACATTGTGAGCTGATAGGCTTCTCAGGGGATTTGGTAAAGAGCAATTTGAATTTGTTGAGCTTGCTTTAAATCAAGAAGGTAAGAGGAGATCAGTGACTGATAAATCTTTAATATAAAAATTGTACAAGAATTTTGATACAAATTACAAGAGGTATTTGGACAAAATATGAATAAAATTCCATTTACATCCCCAAACCCTTATGCATTTTATGCAAAAGACATACTGTAGACAGTTATAGTACAGAAAATACAACGAAGGAGATAGCAAATAAAAACTTTTAATTCCCTTAGACTACTCATAAAAACAAACCAAGGAGCAAAACAAAATGAAACAAAAACAGAACCCTTGTTTAAGGTACATAGAGTATTTACGATGCTACCGATGTTAGGCGTGTTTATTAGATCTGGGTGATGCTAGCTGTTCCCATCCCGTGGTGCAGCTCCCTTTTGGTGCAGACTTTGGTTCTGCCACAGACTTAGCAGAAGACATGGGTTTGATACAGACGAGGATAACATGAACAAACAAAAAAGCTCAACCCTCAAACTCTGGGGCAGGTAGAGAACACACCTTGGTGAAAATTTCTTTCTAACAAGATATTGCCATTCCCTTTTGGCCACTTGCAGGCTGAGTCCAATATTTTTGTTAGTGAGATATGTCAGAGGGGTTGGGTTGAATGAAGAAGTTATATTTTCTTCCAAAAATGTGGGGGATCTTGCTAGTTAGGGAAAGACCATTCCATGATTAGCAGGAGCGAAGAGAGTGATCTTTGCTAGAGCCCCAACTTGCCTTCAAGTGAAGAGATGAGTGTTTCCTCCCCTTGCTCAATCCCCTCCATACTGTTAAGTGTGCAGTGTGTTGAGAAACACAGGCAGCCTCAGATGGGTCTTTCCCTGGTTTCCTGGCCCCCAGCCTCTCTGACCTCACGTACCTACGTTTGGCTCTCCTGCACTGCCCTACTGGCACCAGTAGGGAAATCTAGGGGATCTCTGGGTGGGGCAGCAGAACCAAAGTTTGCACAGGAAGGCACATGCACCATATATTATACATCTTAGTCGTAGCAGGTTAATATATAATACTAGAGCATCTCATTCACTTATTCATGTCATGTAAACCCTGCACAGGGCAGAACACACAAATGTTTCCAAGCCTGTCAAAGTCAGGATGAGGGAGGCAGTGTTCTACCTTTTTGCTTCAGAAAAGATTTTTTGTTTGGAGAGGAGCAGTGAGAACAGAAGAGGGAAGGACAGGAGAAAGATAACGGCCAAGCCAGGCGAGATTAAGACAGGCAATAAGAGAAATGGATTACTCTGTACAAAGACATGCAAAAATGCTCCAAATCGAGTACTAGGCAGGAAAAAAATAAACAATCGGCCTTGGTGTATACATCTTAAGTGAACCTATTAACTCAGCACATTTTCTGGGAGTTCAAGAACATCATACATCGTGAATCAATGCTTCTCAGGGCTCTGCCACTACTCACGGCTGGCACAGGGAATAATGCTTTGTGCACTAGCATGGAAAAGAGAGGCAAGAGCTCCCACTGAAACTGTGCCAGGTCAGATCACCTTGTATGGCACTTCCGGGAGGGTGGGGCTTTCTCCTCCTTTTAGAAAACCCTTTAAGAAGGCGATCAGCCGAACACTCACACACCCAGGGCTCCCAGAGTGCCCCCTCAGGCCTTGCATTCCAGAACACAAGTGGTCAGAGAAGGTTAGTAAGGAGGGATTTGCATTATCTCAGCATCGTGTTTGGCAACAGGAAGCCTTAAAAAGTCTTGGTATAGCACTTACTCTCTTTAAGAAATATATTTCTTCACTATGTACTTGTCTTCGGTTTGCCAAAATACCTTTTTCTGCTCTTTCTTCCCTTAAAAAAGGAAGTTACAGAAAGCATTACCAATTTTTTTTTTTTTAAATAAATGTCCTTAACCATCCCTATTAAAGAGTTTCAAGGGAGAAAGCGGATATCAGCTAGTAGAATCTGCAATTTTGGCAAGTGAGTTTTTAATTCAGACTCCATTATAAGACGTTGCAAAAATGATTGTAAAATACGTACACACACTGGGAACTTCAAAAACACCAAATCACGAATTGTCTTCTAACTCACTAGTTCTTTGTCTCAAAGTGCTTTCCTTCCCAGCCCTCAGACTGGTGAATGAAATTATTTAGCACAGGTTTGTTAATACACCTTCTAAGTCTGCTGCTTTTCCTCTTGCTCCAAAAGTTCACGTCAAAGATGACACTGTGTCTGTCTTGTTTTGAGGATGAGTATCTTATTTGCAATGGGACTGTTCAGAGCAGTGCCAGCTATTCCTAGCCAGACCTGCTGCTGCGGGGTTCGATGGAGGCATGGAGCCTCCTACTTGCAAAGGAAAGAGAGCAAGTAGATCTTGCATCTCATGTAGTCATGAGCTAGCTGCTTTCAGGATTGCTAGGTAGTTCCCTATACAAAAACAGTAACCAATACCTGTGTGTCATTTGGATCCAGTTGTTTCTGAACAGAGTATCTTCACATGGTCTTCTTTTGTCCCTGTGTCCACTCAATACTTGATTTTGGAAGCTCGCTGTGCTCGTACATTCCCAAATTTGTCCAAAGTAGAAAATTTGGGGAAAATAGAACTTGCCTTTAAAGATAAGGTAATCCTTGCTTTAATTATTAAGTGTCTGGCCCCTGTAATTTTTGCAGTGTCTGTCCAGTGTAACAAAAAGGTTAATCTGTCATGTCGCAAACAAGGGTTTGGAGCCTGCCACTGATAGATATTTATGTACAGTCAGAGCAGTGGTCAGATGCCCATGTTAAGAAATGTATTCTTCCATTTCTCCACCAACATCTCACAAAAATCTGTTTAGAACACACACCCTTTTGGCAGGGGAATGACACTATTTTCATCCTCTTCTACAGAATACGAAGCAATCTAATTCTACATCAGCACACCACTAAGAATGTAGGATATTTTGCTCTCATTATAGGGACACATTCAGTACTCCCCAAACGGACGGACACAAATTGGAATGTTTAACTTTCCAAGGAAGCAAAGAATTCTGTCACAGACTGTGTCTCTCTACTGACCTGTTCTTTAAGAGGTCATCTTGTTAAACTGTCCCTTTAATTTCTGGAGGGGCACCTAGGAGCAGCTGTGGGCTTTCCAGACAGGTAAGTGGTGTGTGCGTGCATGTGTGTGTGTATGTGTATGTGGTGTGTAGAGGAATGTGACAGACAAAAGAGGAGAGAGACAGAGAGAGAGAGAGGAGAGAGACAGAGAGAAAGAACAAACATCGGTGAACTTGCTGGAAAAGCCTAGCCCTTGTACTCAATTTCCCCGGCACAAGGGATAAACAGGCAATTACGCATCCTTTTCTATTTGATGGCCAAGTGCTGAACTGGAAAGCACGCTATTAGTTTGTGTCCCTTCAGGGCCAGGGCAATAAGTAGCCAGGAGAGCTGGAGCTGAAGCAGAGAGGGTGTTGTCTGCTGTTAGTGTGACAGTCTTGTCAGCAGCGTTCACATTACTGGAAGGTAATAAAGTGACAAGTAAGTTATTAGAAAGATATGAGGTGAAATTGAACTAAAGCGCCTCACTGCTCAGCCTGGGTTTTTCCTTCCCTCTTTTGTAACGGTCCACTATTTCTAACAAACTGAGCCTTGTCTTCATATCCTATATATATATATATATATATATATATATATATATATATATATTATTTTGTGCAGTAAAGGTCAAATGAATTTACAACACACTTTAGAGGAGAAGAATGAAGATAGTTTTATGACAACTATACCATGCTGCTTTAAAAAAATATATGGCCCCGTAGTGAACACTAATGCCAGCCCAATTCAGTGTACTTGTAAAAACGCTTAGTTTTCTAGCCCTCTGTCATTATGAGGCATTCGGATTTTTCAACAAATGCCAAAAAGACAGTATTTGATGCCCAGGTATTGTCCAACGACCATAAGATCATTTTGTGCAAGGTCAGGGAAGAATGAGGACAATGGACACAGGAAGGATGGATGTTTGCCCAATTTTTGCTGATTTACTGGTCATATTCAGAGTTGCACTTGCATAATAATTACTGAAAATGATCCTCTATGGCAAGCAACTCTTGCAACTACAGGAAATTTGAAAATGGGTTCAGGACAAATCAGATCTGGTCTTACACAAACATGAACAAGAGCATGGCATAATTTAGCTGTGAATGTATGAAAACAGAAAAGCCACTTTAATACCTCACAGGAAGTTGCATGACTAGGTCCTGTTGGGTCAGATCCCTAGCCAAGCAGCATCAGATTACTGAGGCTTTGTTGGGTCAGCACAGTGTCAGACAAAATGAACGGTGGCGAAAGAACAGACACAGGATAGCTACCACTCCTCATCACTGGAGCTAGCTCTGACCACCAGCCTTTTCTGTATAACCTATGTGGCCCCTTGCATCTTTTTTGCCCCCCAAGCAACTCCACCATTACTTCCTACTCAAAAATACCGTGGAAAAGCTGCCCTTACGGCACTCCTGACCCCTAAGGAACTCAAACTGCTGCACATGGCTGTCCAAGTGTCCTTCCTCAGACTGGTGTTCAGTGACCCATCTAGCCATGGGGAACTCTGCAGGTCACCCAGCTGACACACTCTCACCTATCCACCCCTCACTGGGCAGTGTTGTATCCGACTTTTCTCTTGAGCAAACATAGCCATTGCATGAACTATTTTCTAGCTTCTGTCAACCTAGTGCAGATGCCAATCTTCTGCTTGGCATCTTTATTCTTCTGAGGGGCCAGCTGGGTCCCCGTCCTTGGCACCTGCCTTTATTGTCCTGTTTATGCATTGAGGTCACTTTAAAAAAACTGTACAAGCATTTTCCACTAAAAAAAGGAGAGGGAAAAGGAAAACTCCCTCATCTAAATATTCCACGTTTGGGGGAACACAAAGTAATGTTAGTAAGATATAACTTGTTAGAATGTTAAAAAGTAGCTCTTGAGAAAAAGGGTGTATCACTGGGATGAAAGTTTCTCCTGGATAATGTTTTTGTTTCTTTAAGATCTGTAACTTGGCTTGGCAAGATCTGTAACCGAGCAGCATGTCCTAGTATAGCTGAATTTTATTTTCTCTGTTAAGTCAATCTAACCTAATACCAACAGAACCAACACAAGTCAGGACTGCTCAGGTCAGGCTGCTTGGAGTCAGCAACGCGTCTGTCTCAACCTGGTTACTGGCTTCTTCGTGGTTTCATGGCCAAGGGTCAAGATTCTCCTGTGCCTGGCGCTCAACTGGGGGAAAAGGTCACACATTTTATTTGGTGGGAACCTAGTGTGTGGTTTCTCCCAAGTAAAATGGAGAGAAGCCTTCTGGAGTAGCCCCTTCTTGACAGATTCAAGTTTTCTTTTTAAAGTGACATATACACTGACAGGACTGTTAACCAGCTAAGAGCCTTTTCCCTCTTGAAGGAAAGGCCTGGAAATTTATGACTAAATAAATCAAACAAGGACAGTGACACCACTGTGCTGTGTTTCCAAACAATGTTATTACTATTATTTTTTTTGAACGGGGAAACACACCTTTACAATTTTAAGATGCTTTTGGCAGAAAAGGACACCTAGACAAAGATCTGGAATGCATTATATTGAGTTGCATTATTTAAATACAGTTAAGACCAGAACAAAGACTGGCAACATTTTTAGCACATCCCTGACACCAAAGTACTTATTACCTATCCTCTCCCTGCTGTCTCTCATCCCGCTGTTAGCATGCAGACACTCCCTAAAGTGGACTAAGTCATTCTGATACTTACAAAAATATAGTTAAAAATGGTTAACAGTAAGCTTCAACATCAGCTAATGAACATGCATGTTAAGAATACAGCCTAGTCTTGTACCGGTGATGAAACTCTGGCTAAAATCAGTCCAATGGGATAAAGTTGCTTAGAAGATAATCTTCATGATTCATTTTCACCCAACAACAAAAAAAAAGAGACACAGCTAGAGAGGAATTGTAACAAGAGGAAACTCCTGTAAAAAGCAATTGGGCCATGATCAAGAGCTCAACAATTTAAGTGTTGGTCTCTTATCTTTTCCCTTTGCCAGGAAGCCTTAAGATCAACATCTTAACCAGAATTAGAGGGAAGTCAAAACACTCCTCACCCTCCTCACTCCCAAGAACAGGCAACACTTTGGGACTGGAAGAGTGTACATTTTATAATTTTACCTTTTCCATGCCACCTCCTTTCACCTGCTCCCTGGTAGAGCAAACAGACTTGATGTTGGAGAACATTCTTTTCCCCCTTAGAAGGCCACAATCCTAAGGGGGCACCTGAGGTGCAAATGTAATAGCCAACAGGGGTGATACATGAAAACTGCCAGTTGTCCAGGACTCAACGCCATTTCCTTGACAAAACATTGGTGAACACTCACATTTCTAAGCAAGGAAAATTCTACTTCTAGAATCACATTACTTCTGCCAGACTTTCTCTAACTGGCTGCACTGAGCCTGGTCTGTGGCAAGTAACAAACATTTGTTTTCAGCCTGGTTCACTTGCTGATGTGATCACTGACGGCTATGTAATTCACTCACTAAAGCCATCTGACCTTTTACCTGACATTAAATTAATCAGACTCAACAATAATTTTCCATGAATTCTAAACTCTCAACCAAGAGTGTAACTCCTAAAAACTGCTGACTTAAAAACATGTAGTTTAATAAATCTAGGTGTAATTTACTTCAGGCTATGCATACTCCCAAGGCCAGTATCTCTGTAATCTTTTGTTGGGATGTTAAAAATATTTTCCCACCCTTTTTGAATCTAACCATTTAGTCGTGGGGCAACAGCGCAATAAGATAGAATGCTAAGAGGACAAGGATGTTTGCAAACAAACTTTCATTATTCTAGTTCAATCTTTCACAAATATACTGTACAGAGTCATAAATGGTATAAAACAAAGGAAAACATCTCTGTCTATTCAATTTAACACAACACCAAAATAAAGCAATTAAGACTTTGGGGAATTCAAAGGTACAAGGAAACAAAAATGGTTATTACTAATTCCTCAGCTTTTTACCGTAAACATTTGTCATTTAACAGACATAGTGTTTGATATAGTTTCTTTTGTACTGCAAATACTTTTGGTCTTTCCTTAGTGTAGGACAAATGAAGAATTAAATGAACCCCATAGCATCCTCTGAAGGAGATGAAAAGATGAAGCTCCCAGACATATCTAGCTTATCTTTAAAAAAATCTATTGTTTCTGCAATTTTAACAAACAAAAATACTGAATCCCCAACTAATGATGCTTATTTTTGGAAATAATAAATACTGTGAGGTACAATAAATCCTACAGGAACAATAATAACAGAAACATATTAACAGTTTCCTTTGGCAAATTTAACGGAAGTGAATGCTGATGTCAACACAGAAAAAAATAATCACAAAACACTTGGAAACTGGAAACAGAAAAAGTTAAAACAAATGGGCTTCTCTAACTTTCAGACCTATGCGAGAAATGTGTGAGGCCATCAGAAGCAGAAAAGAAATACATTCTTTTTACTGTGTACTGTGGGACAAAATATACCTTGTTTATCTGTTTTTTCCCCTCCACTTAAAACAAAGGAAAAAAAGACAGGACAAGTCAGCCTGCGATGCCTGCCTGCCGTAATGATCCTGGCTGCAGACTGAGCTCGAGTAAACAGCATCGTGCCGTCAGTGTGCTGTGGTAGCCGAGGCTGCCGACGTGGTTTACCAGCTCAGGCAACATGTGTAAACATTGGAAACAAAACAAAACAAAACAAGGTTTGGAGAAGAGTTTCCTCCTTTCTCACTTTCAATTGGTTGGTGTCAGGCTTGCTTTCATTTCCCTCTGACAAACTGTGAGGAAACACAAGACACAAAACAGTGAGAGGTCCTATTTCTGGCTTTTCAGAGAGCAGTGTTGCTTCATTCAAGTGCAGCACATGTTTGCAGAGCTTCCAAGTACCGCTGCTGCTAAAAGTCTTCTGATTCTGTCTATCAGACCGGCCTGAATCATAGCACTACTACAGAACTGGCAACAGATGAGACAGCCCTGGAAGAGACCAATTCGGTTCCACTGCCTTTTTTTTTTTCCTTCCTCTTTTTAAAAGACCAGGGTTAGGTCCCTGGAAATGAGTGCTCAACTCTTTTCCTGTATTCAGCTTTGCTCCATAGTGAGTAATTTGGGCTTTTGTATCCTGAAATATTATCCTGCCTCTAAAGAATAAATGCCTCGGCTGTTTCACACCACAAGATTTTGTTTTCCTTTGATGTAACTTAACATATAAGCAAGAAGGATGCCATGTTGATTCTAATAACGTTCGGCACTTTTGAAAGAGTCACCAAGTGTTTTTTTTAAAGCGGTTTTCTGGTGGCCGACAAATTGGCCTGTGGTTATGCTGAGTGACTAATTGTATTTTCTTTTCTGGAAACTTGTGCAAAGTTGGCAGTTTTGTGTTAACACTAATACTTTTGTTTGGCATTTGTGCCCTATACTGACCAGACCGTTTTCATACAAGCGAATTTTTTTTTCTTTAAAGACACTTACTGAAGTATGGCAATAGTTTAAAGATAAAAAAAGAAGCATGGATATTACACATCCCCTTGTAGTGTATGAAAAAAAGTGCATGACTGGATTTCTGTCATAGTACAGGACATTTTACAAACTCAAATCTGTGCTGCGGGGCATGCCAGCACCTCTATCACTACACTAGCAGGTAGTAAAAACAAGACCGTGTTTCAAAAAAAATGTGCATTAACGCTAACATAAATGAAAAGAGCTAGCCAGCAAACTATTTTTTTTCCTGCGTTATCTAACAGCTGGATGTAACCGTAAAAAACAAGAGTTAAACCACCATCGATACAATTGTTTTACATCATTGGCCTCTCAAGGCTCAGTATTTACAGGTGAATCTGCCATGCTTTAGTTGAAGATTCTCTCAAAACTTTAAAGTTCACGAGACAGCTATACGAAGTTCTTTTTTTTTTTTCTTGTCTCCCCCCCCCCCCCTTCTGCTTTTCTGCAGGCGGCAGTCATGGCTAAGACAAATTGTCTCTTTGGAGATGACCAAGAAATATCCTGTCAAAATTGGGCTATGTTCCATGGGTGTGTGTGTGTGTGTGTGTGTCTGTGTTTGTGTGTGGTCAGTGGGGTACTTTGTTCTCACCCTCCCCCAGGTTAAAGATCTCATCCCTTTCCCAAAATTATAAGGAAAAAGAAAAAAAAAATTCAAAAGCACCTAAAGAAGTGTGTGTGAGTGTATGTACACACAGATGCCTCCAAGTGTACATACACACACACGTACACAAACACACACTATGGCAGTTCAAATCTGTAGGCCATCCGGTGAGAGCTGGCATCTGGCGTGTCCGTCCGCTCTGAGGCTACTCGACGGAAGGGAAGGGCAGGTTCTTGTGGAGATTGGGGTTCTGGCTGTGCCGGTTGCGGCTGCGCACCGAGGAGAACATCATGTTGCAGCCAGGGACCTTGCACTTGTGCATCTCGCGCAGATGCACGGTCTTGTAGTGCACCCTCAGCGTCCCCTTGTTGCTGTACATCTTGTGGCAAATGTTGCACAGGATCCCGCCACTGCCGCCGGACAAGCTGCTAAACACGAGAGATCCTGAAACATCAGCCCCTAGGCTGACAGGGAGGGCCAGGGCCTCAGCCTTGTGTGCCGACTCCCCACTGTCACTCGCCCCGTCAATGTCATCGAGAAGAATGCCCTCGTCACTGCCTGCATCCGATTCCCGGGAGGAATGGATGCTGCTGCTGGACTGCAGGCTGGAGGTGGTGCTAAGGTCGAGGACCATGTAGTCCTCTGCCATGCCCCTCCCATACCCATTCAGGTGGGAGTCTTCAGTCCCTGCAGGGGAGGTGGCGTCTTCCCTGACATCGAGCCCCATGGGGTGCTGGGCACCATAGATCTTCATCAAAAATTCATCCCGGAGGTCCTTGCTAAGGGAGGGCTGTGACGAGTCCAGACCCATGTCATCGAGTTCTTTGGTCAACAGTTTACGATGCAGATTTATGTTGGCACTGTGTCTAGGAAAACAAGAGGGAAGGGGGGGAAGGTGGGTAGGGGGCGGGCAGGGGTGAGAAAAAGGAGAGCATTTTAAAATGGATTCAGCTTCCGCTAGGCGTCAAATAAGCACATTCACTGCTAATGACATCGTTATAAAAGCTAACATTTCCTTACATGCTCAGGATTTGGAAGCAAGTGGTAGTGGCAGTGGGGGTGGGAAGCACAGTAAGGGGGGCTCCATCAGCATAATTTTTATAAGAGCGTAAAATTCTTCAATGGTGGTATGAGCGCACACCCACACACCTTTTACTCAATGACTGCTCTGTGAGTTGTACTGTGTGGCAGCGTGTGCCGCTGGAGTCTCAGCAGAGATTTCAGAATATGTATTCAACAGGGTCAAGAACAGAGACTTTCTATTTGACTATATGTAAAGATTGTTTTAAATTTGCTAAAGTTAAGCCAAATAGGCCAAGTTTACTTTAAAACAGACAACAATAATAACAACAAAAGCAATTTTTTCTACACAAACACTTTAAAGGTAAAAAAAAGGACCCAGGGTCTAGATAATCTGGCTTGAATTTCTAAGGAAAATGAAACCTCCTGCCCCCCTCCAATTCCAAGTTTTAGTAAAAAAAAAAAAAAAAAATTCAGCTTAAGAGCTAAGCAACTGGAAACAGGGTTACAAATTGTCTTTTAACAACAGAAACCCACTTTCCTCAGAATGATGTGGGGTCTCAACTAAATCCAATTAGTAAAATACATTTAGTTTTAGAAGCTGCCATATTTTAGGGTTGCCTATGTTTTCACTTGATTATTTACACTCAAAATTTAATTCTGCCAAACAAAAACTAAGAAACAGAAATTGATTTTTTAAACAGAGCCTACCCACCCTTAAAAAAAAAAAAAATCACATTAAGACAACAGAAGGAACCCAAAGGGACAAAATTAAAACACAGTAAGTACAAAAAAATCAAGCACAACAATAACATACGGTCCCTCTGTCTTAACAAGTGGAACCCACACTTAGACAAGCAAAACTTTTACTCTATTTGCTGAGAGCTTTGCTTGTGTAAAAAAATACAGGATTTGTCCCAACGCATCTGTAGGGATGTCATGATTTACAAAGCCTGACGTGTTACCATCTCTCTGAAAACATTGCCTTTGTTTTAATACCCCCAAGTATTTTTAAAATGCCCTTGGGCATATACCTCTCTCCACCTGCAAAGGCTCACAAGTTTGACAAGTACCTAAATGGAAATTTGCCATTCCAAAAATAGAAACAGATAAATATACATACCAATAGATAAAAGCTTCTCAATCATAGTGGAAGCTCTACATCATGAAGGAGTAATTGTCATGTCAGAAATAACGTCACAACTTGACTGGCATAAAGTTTAACAGACCTCCTCATTATGATTAAAAAGTATGGAAGATCAAAATAAGTCACTCTGTTGGGTGACAAGTGTGGCTACTATTTCCTGGAGATGGTTGAGAGGTATGTGCCTCAGAGACAAGAAAGGTGGGAAGACTTTTCCTCCTTTCCACACAAGACAATACATAAGGCACTCTAGTTTTAAAGGGGCAGAGGGGCTGCGCCCCTCTCCACACTGCACTTAGGAAGGCTGAGCTTACCTTGTGATAATAAGATCAGCTTTCTAATCTTTTGCTAAATCGATCACAAAAGAAAGCAAGAATGAGAGACAGAGAGAGAAAGAGAGAGAGAAAACAAATTCACATTCTAGACATCTGTTTTTTTTTTTTTTTTAAAAAAAACAAACAATAAAATAGGGACTTAAAATGTTCTGATTACAAAATCATTTTGTCATAAGCCATCATCTCATATGCTGTCTTGATGATTTTCAGATCAGCTGCATGATCCAAAAATCGTAAATCAAATTGAGACAAACCAAATTCAAATCACCATCACCATCACCATCATCGATAAATGAGTTCTGAACAGATGCATGCAGTGTGTGGAAATAGGAACGATAAACAGAAGTTATCCCCATGGTCCCTGCTCTGACACAGTTGTCCCCCCGTTTCCTTGGTGTCAGATGGCTGATGATTCCAAGTGCAGTTTGCTAAGCAGGGTTCAGGAAATGCCTACTTAAAGTCTGTTTCCCAACATTTGGGGACGATCTCCAGAGTTACTATGAGAATGTGGAAGTGGAGATACACCAGGTACTATGACTCTATGACAAGACAAAATCTGCCACCTCTAAGCAGCTCATGGAATCCTATCCTTTTGTTTATTATTTCAGCACCCTCTTCCCCCCTTTCACTAAGAACATAATTTATAATGACAGTAATCTAGAACTCCATGTTCCTTTTCACACATCTGCAGTTACTACTTCCCAGGCTCATGCTGAGAAAGCAGCAGTCAGACACACAGCAGTCATATCAGGACTCCCTGCACAAGGAAGAATAAATTAACATTGACAAAAGGACACAATGATTACCCCAATGGACACATGCTCCCTAAGATGACTTGTAAATTCATACATCTCCTCTGAAATGTTACCAGGAAGAAATGTTTCTCCTCAGTTCTCACTTACAGTGGAAATCTGTAATCTAATTAGATGATGTACCAGCCCTCAATATCTGTCAACCAAACGATGTGCAGAAATGTGTAGACCAGCTCTGGCACTCTGTCCAACTGTGTCCCTTTTCCGCTGTCAGCAGTACTGTTGGCCTCTCCTAATATAATTACATTGACTTTTATTCAATTAAGTGACATCCCGCACTTAAAAAAAAAAAAGCTACTTTATCAATTGATTCAGGTGTAATGCAATAATAAAGATGAACTCATGGCAGTACATTAGCTCTGCTGTTCATAACTTCAGAACATGGGTTCATTCATGGTAGTCGATTTCCATTATGCAACCACAGCTCAAGAGAATTGATTCTCTTATGTTCATTTCTTAATCTATTTCATTTCTGTTTAATAGTCCTCCTAAATGCCATATGCAAAATACTTGAAGTGGGACCAGGAAGAACCGACTGAGGAAAATCTGGTTCATCCTCATGGTTGTGGCTTTGGAGATTTTCTAACAAACTGGGGTGGAGACGAGGGCAAGCGAGGGAAGATTGAAATTCTTCACAGAGTACTGATCCTGTCCTCAAGAGGTCAGGGTTCAGCTTCTACAGAATGTCCAGGGATTTTAACGAAGACCTGTCAAGATTCTTCGGTTAGTCAACCCAAACCATTAGCTCTCATGAAATACTATCCTCATGAGGAGACAGAAAGACCTACGGTTAATAACAATTTGAGAATTATTACAACTTTATTTGGAACATCAAAATGAAGAGGCAAGAAGATGGAGGAGAAACAGAAGGAAGCCCTACTTACTATGAGACGGAGGGAAGAGGAGTCTACAAGGGAAAGGAGCCAGAGAAGGGTGGAAACAGGAGCGAGGCCCATTGTTAGAGGGAGCAAAACTAAGGTGTAGTATGTCACCAGCAGGAAGGGAGCCCACCTGGTGCACACTGACAGGCTTGGCGGGAATCACCCCAGGGGCTCCTGGGGAGAAAACCCTGGTGATCGCTCCCATCAAGCTGACAGCCTAGAAAACCCTAGGGGTCACTTCCGCCATCACATGGGGTCGAGATAAGTCAAAGTTGAGTTAATGGCACCTAACAATGCCACATAACAGAAGAAGAAATCCTCAATGTAGCCAATTTTGAGTTCTCCAGGGGTAAAGATGACTACTAAGTTTTAAAGTCAAATATATTAATGTTTCTAGAAATACGCAGTGTTCTGAATATTCATCTCCAGAAAACAGGAAGGATCATCGACAGAAGCCAAGACAACTATATTAGGACTTCTTATATTCTGCAACAACATAAACATTATGAAAGCTGTTCACTTCTACTTGCTTTCGTTATGTAGGGTACTACAGGTATGTGGAGGGAAATTTCTCTTTCAGGAAAATAATGCCTGGACTGAAAGATAAAGTGAATCCTAAGTAAAGAGGTAAGGATCTAGTCTTAAGTACCATGTACTCATTAAGACGGAATGGCCACTTTTAATAAGAACATAAACTATACTTTATTTCATATCCAGCCTCCTGGAGACCAGGCAGAGTATTTTGCACACAGTAGGCAACTTACAAGGCAGCAGAAAGATGTGGCAATCTGCTTCCATAAAGACTACAGTCTTGGAAACCCTATAGAGCAGTTTTATTCTTTCCTGCAGGATTGCTAAGAGTTGAAATCAACTGGACAGCAGTGGGTTTTGGACCAACCATATGGACCAACTTATGTCTTAAAGCAGCTTTTCCCAAAATATAATGTAGGAGGGAAGGCAGATCACAAGATGGGAAGCATGTGTATTTAAGGAAAGTACACTGTACAACAGTTCAGTGGATAGCAAAGGGTAGGTAGTTCTGACCTACTGACATTCTATTGTGGTACAATGGAATGCCACACACTTAGGGTATGGGAAAGTTCTATGATAGGCTATGCCCGGACTAAGAAGTTTCCTGGGAACCAAGCTCTTTCTACTCCTTTTGTACTGTGAGCGTATCAAAAAGCTTCCTGAAGAGAAATCTTTAAACGCAAACAGTAACAAAGCCCTGGATGGAGAAGTCATAAAACTTGATTTTTTTTTTAGAACTTGGAAATGCTGAGTAGAAGCCCTTTGATGAGGCTGAAATGGAACTTCAGTCTCCTATTTCTGCAGTGAAAACTTCACCATGCCACCACAGAAGACACCCAAGTCATCAAATGCAATCAATTAAATGCAAGCACCTTTAGGGACATAAAGAAAGTTTTATCTTGGGCTTTTCTTTTTATTCCTGGCATTTACCTTTCCCCTTTGTCCAAATGACCCATTCAACTTAGTGTGCCGTTTTATCTATGAAAATTAAAATTAAGAACAAGAACAATTTATTTAAAAAGAAAGGTGATTTTTGAGGCTTTTAATTCAGTTTTGAGAAACAGGGATTTTTTTTGTTTGTTTTTTAAAGAAAAACTGATATGGCCAAATTAAAAAGTCTGATGGTGGCAATCCCAAACTGAACAGTGAATAAAGCTGCAACTACATGAGAAGTCCGAGGTCCAGCTCTCAATTCATCAGTTTTGAGCAATTTTGATCTTAGAGAATCGAAACAAAGTAATTTATAATTAAAACACCTTAGATGAAATGGAACTGAGATCTTATTTTAGATTAGTTTTTGCCTTTATCGTCTTGCTCACCTTTCTCACTCAACACACACACACACACACACACACCTCTCAGACTATATTCAGTGCCCAGACCGAGCACAGTGATGGATGCACAGTAAATACTGCGTGTGTGAGTGAGCGAGCATCTGACAGAGACAGATCCATTCATATCCAATTTCGGTAAATCTAGCTGTCAGATCTGAGGGTGTTGTCGTTTATGGAATCAAACACACTCCGGAACAGAAAAGCAAACTTGCTAGCCAAATCCAGAGAAACAGAAAAATCGTCAGTTCACGTTTCTAGATTGCCATAATCCTGCCTGCTGTACTTCACACCTCAAAAATTTTGTATTACTCTTGTTAATGGTAGGATGCCTACAGGTCTGTGAATTTTTGACCAAGTATTTTTGACACTATCGATTTCTATACATTGTTATTTCAAGATTCTCTTCAGAAGATCTGAAAATCGTCCCCTTGTTTGGGAAAAACAATTCAATGTAAAATTCCAGCTAATAACATGCCGGAAAATAAAAAAGTATGGATGCACATATTAAATGCAAGAAATAAAGGCTAAGCAAATTCTTACAAAATTAAAAATATGAAATGCAGTCCCTTCAATCCCTTTCAGTATAAAACAAATCATTCATACTGGTCACGCAGACAGTTCCCTCTCCATTCAAATTATTCACTTGAAGATAAGCCCCCACCAAACTCTTCAGGGGTTTGGCTAATTTACCGCACAGATATGGCACGTCTGTTGTAATAACAGGTAGGATGTACTGGGGTCGACCATTTATCAGAATTAGACTTCTTTTCTCAATTCACAGTGAATTATGCTGCCTACACAACTCCTGTCTCTCAGAGCCTGCCATCCCATCGGCCCCTAATGTGGCAGGCAAACAAAATTGACAGTCTCATCTTGTCAACAAGGGGCAATTCTCCTGAGAAGCCATTTAACTTTGCAGAGGAAGCAATGTATTAATGTGCCTGTCCCAGGAATGTTAATCATCTTCAAGCTTCCGCTCTAACTTTGACGTGAACGAAATCACCAAATTGGTTTACTAAATGAATCGTAATATGCTAATAAGAAAGCATGACATATATGGAAAAGCCAAACAGATGGTTTGTTTACTCCACTTTGCAACTTTATAAATGCTGTAACTCTGAAGATGTTAGTGAGAATTATTGGATTGTTGGCAGAGGCAAACGTGTCTTTCGCATACTAAGTCTGATGCCACAGTTAGAAAACAATTTGTCATTGCTGTGGAATGCATAAAAAGTGTTAATGCAAAGATGGCATTTGGGGAGCCAGACTGGTAGGTGGGAAATGTGTATGCTGGATGCTCAGGTTAAGCGCAGAATTGATATCCAACAGCCTGCTCCCCAACCATTTAACTTCTGAGGACTATCTGGCATAGTAAGTCTTCTTGATGGGGCTGATTATGCTTCAGTAGTTACCTGTTGCATTGTAATGTGCGATGGGTGTTACACTGTGAATAGGATTATGTTTTCACAGCACTTGAAAATTTTCCCAATCAGGCAACTCAGATGGTGTTCTGTTCACTACCATAGTTGGGAAGACAAAGCCAAGCTGTAAGTCCTGACTTTAAGGATTAATAAAATTAATAAACAGGATTAATAATTAATAAAAGCATTAATAAGAATAAATCTAAAGTACAATCTGAGTTTTGTATTTACTCTGGATGAACTAATCCTCAAGTCTTCTATCCCTTGTTTTATAGTCATATATAAAGAGTTTAGATGATGTATTTTTGAAATAATAGGACAGCATTCTTCTCTTGATAAGCAACATTTTCTGCCATTTTAAAAGTAAGCTGTCTTTTCCAATGTGTACCACACAGGGCATCAATTTTTCTCTGAGATCTCTTGCAAAGGAAATATTTCCTAAGAATAAACATTCAAAGAATGTTTTATATCATTAAACTAGCAAATGTGTATTTTTAAAGGGTGATACTACAGGTGAGTTTCCAAGAAAGGGGACAGTATTATGTAGGACAATTAATACTATAATTTAGCTACAGCCTTATATAGAACTCTGTGTTGGAAGAAAACTAGTAAAGATACATAAACAAATGAGAATGAGCAGGACTTAATCATGCCTTTGATTACATGGTGTCAGAATTACCAGACAAAACATGAAAACTTCAATTAATCCACTAGCAATGCACCTATGCTACCAAACACTGAGAGTTTTAGATCTTTTATTCACACAGTCATAGCTAGAGAAGCAGAATTTTGTATTAAAGAGGGGCTTATTTCTCCCAATATTATTAACCTTACTCCCGCAACTCCCTATGACTACGCCTTCCACACACTGAAAGGAACACTAATCTTCTGTGGTTAGCAGCTCCAAGTGCATAGTGAGGAACACTTTGCCATCTGCAGGAGAGAAAGAGAGAGGGCAAAGTGATGTAACAAAACCAGTGAGTTCATCTTGCTGCCCTAGGACCATTTTGGAGCAAGAAACATTAGCGGCTGTCCCAGCTTGGTGCTTATATCTCATTTGAAACATCTCTTCATTCCTGACCAACACAGAAAATTTCAATAAAGTACTTTTACTGGTTTAACAACAGTGAGCTCCTGGGACTGTCAAAGTGCTCAGCCTTTTCCAAGGAGAGAAGAAATCAGCAGCTCAAATATAATTAACCTTCCATTCTCAATGCAAACTGCCACGCACAGGAGCTCTGCAGTCTATTAGTGAAGTTATAATGGCCGACAGGCAGAAGCAAAATTGGTCAAAAAGTTGGCTGCAGCTGTCATATTTTTGGAATTATGATTAATGGCACTAATAATGCGGATGATTACTGATATGTGTATCTCCAGCAGTTTATCATATTGCTCTGGCTGCCTACGTCCACAAGAAGCAGGATGCTATCATTTACCTCTTTATTGAAGGCAATCCTTCTCTTGAAGGAGTATATTCTAATTACCTCGTAATGTTTTATGTCTTAAACATTTTGCAGCTTTGGACCCTCCCAACTGTTTCATGTCTACCACTGATTAATTACTGAATGCTTAATCAAAATTTAGAACCTAATGTAGTCATTTATGAGCACACTGCAGAGCCAAAGTAGTTAGGCTTTGCTCCCAAGTTTGGAGAGTATTGGGTTCAAAATCAAATCCCAGCCATGCAAGAAGATCCAAGAATTTCACCTTGGGTGCTCTGAGGTTGCCAATTCTACCTCTGCTGATAAATGGAAGGTAATCTAACCACAGGGTAAATAGCAGCTTTACCCATCCTCTCCCGACTGGATTTCCTTCTCTTTTCTCCTCACTTCCCTCATCAACAGCACCCTGCTGTTGCCTCTTTCTGGGAACAAGGAGGTCCTCATGAATACCCGCCACAAGAACATAGTTTTGAAGTGGTTAAACAAGTGAAAAATAATTTGCTGGGACAAATACTTAAGTTTTTTTTTTTTTTTTTTAATGTGGATTTTTATGGTACTGTCATACAACCATTCACCGTTGAAGTTAAGTGTTTTTTTAATACCATTACTGAACTGCTGAAATGGATGCTAATATAGCTTGGAGTGCTAATGTCAAGTCCTGGTAATAAAAAAGACAGACTGCTGAATGAAATAATTTCAAGTAAAAAATAGAACAAAAGTGCTCTCTCTCTTGCTCTCCACTTTTATTGAATTGGGACTGACTGAGCCAATTGCTTTAGAAGTCTGTAAAACACAATTACTAGTGAGTGGACTGACCCACCGGTGCCCCCTCAGTGACACAGCAGACTAAAAAGGCTGCAGAATTAGAGAGGCTTCCCTCCACTGCCCATCATACAAGGGGCTTCCTTCTGGAGATCTCTTGTGCTCACTGCCCACATCTGTCTCCTTTCCCTTATAAAATCTTGTCATTTTCCATCAACATGATAAATCAACTTCATACATCACCCTCTAAGATGAAGATGTCTATTTTGGCAATTAAAGATGGTCTGTCCTTTGGTTTTCTTATTTATATGGGTGTTTATGTATAAATACCCATATACATTATATGGCTGCATTTAGATTAGAATGTTAGTCTAATTTCTAAAGGGCTAGCAATAATTCAGACTGATGCTCACAACAATAAAATTGAGGCATCACTTATATACATTCAGTTAGAAACACTTGCCTTTTCTTTCCCCTACCTCAAGGTAAAGTCAAAATTAGAGTAAGCAAGAAAAAGAATTAAACTGGAAGTGGATAACATTTCTCCCCCTAGTTAATAAAAGAAGTAATAAACTCCATAAAGTGCTAGAGTTAAGATCACTAACACTCTAGGCAGAATGGCTTTTTACCAGGAATTTACAACTCCTATTTTAATTCAGGCAGCTGCATTAGGACATAAAATCTAGGTATTTTTTAAAAGTGTAGTTTTTATGTTAATAATGGAAGAAAAATTGTCCTTTCCTAAAGAGTATTATTTCTTCTTCTGTGTCCAACTGCCTGCTCCTTTCTCTCTCTCTCTTTCTCTCTCTCTCTCTCATACACCGACACACCACACATCCTGGCACTCAAAAATCCAAGTTACCGAATCATTTTTCTTTGACATTGTAATTTTTTGGCAAGTGCAGACTCCTTTTATATTCTGCCACATTCGTTTATTTGGAGCTTGGAGTCTTATGGCAAAAATATTAAATTATTTCTGAGGCTTTCAAAGAAGGAAAAGAAATGCTTTTAGCTTAATCTTCAGCAAGAAATTGAAACACAAAGGAAAGACTCTCCTCTTTTTTAGCACAATAACAAGTTATCGAATCACTTCCAGCAAGAGAAAGAGTTGGTTGGAGGTATTTCCTCTAACACAGAACCCACCTTACCAGGGTTTATACAAGCAAACGGTTATGTACATGTATAGTCTTCCAATTTTGGTTCCTGGTGAAAAATGGTGAACTTTTTTAAAAAGGAAAGAAAAGGATCTCCAACAATGAATATGTCAAATGAATAATTCTATGTCTGAAAGATTCACATCAATAAAGTCCATCAGAGAGTCCAACAGAAATGGTACGGATCAGAGCAAAGTGAAAACCAGGAAGATGACCTTTCAGAAGTGGTCCCATAGTGAAACACATCTCCTGTTCACTCAGTCTGTGCACAATGCTCCAACAGATTACTTTTGCTTGAGTTTTCAAGAAGATGCTGGCAAAAAGAGTAGCCTTTTCCTTTCTGGGGAAGGTATGAATAAATAACGGATATATGGAAGCATTTGTTTGTGCCATGACAAGTTTGCAGCCACAAGTGATTTATTGTTAATTCCCATCAATATAAATTTGTAAAATTCATTTTTTATCACAGGAAGGAAGTCATTCCACTACTGCTAAGCTGGATTGGCTATTTGGTCTGCAGTTTGGGAGACAGTGAAGTGACTGGAGAAGCTCTGGGAGTGGAGGAGTGAAAGGTCAGCGCAGGCTAAATGAGCTTGTCTTGCATCCAGCGGGGGGCCAGCGGGAGGTCATTAGGAAGACCCCAGGCTCACTTTAGGTCTGACAGAGTCTCTCCCCACGACACAAGGAAGCCGTTTTGCTCACTGCTCTTCTCCCGGTATATTAAAAGAACCCCAGGGACAGGCAGGACACTGAAGTTTATCTTACTACCAAAGTTGTGCTTGAGGAGGGCACAATCAGCAATTTACTCAGGGGTGGAATTTATTTTGTTTGTTTGCTTTAGAGGGAAAGTAATGGAGATGAGTGCTAAAGACCTATTGATCTGCTGGTTCTACTGTGAAACCAAACAGAGGGGTAGGAAAAGAAAGATCTCTTCCTTAATGTCTACAAAAAGAGAGCTGTAGTTTGATTGGTAAAAACATACAAAATGAAATGGCTGATGTCTGAAAATGCTCTCTTGTGTGTGGAGAGTATTAACACACTGTATTTAACAGTTAATTATATTAGGGCAAATATACTAATAGTTGTCTTGAATTGGTGCTAAATGGCTCATTTCTTGGAGCTATCACCTAATGAAATCATGTGCAATTATTGAAAAGCTCTCTCTAAAAAAGTTCTAAGTTTCCAAACATAGAGAATGATGGAAAAAATAGGTGTTGCTATGCTGAGAAAGTGGTAACAGGAGGCAGGTAGCATGTTTTCACATCTTCACCTCTGCTGTTAATGTATGCAGTGGCTCGTCAGAGGTAGCTCATGTTAATTTATTCCAGCACACCTGTACAGGGCTGAAGTCAGGTACTAAGACTAGCAAATACTATACATCTCTGCTTTTCAGCTATAGCTACCCAGAGGCCAACAGAGGAACAAATTTAGTTCTGGAGACATCAGCAGGTTTTAATAAAACAAATACAGATGTCTTACTCCATACAAATCAAGAAGTTTACATGTTTAAATCTGGACTGATTTAACCAGCAATCAAAGGTTCACACTTGGCACCAATGGTTACCTCATATTTATTTATAAATTGCCCAAAGCAAATATTATTGTCTTTTAATATTTATTCATGGGGCTCAATCATCTTTCCTACACCTTGAAGGTCAAACACATATGTTTACCTTTCTGATAAAATTTAAAGCAATTCCTGGCAATTAGGGGTCACAATTTCCAGAGAACACAGGAATAAAGACAATGAAACTCATATAGGATGAAAACCAGAGAAACAAATGCTTCTCTGTATAAAAACTCATCTAGTTTCTAGGTATAAATTCTTTGTTATGGTTCAGAGAGTTTTAACAATGTTAATTACTAAGGCAGATACAGTAGACATTAACATATTACTAAATGATAAGAAAGGTTAGACAAGAGGAAACATGGATAGTTTTTGTTTTTCCTGAAGAAAAAACAAATGTAACTTATCAACAGGCTTCCCTCAAATACAGGTAATCTGTGGCCACTCACACTTCTTGGGATCAAAAACCAAGTCAGAAGATAAGACACATACAGAGCTAAAAAGTCCGCCAGCTGCTGTGAGCTGACCCCAGCTCATGGTGACCCTGTGTGCAGTGCCAAGCCCCACAGGGTGTTCAGTGACTGGCTTTGTTTGAAGTCGATTGCCAGGGTCTTCTTCCGAGATGCCTCTGGGTAGGCTCAAGGCTCCGACCTTTAGGTTAGCAACTGAGCACGTCAACTACTTTCCCCATCCAGGGACTCCAACAGGCAAATTTCGCCCAGCTAATTCTGACTACAGTACATTGCCTTCAAGAACTTTCTTTTAGGAAGACTGTAGATTCCAGGTCAGAACTTTGAAGAATTTTGAAATTCTTCTTCGCAGGGAGCATTTTATTTGTGTATTTCAAAACTGAAGATTGCAGCAGATGTCACTAGGTGATCTAGGTCAACCTTTTCTTCCGTGATGATCAACATTCCAGTAGCAAAAATAAATAAATAAATAAAAACAAGGGACAATGAAAGAAAGAAGGATGGAGACAGATTTTCAGGTCTGATGTTATGCTATGCTACTGGCACCCACTTGAGTACTTCAGTAACACCCTTCCAAATGAGCAAAGAAACTCCATTGCCATCAAGTTGATTCCAACTCACAGTGACTCCACGGGACATTAAGTAGGGCAGCTGGTGGAACCTAAGTGTCAACCTATTGGTTAGCAGCCAGGCTCTTAACTACTGTACCACCAGAGCTCCTGCAACTGCCTTACAGAACCACAGTTTTTTAAAAGAAAATAATTTCCACTTCACTTCCTTTAAGTCAGGGTAAGAATTATTCTAACCAGCTACCTAGTGAATGAGATGAACTGGACTTTGTGTATGTTGGCTTGCTCCTTGACATTAGTGTAAACTGGTCCTCTTACGGTTTGAATTTATTAAACTCCCTCATTTACAGCTATGTAGAAAAGAATACCTTTGACACTGTGCTTAGAATCCTCAGCACTAACAACCCCTCTTACGTGCTCACTACTCTTCCATTTTTCTGAGACATTAGGCAAAAAACACTCTTATCTTTCATCCTGATCTTATAGAATCTAGAAAGACCAGAAGCAAAGGCTTGGGAACCTTTGCTAACTAATTGCCAAATCTAAACTATAGTCTTTAACCTATTTATACTGCCACCTTACCAGCAGGCCTTTCTGGAGACTAAAAACAAACTGTTTATGTGTAACACCCCAGAAGAATGGCAGCAAGGCTGTGTACCACACCTGTAAGGTGCTGTAAGCACCAAGATGAGGGCTGTTTTCTTAAAAAGGAAGAGGATTATCCTGCTAGCTCTATCTTGGGCATCCTGGAAAGCCTCTAACCTTGCATATGCCAGGCCCCACCCAAAATCCCCTCTAATGCTTTATTTGCACAAGGAAGATGGTGTGCAGTCAAGGATGGATGAACTTAGGCTCTGGGGAGAGGAAAAAGATGGGCCTGAGGACAGCAAGATTAAAGGCAATGGAGGGTTTCTGTTCAAGATAGTCTGCTGGCTCAGAGAAAGGTAAAAGAACATGTCTTAGCTTCATTGTGAATCAATGGAGAAAAAAGCAGAGACACAAACTTCTGGTGACTAATACAGATAAATCTTCAGGGAAAATCAGAGATGTGACACAGAAGTCTTTGTGAATATGGAGGAGATTAAATTAGAGGCTCACATTAGCTGATAAAATAATGCTAAAAGTCTGAAACAGCAGTACAGCTACGTGACATGGCTCACTCTGCTGAGGTATGTGAAGAGGATGGTGCCCCAGTGCATGATGGTTTTTGGCTATTTGATGAGAACTAACCTTGTACTGGGTATTAATTCTAGTTGTAGACTCAACAAGAATGAACTCTTTTTTCCCTTAAAAAATAAAATCATTCTGATTATTTGGTGGTAGCTAAACTTCTACTATGTATTAAATCAAGTCACAGACTCAGCAAGGATGAACAGTTTTCTTCTCAAACATTTTAAAAAGTTGAAGTTTTAAACCTGAAATCAGACATGTCTCAGAATTTATATTTTATAAAAGTAAAACTTCAGGTGAGGGAGGGAAAAAAAATTCAACAACTCTTTTTCAACCTGCTCTTCTTCATTTGCCATGTGTGAAAAAACTCCAAAAATAAAAACTTAGATGTGATGTAGTGTTTGGTCACATTAAATGTATCAGCTGTCTTCTCAGGTTTGTTCTGCCTCCTGAGTGACTGAATATCCACACTATTCTTCCTATCAGACTACATTAGTTATCACAGACACTGGAGCAATTGTCTGTATGGCTGGTCACTGACAAGTTATCAAGTTTTGGAATAAAAATAGGGATTGAAATAGTCCCTTGCTATCACTGGATTTCTGTTTGTTGTTCTCTGACCAGCCACCCTCTTAACACTGTCCTTAAGTTTGAGGGCACAAAAACACAAGCACTTGTGTTTTCTAGTGGTTCGACATAAAAGAAAGTGCCAAGTTTCAGGTGAGGAACATCTTGGTCCTGCAGCCAGTTATTCTATGTTATGACCTGCCATATTTTCAGCAAACCAACTAAAACTGTGGTAGGAATCCCATGTAAGTAAGCTTAAATGTTGGCTTGTCTTTAACCACTCTATTTCCATAAATATTTTATGCAGGATTTCATGAGTATTTTATTTTTCTTAAAAAAAAAAATTCCAATGCATTAACCTCATTATCACTAGTACACTATTTCAAATTTAAAAGAATGACTATTACTCAGAAATGTTTGGGGGAAGTTGGATATAGTATTATATTATTTAAAGTACAGCTATCTTATCTGACATACTCTGGGACTGCCAATGATAACTCTGAATTCAAAAGAACTTTATGACCACAAGGATATTTTTACAGAATAAAGTAAACTGGCTCGGGTTGGGAAAAACGTTAAAGATGGCTTTCTCTTTACAACATGTTTTGAATTGTACTAAGAAAGCAATTTATTTTCTTACAAATTTTGCTTTCCATGGATTGGGCCTCTTCTATTTCACAGAAAGGAAGTACACACATACATATATTTACACACACACACACACGCAGACAGATACAAGCAGTCCCCTCGGTTACAAACATCTAACTTATGTACAACCTGTAATTTATAAACCAACTCCAGTACAATCTACTATATTAAAAATTCAAGGCACATATAATGGTTTGTAATAATAAACAGGTGTTACTTTGTGAAGTGCATCAAAATATTATTCTTGCTATTACACTAACGATGGTTTAGTGTGTCTGGAAATGTTTAATGTTTTTTATACACAGAAAAATATATATGATGATAAGACAAACATTTGACCAACTGGCATTAGATACAAACCATACCTAAGTGTTCTGACTCAGGTACAAATTCCGCTTACAGATAGGAAGGGAACTCACAGTAATCTGGGGACTCCTTGTACATATATTTAGCTTTTTTTTAAAGAAGGGGCTGATCTTTCAAAAATAAAAAAGAGTATGCTAGAGACAGGTCACTACTACTTAGTGGTGTTTTTACTGTATGTTACTTTGTCAGAAACTCTACCTAATTGATGAGGACTAGGAATTGGTTGGTGGCTATCTGGAAATCGCTGTTAAGCTTATTTCTTACGCACATTGATTTTTTCCGTGTAATAAATTTTACTCAAAGAAAGACAATGTCAAATAAAGAAAATTACATCAGAAACAAGAGGAAGAACTAACTGGTGTGTGACATTAGTTGAACTGGTGTCTTATGTGAACAGTCTGCTCACAGATTATCTCAAGTGTTCAATAACTGTGCTACTCCAAAGCTGAGCAGCTTGACACATTTCATTTATGTCACATTTTCTTTATGATTAAAGAATAACACTGTAGGTTTACAATGTTCTGTTTAAGTCAGACTGTTACTGAGCTACACAGTTAGGGTATGATGTCACCTGAGGGCTGGACATATCATATGTTCTAACAGATACTAAAAGTATATGTGTACCCCCCTTCTGTGCAAAATTCCCAGGGAATCCTATATTTCAGAGATGTGCCCAAAGACATAGTCAAGTTAAAATAAAGGAATTCATACTACCACCTCATTTCCCCACATCAACAATTTCTTTGGTTCCATTTTCTTCTGATAATTTTATCATTCTTGAATAATTCAAGAACACACTATATACTCATGTAAAGAGTAACATTTCTGGTTATACCTACGGAGATGCAGGCTGTCTTGATGTCCTGGACCTATGGTTCTTTCCATCCATAAATTTCTGTTTCTATATTGGATAAATACGTGTATATGAAGATAATATAATGATTTAATTAAAAGGCCACATGGCAAAGCAGAAATAGATATATATAACAGAAGCTGCGGCTTCTAAATGAAGGTTCATGGGGAAGCAGGGAACAGTGTAACAGTTAACTTACACACACCTAGATGCAGGGAAACACACACACACATACACAGCACATAGAGAAAAATGGCGTGCATTACTGGGTAAGATAGCATATGATTCTGCATGCTTAATCATAACAAGCACCAACTGCAACAATCCTTCATGAGCATGGCAGCTTGGTTATCATGTGGTCACTGTGGACAATCTCTACGGTGCATCAAAAACATTTATGTTACTTTTTTTAATGTTTAGTTCAACATGACTACATTGTCACCCTCCGCCCCCAGGCAGGAGCAGCCAATGGAGATTTACTGACCTGTCTCTGCTTCGACGAGAGGGAAAGGCAGCATTGCAGCCAGCCACTGTGCAGACATGCATCTCTTTCAAGTGAACGTTCCTGTAGTGAAGCTTTACGCTGTAGGAGCTCTTGAAGCTCTTCTTGCACACGTAACAGATTTTGGGGTCTGGGCTAGAACACAGGTCGCCTTCTGGGGAGAATTTTGGGGGGCTGCCATAGTTCAGAGATGATGTAAAACTTTCATGCAGGGCAGCCATACCGGCCCCACCACCGTTGTACAGTCCGTACTGGCTCATGTAAAACATGTCGTAAGTGGGGTCTGTGAACTCTTCCTTCACCTTGATGATGTCCTGGTGAGAGGGCTCGCTGTGGTTCTCCATGGGCCTCTCGCTGTTCATCAAGACCTTTTCGCTCACTTCGCTGTGAAGGTGCTCATCCCCTTCCATGGATTCCTCACCTAATTTGGGCTCTGAAGACTCAGACTCATTCTCATAGTCCCGCTCAGGCTCTTGGTCCTCAGAAGTCATGCTGTCGGCCCTCCGTATCTCAGTCCTTGAAATGCACCGGGCCCTGTTATGCTTAGAAAAGTCCTTCACAGACATCCCTGGGCTCATCTCCTCTTGGGAGTGGCAATGATTGTCATGGCTCATGTCATTGACCACAGCTCCGCCATCATTGGGGTCGTCATCTTCATCGTCAAACTCATCAGCAGTGTCAATAATCTCCTTCTCAATCTTAACAGGCATGCTTGATTTCCTGGGCTTCTTCTTGGGTGCCAGGTCAGCACCAGGCTCATGGGCGGCCATCATCACTGCTGGTGCTGTGGGCTCAGAAGGTGGTGGAGGGTGCTGCTCCATGGTACCACTGGTTGGAATGATGGGACTGGTTGGGAGAGAGGTTGGGGGACTCACCATTTCCCCTGGAGTGAGTAAACTTCTATAAAATGGAGGGACTGGCTGGACAGTCTTTAGCCCAGAAAATACTAGCTGGCTAGGGAGAGGGTTCTGTAAGACAGGGTCTAGTGGGGGAGTGGTAAAACCCATTGGGGGCCGGCCAGGGCTTGTGAGCGTGAGATTTGATTTGATACTTGCTATGACCGGGGTGGCAGCTCCTGATGTTGCCCGAATTAAATCTTTGTCTCGGTTATTTCTCAGCATAGGCATGTGAAGGCGAGGGTTGGGGTTTGCACTGTGGCGATTTCGGCTTCGCAGGGAGCTGAAGACCATGTTGCAACCTTCAATGGTACACCGATGCTTGATCTTCAGGTGAACAGCATTGTAGTGGATTTTGAGAGTACCTTTGTCATAGAATGTCTTGCCACATGCATTGCAGAAGACCCTTCCTTTTCTAGAGGCTGACCCCATCCTTCTCATTCGGTGAATCCGGAATGAGCTTTTTGGGTGCTCAGTTTTGGTGAGATCACTGACAGGGGCAGAATTCTGAATGGGGGACACACAAGCTGGCTCGGTTTTGGGCTCCACATTGGTAATGCTGGTCAGGGCATTTCTGTTGGGTGTTGGATCATTCTTATATGGTGTGGGAGACACTTCAGACTCACTGCTCTCGTTATACTCATTCTGGGTGGAGAGACTTGGTTCCCGCAGCCTCAGCCCTGGCTGCTCCAACAGGAGGCCGTTGGGAGGCAACCCTAACAACGGGGCTGATACTGGGTTTATGTACTGGAATGGGAGCAGAAATGCAAGGCTGTTAGGGATGTTTTCGAAGTGATGAATGCTGGAAGGGTTGCTGTTCTCTAGGTGAGCAAGGAGGCTGGGACTCCTGGTGCGATTATTGCTCTCAATGAAAGTCCTTATATCTGAGTCTGTCTTTGACGATGGTACGGCCACTGCCTGCCCTTCCTTCTCTTGAATTGCCATCAGCTCCACAATGGATTTGGTTTCTCCAAACCGCAGAAACTGCTGAAGGGTGATAATTTCCTCTTCTCGAGACATGATGGCCCAGCGGTCCAGCACCTTGCCGGCAGCGTCCTAAAGGCCACATCAAAGAAACAACAAAGACAAACACAAAAACTTATTGATTGTGCATAATTATTCAATGAAACTGAAGGTGCTTTGTCTGCTCATGAAATACTGAGCACAAGAGCAGAAATTAGCATGCAAGCATGGTTAATAAAAGTCACCTCACAAAGCAAACTTTGCTGCCATGCAAATACAGTAATTAGAGTCACAGTTAGATAAACAGATTGAGTTTAATAATGTCAAAGCAAACAAAATTTAGACCACTGGGGCTCTGTGACCTAAAATGCCTCTGACACTGCTATTTTAACAAAAGTTATCCATGTACTATGCAACTATTTAGCATGTATTAGTATAAGATGTGACCTCCTGCTGTGCAACCCACTATAAATGCAGGGGAAAAACGGGTACCTTAATCCTCATCAAACAGTGACACCAGGGGAAGGAATTAAGTACATTTTGGAAAATTTACTTCTGCAACCTATGCAGACACGGCACTGGATTCAATGACAAAAACTCCTTTCAATAGGAGCTGTGTAAATTTCTGACTCAAAAGATGAATAAAGCATATTACCCCTCACACTCCCACTACTAAGCTGTATTTTTCCTCCTCGTCCTTCTTTTTTTTTTAATGGCTGTATGTTAGTATCATTTAATAGTAGGCAATTTTATAAGGTAGAGCAAGGTAGGGGGGAAAAAAAAACACTGGAGAAAAGTAATTGTACTTTTCCCCAAAATTGATTGCAATCCTATGACTCAAAGTTTGATTTAGACTTAAAGTATTTGGCTTTTTATGATCTTGTTATAAAGGACAGTTATAGGTATTAGAAAGTAAACACGCGATGGATTTAGATAGAATAATGTGTAAAGATGTTGTCTCTTTAACATCCTTCTCTGATAGCAAAGGGAGTCCACAGGGAATACACATCAGTAATCACCAGACTATGTGTTGTTAAATATACATTAAAAAGCATTTCACACTTTCATTTTTGCTAGCAACTATGAGATTTGCCTGGAGGTAGGACTTAGAAATCCTACAATGTAATGTCAGGCAATCCATTTCAGCATGGATTGAGAGCGACCTGTTCTAGCACTTAAATAATGACTCCATCATTTTCTAGGGCACCATTTCAACCAGCAGGACAGGATACTTTGCAACCCTCTGTGAACTATACTTGCTCCCATTCTGACCATCAATTTAAGAAAGCATAACATTTTTTTAAAAACAACATGACAAGATACATATTCATTATATATTCATTATAAAGGGAAACATCACAACTGCACAGTGGAAAAACCTAGCAGATGCCACCTTAACCAAGTGATCACAGTTACAATCACCAGCAATAAGTCATGTTGACATCATGTACCTCCTGATACGATGCATTGGGAGGGACATGCCATCACTTTGTGGCATTCTTGCAGAAAACTTATAACCTCAATCTAACCATGAGGAAACACCAGGCAAACCAAAACTGAGGGGCAGTCCACAAAACAGTGGCGAGCGAACTTCAAAGTGTAAAAGCCAGGAAAGATGAACCTCAAAAAGAGAAGAAAGAAAACAAAAAGAACAAAAGCAAAGACACACAAAAAGAACTAATAAGTATTGTTCAAGCTTGGTAGAGACTGAAACGATATGAGAAATAAATGTAAGATCTTGACAATACTAGGCCAAAGACACGAGTGGGAAAAATAGTCAAATTTGAATAAAGTCTGAAGATTAGTCAGTGATATTGTATCAACCTTACTCCCCTAGTTCTGTCAGTATGTTGTTCTGTTAGGGGAAGCAGGGTAAGGGATATAAGGGAACTATGTTATTTTTGAAACACAAATTCTCTCTAGTGGAAACCTTTCCTCAGCCTTTGGATACAAGATGCCCTCTGATATACGACTGGGTCAGAGAGTCTGAATCATGACAGTTAGTGTGATTATAAGGAGATGTTTGTCTTTATACTATTTTTTAAAAAGCTGACAGTTAAGTGATTGCTATCCTTTTAAGGCTTAATCCTAATACTCTTATCATTTTACATACCATAAAAAATCAAACCCACTGCTGTCAAGTCGATTCTGATTCACAATGACCCTATACAGACCGAGTGGAATTGTCCCACAAAGTTTCCAGGGAGCGCTGGGTGGATTCCAACAGCAGACCTTCTGGTTAGCAGCTGCAGCTCTTAACCACTATGCCATATACATCACTACATCCTGGCCTTCCGAAAGATCACAGCTTTGAAAACCCTACAGGGAGGTTCTACTCTGCACCCCGGGTCAGCATGAATCAGGAACAATGACATATCAGCCTAAGTGTTAGAACTTGCACGTGCGTGTTCTTTTCTACGTAAACTGCTAAACACACACACTTGCTGACTCCAGTAGATAAAATCATTCTGTCAGCTCAAATTCTCTCACCAGACCTGCTACTCAAAAGTTCTATCATAATGTGGTTACATGGGATTCCACATGATCCTGCAAAGGTCATTTTTAAAAAATTGCCACTAATAGCAACTGGTCTCCCTTACATCCTCACTATTCTCCCTCTTTCTTTGAAAAATTAAAGTAGGGCTGGGGAGAGGAAGAGAAAGTGAAAGAGAAAAAGAAAGAAGGGTATGTTGGTGTTTCAGGTAAAGAGAGACATACACTTCAATTTTACATAATCTCATTTGAATCTCATAATAGTTCCCAGAGGTCAGAAAATGTCTAACGGATGAGAAACCAAAGGCAAAGAAAGGTAAGGTAGCTCCTTAAGGTTGCCAAGATGCTCATCTGGCATCCAAGACTTGAATCCAGATATTCTGACTCCAAGGCAGAACAGGGTGCCTCCACAGTACCCACAGTGACTGACATCTCCTGATGCCATTTCCCAGGTGAGCACACTGAGTTTATGACAATAGGCATTACACAGGGCTGGTCTCAGGAGCACTGCATTTATTGTTCATTTTTATACTACCTTTCTTTTCCTGACAAAACCCTTAACTGTGGGTTGTTGGGCAGGCTGCACCCCTCCCTACCCCAATCTGAGCAGTCTCATCATTTCCAGTTTCTTCCCAAGGTAGCCCACACCTAATCTTCACGTCCGAAATGTACTTACACAGCCGGAAACCTCTGGTATTAAAACATGCCTAGAAACCACAGTAACCGATCCAAACCCCTTGAGGCATCTCATTTCCATCATCCCTCTTGTCTTACTTCTCCCCACAGTACACAGCAGACCTACATGGTTTCTTCCTTCTCCTGGCCCACCATCATGTTGGCTGCTATTACTAAAACCACTCCCTTTCAGGACTTCTTTGACTCTTTAGTAGTTACCTCTGCTGAAATGGAGATGGCTACATATGATAAAGCATTTAACTTCCGGTGGAAGAGGTCCAGGTAAGCAAGATTTAGAACTTTGCTGGTAGCTTTAGTCATAAAAGAGATGCTTTTTTTTACAGTGTATAACAAAAGCAGCAATTTATAATTATATGTAAGTAAGTCATAAGATTTTTGCAAACAAATATATCTGGGAACATTTACACGCCTTTAATGTGGAGTCACTCTGACAGAGTGCTATCTGCATCCAGCTACTATTGCCACACAGACTCTTTCCAAAAGGAAACATCACCATATTCAATGAAGGTTTTCTAATAGGATCAGCCTTACAAGTAGAGAAACGGTAGCAAGAAACAAAGTTGATTTTCTCATGCAACGTAAGTCTGTAAGCTCGACAGTAAGAATGGTATGAGCTTTAGTGTTTTCTTGAAAAAACACACTGACCAGAGTTAGAAACCATCAAAGGGAAAAACAGAGCCCAGGTTCTTTTGTCTAAAGACCTTTGTGATCAAAACAATCACAGCCTGGTGCAGTGACAGAGCCCTGGTGGGTGGTGGTTAGGAGCTCAGCTGCTGATCAAAATGTCAGCCTTTTGACTCCACCAGCTGCACCCTGGACAACTTACGGGGCAGTTCTACTCTTGTTCTACGGGGTTACTATGAGTCAGAATCGACTTCAACAGCAACAGTTTTTTGGTGCAGTGATTCTCAAATAAGGCCTAAAACTCCTCCATTAAAGCAATACTTTCTGTGAGTGGTCTATATGATATTCACAGTGGACTAGTGTCAATCTGGGGGCTTTCTTAAAAAACCAAAAGCAAACAAAAAAACAGTATGCAAGTAATTCAGAGTAAGCATTTAGAAACTTCAATAAGCAATTTGACACTGCTGCAACAACGAACTTATTTTTATTCTATTTAACTTAAGTATTAGTCCAAAAATAATTATGAGGAAAAACTGGTTCCTCCCTACAGACAGCTTAAGATGTATGGGTCTACAGTCTAGGCTCCCTTAGTAGTCAAACAGACTACTAAGGTAAATGACGGCCATAAAAAGAATTGGGTATTATCACAGAATAAGCATTCATAAAATTCAGTCCATAAAACTAGTATGAAAATCCTGTTAATCCACCCATGCTGGGACATGGGTCTTGTAAGTGAATTAGTAAGGCAACATTAATGAACAGTTGACATTCGACAAAGGCCCAAAGGTTGTAAACTGGGCTAAACAGTCTCTTTAACAAATGATGTTGGCAAAATCAGATATCCATCTGCAAAAAACTGAAACAAGATCCGTATCTCACACCTTACACAAAAACTAAATCAAAATGGATCACAGATCTAAATATCAAACCTAAAACAAAAACGAGCATGCAAGAAAAAATAGGGTCAACAATGGAAGTTCTAATACACGGAGTAGACAGACTACAAAATCTCGCAAAGCATGTGAACTACTAAGCATCAATCATGTATGCTCATCCAAAGACTTTATCAAGAAAGCTAGAAGACTACCTACAGAATGGGAAAAAGTGTTTGGCAACTACATGCCAGATTGATGTCTGATTTCCATAATCTACAAGTTACTACAAAATATCAACAAGTAAAAGGCAAATAATCTAATTAAGCAATGGGTAAAGGAGATGGATAGACACTTCACCAAAGAGGACACCAGGCAGCCAAAAGACATGTGACGAAATGCTCACGATCATTTGCTATTAGAAAAATCCAAATCAAAACTACTGTAAGATACTATCTCACCCCAACAAGGTTGACCATGATCCAAAAAACACAAAATAACAAATGCTAGAGAGGCTGTGGAGAGATGGGAACTTCTGCACTGCTGGGGTAATGCAAAATGGTACAGCCTCTGTGGAAAGCAATTTGGCACTTCCTTAAAAAGCTAGAAATACAAATACCATATGAAATACCAGCAACCCCACTGCTTGGAATATATCCTACAGAAATAAAGATGGTCACATGAACAAATACATGCACATGAATGTTTATTGCAGCACTGTTCACTATAGCAAAAAGACAGAATCAAGGTGCCCATCAACAGATGAATGGGTAAACTATGGTACATATACTTACTGGAACACTATGCAGTGATAAAGAACAATGATGATTTTAGGAAGCATCTGATAACCTGGTTTCAACTAGAAGATATTATGCTGAGTGAAATCAGTCAGTAGCAAAAGGACAAGTATTGTCTGAGACTTCTGCTACAGGGACCAAAAAATACACTTATGTACAGAAGAAAAGACTCTTTGACAGTTACAAGTGTGGGGAGGCAGCGAGAGGGTTGGTCATAGATAGCTGATACGAATTTCGTTAGGTAAAAGAAATGACAGCACGCAGTAAAGAGCAGATCAACGTAACTGGACTACACCATAAACTGAAAGGTTTTCTAAACGCAACCCAACATTTCAAAAGATAGAGAAGTAAGGACGGGAGTCTGGGGACCACATATTCAGGGGACATCGAGGCCAACTGGCATAACTGGTCTTTTGCTAAGAGTTTTCTGCATCTTATATTGGTCAGTGACATCTGGGGTTTTAAAAGCTAGTGAGCTGCCATCTAAGGTACACCAAATTATCCCAACTCACCTGGAACAAGTGATGACTGAGTGTTAACAAAGACATGAGGAAAAAAGAGCCCAGAAGACAGATGGACCCACATGAGACTGGAAGAACCAGATGGCACCAGCCACCACCAAGGCAGCTGTGACTGGGGACACAATGTAGAGGCTCTGAGGCAAAATGAGAAAAAGAGGTGTGGAGCTCAAGAACTCTATTAAAAGGCCAGAACCGACGGTCTGAGAGCCTAAAGGGCCCCCTGGGAACAACAGCCCCTAGACCTGCTGCTGGTAATGACTCAAAGTCAGAACTGAGGTCAACTCTTCAGACAAAAATGGACTGGACTTAGGGACACAGTGTGACCATATAATGTGTGTACTTTATGGTTCTATACAGCTATAGGAGGCTGTCCTACTGGTTTCTATCTAGATGGGAGGGAAGAGGGCAAAATGGAGGGGACAGGTGCTCCTAAAGAGGACACTAGAAATGCAGAGCGAAAAAGAGGAATATGGTGTCACTGGTTGAGGAGAGCACACGGAGTTGCAGATAGGCAGGCATGCAAAATTGATTTGCATTGTATACTTTCACTTAATCACAATAAAAAAATAATGTTAAAGTATATAACTGAATTCTTGCACTCATATGTGATTTTCCAGTTGGTGAGTCAATTTCTTAGGGTCTTCTGTTTGCAACCTGAATTCAGTGACCTTTAGCTCTTCCAGTTGGGAAATGTTATTTATGGACATGGATAACAAGATCTGCCCTGTTAAATGAAATACAAAGTAGTATTATAACAAATATTGATTACCTGTGAAAATAACTGGCTATACTCATAATTAAAAAGTAAATAAGAATCCAAACTTACAAGCCCATCTTACTGGGTCCAGAAAAAGTATAGAACACTTAAAATACAGACATTTCATTCATTTAAAATTTTTAATACATTCATTTTAAATGAATAGATTTTCTTTTACTCTTTTTCTGAAACTTTTGGTTATACTCAAGAGAAATCTGGTGCCCAGTTTTCACAGGGCACTGGAGAGAGACTTTTAAAACTTTTTTTGTAGTAGCTAAACTGTCACGGTTTTAAATCAGGACTCCAAGTAACCAGGTGAGAACCACTGGTAACGTAATAGTTTTCAAAATTTATTTACTTAGGAATCATGTAGGGATCTTGTTAAATCAAAGTCACCTGGGGACTCTAATTCAGTATATCCAGGGTGGAAATGCAAATTCTCAGCTGGGGTTTGAACTGCAATGAACTGGTTTAATGCTGTAATTTAACTAGTTTCATCTAAGTCCTTTCTTTACATCAAAACACCTTATATGACTTATTAACAATCAAAATATAAATAAAGTTGCATGGTTATCTTATTTGATGGAGAATGATAGTACAGTAGGAAGGAAAGGCTACAAAGAGATGGAAGTCAGACCATACTAGAGACCTGGGGATAACCAGATTATCAGGGGACCCTCCAAGACCAGAGAATTGTTGGTCCAAGCAATGAGTCCACCTGTGTTCCTGGCAGGCCAGTAACCACGTCACAGTACAGTTTCCTTTCTTGTTGTGAATGGAAATGAGAAAGGACCACCGAACAGAGCAGAGATCTAGGGCCGGTCTGCTCCACCACTAGTCATATTATTAATAAATAAACAAACATGATAACTGGAGCAGACAGGCCCAGAATAATTTGATTTTCTATTCCATTACATGAATTTCTTGCCAGTTAAACTTAAGGCATAATTTAAAGGAAAATTCTAAAGCGATGGGCTAAAAATGAAGAATATTTCCCCTTTGATATCATATTAGATATTTTGAACCACACTGAGCTATAAGGATTTTCTTATAGTTTAAAACAACATTAGAGATTCATAAAGTACACTTTTTGAATGCATAGCTAGATTAGCACAGTGTAGTTTCTTATAAAATTACTCCATTATAACCACACTGGCAATTTATTTTTGTGACCATTTTTCCATTTAAATTTTCTTTTCTTTTTCCTTCACAATTAATTCAAACATCAAGCCAATAGAACTGAGTCGGTCAGAAGGTGTAAAAAAATTATCAAATTTCAGGCTGACCCCACTTGGTACTCAAACAGGTAAAATTTCAAGGTAGTTGCTGTGTTAAAAATTGATGAAGCGATATTATGCAAAACTTAAATAATGAATCTCATCAGCTCTTGTAGATGCGTAACTCTTAAAGAAACAAACTGTGGCCTATCTAGAATATGGAATACTATTATTGTGTCTCAGTGTTGTCAGATTGATTTTTGACTTATAATACTACCAGGCAATACAAAAAGGATCGAACTACTGATACACACGACAACATGGATGAAGCTCAAAAGCATTAGGCTAGGTATCAAAGCAGCCAGACACCAAGGACTACATAATCTGCAACTCCAATCATACGAAATTCTACAAAAGGTAAAACTAAAGGAACACAAGGCAGGTAAGCTGTTGCCAGAGGCTACAGGTGAGAGGAAGAGATTTGCTTTAAAACAGCAGTAGGGAACTTTAGGAAGTGATTCATAAATTCTGTATTACCGTGATTGTGTTGATGTTCCTATGACTGCATAGACTGTGCACCTAAGGTGAGTGAACTGACTGTAAAGTAACATCAAAGAAATTGATTAAAACAAAGGGAATCATCCAAGTTTCATGAAATCTCACACAAGTGTTCATTCACAGCTTTTCCTACATACAGGTCCTCTTACTTCCTGCATTCTATGGAGACTAGGACATAATATACACATTCCCATTCTCTCCCAGTAGTAAGGTGTGTACAACAATCCTTTGTGATACAGCAGCAAACATCAGAATTTCTATTTACTTCATAAGACTATTTTTTGCTACTATATTATATATTAATTGAAAATAGTATATTATTAATTTAGAAAAAGCTTTACATTATTTCAAAGTAAAACCACATACATTTTTACTGCTGGTTATATGATTGTAAAAATTTGGAGACTGCTATTCTACAAATGAGTGCAGTGTGGGGATGTTCCATGTGCATACACCTTCAGGAACACCTGATGAGACACTGAAGAGGAAGTCAGGTAATTCGTCCTGGCTTGCCTCCACTTGCCTTTGTGCAGGCCTCTGCATGAGGTGGACGTTTGTCAGGATGTGACCCGGAAACAAGGAAATATATCATCTAGCTCCTGAGTCACTTCAGAAGCAAATGACAGGCCCAGCCCATTATCTCATATGATAGGAACAGAGGCATTCCATCAACTTAATAGGAGGAGCAAGCAAGCAGAGAATTCGTGGATACCACCTGTGGGGTTACATGGGGCTGGCTGCTGAGTGCTGAAAGTAGCAGAGCTTTGAGGGATGCCTTTTGTGCAAGACAGCCCTTGACCACTATACACAGTTTTAAAGAGCAAAATTATGTAAGTCACACAACCCTCGGTCTTCTAGCAGCCTATTAAGCCAGTTGCTGTCATGTCAATTCCACATGCTGTCCAGCTGACTCCAACCTATGGCGAACCCATGTGAATTAGAGCAGAACTTTGCTCCACAGGGTTTTCAATGGCTGGTTGTTTGGAAGTCAAAAACCAGGCCTTTCTTCCAAAGTCCTTCCAGGTGGACTTAAACCTCTAACCTTTCTGTTAACAGCTAAGTACATAATTGTTTATACAACCCAAGGACTGCCAGGTAACAGTAACTGTTATGAAACTCAGTTGGCTCTATATATCACAAGCAGCTATTTCAATGGTAAGCTTTCATGCTACAGTCAAGCCACTTTTTCACTCTTCTTTTGACCGAAAAGTTTAACTGATCTGTGTGGTCTCCATTATTTCAGAGCCAAGTTTTTATTCCTTTTTAGTTAGATTATGTTTATCCTGATTTATACTATTTGGCACTTCTAAGTGTGTGCAGATCAACATGTGTGTGTTTGTGAGCATGTCTGTAAGTAGGCAAGAAGAGATGAGTAAAAACAGTAGAAGAAAAAAACTCTTATTGAAAATAATAGATTCTGGGAAGTACTTAGGGAAATATTTTCAAGCAGTGTTGTGATAATTTCTGAGAAACACTTGAAATTATGTGGGAAAGTAACTTGGTCTGCTTATTTGTTTTAGCAAATTTACATTTAAACATATTTCTTTGCAGAAGTGAGAGCTGTACTGCTAGCATATGTACTATATACACTGGAGCAGTCTGGTTGTATAAGTAAATAAATTTATACCATTTCTTGTTCATACAAAGTCCTTTTATGTGATTGTGCTTTTCTACTATTTCAGGATAGTGTTTCCAGGAGGCCAGCTGAAACAACTATTAGTATCTGTAGGCAGACTGAAACATACTCATTCACACCATGATCATGCACAGTGGTTCAAATTAGACTTCTCCCTCTCTCTCCCTCTTTCTCTCTCCCTCTCACACACACATCAACATTTATTTTGGGTAAAGAAACCCCTACTCAATTCCCCTGATTTGGAAATCTGTATTTTGCAGAATTTCTCAAGAGTATCACTTTCCCTTTTAAACGTAACACTGACCATGCATGCTGTTGCTCTCACCTCTCCTCTCTAGGACAGAGGTGCTCACCTGAGAGCACATTACCAGAGACCAACATGCAAACAGAAATCAGGACTGGATTGTACTTGTTAACATTTTCCTATGTGGACATCCATTTTGGAAAACAAATATGCTTTCCTCGTTGACCCAAGACTCTGTTTGTTAGGAGTTTGCAAACCTAAGAATTAGGTGTATACCAATATGCTGTGATGACAGAAGCTGATCTTACAATCAATACGTCCAGACTGTAAAAAACTGTGCTTGGAAGCACCTTTCTGTCTTCTCCTTTTTTGCCTTCCAAGGAGAAATGAATGCTACAAGAATATCCATCATTGATTAAAATATTGGAACTCTCTAAAAACTTTGTATTAGAGAATTTTCTGCCAAGAGTGGAAACCTCATTATCCCTTCTTAGCTGACAAGCTAACACGGAAATCTTCTCTCATAAATAGCACAGAAGGACTGATGTTTTAAGAGTTACTGAGTATGCATACACAATCTCTCAGCCTTCCAAGCTCACTCTTATTATGCATTAACTCCCTTATAAATAAGTCTTACAGTGACACTCAAAATGCTTGATTTTGGAGAATGTCCACATAGGACGGGAGGTATACAAAGTTACTTGTGAGTGAAAATTACAAAGTCAAAGAATGCCTTTCCTTGGATGCAACTGTAAGTTTGGGAAACATGGGCCTTGAATGGAGCTACAGCTGTTAACCAAAAGGATAGCAGTTCAAACTCATGATCCGCTCCTTGGAAACCCTATGGGGCAGTTTTACTTATAAGCTAATGATAATTGTATGTGGCTTTTAGGTACTAGCTTTGATTTTTTGTTTTAATACATAAATTGCTACAATTTCTTTCTCTGATCCATAATTGAAAATATTTTTCCCAGTGAAATACATACCTTTTAAAAGAAAAAAAAAATTATGGTAAGTTGAACAATAAACCCTCCCCAAATGATCACCTTATTAAGATAATAATATCAGAATGGTGGAGTGCTAGCTTTAAATGGTTCTTGTGATTTTTAAAACATATTGTTTGACTTTTGACAAAAAAATTCACTTTATTTTAGAATGTTCTTGATTATGGACTAGATAGGAATGTACAATTCACTGAGTACTATCATATTTTTTTCCCTCAGTAACAGTGTGTACAGCATTTTTATTTTAATAACTGTGATTATGATATATCACTCTGGGGTTACAGCAGTATTTAATCATAGAAGCCTCAGCTAAGCTTTATTAAAGGCCTGTCAGGATTTCTTTTCTGTACCCAGGAATTTTAGCTTGTGTAGCTTAAAAGCAGCCATACATATTTCCTCAATGGGCTTTTGTTTGCAAATAAATAAAACAGGTGCCCTGGTTTGCCATATGAAAAAAATTCAGAGGAATAAATTACTTTTTGTAGTATCCAGGATTGCCTTCAAAGATTCTACAGTATTTTTCAAATTACCTAACTCTGCTGTAAATCAAACCTGAGAAACTTGTAAAGACCAAAAAAAAAAAAAAAAAAAAAAAAAATTAGCTGATATTCCTGGCATATCAACTTTCAATATAAAATTGCCTACTTAGTATAAGTTTAAGCACAGAATACCTAAATTTCTACATATTTTATATTTCTATAAGCTAAAACAGAATTTGTATCTTAAAGTTTGAAATTTTGATTATACTTAACACAACTTATACTCAACTTTAGGAAAAAACAAGATCCAAAACAGATGAAGGGCATTACATACTACCCCATTTCTGTCCATGACCAGCTAAGTGGCCATCAGATAACCAATACCCAGCTTCTGTTTTCTCATGTGCCTTTAGTGTCTTTACTAATCTTGTAAGCCTTACCAGCTCTGAAATTTCTTTATTCTATAATCTATGGCTAGGATCTGGACATACAAACCATTTAATTAAAACATTTTATGTTTAACTAAATAGTGTAACCATCTTAATTTCAGGATGTGTGTACTCAAATATGACCAGAAGTATGCCCTTATCTGGGAGTTTCCCTGTCATCCTTTTTTTCTGGATGTTTCCCTCGATGTTTATGTCTGGTGGTGTGTATCAGTGGCATGATTAGAGGTACTAATTCTTCTGGATGAATTTTGATCCAAGTCGATGGCACTTGGCTGGCTTGGCAGTCAATTCAATGACCATTTCAGGAAAATACTAAGGTCACTGCTGCCTAAGACATTTCTAAGAGGCCTTGGAAACCCCCCAAATCATACTAGTAGGGTTTGTAAAAATTGTGCAACTTGAGGATCAGTCTCTGCAAAATAAATACAGTAAAAACCTATGAAAGCCAGAGCCTGTGTAAGGCACGAACGGTCAAGAGAAAGAACACTCCAATATTTTCCACTGAAAAGAGCAACAGAAAAGTGGAAAGACTGTATCTCTTGTCAAAAGCAGAAAACTTGCAAGACCTGGAAAAACAAGGCAATCTCAAGTTCTGACTCTCAGAGTCTTTAACAAGGTATATAAGTACCCTGATACTTTAACAAAGGTATCTAAGTAAACATACACAATATTTCAGGTATTTCTGAGGTTCTAAAGTAACAGTAGCATTTTTATATTAAGACCTTCCCCTTAACCCTTTAAATAGACACTAGTTATTCACCTGGAGGTGACCACTGAGATCCTGTTGTTGGAGGGTGCCACTGAGTTGGTTCCTACTTACCAGCGACCCCACGTGGAACCGAATGAAACACTGTCAGGTCCTGAGCCATTCTCACCACTGTTATGTCTGAGCCTGCTATTGCAGCTGCCATGTCAGTTCATCTCATTCAGGGTCTCACAGACCCTCTATCAAGTAGGACATCTTTTCTCCTGGGACCGGTCCCTACCAGTAACAGGTTTAAAGTAAGCAAGATGAAGTCTCACGATCCTAACTTCTAAGGAGCATTCTGGCTATACTTCTTCCAAGACAGATTTGTTTGAGATGCTAGAGGCAAATTATTTTATGGTCCAGAACAGCAAAAGGAGAGTTTAAAATTGTCAGGGAGAACTCTAGAAAACAGGAGGAAGATCATGGTCTCTGCCAGTGGCCTTGTTATTTTCTCCACTAGAGACATAAAGATAAGGTCCAAGTCCTAGGAAGGCTACAAATCTGCTTGCTTGTGATAAACAACACTCAGCAGAGCCCTCTCTAACATTTTTTGCTTTGAGGTCTACATTTTCTAGCTTACCTCTCCTTCTCTAACCAAAGTTCTGCCTCTGAATTTGTAGAAAGCCTTGCTTCATCTTTGGATCTGCATTGGGGTTTTATGTTTTTAAATGCCAATGGAAGAAACCCTGGCTTTTCCTGATGTGCTTTCCCACAGTGTCTGATAAATAGCAACAATGGGTACAAGAAAAAAAAAAATCACAATGAGCTATTTCACACATCAGGTAAGGGCCGCCAAAACCTAGGTACAACTCAAGGCCACAACTCCCAATCTCTGAGTTTTTATCTGTGTGAAGAAGATTCTCAATATGGTATCTTACTGGAGTTTCTGAATGGATGATTCTATTTCATATATTATATTCTGAGTTACTGTACAGCTGGAGATGAAAGAAGAGCTCTAAGGAAGTTCAACATATTCATTAAGATGTTAGGGAGCAGCAGCAGAAAGGGACGAAAACACTTGCTAACCAGTATTCCATAAACCAGTGAGGATTGAGTCCTCCATAAAACACACTCAGGACTAAGTGTGTGATTGAACAGAAAGATGTATTGGGAGATTTAACTTTGTTCTTCTCTGGGTATAAGAATAGCAGTAGAACACAAAGATTAATTTCCTGCTTTATCATTCATCAGGGAACAACATATTATTCAGGGAACACTACATTATTACTTCTAACACATACACAAAGCTGTTGATGGATCCACTTTGCTTTGATTGCTCAGATTAAATGTGTTCCTATAAAAGGCACCCACACATACACATATATGAATAATTATAAATCCACATATGTGTTAACAGTTTGCCTTTTGGTGTATTTATAAGCAGCTATCAATGTAGATACTGCATATTTTATTCGGCCATGAAACAGAGGTGACTTGGGGCTGGTGGCTGACCGAACAAATAGAGAAGATCAAAACCAGAATAACCAGAGTAAATGATCAATACATGTTACTGTAACACAAATCTCAGAAATTCAAACTAAAGAAGGCTAAGAGGAGGACGCGTGCATTACAGAACACAAGGTAATAACCGGGTCTGCATGCCTTAATACCCTCTCGTCCCAGCAGTCCTGACTTTCTAAGCAGCCCACTTCTCCACATTAACGGCAGTCATTTGGAGAGCAGCAAACGTGCCATTAGAAGCACTTTTACAAGTGTATATTCATCCACCAATTAGCTTAATGTGGCTGCTTTCTGCATATTTTCTATCCAGGCTTGCACAAATCTTATTAATATTTCCCCCTAGCGCTTTGACAGATTACCTTGTCATTACCCATCCTGGAGCCTTTTAAACAATATGGGTAAACTACTGTTTGTGAGGTTAATGACAATTATCCCCTAATTACTGCATAAGTCACTCAGTCCACTTTATCTCCTAGGCAGGTTCTGCTCTGTGTATCTGCCATTGTGTCACTGTAAATGAATCTTGTATTGCTATGTTTATCTGCCATTGCCTTGTAAATTATACTGACAGAAGAATGAACAAATTATTGCATGTCATCACTTAAATACTGCTTCTGAAATAAAAAAAAAAACAAAAAACGTACAGGCATGGAGCTTGAATTTTAGCAGATCACAATTAGTAAAAACATATTTAATGTTTCATGTTACCTTTTCGGGCAGATAGCTGGGAATTTAGTAGTGGACCCACAACAGTGCAATTGGAGGTGAAAAAGTAAAAAAAAAAAAAAAAAAAGGAAACTAAAATAGTAATGCCAGTCTGATGTACTGAATACATTTCTTATTATTTATTAGCTGACAGGGCATTCTACAAGTATTTTCCAAGGTTTATTAATTCTAAATCAAATTAAACAGGTTAGGGGTAAGCCATCCTCTTCGGCTGGAATCATTTATTCATTTATTTTTTTGGTTACTTATAATCAGTCCAAACACAGAATCTATGTAATTGAGAAGAGATAATATAATAAAGGCCACAGGCTAAGCCAATTTCATTGATGCATTTTTAAGCATTATCAAACAGGTTTAGAAAAACTGTTTCCACAGTTGCATTTCAAGTTGTTTAACAATGTTCACATCAGTGAAATTAGCTTACCCACTGCCGCACCACCTGAGTGTATCTGCTCTGATATAATTTACAGAGAAAATTAGGAAAATATGAGGATCTTTCTATAATAATAACGAGACAGACGGAGTCAACTGTAAATAATCTGGAGGAATTTGCTTCTGCTCTGAAATCTATGATCCTGCAGACTATCACGTAAATAAACGTTTGTGTGAGAATATGCAGAAATATCTGGCTTCCCAGAGATGAATCCTATTTTTTAAGTATCATAACACATTTTGAAATGGACAGCATGCCTCTGTTTAAATGACAACAAGGTGGCTAACAAGCCTAAGTAAAGGGGACACAGAAATCTGGAGGATGGCTTTCAACTCTCAATTAGTTGGGTGTGTAGAAAGCTGGCATCACACTGCCTTATGAGAGCCACAGGTTTGAAGGGAGGGGCTCAAAGCACTGATGATAAAGCTGTTTGGCAGAAGCATGCAGGCACACACATACAGTACCTCTTGGTGCGTTCGCTGATCGGGCTGGAAGAAAAAGCTGTAGCAAAAGGAAAGGAAAACATGAAAGCCTAGGTTGACAAGCCTAGCCCAGGGGCCTGATGGATTCTAAGCACAACCCCCAGGGCTCAGATCCCCCAGGACGGATCTTAGTGTCTATCCTGCTTCAGTCAGTGCAGCAGCAACAGAGCAGGTGCTGCAGGGAAAACGAAGGCACCGTACGGTGAGTGCTCTTAGTCTCTTAAGCTGGAGGAACAGAGATCCCCAGTTAAGACTAACATCATTGTGACAGTCACTAAGGAGGGAAGATTTTTTCCTGATTTTCCAACTACTTAGACTATCCTGCCTGGAGAACTAAGGAAAGTTAACTTCCAAATCATTAACCTTCTTTTCTTTTAAAGCTGGATTTCACTGCTTTAGATACTCTGTATTACCTTATAAAAGATGAACATACACAGTATTTGATGAGTTTGGAAGGTCTTAATGATTACAGAAAGGAGAAGGAGGCTGGAAGGATCCATAAAAATGCAAGAAGATACCTGATATAAGTTGACAAATGAAGACAGCCATTACTGAGACCACAGCAAAATTTCCCTACTCACTTTAATCCACTCTTTACAAAAAATAAGGTTGGGAATACTTCACCCTCCTTCCTAAAAAACACTCAGCAGCTCCAAAACAACAACTTACAAATTCCCTTGCCTGGCATACAAAGCTTCACTCAGTATGGAGCCTACCTACATTTCCAACATTACTTCTACCAAGACCTTTGATGCTCCCTCTACAAAGAGCTACCTGCCCTAATCTTACCTTGCAAAATTTTACCTGCTTTGAATACCTCTGCCTTTCTGAAAAAATAATTCTCACCCTTGAAGGACCAACTCAAAGGAACCTCTCTACAAAACCCTTCCTATCCTGCTCTTTCCTTCCCTCACCCATTCCTAACAAGAATCACTTGCCCCTTCAATGACTTATGTTTCTATACCAGGAAACCTGGTAGCATAACGGTTAAGTGCTACAGCTACTAACCAAAAGGTCAGCAATTCCACTGCCAGGTGCTCCCTGGAAATTCTAAGGGGCAGTTCTTCTGTCCTATAGGGATACCTCTCTATCAGAGACTTACTGGACTTTATATATCCACTGCCAAGATCAACCAATACATACTGAACTCATTAATACTATGAATGGTAGAACATAAGAAACTTTATTTTGCAGATGAGGAAATTCTTGCCCAGAATTATGACGCTGAATTTTAAGTAGAAGACTTGAACCAACTATCCAGCATGCATGATCTGCACTAGTGTGTTTTTCCCACAATGACAACCTCGATCTTGTCACAGTGTAAGAAATATCTACTCCATTCCACACCCTGGATTTTAGTTGACTATTATCAGCTGGAACTCCCTCTGCTCCCACACTTGCCCATACTGGAAGACATTTTTCCCCAAGCTGTGCTCTATTCTGACCATCACAAATGGGTCTAACATAATTGTAGAGCCATTCTCCAAGATCAATGGCATGGGGAGTTGGCACATTACTACCAAATGATATACAAGGACTGTTTATTAAGTCTGTCAACTTGTCCTAGAAAGAGTGCTACATATCTCATTGCTGAACATCACTACAGTCACCTTCAAAGTACTCCCCTTGGGAAGCTGTGAGCCAACATCAGTGCCTGGCCCACCCTTCAAAGCAATTTTAGAACTCTTTTTCTGGAATGGCCATCAGAACTGTTATCATATTACCCTCGATATCCTGAATGTCATAGTAATGTATTCCTTTCAATATTCCTTATCTCTGGGTAAAGAAATAAGTCATTGGGGCCAGATCAGGTGAGTATGGAGGGTGTGCCAATACAGCTATTTGTTTACTGGCTAAAAACTTCCTTCAAGACAACTATACTATTAAGTTTGCGAACTTGCCACTGTGCCGCCATGTACAACAGCCATTCCAAAAAGAGTTTCAAAACTGCTTTAAAGGGTGGACTAGGCCCTAGCATTGGTGTATTGCTTCCCAAGGGGGTATTCTGCAGGTGACTGTAGTGATATTCAGCAACGAGGTATGTAACATTTAGAACAATTAAGTTTGTGCATTTAATCGTTGGGCCTTGTATTTATATGTTGTTTCTTGGAAACAATTCCCCAATGCTATGGGAAATGACATTACATTTATGTCAGACACTTTCTTGATCCAAGTCAAATCCCAGGGAACAAAGGACTAGAGAGCAAAATTCAAACATCTCTGACATGGCAGGTAATCTGTAACTGCCTGTGAAGTAAGTAAATGAATCCAACAGCCAGTATATCAGTCATAGAAATAACATATGTATGTACAGTAACTTCATTTTATTTTTTGCAAATATATTTATATGCTTATTAATACCTGAACTTCTCATGTGTTCTTCCCATCAATTCTGCCATTACTCATTTTTTGCCCTGCCTCTGCTCAATCTATTTTAAGCAGAAAATACCAACATGGAGGACTTCTTTAGGGACTCTACCTACCTGTAGGTCAAAGTAACTATGAGTTGCTCAAAAAGAACTATCTCAATTCTGAAAACAAACAGAAAAAGAAAGTACACAAAGGCATGGACGCTTCTGTTATTTGCCAAAATGCTGTTTTCACACTAAAAGACTTCTTTCAGCAATGCAGTGTCTGTGCCTTGGTTTCCTTATATAGACCTACGATGGATATAAAAACAGCCATCTGCCAGATACATGAGGATTAAACAAAAATAATGATAGCTACATTTTGCTGAGCCCTTTGTTGAGCTCGGCAGTGCTCTAGGTACCAAATATGCATTATGTTCATCTACCCCTCTGAATCAGGCATGAAGTGATATTATCAAACCTACTTTACAGATGTGGAAATGGAAGGTACATCAAAACTAAGTAACTTGGCTGCAGTCATAAATCCAGTTACTTCTGAAGCCAAGATTCAAATCAGCAGCCTGGTTCTAAAACTATGCTGAACTATCTTACACAGAAGGGACTCCTGCCTCCCGCTACCTGTCACTGGCACCCTCTCCTGCATTTTTTGTTTCACTATCCTCCTTGAATCTAGGCCTGAACACCTGTGAGTTACCTTCGACCCATCCCTATGTTGTCAGTTGTCCAGTCACACACCATACCTGTCTCCTGCATCTGTTTCTTTAAACCTATTCTTTCTGTCACAAGCTCAGTAATGGGCCCACATTATTTCCTAATTGGATTATTTTCATGTTGTTCTTTCTTCTTTCCCATTAATCCCTTTCACCCCACTCATATTTTGACTATATTCTGATGCCAAGCTACTTTTCCTAAAGTGTACCTCTGTTCACATTATGATCCTCCAAAGTACACATCCATGGCTTAGCCAAATGACTGAAGCATATATTCTTCACCCTGGCATTCAAGGACGGCTCCTAATCTGGCTTTTGAAGTCTTCCTTCTCGGATACGCGCTTTCACATTTTAGCTAGTCTGTACAGCTTAGCTGTCAGTGAACGCATCACACATACCCGCCGCCACATTTCTGATTATCCTGTCCCTTCCACTTGGAATGCCACCGTCAGACTGTCAGGAGTCCATTACCATTCAACAGTCATCTCTCAGATACTACCTTTGTCACAAGTCTTGTGAATTCTTCAGAGTTTCCATTTTATTTTTCTTGCAGTTTTTACCTTACTTCGTTTTCTATTTAAATGTGTCATGTACAATTCAGATTAACCCCTTGCTGTGTTACAAGCCCCCTGAACGGACAGGCTCCAGAATGCTAATCTTTCTTAATCTACAACAAACCATGTTATTTTTATTTTTTCTTAATTTACTTTTTCATTGTATTTTAAAGTCTACAATTCATATCAGTTTACAGTTCGTAGCAGTTTCTCACACAAAGAGACACACACCCTATGTGACCCTAGTTGCTCTCCCCTATAATGTGACAGCACACTCTTCCCCTGCACCCTGTATACCCCGTATTCATTCAGCCAGCTCCTGTTCCCCTCTGTCTTTTCATCTTGCCTCTGAATAGGAACTGCCCAGCTCGTCTCTTGTATCTACTTAAGCCAAGAAGCACAGTATTCACAAATATCATTTTATGTTTTATGTATCAGCTTAATCTTTGTCTGAGGGTTTGGCTTCTGGTTTCAGTTCTGGGTTAACAGGGAGCCCAGGAGCCATGTCTTCAAGGGATCCTCTAGTCTGTCAGATCATTAAGTCTGGTCTTTTGACTAGAGTTCAAGTTTTGTACCCCACATTCCTCCAGATCCACCAGGATTCTGAGTGGAGTTTCCTGTAAAGGTAGACTGTGTTATTTGAAATACCACCTTCATTTGTGTTAAACTGACCATGTGTCCTTTCTGTAAGCTCAACTCTATTATCTAGAGAGATACACACTAGATTTTTAAGAACAGACAATGTAAGCTCCAAACATAAAAACAAACAAAAACCTCACTGTCACCAAATCAATTCAGACTCCTAGGGAGCCTACAAGACAGAATAAAACTGCCCCACAGAGGTTTCAAGTAGCTCCTGGTGGATTCCAACTGCTGATGTTTGGCTAGCAGATGTAGCACTTAGCAGCTATGCCACAAGGGCTCCCTAGCTCAAAACATAAGTTTTCCACAGGAAAACCAGTGACATCTGCAAAATCTAACAGTTTTATCCCATGAACCTAAAAAAACAAATGTATGATTACTTTATGGTGCAAGTAAAACTCCATTTTCACACCTTTCTCAAGCCTCAGATTTCAGGTTGTCATAGAACTGTCTACAGGTTTGGGGACAAAAACGTGAATGGCTTAAATTTAAAAATAAATGTCAATACAGAAAAAAGTGAGTCTCAAAAGAAAATATGCTAGAAGGAAACATAAATTTAAAGATGAGCAGCTGAGCAGCAGCAGGAGTACTCCAGAACGCAAATGTGGGAAATGCACACACATGTTCAAAGTTACTACATACACAGACACCCACTTTGGGACTAAACTGAGCACTCAGTGGTGAGAATGAATACGAGAACCGTTTTAAAAAATCTAACTGAAACAACGAGTTTAAAATTATCTCAGGACCATCAGAGAGAGCAAAAGCATGTCTGGAAAAAAGAAAATAGATACATAGGTGTATGGAAGTAGAGACTAGGAGGACTGCCGACTAAGTTTGCGAAATCATCCTAGAAAGAGTACTACATAAACACCTCATTGCTGAATATCACAATGGTCACCTTCAAAGTACTCCTCTTGGGAAGCTATGCACTAACACCAGTGCCTAGTCTACCCTTCAAAGCAATTATGGAACTCTTTTTCTGGAATGACCATCAGAGCTGTCATTCTATTATACTTGATGTCCTGAATGTCATCAAAATGTCTTCCTTGCAATATTTCCTGTATCTTTGGTTAAAGAAAAGTCATTAGGAGCCAGATAAGTTGAGTAGGGAGGGTGTTCCAATAGAGTTACTTGTTTACTGGCCAAAAAGTCCCTCATAGATAACTGTACAATTAAGTTTGCAAACTTGCCACTGTGTCATTGTGTGCAATGGCCATTCCAGAAAGAGTTTCAAAATTGCTTTAAAGGGTCGACTAGGTGCTGGCTTCGGTGCATAACTTCCCAAGGGGAGTACTTCAAAGGTGATTGTAGTGATATTCAGCAGTGAGGTATGTAGCCCTTAAAACAATGAAGCTTGCAGACTTAATTGTTCAGAATTCATATGAATCCATTTTGAATATATCTTACTATGCAGCTCTTAACATGGACCTCTGGTTATGTAACAGAAAGAAAATGTACACAATGGAAGCCAAAATATACAAAACAGAAGAGCATGAGGGAACCAACACGAAATGTACTGAAAATCCTATAGAAGGCTTTTTAGCTAATATAGGTTAAAAAAATAAAAACGGTTTTTGTCACTTCTAACACAGTGCCTGCAACAGCTCCATGGAATGGCCTTGGTTTTCTTAGAAACAGACTGACTTTTACAATTAGTGAGCTGCTTCTGTAAAGGAATCACAGAGCAATAAAACAGCTCAAGCCACCTTTTAAGAAAGTCACTATTTGTTGATTCCCTAAACCACTAGAAGACCCTTTTTTTCTTTACTCATCATGTGTATCTGAGGAAGAAAGTATTGTATTAAATAACAAGTATCAAGGGATTGAGTTATTTTAATAAAAGATTAAAATTTCATTACCAAAAGGAATGTGAATAATGCTTCACTTTTAACTTAAAAAAATTATCTATCAAGGTAGGATATAATTTTTTTTTTCTTTTTTGGTCACTCAACTGGTCTTTTTTTGATGTCTGTTTTCATGGGTCTAAAATAGACATTGCCCAGAAATGTGCAGGCACTACTGTCTCAAAGGTTACCCTCCTCAAACACAAGGCAGAGCATATGTGAACTTTGTAGACAGACAAAAAGGGCCCTATCAGGCCCTATCAAGTCAAAGATGCCTGGTGGCAGCCACTCTCAAATCCAGTTTTTGTCATCTACCTTCCCCAAATGTTCTCCTAGATGACATTTCTCACCAGTGCTTCTGCCTTTCTTTCTGTTTAGAATGAGGAAGCAAGCATAGTATTCTGCCCGGAGGCAGATGTAGATACTACAAACTGGCAAATTCTCTGTTGGTGTAACAAGTAAGGGATATTCCACATAAACATTCAAGCAGTAAATGGAATAAGGTAAATAAACAACTCAAATTTAACCTAATATTTTCTTATAATTTTCTAACTCATAAAGCATTTTCAAGAGTTACGCTGTCTCACATCCACAATTATGAGAATCTATTACCACTGTACTCAAGAAGCGGGAAGAATTCTAGTCACTCGTAACGGGAATAGAGTGGGCTGTGTGTGTCTGCGTGCATGGGAGCATGCGTGTCTCTGTACAGAGAGATGGACAGAGAACACTCCAGAGATAGCAGAGACTAAGAAACGAATGTCCATATCTGAATATGCCTTCTGTCCATATTTATCATGCCAGCCAGCCAAGTTACATAATACAAAAACAAAGTGGTGCTTAGGGTGAAGATGTTACAGAATGAGAGTGTCCATTAGGTACATCTTCATCTGGTTTTCCACATCATATGAAATGCTATGCAGGTTAGGTTTTATCTACTGTGTCTAGGGTCACCAGATGAGGCCCAAGTTCTGTCATTCTCTAAGAAACTGAAACAAAACAAAACAAAACAAAAAACCCACTGCTGTTGAGTCCACTCTGACTCACAGTGATCCTACAGGCTAGAGACAAACTGCCCTATAGTAATTTCCAAGGAGTACTTGGTGGATTTGAACTGCTAACCTTTTGGTCAGCAGCTGAAGCTCTTATCTTATTACACTACCAGGGTTTCTGATTCTCTAGGAGGACCCATAAAATTCAGCATATAGTTGCACTTGTGGCTAGGAATTATTACAGCGAAAGGACACAAAGCAAAACCACTAAAGGAAAAGGCATGGGCCAGAGCCCAGAGAAAATCAGCACTACACTTCTAAGAGTCCTTTCTCTGAGGAGTCACACAGCACTGAATTGTGACAGCATGTGTGCAGTGTCATCTGCAAGGGAAGCTCGTCAGAGACTCAGGCCCAAAGGTTCTACTGGGCGCTGGTGGCACAGGTATCCTTTTGTTAGCATACCAAAATACTAGACACCAAGAGGAAAAGCACATGTTCAGCATGTACCATACTGTTCATACAGTTTGGCACAGCAAGCTACTCTTATCATTTAGAGCATGGTAGGAACACCCTCAGTGGGAACACTGCCAAAATTCAAGTTTACAGATGCCAGGCAAAAGCCAGCCTTACAAGCAGGTCTTTGTAGGAATAGCATTCTCATTCTCTTTCTTTTCTGTACACCTATCTTACACTATTTCTACTATTCTACATAAAATTAGATGCTGTACTTGAGATTCTAGATGACCACAAGCTCAGATGTGATTCAATTCTGACTCATAACAACCCTGTGCATAACAATGAAACACTGCCAGATCCTGTACCTTTCTCATAATCATCGATATACTTAAGCCCATTGTTTCAGCCACCATGTTGATGCATCTCATTGAAAGTCTTCCTCTTTGCTGACCTTCAGTTTTACAAGCATGCTGTCCTTCTCCAGGGACTGATCCCTCCTGATGACATGCCCAAAGTACATGAGATAAAGTCTTGCCATCCTCATTTTGAAGGAGCACTCTGGTTGTATTACTTCCCACAAAGATTTGTTAATTCTTTTAGCAGTTCTTAGTATAGTTAATATTCTTTGCCAATACTGTAATTCCAAGGTATCACTTCTTTGGTTTACCTTATTCATTGTCCAGCTTTTGCATGTATGTACCATATGGGAAATGTACCATGACTGGAAAAACCACGGCTTGGGTCAAGTTCACACTAGTCTTCAAGCTGACATCTTTGTTTTTTAACATTTTAAAGAGATCTTTTGTAGTAGATTTGTCCAATGCAATGTGTCATTTGATTTCTTGATTTCTGCTTCCATTGGTGATGACTGAATATCCAAGTAAAATGATGTTCCTTAACTACCTCATTGTTTTCCTCCATTTATCACATGGTTGCTTACTGGTCCAGTTGTGAGGAGTTTTGTTTCCTTTACATTGAGGTGTAATCTATAATGGAGGCTATCAAAGAAACAAAACAAAACAAAAACAACAGACTCACTGCTGTCAGGGTGATTCCGACTCATAGAGACCCTATAAGACAGAGTAGAAGTGTTCCATGGAGTTTCCAAGGAGTGCCTGGTGGATTCAAACTGCTGACCTTCTGGTTAGCAGATGTAGCACTCAACCACTATGAAACTAGGGTTTCCAATGAAGCTACAGTCATTGATTTTCATCAGTAAGCGCTTCAAGTGCTCTTCATTTTCAGAAAGCAAGGTTAGGTTGTGTCATCTGCACTTCACAGATTATTGACAATTCTTTCTCTAATCCTGATGCTGCATTTTTCTTCACGTAGTCAAGCTTCTTGGATTATTATAAGTATGGTGGAAAGATGCCACACTGAGGCATACCCTTTCTAACTTTAAACTGCACAGTTTATCTCTTTGTTCTGTTCAAATGACTGTCTCTTGACTTATGTACAGGTTCCTCAAAGGTGCAATTAGGTATTCTAGAATTTCCATTCTTTCAGATGTTACCCATAACTTGTTAGGATCCATGCAGCTGAATGCCTCTGCATAGTCAATAAAACACAGGTAAAGATCTTTCTGGTATACTCTGCTTTAGGCCAAGAGCTATCTGACATCAGCAACGATAACCCTGGTTCCATGTCCTCTTCTGACTCCGACTTCAATTTCTGGCAGTTCCATGCTGATGTACTGCTATAATGACTTTTGAATGATCGGAAGCAAATTTTGCATGCATATGATATTAGCAATGTTGTTCAACAATTTCTGCATTCGGTAGATCACTGTCTTTAGAATTGGCATAAACACGGATTTCTTCCAGTTGGTCGGCCAGGAAGTTGTCTTCCAAATTTCTTGGCATAGACAAGTGGGCCTTTCCAGAGCTGCAACCTCTTGTTTGAAACATCTCAGTTGGTATTATGTCAATTCCTGGAGCCTTGGTTTTTTGTTTTCTGCAAATGCCTTCAGTGACTTCTTTTTTAAGTACCATAAGTTCTTGATCATCTTGTATGTTGACCACTTCTTACTGGTACAGTCACTGTTTGTATTCCTTCTATCTTCTTTTGATGATTCCTGCATTGTTCAATATTTTGTCCAGAGAATCCTTCACTATTGTAACTTGAAGCTCAATTTTTTTTTAAGTTCTTTCAGAGTGAGAAATCCTCTTAGTTTTCTAACTCAAGGTCTTTGCACATGTCATTATAATACTTTGTCTTCCTCAGCTGCCCTTTGAAATCTTCTGTTAGCTCTTTCACGACATCATTTCTTCTGTTTTAGCTACTTGATATTCAAGAGCTAGTTTCAGAGTCTCTTCTGACATAGATTTTGGTCTTCTCATTCTTTCTTGTCTTTTTGATGATCTTTTGTATGATGTCCTTGATATCATCCCACAACTTGTCTGGTTTCTGATCATTAATGTTCACTGTATCAAGTCTATTCTTAAAAGCAGTCTCTAATTTTCAGTGAGACATACTCAAAGTGGTACTTTGGCCCTCGTGGATGTATTTTAATTTTCTTTAGCTTCAACCTGAACTTGCGTAGGAGCTACTGACAGTCTGCTCTACTGGGCCTGCTCTGACCGATGATACTGAGCTTTTCTATCACCTCTTTCTATAGAGGTAGTTAATTTGGTTCATGTGTATTTCATCTGGTGAGGTCTCTGTGTATAGTAGCTGTTTATGTTGGTGAAAACAGGTGAGAAAAGCTCTTTGCAATGAAGAAGTCATTGGTATTACAAAGTTCTATCACGTGATCTACAGCATTCTTTTTTTTTTTAAAAAATTTTATTTATTTATTGTGATTGAGTGAAAGTTTACAGTCCAGTTCAAATTTGCATGCCCGCCTATGTGCAGCTCCTACTGCACTCCTTGCCCAGTGACAGCACACTCCTCCTTTCCATTCTATACACGTCATATCCTCTTAACAATCTTCTGTCCCCTCTTCTCCATCCTCTCCACTCCCCTCCAGTAAGAGGCCAGCAAGACGACAGCCTATAGATGCATAGAACCATAAAGTGCGCACACAAGTCCAATCTACTCCTGTCTGAGGAGTTGACCTCAGTAACGATTTATGCACAGGGGTAGCATCAGGTCTATAGGCTATGCTCCCAGGGGAACTTCGAGGCCTTTGGACCATCAATTGTGGTCTTTTAGTGGAGTTCTCACTGTGCACCCTTTATATTCTCATGTTGCCACTGAGACTCATCTTTGTGAGCCCCATCACTGCATCACAGCTCTCACTGGTGGTAGCTGGGCACCATCTGGTTCTTCTGGTCACATGTTGATGTAGTCACCCATTCACGTGGGTCTTTCTGTCTTCTGGGTTCTCTTTCCCCCATGTTGTTTTGGTCCTTGGTGATCATCTGTTCCTGCTGAGTTGGGACCATTTGGTGTACCTCAGATGGCAGCTTGCTAGTTTTTAAGACCCCAGACACCACTCACCAATGTGCCAGTTATGCCAATTGGCCTTGATATCCCCGAGAGCATGGTCCCCAAACCCCCACCCCTGCTATTCTGTCCTTGCAATACTGTGTTAAGATTGGAAGAGTATGCAGATTATGTTGAAGTCTAGTTAAACTGATCTTTTTTCTAATGCGTGTTGTCACTGATTTCACCCAACCAAATTCCTATCAACTATCTAATCTATAACCTGCCCTCTCCCTCCTTCCCTGCCCTCCCTTGCAGCCATCAAAGAGTCTTCTCTTCTGTATAGGAGTCTGTTTTTAAGTCCTTCTAGTAGGGGTCTCATACAGTATTTGTCCTTGTGCCACTGACTGATTTCACTCAATATAATGTCTTCCAAGCGAAACCAAGTTATGAAATGCTTCCTAAAATCATCATTGCTCTTTATCACTGCATAGTGTTTCATTGAGTATATATACCATAGTTTATTTATCCATTCACCTGTTGTTGGGCATCTGGGTTGATTCTATCTTTTTGCTATTGTGGACTGTGCTGCAATAAACAATTGTGTGCATGTATCTGTTCGTGTGACTGCCCTTGTATTCCAAGCAGTGGGATTACTGGGTCAAATGGTATATCTATTTCCAGCTTTTTAAGGAAACACCAGATTGCTTTTCAAAGAGGTTGTACCATTACACAATCCCAGCAGCAGTCTAGGAGAGTTCCAATTTCTCCACAGCCTTTCCACCATTTGTCGTTTTGTGTATCATGTCCAAACTTGTTGGGATGAGATGGTAATTCATAGTAGTTTTGAATTTCTTTAATAACTAATGATCATGAGCAATTCTGCATGTATCTTTTGGCTGCCTGGACATCCTCTTTAGAGAAGTGTCTGTCCATCTCCTTCACCCATCGCTTTTTAGATTATTTGTCCTCTTCTTGTTGATATTTTGCAGTACCTTGTAGCTTATGGAGATTATATGTTGGCATGACATGTAGCTGCCAAATATTTTTTCCCATTCGGTAGATGGTCTTTTAATTCTTTTGATAAAGTCTTTGGATGAGCAAAAGTGTTTGATTCTTAGTAGTTTGCATTTATTTATTTTCTCTTCTGTTGGTCATGCTTTGTTTGTCAGATTCTGAAGTCTATGTTGTGTATTAAAACTTCCATTGTTGATCTTATTTTTTCATGGATGAGCTATACTGCTTTAGATTTGATATTTACGGATTTCATTGAATTTGAGTTGGTTTTTGTAAAGGTGTGAGATATCAGTATCTCCAGCATTGTTTCTATCACCAGAGCTGTATTTTTCAGCTACCTATCCTTCTTTTTTCTTTCTAACTTTTGCACTCCAATAACCAGTACTTACCAATGCATCATGACTGCCTGTTCCATCAATTTCAGACTGCAGCAGTTGGTAAAACTGTTCAGTTTCTTCATCTTTGGCCTTAATGGTTGGTTTGTAAATCTGAATAATCATCATATTAACTGGTCTTCCTTGTAGGCATATGGATATTATCTTATCACTGACAGTAATTACTTCAGGATAGATCTTGAAATGTGCTTTTTGATAATGAATAAAATGCCATTCCTCTTCAGTTTATGATTCTCAGCATAGTAGGGCAATTCAAAACGGCCAGCACCAGTCTACTCTAGCTCACTAATGCCTAGGATCCCAGTCTTCAGGTGTTTTGTTTCAATTTTGATGATCCCTAATTTTCCTAGATTCCTACTTGGTGCATTCCATATTCCAATTATCAATGGATTTTTGCAGCTGTTTCTTCTCATTTTGGGTCATGCCAAATCCACAAATGAAAGTCCTGAAAGCTTGATTCCATCCATATCATTAAGTTTAACTCTACTTTGAGGAATCAGCTATCTTCTGAAAGTCTTTCAACTTGAGGGCTCATCTTCTGGCACTATATCAGACAATGTCTGGCTACCACTCATAAGTTTTCACTGGCTCATTTTTTTCAGAAGTAGATCACCAAGTTCTTCTTTCTAGTCTGTCTTAGTCTGGAAGCTTAGCTGAAACCTGTCTACCATAGCTGACCCTGCTAGTGTTTGGATACTGGTGGAGAGGCTTCCAGCATCACAGCAACATGCAAGCCCATATAATATCACCAACAAACACACTGGTGCAGTGATGACAGAAAGGCGTATCTGTCTTTATTTGAGCTTTGGGAGATATGGTTTATTAGCGCCCTCTACATGTAAAGTTCAATTAAGTTCAACAAGCATTACTGAAAACAGCCTAAACGGGAAAAATCCTACCGTCATAAACTGCACAATATTAAGACGCACAAATGCTAGTCACTTCCTCCACAGACCACCCATTCACATGTGTTTATCACGTATCAGATGATACAGAAGATACAACTACTGGCTTCCTAAAGAGTCCTCTTGTCTAGCAGTTGCTGGAAAAGCAGCTTTATAGTCTCCTTCAACAATCACTTCTAATAATAAAAATCAATAGGGAGATATTTACACATCTCTTGGTTTTGATTTTATATTGAGAAAAAGGTAAAAATCTTCATTGTCTGAAACTGGCTTGTCAGTTTTTGTCCTACAAATATTACACATCCTGCTTATTTATGGCACTCTGCTAGAAACATAATTTAAGAGGAAATCAAAGTAGCATTTTGCTTTCATACCAATCCACCAACCAGATCTAAAGGCACACAAAATAAAATTCTTATTTTAAGTCCACATTCCCTAAAGTCCTTTAGCAAAGTAGAAACTGACCTTCAGCTGGAACTCAAGGAGCTCTTGTAAATCTACATTAAAGAGAGGTGCAACTTGGCGCCAATGAAAAGCAACCACCACCGCTCACCAAGCACTCACCCTATGCCAGGCACCAGGGGGAAATGCTCTTCACATGCATTACCTCATTCAATTATTCCATCACTCAGCGCATATATGAAGGCTAGATACTGCATTTCTGCTCAAGGCTCGAGTGAGTAGAGAGCAGGGAGAATCGCCTCTACTGTCCTTTTGTTTAGCTTCCTGGGTTTAGCAGAGCAGCCCTGTTGAGTAGGGGCAGAGCAAAAGAAAACACATTTCTTCCACTTCACACCAGCGAAGCAAGTGCAGAAACCCCATGGGCTCCTGTGAATAACACCACTAATAAAGACAGAAATTCTTATTTAAATAAATAAAAAAAGAATAAAAAATGTACCCATATGTATGTGCCCCCCCGTTAAGAGACGAGCCAGAATTCATTAGTGTGTGTTCTGACACTCGCGATCATGTCCTCCTATAATGTGACCTTCCTCTCTCCGTGAAACAATCTGAGATGGTCGTGTGCAGCCACAAAACAGAAAACACTGCAACACCTAATGGATCTGAGTGACAATTTTCTAGAGGGTGCACTTCATAAACAACATCCTCGGAGTTTCCAGGCATTTGCCAGTAATGTGCACAGGTCACAGGTGTCAGATTTGTTTTCTGTGTCTTTAGGGTAAAACTCACTGCAATAGATTTTACTGAGCGATGGGGGTGGGGTGGGCGGGTGTGGGGTGGGGAGAGGTTGAAAGCTCCCGGCAAAATGAAACCTGGTGGTCTTTGATCACCTCAAAGTAACCAGAAGAACCACCTATTTGTAAAAGTCCCTGATCCAAGAACATTAGAGTTCTACAAAGAAACTCTGGGGATGCACAGCAGGAGGATGGGGACGGTGGACCTGGGCCTAAGGCACCCACACACGTAGCAACAAAGAAAACAGCACACAAACAGCAGCTGTACCATCAAACAGGACGGGCTGAACTAGTTTTCAGATGTTACATCTGAGAACAGAGACATCCCAATTAATCATAAGTAACTTGAAGGGGAACTTGGAGCTTACACACATATCAATGAATAAAAACCAAAAAAAATGGCAAATACATATATTTTGCCACATGTCTTTCATGTCTGCACACTCTGGGCTGCACAGACCTCCTATGTCCCCAGTTCCACTACCCCTCTTCTACAAGGGCTTTGAGAAAGAAAATGGAAGGAAATGGGGTAAAAGTGCTTCTGCTATACACACAGCAGACTTATCAGGTAAATATTTTTTAAGGTTAAAAATATTTATCCTTAAATATTTTAATAAAAATATTTTATCTTTAAAAATATTTAATATCAATTTTAGTCAACTTGCTAAGACATCTAATAAATACTTCATTGAAGTTGATAACATGTATCAAGAACTCAAGCTATACCATAGAAAATTTTTGGCAGAAAAAATGCAGCAACACAACATGAGCAACTGAAGGGAAGTTGTATGAAATGAACAATGTGACTAGTAAACACTGACCATCAGGGAGAAAAAGGACACATTTTGGTACTAAAAGCCTAAAACACTTCCTTTCATAGAAGTCAGGGGATGCAGAACAGAATGGGGAAAATAAATCAAAACAAAACATACCACAGCACGAGTCATGAACTCACAGACCTGCCTTTCAACCCAAAATGTTACTGGCTGTGTTATTTCTGAGTCTTGGTTTCTCAGCTGTGCAGCAAGGACAGAAATACCCAACTTTTACAGTTATTACTAGGATTGGATTCAGTAAAGCAATAATATACATAAGAGGCCTCAAAGAGTTCTTGGCACACAGCAGGTACTCAGCAAATAGCTGCTCACATAAACAAGCATAAATTCAAAGATTAGCCAGGATCTCTACTTTGAATCTTATTTTCTGACTGTACAATATAGTATCTACTAGAACAATGTAAGAAATGGAAATAGTAAAGCAACTAAGTGATATATCAGACAAAAGTTGACAAATTTTTTTAGACATTTAATAAAGTCTTCTTTAGTTAAGGAAAAGTCACAAAGTTCTCTGATCAGCTTAAAATTCCTTTGGTTATAGGTGCTATGTAAACATGCCGAGACACAATTCTGTAGTTAATTATTATGAGATGTTTTCTGAATGTTTTACATGCAACTGCCACTCACTTGGATCAAAGTCTTTCCCCAAACAATCGTTTTATCCTTCTGTTTATCTGTTTATTCAGTCTGTGTGTGAGAAAAGGGTGTACTTAGACACAGAAACCAGGAGCTTCTACGTTCTTAAGCAAAGTATGGCAGGAATCCATTTCTGCTTCTCCAGAAGTGCAGAACATACTTCATGGAATAGAGAAGCCACTTGAATGAGGATTTATGATGTGATTAGAGCCAAATACCTCAAAAATGAAGCAATCATATAGGTTATTTTGTAAATATTTTATTAATCCTCTAAGAACTCTCTAAGTGAGGCCTCCTAGATACTTATATTCTGAATCTGCTATGAATAAACGTTTCTATCCAGTGCCTACATTCTAGTGACCCAGGACTACACAGGGAAGTATAAGAAGGTTTCAGGTGTCATAGGCACAACTCCCTGTCAAGACACTGAACCCAGTGACATGCTCTCTTGCCAGGGACGACTTGCTCCAGCTATTCAAGGAGGTTACAGAGAACAAAAGGCCTTGATGTCTGCTACACGGTTTTACATACCTACTGTGTCAGAGCTCTCAACCTTCCAGGGAACAGATATTCCTTTACTACCTGCCGGTGACTGCACTGGAGGTTCACTCACATCTCTTGTATTTGCAGTTCACAAATGCTCGTAGTGTTTGCCTCAAGGTACGTGTAGCTAATCTTGCTTCTGCTTTCTAACAATCATTTCTGCAAAATCTCTACTCAGTTTCATTCGCATACCCCAGTTGTAGGCACAGAGCTATAAGTCCAAGGCTCCCTGACTTTCATAACATGCAGCTCCTATTAACATTTAATGAGCGTCCATTGGCAAATCTACCAATTGCTTTCTACTCCTACCCTCTCAGAATTCCTCCTGCTGTCTCTGAGCCAACCTGGATATCTTCACTCACATTATTTTTTTTTAAAACTCAAAATCATCTCCATTCACCATCCAAAGAAAAACAAATAATTCATGCTAGCTGAACCACATGATGCCACTGTAAATTAAATGTGATTTTACTGTAAGAGGAAACCCTAGTGGCGTACTAGTTAAGTATTATGATTTGGAACCAAAAGGCTGGCAGTTCAAATCTACCACGCACTCCTTGGGAACTCTATAGGGCTGTTCTACTCTGTCCTGGAAGATCTCTATGAGTTGGAATCAACCTGGCAGCAGTGAGTTTGGTTTTGGCTTTACTGTAACCATTAATAAAATGAGCTATCTAAAATAATCTCAGGAGAATTCCTTGAGTTTTTTTTTGTTTGTTTTTTTTGGTCCCCAACTTTTATACTGGGATACAGGCTATACTTACACATTCCGTATCTTCTCTATGGAACATTTTGCACAAACTCAGAATAATGTTTGCCTTAAAGCATAAACTAATAGGAAATAGAAACCAAGACCAAACCATATGCTTCATGTTGGCAAAACGATTCACACAAAGAGTCAAAGGACTAAGTCTCAAGGAAAATAAAATAAAAACACCTAATACCACAGTTACTGGAATCCAAAGGGCTTTAGCTGTAGAGTTAAGAATCAACCTGTCTTCCAGCTTCATGTCTTCCTTGTCCACAATGGAAATGGGAAAGAAAGAACACATCATCAGTCTGTGAGGTGTGTCCAAAGAAAAGGTCATTTGCTCCAATCACTGCTGGTTTTTGGTATTCGCATCCTCCTCCTCTGCCAGCCTCCTCCTCCTCTTTGTTCTTTGTTTCCACCTACGTTGTTCACATTATTTAAGGTTATTGCTCTTGTGCTTCAGATCCCAGTCTTCTCCACCTGCCCTGCCCTGCTCTTCCCTTCCCTTCCTTTCTCTTCTTTTATTTTGATTTCCGCATTTCCCCCCCAAATGTCTAGATCTATTCTTTCCCTTCTCCAGAACTGACCTTTGGCCCCGTCAGAACTTGCTCTTTCCTCATTCTTCCACCACCCTACTCTACCAGCCTCTTTCATTCCGTTTTTACTTCTGTTTACCAACTTTCCTTTCTTTCATTTTTGGCTAGAGAAGGTTATTATAAAAGGTGTGCAGTCACACTAGCAGAAGCTGAGAGTGCACACACTGCATGTGGCCCAGGAAATACTGATAAATGTGTGGAGAATGAAACAAAATTATCTTTCAAAAAGTTTAACCAGGGTAGGTAAGATATTCTGTGGTCATTTTGGAAACTAAAGCAAAACACATCAAAAGTTTGCCTTTTACCGTGATGCAGAGTGACCATATATTGGCCGCACTTTATGGTTCTATACATCTATAGGATATCATCCTGCTGACCTCTGGCTGGAGGAAGGAGAGTGGGTGGAGAGGAGGGGAAAGGAGACTGTTGGGAGGATGAGCCATGTATGGAGCAGAGAGGAATAGTGTGCAGTCACCGGACAGGGAGAGCAGTGGAAGCTGCATAGAGGTGGGCATGTAAATTTATTCGGGAATGTACATTTTCACTCAGTCATATTTAAAAAAAAAAAAAAAAAGCTTGTCTCTGTGAGCATACAAGTATCTCCTAAATCATCTATCCAAATGGAAGCTATTCTCAATACCATTTCACTGCACTGACAAAATTAGAATTAAATTCTCATTTGTTGCAAATGAGGGTTACATATCAACACTGAAGGGACATTATTTCCTAATTCCTCCTCTGAGTATGAAATTCATAACTCAAGAAGACAAAGATAAATCATTTAAAAATGGGGCGGAAATGCAGTGCAGACAAATTATAGTTAGCAACTTCTCTTTAGGAGATACAAATAGACACATGCTAGATACAATTGCTATTAGGTGCCTCCATATCAATTCTGACTCACAGCAATCTTATAGCGCAGAACTGTTGTTAGGTGCCATTGAGTCAGTTCCAGCTCCTAACAAGCCCTGTGTACCACAGAACAAAACACTGCTCAGTCCTGTGCCATCTCTATGAAAGCTGTTGTGCTTGAACCAATTATTGTAGATACTGTCAGTCCATCTTTTTCTGCTGCCCTTTACTTGACCAAGCATGATGTCCTTCTCTAGGAACTGATTTCCCTTGACAACACATCCAAAGTATGTAAGGCATTCTTACTTCTAAAGAGCACATTCGTTGTACTTCTTGTAGGGCAGATTTGTTTGCTATTTTAGCAGTCCATGACATGTTCAATATTCTTTGCTAACAAGACAGCTCAAAGATATCAATTCTTCTTCTGTCTTCCTTATTCACTGTACAACTTTCACATGCATGGGTCAGGCATGATGAAGTGACATCTTTGCTTTTCAAAACTTCAAAGAGGTCTCTGGCAGATGATTTAACCAATGCAACGTGTCTTTTGATTTTTCTTGACTGCTGCTTCCATGGGCGCTGATTGTGGATCCAAGTAAAATGACATCCTTGATAACCTTAATCTTTTCTCCATTTATCATGTTGTTGTTTATTGGTCCAGTTGTAGGGAATTTTTTCTCGATGTCAAGGTGTAATACATACCTAAGGATGAGCTCTTGGATCTTCATCACTAAGTTCTTCAAGTCCTCTTCACTTTCAGCAAGCAAGGCAGTGTCATTTGCATAGCTGAGGTTGTTAATGAGTCTTCCTCCAGTCCCAAGGCTCTATTATTCTTCACACGGTTCAGCTTCTCAGGTTATCGACTCAGGATATAGACTGAATAGGCGTGGTGAAAGAACACAACCCTGACACACACCTTTCCTGACTTTAAACCGTGTAGTAGCCCCTTGTTCTCTCTGAACAACTACCTGTTAATCTATGCACTGGTTCCTGAATGAGCATAATTAAATGTTGTGGAATTCCCGTTCTCCACAATATTATCCATAATTTGGTATGATCCATACGGTTGGAAGGATAGTCAATAACACACAAGTAAATGTTCTTCTGGTATTCTTTTCTTTCAGCCAGGACATTGGACATTAGCAATAACACCCCTGGTTTCACATTCTCCTTTGAATCCTACCTGAAATTTCTGGCAATTCCTTGTCAATATACTACTACTGCTGCTTTTGAATGATCTTCAGCAAAAGTTTCCTTGCTTGTGATATTGATGCTACTGTTCAATAATTTCTGCATTTGGCTATATCACCTGTCTTGGGAATAGGCATAAATATGGATCTCTCCCAGACAGCTGAACAGGTCACTGTTTTCTAAATTTCTTAGCATAGATGCATGAGAGCTTCAGTGCTGCATCCATTTGTTGAAACATCTCAGTTGACACTCCATCAGTTCCTGGAGCCTGGCTTTTCACCGTGCCTTCAGCGCAGCTTGGACTTCTTTCTTCAGTACCATTGGTTCCTGATCATTATGTTACCTCCTGAAATGGTTGAAATGTTGACCAACTCTTTTTGGTATAGTGACCCTGCGTATTCTTTCCATTTTATTTTGATGTTTTGCCTACAGAATCCTTTACTATTGCAACTCAAGATTTGAATTTTTCCTCACCTTTTCACAGCCTGAGAAATGTCGAGTGTGCTCTTCCCTTTGGTATTCTATCTTCATCTCTTTGTATATGACCTTATAACACAGAATAGAACTCCTGTTTCAGACAGCAAGGTCCTTCATGACTTACCAGACTTATCTCCAGTGAACCTTATCCTATTGCTTTGGCAATATTGATTTACAAAATTCTAGAACATGCCATCACTTCTGACAATTCTATGCTTTGGAAGATGCTGTTCTGTTAGCCTGGACAAAAAAGTGAGGTCCTCAGAAAGTCTTACTCTCATCTTTCAAGTGTCATCTGAAATCATCTCAAATGTTACCCATCTTCTTTGGGAAGCCACCCTAATTGTCCAAGATATAGTTAGAGGCTCCCTTCTCTACTTAATGCTATACTAACAGTAGTTAACAACAGTTAAAGTGGACTGAATACCTGCTGTACACTGTGTTTTCTACTAGGTACTTTATCTGCATTATCTTGACTAATTTCCTCAACTACAACCACAAGGTAAGTACTATATTACTGTTAAACTGAGCTTAGACAGGTCAAAAAATCTTGTCCAAGCTGACATAGCTAATACAAAGCAGTGGAGGTATTTGGGCCCAAGTATGGCACCAAAGTGCATATTCATTTGTCCATATCTCCAATAGCACAGTATCACAGAACACTGTAAACTGTAACTGCTCGTTTACATGACAGTAGATGGTAACTTTCCACCTCTCTAACAAAGCATTTAGTAAGGTCATGATAAATGCCTGCTGGGTGAATGTATATATAGTTTAAAGTACTGGCTTTTTAAATTAGTTATGAGGTATTCTGCTTATGTGCTATGGGATGTGACATTTTACATCTGCAAGTACTCTGTACATTTTAAGCACTTTTAGGAAAACAGACAGGAAATATGACCAAATTTTAACTTATAAAGGAGTATATCTTGCCTTCACCTTAGAGCAAAAAGAAGCCCAAACAGAGATGTTCAAATTGTGTTAACAGATGACATTCCACATCTGTAGAGATAAATTCTAAAGCCCAACCAAAATTACAATGCCCTGAAACAAAAAAAGCACAGCACAAGAGTAGAAGTACATAACCTCACTGCTTTTCCATCTTGCCCCTTTTCCAGTGGGAGGGAAACTCAGGCAGACAGACAGACAGATACAGATCTATACAGGGAAAGTGAGTGTGTGTGTGTGTATGTGCGTGTGTTGTGGGTGGGGACAAGTAAAACAGTAACAGGCTTTACAAGAGCTGCTGGTCTGCATTTGTCTAACAAGAGGGAATGATGGAAATTAGGAAAAATCTTCGAGGTAAGCTTTCTCACTATGTTCTGACAGCTTTATCTTTTTCTAGATTCTTGTACACATTGTCTGTTCTCCTTTATTGTACTGTGAAGTTTTTGAGGACAAAAATTTTGAAGAGCTCATCTGCCTCAGCCAGCCTCCTTAAAAACCTGATCCCCCATTTTCTCAGCCTCAAAGCAGTCTTCAGCCTTCAAACATAATTCTTCTAAATTTAAGTGCCTTATATTCCTTCTCCTCTTTAAGTCTTGTGGAGGAAAAAGACTATGTTTCACTAAATAGAAATACTGGCAAGGGATACACCACAAAATCTAGTCTTTACATGTTAAATAAAAGGATAATGTAAGAAATTATGGGAAATAGCTAGTTATGGTAGTTACGGTAAGGGTGGTAAAATATACAGCATTTGGTTTCAGTTATTTTGATTTGGATTTGCTGGTAGTGCTGCATGGGATGAAAACTCAGTGGACATTTTAAACTGTGAAACACTGTACAAAAGCAAGGTGCAGGCATGGAGATCAGATGCAGGTCATCTACACAGAGGCAGCTGCTGCACCTACTGCAGAATTGCAAGCCAGATCTACAAAAAGGGGATGTTGCTGGTGCAGCACACGCATACAGGAGACCACACTGGAACTTGGCATGGGTAAATCAGATGGCTCTTTCCCTGTGAAGCGTTTCCAGTGTGCAACCTGAGCTACAATGAATGGTCCTTGAGCCATCTCAAACCAAACTCACTGTCATCAAGTTGATTTTGACTCACAGTGATGCTACAGAGCCTAACAGCCCCATGAGAGTTTCCAAGAAGCACCCGGTGGGTTTGAACTGATAACCTTCTGGTTAGCAGCTGTAGCACTTAGGTACTACACCACCAGGGTTTCTACTTCAGCCATAATCTGCTGCAAAAGAGAGATCTATTCTGGCAGCATGACAGAAAGCCATGGGCCAAGGTCAGAAAAATTTTGATTCTTTTACTACAGAGCATGCTTCAATTTTCTCATCTTCAGGAGATCCCACTCTTTTCTTTTATGATGCTACAGAAAAAAGTAAAAAAGGAAAAGTGTTTTGAAAAGATACAGTTGCTACACACACACATAGATACACACATAAGATTTACAACCAGTTGCTGTTGGGTTGATTCTTATTCATGACACCCCATCTGTGTCAGAGCACAACTGTGTCCCACAGGGTTTCAAGGACTGAGTTTTTATATTTGTCACTGGCCTTCCTTCCAAGGTACCTATGGGTGGTCTTGAACTTCCAACGTTTAGGTTAGTGGCTGAGCATGTTAACTATTTGCACCACCCGGGGATTCTACAGAACTTATATATTCCTTTAAGGAACGCAAGTTAACTCTTCTGAATAAAAAGGCTAAGTGGATGCTTTCAAATATAAAAACGAAAGGGCAACAACTTTTAGAGCTGATCCTAGCTTAACCACTGTCAAGGGAAACTTGGGCAGTCACTTCGCCTCTCCATGCTCCAATTTAAATTGCATTCCTGACTATCTCATTAAGGTATTATGATGATTAAGTACTTAAAATGTTTTAAGATCCATTGGGTAATGTCTTACCATCCTGGGAGCAGTCACGTGATATTATACCTTGTCTGAATAATTTTAAAGTTGTGTGATGTTTCTCCAAATTCTCTGAGTCTTTGATATCAAAAGGAAAAAAGCAAGATACCCAAGTCTTGACTGAACAAGTTCCTAAGAGACCTGTACCTTTGTAACTACACTTTCAGAATGTACAGTGATCAGTCGTAAAAATTGAAGAAGGTCACTTCCTTTGATTATATCTCTTGAATGCAAGTTAAGATTATTCATCTTATCTTAAAAGAATACTTCTTAGGAAACAATTAACTTTATGTATTCACTATTATATACTGTTTTCTTAAAAAATCAAAATGGAGCAGAAGGGGGAGTCTTTGGGAAGACTAGGAATGAAAAAGTTCCCTGCACAGTGCATATGCTTAAGTCCTCGGCTACTAGAGGAAAGGTTGGTGGTTCAAACCCACATACAGGCCCCTTGAAGCCTGACCTGGAGGTCTGTTCCAAATGTCACAGCCTCAGAGCCTCATGAGCACACCTCCACACTGCCCAGGTGGGACTCTCTCAAGCTGGAGTCCCTCTGACTGCCAGCAGTAGGAATGAAAGTAGACAAGAGCTGAGGAGGCACTAAACGGAAACGAGGGATGACTGGAGGGCTATTTAGAAGGCTGGAGAAAGAGTATTAATGAAAAGGTGAGGTATCATTTTTTGTTTTTTCCTAATTTGATGGAAGGCTGAAAAACAAGAAGTCATCAAAGATGTACTCTCAATATTAAGGACTGGTTAACCAGGCCTACCGACCTTGTCGTTAGCAGTGGTTGGCAGTTCAAATCCACCAGGCGCTCCTTGAATACTCTGGGGGTCAGTTCTACCCTGGCCCCTAGGGTCGCCATGAGTCGGATCCGACTCGATGGCACTTGGCTAACCAGGTCTACGTCAGTTGAGTGTAGTTTGAAGGAAAAAGAGGCAAGTCATACATATTAAGAATAAAGTACCTTTTTCACACTCCTATTCTGCATTTATTTCTTCACTAACTACCTATTTTGTCTTCATATTGTTTGATAACAGGAAAAGTCATAGTTCTGGTTACAAATGACGTTTTCTCTGAAAAATTTTAAGTTGGTAGCGAAGTTTCAAAATATTCAGTGAGTCTTTCTCCCATGACCAAGGGACTCAAAGGAAGAAATACTCCCATACATTCTTATCTTTCCACTTACTAAGAAAGGCCACGAGGAACACCACAAGGCAAGCTCATGTTGAGAACAAAAAACATTCAACCAAAGTGAACCCCAAATGACATTAAAGCAACTCAACTGGACTTCTCTGTTCCAGATTCAACACAGAAACTAAATCGAGGTAGAGAGTAGAAAATGCCAAGCTATTTGAAAACAGAACAAAGCATGAAGTATTTAAAAGGCCTTTCATCCCTTGAGGTATACTCTACACGTAGATCTGATTTTATACCATGGCAAATTTCAGGAAAGCCACAGTCTCACGAAAATGCCGAGAATCCGTTCAGTTCATGAAGATAAGGACACTGAGCTGCATTTTTCCAAGTTAAAATGTTAGGTAAGGCGAATCTACCTAAACTAACAAAAGAACATCACTGTCCATGTGAGCAGTGTGAACACATTTGTGTTCACTTACGAGCATGCTGTATACTTGCCTCAGCCTGAATACAGCAATGCTTTTAAAAAAATGTGAAAAGTTATTTCAGAACTCACAGTATGTTGCTATAGTGCATGCTGCTGCAAAGAAAAAGCTAATGGGCTCTCTACTTAATGTGATTAGAGCCATTATTGACATAATGCCAGGAAGACGCAAAACCATTAGCATTACACTACAGCTCACTTTAGCATTCACTCAGATTTAGTATTTGATCCACAATTTTAATTTTGTTCTGCTCTATTCAGAGCTGCATTACACAAAATGCATAATTAAAAGCTGCTGTGATTCTCTCTACTTCTCAAATTAAAAACATAGCAAACATTTGTAGTTCTAATCCACTAGAAATTAATAAATCAAATAGTGTCTTTTATCCTCTTTCCTCCACGCAATTCCAATTGCAGGTTGGGAATACTTTTGCCTGCAACAGAGCATGCTACAGATGGAGCAGTGGCTCAGAGGGAAGAAAAGTCCCCAAACCACCTACTGTACAGGCAAGTGAGAACCTGGAGGGCCTCACAGCACCGACAGCCTTATAATTCCAAGCATTAAGCCGGAAGGACTTTCTGCAAAGAAAAATTTTAATCAATTCACCATAAATCCTTTTGATGCATTTTCCTTCATTAGCTCATTTTGCCAAGCATACACATGCTCCTAATTTAATTTAATCAAATGCACCATGTCCTTCTGTCAACAGTGAAGCAATACCCATGTCCAAAGATCTCCTATCAGTTCCCTATCCAAGGCAGCCTGGAGGAGGTTTGCTTTATTCACTACTGAAAACTGAAATGGTTTCTCCCTGAACTTCTGCCATCAAGGGCCAAGACATTGACACCATTCCTAGTTGTATTGCTACTAGAATCATTCATCACCTGAAGTAATAGATGATTATGGTTCATTACAGTAATAGCATTTCTTCCCCTTGTGGTGACAAGTCAAGGAAAATTCTGAGATCACCATAAATAAACAGTAGAAGAGCAGAGAAGGCAAACCAAAACAACCAAGCCTGTTGGTACAGAATTGATTTTGATTCACAGTGATGCTATATAACAGAGTAGAACTGCCCCACAGGGTTTGCAAGGAGCAAGAAGGGTTTATCTAAACGTAGACTCACCCCTATGCTGCCCTTGATTTTCTCTGCACACCTGAGATTTCATGTAAATCTCTGTTGTCCATTCTTCCACCAGGGCTCCCTTCCTTCTATTTAAAAATCCCTCATCACTACCCATTTCCCCCTTAATTCCAATTCATATTCAAAGTTCACTTTATCCAGGAACCAATACCAGAAGTCCCCTCACTAATTTAGTTTTTTAAGGCCTGTGTTGCTGTTGTTAGGTGCCACTGAGTCAGTTCCTACTCAGAGTGACCCCAGGCATATAAAAGAACCAAAATTTGCTCAGTCTTACGTCATATTCTCAGTAGTAGGTATGTTGGGGCCCACTGTTGCAGCCACTGAGTCAGTCCCATCACTGACAGTCTTCCCAAACATAATGGCATTCTCCAGGGATCAGTCCCTCCTGGTAACATGTCCAAAGTAAGAGAGACAAAGTCTTGCCATTCTTAGTTCCAAGAAGCAGTCTGGCTATACTTCTTCCAACACAGATTTATTCACTCTTCTGTAAGTCCATGGTAGAGTCAATGTTCTTCCCCAGCACCATAACTCAAGGCATCAATTCTTTTTTGGTTTTCTTTATTCACTGTCTAGCCTTCTCATGTACATGAGGTGACTGAAAAGACCATGGCTTGGGTCAGGCACACCATAGGCATCAACTGACATCTTAGCTTTTTAGGATTTTAAAGAGGTCTTTTGCAGCTGATTTGTCCAGTGCAGTATGTCGTTTTAGTTCTTTGCTGCTTCTTCCATGGGTGTTAATTGCTAAAGAATTGATAGCAGTTTTTAATTCTGTAACTAAGTGATCAATTCCCACTGTTACCATCTAGTAGTACATAAACTTCACAAGGGTAGGAACCATGTGTGTCTTGCTCACCATTTTAACTGTTTGGATCTACTATCTGGGGTACTTGTTGGCACATACTAGACACTCAAAAAAATAAAAACAAAAAGTTTGTTACAAGACTGAGTGCTGAATTAATCTACCACTATTTCCTGACATTCTGCTTCCCTCTGCTAAGTTTCTGTCATTTTCTATAGCTGAATGCATCAAAAGCGAACTGTACACCTACTGTGACAAAGCAATCATTCCTGAAATCATACTTAAAAAATAGAAAACACAAAGAGACGAAGATTTTATAATGTACAAAACTTTTCCAGCTTGCGCGGTTCTACATGTTTCCGTAGAATGAAGTGGGAACTGTTGGAAGTAATGTAGGATTCACAAGAGAAAGCAGCAGAAATCCTTTGAGTGACTCCCATATTCAACTGAGCATACAATGTGAGCATTCCACGCCACCACACTGCTTCTCACTCTCCTTTTCTGAATTGTTCACCCTCCATTAAAATAAATCCACTGCTCCCGAAAGTTTCTAGTTGTCTTTTGAATTGCTGCTGACAATTTGATGCCATAAAGGTTGCTCTTAAAGAAGCATGATGCTCAAGGTAGACATTTTTTTACTAGTAAAACTAAACTATTGTTTGGTTTCAAGAAGACTTTAGGGGATATTTTTGGCTTCAAATTTAAAGACTATCTCAGGGTAATAGTTTCAGGGGTCTGTCCACCCTGTACGGCTCCAAGAAGCCTGGAGTCCGTAAGAGTTTTAATTCTGTATGTCCCCCTTTGTAATCAGGATTCTGCTATACAAACATTGATCAAAATGGTCACTAATGATAGCTAGGCACCACCTCCTTCTTCTGGACTCATGGCAAAGGAGGCAGTTGTTCATGTATGCAATTAGCTACGCATTCTGTACATTCTTACTGTTCTCGACTCTCCTTCTTCCTCTGTTGCTTCAGAATAAGACTAACTGTCACGCCTTGGAAGGTCACTTGCAAGCCTTTATTATGCCAAGCAGTATACAATCATCTAGGGGGCAGAACAGAAGCATTAGACACATTACTTGGCCAATAACCTGGGATGTCACATCATATTATGACCCCAAACCTCTTAACTAAGAAACCAAATCCCATGAGGTTTTTGATTATAGCCTCAGCAGCTACTTTTTTTTTTATGTGGTTTCTGGCAAAAGGTGTGTGACAGATATACGAGGTCTGCCAACTGAGTCTGCAAACTCAATTGTTCTAAGTGGTACGTATCTCACTGCTGAACATCACTATGGAAGTACTCCCACTGGGAAGCTATGCATGGATGTCAGCGCCTAGTCCACCCTTTAAAGCAATTTTGGAGCTCTTCCTGGAATGGCTTTGCATAGTGGCACAGTGGCAAGTTTGCAAACTTCATTGTATAGCTGTCTATTAGGGAGTTTTTAGTCAGTAAACAAAGAACTGTATTGGAACACCTTCCCCAGTCAACTGATCTGCCCCTCAATGACTTTTTTCTTTACCCGAAGATAAAAGAAATATTGAAAGGAAGACATTTTGATGATATCCAGGACATCAACGGTAATACGATGACAGCTCTGATGGCCATTCCAGAAAAAGAGTTCCAAAATTGCTTTGAAGGGTAGACTAGGCACTGATGTCAGTGCATAGCTTCCCAAGCAGAGTACTTTGAAGGGATCCGACTCGATGGCACTTGGCACGTGGCTATAGTGATATTCAGCAATGACGTTGCAGCACTTTTTCTAGGATGAATTTGCCAATTTTATTGGCAGTCCTGGAATTTAGTGTTTGCTTTTAAAGACGAACATTCCTCCATAGGAAGCAAATTACGAATAAAATGCTTAATTTTCTTAACAAACCAAGCCTTTTAAACTTTAGAGGCAGCCAACATCAATACCATTTCACTAAGATAGCTGCTCATTAAAGAAAAAAAGACAAGCATTTCACCAGAAAGGGACTCTTCTTATTTTCTTGACCCATTACCTAAGTTTCTTCTCTTTCATTTTTTAGCTGTTTCCCAGCACAACATAATGAAAGAAAAATTCTGTATGATTTCCTTGTAGTTTCACATACACTGAAAAACTAAGCTATTCAATAGGAGACATTTGTCTAGACATACATCTAGACTATATCCTGTTCTTTTGTTATCTTCATCAGTAAGTACTGTAACTCTTGAAGACCAATAGCAACATCGTGATAAATGGAGATGATATTAATGTTGCCTAGGATCTTATTTTACTTGTGTCCATAATCAACTCATGGCGACCCTAGGGGCCAGGGTAGAACTGACCCCCAGAGTATTCAGATCCAACTTGATGGCACTTGGCTGGCACAATCAACAGCCATGGAAGCAGTAGTCAAGAAATCAAATGATATATTCCACTGAGCAAATCTGCTTCAAAAAAAAAGCCTCTTTCAAGTGTCAAAAAGCAAAGATGTCACTCTGAGGACTAAGGTACGCCACCATACCAAGCTGTTGTGTTTTCAATGTTTTTATAGGCATCTGAAAGCTGGATGATGAATATGGAAGACAGAAGAAAAATCAGCGTCTTTGAATTATGGTGTTAGTGAAGAACATTGACTGTATTACTGCCAGAAGAATGAACAAACCTCGAAAAAGTACAGCCAGAATGCTCTTAGAAGTGGGATGGCAATTTTGCCTCTTTAATTTTGGACACGTTACCAGGAGGGGCTATTCCCTGGAGAAGGGTGTCAAAGTACAGTGTCCACGAAAGAGAGGGCAACTCTCAGTGGCATGGATTGACACCATGGATCCACTGATGGACTCAAGCAAAGCAGCGACTGTGAGGATGGCACAGGACTGGGTAGCCTTTCACCTACTGTACATGTGCTGCTATGAACTGGAACGACATCTAACAACAACAGAATACTGCCCTACAATATTAGAAAACAAAGTTAAAAATATATAGAAAAGTTGCGTTTCTTGTTGAGTATTATTGTATCAATTTGCAACTCAGTGATCCACATGACAGAGTAGAACTGTCCCACAGGGTTTCTAGGTTTTAATCTTTCTAGCGGCAGATTGCCAGGTCTTTCTATAGTGAAGTCACTAGTGGGTTTGAACCACCAAACTTTTAGTTAATAGGCAAGAGCTTAAAGGGTACACTACTAGGGCTCCTGGTACACAAATATTATACAAAATCATCTGTATTACATAGTTTTATTATATTTTCATTTCAGACTTAGCGCAACAGAATTAACTTTTTTTTAAAATCAGAATCTTGAATTTAAGACGTGCACTCCTTTGAGCGCTAATGCAAAGGCAGGCATCCCTAGAGCAGACGTGGAAGAAAATCTGCTTTTAGTTCAGCTCTAGAACCGACTCCCTGGACAAAGTGGATAACCTTTGGTTCTTTTCTATCTGATTTTCCCCAGAGGTCTTTTTTGAACGTGCTGAGGAATTACTATGTCTCCTTAGGAAAAGGTCTGGTTGGGCTCCTATATCCTTCCACATCTGTAAACACATGGTAGGAGCACCGGGGCCGAATCCCCCTACCCAAGCATCCTGCGCATTTCGTTATGAGGTTGTTCCTTGTTTCACGGCTTTAACTACTGCACCTTTTCCTTTCCACTGAGCTTAAACCTGCCTCCCTGTAAAATCTGGGCCTCTGAGGCATTCACCAAAGCCTCCTTGGTGGCGTAGGTGTTAAGTGGTACGTCTGCTAACCAAAAGTCAGACTCCAGCAGGTGCTCCCTGGAAGTTGTATGGGAGCAGCTCTACTCTGTACTGTAGGGTTGCTTCAGTTGGAACCAACTCGACAGCAGTGGGTTCGTTTTTTTGCCTTTGGGGGCATTCACAGAATCTGTCTGCTCCTTGGTCTGTTTGGAAGCCCATACAAATGGGGTGTGGGTCCCACTCTGGCAGGTGTTTTTCCCAACCAAATCCTGCCAGTGTCTTCAACTGATTCCAACAGTCTGTCCGCACACCCTTTACCACCATGGTCACTCTTGGTGGGTGCATTACCTTGTATAATGCCTTCATGCACTCTGAAAACCGAATCAATCATAAGATACCAGATGTGATCTAACCAGTACTAAGAAAGGAATACTTTCTATCTTTATCATAACTGCTGTTAATGAGCAAATGGACTTTTTCTTTAAGACACAAATGACACAGAATACAAAGCATTTTCAAAGTGACACTTATTCTACACAAAATGTTCCCTTTTTCTTAGTCAACCATCTATAACCTAATTTTTGATCTTACTTTTCAACGAACAGTGCTAATGTAACACAGAATATTCAGCTTAAAAACATCTTTTAACACAAACTGTAAGATAAAAAGACTGTGAGATGCAATACGTACAAATCATCTAATGCTAATTACTTCAAAAACTGCATCCTGTCCTTAACCATATAGCTCCTGGCAAACTCCTCTAGGTCACAAAGAAATGCCATTGTGCAACAGTGTCATTAAATGGAAATAACTACTTTGTGGTTCCCTGCATTCTCAACCCTCTCTCAAATACCTTCCATTCTCTGACTAAAGAAAAGAACCGTGACACTGATATTAAACAAACGACACAGAAAAGGGAATTCAATTCACAAAATACAAAATGACTTAAAAGGAAAACTAACTCGGTAGCTGGAAATACACTCGCAAGTTAGACTGAACTGGGATTTCAGAGGGTGTGTTTATATGCGTGCTCCCTAGGGTCACCATGAGTCACGTCCGACTCGACGGCACTTGGCTTGGCATTCACAGCATTCCAACTGCCATCTAACACACGAAAGGATGCAAAGCACAGGAAATGTCATCAAGCTTCAGAGGTTTATTTTCCCTTTAGTTGAGTAGAGGAAATGTTGGGTTACCCTACCCAGAGTATTTTATTATTAAAACTTTCCAACACACAAAAAAGTTGAAGAAAGTATACAGTGAACACGCATATATCTACCATCTAGATTTTACAATGAACATTTTACTGTACTTGCATGTAAGGTCTTTTTTATGTATCATTGATCAGGGTGAGACAATAGTCATAAAACTTTTAATTTTAGGGGAAAAATTTCTGAAATTATTGGGTCAGCATATATTTTTAAAGTACAGCCATAAATCTTTCAAATGCTTAATTGGGGCTAATATATTCTTACTTGCATTTGAGGCCTAAATTCTTTTGTCAGGCACTCTGGGTAGAGTATTTATATTTATCTAGCTTATTTATCTATTTTAACAGGTCAACACAAAAACAGTAAAATGTTATCTGTAATAACTTAAAAAGCGGAGGAACACTTACCACCTTTGATGGTCTGCAAGTGTTTCTAAAAAATCTGAAAATTATTTGTAAGCTGCTTGTGATCACCTATGTGTCAGCTTAACTTACTGTAACAGTAAACAACCATAATATTCATTTAGTACTTACTATGCAGCAAGTACCATTCTAAGTACTTTGCATATTTTAACTTTTTTATACAAATAGCATCTTTATTAAATAGGTACTATTAATATTATGGGAAACTGCGGTGGTGTGGTGGTGAAGTGCTACATCTGCTAACCAGAAGGCTGGCAGTTCAAATTTACCAGGTACTTCTCATAAACTCTGCAGAGGAATTCTACTCTGTCCTACTGGGTCACTAAGAGTCAAAATGGGCACGACGGTGGTAGGTTTGGTTTTGGTTTATCATTTTCATCTCCATTTTAAAGATAAGAAATAAGAGACACAAAGAGTCAAACAGCTGGTAAGTGGCAGAACAGGGATTCAAACTTTAGCAACCCAGCACCACAGACTTGTCTGAACCTGGGTCCTCATTGATAAAATGGGGACAATAAGATAACAGTAGTTCCTGTTTCCTTGGATCACTGTGAGAATTGTGAAGATTATATAGGACAATCCAAGATTCAAAGTGTCAGTAATACAACAAACAATACCTATTATTGGCAAAAGCATTTAAAACACATAGCACAATACCTGACATATCGTAAACACTAAAAGAAATATTATCCATAACAGTAATAGTAATGACCACAGTGTAAGATAAAACAACATATGTCAAAGATAATTAGTATTTACTGACACCATGGTATGAAAAGGATAAATGCACATTGTTTTAACACCACCAACAGAACAATCTTCTTGGTCAAAATCATCCTTCTGGGAGAAAGTGACATAAAGGACATTTCTAATTAAATCAAGATGACTACATACTACTACAACAATATTGGCAGATTTAACTTATAAAGTTAATTAAGGGATGCCATGTCAGCACAAGTTCCCTGGTACCCGCGATAGCCCACTGTGTCAACCAAATAGCATCACCCCCAAATTTTAAAATGTTCTCAACATTTAGCTATTGAATTGCAAACCAAAAGGCAAGAAAATCTCATACTGAATGACATAAGGAGAAATTATGATTCCTTTTTAAGTAGTTTAAATGGCACACTGGCACTGATGAAGAGGCCTGCAAATGTTAATTCTAAGACTCTCCGTTCTCCTCATTCATTCAATAAAGTCAGAAAGATGGGTGATGAGATAAGAAATCTTCACGGCTGCTGAACTCCCCCAGTCAGTAGATAATTTTTATTATTATTATTTATTTTTTCATTAGGTTTGAAGTGAAAGTTTACAAGTCAGTTTCTCATATAAAAACTTGCAGTTTGTTACATGACCCTAGTTGCTCTTTCCTCCTGCCCATATCTTCCACGTCCATTCAACCAGCTCCTGTCTCCTTGTCTTTTCATCTCACCCCCAGACAGGAGCTTCCCAGTTAGTCTCCCGTTCTTACTTAAGCCAAGAAACACCAACATCATTTTATGTCTTATATATCAGTTACATCTTAGTTCTGAGTTAGTTTTGGGAATGGTTTCAGTTCTGGGCTCAATGACAGTCTGGAGATCATGTCTTCTGGGGACCCTCCAGTGTGTCAGACTATCAAGCCTAGTCTTTTCACTTGGCTTGCAGATAATCTACAAAATCTGATACCTCTTCTATCTCCAATGTTATAAGGTAGTATAACAGTTTTCCCCAAAATATGTATTGTAAATCCTAGACCTGTGGATACAATCCCATTTAGGGAACAGAACTTTCTTTGGGATGTTAATGAGAGCATGTCAGCGTAGGATGAGTTTTAAAACAATCACCTCTGAAATATAAAAAGAACTGACGAGGCACAGAGTAACCAGCACAAATGGAAGGAAGATATATACTACAAGAAGATGCCAAGGAAAAGACAGAAGCTGAAAGGAGAGAAGAGCCAAGCCAGCCAAGTGCCATCGAGTCAGATCCGACTCATAACAGATCTAGTGCCCTAAACTCAGACTTCTAGCCTGCTAAACTGTGAGAAAATAAACTTAGTTTGGTAAGACCATCTACCTGTGGTTGTTTCTGTCATAAAAGCACTAAGAAACTAAGACAGCAGGCAAAAATGGGGTCACTAGAATTAAACAAAGATCCCTTACTCCTCTGTGTTTCCAACTAAAATGAATCAACTTAAGAGTGGTGAACCTCTACAGCATTAAAGACTTTAGATCCTAGGACTCTTGGGGCCAGAGTGGAGTCTCAGGAAAAAGAGATAGTCACTGGAGCTCCCAGAACGCTTTAAGTAAAAAGGCATGCAAAGGTCCAGGGGCTTCCCTTGGCCTGCCCATCAGTTCACTCAGGTGTTACTAAAACCCTGATGGTCCATCTGACTGGGCCATTTACTGTCTGCAGGTACAAATGGCAATTTGCTGTACATTTTCAATTACATATATATTTTCTCCACCATGCCTAACAGCATGTAAAACAAAAAAGTGCCATTTTGTACACACAAAGGCACTTATGAGAGGCCCAGAGGCTCTCAACCCCGAGTACTCTGAAAGCATTGATGACGGTGTGGTGGGAATGGGACAGGAAACGGACAACTGTGTATGCCCCTCCCAGATTAATAGCATAATGCAACTTTGGTGCTTAAAAAAAAAACACAAAGAAGAAAGAAAGGGTAGGGTTACAACCACCTTGAGCCACTGAAAAAGATACTTGCTGCTGAAACAGAGAGAGATATCTGTTCTGACACAGCCAGATGACCAAACACACATTCCTATACGCATATTTCGTTTTTCTTAGGCATGCCCCCCCCATTTCTATTATGTCATTGCTCTCAAACTATGTGTATCTAAGTGGTTTCCTCAGATACAAGACTTCACTATCACAGAGTTAGGTGCTTCTGGCTACAGGTGAACAATCTAGGCCTCAAACAGAGAGTAAACAAGACCATATCCAGGGTTTCTAAATTTACAGTTGAACACACTGAACAATAATTAGCAATAGGTGACATAGTGTTTACAATATATGCCATGAAATACAGTCATAAATTCGCAGATGCAAATAGAAATTCCACACTCCACAGCAAGTATAGCTAATTCGGTTACTCTTGTGGTGTCAACATTTGCATTAACTTGAATCCCAGCAAACATATGTGCATGTATGTGTGTGTGTTTATGTATGCATGTATGTATGTGTATGGGATAGTTTTCTACCATGAAAACAAAACGTGAGATGAAAGGCAATAAAGTATCTTAGAGAATGGATCAAAAGAAAAATGACTTTAACAGTATCCATGGAAAGACATTACCAACTTTAAGCTTTCTAAGCACTCGTATCCAAAAGCTTATTTCCGTCCCACCCATACAAACTGTCCCATAGAGCTCACTGCCTTATTAAGGTAACAGCAAAAGAATCATACACCCAGAACCCCACATTATCTTCACCACAACTATCCCTCCTGACTCTTATGGGACGAAGGGGTTGTGACTGTCATCTGAAAATGATACCAAGTCTTGTTTCGCTTTTGTGTCAGGTCACCTTAACACTCAGGCATCTCTGACTGATTCCTAACTCTTTCTCCTGTAAAATTTTGAACACTATATGCCATTTTACACCTCAGCTTGGAAAAAAGGCAATGCAGGAGCTAGTGTTTGGATGTGACAGAATGTTTTTATTCCACTCGTGAAAAAAAAGCTCCCTGTTTCTGACACACTGGAAAATGTACAGCCAGAGTGCTTGAGGCGAAGATGCCACCCCAGCCTTGCATCTGTCTGCTTTCATTTGTCTACAACTGTGCTTATAGATAAAACAAGCTTTCCAGATGTCATCACAAGCAGAGCTCATATGCTGACTTCACCGAGACACCATTGTTGGCTGCCAGCATAACAGAGTTGTAAAACTAAAATATTTAAACTCTGAGCTCTCAACACAACTTTGAATGTCACACAGGATCTTGCTTCAGGATTAATTAACGTACACCCCAGTAAAACAGGAGAAAGATGTGGCAGTCTGCTTCTGTAAAGATTTACAGCCTTGAAAACCCTATGGGGAAGTTCTACTCTGTCCTACAGAGCTGCTATGAGCCAGACCAACCAGACAGCAATAGGTTTGGTTTTGGGGTACAGCCTAATAAATCATGGGTCAGAAACAGAGCTGGCTGGTATACAAGAGGACTGTTTTTTCCCTTTTTCCAATCGTTCAAATGGTATACATCAGCATCATGAAATTTCCAAAAGAGAATTTATTTCTACATGCACACCCCCGCCACCAGCCCCTTAACTTTCAAGTATTCCATCTTGCTGTACAAGGGACCTAATGCTCTCATTGTTTAAAACTGACATAAGGAACCTAAGATTAAAAAAAAGCAACATGCCAGGAACAGACTATAAAGACATCTTCACTGTCTAAGAGGAGGGCCGATGATGGGTGATGGGGGAGATTACTAAGAGGCATTGTTATCTGCATCCATATGTGAAGCTTGGCTTCAGGCAGCCTGGTATCAGGGCGCTGGAATGTTTGTTTGAGAACACAATATCCCTGTGGTTATAATTACAATCCACTGTACGAAAGAGGACAGCAGTGGTTTCAGAATGCCCCGTAACTAAGAAGAACTCGTCACTCCTGTGCTTCCTAAAATATCACACAAACACACACACTATATTTCTGATTCCCTGTTTCTCTGTACCTACAGCACAATCCAGTTTCAACTGCTGAGTTCTTGGGGTGCTCAGCCCTGCTCTGAAGATTTTTGCTAATAAACAGCACTAATCGAGATTTTCTGGGTTGGTGGGAAAAAGAAGGCTAATTCACAGGATACGGTACCCAAGACCTTTATTAAACCCTACTGACTTGGGCTTTGTTTCTGCTCTGGCCAATTTTTTCTAGCCCATTTAGTATCATTGTAATCTTGCATCAGGTATTTTGATTAAGCATCTGTACACTAAAAGGTCCTCAAAAACCTGGCTTGTGGGTCATACTAGTTTTGAGGCCAAATCTACCTTCATGGCACAAGCCTTGTGGAGTTCTGCTTACTTTGGTAAGAGACCACCTTTGGACTGGCCCACTGAAGGCATCACAGGGGCAGGCTGGGGCAAGTCATCCACTAACAGAGTTCATCTCTTGCTTCTGGAGCTTAGAAGAAGCATGGTCAGGGTAATTCATAGCCTTACTCTCCGTCACCCAAGGCACAGCAGAATAAAACATTCACTTGTGATGGCATTCAAGGGAGACCATCTACTGAGACAGGAAAGGAGTCAGTTATTTCGCTTCTGCATAGTCCTGAATGTTCTCTTCTTCTCTTGAGATGTTCTAGTTCTAACTCTCTGAAAATAAATCACCCCGAAGCACTCAAGAGTTCCTTAGGGACCACAGCAGGCTTCCTGCTCTGCATGCACTCGCTCCTGGGCCGGGAAGCTAATGGGTTCCTGGGGTGTTTGTTTTAACACTAAGGGAACCCAGAGCCAAAACAACCTGCTGTGGTGACCCAGCTACCTCAAGTGACTTTCATCACCCTAAGCCACCTATGTCAGCCTGAGAGGAAGGGAAGGCGGTACAAACGGAAAATCTGTGTGTTAAACCTGCAATTACTTCTAAGTGCTGAGACAGCAATTAAACTGCTTGACGTAAGAATAATAATATCATTCCTGGTACGAAAGGACTCAATGACCCTCCTTCATTTTCAAGTAGGGGCAAATTTTCAGCTTGGGGCATGAAGAATTACTGCTAAAGCACACCACCACACATTAGAAGGAACCCTTACGTGCTAGAATGAATACCTGGCCATTTTATTATGCTCCCAGCACCACCACAGTACAATGTCATCTGAAAGAGTCTTGTCATAACTTATTTCTAGTGACGCTTACTTCATCTAACCTAATGATCAGCTGTTCAGCAGACTTACATTCCCACAAACATTTAATAATACATCAGGCTCTCATGTATTTGAACTAAAGTTTACGTTTGTTCTTTAAAGCTCTCTCGACGGCACTTGGCTTGGCTTTGGCTGGATTTCTAAGGGGAGTGCAAATTATTAAACAGTAGCAACGTAGGTAGATTCACATGGCATCTTTAACATCTTCTTTGCCTTTAAAGTCAGCTGAGAAGCACAGAAGTGACACTTTCCACGCTCCCCTTTTACAGATAAGAAGAGAGATGGGCTACTGAGTTACCTGTTTGCTTAAGGGCAAGAAGATGAGCCTGGGGCTGAGCAGGAGGGGCCGCTAGTTGATGTCAAGATCAACTAGAAGCACAGTCTTGGGGTCAGTTATTCTCCGCCAGTATGGACCCGAGGACATAACAAGAGCAGCGAGCCTGTGAGTCAGGAGACAGCCAGTTCTGAGCACTGAGACCTAATGGAACAAGCAGTGCTACTCTCAGCTCCACATTTGAATACAGCTGCATTAAAAAATAACCTGATTTAACAATTCAGAAGTTCTCATATACGTTTTATAATAATGTATGAGAGACCTAAAAGCCATGGAGAGTCATAACTTTGAGCTGCCTCATTTGTTTCTCTTTTATTATAGCCCTACACGGTGAGCACAAGCCCTTTCCTGAGAAGAGAACATTAAATCTTTATTCTAAACTATTTTAGCAGAACGATATTAATAGTAGAATATTATTTTGTCTGACTGATAAAACATCATTCAAATAAGACCAAAGAGAACACTGAGCCCTAGGCCTATGAGAAAAAAGTGACTAGCTATCTCCAGAAAAAATCCTTCCTTGTCACTCTTAAGATTCCAGTGGCATCTCTGCTGCTACATAAGCCTCACTGCTGATGATCCAGAGAGAAGGCAGCTATTCAGAAGCAGACATTTCTCTGGGTTGCCTTAATAAGCTAAGTATATGTGTGAGACATTCTTCCTGTTCCTCACATGTATATTTATTCGATCTTTCTAGTACAGGATCTGTAAGGAGCCAATGTGGACAGGCAAGCAAACCACACGTTAGTGCCAAAAAGGACCTAATTTAAGTGTATCAAACAGGGTGCAATACTGGAAAATACGCAGGTGTCAGTTCAGTTCAGCGTAACCCCCATACTACCACAGGTACGGCCTCATCCTTGGAGGGCTCTGCTGTAGCCACTGCACTACCACACCACATGCCCCACACAGCAGACACAAAGGCACCCTTCTCCCTCAGCTTACATTTCAGTGTATGTCATTACAGTTTCTGTAAGAGCAGCCCAAAGCCATAGCAATGGCTTGCACTTAAAAAGTTTCTGATTTTATATCAAAGTCACAAGGGTTTTTCCCTTAACACACTGTAACTTGATAATCTGCCCCCTAAAAACAACGTGGATAACTCATAAGTTTCAAAGCTTGTTTTCTATGAGAGCTATCTCTTTTTAAATAATCAAATGAATGACAACAGTACTAAACAAGGTTTACATAACACTAACAGGCCTACATTTAAACTAACTGAAAAATTATACTGAACCTAGTTTGAACTCACATAAATAAATTATACAACTTCACAGGAATAGCCACAGTGTTTCTACATGAAAGAGACTGAGTCACATGCTTTCGTGGGAAACAAAAATTTTTTTAATTGGCAAATGAATGGTTATAGCTGGCCATCTTTTCAAACTCTGAAATATTTGAGTCAAGGCTTAGCCTGCAAATACTTCCTATTAAGTACTGTTTTAGATCCTGCGTGGAGTATAAATTCCTGTTTTAACAAAACAAAACAAAACCGCTGCACTAGAAGCATTTATGAAATATCTGAATCTTAACACCTATCATTCAGTCAGCCATAGCCACTGGCCAGTCACGGAACAAAGGCTAAAATTTAAGGTAGATCAAAACCAAAAATAGTTTTAAAAGGTAAAGGCCTGAGCATTCATTTTTAGAGTAAAAAGAGAATGCTCACCAGCAGATTTAGTCAAAGTTATAAGCAATACATTTTAGGAATCACAAAATCATAGACATCCTGTTTTAGTCATTATTTTCCAAAGCCTTGTCAAAACCATTCAGTATAAATCTTTGCAATGAAACAATGGGATTAAAAGTTAACATATAGGGCTTTCTGCACCAATGCTATCCAACAGAAACATGACCCCCAAAAGTAATTTCATGTTGTCTACTAACAACAAATCTATTGACAATAAAGAAACTCTGAACATCAATTGGTCCTAACCCACCTGAAATGGATGACAACTGAGAGCATCAAAGACACAAAGAAAAATGAGTTCAGGAGACAGAAGGACTGATATAACTTGGCACTGTATCAGCGTGAAACAAGAAGACTTAGATGGTGCCTGGACATCACCAAAGACAGCCCTGATAGGGGACGCAGTGTCGAGTTCCTGATGTAGCATACGATAAAGAGGTATGCCGACTTAGAACTTTATTAAAAGACCAAGACTTGATGGTCTGACAGCCTGGAGGATCCCCTGAGAATACAGACTTTGGACTTGCTGAAACCAGTACTGAAGCCAACACTTCAGACAAAGAACGGACTGGACGTGGGGATACAGAGTGATGCAGGTGGTGTGTGTACTTTGTGGTTTAATACATATATGTGAGGCTGTCCGACTGGTTTCTTTATAGAGAGGAAAGAGTGGAGAGGAGGGTACAAATGCTGGTTGAGTGGATACTGGAAGAGCGAAAAAGAACATGTGCTGTCACAGGGTGAGGAGAGCAGACAGAGTTACAGAGAGCACTTGGGTTTTACACGGAAAATTGAATTGGACTGTAAGCTTTCACTTGCCAAGCCAAGGGCCGTGGAGCCGGATCCGACTCACGGCAACCCTAGAGTCCAGAGTAGAACTGCCCTCTAGAGTATTCAAGGAGCACCTGGTGGATTTGAACTGCCAACCTTTTGGTTCGCAGTGGTAGCACTTAACTCACTCAATCACAATAAAAAAATAAACAAAAATAGAAAGAAAGAAAAGAAACCTTGGTGGTGTAGGGGTTAAGAAAAATGGTTGTTAACCAAAAAGGTTCACAGTTCAAATCCACCAGGTGTCCCTTAGAAACCCTACGGGGCAGTTCTACTCTGTCCCACAGGTTTGCTATGAGTCGGAATCAACTTAAAGGCAACTGGTGTGGTTTGATCTAACAATAAAGAAAAAGCAAAAAGGAGCAAAATTGGATTTAATTTTAATGGTACATTTTATTTAAACCAAAATATTAAACATATTATCAGCTGAACACATAATCAACATGAAAAATTCATAATATTTTAGATTTGCTTAGTATATAACCCTTGAAACCTCATATTTATTCTTACCGCACATCAGATCTAGTACTCGAATACTCAAAATGTGGGTCAAGCAACTAATGAAATCAATTTTTAATTTTATTTCAATTTAAACAGGCAGTTATGGCTAGTGGCTATCTTGCGGGACCTCGTAGGTTTATAGTATAAAAAAACTAATTCACCTTGTTTTGAGATAAAACTTCAACATGCAGCAAAAATCCTGGGACTAGAAAAATTTTTACAAAGATACGGCTCAAAGCATCAGCTGTTACTGGTCTAAGGGTGGGAAAGCTGAGCTGTAATGCCGCATATGCAAATATGTCCCACGGTTTATAGTAACGTGTTTCTGACATTTTTCATTTTCTGTGTGCGTGTGTAGTGATAGGTGAATTTAGCATCCTAAGGAGAAGAACACATCACCCATCTTCAAAGGCTCTCAGCTGATATTTTATGTTACCCGCCTGTCTCCTCCCCAAAGGCTAACACCATGGCAGGTTTGAAGTGCTTTCAAAAGGAAACATTCTTGAGTGATTTGAGTGCTACTGAAGAAGGCTTGAAAAGTTTCTCACACTCAAAAAACTCAGTTGCATCCGTACGTTCCGATGACTCAAATGAATGTTAACATAACTTGCAGAGGCAGCAGAACCTATAGTTCAAAATTCCTGGCTCTGGAATCAGAGCTCTGGAATCTGCCATTGATGAGTTGTGTGACCTTGATAAAGTTATTAGGTATCCTAATGCTAACTTTGAATTTGAACTTCAAATCCACTAGGCGCTCCTTGAATACTCTGGGGGTCAGTTTTACCCTTGCCCTTAGGGTCGCCATGAGTTGGATCCGACTCCACAGCACTTGGCTGGCTTGGCAATGCTAACTTGAATAACAGTAACTATTTCTTCTTCCTGGCAAAAACTGTTTTGCAAGATAAAAATAAGAATATCCTCTATTCTTCCAATGATACTCAAACGAAAAAGAAATCACTCTCCCTAAATTAGGAGATCCTCTCTGCATTAGAACAAACACAACCTTTCCTCAAACTCTCACCTAAACTTGACACATGCCTGTATTAGACCAATTTGTAGAATCTACTTATTATATATTAGATGTGTATGTGTGGTGGCATAGTGGATAAGCGCTTTGACTGCTAACCAAAAGGCTGGCAGTTAGAATCTGCCAAGTGCTCCTTGGAAACTCTATGAGGGAGTTCTACTCTGCCCTATAGGGTAACTGTGAGTTGTAATCAACTTGAAGGCAATAGGTTTTGGTGCATGTATGTGTATGTGTGTTTGAGAATGTATCTCTTTTCCATTAGACTCTGGGTACCCAGAGGGCAGGGGCCATGTTGTACCTATCCTTGTATTTCTTAAATCAGGTAATCAGTAAAGGTGTGCTTACTGTCATAAGCGACAGTAACAAGGAAAAAAAATTTACAACGTGTCCCCACTCTCATGGGGCTCACTTTCTAGTGGAAGAGATAACAAATGAAAATTAAATAACTAAAAATAAAATCCAGTACAACTGGTTTAATGTCAGAGTTAGTATTTCCTCAAATCCGCCAGGCACTCCTTGGATACCCCATGGGGCAGGTCTACTCTGTTCTATAGGGTTGCTATAAGTGTATCAGAACTGACTCAATGGCCGTGGGTTTGGGTTTTTTGGTTTTTAATCTCTAGGTAAAGGATTTCTAATGGTACACTAGTTATATGCTCTACTGCTAAATAACTAAAGGCCAGCAGTTTGAGCTCACCAATTACTCTATAAGAGAGAGATTACAGCCTTGGAACCAATATAGGGCAGTTCTCTCTGTTCTATAGGGTTGCTATCAGTCAAAGCTTTCTCAGTGGTAGTGGGTTTGGATTCTTGGAAAACCAAAATCTTTTAGAACTTGAATAATTAGCATGTAAAACCTAAGGTTCTGTGGGACAGAAGGCTCAAATGAACAGATGTGTGCAGAAGAAATACCTGTCTGAAGGTAGGAAGGAACAAAAGCTGACAGGAAATGATGATGACCATATTAACAATGGTACAGAGAGCTATGACAAATATTTTTTATGTTGCCATTAGTGAAAAGCAACAGAGGATTCTGAGTAGAGCAGTGGGATGATGAAAGAAGGATTCATGAAAGAAGGATCTGGTAGCAGTGTGAATGAGGCACAGATCAATCTTTACTCCCTCTATTAAATCTACTGATGTCCACAGCATACTAAGCAAGCAGAATGACAATACTATACTCAAGGAAGACCACACACTTTGCTTTGACCAACTGATTTGCCAAACGTCAGCTGTTTATTTAGACCTGATTATGACAATTTCACCTGTGATTAAAATTTCCCCATTTAATGAAGTATTACAAAAATCAACGGACTATGACAGTAAAAGAAAAAGTTCAGTCTATCAAAACTAAGTTGAATACTTTGAGAAGACTTGATAAAAGATGAGTCACTTAAAAACTGAAATAAAACTCAGTTCTCAAACTGCTATGGACAAGGCAACTGTAAAAGAGTGAAGGATTCTGCACACTAGATGACTTCATTTGTATGAAGTCTGTTATTGTTGGCTAAAGTCTGGGCAACCCCACGCACAATGGAATAAAATACTGTCCAGTTCTCTGCCATCCCCCCAACAGGCTGCAGATGAAAATCACTGTAATCCATACCAATACAACCGGTTAATTTTTTACAAGTAGAAAGTCAGGCCTTTGTTCTTCATTTGTCTGAGTCAGGAAGCTTCCCTAAAATCTGTTCAGCACCATAGCAACATGCAAGCCTCCACTGATTGCCAGATTGCTTTGCATGAGGTTTGTGGCTAGAAACAGAACCTGGATCTCCCACATGGAAGGCTAAAATTCTACCACGGAACCACCAATGCCTTATTATCTAAGTCTAGGTTCCCTTAAGAGCAATCAAAGGTGAAACTCTTGGTATGTATTATAGTCAAGTGCCATGGAGTTGGATCTGATATGGGCGTGTTTATACAAGAAAGTTATCTTAGCATCCCCATCAGCACACCCATTCATACTTAAACGCCTTGGTTTAACTATAAATGTTTAAAGAATGAGTGCAAATTTATGTATTTTAAACTTAAAATACATAAGGCATGGAGTTTGTTTGACAACAAAGATTCCCCATTTCAGCTGATTAACTGGCTAACTACTGGCTCCTACTGGAAAAGCTAAGAGGGATTGTCTATTGCATATGGTTTCCACAAATCAACAAAAGTAGAGTTTGAAACCACTTTAATATGTTTACCTGAAAGATTGTGAAGGCATTCCTGCTGAGATGTTACGGTCTATTAAGAAGTCACATGGTAGAATTCTGATCCTTTAGGAATATATGTCATGCATTCAATAACTGGCAAAAAGTCTACTCTTTGTAGGTAGCAAAATCCTGACCAACTTTTTTCTCTGACAGCTATCCATGAAGACTCCTTAATTAATGACAGGCAGTACGCATCATTACAAATCAGCTGCAACACACTGCTGCTAAAATCTTTATGTGTAATCTGAAATGGTGTGACTTAAGTCAACATGTAGAGAAGTTTTTTACAGTCATTATTAAGATGACATTCTTTATCATTACTATAAATAACATTTGGAATATTACAGCACCATTACAGTGCTATCACATTTCCCTATAATCATCTATACTACATAGTACGTAAGAGATTCAGTGCTCCCCTACTTTTATTCTATTTTATTTTTATTTAAAAATTTCATGAAGAAAATTGTACTTGAGTGATTAAACCACTTTGGTTTCATGTAAATTCTGTTCCAAAGAAACAAAATATGCATACAGAGAAAGCACTCATCGCTGATAAGACAAAATCACTGGTCTGTGTTTCTCAGAAAATACACACACAAACTGAAGCACCTCTGAGGACCCATTTCCCAAGCAGTGCACCCTGATAGACTTTAAAGGGTTCTGCCTTATCTGACCATATCCAAGTCCATCCAACACTCTAAAGTTGAAGTTATATATTCAGAAGACTTCTTCAAACTGCCATGTCAAAACAAGGATATTTTTAACTTCTAAGTAGCCCTGGGGATGTATACTAAATGAAAGAAAAAAAAAAACAAAAAAAAAAACAACGAAAAACCAAAGCTCTTGCTGTTGAGTTGGTTCTGACTCATAGTGACTGTACAGGGCAAAGTAGAACTGCTCCATACAGTAAGAAACACCTGGTGGATTCAAACTGCTGGCCTTTTGGTTAGCAGCCATAGCTCTTACCACTACACCTCCAGGGTTTCCTGGGGATGTGTAAGACTGGGGCAAATCACTCACTGATACATTCTGAGCTTTATTTACCACCTGCCAGGAATAAGGTACCATATGCTGTTGTTAGCTGTGTCGAGTTGGCCCCTGACTTATGGGAAACCACATGTTACAGAACAGAACCAGGTCACAGGGTTTTTTCTTAGATGTAGGAGCTCTGGTTGCCCAGTGGTTAAGTGCTTGGCTGCCGCTCAGAAGGTTAGGAGTTACAGCCCACTGGGCGACTGTACTGAATAAAATACCCAGAGATCTTATCCTGTAAGGACTTCAGCCTAGGAACCCTTACAGGGCAGTTCTACTCTGTCCTGTAGGGTCACTATCAGTTAGAATTGCCTCAATAGCACCCAATAACACTTTTTTACAAAAGCAGTTTGTCAGCCTTTTCTCTGGGGTATAGCTGGGCAGCTCTGAACTTCCAAATTTTAGGTTTATATGACTAGAAGAATAAATAAAATTCTGAAGTAATCCCCTAGGTCTGCAGTGGCTTCCTTCCTTCCTTTTTTCAGTTGCTAAAATTTCAGTCATCTCTATACTGTGCTATGGCTAATCAATACAGAGCCACAAGAGTTGAGCTGAAAGGGTTTCATGGAAGACCCAGACAAAAGGGTAGAAACAAGGCAATAGGATTGGTGCTATTGGTTAAGGGTGCTGGCCCACACAAAGGAAGCCACTAGAAATGACTTCTGAGCCAACACTGAATGGATCAGGTGGGGTTGGATATCTAGGGAGTGGCAATAGCAACAAAAAGGTACAAAAAATTGGGGAATGCACAGGGTGTTGAAAGAAAGCAGGTGGACTGGAAAGAGGAGCACATGCAGCACAATAAAGTATGTTCAGACAGGAGGCGGCAGAGGCAGGCTGCTGCTATAGTCACTCAGTCCGTCATTCAGCTGATTGTTACTGGCTGCATGCTGCATGCCACATGCTGGGCTGTTCTAGGTGCTGGGGACACAACAGTGAGCAACACACACAAATCTCCGCCCTCCTGGAGCTTACATACCAGTAGAAAGATTCACAAAAGATAAATAAAATGTGGACTGCGTGTCTCAGGTATTGAATTGTGTCACCCCAAAATACATGTACCAATTTCACTAGGCCAGGATTCCCAGGATTGTGTAGTGCTTCACTATTTTGCCACCTGATGTGATCTTCCCATGTGTCATAAATCCTACCTCTATGATGTTAATGGGGTAGAACAGGCTGCAGCTATGTTAAATAGGCAAGACTCAATCTACAAGAATGGATGGTGTCTTGACCCAATCCATTCTGAGATACGAGAGAGAGGCCACTAGTAAGACAAGTTGTAAGACAAGAAGACCTCACACCACGAGAAAGTGCTGCCAGGGGCGGAGCGTGTCCTTTGGACCTGGGACTCCTGTGTGGAGAAGTTCCTACATGGGAAGATTGATAAGAAGGACCTTCCCCCAGAGCTTAGAAAGCCTTGCCCTGGATTGAACACCCTGAAATTTGGACTTCTGGCCTACTTTACTGGGAGGAAAATAAATTTCTCTTTGTTGAAGTCGAACACTTGTGGTCTGTCTGTTATAACAGCATTAAAGGACCAATACCATGAGGTAACTATTGTCATTAAGTGCTGTTGAGTCAGTTCTGACTCACAGTGACTATGTACCAGAGAATGAGACATTGCCTGGTCATGTGCCATCCTTATAATCACTGCTGTTTGAGTTGAGCCCACTGTTGAAGCCACTGTGTCAACGTGTCTTGTTGAGGGTCTTCTTCACTTTCGATGGCTCTCTATTTCATCAAGCATCATGTCCTCTCCAGAACTGGCCCCTCCTGATAAACATGGCCATAGTCAAAGGTGAACCAAGTCTCACCATCCTTGCTTGCCAAGCCAAGCCAAGCCAAGTTTTTAGCTGGACTTCTTTCCAGACGGATTTATTTGTTCTTTTGCCAGTCCAGGGTACATTCAGTATTATTTGCTAACACCATAATTGACAAATGCCTCAATTCTTCAGTCTTCCTAATTCACTCTCCAGCTTTCACATGCATATGAGGTCACTGAAAATATCAAGGCTTGGGTCAAGTATAATTTAGTCCTCAAAACGACATCTTTGCTTTTTAATATTTTAATGAGGTCTTTTAACAGCAGATTTGTTGAATACAATTATGTTGTTTGACTTCTTGACTGCTGCTTCCATGGGCCTTGATTGTGGAACCAAATAAAAGGAAATAGTAGTATATTCCAAAAAGGAAAAAAATAAAGTAGGGACAGAGAGTATGACATGTTGGGTGGAAGCAGCTAAAGTTTCAGATGTTAATAGCCAAGAAAAGACTCATTCAGAAGATTTCTGAATCTAGATCTGAGTCAAGCATTCCAGGGAAAGGGAAGGGCAAGAAAGCCATTTTGGCTAAAGCCAAATGAAGGCGAGTGAAACAGGAGACTTGCTCAGAGACAAGGGGGACAGGCCGGCCACCCAGGCCTCGTAAACACCAGACAAGGCTTTGGCTTTCACTCTGAGGGATCTGAATCTGAGGTTTGGGACACCAGGTAGAGAAGGGTGGGTTTTTCCTCAACAGAGAAGAAAGTCATTAAGAGTCATAAGCAAATATGATCTTTCATGAAATGCAGAAAAGGGCAGGCTACAGGCAAAAAGATCAGTTAAGATGCTGCTGAAGAAATCCCGAGAGACAAATTAAAATAGGGCCTGAATAAGGCAGAGATGGAACATCAACTCTTAACAAACAATTAGTAGATACTGAAAAACACGGTAATTGTAGTTTAACCCAATTTGTTTCCCTGGCCCAGCACGGCAGAGAGCAACAGGAAGAGAAACATCAACAGCAAAGGCACCTGAGTACTGTTTAAATTCAAGATGAAGTGAATCTGCTTTTCTGTCCCACACCAGGGCCCCTTCCTACCCTCTAAGGCATGCCTTCCACACTGAGGACTTGTGACTCTGAGGGCCAAGACACCACTCTGTATTTAACCAGATCACACACAGAAAAGTGACTTCAGTGGTTCCCAGGGCACTGCCAAAAGTGCCAGCACCTTGCTCAGAGTGGATCAGTCAAACCTGGGAGGGAGGGTACTTACTACGTGCACTGCACAAAACTGCCCAGCCAGAGAGACAGGTGACACTGACTCTGGCTCAGGCCTGAATGACCCAGGCCAACACTTGTGCTGTGGTTTTGGCTGCATCTGTCCCAAAATAACTTTTCTTTTTTTTTTCTAATTTTCACAAAGGTTCTAAATAAGTTAGTTGGAGTCTGCTGAATGGGGCCTGGCAACCTACATTTATATCACATCCCTAGAGGACAAAACAGAGACCAGCTATCACTACAAGAGTCTTTGATTCAGGCAAGATTAAACTACTTTGGATTTGTGTAAGCTCCTACTACAGAAGCTTTCTCTTTCTCTCTTTCTCTTTTTTTTTTTTTAATATAATGATGCTACAACCCATACGTTGTCATTTTTGTGCTCAGAGAAAGTATTCAGAGACTGCACTTCTTCCCAAATGAATCCGTTTTAGGATGCACGAAGAGTTCTTGAGAACCAGCATTTAACTATTAAAAACAGCCTCATTATGTCTACAACAAACATTCAAAAGGACTCTAAATTGTGCTTATGCACAATTACCTTAATGTAGTTGGCATTTTATGATACAACTATGAGGCACTTTATTTTTAAGGCAGTTTATCCTGCCTCATTCCTAAGAACAGATATTTCAGTTTTAAATCCAAGGTTCTCAATAAGATGATTAAGCAATGCTCAGCAGTTTCTTTAAATATTTAAAAGAATTTTCATCATCTAAATCTTTATGGTAACAACACTGCCAGGTGTATTTCTTTCCCCTTTCTGTTATCAGGAATAGGAGATGCGTATCCTTTCCGAAGATGGTGAGGGTGCTGCCTCAATAATGAAAAAAACACTACCAAGCACTTTAGAATTAAAGAAACTGATGGCCATTCAAACTGATGTTGTAATTTTGCTGGTGCCCAGCAGAGTTGCCACCCTGGAGGGTAAATCTAAGAGGGCTAACAGCAGCTACTAAATGAAAGGTCAGCACTTTGAACCCCTCAACGGCCCCACAGAAGGACTGGGGATCTGCTGCCATGAAGATCACAGCCCAGAGACACCTATGCAGTGTATCTGCTGTGCCACACGTGGCTCTGACTAGTTGAAATTGACTCAGTGGCACTTAACACCTGCTTCTAGGTTAGTGGATTTAATTTCCATTCTCCGATGGCAACAGCAGCCTTTTTTTGTAGTACTGCCATTATACAAACATTGCTCAAATGAGGCAAAATGCTCCTTTCCTGACAACAGCAGAATAATTTCACAGACTAGGTTGTGGCCCAAAGCTTCTGAGAGTTTGGCATTCCCAGATGGTGAAGCCAGGTGTTCAAGGAGTCCCTCATCCTTGCCAGTCATTAGGGTACCACCATTTCATGCATAGCCACCTCAGGGCTACTGCCCCAATGCAGGCTCTGACCAGACGTCTTTGGGGTTACATCATCGGAAAAGGGTTTCCTAGTCATCTCACAGAGACAGAGGGAGCCCCCTGCATGGCTGCTTAGAACCCTGGCCTAGTTTTTAGATATTGAAGAGAGAATATTATTCAACATCTCATTTATCCTGAAAATAGCTCAGTCAAGTGGATGCAGACAGTTAAGATTCTGTACATTTTAAAGATAAAAGTCACTGTCATATCAAATGAAGTGTAGCACTGAGGGTTTTAATGATGCTAGTCCAAGTCACTGCCACTCATCTGCCAGTTTATCATAATGTGGTGGCTTGCATGTTGCTATGATGATGGAAGCTATGCCACATTATTTCACATGACAGCAAGATCATCCATGGTGGACTGGCTTCAGCAGAACTTTCAGAAAAAGACAGTCTTGGAAGAAAGGCCTGGCGACCTGCTACTGAAAACAAGCCAACGAAAACTCTAAGGATCACCAGAGACTCTTGTCCAATATAGTGCAGGAAGATCAATTCCCTTGGCTGAAAGGCATTTAAAATAAATCAATGACAGCAACAGTGCACTTGAACATAACAATGACCACGACGGTGGCACAGGACCAGTGTGGTTCTGTTATACATGGTGGTGCCATGAGTCACAATCAGCTTGACAGCCACCAACAGCAGCAAAGTGAGGATCAACAACAAAACCTCACCATGCCCTTTGACATCTACCTGAACATCACATATTCTCTAATTCATTAGGGAAACATTTAGTGATTGCCTATGGTTAAGTCACACTGTGTCCTGCAAGCCAAATACACAGACATGGTAAAACACAATCCAACCCAAATGATCCCTGCTCGTAGTCTGGTAGGGAAAATGGACACTAAATATCCAGACAGATACACAAATCTATGAGTCTGAGGCTCACAGAAGTTAAGCAACTTTACTGAGGTTATGTGCATGTTAGTGCTCAACTTTTTATAAAAGTGTAAAAAATGTCAGGAAGAAAATGTATGATGGCTGTGAAAGGAAAAAACAGGAAGGCCTGATTTAGACGGGCTGCTTTAAGAAGAAACACTCAGGGAAAATGACATTCAAGCTGAGGACAGAGGAGCAATTTGCCAAGGGAAGAGTCTTGGGTAAAACACCCCCCATAATCCAGGACACATTATAGACCTTGATTCAGCAAGTCAGAGCCATGAACGTGAAAAGAGCTTAACAAAAATTCTGTCTCCAGTCTTAAACGATGACGCCTGGTACTGAGAGCAAGTACTTGGCTGACAGTGAGGAATCCTAGGTTCTACAGGGCCAGGTGTATCATCCAAACCAAGTCCCTCTCTCTGGTCCCTGAGGCTCATAGAAGTAACTTTACTGAGGTGGGGCGTATGGTACTGCTCAACTCAAGAAGTCTGACTCCATAGCCTGTATTTGGGAGTTATTAATTTGTTTTTTTATTTAATATGACTGAGTGAAAATGTACATTCCCGTATAAAGTTACATGCCCACCTCTATGCAGCTTCCACTGCTCTCCCTGTCTGGTGACAGTACACTATTCCTCTCTGCTCCATACATGTCTTATTAATTACTAATTGAATTGTATCAATGTTTAAAAATGACTCAGCATCTCAAATTTATACACAAAGTCACATCAAGTATTCCTCTGACACAAACTCATCCTCTTCCTTTTCCGTTTGTGCCGCCATCAACTGTAGTTCCTTCCTAAACAACCTCAGAATTGGTCTCCCTGCTTACAGGATCTTCATTCTCCACTCCAACCACCTACTTAATATGCCTGTGATACCTAGATTTTTGGAACAGAGCCTTCTGCATGTCAGTACTCCACTTTAAAGCTTCAGTAGCACCAGAGTACCTGAAAAACAAAGACCAACTTTAATAGGCAGGTACGCAAGACCTCCTAGAGCCTGAGCCTAGCAGTCTCTTGCTCCCATCTTCTCGATTCCTCCTCTCCAGTCCACTGGTTCAAGTATGCCCAAGCCATGTCCATGCCTGGCTCCGCACCTGGGCGTCCATTACTGTCTTTCTCCTGCCCACCTGCCTGTTCAGAAATCTACTCATTCACCAAGACTCCATGGAAGTCTGATCTGTCTCATTACCTCGCTCCAGTCCACCTTGCCTGACCCTGAATTCCAAACACTTCATGAATATACAATTCACTTGACTTTTGTCACTTCCTGCCTTCTTATTTCATACCCACACACTTAACTTTCTACATGTGCATAACTTTCTCTGTACCTATGTGAAAACTCACAGATGGAAGGACAAGCACTACATTTCTTTGATTTTTCTAGGGTTCAAACCTCAAACAGGTATCAAAATAAATAAATAAAATACCTAGAATTAAAAAAAAAAATCATTCATTTAAAATATGTATACTTCCAATGGGAATGGAAAATGTAAAAAGTCTTCCCATCAGGTTACAAGTGTATCTATGAGTTACGTCAAGTCAATTTTTACTTATGTTCTCAAATTCTGGTCAGATAATTTGGTTTTGCAGAGAAGCAGGGGCCTAAACAATGTATTATCATTATTTAATCATTTTAAATACAGATTTTAAAAGGGGTTATCTTCTTATAAGTTAGGACACACTTGTCATTTTTATTTTAAGATCACACTGTAACTTAACATCCTTTTGATGCTTTAGACCTAACAAAATACTTTCAAGAGTTGGAGACAGACAGTTATCAGGGTTGCTCAAGGTCCCATATCTAATGACCATCAGTACTTGACCCTATTATTTACAAGGTGGTATACCTTCCAATATCCTGGTATAAACCACAGAAGCAGCAGAAGATGGTTAACAGCTTGCCTCAGTTCAAATCCTAGCTTTTCTACTTACTACTGGTATAACCTTAGAGAAGCTACTCAAATGATCCCTACCTTGGTTTCCTCAGCTGTAGAATAAAGTTAGTAATTACATTTACAACATGGAGTTGTGGGGACAAAATGAGTAAATGTTAAGAAAAGAATGGTGTAAATGCTATCATCATTCCACAAAATGCTCCGTGTCGTGTGAGTAACAGAAATCTCATTAGCCTTCCAAACATTCAACTAAAGTGAATCTTCACCATTCGTACAAATGAGCAAGCTGTATTCCTTTCACCACTTTTTTTTTAGGGTACAATTTCCTTTTTTTTTAGGTACAAGTAACTTGGACCTCTTGAGTCAGTGATGAAAACTATTCCTCAACACATCTCTTGACCCACGATAATGATGGTAACATGGTTTTTATATCATGTTGTTAAAGTTTCCAGTTCTCAACACTGTTCATAAGTTTTACCCTCACAAACATCTAGTGAGAAGAAGGTAGATGGTCAGGTGTGCCACAGTGGGTAGGAAGTAAGTAAAACTTTACATTCAAAAAAGTCAGATGACTTGATCAAGGTCAAGAAGGAATAAGCTCTCATAGAATCTAACAACTATTTTCAGGGCAAAGACCCACTGCTTCAGTGCATCTCCTTAGAGGTTACGTTAGGTGCACATAATATTTAATAAGCATGAACTGTTGTTGTTGTCAGCTGCCATTGAGCATTCCCTGACTCAGGGTGATTTCATGTACAATCAAATGAACACTGCTGCTTGGTCTCTGTCTCATTGCAATAGTCAGTTGCGAAGCAATACTGTGCTCCAAAGAGTTTCCACTGGCTGATTTTCAGAAGTGGATCTCCAGGTCTTTTTTGCCTGTCTGTGTTAGTCTGAAAGCTCCACTGAAACTTGTTCAGCATCACAGCAACACGTAAATTTCCACTAACAGATGGGTGGTGGCTGTGTATGAGGTGCATTGGCATGGAACTGAATCAGGGTCTCCAGCAATGGTGAGAATTCTACTAATGAGCCACCAATACCTCACACCAGAAGTGGATCCCATTAAGTGCACAGTGAAATTGGTAAATGGATTCACTACCTTTGCTCTGCAGTGAAGGAGCCACTCCTTGGAAACCCCGTGGGGCTGTTCTACTTGCCCTGTAGGGTCACCATGAGTTGCAATGGACTCAAGGACAGTGAGTTTGTTTGTTTCCGTACTGGATGTACTTAGCGCTCAAAAGAATGACAGGAGGCTCAGATTTGTGTGGCCCAGACATTTGGTAGAGGAACCAGAACTCTCATAGACTGTTGTACATACTTTTTGAAAAGTATGGCCTTTGATACATTGGTTGAATTGCTAAAGAACAGAGAAAAAGTAAGATTGAGGAATATCAGGATAGTTTGTCATTTTTTATACACTGAAAATACTTTTCTTCCTTGTGAGGGAAACACTTGGCTCTACATTTCCTAAAATGTTATTTTATAAAATGTCACACACTTGAAAAAGGGCTCCCTGGACAAATGAGTTTGGGAAATGTAACATATTCTATACTCCTTTTGGAGACATACAGTCCTTATTGACATATAAAGGTTTGAAGGATTAGTTTAAGGGGGCAGGGAGGGGGAAAAAGTTTTTAGCCTAAGCTTTCCCTAACTCATTTGACCTTTGTAGCCTTATGAGGGTAACATATATCAACTTCTTGGAGAATAAATACTTTGTGGAAGATCTTGGGAGCACTGGCTCAGACACATTTTTCCACTCTGCTTCAAATTTTTTCTCCTTAACTTTGCTTTGGGATAAAGCTTTCATTCGAAGAACGTTATTCTGACATTTGGCTTTTTGTACACTAAGATTTAGAATCAAGTCTCTCCACAGTTCTGAGAGACCACAGAATCAAGCAGGAAATTTAAGCCAAAGCCTTAGTTAGAATTCTAGGAGACACTCACTTCATGTGAAAATATAATGCTACTCCGTTTCATAAGATCTCCTCAGGTTTCTATCAGTAGTGAGATCTATTCTGCTGAAAGAAAAAGCTGTAGATAGGTAACCAAGCTCTCACTTAATACAAGTTAGATGGGGTTAATCCCACAGAGGGCAAGACAAATACATAAATATCATAACGTGGCTTGATATGGCCTCACAAAATGACCTAAAGTAAGAGCTATATAGTAAGCATATTCTAATATGCTCCAGATTTATGAGAATGGGATTTAATCAACGAAACCTTTCCAACCAGACTTTGCAAAACACCAATTGAGAACTGTCATGGCAATTTAATGACTGATCTCTTGCCTCAAGATAAATTTCTGTGCGAAGAATAGAACTGTCGAAGGTTTGCTATACAGAGTAGACTGAAGAAAAGTAGAAAAGAAAGCATTAAGAGAGAGAAAAATCTTAAAATGTAACAGGACTTCCAATTAAATTTGTGAACTCATCTTAGAAGAAGTGCTTTATACCTCATAGCTGAATATCACTACGGTCACCTTCGAAGTCCTCCCCTTGGGAAGCTATGCACTGATGCCAGCAACTAGCCCACCCTTCAAAGCAAATCTGACACATTTTTTCTGGAATGGCCATCAGCGCTGTCATCGTATTACCCTCGATGTCCTGAATGTCATCAAAATGTCTTCCTTTCAATATCTCCTCTAGCTTTGAGTAAAGAAAAAAGTCCTGGGGCGGGGGGCGGGGGTTGGGTGGGTGGGGTGGGGCAGATCAGGTAAGTAGATAGGGTGTTTCAATACAGTTATTTGTTTACTGGCTAAAAACTGTCTCACAGACAACTATACAATTAAGTTCACGAACTTGCCACAGTGCCACTGTGTGCAATGGCTATTCCAGAACAAGTTCCAAAACTGTTTTGCAGGGTGGACTAGGTGCTGGTATCAGTGCATAGTTTCCCAAGAGCAGTACTTTGAAGGTGACTGTAGTGATATTCAGCAATGAGGCAGGTAGCACTTATAACAATTTAAGTTTGCAGACTTGTCACACTTCGTATACGATTTTCGTCCCAGGTTTTTGTCCCCAGACATTACAACAAATGCACACAATTTCAAAGCAGCATTAAGTAAGGTATGGTTAAGAATAAGGATGTTTCAGATGGTTGCAAAAGGAACCAAAACATCCCTTTTCCCAGGGGCCAGCTCCAAACACTACACTATGAAGGTGACTAAGGAGACAGTGAACTCAGTGTCACTTTCAATTTTGTTCTAAGAACTTTCTGTTCATTTTTGTGTTTCTAAGGGACTTCTTTAAAACGGGAAACTCAAATTATATAGGGCAAAGGCCATAGGAAAAGTTAAATTATGTTATCTGTCAGCATCACCCAGTCTATATTCTCTTATCTGAGAACTAGGTTTCCAAGTCAGATGGTAACTCAACAAATTCAAGAGACAAACGGGTCAAGAAGCCCTTCATAAAAAATCTGATTAATGATTTGAGAGAGTTGGCTAAAGATAAGGAATACCAAATTATATCTGGCAACTATTTACTATCACTGTTATCTATAAACCTGACTTAATTCAACTGTTTATCATCAGAATTTTATAAATACATACAGAGATACAAATCAGTATCACCTTTCTAAATATCTGAGTGTCATTATTTAGCAATTACGTGGAACTCTTCATGTGCCAATACTACACAATTTTTAACATGCCAGTAAAACCACTAAGCATATTTAGGGTGACAGTTATTAAGTTCAAGGAGTTTCATCCAGGAAATACAGTTAAATAAGAAAACAATCTTGCAGTACAGAAAGCACACTTCCTCTGGTCTAGGAATAAGGATGCACTGACATTGTAATGTGTCCAACATCCACTGGCCAATCTTGGAATCCATGAGGACAACATCAAATGTAACACAAGATTGGCAGACTTTAGTATCACAAAGAAACCACGCTGTTTGTTAAGTGTCACTGCAGCAACATTTGGCTTGCCTGGCTGGCAGCAACATTACTTAGTTCTCTTAGTTTCCTCATCTGTGGGAAGACTATTTGTCTGTACTACATAGGAAAATGCATACCAAGATAAATGATAAATAATTGTCCTTTAATTAAATCAGTACTCTGTGCAATTTAGTGAGAATCCAATTTTTTAGAGGTTGTAGAAATAACTGTTTTTATTCTGAATTATATGTATCAAGTCCAAATAGTCTCTAAGAATTATCTTGTTACACAATTCCATCTATTCCAAGCTATACAAGACGATCATGAACTGCTGTGAGATACTCCTGAAAGGACTTGGTCAATGGTAATTTGACCCCTTTCTTTGATTCAGAACAAAAAGTAAATTCTTAAATAAAAGAGACCCTGCAAGAAAGATGCAGACTCTCTAAATACTGGGAATATAGTCAAGATCAATTTAACAATCTCTAGATCATTTGTACAAAGAGTCAACACATTTGTATGCTAACCAAAGGGCTAATGGTTTGAGTCCATCTATTAGAAACTCTGGTGATGTAGTGGTTAAATGCTATGGCTGCTCACCAAAAAGTCAGCAGTTCAAATCCACCAGGTGCTCCTTGGAGCCTCTATGGGGCAGTTCTGCCCTGTCCTATAGGAGTACTACGAGTCAGAATTGAGTGGATGACAATGTTTTTTGTTTGTTTTGTTCCGTTTTATAGGCATCTCAGAAGAAAGGTCTGGAGAGCAATTTATGAAAAATCAGCAGGTGAAGATGTACCAAGTAGACTTCTCCTGTGAGACACGGGGGCACTAGAGCTTGGAATTGACTTAATGACAAATAAATCTTTCAGTCCCCAAAACATTTTCCCATCTGGATCAAGCACCACTCGTGAAAAACTTCAGATCTATCTAATAGTTAGAAACAGCTCAAACTGCAGGTCACATCATTCTGAAAAGCACTACCTTTAGAATTTTTTTGGAGCCTTGTGGCTCAGGGCTAAGCTTTCGCTGCTAACCAAAAGGCTTGCAGGTAGACAGCATCAGCTGCTCCTTGGAACCCTCTGGGAGAGTTCTATGTAGCTGTATAGGGTTGCTATGAGTCAGAAGCAACTTGGCAGCAATGGGTTTTAGAGAATGGTGAGTAAAAACAGAGGACTCTGGCGGCACAGTGGTCACAGGGCTCAGTTACCCTGTGGCAGAAAGACGTCGCAGTCAGCTTCCATAAAGATTACAGCCTTGGACACCCTATGGGACAGTTCTACCCCATTCAACACGGTCACTATGAGTCAGAATCAACTTGAAGACAACAGGGGTTTTGAAGTTGAATTATTAAGTTTAGAACCCAACTCTCTGCCACTCAGGATGTAATCCGGGACAATTTACATACTTCTGAGTCTCAATTTCCTTACACAGAGAATGGGAAGAACAAACTTTATCCTTTAGATCCACTGTGAAGACTAAATGAGAGAAAGTAGGTAAAGTCCAAGGCACTGAATGCAGATAAAATATCGGGGCAATGCTATTCTGCCTGTCAGTACCAAAGTACTACCTACATCAGGCTACTGCAAGTTTCTAGTAACAGTCAGCACTGCAGGGGCTCCAGTGCAAACATTTTTTACTCTAATCTTTGTTTATAGAAGGAGTAAATAATCCACACAAAGAACATTCCAGTATGCAGTGCTGATGGTTACATGATAAGGCAGGGCCTGGCACCAACACCAGGACTGGCTATCTATTAAGGTGAAAACACTTAACTTCAATAATGAAGCTGTCTCCTGATTTATAGAAGGTAGGCTGTCCTCACTCCTGGAATTCAGAGCCAACCAAGATCCAGAGAAAACTGCCTGGAGGGAGTGGAAAACAATACACAGGCCAGGATTTAAAGAGAGAAGATTTTAACCTTGAAACTCTTAAAGCTGTTCATGAAAGGAAATAGTGTTTTAAGTTCACAGACATTTTTTGAAAGAGAATCAGAAATTTTCTAAGCCCCATATCAGTCAGTTATAAAAGTTGTATATACTTTCCTCCCCTAAAAAACAAAAAAATCAAATCTGCTGCCATCAAGTCTATTTCAACTAGTAGTGACCCTGTAGGAAGACAAAGCAGAACTGCCCTTAAACTCACCCTTTCATTGCAGTGCTGAGAACTTCAATCAGGCCATTGGAATTCTCTGAGAGGATTGAAACAGTACTAACAGCCCAGGCAGAACAGTCACTTCTTAAGTTGTGAGGCCATGGTCTCAAGGTAGCAGGGCTGTACAGGGATCGCAGGTACACAGAGTCTCATTAGCCACATTTACAGTCTCCTTCAGAACTGTGAAGCATTGCAACCAGAAACACTATCCAAAATAAATGGTTTAATGGAGGCTTTCTGCTACCTGTTTTCATTTTTATTCCAAGGACTTAATAAGAGGCAGAGAGAAAAAAAAAAAAAAAAAGCCAGTTGAAAACACTGGCACAGACACTGGCCCATGAAAGCTTTTAAAAGTTGATCACAAACTTTCTCCATTAAAACTTGGATGAAAATAGCAAAAAAAAAAAAAAAAAATTAAAAACCTTTTTAACAGTCAAGTGTAGGTTTGAAAATACATGCTAAATTACACAAACTTCTTACATGTGTAAACTATTCTTGGGAAAGTCACAGAAATATGTGAGAGAAGGTGCAGGCCACCCACTAAGCTCTGGAGGAGACCTCAAAGGACCTTCAGGAGGACACGATCATTTATCAGGAAATGTCCTGGACAGAACTTATTTCTCCATGACTAATCTGGGTCCCATGCTCAAGCCAAACTACCTGCTATTTCCTATGTGCATCTCATGATTGCCTGCACCAGCCATCTGACTATTAGAAATGCTACCCACTTTTGCCAGCCCAGACACAAAGTAGCTTCCTCTATATAGAGCTCGCTTCTCTCTCTGGACTAGCAAGAACCTCTCTTCTGTGGAGAACTTCCTCGCACTTCTCCAGACAGCCTGTGCTGCATCTGTTTCCTTTTACCCAGCACTGCGTATAGGTGCTGAGGTATCCGTCCCAGAATTCTACAGCCTCTTGAGAGCAGGGTGTCTGTTTCCTTCTTGTTTGCTTCCCGTTCAACAACTTGCTCACGGTTAGGCCCACTATGAGCACTTCCGGAGTGAATAAAAACTAAGTTACATACAGCATTAGTTTAACCCCAAAGACAACTGAAGATGTTCTCCTATTTGCTCTAAGAGGCTGAATTGACCCATGCTTTCCAAAACAGAGTTACACTTACACAATAACAACCGCAATAGTGCTTCCTTATAGTAATACTTGACCACCAGTGAGAATGTCAGTTCTATAAATGTTCTTCGTCACTGAGAAATGATTATATATCAGGCATTTTACAAGGCACAGGAGATACCAAGACGTTCAAAAACTCATTTCTCTGCCCCTGAGCAACTGAAAGTCTAGTTAGATAAAACTGAAGACTGATAATACCGATGGTATATATGCACTGCTCTTTTGCCCACAGTTCAGCACATAAACAAAGTTTTACATTCAGCTGTGGAATCTTACAAGGGCACGTACTTCTCTTTCTGTTCAACAGGTGCTGTCTTCCGATGGAAGACATCTCAGACTTGACCATCATATTTTCCACCCCCCTAGCCAACTCCTAACTAGGTTTTAGTTTGTAGTTCTCCTGCCACAGATTTGGGCAACTGTAGACTAAACTATCAACATCTTGCAATTTGTAACATAATCTAAAAAAGGAGACATATTTCCTACATCTCTTACCACTGACACTGCAAAATGACACAATTCTTGTTTATTCTCTCACTGCAAGTCCTGTAAACAACTATTATTTTTTTCGGTTTTATTTCTGCCACATATATGTTAGCTTAGATTACAGAAAAAAAAAATTCCCCTAGTTTTTCCACACTTCAATGAATTTAACACATTATTACCAGTATCATATCCCTGCAGAGCCATTTTCATCCTATCACTCCATAGCTCCAAACTCTTATTGTTCTTCACTGCCCAGGGTCCCAAATCTAAACCTACGACACTGGATTCCCCTCAAAGACGTTCCTTCTCAGACAGCAGAGTCTTCTGCCCATGAATGAGTTACTTCTCCTACAGGAAGCTGCGTTTCAAAGGATGACATCTGTCTGGCTCTGGTGTCTTCTAGCTCACCTCCACATTTAAGTCCTTAGATTCTAACATATAAATTTCGACTTGTTGATGTGTCATTTTGGCAAATGTCCTACAACCATTTCGGTGAGGACAGCTGCTCTACAGTCCTTGAGGGCAGAAAGTACGTCAATGTCTCTAATCTTCAACAGCAAGGACCTTGCAGATTTAACTTCCTTGGTGCATTTCAGTGATGACATTGGTAAACAATCCATATGGCCTCATCAAGTTTTCTGAAACAGTATTTAGGAATAGACTGCTCTGTGGGTATCTATTCCAGTTAGAGAAAATCATAATGACAGACTAAAAGGAGCTGAATTTCAACTACTGGAGCACATGAGATGACAATTTAAAATAAGAGTAAGTCAAAGTCACCTACTTGGGTAAAGAGGTATTCAGTAGACTTCTACACATGTTTTGGGCTCCATAATAAAAAAATAAAGTTTCAAAATCTGTTAATATTTCTATTGAGGAAAACAGGAAAATTGTATTCTGGCCAAAGGAAATAGCATTCCTGGATTTTTTTTTTTTTAAAAAGAAAAACTTCTAAAGCTCAAAGTGTTATCACGTAACTACCGAAGGGGAAACATGTAGAGGTTATAAGTGACTGGGCTGAGTTTTTAACCTGACATGACTTGCTGGCAGCTTTCTTTGAGCTCTGAAGTTAAACTGAATTTGAATGTGTAGTATTTTTGAATATTCAAGTCAGTTTTCAGGTCTTCAGTGGCTTAGACCGTCTTTTTTCTCTAGTGTCTGACAAATGACTCAAAAGACTTGTTTGTACCTTAGATGCTGGAGGAACTGTTCGGGAACAATTCATCCCTACAAGCCTGTGACTCATGCCAAACTGTCAGGGTCAGGGAGACCTCGGCTAATTGACAAAGTGCTAGCCACACACTCACTCAAGCTCTCCTAGGGGAGCTGGCCTGAGTGCCCACTTTTTTTTTTTTTCCACAGGTCATCAATCATCTTTACTGAGGAGACAATGTCCAACTTCCTTAGTGGGTGGAAAGCCTCCTGCTAGGACCTTCATCCTGGCTGCATTTCTGCCTCGCTGGTGATTTTCCTAGAGGTGCACACCACCTATTAACAGGGAAGTCTCCTACTTGGTTAGAAAAGAAAAGGGAGAAAGTCTACTTTGTACCACTGTGTGATGAAATTAGGAAATAAAAAGCCAGGGAACACAGCTAAGGGACGGCAGGAAAACTGCTCTGACAGGTATCTAATCTCCTTCCACATACCTTCTTTCCCTTTGCTATTCTTAAATTCGGAGTATCATGCCACGAAGTCAGGGAAATTCACTGGTTCCTGACAGAGCTCTTAAAAGACAAGGTCTAAAACTTGGTCAATAACTTCTGCTAGGCTGAAAATCAATGCGCATCATCACATCTTTACAGATTCTGAATCCTTTTTTCCCTCCTCAAAGTGTGGAAGCTTCGGGCTGAGGAAGGTATATACCGAATTCCAAAGGAAATAAAGTGACCTCCATATACTGCCAACACGATGGAGCGACACAGAGGCCGCACTGGGCTGAAGTGCTGCAATGGACATGAGCACGGTGCAGGAGCAAGCCATGTTTTGTCTGGTTCTACACCGGGTAACTACGAGTCACAGACACCTTGATGCTATCTGTCATAGATTGACTTGTGTCTCCCCCCAAAAATACGTGTAGCAATGTTGCCAGGCTACGATTCCCAGTATTGTGCGGTGTTCGTACATGTGTAAATCCTGCCTCTATGAAGTCAACGAGGGAGTGGTGGTTGTGTTCGTGAGGAAGGAAGCTGTAATATTTATTGTGTCTGGAGGCAATCTCTTTGGATATACAGGAAAGGGAAGCAAGCAGAGAGCTAGAGACCCCAGACCGCCAAGAAAGCAGTGTGTCCTGTGGACTTGGTATCCCTGTGCCTCAGAAGCACCCAGCCCAAGGGAAAACTGACAACAAGGATCTTCCTCCAGAGCTAACAAAAGCCTTCCCCTGGAGCTGACGTCCTGACTTTGGATGTTCAGCCTACTTTACTGTGAGGACAAAAATTTCTCTTTGGTAAAACCATTCACTTGTGGTATTTCTATTATAACAGCACTAGATGCCTAGGACAGAACCTAACAACAACATATCAGAGTTCCTGAGTGATATAAATGGCCAATTAGCTGGACTGCTAAGCTGGCAGCTCAAGGTCACTCACAGGCGCCTCAGGAAGAAGGTGATCTTCAGAAAAGCCAGCTATTGAAGACCACACGGAACATGGTTTAATTCTGATACATATGATGCCACTGTGAGCCAGAACTGACTCAACAGCAAGTCATAGATTGTAGGCACATAGTATGAATGGTTATTAATGGGTGATTTAAAGGTGGTATTTTGTGGTGAATTGAGGGAACAGAGAATTTCACTGAGCAAGTATGCTCAGTATCACCTTTAATCTGGACAGTGGCTGTAAATATCTATGAAAAAGATGTGTGTGGGGGCTGCAGGGAAGCAAAAAGCAATACATTTCCTTCCAGTTGACACTATGCATGAAGATCTCAATAAAAGATTTTTACAGGTCTATACTTGGGGCTGACAGTAAAGATCCTTTTGCTCCACCAATGTCAGGGTAAAGAGAGGGCAAAACTCAGAGCCACAGAGCACCTCAGTTTTTATTTATTATAAAAGCTTTCTCAGAAATGCTAATAATGGGTAATATTAAGTTTAGTCTTTACTTACCTTCAGAAGTAAAATTATCAAGTCCTCTTGTGGTTAAAATAAACAAAGGCATTTCTTCTTGTATTACATAAATACTATTTTACTTAAACAAACGTAAGACAACTGCATTAAAGCATTTGTGTACTTGTGTGTCTATGCCAGCCAATAACATACTAAAATACAGTTTAAATTTCATCAGCTGTGCTATCAATAACAATCTAATTGTTACAGTGATATTTACGATACTAATGCAAATATTTATAACACAATCAAAGACTGAGATGACACTTACATTTATTTCTGTTTAAATCAACCGATTTATCTATCGCTCTGCCTACGCATGCACGCACACATACACACACAGTTTTGTACAAGAACACTGGACAAACATTATCCTCTTCAATATTTAGACATTCTCTATTTCCTTGAAATGGTAGTAGAAAACGGAATACTTAAAAGGGCACTTGGATCACCAGACTGCTGACATAACCTTCACACTCTCAGACAGAAGAATGGAGCTGTTTTAAAAATATGCTACTTCAACACAGGGTAAGATTCGGCACAGTTTAAAAAGCTGTTACTGAGGACACTGAAATCATCATGAGTAATCATTCTTAAACCAATGACTCACAAACTAATGAAATTCTTTTTCTTCCTCAGTTACTAAAGCTGTAAAATGGGTAATGCTGACACAGAACAGTCCTGAAGACTAACAAAGTTCAAGAAAACAACCAGGTGCAATTCTGCTGGGCAACAATGTCATTAAGTAAACAATGAACTGAACTAGCTCTTGCATGATGACAAAGGCACATCAACTCAAACCACTTTGTTTTACTTTATACATTCACTTGCAATGGTAGTACAGGGACATTGCATAACTTAAGTACACTGCAAAACTTTGATATTTTAAGTGTTTCCATAAAACTATTAAGAATAGTTTTATATGAAAACATAACATTATTATTTTTTAATTAAAGAAAAAAATTATCACAAACATCAATTAGTACATACATTTGCCTGGGGAAGGGTAGCAACGTTAGAGCGCATAATTAACTGTCTTCATGTAAGATGTGTCTTAAAATAAATTCAATGATGAAATAATGTGTTTACATGAATAAATGATATGCTTATTTGGTTATAATTGTTTCCCCTTAAAATTTTAGAACCTTATTAAAGAAGTCTTGTGAAGAACTGGGTGTTCAGACTTGAGAAAAAGTTCCTAATAAATCCCTCAAGTGCAAAGAAATAGGAAAAGAAAATCAAACAGAAAACTAGAATTTTCTCTGAAAGATGCCATTGTTTCTCAGAGTTGTATAACAGTCAGCAGTTGGAAAGAAGAATACATTGAAGACTTTAGGTAAATGATAAGAGGAGGAAGCAATCATGATTATCAGTGATCAGAGTCAGAGGTAAAGACTTGAGAATCATAACCTAAGTTTCTTAACAAAGACTTCCTTAGGCTTATCAGACTCACAGGGTTCAAAATGTTAAGTGATTATTCCATCACACACTGTTATTTACGTCCTATGAGATGAAAGGTTAGCACCTAATAATGCTTTTCAAGAGGGAGACAAGAATCACCTGTCTGTAGGACAGCATAGTTTTCCAGTGGAAACCCAAAACCGCTGAGATGTCACTACGCTAAGAGTCCCAAATATGCACCTGTCCCAAGCCTTCAGGTAAGCACCACCAGTCAGCAAGCACACAGGTTCCCTTATTATTCAAGAGCTGTCTGGTGTTCAAGTGATGCACTGACTACTGCCACCAGACCACAAAGCCTGAGAATCACTACATGTCAGCATAACTGCCCAACTCTTCCCGTACAAAGAACTGCCATGTCGTCAACCACCCAAGGAGGACTGCTGCCAGACATCACTGGCCATGATCTGAGGAGCTACAAGTCCGGTGGGAGGATGAAAGGAAAGAGGACACAGATACAAAGAACAGAAAGAGAAAAGTGATGCGCCAAAGCCAGAATCTTACATACTTTGATCATCTAGTTTTCAACTAGCCTTGACATCTAATTGTTCAAAGAGTTCTTAAAAAAAAAAAAAAGACTGGTAATCAAGGAGAGGTTCTTAAATGCAGTTTTGAACCAGCAATCTGTTATCTATTTTTCTCTTTGAAATGAAATTCACAAACTTCCTTTCCACTTACCTTTCAATGTTTTCAGTTGGCATACAAATCTCACTGTCCTACCACCAATACGCAAGCAATATTTTTTTTTAATTGTTGCAGTAGCATTTTCCTTCTGAAGGATTTTAATTTCTATAGTCATAAAGAGCTGTTAACAGCAATCTACCTCATGATGATTTTGGAAATTAAAAAAAAAAAGCACTCTTTGGCATTGAAGACAGTAGCAGTCATCAGTCAAACTACTTCCTTCTTTGCTGCTAATGGCCATGACTGGGACAAACCCTATCAACTCAAGATTATTTAATTCCCAAATACTCAACTCCAAACCTGCTGTGTTGGTTCTTGATTTCAGCAGTACAGTTTGGTTTCTGAAACTAGCAACACTGTCCAGCAGTTACACTGGCCCAGAAAGAAACAGAAGGTGGAAAATGTGAACCACTTTTCATGTGCTTGCTATCAGTACTGCTGGCTATTTGCAGAATTCTTATGTCAACAGGAACAGTAAACAAGTGTTAATATTGCAAGTGGCAGAAACATCCAGAGGGAATTCAATGTAGTTTGTGGCGTGGAGCAGAGCTTTGAGATCTGAGCAGGAACTGTCTCAGCTCCTGGAAGCCAGCTGCATGTGGCTGTCAGCAGTGTGAAATGGAGCTGGCTCAAAGCCGACTGGGCTGTGACTTGCACACTGCACATCTCTGCATCCAGTGAGAGAGGATCAATGACTGTTTGCAGGGCTCTAGTCAACCCGTTGGCTAACGAAAGCTGCGCTGAAAGGCATGCTATAGGGCCTCTGGGCCGCCTGCAGCCTGGCATTAGAAGGGTTTGTTACAAAGCTGGGCTAGTGAGTGCACCAGGCACCAAAGCCTCCTTCACCCCCAGCCCCCTCCGGGTTCTACCCCACCAACTCCCCTCTGGCAGTCTGTTTAGCGTCACTCAGTTGGGATGGATCCCGTTAAAGATCTGACGCTTAGTGAGGACTCGGAGGTGTCTGGAACGCCTGCCTCTAATCATAAACACCACAGCTGGCAATGATGTGGTCGAAAAAAAATCACCTTGATCCAGTACACATTCCCTTTGATGTCTCTGCAGCGAGTTCACTGCCCAGAGAAAAAGGTACGGCTCTCTCTCTCTCTTTTTTTTTCTCAAAACTCTGAAAAAAAAAAAAATGAAGCTTGACATTCTCAAATTATAACCATATGACTTTCAATTCATGCTTTAAAAAATTTCATATATACATGTATATGTATATATATCTCATCACATTTTTTTCTAAGAAACTCAGAGAAGAGGCATCTGACAATGATAACATGAACCAGGTTTGGAAGATAATGGCAGTTTGAGAGGAAAACACTTCCAAAGGCAGGGAGGGGGAGGCAGACTGCCACTACCAAAAAAGGAAGAAGCCTTCTGCCAAAGATTGCGAACTGCAGTGACCTTAAGTAAGAGACTGTAGCTGATTCAAGAGAAAATGAAAACTTTTCAAAGACAACATTGCTTGTGCTGTGCCACTGTTTCTAAGTGCCTTGTGCCCTCTTGCCTTTCGGGTGGCCTGGTAAACACATGACTTTCTGTGCTTCCAGCCCCAGGCCACAGGATCCTGATGAATATTCAGTCACACTAACATGCACTTTCTTTGTACAGTTCTTGTGTATGTGTTTTTTTTAATTTCCTACCAAGGTAGGGTTGGTGTGGGCAATGTCCTTGTAATGCCACCTCAGTGAGCTGTACTGTGATGTCCTTTAGCAAGTTAAGTGCTTGTATGCCCCCAAATTATAAGGAACTTAAAACATTCTAAACACACTACCTGTTTTCCACAAAAGCTATTTTACAATGTATAACAATTATGCAGATCTCAACTCATCAGATCTTTCATAAACTAGGAAAAACATTACTTATCATCACTGTTCATAATGCATACCTAGGTAGCCCTGAGAACCCCAAGATACAAAGTAAGAAATCAAAGACTATTTATACTTAAAAGTCGTTTCTCTTTTCTATACATACTCTTAGCACACAAAATAAGACCAAACAAGTTTTCTTTCTATTTTTCAACCCTAAGACTAATTTGAAAAATCTCATATTAAGACAGTATATTTCAATTTAAAAAAAGAAACATATGCTTCATTCACTCAGATGGTTTAAAATGCCAAATTTCTTAGGTGAAACATAACTTTTCTACTTATCCCTCCCACAGAAAGATAATCAGGTGATTCTAACTAAATGATGGCAATGATAATTAGAAGTTTCTGTTTTCTTTGATTGAGAGGAAAACTATCAAAAGTGCTTTAAATGGTCAGCTGCACTGTGATACAACCAATGTTTGAGAAACCACTCTATAAATGGCACCCAGGAATGCAGCAACAACACATAAAATAACAATATCCAGACAGCACCAAAAAGTTTGGATATGGCTGTGTTGTTGTTCTATTCTAAACTCACTGAGGTTTTACAGAGTAGCAACACTCCCCTATAACGAAGGTTTGAGATATGATTCAAATTTATCGAGGGTTGTTTACTGTTGTGTATAAGGATCTGCGTGTTAAGGAGTGAAGGAGTTGGTTAGAGGAGGGGAACCTGGCTGGGCTCATAGCTGTGATACCACAGGAGTTTTAACATATCCCTATTAGGCAATTTCTTTCCTATTTTAACATAGGCAATTATATGGTAGTCTTGGCAAAACGGAAGGCCAGGGTATGCTAATATACACTGAAATACTGGCATTTACTGCAGTATTTATCTGTTTTTTGTGATATCTCATATGAAGTACATCTCTGCCAGAAATTTTAGTCCAGATCTGCCCAAAAGTACAAATTTTATTGCATGCTAGAAAGAGGGGAAGAAGAAAAAAAAATCCTATACACTGAGATGTCAATTAACAAATTGATTTCACTCTCACCAAAAAAAGATTTTTGAAAACTTAAAAACATACACAGCTGTGTTGCAATGCAAATTTCATTTTTATCTGTAGTAGCAGAAAGTTCATGAGCTTCCTTCCTTCCTATGAGTCTTAGAGGAGACAAAAAATCATCTCATTTATTTAATTTTTCAAAGAAAGTAAGTTGGGGTGTTTACATAAGCAAAGGTAGCATAGGCTTGATGCAACCACATAGTTTTAAGTTAATGGAGGTGAACAGTGCTACTTTTCTATGTTGATTAATATACTAGACAGTTGCATAATTCTCAACCATACCTGAGATTGTAAGTGCCAAGTGGATTTGGCACAAGTATCTCTCCCATCTTTTCAAAAGCTTAGTGATCACAAAGGAATCCTATTACATTGGTTAACAGGCCCCACAAATCACTTCTTGAAAGTGAAACTGGGGCAAGGGAACAACAGATAGAAGTATTCAATTTCTACAATATTTACTTTCGTGTAGCTTGAATTCTTTACAAAAAATGTTATAATGAAAACTGAATTAAAAATAGAAATCACTTAATTTTTGTATAAATGTAGTAACCCACTTCTCTAACATTTCCTTATTCTCTTGAAACTTCTATTACATGAGAATTTAGATATAAAGGGGCAGAAGTCATAGTTCAATACAACCACAAAGCCAAGTGTCTCTGTCATAGAGTTTGGTGGGTCAAACAAGAAAAAACACAAGACATGTTATCAGCACGTCCTTATACTGAAAAGCGAAGCTATGCTTGCCAGAATATGTCAGAGAAATTTTAAAGCAAGAACTCTGCTCCAATGTCTTTTAAATAAGGATGAATGCTTCCTTCCCTGGCCTTCTTCTCATCTGTCATTAAATTGTAACATAGTGACTGTGGACTCTCTGTCTCTCAGAGTATGACATTAATTCTCACAATAAATCCCAGAGTTTTAGTACACCAAGAGAGAAGGCATAGGTGGTCTAACATGATGTGATTCTCCAGGAGGAAGTTATTCATCTATACCTGAAAAGATGCAGAGCCCCTGCTGAAGATCCAAGCAAATGGGACTCCAAAGACTCCAATGCAAAGTTCCAAAATACAGTAACTCACCCGAAAGATTAAAGTTTTGGTTTGGAAATCATCCTTAGTGACTTCCTCTTGGGATGCGTGGTTTGCAAACAGCAAAGGCTTTGTCCTTTTGATGGGAACAGGGAAGAGTACTTCTGGGAGACACTCTGGCTTTGAGGAGGGGTGGTCAAAGAGATCTAACTGAAGAGGCTGGACTTCAAATGTGGCTCCCTTTAGTTACAGCTGGGGGTAGAAAAGGACAGCGAAGGTGGCCACGGCTGCCGGCAACCATCAACAACAACAGCTACCACCTGTGGGAGTTTTTATTATACTCCAGATAGAAGACTATCATTATTTTCATTAGTTTGGAGCAATCCTGTAGGACAGGTGTTACTTCTACTTTATAGAAGAGAGATCACCTTCAGAGAGGGGAAGTAATTTGCTCAAAGGCATACAGTTGATGAGACACAAGTAAACTGTGACATGTAATACCGAAGACTTTCCTGAGCACACATAATCCCTTGCTTTCTTGAATCCTGTAAAAGGACTGGAATCCCAGTGGAGGGCAGGTGATTATATCCATGAGACAGTCAGAGACCAGGTTGGCAGGGGCTGATACTCAAAGCTCCTCAGCCAAAACACAGCAGGGCCAAGATTCCAATGTCCAAATCAAACTGTACGTAAATACTGTCCTTTAAAAGGTCTAACACAGACACCCACGGACTATGGTTACCACAGTGTGACTTCCGCAGGACTTCTACTCCTTTGCCTTCCGGTAACACAGGCTCACATGTGTGAGTTCCAGGAGGTCCCATGCTTCTTGGAGGAACTCTGAGCCAAGAGTCTAACAGCAGTGGCAGATTCCTTAGCAGTGCCCAAATTCTACCTCTGAAAGACACCTGGGCTCCTAAGGCTTGAAGCATTCTTGATAATATAACGGTCACCGGAAAAGAAACACATAAGCTCTGTTCTTTATTATGTGAACAAATTTTGAGGGAAGGAGACAAGAATCTAGGCAGAAACTATTGAACAAGGATGAAGCCACACATACAATAAGCAAAAGCATGCAAGTACAAAACTAAACAGTACAGGAATTGGTAGATCAATCTATAGTAAGAGAAGATTCCCATTCTTTTGCAAAAGTGTACGTAGCTATGTGTCCAGACATTGCTTACTGCCCAAACCTATCTAGTTCCTGTGTTGGGACACTGAGATTTCAGATTATGAGAGCTTAGAGGCCAAGGAATATGACATTATATTGTTAGCATTTAAGAGGGTGTAAACAGAGAGACTATTCTTCCAAGCAGCCTGATCTAAGTAACTTACCTAAAGCTATTTCAATCCTAAGAAAGCTCAAGTCTGCATACTAAGGCATACCTACATTTTGTGGCTTTGGATTCCACTCTGCATGCACAAACTACAGGCATACACGCTCCATTCTATAATTTCCTTACAACCGGCTACTCAAAAAGACTCTGTAGCTAGGAAATCCTATGCCCAACATGGCACAATCATGGGTAAGAAAGCAAAGAAATACAGAGGTTTGAGGGAATCTCTCTTAAAGAATTTTCTCCAAGCAAGACTGACCCAGGACTCTCTTCAGACATACAAGTGTCTATATATCCTAAATACAGCTCTACCTATTCCCATTGGTTTACTCCAATCCTAGGATACTTGTGGGTCCCATCATTACTACAAGAAGTAAGATACATTCTCCTTCAGTAGGAGAATAATTTAAAACAAAGTACCCAAGTTTCAGCTTTCTGAAGGTTAAGACATGGCCGTGCCACCCTAGAAGTTTCTAGAAGCCTCAAGATATGATACATATGATCAATGTATTTGGGAGAGACCAGCAAAATCTGCAAGAAGCTGCTCTTCAAAATGATGTGGCAAAAGTTGCCAACTCATTTGCATGGTATCTTTCCCCAAGTCCTTGGACCATCTAATCCAAACCTCACGTCAACTTTCCACCACAACATAAGTGATTTGACTAGGTGAGAGTGGGGAAGTAGTTACTAATTTTGCAGCAAAAGCAGAAATTTCATGACCTCTTCAATGTTTTATTAAATCATATATTAACAAAGCAGTATTTTTTTATTTGCCATAAATAGGTACAATGTGAATAATCCATGTCACTAGAGTACAAACTACAATGATTTGTATACATATATATACATATTTCTTATAGTATGAAAAGAGTGTACTTTTCTACAAGAGGGAACTAGAATTAGAGACTGACCAACTGTTCTTTTTCATGGGTGTGTTTTTATACATTTTTAAAATGTATTTTACATTTTTCTTCAAGACTATTTGTAACACGAGACTTTATGCACTACTTGCTACCCAAAATAGTCACCAATATTAAAACTATGCATCATGGAAAGTTGAGTTTTTTGAGTTTTCTGATCTTACCTTAAAAAGTGTGTACAGGAGAGCTTGGGTAGTGATTTTTAAACCACTGCAAGAAATCCATGTGACAGCTGCAATTGCTTTTGAATACTCATATTTTAGGCCCGTCTATGACAATGTTTCTTGGAAAAAAAATTAAAAAGCTGCCTCCTTCCAATAACATGCTCCACGTCTCTTTTGCCAGAGGCACTCACTCATTATATAAATCAAACAAGCACACAGTGCAAGACAAAAAGTGACTAGTAATGCCTGGCACATTCCTCAGCTAGAGCTAAGAAGATCTGGGTGCACTGCATGCAGATGTCAGGTATTTTAATAAAGAGCTCCATTGTGCAGGCCCCACTACTCCTCCATACTCCCAGCACTCCCAAAAGGGGGACCAGGGGGAGAGGGGAAGAGCGACAGCCATTCCAGCTGGAGCTGGAACCTTGTCTGAGTCAGGAAAACCACAGCTCATAAGCAAAGAGGAAGCATAATGTTCTACAAGGACAAAACATTAGCAAAAATGTCACTCAGCCCCAGTTCCACATGTTGGCTGCCACAGCCTCTTCCTCCTAGCATGCCCGATTGATATAAATTCCATCTGCTCCACAGCCAAGTGACAGAGAAGAAATACCGGCATCTGGTCCCCATTGCTGTCGGGTTTTTCTTCCATGTTAGGCCTTAGCTAGAAACATACGAAGAGACGAAGGTGCTGGCAAGCGACTGAAACGCTGAGCTGGCATAAAGAAGACTTTCTGAAGCTTTTCACACTACACTGTGGATTTTTTTACAAGGATGGAGGAGGGTGCGACAGAGACTTGATAAACTAAACACTGGGAGCCAAGAGGCCTGAAGGTCATTTCATGTTTTTTAGGGTTTGGGATTTTTTTTTTAAAGTTTTGATGTTAAAAACTATAAAACACCAGCACTTCTTCCCCTTTCCATTTATTTAATGCAACAGAAGGCAACCAAGTCACATAAGAATGTTCTTCAGCTGTTTTTTTTTCTCCCTCTTTCTTTTAAACATCCACTGGTTTGGACCTGCTCCATAAGTACTTTATACTATCCTAAGGAGCAGCTGAAAAATGCCAAACGTAGAAACCACCAACTTTCTTTTAACCCCCAGCTTCCCAAAAATGTATTAAGTCACCAACCGAGCGTGAAACCAGACAGAGAAGTATCAGTAACTCTAAAACCCATGAAGAAAGCAAGATGTCCCCAAGAATTCACTTCTACCACATTTTCAAGTGATCAATTTAAATTATCTACTTCATCAAGAGACTGAATAATGTAAAAAAGAAAATGTGGAAGCAGAGGTGGTCAGAGGGAACACAGGTACCTATTTTTCTTTTCTGTTTTAATCACTGTCTATTCGTGTGTTTGCAAAGGAGTCACAAGTAAAATGGCTCCGCTTATAAATACAACATTAAAAGGACAAAAAAAAAAAAAAAGACTGAGGATGAAGTTATGAAGTTGCTCTGGAAGACAACCGTTAGAATGAATCCTGTAAAATACTCTTCAAAATATGACAAATGGTAAGAATTATATGAATTATTAAGATCCAAGAAAAGGATTATAAGAATCTTTTAACAATGTACTATTTTACAACTATAGTAGATTTGAATTAACTTCACCAAATCATACAAAGGAGCCTTGGAGGCACAGTGGTTAAGAGCTACAGCTGCTAATCAAAACACTGGCTGTTTAAATCTATCAGTTGCTTCCTGGAAACCCTATGGGATAGGTGTACTCTGTCCTATAAGGTTTCTGTGGCGGTATCAGCTTGACGGCAGTGGGTTTGGTTTTGGGATTTAATCATACAAATGAGTCTTGATGGTACAGTGGTTATGAGCTCAGCTGCTACTAAAAGAGTGGCAGCTCAAATCTACTAGGTGCTCACTGGAAACCCTATGAGGCAGCTGTGCTCTGTCCTAATCGGTCACCATGAGTCACAGTGGACTTCAAGGCACCTAGCAGCAACAACCAAACAAAATACCACAAATAGGGTTGTGCTGTGAATTCAGCTGCTTCTATGAAGCCTATCTTTCCTCTTTATCATTTGTGAGGACTTGGGGTCAAAAGCCTGTGCATGTTAAGAGAAGTGAGTCATAATAAAGATGATAATTGTTCAGTAAAATGACAAGGAAGCTGGAAGGAACAGTTTACGATGAATCCATTGAGGCTGTTAGTACAGGGACTGATTCTTGTAAGTGCTAACGACAGAGGAAACTGTAATGACTTACAGTGTATTCTACTGCCAGATACCCAGAGGTAGATTTAGCAAGAGCTAACGAGGATTAGGCTTTAAGTTCCTCACTTGTCCAGGCCGCTAGGAGTTCCAGGAAGTCATAGAATGTTCTAGGTGGGGAGGGGGAAGCCAGGTTTCAACCAGGAGAAATTTTACATAACCATTTCTGCTCAATTCCCAAATAAGATTTCAGAAGAAAAGGGCCTATATCAGCAGGACTCCAGTAAATTTTTGTTTTGAAGTGATTTCTTATTCTTAACATATGTTCACTACTGTACCTAGAAAGATTTTACAGTGAAATTAAGTAACATATTTATCAGTGAAGACTCTGTTGTTTCCATGTGTAACACAGTATACCAAGTTCCTTCAAATACTCTATGTAATCAAGTGTCATTTAAATGACACCCCATGGGTGAAAAAATAGATGATGAGAAAATTTAGTAACGATAAACCCCTACAACACATTTTCACCGTAAGAATTATAAAAATTCTTTTTGAAAAGATTATTCAATGAATAATGAATACAAACAATGTAAAAATACCAGTAGATGGCATAAACTGTTGCTGTTGTCTTGAAGACTACAAGACCTCTCTTAGATTCAAGAATCACAAGCCCATCAAAAGGTAACAAAAACTGTATGAGACTAAATACACACTCTGCATGACAAAAACAAAACAACAAAAGAAAAAAAGTGTAGACTTGAAAACCACTACGAACAAGTATTTGCAACTATGAACTATAGGTATAAAAAGGTGTTAAAACGAATAAAGATTTTCAGTGCAATGTGACACACATAAAGGACTTGAAAAGATACTTTGGAAATGTGAGGAAACTGACAGTCATTTTTAAAAAAGATAGTAAACTTGATAATTATAAGAAGCATGCATAAACACAATGGGGTACCATTTATTCCTATCACCTGTGTGAATACACATCAAAGTTTTTTTTCAACACCCAGCCTATCAACCTGAGGAAACAAGCACATAAATTATGATACAGCCATAAAATGCAGCTGTTAAAAAAGAAAGAGGTAGCTCTTTACACACTGATACGAAATTGTTTACAAGATATATTATTAAGTAAAAAATGAAAAGCAAAGAATAATGGGCTCTTTGTATCCTTCTTCACAATTTTTATTAAACAAACAGAAGGATATGTGTGCTTTGTATGCATAGACTCTTTGCAGAATTGATACAGCCAAGTATCAAAGAGTTACTTTCCACTACATAGTTCCTTTGTATAATTAGGTTTTGAAATGAAAGACACGTACTCCTTTATAAAAAACATTATTATTTAAAAAATGCAATCTATGTACCAGAATTAAAGGTCTACCTATTCTTGATTTATGACTAAATATCTTTTTATGTATCTTAATATTTATCTTTCTTCTAGATTGTACACATAAGTTCCCATATGCATTGCTGTCTTTGCTCACAGAAAAGCAAATTAAAAGATTCAAATCTAAGTTTTGTTTGTTTCTGAGTATCCTTAAAATAGAAAAATTTTCACTTTTTGGACATTTGGTAGCACTCATGTTTAATTTTTAATGTGTAAATATCTGTGTGTACTTATGCATATATATGTATGTATGTTTGGGAAACGCTGGTGGCGTAGTGGGTTAAGTTCTATTTCAGCTAACCAAAAGGTCGGTAGTTCAAATCCTCCAGGTGCTCCCTGGAAACTCTATGGGGCAGTTCTACTATGATGCAGTTCTACTCTGACTTCTAGCATCAATATGAGTCAGACCTGACTTGATGGCAGTGGGTTTGGTTTTGGTTTTTACATATGTTTGAGTGCAGAGATTTATGTTATAGCATTATTCTGGGTATTAAAAATTTGACTATTTTCTAATTCATTACTCTCAGTTTCATTTGGAAGACAGATAAATTTACTTCCAAATGAATAACCAAAATAATGCCTAACCGATTTACCTTTCTGAAGGGTTTATTTTAAAACATAGTCTGTGTTCACCTAGGCTGGAATTAATTCTCAGATAATGCTTTATTTTTTTCTTCAAATCAGGGCTTCAAATCAATCTTCAAAGTCATGGCTACTGGGCTGAGACTGGAACAGACTTAATTTTTTAAAATCTGGGTGATTCAGAGTCATAACCCAAATGGAGAAATTTACAGGTCAAATCCCTGGAATGGGAGCCACAGAAGAGGCGTAGTAAGCTGTTTCAGGAGCTCACTGTGAGACTGGATTATTGCCAGGACCGAGGAGAGGGAAGAGAGGCAGCTGGAGCATGACCCTGCTGTTTTCAAATCTGGGTGCACAATCCAATGGGCAAGAGATTTGGTTGCTATGCAACAAGTATGCTGCCTTTGTTTTCTAATAGGGTGATTAAATTTCCAGGAGGGGTTTGACTTGTGGTTTGTCCCATTATGGTTATCACTCCAATTCACTCAAGTTTAAGAAATTCAGGTCAGTTCTGTTGCCAGTTCCTTGGCCATCACTGAAGTGGGCAGAACAGGTTGAAAGCCCAGCTTGTGATACCTCACTCTGCCACTTCCTGATCTATGTCTGGAGAAATCCTGAGTTACATTTTCTCAAAGAAATGTGCAACATTTGTTACTCATTAAAAAGCTAACTGAGCAATCAAAATGCTTTCATATCTTAACTACGGTGTCAGCAGGGTGCATGGTAGATAGTACATCACCATAACTTATTGTCTGGACTTCCCTTTGTACCACCGTATATCAATGTAAGTTTATAAAAAAAAATAAACTCTCCTTCATTCTTCCAACATACCTTTATTGAGGTTCTATTACATGCCCAGAATGTGGAGGTAACAAGCAAGATGAGGTACCTCTATCAAAGAACTTACAATCTAGTAGAAGAAATAGCAACTAAGCAGGTAATTATTATACTGTAAATTAAGGAATAAACATGAATTGTCATGTAAGCACTTACAGATATAGTCAGCAGAGGACAGGGAGAGCAGAATCCATTTCCTAGAAACATGATGGCTAAACTGAGTCCCAGGTAGCACAGATTGTTAAGTCCTGGGCTGCATACCAAAAGGTTCATGGTTTGAACCATCTGGAGGTGCCTCAGAAGAAAGTCCTGGCAACCTGCTTCTGAAAGATCAAAGCCATGAAAACTTTATGGAGCATAATACTACTCTGTAGTATGTAGGGTCTGAGGAATTGGAACGGAATTGGCAAGCTAAAAAATAAAAAGGCAGGTAGGAATCATCCTTGGAGATGTGTTGGGAGCAGTACATTTCAGGCACTGACAGTGGTGGCAAGTAAGCACATGTGCAAACAAAGGATTGTAGAACCGTCCAAGGACTTCGTTTCTCCTAATTCACAGCAACTGGTCCCTCATGCTCAAGCTTTAGATAGAGGCAGCAAGCCACACCTGAAGGATCCACTAATAAGATCAAATAAACCAACTCCAAGTTTGTAAACATCAGAGGATGATTAGGATGCCGTAAGTTACATGCAGGTGTAGCATCAAAGAGAAAGGAATGCTGTATTTGCTGTTGGTCCTTACCCACTGCTCTCCTTCTCCCCACGTCCCCATCTATCCCTCTGGCTCTGTTGTAGGGTCTTGGTGGGAGGTCTTACATCTATAGCCCACAACACAACACCACCTTTCTCAAACTGTATGAGAAGGAGTTCAGCTACCTGCTACGGAAGCCAGTCAACACAACTTCCAGTGAGTCAGGGGACTCACAAAAATACAGCTGCTGCAGAGACTGGAGAGCTGAAGGAACTGGCACGAGCTTCAGTAGCAGGCCAGAGCACTGCTCCTCTGTGAATGACAACTGACGGGCCAACTCATCCGGGAGCTGCCGAAGAGCTATTAATGGTGATGGGTACACTACCTGGGAGACAGGCTGAGGGGGGAAAAGATTATTTATAAGTGAATAGTTAACAGCTGTACCTACTGCTAAGCATTACACGGATGCCACAAACTGTAGAATTCAAATCCTGAGTTATTCAAGCACGAACAACTGCCTGTCACCCAAATACAACGCATCGCTACAAATTAAGGTGCAAGACATGAGACGCTGAAACTCTGCTTCGCAGAGTAAGGCAGTATCATCCTGGAGCTCAGATAAGAGGTGGAGAAAAACCAAGATAACCATGAGGTGAACTGTGGATCTTAATAACAGTGACGAATTTGTAAGAAAGCTTTATAATTTTTTTTCTGAGAGCTTTAGCAACAGAGCAGATGCCAAATACATCTTGTATTAAAAAGAGTAAATTGGAGTTCAGAATGATAGGAGACTGAAGAGTTGTGTAGGAATGGCAAAGGAGGTAAAAAAAAAAGCATGACATGGAAAAGAAACTGTTGGTTAAAGTAAATACAAGTACTGGAAAAATTATTACCCCAAGTTTAACTGTATTTCATGTGAGAATAATAATATTAATGCCACTCTACCATGACGTATGCCACAGATGAAGCAGATTCTAGGGAAACTACCTCATGTATTATTATCAAACAAATTAACAGTGGGTGTTTTTCTCAACTTTGGTTGCTCAGAAAAGCCCAGGGAGCCCAATATATATTTAGCTGAAGTTTAGAATACATATACTGAACAAATTCTCATGCTTTCTTTTCTATAAAAACTGAAAATTCCTGATTATACTTATTTTTTTCTGCCAACAGGATAATAAAAGCTATTCCTGGAAGGAAAAGAAAATGAAGAGAAAAAGTGATATTCAAATTAATACAGGGTACTTATTTCATTTAAAAAAAAAGTCATGTTTAGTTAACGGCATACAAATTAGCACACTTTTCAGAGGACACATACATTACACTCAATAAATAAATATCAGCAATTAAGTTCAGCTAATTTTACCTTCCCTCCATGTTACATTATTGAGTTAAAAAAAAAAAAAAGACTAACGTATCTCTGGCAGGGTATATAAGACACTAACAAAAGGAGTAGCATCCACGGTAGACAACTGAGCAGCTGGGTGGCTGGGGAATCCAGGTGTATGTATTATCTATTCAAAATATAAATGTCCACTTACTGGTCTAGCAAATCTGTTCTACAAAAACACCCATAATATTACAAATGAACAAGGATATTCCCTAAAACAAGGCTTATGAAACCAAAACACTGCAAACAGCCCACGTAGCTTTCAATAAGGGATGATTTAAATGAATTATGGTACATTCAGACAGTGGAAAATCACGTGATGGTAAAAAGAATGGATGAGCTCTGTATACACCAACATGGACAGAGGCCTCTGTAAGCTTCTTATGGCTGCCCTGACAAATAACCAAAAACGCAGAGACTGAAAACAACTGGAATTTATTCTCCCAGTTCTGGAAGCCAGAATTCACATCAGGGTGTTGGCAAGGCTGTGCTCCACAAGTTCTGGGGAAGGTCTGCTCCTGCCTCTCCTACAGGAATTGGTAACACCTGAGCCCCTCTGTCTAGAAGAGAAGGCAATGATCAAGCCGAGCTTTTACAGAAAACACAATATATCGTGTTAAGCATCTCTGCTCAGAGCAGGAAAGGCACTGCTATAGAGCAAACAGAAACCATATTGCCAAGAGAAATGTCCGCACTGATTTTTCTCATTCATTTACAAAGGTGTCTGAAATGTCTACTGTGTAAAGGTTGCACCACAAACCATGGTTTGTGTTGTAAGCTGTGTGGGCAGAACTTCCGGGGCCTGAGAACTTGACAACGAGAGAAATGAGTTCACCAACGGCAGAGAGTTGCTCTGATGTGAGGTGAGCCAGCAAGCCTAGGCAAGAGAAGATGCTGAAGAGCGAGAGCCAGAGAGCTGTCGTGGAGAAGCAGCTCTGCAGTTGGGGCTCCCAGGGCCTGATAATTATGGATAGTGTCAGATCTGCCAAGAGACACATTTAGCAATGAGCAGGGAGGGAGCAGGGGGAGCCTGGCACATCACAAAACTTGCCACGCACCTCTCATTGGCATTATCAGTTTCATACGCTCTATTAAAGATAATCAAGGGTGCCCAGCCTCCCCTGAGATCAAGAGGAGACAGTGATTATAAAAATAATAACAGTTTTTAAAATTACCCTTGTGTTCTAAGGGAGTTTGTACTTCTGACACAGTGCTAAATACTTGCAAGCAGGAAGGTAAAAAACAAACGGGGAGACCACAGTGGCCTCAGCCTGAACGGCTGCTGCAGGGCTACTTAAGCCCAACACCTTCTGCAAGTTCTGTGGTCAGGCGATTCCCACCTCTCTGTGGCATTCATCCCAAAGACAGCTCCTTCCCACGTGTGAAAACAAGACACCAGCACAAAGACATTACAGCTGATTCCTGCTTGAGACTACATTTCTAGAAGAGCAAAACAAAAGAAAAAAGAAAAGAGGAGAGACTAGCACAGAGAGAGCAGCTTTTCTTCTTTCCTTTTTTTTTTAATACAAAAATTGCCTGGAGACTCTGGTTTGTGAAGCCAAGTTTGTTAAAATACAAGTGTAATTTACTTTTATATAAACATAACTTCACAGAGCTATCAGTAGGTTCCATTTCAGTAAAAACAAACAAAAAAAAAGAAGCCACAAAATAATTTTAAAACATATGGTGCAAACCCCGGCTGTGTTTATTTTATGACAGTTAACATTATTTACAGTGTGATCTGGTCAGAATTAATACTCAAAGGGTTATACACAAAATATGTCCAATTTTTCTTTTTAACCACGCACACTAGAAGCTTTGTCAGCCCATCTAAATAAATTTATCTAGAGATCTCTTGTATTCTTCCAAAGAAATCAATTATATTTTACATAGAATTTTTATTCAAAAATTTTGAGTAATACCACCAATAGGCTACCAACAGCAAAGCAGAAAGAAGTCCTCTCTCTTTTTTAATAATAGAAAAATTTGACAGAAATACATTTTTAAGTCCTGACGTCCATTGCATCAGATTCTTAAACTGCATAATGTCAAACTTATTATCTCAGCAGCAATATGTACACTCACAATTTTAAGAGATTCCAGTTTATTTTCTTTCATAACAACACATCTACTGCTTCATCTTACACACACAGCATTCATATACGCTGCTGAGAAAATCTAATTCGAGTAGCTTATGCTTGCTATTAGGGTGGCTTTTGGAGATACTATATACAATCTGTCAATGGAAAATCAAGACAGCAATATTTTTATCTTCATATTCAACTGAGAGGTACACAACTACAAAATACACAAATGAAAAAGAGTTAGGAATAATTCTTGTGATAAAACTCTTAAAACTTTTCCCTGCCCTTTTAGTAAAAGACCCCACTAATTTATTCCCATTCATAGCCCTACATTAATGTAAACACCAACATTTATGAGACCAGGCGGTATCTAGTAATTGGAGTTGAAAGACAAACTGGTTGACTTCCTCCCCAGGCACCTGGACACTAGACACCCTCCTCTGGGTGGGAGTCAACCACTGCTTATCTTTCCTGTCTACCAATCACAGGAAACGGCTTCTTGCACTCATGTGCTGGTGCCAGTTCGTACCAGCCCCTAAGAGATGATGGTTAAAGGTGGAGGAATTTTTGTAAGCTGGCTGTTAAACAAAAACATTATTAAAAATTAAACTGTAAAAATTTATAGTCAAAGAAGTGATTGTAAACACAAAATACACAAAACTCATCACTTCTAATTACTTATATTTTACTATTAGTTATGCTCTTGAAGTTACTTCTACTGATGTCCACATGGTGAAAATAATTATGTAACAGAGGGATGTGATTCACCTATTCCCAATTCCTAGTTTAGTCATTCATGCTGGTGGCCTAAAATCAGCCATGGTGGGGTCTTTACACAATAGGAATCAGCGAATGTTGCAAATCACGTTTGTTTTTTTTTCACTCAGAGAGCTGTTGTAAAACATTTACAAAGCATACCACTAGCTTCTTCTCAGTCACAGATCACTGTCTAGCATCCAAATGCAGGCTTCATTTGGAAATATTCACTCATTTAAACTTTATAATCTCATCTGTATCCATCTGGGGATGGGAAAAATAAGAGAATAAGATGTTTTAATGTATTACAGCAAAACTAAACAAACGAAAAAGCGCAAACTTTCTTTGGATCACTTATTTTTATGAAGTCTTGTAAAACATAACATGAAGCATGACTTCCAGATATGAAAACATCAGATATGACAGATGAAATATATGGTTTGGATCTTTGACATGAACACCCTGGTAGTTTCTGGAAACAAATACAGGGATTATGCTGCACACATACGGTTGTTTTTAAGTCCAAAATATTATGTGCTTATAATACATGAGTAAATTAGATTCTAACCACTGCAACTCCTTTTGTGTTTGTAAGAAACTGTATAGTGAAGTATGACAAAACTGTATCTAAGAAATAAAGTATTAAAGAGTAAAAGAATTGTGATTCAAATCCTATGAAAAATTAGATGATACAAGACAAAATAGAAGAGACATTGAGAGATAAATTACTTTTGGTTATAACTGTACCAATACCTGCTAAGATAAAAATCAGGATGCAGCAAATGCTCATATTCCTAATACTAAATCTGGATAAGAATAAAAATCTGCTTGTTTATATTTCAGGGTATATTCACAATCTCATTCCTTGTATCTCCGGTTTATAAACTTGCAACAAGCATATTTTTCAACATTACTGACATTTGTAAATCATATATTAAAACAAAATATATTGAAACTAAACAGCAAACTATTCAGAAATCTTACAAAAGCTAACAATAAGGAGAAAAAAGCAATATAAATATTACTACAGGTAAAACTTATGTTTTATAGTTCTTCCTACGTAGATGGCCCAAAATTTTATAGAAGTTAACTTTATTAGAGAGAAATGGAGTCTCAAAATCAATGTTCAAGGCAGCCATGTTTATGGGTAACACAGGGAATTTCAACTGAACTTTAGAAATTATAAGTCTGCCCTCTAAAACACACTTTTGAAAACACTCGGGTCTACCTATCACAGGAAGACTCTGACAGTGAACATCAAATATATCAAACAATTTGAAAATGCTTTTTAAAAGACTCATACTAATTGATATTATTTAAAAGAGAAAACATCATACAATGGGAACAACTTTAGATGCCATATCAAAGAATTAAACTAGGTGTATTCATTAGGAAGTTTTTGTTTACTTCTCTATAAAACAAAAATAATCGAATGTGCCCCAACTACTCAGTAAGTCATCACATTCTGAGTTAGTATATGTGAAGTCCCCTTACAAACTGCAGGTGCTATGGTCCCCAACATGCCAACTAAGGAGTTCTGTTAACTATTTATCATCCATTGACTGGGCAAGGTCATTTACTCTGAGGGAGAATTTTGTTCCTAATCTAAAACTGTTGAAGCCATCCTGTTTTGGGTTTACATTAATTAAGAATGATCTTACATGAGAAAAATGACACAATGGAAATGTAGGAATGGAATGTCTAACCACGCAAATTTTATCTGATTTATACTCATCTGCATTGCATACATGGTTTTAATCACAGATATTAAAATTATAATAAAATTTATAAAACTCCCTTTCTCTTCATTAAAACTGAAAAATGTCATTTATTACACATAACAGTTTACATTACATACTCTAACCTTAATTTAAATGACAAAGTGTATGTTTTTCTCTCAGAAGCAAGTAACATACAGGTCACTTTTTCTTCAAACCACTGTCGTTGTTAGGTGCCGTCGAATTGATTGTGACTCAGAGTGACCCTACTCACAACAGAACGAGAAACACTGCCTGGTTTTGTACCATGACCACAGTCATTTTATGCTTTAGCCCATTGTTGCTGCCACTGTGTCAGTCCATCTCGTAGAGAGTTTTCCTCTTTTCTGCTGACCCTCTACCAAGCAGGATGTCCTTCTCCAGGGACTGGCCTTTCCTGACAACACGTCCAAAGTAGGTAAGATACAGTCTTGCCATCTTTGCTTTCAAGGAGCACTCCGTTTGTAGTTCTTCCAGAACAGATCTGTTTGTTCTTTTGGCAGTCCATGGTATATTCAACACTTTTCTCTAACACCACAATTCATCAATATCCATTTTTTTAAGGAAGCACCAGATTGCCTTCCAAAGACGCTGGACCATTTTGCAACCCCACCAACAGTGTAGGAGGGTTCCACTTTCTCCACAGCCTCTCCAGCATTTGTTGTTTTGTGTTTTCTGGATCATGGCCAATCTTGTTGGAGTGAGATGGTATCTCATTGTTGTCTTGATTTGAATTTCTTTAATAACTAAAGATTGTGAACATGCCTGCATGTGTTTTTTGGCTGCCTGGATCTCCTCTTTAGTGAAGTGTCTGGCCATCTCTTCTGCCCATTGCTTAATTGGATGGTTTATCTTCTTCTTCTTGATATTCTGTAGTATCCTATAGATTATGGAGATCAGGCGTCGGTCTGACATAGAGTTGCCAAATATTTTTTCCCATTCTGTGGGTGTTCCTTTAATTCTATTAATAAAGTCTTTGGGTGAGCAAAAGTGTTTGATTCTTAATAGTTCCCATTTATCTATTTTCTGTTGATTGAGGTTTCTTTGACAGATTTTGGAGTCTGTCCTCATTGTGTATTAAAACTTCCATTGTTGTTCCTACCTTTTCTTGGATGAGCTTTAGCGTTTTAGGTTTGATACTTAGGTCTTTTATCCAGTTGGAGTTGGTTTTTGTATAAGGTGTAAGATATGGATCTTGATTCAGTTTATTGCAGGTGGATAACCAATTTTGCCAGCACCATTTGTTGAAGATACTGTTTTGACCCCAGTTTAATGTCTTAATCGAATATCAACTGTTCATAGGAAGATGGTGTCATCTCTGGGGTCTCAATTCTGTTCCATTGATTGATTTGTCTGTTCTTGTACCAGTACCAGGCTGTTTTGACCACTGTGGCAGTGTAGTATGTTCTAAGGTCGGGTAATGAGAGGCCTCCCAATATGTTCTTCTTCTTTAGTAGTACCTTACTTATCCGGGGCTTTTTCCCTTTCCAAACAAAATTGGTGATTTGTTTCTCCATCTCATTAAAAAATGATGCTGGAACTTGTATTGGGATTGCATTATATAAATAAATTGCTTTGGGTAAAATAGACATTTTCACAATGTTAAGTCTTCCTATCCATGAGCAGGGTAGGTTTTTCCATTTATCTAAGTCTCTCTTAGTTTCTTGTAGTAAGGGCTTGTAGTTCTCTCTGTAACGGTCTGTTGTTTCTCTGGTTAGATTAATTCCTAGGTACTTTATCTTCTTAGGGGCTATCGTAAATGGTATTGATTTCATAATTTCCTCCTTAACAGTCTTGTTGATGGTATAAAGGAAACCTACTGATTTACTTATGTTTATCTTGTATCCTGAAACTTTGCTGAACTCTTCTATCAGTTTGAGTAGCTTACTTAAAGATTCCTTGGGGTTCTCTGCATATACAATCATATCATCTGCGAACAGGGAGATTTTAACTTCCTCTTTGCCAAAGCAGATGCCCTTTATTTCTTGGTCTTGTCTAATTGCTCTGGCTAGAACTTCTAGCACAATGTTGAATAGGAGAGGTGACAGTGGGCATCCTTGTCTAGTTCCTGATCTCAGGGGAAAGTCTTTCAGTCTCTCTCCATTCAGAATGATGTGGGCAATTGGCTTTGTATAAATGGCCCTTATTGTGTTGAGGAATTTGCCGTCTATGCCCATTTTGCTAAGAGTTTTTAGCATGAATGGGTGTTGGACTTTATCAAATGCCTTTTTGGCATCAGTGGACAAAATCAGGTGATCTTTGTCTTTTGTGTTATTTATGTGGTTAATCACATTAATTGTTTTCCTGATGTTGAACCAGCCTTGCATCCCTGGTATGAATCCCACTTGGTCATGATGGATTATTTTCTTGATATGTTGTTGTATTCTGTTGGCAAGAATTTTGTTGAAGATTTTTGCATCTAGGTTCATGAGTGATATCAGTCTGTAGTTCTCTGTCTTTGTTGGATCTTTCCCTGGCTTAGGTATCAGGGTTATGCTGGCTTCATAGAATGAGTTTGGGAGTACTCCATCCCTTTCTATACTGTGAAATAGTTTCAGTAGTATTGGGGATAACTCTTCTCTAAATGCTTGGTAGAATTCTGCCGTGAAGCCATCTGGGCCCGGACTTTTTTTGGTTGGCAGTGTTTTGATGACCTTTTCAATCTCTTCCTTTGTGATGGGTCTATTAAGTTGTTCTGCTTCACGTTGTGATAATTTAGGTAGGTGGTATGAGTCAAGGAATTTGTCCATTTCCCCTAGGTTTTCAAATTTGTTAGAGTACAGTCTTTCATAGTATTCTGTTATGATATTTTTGATTTCTGTTGTATCTGTGGTGACAACTCCCTTCTCATTTCTAATTTGGGTTATTTGTTTCCTTTCCTGCTTTTCTTTAGTAAGTTTAGCTAGTGGTTTATCAATTTTGTTGATCTTTTCAAAAAACCAGCTTTTGGTCTTTTCAATTTTTTCAATTGTTTTTCTATTCTCTAATTCATTTAGCTCTGCTCTAATCTTTATGATCTCCTTTCTTCCGGTGCCCGAGGGTAACACCACAATTCAAAGGCATCAATTCTTCTTCTGACTTCTTTGTTCCTTCTCCAGCTTTCGCATGCATGTGATGTCACTGAAAATATCATGCCTTAGGGTAGGCGCACTGTATAGTCTTTAAGGTGACACCTTTACCTTTCAATACTTCAAAAAGATCCTTTCTAGCCAATTTTCCCAATGCAATGCATCTTTTAATTTCTTGACTGCTGCTTTCATGGGCGTTGATTGTGGATCCATGTAAAATGAAGCCCTTGACAACCTCAATCCTTTCTCCATTAATGGCAGTGCTGCTTAGTGGTGCAGTTGTGAGGATTTTTGTTTCCTTGAGGTTGAGGTGCAGTCCACACTGCAGGCTACGGTCCTTGATATTCATCAGTAAGAGTTTCAAATCTTCTTCACTTCCAGCAAGTAAGGTGGTGCTGTCTGCATAACACAGGTTAATGAGTCATCTTCCAATCCCGATGCCTCATTCTTCTTTGTATAATCCAGCTTCTCAGATTATTTGATCAGCATACAGATTGAAAAGATACCGTGAAAGAATACAACCCTGATGCACACTTCACATCTTCCTGGCTTTAAACAACGCAGTGTCCCCTTGTTCTGTTCTTATGACTACCTCTTGATCCATAAACAGATTCCTTAAGAGCACAATTAAGTGCTCTGGAATTCCCATTTTATGCAATATTAGCCATAATTTGTTATGATCCACATAGTTGAATGTGTTTGCATAGTCAATAAAACACAGGTAAACATCTTTCTGATATTCTCTGCTTTCAGCCAAGATCCATCTAACATCAGCAATGATATCCCTGGTTCCACATCCTCTTCTGAATGCAGCTTGAATTTCTGGCAGTTGCATGTCAATATACTGTTGCATTCACTTTTCAATGACCGTGAGTGAAACTTTGCATGTGTGTGATACTAATGATACTGTTTGGTAATTTCTGCATTCAGCTGGATCACCTTTCTTTGGAAAGGACATAAACATAGGTCTCTTTCAGTCAGTTGGCCAGATAGCTGTCCTCCAAATTACTTGCCATAGATGAGTAAGCACTTCCAGTGCTGCATCTGTTTGTTGAAATACCTGAATCGATATTCCATCCATTCCTGGAGCCTTGTTTTTAGCCAGTATCTTCAGTGCAGCTTTGACTTCTTCCTTTAGTACCACTGGTTCCTGATCATATGCTACCTCTTTTAAATGGCTGAACACTGATCAGGTCTTTCCGGTACAATGACTCTGTGAATTCCTTCCATCTTCTTTTGATGCTCCCTGAGTCATTTAATATTTTCTCTATAGAACCCTTCACTATTACAAATCAATGCTTGAATTTTTTCTTCAGTTCTTTTAGCTTGAGAAATGCAAAACATGTCCTTCCCTTCTGGTTTTCCACTTCCAGCTCTCTATGCATGTCATTACAGTACTTTATTTTGTCTTCTTGAGCTGCTCTTTGAAATCTTCTGTTTAGGTCTTTTACTTCGCCATTCCCTCTTTTTGCTTTGCTTGATGTTCAAGAGCAAGTTTCAGAGTCTCTTCTGACATCTAATTTGGTGTTTTCAATGACCTCTTGCTCTCTTTATGGATGATGTCTTTGATGTCATTCCACAGTGTATCTGGTCTTCGGTCATTAGTGGTTAATACATCAGATCTATTCTTGAGGTAGTCTTTAAACACTGGAGGGATATACTTAAGGTCATACTTTGGCTCTTGTGGACTTGTTCTAATTTTCTTCAGTTTCCATTTGAATTTGCATATGAGCAGTTGATGATCAGTGCCTCAGTCAGCATCTGGTCTTGTTCTGACAGCAGATAGGAAGTTTCCATCATCTTTTTCCATAGGCGTTGTTGATGTGGTTCCTGTGTATTCCATCTGGTTAGGTCCATTATACAGTCACCATCTATGTTGGTTAAAAGAGGTATTTGCAATTAAGGAGTCATTAGTCTTGTAGAATTCTATCATGAGATCTCCAGTATCATTTCTATCACCAAGGCCGTATTTCCCAACTATGGATCCTTCTCTGCTTCTAACTTTTCCATTCCAGTCACCAGTAATTATCAATGTATCCTGACTGCATGTTTGATCAATTTCAGATTGCAGAAACTGGTAAAAATCTTCAGTCTTTTCATCTTCGGCCTCAGTGTTTGGTGCATAAATCTGAATAACAGTCGTATTAACTGGCCCTTCTTGTAAGCATATGGATATTATCCTACCACTGACAACACTGTACTTCAGGACAGATCCTGAAATGTCCTTCTTGATGATGAATGCAACACCATTCCTCTTCAAGTTTTTGTTCCCAGCATAGCAGACCATATGACTGTCAGATTCAAAATGTCCCAAACCGGTTTATATCAGCTCACTAATGCCCAGGATATCAATGATTATGCATTCCATTTGATTTTTGATGATTTCCAGTTTTCTTAGATTCATACTTTGTACATTACATGTTCTGATTATTAGTGGATGTTTCAAGCTATTTTTTCTCATTTTGAGTTGTGCCACATCAGCAAATGAAGATCCCAAAGGCTTTATTCTATCCATGTTTGTAAGTTCGACTCTTCTTTGAGGAGGCAGCTCTTCTCCAGTTGTCTTCTGAGTGCCTTCCAACCTGGGGGAATCATTTTCTGGCACTACATCTGACAGTGTCCCACTGCTATTCATAAGGTTTTCCTTGGCTAGTTCTTTTCAGAAGTAGACTGCTGGGTCCTCCTTCCTAGTCTGTCTTAGTATGGAAGCTCAGCTGAAACCTGTCTACTGTAGCTGACCCTAAAACCTAATCCTAACCCAGTGCAGTCAAGTCAATTCTGACTTAGAGACTCTATCAGGCTGAGCAGAACTGCCCCAAAGTGTCTGTAGGATTTGAACTGCTGACCTTTTGGTTAGCAGATGTAGCATTTAACCATTATGCCATCAGCATTTCCTAGGTGACCCTGCTGGTACCTAAATATCAGTGCCAGAGCTTCCAGTATCACAGCAACAGGTTAAGCCTCCACCAACAGACAAGTGGGGGCTGCTCACTGGATATAAATGGCCTTTCACATTCCCAGTGAGGCTGAGCAAAAGACCATGATTGTGGAGAAAATGCTGTTCTGTGCACCAGCAACTCAGTTAGTTTTGGCTAAAGAAAATCATCATGGCTTGCATAATCTGCCATACTGTTGTCAGATCTCTTCTTGGTTTCAGCTCGTAGCTCTTAGTCTCTTCCTGTGGAGGAATGTTTCAACTTTCTCCTCTGAGAAATGGAGACAGTCCTTTCTTCAAATACTTCTCTTCATTTTTTAGGTAAATAAGTCACATAATAGTTTTCTACCCAAGTAACAACTACAGGACCATAGTGATCAAACAAATTTTCTGTCTACCTCACAGGAAGATGGTTCTGCATACTTTCATATATAACTTAGCCATGGTATCTTCAGAAAACATTCACAATTTAGAGGGCTTAAACTTCAAAATCAAGACTGAACATCTGAAAAAGTGGCAAAACTTTGAAACTCCGGTTCTGAATCATGGAGAATAAAGTATTTTACAAAAAATTGTTGGTATCACTGTTTTTAACTTCTGTTAACAGTTGATATGTTTCTCAACATAAAAATGATTCCACGAAAACACCTCTAAATACTACAAAATCCCAAGTACCTGCGGAGTTGTGTTAAATGAATCTATGAGATTCAAACTTTTGGGCTTTTCATTTATGGTAAAATTGCTCATGTCTTTTAGTAGATGAAATGAAATGATTTTTGTCACTGACTCATCTTTATAAGGCTTTATATGAATTTAATATGAATTATAAAACAGTATGTGAAAAAAACTGAAATTTCAAAGATGAACTTCACTGCATATGAATATGTTTGGATAAGCATTTTTCCAAGAAGCACCTGGTGGATTTGAGCTGCTAAATGTTTTTAGCATCTGTGGATCTTATGATGACAAAATGGTAGACAACCACACAATAGAGGGAATCATGGCCCAGTCAAGTAAACACACACTTTGGGGGAACACAGTTCAATCCATAACAATGAGCAACATATTACCTGCTATTACCTCCGCTGTCCTAGTTGACAGCCACACCAAACCAACAACCAGAGTATAAATGAAGCCATCCTAGACAAACCACTCTCCATCTTCTTCAGAGTGTTAGCTGACTATAGAACTACCTAGTTAAGGCACAGATTTATGACAACAGTATAATGGTGGTAGGTGTAAGCCACTAGGTTTTAGAAGGTGTAGATAAGCGGCAATAGATAAATGATATACCCTGGGGGTGCAGTGGTAAAGTGCTACACCTGCTAACCAAAAGGTTGTCAGTTCAAATCCACCAAGTACTCCTTGGAAACTCTATGGGGCAGTTTTCTGTTGTCCTATATAGTCACTATGAGTTGGAATTGACTGGACAACAGTAGGTTTGGTTTTTGGTTTTACTACAAAAAAAATAATGTGTTCAACTTCCAATGAAATAAAACTGTAACCTGGCATTAACCTGGCCGTCAAGGCCTTTGGTAATCTGGTTCCATTTCATCTTTCTAAATCTCCGTCTCAATGCTTCTGTGTAGTGTTCCACGTATCAGTCTCACTGACTTTGTTAAAGGTTAAGTAACACTGTGAAAATATGTAAGATATTGATGAAATTTAATAGACACCACCTAAAATACGCAATGCAAACAAACTTTCCGGTTGTGAGGTTCTACCAAATTCTTCTTAAAAGAGAACCACTAAAAAGCTGGCTTGAATAAATTTTTATTTTATCTAAATACATGATTCTAGCCCTGCAATTAAAACTATACAAAAATATGGCCTTTTGTTTCCATGTTCATTTATATCCTTTCTTTTCAAAAACATGAACTGCAAATCCTAGTCAGCATGGAGAAAAAAAATGTTCTCCCCTCCTTCACTCAATCTTTTATGTAAGCCCTATCTACACTAACTGTACCACTAAATAAAGCTCTGTTTATATCCTCACACTTAACAGAATTCTAACTCAAGCTACCATTCTGCTCTAAATGAAAACAGAAAACGTATTCACCTTTCAGACGACTCTTTGTGTTTGATTTTTTCCCCCTAATATATATTTGGGAAAGAACTAAGACAAGAAAAATGTTTGGAAATATTTTATAACCCAAATTTTGGTTGTCCTAAACCAAATTTTTATTGACAAGAGCCATCCAGCAATTTACATTGCCTGCCTGTACTACTTGCTGGGCTGTAAGCTTCTCAAGGTCAGTTCAGCCAAATGGGGAGTTCCTTCTATTTATTAAGTTTAACACTTTATCAACATTAAACATTCAAAATATCCATCTCTATGCTACATATGGAAACCCTGGTAGCATAGTGATTAAGCACTGCAGATGCTAACCAAAAGGCCAGCAGTTCAAATCCAATAGGCACTCGTTGGAAATTCTATGAAGGAGTTCTACTCTGTCCTAGACGGTTGCTACATGTAGGAATTAACTCACTCGCAGTGGTCTTTTTTTTTTTTTCGCTACATATAAAAGAATTTGTCCCATTAGCATCTATCAGCCTAACTTCTATCTTCTCACAAATTCTGTAAAGTGAAAATTGTGTGACACATTTTGGAACTCATTCTAAGTGTGAAAACACGATAAAATCTTTAGAGGTTCAGTATTTAACATGAAGAAGGTTTTCACATACCTTAGACAGGAATAGAGCACCGGTGGCACAGTGGTTAAAAACTTATCTATTAACCAAAAAGTTAGCAGTTTGGAAAACACCAGAGAGGATTATGTGTAGTATGTCTTAGACATTTATTCTGTGGGAAAATATACTTTAATGTTGTGTCATTTCCAAAAAAGGACATATGCCATGGCTTGGCTGGCCATGATTATGAGCATTATCTTTTCAGTGTAGCCTGATGCTATCCAATTTCTCAGTACATTCAATTTCCTTGCATCTTACTCAAAGCACTATAGTAGTAATTGCAAAATTATTTTATAAAGTGCTTTTAAAAGTTTTTTATATTAAACATACACATATTACTCTTTCATGGTATTATTTCTGTAAATTAGTGGAGACCAATCCAAGAACCATGATTCACCCAGTAATCCTCAATATTTAGACACTATTTACTACGTGAAACTATTTAACATAAATCTCTAAAAAAGGAAAGCGCATCAGAAAAATCTAACACCTTTACCACTAAATAGTGCTGATGTCTCCATTTTACCATATTGATTTTGTAGTAATATAGAACAACATATGTAGAAGGTATACTTGCTTTTCATAAAGAAATCCAGTCTTGAAAGACATTTTTGACCTGTGGCATAGGCCAATCTAAAAATCTTGTGAAATTTGAACTATCAGACACTCCTCAGGCCTGGGAACCTACAACTTATACCCAGGATGCTGTTTGGCCTTCAAAGTAGTAGGCTCAAGTGAATAAATCATAGATGAAAACCTTATACTGTAGCACGCCTTTATAAAGTTGCTTTTTAAGAAGTTTTCCCCTTCTAAGGGTGTCCCTCTTTTGCATTTCAGATAGTTTTCCATATGTGAAATATAATGTAATACAGCTTCCTTCCATCTGGTGCCTTGAAAATCATTTACGAAGAGGTTTTACTATATATCTTTGATAATTTTGATACTCCAGACATCTCTTTGTCAAAGTTACCCCCAAATGTGAAACTTAGAAATCATAATTTATATCAGCAGCCTGGCTCCAGGTGTAAAGTAGGAAAAAAAGGACAAAGCAGTTGGCGCTTTCAGATGGCTCTTCGTTCAATTCTAACATTTTCCTTATGAAGTACTTACTGGTACTAGAAGACTATCACCTTCTTAACGACAGACATGTATTACTTATGGGTTCAATAATCAATCCAACAAACTAAAATTCTATGTACTGAGTGAAGAAAACTAACAAACATGATACTCCATACTGTAATTAAAAAGCAAAAACCCAAACCTGGTGCCATCAAGTTGATTCTGACTCATAGCAACCCTACAGGACACAGCAGAACTCTCCTATAGTGTTTCCAAGGAGCAGCTAGCAGATTCCAACTGCCAACCTTTTGGTGACCAGTGGAGATCTTAACCAGTGTGCCACCAGGACTCCTCCACCCTATAACAGGCACCACAATTTAACATAAAGTATCTGTATTTTCATCAGCCCTAATACTCCCCACATGGATTTGGCAAATATCTTCGGGTTCCACTAAAAGGTAATTTCAAAGTAAGGTTTCATTAACTTGCCACAACATTTAAGAGCTAAGTACAAGGAAGGAAATGCATCTCTTGCTGTTTAACTTCTGAGAGCTAATAAAAAGGTGTATCTTCTGCAATCAACAGCACAATCTTACTAACTCAGGCTAAAAAAAATGTTTTCAACTTAATGAGTGGGACATGGGCTAAAAATTACTGTTGTTTAGTCAGTCATTTAATCACAGTTTTAATTATTATCACAGTCAAGACTTCTGGGAATATTTAAAATTCTTTAAAGCATTAACTCTCAAGTTAGGGGAACTAAGTCCAAGGAGTCTACTCACTCATTATCGTACTAATTGTAGCTCGTGCTTATATATTCAGTAAAATATATACTCCCAGGACCTCTGCTTTTCTTTACCTTAGCATGAGCCACCATGATATTCTCTTCCCAATCTCCACTAAATTGAAAGCCCCAAGAGAGAACATAAGGAACTTCGGTGGTGCAGTGGTTAAGCATTCAGCTGCTAAACAAAATGTGGCTGGTTTGAAGCCACTATTTGTTCCACTGGAGAAAGATGAGACAATCTGCTTCCGTAAAGCTTACAGCCTTGGAAACCCTGAAGGGCAGCTCTACTATGTCCTACAGGGTCTGCATCAGTAAGAATCCATTCAACCACAGTAAGTTTGGTTTTTGGTCAATAGAGTGCATGGTGTATCTGTTTGCCACTTGTAATCTTGAACTCAGCACACAATCAGGCCTACAGCATTCACTCAAGTAAATACTTACTGTATGAATAACTTTTCCTGAAACCTCAAGGTAGAAGATAAATGCATGGTAATAAAGAAACTTGTACTCTAATGAGATTTTTTAAAAGGGAGGGGCTAGATTAAGTCTGAAGCAAAGACTGTACACTAAATAAACAGGACACGTTAAAAACTCAAATTAGTAACAGTAAGTATCATACAATTAATTTCTATTCATTACCTTTAACATATCTGTAAGTATTCAAAATTTGCCTCCCGTGTTTTAACTAGATGTCACAATTCATTCTTCTTCAATAAATTCAATGTGACTCGACGGCACTTGGCTTTGGATAGTATTTTTTTTCTGTATGTAACCCTCCCACCATATAATTATTAGTGTTTTTGTTTTGTAACTCAAAAACATAAGATAGAGTATCTAGAAATTAATTTGAAGTTCTGAAACTTGCAGTACAGGTGTATGGAAGCAAATCTTTGTATACAGACATTAAAAACAGAAAAGAAAGTACTAGAATTTTACATGAGGGGAATTCACAGCTGCAGAGAGATTTTTTATGTACTGAAAATAATAAAATCATTAACTATTCTATGTTGACTTTTCAACAATCTAGACTAAATGACAGATTCCTTGGGAACACTTTTGTTTTCTCAAATCACATATGAAAACATGATACTGGGATTGCAACTGGAGTATGTGGGTCTCCATATCTGTAAAGTTAAAATAGAAAAATAGGACTACCTCACAAACACCAAAAATTACCTAAAACTTTGATTTACAGTGAGCCAAGTATTATCTAAACCCTTAAAATAATTTCAAAGCAGCTTTAGAATAGCTTTATTTTAGAGGATTGTCTTTATAAGACACACATGTGTAAATGGCCAAAAAAACGCATAAGCAAGAGAAGCTAATGGATTTGCTTAATTAAAATGTAAAATTTCAGCATCTTAAATTGCATTTATATCGTTTGCAAGAAGGCTTCAGTAGTCAGCTCTCTCGACAAGAGCATTCAGATTGCAGAGAAGGCGACAAAGGCGTTAATGACATTTACCCTCTAATAAGAGCCGTTCACACTTCATGGTTTTTCCTTGTTATTGCTCAGGACAGACACTAGCACCTCATTGAAAGATCACTGCTGCAGGGGAAAAAGGCCCCTCGAGATACTGCAGACTGGAGGATAAGCACTAAATCAGGTGATGCTACACAGATGACAGGTTTGATTCTCAGGGGTTCTCACTCATGCCTACGGCCATGGATTTGAGGCAGTTAACAGCCAATCAAAATCCTTTCCCACTCCCAGAAGACAGGGCCATAGTCTTCCACAGCAGGCACAAGAAGAGCCCAGGAAGAAAGAAATAAACTTCCTTCGGGTGCCTTGGCCTGGCAGGATCCAAATGTCTTGTACTGTTCTCAGTTAATCTCCATTGATGTGTGGCTGAATGAAAAACACACTGACCTTTTCACCTAAGAGAGCACAATTTGAATTCAATGTAAAGTCACTGGGGGATCAATGGACAGATGCACTCCTATTTTAAAGCAACAAAGCATGGCAAAAAGAAAGAAAAAGTTTCTAAAAAAATGAAAATGAAACAAAAACAAAAAATACATAGTTTTGGCCACAGATTCACTCCAGTTCCCTGGCTCAGCTACGATGAATTGGAACTCAGATTCAGAACTGAAAAGCTCCCAATACTGCCCCTACGGATCGCAACATCTGGCACGAGTCCACGGCTACTGCAAGGCAGACATTCCCTCACATGTCAATACGTGGAAAAGCAATCCCTGCTGATGATGGAATGATGGCTGACTCAATGGAATATACTCAGCATGAATCCTAATTCTGGCAGAGATGACAGGACACAGAGACAAGTAGCTCTTAATTAATCTTTCAAGGAGAATTTAAGGTTTTATGTGCATTGTTAATTTAAAATTCCTAGACACGTGTACATGTACATACCTAAACAGAGGCAAAAGGATGAACCAATTTAAAGTACTCCCCTAGCTACCTAGTTCTTTAATTTTAAGGGCTATTCTAGAGACAAAAACATATGGGATAGACACTTTATTGCTTAAATGTCAATTTCCCTGAAGTCTGACCTAGCCTGACCACAAGCCAGTATCTCCAGCGGCCTGTGTTCCACACATTTTCCTACTCACTCTGCTAAGGAATCTGAAAGAAATGCCTTTGTGAACACAGTCTTCCTTCAGAAACACATCCCAGAGTGGATGCAGTATGCACTACAGTCTTAGAATTACCACACTGACTCAACAGCTATTTTTAAGACCAAAGAAGAAAAAAATAGTCCACAGCAGAAAAAACATATTAAAATAAAAATAGAAAATACAGTAACCACATTACTCATACTGACTAGAAAGCTGTCTCTGACACTATGATTATGGCTTTGTTAAAGAGTGAAAATGACATGAGAACAAGACAGCCAGGTTAAAGCATTTCCTTACCAAGAGGACCTTTGGTTTTGCAAGTCTCTGATATGTGCTAGCCTAAGAGCAACAGGTGAGAAATACACAGTAAACAGAAGATGAGTGTGAAAAAAACTGTGTATCAGCCATCTTCTCATTCCCCTACTTTGGGGCCTTCAGGCATTATGCTCTATTGTTCCGAAGAAGACATCACTCTATTGAAGTACAAATCTAGCTCTATATAAACTACCTTCCAACTCATTCCAAATCTTCCTTGATGAAGGAAAAGAAAAGGAAAATAGGTTACTCTGTTGCCACCAACAAATGAAAATATGTCTTGGATAGCAACAAGACCTCAATGATGGGTTTCTGAAACAATCATTCTCGGAGCTGATAGCCAGTTACTTGCCTTTCTGTGTCTGGAGGTTAGTATTAGCAACAAACACAGAGTTTGGGAACTGTCAGAATCACTTATTACCCCTACTGGAGAGAAGCGGTGGCTGTTGCTAGCTGGCTCCACGCAACAAAGGAACAAAATGTTCACTGGTCCGGTGTCACTGCCATGACTCGTTGAGGATTAGACCACTTCACTCCACAGAATTTTCATTGCCTGATTTTCAGAAGTAGATTGCCAGGCCTTCCTTTCTAAAGTGTCTTAGTCTCAAAGCTCTAATGAAACCTCTTTAGGATCACTGTAAAATGTAAGCCTTCATTAACAGACAGGTAGTGACTGTGTATGAGGTATATTGCCTGGGAATCGAACCATCAATGCCCTTCTAAAAAGGGGTGGTGACTTGCAAACACCAGGTGAATAAGGAGCAGATTTTGATTAACAGGACTGGGCCTGGCCTAAATAGACTTACCAACACTACAGCTTAAATCTTCTCACCTAACTAAAACTCACCTTCCAACTAGGAATTCATTCATACCTCTTTCCAAATAGCATTTATTCTGTATGGAAAAAGCTTGTTCCATCCTTTATATTAAATGGTGTCTCTCTTCTTCCTTAAAGTTCTCCTCTTTTGACACATCTTCGGAGAGGAATTCAGTTTGGCTGTGGTCACTTTGATTCTACTAGCAAATGCACTGGCCTACTTCTATTTTCCGCCTGCTGTTGGAATTACATACGTGTATACCACACATGAACCAAATAATGTATCTTTATGTATGTTTGTACCATCTGTAAGAATTTAGCAAAAGTTTCCAGAAACCCACAGAGATCCGCATTTCACTTTCTACTTCTCATAGTCCTCTTTGATTTTTCACAGTAGTTCTTGAAATGTAGGTCACTCAAAAGAAACAGATGGCAGATGAGGGCTGAGTCCTGAGAAGCTTCCTCTGCCTTTCTGTTATCGTCAAAAAGATTTCCAGTCCTCTGCAGGCCTTTCTCATCCTCCACAACCCTTTCCTGAAAAACTATAGAAATATGAGAAAGGGTCACAGCAGCTCTGACAAAATGTGGCCACTCAAAAGAATCAAGAAGATCCTGTTGCTCTACAATGTATGGGGTAGTGGTGATGGGGAATTCACCCCACTGAAGGAATAGCCACTTGCTGAGTTACATTACATCTTCAAGATTTTAGCAAACAGCTTCCCTTTATTTTCAAAGCTTTATTCAGAAGATCCATGAAGAAAATGATATTCATAGAAATCATGTTCTATACACAAGGCTAGAGAGTAGACTGGTGTGAGAACTGAGGTTTGAACTCAAAGCTCAAGATCTTTGCATTTTGAATTCAGTGGGGAGAACATCAGCAGTCTGTTTTGGAAATGTGAAGGTTTCATTAGCGCCATCACAGAGGATATCCATGCCAAGGCAATGTGAAGTGGATCTAGCCAAATGCTGCCTCGCCACTGGTTTGCAACTCATTTCTTCTCCTCATGGGGAATGCACCAGAAGTCCTCTCTCATGTTCCACAAGCACAAATCCCATTCCAGGAGTGTCCCTGGATTTCTTCCTGGAATCTGGTGAGCTATCTATTTCTACTTTGCAAGGGTAAGGGGAGGTCTATTTTTACTTTGATGCTGAGCACAAAACATCAAGTTATGTCCTTGGATATAAGATGTTTATTTTCACTGCTGTCCAAGTAGTTAGAACTTTGGCAAAGGATTCAAAATCTCTGTGTTCCACTTAGAGCTTTGACCCTGCACAAGGCCTTTAGCCACAGAAACTTTAAAATCCAGGATGATACTCTCCACAACTACCTCTCTAACAGGAAGATTGCCTGTTGAATGATCCAAACACTCTGGAAAACACAGTATAAATACAAAACACTGCCCTGAACCATCAACCTTTTGTACATCCCTGGCAATGACAGGGGGAATCTGACCCTTCACAAATGTAATCCTTTTTTTCTGAGAAAGACTGACATGATGAAAGGATACACAGCACCTTATGTCACAAGACTCATAATACAAGACTTTAGTCTGGGTCAAATAATGCCCATGACACGTCAGTGGTTATGTTCTCCCCTGTGTCCATGCTGTAGGTTCTTTCTTGTAGTTTTGATTATACAACTTACTTGTTATAGGGGCCTTACTTGTTAGAGTGCGTGCTTCTTAAGAACCTTGCTCTTATATATCCAGCACAGAATAATTAATCAATAAAAGTTGCTATTTGAAGGATTACCTAAATGAATTTACACCTAGAATCATTCTTATTTCTAGCTCCTGAAATTTTCTAAAAATTTGAAAGGTCAGATAATACTCACATAAAAGGTTACCTATTTCAAACAGGTTTTATTTTGTGCAATACAGTGGAAGCCTAGATACTCTAAGGATTTCACAAATTCGATAAGCATTCATTCTATGCTATGGGCTTGGATAAAGGCAGAAGGAATACGTGAAACACAGCAATAGAAGGGTGGTAAAAAGTGACAGTGTCATTTATTCAGTAAGTCAGTGCTTAAACTAACACAAATAATGTGTATGTGCATGTCCACACACACACATTCCTACAAAGTAGTGATGGTTAACATTAATAGGAATGCTGTATTAAGTGCTTTACAAATACAATTTTATTTAATCTTAACAATCCTATTAGAAAGCTCCCAATAATTTCTCCAATTTACAAGTGAAAAAACTGATGTTCAAATATATTAAGTGATATACATCAAACCAAACTCAAGGGCACTGAGTCCGCTCTAACTCACAGGGACCCTACAGAACAGCACAGAATTGCCCCATAGGGTTTCTAATGAGTGGCTGGTGGATCTGAATTGCTGATCTCTTGTTTTGGAACTGAGCTCTTAATCACTGTGCCACTTAAGTGATCTAGTTTAGTTAAAAAAGGATATCAAAAGGTGACACTAAGATTCATACCCTAGTCTGTCCCACTCAAAAGTCCATGGTCTCACCATATCCTTGCCCACCACTTTTAATCAGGTAAATACATATGTCTGTATATACGGGTGGTATAATGGTTAAATGTTACAGTCACTAGCCAAAAGGTTGGCAGTTCGAATCCACCAGGCACTACTTGGAAACTCTGTGGGGCATCTCTGTGCTATAGGTTGCTATGAGTCGGAATTGACTTGACAGCAGTGAGTTTTGCATGATGGTTGGTATATGTGTTTGTGTCTGTGTGTACTGAATAGCAGCTATCCTTCCTGGACTTGATGGAAGGCAATCTGTTCTGAGCATAGAGAAATATAAAAATCCAGAATTCAAGGCAGCTTTTTAAAACAAAATTCTAAAAATGACCAGGTAGTTAGTAAATCATTATTCTCTTCACCATTGTAGTAAGTTTAACAGCTACTGGATGATTACACTAAGTGGCACTGCTAAATGCCCTATGTGTATCCTCTTATTTTATCTTCATGACAACCCTATGAAGTACTACTGCTTCTCTGTTTTACATATAAGAGAACAGAGACCTCAGTAGACAAGACACAGGCCTATTTTACACATCTGGGAGGGCTGGTGACAAGGTGTTTAAGAGCTATAGCTGCTAACCAACAGGCTGTCAGTTTGAATCGACTAGCCACTCACTGGAAACCCTAGGGGGCAGTTCTACTCTGCCCTATAGGGCCGCTATGTGTCAGAATTGACTTGATGGCAATGGGTTTTATTTTACACATCCAGTGAAAACTGGAGTCAGGACTGAAACTCATCAACCTGCCCTGACCACACAACTCTGTGACACTAAGCTTTATATTAGTTCAACTATATAAAAAGAGAGTATTTTACGTCTATTCTACCATACCTCAACATAGAGGAGACACCATGTTCTGCAGCTGGTATTTACCTCCTATAATTGGTTGGAGCTGCCTTTATGTATAGATAGAGATAAGTGAAATACATCAACTTATTGAGTAAGAGTTTACAAAATGCTTTCATCTGTATCATTTCATGTCATCTTTCTATACACTGGGAAAAGCCAGGGGACTCAAGGGGTTACTTCAATTTTAAAGATGAAGAAACTATTGCTCAGAATGGCAAAGTACCAGTGGTAGAACTGGTACTTTAACTCAATCCTCTAAACTCACCAGCCAGTGAGTGCTCCTTCAGCACGTTATAGCTAGGGATACCATCCAACTTTATATGCTTTTTTGAATCCAAAGAAGAGCTACTTCATTTATTCTACTTCTTCTATATGACACAGTTAAAATTTACGTAAGTAGGTTAAAAGTATACTGTTATTTTAACAAATATTGACGTACAAAAGGCCGGTATCCTCAAGAAAGGTAAATCAAAGTACTGAATTTACACCAAGCTGTTAACGATAAATAGCAGATGCAGAGAACAAGTTCTCCTCTTGGAAATTGGAGAGAGAATAGGGGCAAAGAAAATAGCAGAGACATCTAGGTCTTTAAAGTTAGCAAGCAGCCACCCAAGAAGCATCAATTGGCCCCAACACACCTGGAGCAGAGGACAAAGAAGGACATGAAGACATTAGGAAAATATGAGCCCGGGAGACAAAAAGGGCCATATAATCTAAAGACTACATCAGCATGAGATGAGAAGAACTAGATGGTGCCCAGTCATCACCAATCACTGCCCTGAGAGTGAACACAACAAAGAGTCCTTGAAGCACAAGAAAATGGCATGCAGAAGTTGAACACTATTAAAAAAAACCAGGTATGACAGTCTAACTGACTGGAGAGTCCCTAGAAAGCTCTGCCCCCAGACTCTCTGTTAGCCCAGAGCTGAAGCCATTCCCCAAATCCGCACTTCAAAGATTGGACTGAATTGTAACAGATAAAATGATGCTAGTGAAGAATGTGCTTCTTGCTTAAGCAGATACATGAAGCTCACTGCGCAGCTCTTGCCCAGAGGCAGGTGAGAGGGTTCAGGGGCACAGGAACTAAGTGGATGGACATGGGAAATAAAGAGTGGAAAGGAGGAGTGTGCTGTCACAGTATGGGGAAAGCAGCTAGAGTTACAGAGAAATTGTATGACAAATTGACCTAGGTGATACAGTTTCTCTCAAAGCACAACAAAATTTCTTTTTTAACTTTTAAAAAGAGATTGGGTAAAGAAAAAGTTAAACTAAAAAAAATAAATAAAAATAAGTAACAGCCCACCAAAGACAGCTGGGCTGGGGCACACAAGGTTCCCATGGCAACACAAGACAAAGAGGAGTACAGCTCAAGACCTCCAATGAAAGACCACAATCGATGGTTCACCAGCCCGGAGGGTCCTCTGGGGGCGTGGCCTCTAGACCTGCTGCTGCTCCTTCTGGAAAATACTACTTTGGACAGAAATGGACTGGACTCAGGGACATTATGTGGCCATATGGTGTGTATACTTTATGGTTCTATGCATTTATAGGATACTGACCTACTCGTTTCTTTCTAGATGGGAGAAAAGAGGGTGGAGAGGAAGGGACAGGAGCTTATAAACAAGATACAGTAAGTACAGAATGAAAAGGAGGAATGTGCTGTCACCAGGCAGACGGAGATGAAAACTGATTCGGACTGTATAGTTTCCCTTAATAACAACAGAAAACAAAAACAGAAAACAGCCAACATAAGGAGGAAAAAGAGGAAGCCATTTCCTCGAACGTTCCCTAAGAACTAATGTGCACACAATCTCCTATTGAGTAGAAGAGGAACCTTCAGTGAATCTGTCAGCTCAGGACTCTGAGGTCATCTCTCTATCTCCAAGCAATACTATGATAATGCTATAAGAATATCAAATATTACATTCTGAAAAGACAGCCATTGTAGTCTTCAAAAAACAGAAACCCAACATAAATACTGCCTATAACGTCAAGGATCGGACTTCAGATTCTAGGTCAAAACTTTCCCCCTCTCTCTCTCCAACATTTACCAAAGTCCATTATGTGTGAGGCTGGGCACTGTTACTAAGTTACAGCTGAGAACAAGATATGTTTAATTCCTATCTGCAGGAAGCTTATAATGCATCAACCGTGCCAACTAATAGCTGCTGTGATCATGAGAAAGTCACTTAGCCCCTTGGGGTCTCACCTACTCCAAAAGTGAATTCAACGACAGTATCTCCAGGATGATAGCTTAAGAGCATTGAACGAGCTGACATATGTGAACTTGTTCTGCACAGGACAGTTTAAACACAAGTGTTTGCTTAATATTGACATTTTCTACCACATGGATACCACAAAACATTTTCTCAATACACACCATTAGCTAGGAAGCACAGGGGCCTTCACATTTCCTTTTTACTGCCCTACACAACCTAGTTGCTGCTGCAGGAATTACTTCCTAAGAAGCCTGAATAAAGAGCAACGACCCTTTGATCAAGTGACTTTCCTGGACATCCCATGAGTTCCGTGGTGAAACATAAGGCTAGACCAAGTTATATATGTTTCTTTATCCACTCATTTAACAAATACTTATTGAGTGCCTTGCTTTTCCACTGTTCTCTAGTAAGGAACCAGGAAAAACATTTAACAGTTGACTTAATTAATTGATTGATTTTTAAATGTTGATAAGACCTTCAAGGAAACTGAAGCCATGAGATAGATCCACATCAGGAAGGACATGTTGAACTCTCAGGGAAGGCCTCCATGAGGAAGCAGGGCATTAGGGGGATACCTGAAGGCCAAGAATCAATCCTTGCAGAACGTGGAGTAGGTATTCCAGGCAGAAAAAGAATCAGGTGCAGAGGCCCAAGTTGGGAAGGAGCTAAGTGTTGTCCAGGAACTGAAGAATTCCAGTTCACCTGACAGTGATAAGCAATGACATGGGAGAGGTTAGTAAAAGCTACCTGCCTACTGCCATAAGCATATTCTCCAGAGCTTTCACTATGCTAACATGTAGCACGAAGTTCTGACAGAAACGTCCAGTGTGTGACTTCGTTCAGACATAAAGTACAGCCCCCAAGACTCAGCACCTTCTCCCCTAAATGCTCTGAGAAACTCTTTGAAACGCTGTTTCAAGAAACAGATGACTAAAAATGTGCCTCTCACAAGACTGTTGACACCTCAGCTAATTACTCAGAATGTCTGATATGGTTCTCTGAATTCTGGCAGGGTCCACTTACAAAGAAGATTTCTACAGACTGGTTTATGTGCAAGCCTAGGCAATCCTATTACATGTTTGAGGGAAACAGAGGCTATGTGAAAATCTAATTTCTCACTGATTAAATTCAACAATGATAATCATCTATAGTGCTATTTCTCAGGTCATAGGCAGGGAAAACTGGGAAAAGATGGTGGAGTGCTTAAATGTTCTGTCAGTATAGGTACACACTCCTAAAATTAGAACTACTTGTTAGTGGCAGGAACAAAAACAAAATCTTATTTTCACTTATGCTTAGATTTCAGCATCTAATCGAATATTGTGGAAAACCTGGGGGCACGATGGTTAAACACTACAGCTGGTAACCCAAAGGTGGCCAATACAAATCCAACAGGCCCTCCTTGGAAACTCTGTCTTACAGGGTCACTTTGAGTCAGAATAGACTCAACAGCAGCAGGCACTCAAATATTTTCTTTCGGGTGGAGGGGAGAATAATATTTAACATTTAGCTCATATTTCCTGTACTTCTGAGTGAATTCTTTAACATACAAGGAAATGCCAGGTTTTTCACCTTTAAAATATCACCTGCATTCTTACAATGATCTCAGTCCAAATGATATTTTCCACCCAGCTGGCTAGCTTATGAATTACACAGATAATCACGTAAGTGAAATGTAATTTTTATTAAAGCAGTACTGGATACTTGATTGACTGCCAATCTTATAAATCAAATGCATCCACAGAATCACAATTATCTTCTTTGTCCTTTTAATAATAATTTCTTCATACACCTTTTCAAATAATCATTTTACAAGGCCTCCCTCCCCCTTTTCCCCCCATTCAAAATCAGGTCAGATACCTACTACTCTTCCATATTTAAAACTGTCTCTGAAGCCAGGGGTGGTTGTATGTACATAAAGGATATAGGTTTGGGCCCAGCGAGAGTTAAATTAATATGCTGGCTTGACCAGTTCAACTTACTGTACATCTTTATTTGCCCGGTAACACAATCTATAGCCAACTGCTAACCAAGTCAATATGTGGTAAGACTAACAGCCACTCTAACTTGCCTTGATAATTATTCTCCTTTAACTGACATAATATTCAATATACTGTTGTTGAGAGCAATAATGCTAAAATTGATGCCTTGAGGGCTACAAGACAATCGAGTTTTAGCCAGATAAAAAGACTGGTGCACTAACAGTGCATCACAGGGTTCCACAACCTTCAGATGCACATTTTATCATCTACTTGAATGAAAACGCTATATGTAATTATATTCAAAGTCAAAGCATACCTATCATTACTACCAATGATTTTTTTAAATAGTAGCCCATAATCTAATAATAATGCTTTAGAAAATAAGGGTTTATTTCTACTGCTGCACTCCTTGCATTTTTTTTAATGAGCATTCTCTCCATAAAGTGTCCTTCAACCTCTTACTGTTTTTCTAAGCAAAGAACTGTTTTCACAAGAACATGTGGATGACAAGTGCTGAATGACTAAATTAAATCACTTAAATAAAATCTATATTACGCCAAATCCAATCAATAAAACAAGACAGACTAAACCTAGAATTCCTCTAATGTGAAGCTCAGCTATGACTTTTCTCAAAATGTCAGTTCTAGGCTCTGAATAGAGGAATGAATTATAAACTTTTTTTTTTAATTTAAGACTTCATCAAAATCATTTATAATTTATGTATCATGATAAAAACCAACTTGCTTTTTACAAAATATCTTAACCTCTACATAAGCAATTTTATAATTTAGGTTTACAGTTTTGCTGAATTTTCCTTTCATATTTGTTTTTCCTTGTAATTTTGTATCTTTAAATTCTGGGCCTTCATATGAAAAGAAATAAGGAATAATGAAGAGAGCACACTTTAAAGGAGTGCATTTTTTATATCTGCCTTGCAAAGTTACTCAAGTTTCAAGGACAAATTAACACACAGATCTTATTTCAAATAAAATAAACAACAGGTGCCAATCAAGGCAAAAATAGTATTATTAAAAACAAAACAAAACACCAAATGACATCAAGTCAATTCGAACCCACAGTGACCCATAGACAGAGTAGAACTGCTGCCCCATGGAGTTTCCAGGGAGCACCTGGAGGATCTGAACTGCTGACTCTCTGGTTAGCAGCCAAAGTACTTAACTACCATGTCAACAGGGTTTCCAAACAGGATCACAGAACAGAAAATTCAGCAGGTTCTGTTTACTGCCATCAAAACACAATAGTGAGCCAGGCTAAGATGGCAAGTCAGCACAGTCATGCACATATCTATTTGTTGGGATAGAAAAAGACGATGCATATGCTCTAGGTACCTTAGATTAAAAATGTACACATGGAATAGCAATACAACACTGATGATCAACTAAGCACATTACAGATAGAAAAGATGGGGCAAGAGGATGTATCAGTTTATAATGAAAGAAAGTATGCATAGCTAAGCTAATAATCCCATTCAAAATTCTCCAAGAGATGTGTTCCATCATTTAGGGTAAAATCCACCCAGAATGGATGCTAATAATCATGTTATGAGCATGAATTCAGAGAATGTGGTGCTGTATGTGTCTCAAAGCTAGCATAAGCAGAAAGTGTGAAACTGGCTCCCACTTTATTTTTCATGGTCTCCAAGTCCTATACCTTGTGCCCCTACTATGTATGTCCCCTGACCATCCAGGACTTATCTTCCCACTCATACCACCGAAATGCCCCAATCCTGAGGCAAATGAGATAACAGTTGTTGAAGTACTCTGTCAAAATGGAAAATGTAATATCTAATTATTACTATTATCATCACTGTCTCATCTTCTGGGGGCCAAGTTGCCTTATCTTCCAAGTGAACACCTTTCGCTAATCCAAGAAACAATCCTATGCTAAATGAAGTGGTCATGCACCAGACAGGATATTCCACTTCTCTTATCTTTCTACTCTTTCACCATCCCTCCATCGCTTTCCTGCCCTGGTTAACACAGGTGCCAAATAGAAGAATCACAGGAATATGTGTGTTTTTACCCTTGGTTTAAAGCAGAAGGGAGGCAGGAGGAAAGAAGTGCAGAGGAGATTTCAGGCTCCACACTCATCATACCCCAAGCTGGGGTGCAGGCCTTCCATGCCACACTGGGTGGTCTCAGGGAAACAAACACCAGGAGATGACCCCCAGTGCTACGTGAGGCAGGCACAGCCCCAAACAAAGACTGCTTGTCAATTTTCCTGGTATGATCTCCTTAGCAAATTTCATAATTTCCTTCAGATTCTACTGTCTCAAATTGTAATCTCCTTTGGCTTGGTGAAAAAGGGTATTTCATAGTCTAGTATATTTCTTTGTAGGTTTTTGGGTTTCCCAATATGCTGTTCTTAGCACTTACCCCTCAAGGGTTGCAGAAACACAAGCAACCATAAAAGCATTTCAGAAGCAAAGGACACAATGGAAAAGAATTCATGACACAATGCAAAAATGGGGATACAACTCAGAAGGAGATGGGGAAGGCTGAATCACCTGGGAAAGTTTTAAAACCCTTACCAGACTGGAAGTGCCACTGATAAAAAGGAGGGGCCTGAGGTTAGACAAACAGGTGCTGTGAAGGCCATATCTATAACAACATCCTCTTCGGAAGGTAGAACTCTGAGGCTGTCATGGGAGGGTTTATGGGCTATAAAAGCAGGAGTTTACACTGCTTAAACTTTTTCTTTCCCTCATTTTGAAGAGAAGTAACAAATATTGAGGGTACACTGAAAATGAAGAAGAAAGCCACGCCTACAAATTAAGTGGTGAGGTAAAGCTCTAACAAACCCAGATTAAGTTTAATCTAAGAACTTCACATCCTAATTACCCACCTCAAAGAGTCTTCACTTTTAGAAGGGCTAAAATAAGACTTGTTGCAGAAGCCAGAAAGCCCACATTGTAAGAGGAGAGAACAGTATTTTAAAAGAGGCAAATTTTGCAACATGTAGCAACAGTCCACTTATTGCCCCCTAATCCCCACCCCAGGGTCTTCACGCCCGACTGCTGGGACGTCTGTACTTCTCTCCAATTCCCTGACAAGCCAGGCAAAATGACTACTTCACTGGAGCAGGGTGTGTGTGCCTGTGTCCATGAGGGACAGGAAGGAGACTGGGTTTTCCAAGGGCTGCCACCTGACACTACCCAGAGCCGCCTCCAGCACTGGCACTTGACGTCCTCCGCCTACCTGAAGGATGTATCCCCGCACATAGTCCCGCAGAGTCCAGCCCAGGCCATGCAGGATGTGCAGCACCTCTTCCTGCTTCAGGACACTGAAGAGACGGTCTAGCAGGATCTTTAGCCGCACAGGCACTGCCTGAGTCCCATAGAGCATCAGGCTGCTGATGTCAAACACGACGTTGGACTGCACGATCTCCACTTGGGTGGGATGGTAGAGGTGCTGCGTGCTGAGCTTATCCAAGGCTGTGTGGTCCCGCCAAGTTCCAGAGGAGGTGAGAGTAAAGAGAGAGAAGGAGAAAGCAGACACAAAAGAAATGGAAACAAGTTACTGGAAGTTATCAGAGCTCCTGTGCTAGGGATGATGACCACAGATGTTTAAGCAAGATTTTCCAATGTAACAGTTCTCTTCCCATCCCCTCTGGTTTTTTTTGTTTGTTTGTTTTTAATTCACTGTGTTTATAAATGGCAGAGTACAGCAAATATAAAACACACTCAACATTCAGAAGAGAATAACTGAGGATGCTTTTATATAACTGTGGTTGGCCCTAAAATCCTGACTAATTAATTTGTTAACTGAACTATGATGCAACCAAAATAGCCAAGGTGCTTTCCTCCCTCCACCAAAAACAACCTGAAACTCAAGCCATAAAAGCAGGCTCAAACAATATAAGCTTATCAAATAAGATTCACCTCTAATAATACCTCAATGGCTTTAAGAGAAGTGGGCTTATTAACTCTAAGGGTTGTTGTTGTTGTGTGATTTCCAGTTGGTTCTGACTCATCACAGTCCTCTATGATACAAGTGCCTTAAAGGGTTTCTTAGGTTGTAATCTACACAGCAGCATGTCACCAGGTGCTTTCTCCCATGAAATAGCTGATGAGTTCAAGGTGCCAACTTTTTGGTTAGCTGCTCAGCACCTACCCCCTGTGTTACCAGGGCACCTTATAGTGTACAGGTAAAAGCTCAATCTAGAGGAAATAAAGAAAGATGACATCTTTGCAGTAAGTGAAGAACTTAACTTGAATTAGATGAGGAAGATTATCTGATAACTTAGTTCTAATTTTCTCCCTTCTCGCTTATACTTTCTTATTCACTGATAAATTGTCTTTGGAAGTTACTCATGAAAAAGAAATTCAAGTCATAATCTGAACACTTTATTAATACCCCTCATGAAGGTTTGTATCATATGAGAAAGAGAAAAAAAGGGCTAAAATAACAATGGGGGAATTTCAGTGTATTTCAATTAACTGTTAGCTGAAATTTAGGGACTAATCATTCTCAGAGTAGATACTTTTTATGAAATTAGCATCTCAAGGACTGGGCTCTTTTCTTCCTCAAATCTAAGAAATCATATTGCTGCCCTACAACTGGAAGCCAAGATAGGGTCATAAGTTCTGTCCTCATCCATATCTGAGTTATTCTGAACCATAGTGCAGAAAATGTAATTACATTTTGCCTCAGTTTCTCTTAAGTGAACAATTAGGATAGCACTGTCTCATCAAAAAGATGCAGCAAAGATTAATGAGATAATAAATGAGCATGCTTTCAATTCCTTAACAACATAAAAGGCATTAGAACTAACTGTCAGAATTATACACATTTGTCCTTCCAGTGATTAAAAAAGATAAACATTAGAGCCTGAAAGCTGGTCATTTAATCTCAGAAGTCAGTTGAATGACTATTAGACGACAGCATCTAGGCCCAAATTATAAGCACACCTGAGAGTACCCAAGATTTTCTGCCAGTTCTAAACCACTTCTCAATTGCACTCCCTAAAATTTTATCCCACATCAATATGAGCAACAGTACATGTGTACTTTAAGCAAGTGCAATTTTAATTACCAGTATTTCTGCACAATAAGTATTTAAAAGGGCATGCACACACTTTTTTTAGTACTTCAAATGTATTTTTTCAGGAGTCCTCCTCCACTTTCGTTTCCTCCTGACTAGTGGTCACCAGAGAGTTCATGTACTCTTGATAAATTGCTTTCTTACATCCACAGTGTAAAGGCCCTTATCATTTACCCGCTGGCTTCATTCAACACATTTACTCCCAGGAATACTTTGTCAAAGAGTTCGGGTTCCCTCATACTTCATTTCTTGCAGCTGATTTGTCTGATCTTTCCTATTCTAGTGGTTAAATCAACTTTGAATAAATAGCCTTAAAAATTAATTTAACGTCTGGGAAAGATAAGGAATCCACAAGCCTAGGGATTGAAGTCTTCTTTCATTCCACAGGGTATTTAGGCTGCAGAAAAGCAGGAAAGAGGTATTACCATTGTGGTTCTTCTTCAAGTACAGCTTAACTACTCAGCCTTGTGAGGAGTGGCTGCTCTGCCTACAGACTGCAGTGGCCAGATGGGGGGAAATCAGAGCTGACATCTGTCTCTCTTCCTTTTTCCCTTTGTCAAGGCTCATGGCCTATCTCAAATACTTCTTCACAAAATACACTACTATGACCACAACAAATATGAACTTGAAAGAGTTCTGTAGAAAGGAAATAAAATGACACCAAAGCCCGATTTGTATGCATACTTTTGGCACCTTGTACTTCTGCACAGAACATAGGCAAGTCTCTGTACAAATGTGTTCAGAGTGGAAAGCTGGAGTCTCTCCCACACCTTAAAAATGGCTGATGATTTTAGAAGATGAAGAATACGCCTTCATGGGTTCAGAAATAAATAAAAATAGAGATACTAAGAGAACTGAAAGAGCCAAGGTGGAACCAGTAATGTAAATATTTCCCTAAATATACTTTTTCTAACAACTAGAGGGTAAGAGTAATATAAGAACATTACCTAATTCTTCATCATATATGAGTAAGTAGGAATACTGTTATATGTCAAATAATATGCAGCATGGGTTGGTAACATTTTCTTTACAGGGCCAATTATTTTAGGCCTGTGGGTCACACATACTCTTACGTAACTACACACCTCTACTATTGTAGCTGGAAACAGCCACAAGCAAGACAAACAAATGGGTGTGATTGTGTTCCAATAAAAGTTTATTTAAAAAAGCATTTGGACAGTAGTTTACAAACATCTGATATTATGGGTGAAAGGATGGACAGGATATTTAAAGAAAGTGAATACAAGATCACGAAAAGGCCGTAAGAGTGTGGTCAGTGGAACAATTATCAGGAAGCTAAGCCACAGACAAGGGCTTGAAAAACAGAAAACTGTCTAGATTATATATGTCAACTGTAAATTTTAGCATAGATACAATATTAAAGATTACAGTCCATTAACTTTCTTGAATGTACCAGAAATACCTGCTTTATGACTAACTGATAACACTGAGTCACAAGTTGTACCAACTTGAGGGAAAGTTTCCTTGGTGGATCAAAGGGTAACAGATGATCATTTAAGTTTTATAGTGTCTGGAAGCTAAGGATTGGACTTCTGCCTAATTTCATGGTCTCCATATGTCTGACTGTAAAGGATTCAAGTCTGGACGTAGAACTTGGTAGGATCAGGAATGTGACTTAGGCCAATGATAGTACAGTATAAGTAAGACAAGAACTTGTTCAGCAGGATGGACATCTACTTTTTATACTTTATAGACCAAGTCATCTACTATATCATCCTTTACAAGACTTTTTTAGACAGTAAGATGATATCCATTGTTTTGCCTGCTCTGCATCCACTCCCTATCACTCTGATAACCACAAGTGGATTTCTCTTCAAGGAACCACTCCTTCCCTACACTTAGTACCAGTATTTCAAAAAAATGAGTATGCTCTAACCAGGCCTGGAAAATGGATATACCCCAGTCCACTAGCTATAACTACCGGTTCAAGTAAGCCCAGTCTAGACAATGAGACTGAATTCAGTGTTTTGGTGAGAACTACTGAGAAGATTTCTTTCCTCTGAAAGTTTAGCTTGTAGATATACTTAACACAGTGTCTTGATTACCTAGTACTGCTATAAAAGAAACACAAGTGGATGGTTTTAACAGTGAGAATCCTATTTTCTCACAGCCTTGTAGGTTAGAAGTCCAAATTCAAGGCATCAGTTCCAGGTGAAGGCTTTCTTTCTCTGTTGGCTCCAGAGGCAGGTCCTTCTCATCACTCTTCCCCTAGTTGGGGAGCTCCTCAGGCATAGGGACTCTGAGTCCAAAGGACTTGCTCTGCTCCTAGTGTGGCTTTCTTGGTGATATGTGGTCCTCATCCTTTGCTCACTTTCTTCTCCTATTATCTCCTGAGAGAGAAAAGATGGTGCAGGCCACATCCCAAGGAAACTCCCTTTACAATGAATCTGGGATATAACCTTAGTATGGGTGTTACAGTCCAATCCTAATCCTCTTTAACATAATCCAGTCTTGTCCCATTAACCACAGGCAGAGATTAGGTTCTACAACACATACAAAAATTACAATCTCAAAATAGAGGATAACCACGTAACAATGGGAATCAAGGTCCAAATTGCTACATGCATTTTGGGGGGGACATAATTCATTCCATGAAAAACTGCAACAAATATGGAGGAGTGTAGTACTGAAAGATCAAGTGTTGACAGTATTATCTGATCTATAAGATCTGGCAATGTCAGAAGCCAGTGGTGTTATCCCTGGACTGTTCAATTACATAAGTCAACAAAATCTCTATCATTTCTCTCCCCCTCCCCATCCCTATAAACTTGCTTGAAGTGAAATTCCGTGCCTTAAAATTGTCAAAACAGTGCTAACTAATACAACAAGGAGAACTGGTGGCCCAGGGGCTAACCACTCAGTTATTAGATGAGTGGCAGGCGTCTTGAACACTCTAACCACACCCTGGGGGAAAGATCCGGCTATGTGCTTCCATAGACATTACAGTTTTGGAAGCACTAATGGACAGTTCTACTCTGTCCTATTGTTACTGTGAGTCAAAACTGAACTAAACGACAATAGGTTTTGAGGAACTTCTTCAACTATTATGTAGCTATTAGTGGTTAAACTAACAGTAAGTTAGTTCCAGGCCAAATACAATTCATACTTTCTCCCATGAATGAAATAAAGCATCCTTATCAACTTCATATTTTATACAAATTTACAAAGGGTGACGGCAGCCTTCAACAGCATTAATAAACGGATGGAAAAAACAGGAGGAGGATGACCATCTAAATACCAACCAGATGTCATGTATCACTGATGGATGTTACAATGATCTCCTCTAATCTTTTTACAAAACAGACCCATACAGTATTACTAATATTATCTTTCTGGAGATCACAAGTTCAGTGGAGTGAAATAACTGATCTAAGGTCTCCTAGCTGTTACTACAAAAAAAATTCTGCTTCTACTGTAATGACTGAATTTTGTCCCCACAAAAATGTGTGTAATAGTTTGGTTGGGCCATGATTAGCAGTATTGTGTGACTGCCTTCCATTTCACAACTTTCCTATGTTGTAAATCGTAACCTCTGCCCATGGGTAAATAGATAGGATTATGTTAAAAGAAAATAAGGGTGGGACTACAGCACAATTACTAAGGAAGTTTCCTGGATGGTGGCTTGTACCATCTTTTATACTTTTTTCCTAAAAGAGATCAAATGGAAGGGAAGCAAGCAAAGTTGGGAACCTTCTACCATCAAGAAGGCAGCCCCTGGAGTAGAGCAACGTCCTTCAGACCCGAGAGTCCTGTGCCAAGATGATCAATGCAACACAAGGACATTACTCCAGAGCTGACAAAGAGGGAAAACCTTTCCCTGGAGCAGACACCCTGAATTTGGACTTAGACCTTGCTGGCCTATGTAGCAACAGATTTTTCTTTGTTAAGCCATCCACTTGGGGTATTTCTATTATAGCAGTACCAGCTGACTAAAACATCTACCATGTCTCAGATAAACTATCATTAAGAAACTCTGAAAACCTGCAAGTCTTCATCATGTTGCAAGTCCCTAACTCCTCAGAACTTGGGCTTCTTGCCCATCACTCTGCTGAACCAAGCGTTTCAGAGGTTACCAACACCTGCTTCACTACGACATCCAATGACTTTCATTGACTGTCATTATTCTCCTTGATCTCCTCATAGCAGCTGTCCTAATCACCACTCCTAAAATAATCTCTCCCTTCATTCATGCATACATTCATTTATTCATCAGCGGTCAGTAACAACTCACTGACTTAGGTGTCCATACAGATGGGAAAGTAATTAACATTGTGCTGTCCACCTTCAAAGGCAGACACGTACAGGCAAATAAATGCTATACAAGAGATGTGGTAAAGTAGAACCCATAAGACAAGACAGGTCTCTTAGGGAAGCATAGTAGCAGAATTCAGCGGGCCAGGAAAGAGGAAAGCACTGTAGTAGAAGGAACTCGGGTATTGGTTCTCAAACTTTAAGTGCATCAGAATCACCTGGAAGGCTTAACAAAACACAGAAGGCTGGAGCTTCTCCATGAAAACTTCCTGAATTCCACAAGACTGGGGTAAGGAAACCAAGAATTTGCATTTCTAACAAGTCTCTAGAGGATGCTGATGCTGAGGCTGATGCTGCAGGTAAGAGAATGTATTTTTGAGAACCAGTGACCTAAGGGTATGCATATAAGAAAGCTGATACCCCAAGAACATTTAATGTTGAAGCAAAATACATGGAGATGAATCTATAGAAGACTGTAAGTAGTCTTAATCCTGAAGGAAGCTTATAATTTTATTTCCTACTAATAGGAGAGACATTAAACACTTTATAAAATAAAAAAGGATTCTTATTTTGAAAAATAAAACTCTAAAAAGAGACCAGAAGTTTAGTTAAAGCAAAAGTTGTCAGCATGGTGACCTGGACACAAGTTAATCTGAATGAAGGTGCTGAAGGAACCTCATCCACATAGAAAAAGGTCCCCGCAAGAATATCGAGAGGAAAGAGGGTCATGTTCACTTTGGAAAAGTACCATAGTTGAGTTCTGACACACAGCGCCCACCTGCCCCATCCACACGCTTCACAGAAAATCATGGAGCTGAGTGGTGCAGAGACAAGGACATACTCCTAACAGTCCAATGAGAGATGTCTTAGCCTAGTGGGCTTCAAACTACGATATGACTAAATCGGGGTACGACAGGGCCTTCTTTAGAGGCTGTAGTTGCAGGTAGGGATGCAATTTCCAGATTCTAAACTTCTATATTTATTCTTTCCTAAAGTAGACCTGCATGCTCACAAAGATTGTTGTTGTTAGCCGCAGACAAGTCAGTTCCAACTCGTAGTGACCTTACATACAATGAAGGAAACATGCACATTACCACCGTCATCTCCCCTTAGAAAACTGTTTCCCTTCTTTCTTTACAGAATCAAGGCTTACACCCACTTATTTTATATGGTACGCTGGCCCAGGGCATAAAACTCTTCTGGGTGACAAAATAATTAACCATTTAATAGCTTTGGAAAAGACTTCTTTAATGATTGCTAAAAGCACCATGAACCCGCTCAAGTCTTCTCCTTCCCTGAGGATACATTCAAGCATAAAGTGTAGCTAGAATTTGTTATTCGGGCCTATTCTGGAATGTTCAGAATTCAGATAAAATGTAAAATGTGATAATGGTAATGACTTTGCCATTTCTATGTTGTCTATTTTATAATATATCATTCTTTAGAAAATACCCTATGAGAACAACGCAAAAGTGTCCAATACAAAAACAATTTTTTCCTTACATATTCAAAGGTAAGTGAAGGAGGTGTCATTACCTGGAAAGAAAATGTTCTAAGCATGTCAGTGATGGCTGCTTTTTTACATCCAGTTTGAATTACACTCCTCAGCCTACAAAATTTGTATGGTACTCTGAATAAAACATGTGAATAGAACTTTCACATGATTTCTCCCAGAATATGTGTATCATTTAATAAGGTAGTTATAAACTGATGAATCAAATAACAGCAAAATATTAACTCTATCAGTAATCATTTTTATCATACAGAATACCAAATATTTTCTGTTGTTAGGTGACATCAAACTGGTTCCAACTCATAGCGACTTGATGCACAACAGGATGAAACACTGCCCGGTCCTGTACCACACCCACAATCATCTCTATGCTTAAGCCCGCTGCTGCAGTCACCAGGTAAGAACCTTTCTCCTTTTTGCCCACCCTCTACTTTACCAAGCATGATGTCCTTCTCCAGGGACTGGGCCCTTCCTGACAACATGTCCAAATTATGTAAGACGTAGTCTCACCTTTCTTGCTTCTAACGAGCACTCTGGTTGTACTTCTTCCAGAACAGATCTGTGTTCATCTAGCAGTCCATGGTATATTCAGTATTCTTCTCCAACACAATTCAAAGGCACTGGTTCTCCTTCTGTCATGCTTATTCACTGTCTACCTTTCACATGAGTACGATGTGATTCAAAGTACCAAGGCTTGCATCTTAACTAGGGGACATCTTTAATTTTCAATGCTTTAAAAAGATCTTTTACAGATCTTCACAATGCAATGTGTCTTTTCATTTCTTGAATGCTGCTTTCATGGGCATTAATTGTAGAACCAAGTAAAATGAAATCCTCGACAACCTCAATCTTTTCTCCATTTATCATGATGGTGATTACTGGTCCAGTAGTGAGGATTTCTGTTTTCTTGATGTTGAGATACATCCTCAACAAATCCTCTTCACTTTCAGCAAGCAAGGTTGTGCTATCTGCATAACACAGGTTATTAAGGAGTCTTTCTCTAATTTTGATGCCTCATTCTTCATATATTCCAGCTTCTCAGATTATTCGCTGGTTATACAGATGGAAACTGTATCATGAAAAGACACAACCCTGATACACACCTTTAATGACTTTAAACCAAGTGGTGTCCCCTTGTTTTATTTGAATGACTGCCTCTTGTTCTATGTACAGATTCCTCATGAGCAAAATTAAGTGCTCTCAAATTCCCATTCTCCACAGCACTATCCATAACTTGTATAGGTAAACATTTTTCTGATATTTTCTGCTTTCAGCTGAGATCCATCTGACATCAACAATGATATCCCCTGGTTCCATGCTTTTTCTCAATTTGGCTTGAATTTCTGGCAGTTCCCTATCAACAGACTGTTCCAGTTGCTTTTGAATGATCCTTAGCAAACTTTTACTTATGTGTGATATTAATGATACTGTTTGAAAATTTCTGCATTTAGATGGATCACCTTTCTTGGGAATAGGTCTAAATATGGGTCTTTTCCAGTTGATTGGTCAGGTATCTGTCTTCCAAATTTATTGACATAGATTACGTGGGCACTTACAGTGCTGCATTTGCTTGTTGAAACATCTCAATTGATACTTCATCCATTCCTGAAAACCCATTTTTCGCCAGTGCCTTCAATTCTGGGGCAGGGGTAGGGAGTCTCATGTTCCTGCACTATATTTGACAATTCCACACTATTCATAAGGTTTTCACTGGCTAGCTCTTTTCAGAAGTAGACTGCATTACATATGGATTTTCTCTAGATTTGTTCTTGAAGTCCAACACCATACTGTCATACAAAGAAACACATTAATCAAATACCATTACTTTTTACATATTATTCATTTCATGTGTTATCTGTCATAATTCACAACATATCATTATGAATTAAGTAATAAGAAATAGAACTTCTTCTATTATAAATTGAATAAATTTTAATAGCTCCACATGGTAATACTGAATATTTTAGTAATCCATCTTACAAGACCCACCCCACAATTCATTAGTTTTTATTTTTCTCAAAATGTGTATTAATATACTTATTTGAATTGAAAAATGAGTTTAACTTATTCTAATAGAAGTGAGATTTGGTAACTTCAGTTGCTTATGAGTTCTTACTTTGCAAATAAGTGTATATGGTGGATATTTCCCATTAATTAAGATAGATAAAAGGATTTTTATATCAAAATTTTCTGTGTATAATGTAGTCAACAAGGTGTTTCTATATGAAAGAATAATGGTTAAATTTATAATAGCCACTTGATGTTTTCCTAAGACTTTTGTAGTCTGTTCCCCCAAAATTGAGAAAAAGCATTACTATTAATGCCTGAGGTGATAGTCAAGTCCTTGCTTAATCAATTACTGTCTAATTTGTGGCATACAACTTGATATAACTAAGAACTGAGTAACAATGTGATGACAAAGTTCTTAGTCCCACCAATTCATATCAACAAGTGTCTTAGCAGTCATGCTGGTAAAAATGAAAAACAAGAATAGAAAAGATAGTGAAACTCTTTCTTGCAATGAGTAATATTTAACCATGAATATATGAACTAACCTAGGAAACACAATGCATTTCATTGACAGATACTCTTCTAATAAAAAAATCCACTTTATATTTAATAAGCTATCAAAATGTAAACTTTCATATTGTTTTGCTTACTCACTGCGATGATCAAAATGTAAAAATAAAATATCCATATATACATAAACATTCCTAATCTTTATTGCAGACAAGTATGGTAAGTGGACTGACAAAGGACATGCCAGTGAATAAAATACAGGAATTTATAACAATGTTATTGGTTGACATATATCATAAACAAGAGTTTAAAGGGACAAAGCAATGAGTAAAAGCAATGATTCAAAGTTCCTGACTTTTGAAATGGTGCCTGTTGCCACGCATTAAGGACAGTGAGTGGCTATGGGCAGAGTCTCTAGGATTATACTCAAATATTTCAAATCCCAGCTTTGCTATTTACTCTCACTGCATAACCTTGACAAACTACTCAATATCTGAAAACATCAGACTCATAATTTGTTTTCAAAATTATTTTCTGGACAGGAGAGCCAAAAGATTGAAGCCCATTACCTTAATTTGAGTAGGAAAAAAAGGAGAGCACGGACTGAAGATCAAATTAAGAGATGGGGTAAAAAAACTAGATGTCTGAAGTGAGGACAGTCCAGGGGTATCATAAAATGAATGAGATTTACTAGTCTGGGGAATCTGGAGGTCCAATCAACTGAAATGCAGGGGATAAATCAGCTTCCCAGACTAACTGCCTCTCTAACTACCTTTCTATGACAATCTCCCCCCTGGGAATCTAGCGACACCTACACTACACATTCCAAACCCACTGTCATCAAGCAGATTACAACTAACAGGGAACCTACAGGACAGAGCACAGCTGTCCTCTAGGACTTCCACGGCTATAACAAAGAAAACAAAAATCCTCACAACTGGACCAATAAGCCACATCATGATAAAAGGAGCAAGTATTGAAGATGCCAAGGATTTCCATTTTATTTGGATCCACAAATAACATGCACTGAAGCAGCAGTCAAGAAATCAAAAGACATATTCCACTGGGCAAATCTGTTGCAAAAGACCTCTTTAAGATGTTTAAAAGTAAAGATGTCACCTTGAAGACTAAAATGTGCGTGATCCAAGCTAAGGTGATCTCAGTCACCTTATATGCACGCAAAAAAATGGACCACGAATAAGGAAGACTGAAGAAAAATGGATGACTTTGAATTATGGAACTGGTGAAAAATATTGAACAGACCATAGACTGCCAAAATAATGAACAGAGCTGTCTTGGAAGAAGTAAAACCAGTATTCCTCGGAAGCAAGGAGGGCGAGACTATGTCTTACATATTTTGGACATATTATCAGGCGGGATCAGTCTCTAGAAAAGAGCATCATGCTTGGTAGAGTCTCAGCGAGCAAGAGGAAGACCCCGTGGCTGCAACAACGAGCTCCAGTACAGCAGCAACTGTGGGCACGGTGCAGGTCTGGGAAGGGTCTCCTTCTATTGTATAGAGGGCCGCTGTGTGTCACAACCAACTTGAAAGCACTGAACAACAGCAACAAATCTTTACAGAAGCTGACTGCCACATACCTCAGAATTGCTGGATGGCTTGGAACACTGACCTTTTCATTAGCGGGTGAGCACTTCAAATACTGTGCCACTAGGGCTTTTTTTTCAGACACTAAGCAAATGATCCATAATCTAGAACTGTAGTTCTATCCAAGGTACAGGTCTCATTCCTATTAAGCATTTCCACAAGTTCAGCTACTTCAAACTGTCACACTAAAACAGATTCACCATCTCGAACATTTTCCTTTCATTTAGCCAACCTGTATGAAAATCAAAACAAGTTCTTGGCCTACTGCTGTGAAGGGTAGGACTTAATAAATAGACCCAAGTACTTGAAATTAGATATTTTTATTTTTGTTCTTTACTGATTGGATAGGTGGTTCTTCAAAAAATATTGTAAGCTTGAGAAAAAGGAAAACAAACAAAAAAAATCATCCATAGTTTTACCACCCAAAGGCTAAAAAAAAGTTATAGTATAAACCACATATTGATGGAGTTATATCTACTTTTTCAGTACATAATTTTGCATAGTTGGGGTCACATTACATATACAATTTTCTATGTTTGGGTTTTTTCTTATTTAACACTATACACTCAAAACATTCAAAATTATGTCTGACTGTTCTTGCCTTTGTCCCCACCTGTGTAACCCATCTCTTGTCAATATCTGTAAAATCTTCTGTTGCCATTCCTCCTGGATGAATCTCTCCTTTCTGGTCTAACTTCTAATACTTTAGAGTTGGTCTTTCAAGCTACGTAACTTATCGCTGCAACTGTTTCCTAACTGGTCTCCATTTCCCACATACGCAGTCGCAGAAGTTCTTACTTTGGCACAGAAGATCCTGGACAGATTAGTCACTTCCCAGTCTAATTACTTTCTGCCCTGGGTCTTCGGTTCTAAGAAACAGAGAGCTGTCACTGTCTTTCAAAAGCATTCCTAGTATTTTAATACTTTCTCACCATATGAGTATTTCCAGGTCCCATCTAAGGGTTGGAAATCAAATGGAGAACGTAACAGATATAATTCAAGCCTTCTTAAATTTAAGGAAAACAGCTTTTACAAAATACACAGAAACACAAACTGTATATTTGAAGAACATAATTAATATAGGACAAGTGTAAGGTTATCTAGATGCAGCAAAAATGATATCACCAAAGCAGGAAAGATGCTGAAGGGCTCTGTCTTAGGCTAGTTCTCAAGAGAAGCAAAATCAGTGAAGCATACATTGGTTGAGACAGAGAAAGAAATCAATTTGTTTCAAAGAAATGGCTCATCCAATTGTACAAGCTGGCAAGTACCAAATCTATGGATCAGATGTCAGGCTAGAGGCTTCTCCTGACTCACATGGTTGTAGGGGCTGACAATCCCCAGATCAGCAGATCAGACTGCTGGTTTACAGGGCTGGAGAAGCTGGCAAATCCCAAATTCTGCAGGTCAGATGGCAGACAACTGGTTCACATCCCACAAACCAGAGGTCAGAGGATAGTAAGTCAGATGCAGGATTTGGAGTGGTTGAGTTTTGCCAGAATATCCATATATATTGGGTGCAAGCCATACCTCAAGGAAAACACTTTCCTTGGCTGATTAGCTCTGACTGGCTGATCTGATTGGCAGCTCACATCAGATAAAACAGTGGAGAATGATTATATGACATCTGGCCAACCACTGAGAACTGTGGCTCAAAATTCAAAAGGCAGGCAATGTGGCTAGGACAAGAGCAAGAGAAAGCAGCACAAAACAAGGCTGGTAACACCAGCAGGGCTCCAGAATACAGAGCTAAAGTTTTCACAATTTATTTTCAATACAAGGAGCTCTGGTGGCATGGTGGTTAAAGGGCTCATGTGCTAACCAAAAGGTCAGAAGTTCAAACACACCAGCAGCTCCACAGGAAAAAGATGGGGCAGTTTGCTTCCCTAAAGATTACATGGCCTGGAAACTGTATGGGGCAGCCGAGTTCCATTTTGTCCTATAAAGTCTCTATGAGCTGGAATTGACTCAAGGGCAATGGATACAGTAAGGCTATTTTTAATACTGTTCCTTTAATGCCCATCTACTTTCTTCCCTTTTCACTATCTTTCCCTTCCCTGTTCAATGTAAGTTCCAGTTTCCTTTTCCATGAGTCCTAGAGGGGTCCCTCCATCTAAGCAATCACAAGCTGTCTTAGCAGCTGGGGTGCTTGTGAGACCCATCTACATGAAGTCCACTTACTGAGGTCCCTTATGCTCCTATTCTACCACAACAGTTTTAAGCAGTAACCATATCTGAAACATAATCACTTAAGACTGCTCAACAGTCCTCTTTGAATTGACGACCACAGTGAAGTATTTATTAAAAAAATGAGTTGCTCTGAAATCGATTCTGACTTAAGGCAGCCCCATGAGTGTTTGGGAAACACTGGTCATGTAGTGGTTAAGTGCCGTAGATGCTAACCCAAAGGTCAGCAGTTCAAATCCACCAGGCACCCCCTGGAAACTCTATGGAGCAGTTCTATTCTGTCCTTTAGGGTCACTATCAGTTAGAATCGACCTAACAACACTGGGTTTGGGTTTTTTTTTTTTTCTTTAATGAGAGTCAGAGTAGAACTGTGCTCCACATTGTTCATTGGCTGATTTCTAAAAACAAATCACTAGGTCTTTCTTCTGAGGTATGTCTCTGTAAAACTGAAACTGTAACTCAAACTGCGCAGTATTTCATTCTGTTGTGCACAGGGTTGGTAGGAGTTGGAACTGACTCAATGGTACCTAACAACAACAACTCAAAATGAGTATATTTACTGTTTGCATCACCCAAAGATTCCTGAAGTATACACAGCAAAGTGGGGAAAGGCCATTACTGTTTTTGTACTGCAAGGGGAAATGCATGACTCCTGTGCACTTCCAGATTCTTACTGTTACTCATGCCTCAGTCTCCATCATCTCCTTTGCTCTTTATACCCCTACAAAAAAAAATGCAGGTGAGGAATTCTGGCAGTTTGGGGGTTAGGATGAGGCTGCTGGTGAAGCAAGAATATTAACTAAATTTCACCTAATTTACTCCCTTTCCTATCACTTCAAGCTTCTGGCGGCCTTGTAATGGCTCGCTAGGCAAGAAATGTTGTAAATCTCACTGTTAAGGATAACACTCTTAACACCTGGGTACACAGTCTGCACAGCAATGTGTATACATTACAAAAATCATCTGAAATAGTAGTACAGATCCCTAGATTTTTTGATCAACACGCTAGATTTTCAATCTCACAGCTATAGAAGAAAACAGTAGAGCATAAACCCTGGAAAGGGGTTCAAGTATGGTAACCGAATAAGGCTGTCAGATTAGCATCTACATGTGTTACACTTGACGTTAGCCAAAAGGCTGAACAGCAATACTGAAGATTCTATGGACTTTCAAAGAAAGAGTAAGTCTGTCTTGGAAGAAGTACACCCAGAATACTCCTCAGAAGCAAGGATGTCAAGACTATGTCTTATATACACTGGACATGTTATCGGGAGGGATCAGTCCCTGGAGAAGAACATCACGCTTGGTAAAGGGTCAGTGATAAAGAGGAAGAGCCTGAACAAGATGGACACAGTGGCTGCAACAGTGGGCTCAAGCATACAACTGTGAGGGTGGCCCAGGGCTGGGCAGTTCATTCTGTTCCCTCATAGGGGCACTATGAACTGGAACTGACTCAACAGTACCGAACCACAACAGATCAGCATCTGCAAAGAAAGAATATTTCAATTCTGTAAAAGGCCTATGAGGAGAAACCAGATGAGTAAATTAACTTTTTTTTTTCTAGACAGGATTTTATCTGGGAAAAAAAGTAAGCTTTAACTACACAATGTGGATACTTATTATAGAAAGGGAAAACAAAAAGCATATAATGAGCTCTACTTAAAGGATGAACCAGGTGGCAGAGGTTAACACAATTTACCTGAATTTCCTTCAAATGCCAGGAATATAAGCTTAACCAGGAGACTTTCTGTTTATAAAGGGTCTTCCAGTGCCAAGCCAGCCAAGATAAGAATGTCCTATTTTTGAAAGGTCACAGTGGCAATACCTGCGAAGCTATAACCCACTGCTGTCAAATCAACTGTGACTCATAACAACCCTACAGACAGAGCAGAACTGTCCCATAGAGTTTCCAAGGAGTGTCTGGCCGTTTTGAGCTGCCAGCCTTTTGGTTAGCAGCCCTAGCACTTAACCACAATGCCACCAGGGTTTCCTGTCAAGCTATAGCAGCCAATTTATCATGTTTTTTGATTAGTCTTGACAAATAGCCATGAAAGTTACATGATTCCACAATGTGTAGAAATTATTAAAGTTTATTATCAAAATGGGTGTCCCATTTGCCAAACATTCTGTGCAGTACGTGAAATTTATGATGCACATAATTGTCTCACTGAGATAACAAGTCAAGGTTTAATCAAAAAGTTAGATGCAACTGGGTCTGCTGCCAATCAGACAATGCCTGTCCATCAACAAACTGCACATTACAACAAAAACATTGCTACTGTTCATTAGAGTGTATGCAAATATCCATCCTAACCAATTTCTCATCAAATGCAAGAACCGAGCTTTTCTTTGGCCACAGTTTGGTGGATTTTGAACCTGGACTTGAAGCCTTACCTTTACAAAATTAGTTTTAACTCAAGAACAGAAGTCTGAAGACCATAGATTGCACTGCACATTTTCTGACTTGACTCTGGAGCAAGTGGAAGCTGACCCTGCTTTGGGGTGAAATACCATCTTCAGCAACGAGGTCCATTGTGGATGATTTTGTTAACGAACAAAACTGCAGCATTTGGAGCGATAAGAATCCAATGGCGATTCAAAAACATCCACTTCACCCCCAAAGAGTTACTGTTTGACGTGGACTTCGGTCCGGCAGAATCAGTAGCTCTTATTTTTTCCAGGATGAATGAAGAGGGACTGTGACTATCAATCGTGCAAGATACTGGGCTATGCTGATTATTTTTGGCCCTGTTTGGAAGGTGTTGTGGGGGCCATTTACCTGAAGTTCTTTTCCACACATAATACCATCAAATGTACTTCAAAATAATAAAACAATTAAAACGGTATCATTTACACCGCTTGCTTTATTCAACTTCAAAGACAGGATGCCCTTAATGGAAGACCCTTTACAATAAATGGGAAACTGAGGACTGGGTATAATTTTAGTAAGTACTCTGATAGGATCTATAGTTTTCCAAAGGAAAGTAGTGGCTAAGCCACAGACCCTAAAATGACATGTAAGTCTGGATGAGCTAAGCCAAGCCTGGATGAAGACAACTAATTTTTATCAAGAAAAGAATGACCAAGAGGACAGCAGTTGGCATTTTTGTGGTTCATTAATATGAGTGTGCAATAGAAACATAAGTACGAAATGTAATGCAAAGGACATAAGAAACACAGAGTGTACTATCAACTGTATTACTAGCTTAAGGAACAAAGTAATGTCCTTTATAACAGTAAGTTTTCAAACATACAAAGTAGTGCTGAAGGGTGGTGAGGGATGGTTAACAAAGAACTTGCATCTATTAAGTGAAATATGAACAAATATTTTTTATTTCAATTTTTAATAACAGGCATTACTCTTCAAACCTTCAAATAAATTAAAATAAATGTAAACCTGTAACTCTCCAGGCTTCATTTCCAGTATTTTCTGTGAAGGTCACAGAAATAAGAACATATTCACATACTTTTTTTCCTTAATGTTGGAGTATAAAAGTGCTTTTCACTGATCCTAGAAAACCAGCTCTCAGTGATAGTTTATACTTCTTAGTTTTCCACAACTTTTTTAAACATAACTTTCTTTAAAAGCCAAGTTCAAGTGACTTGGGTAGTTTCTACAGGAAAATGCTCACTTCAGGCTCAGATGTGCAGTGAATTTCATCTAATCACAGTTCAGGCCTAGTAGCATGTGGCTGATGGTCATTCATAAAACTAGGTGAGGGGGAAGAAGATAGATTTTTCAAAACTCACCTACTTTGCAGAATAAAACAATTAAAATTTTATATGAAAGTAGTCTAAAAGGAAATCTTTTATTTTACTAATATCCACTCCTGCCCTGGCTATTTTAAAATTTTTAAACACTAATTTGAAGCAATTTTACAAGGGGGGTAAAAAAAAAAAAAAAGTAGCCATATTCTTTCATTTTGGGATAAAGCCAAGTGAGCCTTACTTAAAACTGCAAAGCTAATTGTTAGGAGAACTGCCTGTGTCTTGCCTTGAACTCCCATGAGAATTCCAAGCATCGACTGGTCAGTGTTAGCAGCTCTTGGTCCTAAAATGCTATTAGAATTTTAATTCCATCAGATGAACAATTAATATGTGTTTTAAGGAGATGGTTTCTATAAATTTTTTTCCATGATTATTTAAAAAATTCTAGAATAAAGTTGTAATGACAAGATTTTACTAGAGCAGTTTCTACAGTCAGGTTTCAGATTTGAGTTACTTAGAAACAATATTCTCTCTGTGTTGAATGTCTAGGTCCTAACATCTGAGTTTATGAGAGTGGGTCGTTCTTCATTTTTGCTAATATGACCGATAATTGCCAACTATATCACACTTTATAATATGCACACAATACCCATTTTAATGATCTGTCATTTCAATGTAGTGTGCCCATGAACTTCTACAGGTTTAATGGGATTTTGCGTATTTTGAATTTCATCATAAAGGGGCCCTTTGGAATCATTATAACATCAATCCTTGCCCATTATAAGATTTAGCTCTCTTACTAGGTAAAAGCATCAGGACTCAAGGCAAAGGCTTAACCTAACCATAGATTGTAAGTCAGATCCTAATAAAAGCCCTAGCCTTGGGGAGAACATTAATAAATGGCACTGATGACATATTAAAAACTTTTTAGTGATTCAGGGGATCATGAAGGAAGGCAATGGTTGTGATTAAGAGAAAAACGCCTTATAATTTGAAGTAATATTTAGATCTGCACATTCTATTATTACCTTTGAGGAAGAACTATATAACTGGGAGCAAATTAAATACAAAATAACTCAATTCCATTTAAGTCACAACTTTCTAACTGTAACTGTCAAGGTTGAATTAATTAGGATATTTAATACCAGGGAGAGAGAAAGCTTGCTTCCAGGATTTTGTTAAATAAAGAAGAGGAGAACTGATCCATAGCTGAAAGAGTTGATCCCCAAACCTGGTGATAAAAACCGTCAGTCCTATGTGTGAAGGGTTTATTTTTCCTCTTGAACAAATAGTGGGTCAGTGTCTTTAAGTCAAAAAACCTCCACTAAGCCTCCATAAACCCTGATAACATTACTATGTCTTATATACCTCAGATGAATGGTCCTTGATTTTTTTGCCCCCCTTACCCTGAAATACATGTAAAACAGCACATGAACGGACTGGTGGTCCATTATGAATGTGATTCTAAGCTGTGAGGAAGGAAACAGGGCAAAAGTAGTTCCAATAAGTCCTTACTGTCCTAGGTTGACATACAGCTTTGAGAGGATGAGGATATATACATGCAAACACCCACAATTAGCCCTGGGTGGAACCTGAGATCCACTTGAGACTCTATAGCTAATATTTCAAACTGATTGGCATTTTCCCCCCATGGCCTTATGCATAATAAAGTCTTCACAACAGACTTTGGAAATCATTAAAGTCTGACTTAGGCACACATAAAAGTAGACTGTCAACGCTTGGTTATTCAGAAACTCTCTCTCTTGGCTAGCAGATTAAACAGACCCTTGGTTTTTATTTCTCCTCCTTCCCCTTTCTTACATGGCCCGCTTTTTCAGGCATGTCTTTGCTCATTTGCAGCAATTCCACCACAAAGGTAGTAAGGGGGAAAGAGAAAACGCAATCTGCAAATTTGACAGTGGATCTGGGAAGAGGTTTGGTAATCGAATCTACTTGCTGAAACTAGGTTTGGGCTTATTATCGCTGTTGCTGTTCTATCTCTAGTTGTTAAGGTTGGCTGACAGTTGGCTACACAAACCCTGATTTATTAAATTTATACATCAATGGGTTAAATTAAACCAATTAAAAAATATAACCAATGTAAAGTTGATTATAAAGCAATAACCTGTGTAAAATACAACTATTGAAATTTGCTACTTAAACTTACCATGTCAGTCCTTTTATTAAAAAAAATAACAGCAACAACAAAAACCAAAACTACAAATTCTTCTGAAGGAAATAATTATCCCACCCCTAATTTGGAAACACTGGTAGCATGGTGGTTAAAAGCTACACCTGCTAACCAAAAAGCTGGCAGTCTGAATCCACCAGACACTCACTGGAAGCTCTATAGGGCAGTTCTACTCTGTCTTATAGGGTCACTATAAGTCAGAATCGACTTGAAAGCGATGGGTTTGGTTTTGGGGTTTATTCTCAATTTATTAGCTCTCAAGACTGGATTTTCTTGATGCCACATACATCTATATAAGAATTTAAGTGAGGAAGAACTGTAAATCCAAGGCATACTTATTTGATAGAACCAAACAAACCAAAAAAAAAAAAAACAAACTTAGTGCCTTCAAGTTGGTTCCAACTCATGGTGACCCTATGGGACAGAATACAACTGCTCTACAGAGTTTCCAAGGAGCACCTGGCGGATTCGAACTGCTAACCTTTCAGTTAGCAGACATAGCACTTTACCACTATGCCACCACAGTTTCCTATTCGATATACACTTTAAACTGGAAATCCTGGTGGCATAGTGGTGAAATGCTATAGCTGCTAACCAAAAGGCTGGCAGTTCAAATCCTCCAAGCACTCCTTAGAAAAACTTTATGGGGCAGTTCTACTCTGTCCTATAGGGTCACATGAGTCAGAATCGACTCGATGGCAATAGGTTTCGGTTTTTTGGTTTTTATGCTTTAAAATCTATCAGATATAATCAGGAAGCATTTCAAAATCGAGAAAAAGCAATAATACAAAAAGTCAGCATATGGTAGGAAATACTAAAAGAAGTTACTATATTCAACGTTTTCTTTCTTTGTAAATGGTCACCACCTTTCTGTCACATGCATTTTCCCTCCCTTCCCCAGCAAGTCAGCCTGAAATCTCATTTAAATCCACAATCTTTTTTTTCTCCACCCACTACAATCTCCTAAAATTGTGGGGTATCACACAGACTTTGGATACTGATGAGTATTTTCTCCTGGATTGCTGGATTTGTTTAATGCATATATCAAGTATCACACTGCTTTGCACCCCTGACGAGCAAGATAAAAGGCGCTATATAAAGATCTTCTCCTAAAAAGGGCTAAGAGGGTAGTCTGAAGGCTTTGGAAAAGTCTAAACCAATCAGTTTTTAAATGTATGAGGAGACAACGTTAAAGACTAGAGCAATGCCTGCAGACTTTTCCACTACGGCACACAATCAAGAAGACAGGGAAAGTTAAAAGTTACCATCCTGTCCTCTAGTAGTGGGCTACTTGGCATGTATGAGTTATCAGCAAAGCTAAAAGTCCTTGAGAGTTTAGGACACTGGTAATATGAAACTATCTTACACCATCACAAATACTTAACAGAGCACAAACATTCAGTAAAGAACTAGTCCCCCCAAAAATGTGAACAAAAAATGGGAGGTATTTGTTACCTCTTTGAATTCTGGTTACCAATCTGATGATGACAACGATTCTATTTTCTAATTAAAAGGAACATTCTATTAATCACTATCAACTGGCACGATACAGAAAACAAACACAAACTCTACATGTAGCAATTTTTCTTTTAGATATTTTGCTGTGTTTAAAAATCAGTAATAGAAAAACACTTGCCAAATCCATTTAGTCTCTGACTGAGGCACTCATGTGATCTTCTAATTTACAGCTTGTACATACAGATGTTCACACTTAGTAAAAGCGCTTCTTAATAGCTTTTTTAAATTAAAAATGTGTTGACAATAGGTGTTTTAAACATATCCAAACAACACAGCTGAAATGACAAATGCCTCGCTATGTCTCACATTGTGGCAAGAATTTATAAGAGCAAAAGGTTATGATTCCATTGCATGTATATAGAATAAATGTTAGCCCCCCAAAAACCTCCAAAATCTTTCATTAATTTTTCACTCTATGATCTGTTTCCAAGTAGAGAATGTCAGATTGTTACTAGGTTTATGTAGCCAAAAGCAGACCCACATAGTCGCTGCTGCCTGCAGTTTTTTTTTTCCTTTGCAAAACTTTGAACCGGATCCAGCTTTGACACACTGCCTCTTCAGTTAATAACTATCAAGTTTCCCCTTGTCTCCTGTCTACTCCTCTTTGAGGCAATTGCGCACTCAGCACCCCGAGATAATAACACACATCTATAAGATAAAAGCAATGGCATTAATGTAATTGTCTGCCTCTCTCTCTTTAGCCTAATCTTTTTTTTCTTCAGTTTTGACTGCCTGTGTGACACCTGTTTTTGTCTCCTCTGATCCTACGACAGGTTTTTCGCTGACAAGATTTTTGCCTGACAGAGATTCTGCAGACAAGAACATAATAAAATATGAAGCACTGCTTGTCAGAGTTTCTGCCAATGCTCACACGAAATAAAGGAGAGGAGAGAAAAAAAAAAAGACTTTTTTTTTAAGGGGCCCTGTGATGGTCGCTTTTGAATTGTCAGGAAAAAGACCTCCCTAGCCAATTTCTGCAAGCCAAACAGGTGTTTTCTTTTATGTTAGAGGTTGATTTGTTTTTTAATTTTTATTGATAGTAGAAAACAGAAGCAACCAAACAGGGACAGGAGAGGTGGAACTTTCTTACCCTCCCATTTTCTTTTTAGGCAAAGGAATGTTGAAGCATTCCCAAATAAAAGTGGAAGGTATTTCACTCAAAATCATATTTTCTGAATAAAACAAAAATGTCAACATCTGTGAATGATCAAGCAAATTTGACTTCCCTGAGATTTACTTCCTGGTTAGTTAGGCTGCTAAAACCTTCCTCCTCCTATTTACTTGTTTTGTTCTTGAAAACACAAAAACGAGACAGCAAAGGTGAAAAGAGAGTGAGGGCTGGAAAAGAGCAATGCAGAAACAGGACTAAAGACAAGGTGTTTGGAGGCTGTATTCACCAATCAAAATGTCGAAGAGGCAGCTACAAAAGAAACTGGCAATTACGAATCAGAGACTGTTAGTTTCCATAAACCTTTGTTCTGTGTACCACAGAGAAGACATTGCAGGAATTGCCAGGCAAGACGAAGAGTTACCCTTCCTAAGCTCAAACTAGCAGAGGGATCAGGACTACAGAGGAGCTACTCTTTCGGTCTCAAGCAAGAGCGCTGAGAGCATACAGAAGGGAACTCTTAATTGCTCCTGAGGGACCCTTCTTTCTTGATGACCAGGGCAGAGGAAAGACTAGACTCAATCAATAGCACAGCCAGTGTGAGGACTTGAAGGACTGGGAGTTTACCGTGATGAAAGGCTGACAAGAATCAGGATTTTGATTTTGGGGATTCTCACTCCAATTCTAAGTACTCTGCCAGGAAACAAGCTTAACCTGGGCTTCAGTTCTCCAAATGTATTACCTCATACCTAGGTCTAGGTGACTAAAAGAAATCAAACACAATATGTTCTAGTTGCTGTACTTAAAAAGTAAAAAATAAAATTAATTTTTTTAAAATGTATCTTTTGTTAATGTTTTATAGCTAAATAAAGAGCTAATAAAATTAATTTTTATTTTAGGTTCTTTCATCTGGATGAAGTCTTCAGCATCTGCTGCATGTGTTGTAATTATTGCACATCTCAAAACAGACAATCCACCTTCTACGAGCTCATTCTCACAACAACAGTTTCCTTATTAAATATCCAAGTCTAGTGTTCCCTTGGCATTTTTTAGCCAGCTGAATGCAAGGCACAAGACTGATGAACTCAGTATGTATTTATAGTGTTACTTCACCATACAAACCCAAAACTAAGTCCACTGCTGTCTATTCTAACTCATAGTGACCCTATAGGACACAGGAGAACTATCCCATAGTGTTTCCAAGAAATGCCTGGCAGATTGGAACTGCTGACTACATGACTAGCAAACGTAGCAGTTAACCACTCTGCAGGCTACAAAATCATAGGCAGGGGGGAGAAATACCTTCCCAAAATACAATGACCTTGAGTACCAAGGAGAGACAGGCTTCACTAGTGGGCCCCTTATCAGATATTATTAACAAGTCTATCCAGTTCTGACCGTTAACTCCTTAGACTATTTTGTATACAACGCTATGCAAACTAATTAAAGGTTAACTCAAGAAGCTTCTGATGAGTTACAAAGTCACGCACCGAGATGGCACACATCTTTTTAAAAAAACCTGGTAGAAATGGAGGAAGAAAAGGTTTGCACTAGTTTACTAACCTAGAGGTTGGTGGTTCAAACTCACTAATAGCACTGAAGAAGAAAGGCCTGGCAATCTGCTTCTGTAAAGATGGTTGTTGTGTGGTGCCGTCGAGCTGGTACCAACTCATAGCAACCCTATGCGCAATAGAACAAAACTCTGCCTGGTCCTAAGCGATGCCCACAATCATTTTTATTCTTAAGCTCATTGTTGCAGCCACTCCGTCAATCCATCTCCTTAAAAGTCTTCCTCTTTTTCACTGACCTTCTACTTTACCAAGCATGATGTCTTTCTCTAGGGACTGATTCATTGTGTCAACATGTTCAAAGTACATAAGATGCCGTCTTGCCATCCTTGCTTCCAAGGAGCACTCAGATGGTACTTTTTCCAGAACAGATCTATTTGTTCTTTTGGCAGTTCACGGAACATTCAATATTCTTCTCCAACACCATGATCCAAAGGTGTCAGTTATTCTTCTATCTTTCTTACCATCCAGCTTTTGCATGCATATGATGCAATTTAAAATAACATGGCTTGGGTCAGGCAAACCTTAGTCTTCACGGTGACATCTTATTTTTCAACACTTTTAAGAGGCTTTTTGCAGTAGAATTGCCTGATGTAACACAGCTTTTGATTTCTTGATTGCTGCTTCCACGCGCATTGATGTGGAACCAGGTAAAATGAAATCCTTCATAACCTGAACGTTGTGAGGCTTTTGTTTTCTTGATGTTGAGATGCAATCCATTTTGAAGGCTGTAGTCTTTGATCTTCACTTCCAGTAAGCAGGGTTGTGTCATCTGCAAAATGCAGGGTGTTAACGAGTGTTCCACCAGTCTTGATGTCCTGTTCTTTATATAGTCCAGTTTCTTGGATTATTTGATCAGCATACAGATTGAAAAGGTATGGCGATAGGATACAACCCTGAAGCACACCTTTCCTGACTTTAAACCAGGGAGTGTCCCCTTGTTCTGTTCAAATGACTGCCTCTGGATCAATGTACAGACTTCTCATAAAGCACAATTAAGTATTCTGGAATTCTCATTCTCCACAATGGTATACATAACTTGTTATGACCCACATCGTTGAATGCCTTTGCACAGTCAGTACAACATAAAACATCTTTCTAGTATTCTTTGTTTTCAACCAAGATCCATCTGACACCAGCAGTGACAGCAGAACAAGACTGGGTGGTGACTATGGCACAGACCATCAGTTAGTTGCTCTTGGAAGCTCAAACTGAAACCACTGGTTACTGACCCTACGCAACCTCTTGAAATGGCTGAACATCAGCCCGTTCTTTCTAGTAGAATGATTCTGTATATTCCTTCTACTTGTTTGATGGTTCCTGAGTCATTTAGTATTTTCTCTATAGAATCTCTTCCCTATTGCAATTCGAGGCTTAATTTTTTTCTTCACTTCTTTCAGCTTCAGAAATGGAGAGCATTTTCTTCCCTTTTAGTTTTCTATCTTCAGGTCTTTGCATATGTCATTATAATACCTTACTGTATCTTCTCATGCCACCCTTTGAAATCTGTTCACTTCTTAACATCATCATTTCTTTCTTTTGTTTTAGTTACTTGAAGTTCATGAGCAAATTTCAGAGTCTCTTCTGACATCCAATTTGGTTTTTTCTTTCCTGTCTTTTTAATGACCTCTCACTGTCTTCATGGGTGACATCTTTGATGTTATTCCACAATTCATCTTGTCTTTGGTTATTAGTATTCAATGTATCAAATCTATTCTTGGTCTCTAAACTCAGGTGGAATATACTCAAGGTTGTACTTTGGCTCTTGTGGACATTTTCTAATTTTATTCAGTTTCAATTTGAACTTGTATATGAGCAACTGATGGTCGGTGCCACAGTCAGCACCTAGTTTTGTTCTGAGTGATGATACTGAACTTTCTCATCATCTCCTTCCACAGATGTAGCTGATTTAATTTCTGTGTATTTCTTCTGGCGAGGTCTATGTGTATTGTTAGCGTTTATGGTGGTGAAAAAAGGGTTTGCAATGAATAAGTCATTGATCTTGCAAAATTCTATCATGTGATCTCTGGCATCATTTCTATTACCAAGGCCATATTTTCCAATTACGGATCCTTCTTCTTGTTTCAAAGTTTTGTATTCCAAACACCAGCAATCATTAATACATCCTGATTGTACGTTCGATCAATTTCAGAGTGCAGAAGCTTGTAAAAATCTTCAATTTATTCATCTTTGTCTTTAGTGGTTGGTGTATAAATTTGAGTAACAGTCATATTAACTGGTCTTCATTGTAGGCATATGGATATTAACCTACCCCCGACAGCACTGTATTTCAGGACAGATCTTGAAATGTTCTTTTTTGACAATGGAAGTAACATAGGAGACCACATGACAGTCTGACTCAGAACGGCTAATACCAATCCACTTCAAGTCACAATGCCTAGCATATCTATGTTTTTGTGTTCCACTTCATTTTATCAATTTCCAATTTTCCTAGACTAGTACTGCATATATTCCACATTCCAATCATTAATGGATGTTTGCAGCTGTTTCTTCTTATTTTGAGTCATGCTACATCAGCAAATAAAGGTCCTGAAAGCTTGACTCCATTCGTGTCATTAAGGTTGCCTCTACTTTGAGGAGGCAGCTCCTCCTCAGTTGTCCTTTGAGTACCTTCCAACAAGAGGAGCTTCTCTTCTGGCACTATACCTGAAAATGTTCCACTGCTATTCATAAGTTTTTCACTGGGTACTTCTTTTCAGAAATAGACTGCTTGTCCTTCTTCCTTGTCTTAGTCTAGAAACTCAGCTGAAACCTGTCTGCCCACACAGGTAACTGTGCTGGTGTCAGAATACCAGCGGTATAGCTTGCAGTATCACAGCAACAAAGGTCCCCACAGTATGAGAAACTGACAGACAAGTGGGGGCCATAAAGATTACAGCCTTGAAAACTCTATGGAACATTCTACTCTGTAATACATGGGGTTAACATGAGTCACTAACAACTCAACAGCAATGGATAGAGGAATGCAGTGCAATATTTTAGGCCTCCCAAAAGAAAAGTGAAAGCCTGTATTTGAACTAGCACTCTTATCCAGTGATTTGGTTTCAATTAAGAAAAAAAGGGATTGGAGAGGGGTGGAGGAGTACTCAAGAGACACTCTAAAGCAGGTATAAAGGTTGAGAGCCTCCCTGATCTACTGTTGAGGCATCTTGGGGTCTTATGACCTAGGTGAATTTCCTAGTTTATCTGAATAGCCCATTCTAAGTAAAAGGAGAGGAATTGAGTGTGTTTCATTTATAACTCCTTCAGTTTGTACTCTGCTTAACCTGGTGAACTCCAGTTAATTAAGATGTTCCTATAAACAATTAAGCTTCCTGCAGGATCGTTAGCAAGATATAAAAATTTATGATGTAATAAAGTGCAATAAAATGATAAAGTAGTTAGCCCATCAAAGCACTTCACATGCAAGAAGATAGGTGTGAAAATTTGGCAAACAGAGCTTTAACCCTAACAGTCAGCTATTTCTGGTTTTTATATTTAATGTTTCAATAGGTAAGCATTCAAATTCAATCCAACTGGTCTGCACTTCTCAAAATGTGACTTTTGGGGATAAAGTGTTTTCTACTTCTGTTCAAACAAGGGCTCTATTTGCTGAAAAATAACATCATCTAAGGAACACTGACCATCACAACCAAAACAACTGGTGATCTGAACTCTGCTACTAGGCACTGAAGAAGACTGTCCTTGAATGATGATGTACACCTTAAGTGAGACTCCAGATGTTAACAGTAATACTTAATACTATTTGTTACTTGAATGTTATTAATATTACCAGCTAATATTGCTGTGCCAAAGTAGGGGACTAAACCCACTGTTTCATTTAATCCTACTCAAAATCCCCTTGGTGAGATTTAGGTAAATCAGTCAACCAAGTGCTGCTAGGTTGACCTAACTCCTTGTAGATCCTATGTGCGTCAGAGTAGAAATGAGCCCTATTCCATTTTCAAGACTGATTTTTCCCAAACAGATTACAAGATCTTACTTCAGAGGTATCTCCAGTCTCCTGGTTAGCAGCCAACTGTGTTAACCACTTGTACCATCTAGGGATTCTCTGACATTTAGGTATATTTCTATTACTTAAATTTAGAAAGAAAAGAACTGGAGCACACAACCATTACAAACAGAAAAAAGAGATAGGGTTTTGACCACTGGCCTGGCCACCCACAACTTGCCACCGATAACCACTAAACTATGCTATGATCTATGTGTCTTCAAGATAGAATTTTTACTCCTGTAAGAGTTTTGTAATCATAACAACTAACATTTACTAAGTATTTAATATGTACAAGGCACCTGAATTATCTCCTTTAACCCTAGGCAGAACCCCGTAAGTAAAAGGTTTATTATCCACATTTCACAGATAAGAAAACAGAGATTATATCATGCAGCCAAGGTTCTAGTGACAGCTGATGGAAGAAGCAAGAGGTGAACCCAGTCTTGCCCAAGAGCTCACCTGCTCTTCTACTTGCCTCCCATTCATGTCCTTGATCTGAAGTCTCTCCATACAATGGGGCTCAAGATCTGCAAGTTTCAATATACAATCTTCTCTGTAAACATCAGTGGTTTAGGAGTAGTGGTAGAATTCTAGCTTTCCATGCAGGAGACCGGGGTTCTATTCCCAGTTAAAGCATCTCATGTGCAATCCACCACTTGTCTGCCAGCAGAGACTTGTGTATTGCTGTGATTCTGAACAAGACTCATTCAAGCTTCTAGATTAAGAAAGACTATGAAGACTAAAAGGAAAGTCCAAGTAATCTATTTCTGAAAATCAGCCAATGAAGATTCTATGGATCACAAAAGTCAAATCTGCAACTGATCATGGGGACCCGGCACACTACCAGGTAGTGTTTCATTCTGTTGTGCATGTGGTCATCATGAGTTGCGACCAATACAATAGCTAATAAGAAGATCCTCCCCAGAAACTCTTTGGCAGTGGACTGGCATTGACTAGACTTTAGAGGCTAGGACCTGCCAAACTTACCTTAGTTTACATAGAATGAATTAGAAAAAGTCTGGAAGGAGGTGACAGGCAGAAAGCCTAGGGCTTGAAGTGAGAGGAACTGTTTGTGCCCTGACTAAAAGAAGAAAAGAAAAAAGAAAGAAAAACTTTAAAGTGTTCAAAGTATCATTCCAGACTCGGGCAAGCTGAAAAACAAACAAAAATGAGCAGCTGAGGGTCAGAAAAAGAATATAGTTAACTCTATGAATCAAGCACCAAACCTTCCCATCTGTAAGAATGGCCCCCCTTTAAAACTTATCAGAGGTGATGATCGGGGAGTGAAAGAGAGAGGCAAAAGAGGACACTGCGCTCTCAGGCCAAACGGAAAATCTCCAAGCCAGGCAGGAAAACACTCGTATTTGCTGTTTAAAACAAATGTGAGAAATGTTCAAGGACTTGGCCCATGAAGAGACAAGGACTCAGCTGCCTCACCAAAGCTAGGAGGCAATCGAAAGCTGTTGTTTTTGCATAAAAGACAATTTTGCAGCTAGGCACTGCTAGGTTTCAGAAACACAATCTAGAAGCTGTATGTCTACTAGAAAGACAATTTCCTTTGAAGAGATACACTTTGACATTAGTTCCCCGTTTTCCCAAACCAGTGTACTGAAGGATGAGGAAGCTGGTGTTTCTATCCAGGTGTTTCCAGTCAGTCAAAAACCAAACCTGCTTCCATTGAGATGATTCCGACTCACAGTCACTCTATAGGACAGAGTACAACTTTTTGATAAGGCTTCCAAGGAGCACCTGGTGGATTTAAAATGTCATCCTTTTGGTTAGCAACCATCGCTCTTAATCATTATGCCACCAGGATTTAACCGAAGCCCTAAGTACATGACCATTTGCAGCTTCCCAGAAGGATCAAGTTCTCACTTTGCCATTGCTCAGCCCGCATTTAGTTTCCCGTGCTGAGAAGGTGTAGAACTAGTACCTCTGATACACTTTTCCCCAAGTCTCAAGCACCCCTCACTCTGTGACAATTTTCTCCCAGCGCATAATTCAATCTTGCTAAACCAAACTCCAGGTCAGTAAAAGGAATGCCAGACACAGCTGGCAGAGGTTAACACCTAGGAGTGCTAGCTTCATGTGTCAGAGGAAACTGAGTTTCTTTTACCCTTTCTTGCCTTTTTTGAAAAACTACCATATAGAAGAAACTGCTTCGGATTCAATGAGAATAAGCATGAAGTCATAGAAATGTCATGCTTTCTTGCTTGTGATAGAGTATTTCTATATAATGTGGAACGGGAGAAGACTGGGGAAGAAAAGAGAGGGGGACGGCAAGGTTACTATTACTATAGCTATGCTGGTCTTTTCAGGGAAAATATTACTAATAGTGCCACCAGTTGGGGATAAACTACTTCTAAAGATGTTGACAATCCATAGCAGAACTTAGATTGGGGAAAATGAAGACATGTGACCTATCATAGGATAAAATAAAGAATCACTGGTTTTGATCTGCCCAGTCTGAGTCTTTATTAGGTACCATGACTCCAGTATCTTTGAAGAATGTCAATTATAAATAAAACACCAAGATCTCAGGATTCTACCTGTGGAATTGATATAATCAAAAGGTTTTTCATAAAGAATACTCACGACCAAAGGTCCTGATTTACAACTTTATTGTGTTATCTGAGATTGACTTGGAGAGTCTTTTAGTCGTAGGGTTGCCAGATTTAGCAAAACAAACACAAAAAACACGAAATCTGTTAAATTTGCATAGAACATACTTATACTGAAACTTATTATTTATCTGAAATTCAAACTTAACTGGCCATGCTATATCTTATCTGACAGCTCTATCTATATAAGGGTCTCTATAAAGATCCTTAGTCTGGGAAGAAACACCAAGTAAAACCTGAGAATTGAAACTCAATTATACCAGGGGAGAAAAGAAAAAACTTACTTCCAGTGAATTATGAAAAAGAAAGGCTTGAAATTAATACGTTATATGAATATTACATCTTACAGTACATTAGACCATAAAGCTTAGAAGTACATGGCACAACATCAACTTTATACTGCTCTCTATTTCCTGTGGCAGAAAACTAAAGAACTGAAAGATACTTACCGTAATACCCTACAAATGTGTTTAATAAATAGCTACTGACTAATACTCCAGAGGATGTATGTTAAGCCTGACCACATTATGCATATAAAAAATCTTTGACTAGCTTGGACAAAATACATGGAGGAAGACAGAATGATAAGCAAGTATTTATTTTAATACACAGTATATTAATATCATTATTAAAATGTCTTCCCTTTGAATGAAGTAGACAGAAGGAAGGGAAATCACATCTATAGTACATAATAAAGAAAAGATCTCAGGACTGTAGCACAACAAGCACTCTCACAGGCAGACCTTGCCCAAAGGAAGTACCAGTAATAACAGTATTCATTCGCATTGGTTAGAAATGAATGTGAAGTCTAGGATTGGCACAGTTTGTTACTATGGTACTTCCTTTTGGTTTAACAAAAAGCATCAAGAAAGCTGCTGTAGGGTTCATTTAAAGTATGTAGCAGAGCTGTATTCATCAGCCTCATAACCCTTGCCACATGCTCACCAGATATAACCAGAAACTGAAATTTTTAAAATTATTATCGTTAAGTGAAAGTATACAATCCAAAGCAATTTTGGATGTCCACCTGCTTACAACTCCATCTGTTCTCCTCACCCTGTGACAGCACACTCCACCTTTTCAACTCTTCTACTATTCTCTTAGTGAGCACCTGTCTCCACCTCTCCACCCTCTCCTCTCCCATCTAGAGAGAAACCAGTAGGACAGCCTCCTATAAAGGTATAAAAACCACAAAGTACACACAACTTGCTAACACTGAGTCCCCAAGTCCAGTCCATTCTTGTCCGAAGACTTGACCTCAGTACTGGTTTCAGGTCTGGGCCAGCAGTAAGTTTAGGGGCCATGTTCCCAGGGGACCCTCCAGGCTATCAGACCATCACTTCTGGTTTTAGTAGAGTTCTTGAACAGCATACCTCTTTATTTCGTGTTGCCTGAGGGATTCTACTTTGTGTCTCTCATCACAGCTGCCTTTGGTGGTGACTGAGCACCATCTGGTTCTTCTGATTTCATGTTGATACAGTTTCCCATTCATATGTATCCTTCTGTCTCCAGGGCTTTTTGTTTTTTTTTTCCCCCTCATATCTTTGATGTTCTTGGTCTTCATCTGTTCCAGAAGGGTTGGGACCATTTGGTATTCCTCAGATGGCAGCTTGCTTGCTTTTGATACCCCAGACACCACTCCAATATGGGTTGCAGAAGACTCTCTTGTCAAAAGACTAGTTATGCCAATTGTCCTTGCTATCCCCTGAAAACATGGTCCCCAGGCTCCTGTCACTGCTACTCTATCCTTTGAAAGGGTTGAATTTAGAAAACCTTTCAGTTTACGGTGTTATCCAGTTATGCTGATCTGCCCTCTACTGTGTACTGTCACTCCCTTTACCTAATCGAATTCCGATGGACTACCTAACCTATAAACAACCCTCTTCCTCCTTCCTCACTCTTGTAGCCATCAGTCTTTTCTTCTGTACTTAAGTCCATTTCTAAGTCCTTATAGCAGAATTGTCATACAATACTTGTCCTTTTGTAGTTGACTGATTTCACTCAGGATAATGTCTTCTAGTTGAAACCAGGTTATGAGGTATTTCCTAAAATCAACACTGTTCTTTATCACTACATAGTGTTCCATTGTGTACATGTGCCATGGTTTGTTTATGAATTCATCTGTTGATGGGCACCTAGGTTGAGTCCATCCTTTTGCTATTTGGACAGTGCTGAAATAAACATTCATGTGCATGTATCTCTGTGATGTCTTTATTTCTGTAGGATATACTCCAAGCAGTGGGACTGCTGAATCATATGGGATTTCTATTTCTAGCTTTTTAAGAAAGAGCTAAATTGCTTTCCAAAGAGGCTGTACCATTTTGCATTCCCACCAGCAGTGTAGGAGAGTTCTAACCTCTTCAGCATTGATTGCTTTGTTTTTTTTAGATTATTGCCAACCTCACTGGGGTGAGATGGTAGCTCACTGTAGTTCTGATTTGGATTTCTCTAACAGCTAATGATTGTGAGCACTTCCTCATACGTCTTTTGGTTGCCTGGCTGTGTTCTTTGGTAAAGCATCTGTCCATCTCCTTTGACCATTGTTTAATTGAGTTATTTACCTTTTTCTTGGTGATGTTTTGCAGTACCTTGCAGATCATGGAAATCATATGATGATCCAATATTTTTTCCCATACTGTAGGTAGTCTTTTAACTCTCTTGGTAAAGTCTTTGGATGAGCATAAGTGTTTGATTTTTAGTAGTTTCCATTTATCTATTTTCTCTTCTATTGTTTGTGCATTGTTGGTCAGATTTTATAGTCTGTCTGAGGCATGTATTAGAACTTCCACTATTGCCCTTATTTTTTTTTACATGATCTTTATTGTTTTAGGTTTGATATTTTGGTCTTTGATCCATTTTGATTTAGTTTTTATGTAAGGTGTGAGATATGGATCTTGCTTGCAGATGGATACCCAATTCTGCCAACACCATTTGTTAAAGAGACTTTTTGTTTTTTTAACATAGCTTTAAAAGCAGGTTTTGTCAGAAGTGAAGATAACTGATCTAATAAAAGAAAATAAGTTACCTTTTAAAAATATGTACACCTCTTTTATCAAATATACAAATACAATACATACCATCAAAGAAAAAAAGTCATTTGCCAGTTGTCTTGGACTGTTATTAAATAATGCCTTAAACTATTATTTAATTTACTTTAATTGTTTAGAAATAAAATTTTCATCCGTACTATCAGTATTAAAATTAATTTGTAAATAATAACCAAAATGGTTTAGTACAGTGTCATCAACCTTTATAACATGCCTCCAATGTCACAAAGGCACAAATTCTTTCTTGTAAGTACTCCTCCTCTAACCTACCTTAATAACCACTGGGTGTTAACTGGTAATATCTGCCAGTTTTCAAGCCAAGCCAGCCAAGTGCCGTTGAGTAGGATCCGCCAGTTTTCAAGGCTACATAAAATTCTTGGCTTAGGCTTCATTTCCATAAATGGTAGGATTACCAACTCTTGTACAGGGGAGTGGTAGAAATTCAACCAGCTGAATTTCTACCGACATAACCATTTACATGACCACAAAAAAGCCCATTATGGAACTTTCATACTTTTCAACAAAAATAACATGTTTTACTCTTTCAAGACTCACTTAGACTGTTTTAGGCTAATAAAAGTATTGAGAAGACAATAAAATATGGATTAAAAAACAGTTATGTGAATTAAGGGAAATTTGCTAGAGTCTATTATCTAAGGACTGAAAAGAAGAAACATGACAAAATAAAAAATGGCAACCCTGCGTTATTTTTGGTTTATCATCTAAATTAAATTATTATATATCATAGGCACTGCCATTCTATACCCCTCCCCCCTTCAAAAAACTTTGTCTTACATGAAATTCAATTCAAAGAAGCTCTGCTTTCCATTTTCAAAGTGAAAGAACCAAAATTCATTAACTTCGGCAGGTTGAGAGGTAGGAAATTCTTCATTTTTTCAGTGGAAAATACCTACTGACATTCAAGGAACTCTTCCTCTAATTCAATGGTGCTAAAGATTTCAAGGAAGTAATTTCTGAATTGTAATGTGTTCCAATAAGTAACTTCAAAATCTAGGTGTTACAGTACAATGAGTTTATCATTTTCCTCTTTGATTTTTAAAACATTTTCCTCAAGATTTTTGTAAAGCAGCTAGTGTCAATAGCTCAAGTAGTCTTGAGAAGCATTCTGTGAAACAATGAAGAATGTGTGTGTCTATACACATACACATACACAAACAGGTGTTTACTTGTTACACATGTATTAAATTTGATACACAATAACTCATGAAATACAAAATCTTGTGAAGAAATTAAAGATAATAACAAAGGAGATACATGAAGTCATTTATTCAAAAGAGGTCAACAAATATTCTGAAGACTATATGCAGAATATGGCTTTACATTAAAAACTCTTCTTTTTAAAAGATCATCTGTACTTGGATTTGGGTGTTTTTTAGTAGAAGGTACTAAAATGAATTTTCTCTAGCTCTGTAATAGGTGAAGTGTGTTCAGTGCTACTATGAAATAACTCTAGGAAATATATCTTCATAGTCTTGTTGTTCATCCTCTTTCAGAGAAAAGTCATGTACTAAAAAAAATGTCACTTTCTCCTTGCCCTACACATAGGGACACTGTAACTTTGTGAGGCAGCCAAGAAGATTTCTTATTTCCCCTCTGAGAAGTAATAATTGGAGAAATAATTTCAGGGTTTCTGTAAAAAGGCAGAGGATGAAGCAAGTAGTTGAGACGCTGGGGGCTAAAAGAGTGGGTGCTCTGATCACACTGCCAACTCAAAGGCTAAAAAGCCAGACCTCATTGTCCTATGTGCCCTAATGAGTGTGCAAGAGTGGGAAGTGCATGCTCACTTGTGTGTACACATATTCTCCTGCTGTGGGGAAAAAGAGGTCAAGGTAGTGATACTGGAGGGAAGAAGTATATTTCATTTTCCTTAGATGACTGAAATCTCAACATTAATATACCAGAAACACAGAATTTCTAATGGTACAGCAGGAAGAACATGGTCTGGTCTATCAGAAATATCTTCCTCAAATTAGGTAAACATTGCATCCTTCAGAAAGCCTCAGACACAACCACTGGCCAAGAATAATTTATGTTGTCCAGGAGGGAAGAAATATTGCTTTTTCTCCCCATTACGCTACCAATGTAATATGCACATGAAAGCTGGACAGAAACAAACTCTGGGCAACACAGTAAACTTTCATACATACAAGTCTATCATGCTGGACAGATGGTGGTAATACAAGAAGCCTTTGGAAGATATAAGTGCATAAATGAAAAGTCATTTATTTAATTACTGTCATCCATTTCTGCTGACTCATCATCTTGTTGGTTATTTTTCACATACAAAATGGGATGTCTCATACATTTTATCTTGAATTCTCTCAATAACTCCACAAAGTAGTTACTAATAATGCTATTTTGAGGACAAAAAACTGCTTGAGAAATGTCAAGTAACATGCCACATAAATGGCAGTGTCAGAATTCGACTGCAAAATTATCTGTGCTACTACTGCTGAGGCTGGAATGGTTAGGGGTACCATCTCTTTCCGTACTAACTAGGAGAGCCAATACTATACTTCAGGGTAAGAAGGACATCTTTGAAGAAATTAAATCACTGAATGTAGTAACATATACAGATTGCAAAAGTTACAACGGCTCATTCCTTGCTCAGGACTGGACTAAGGGTTGCTATGGATGTGGGCAAGAGTTCCAACCCTGGGGTGCAGAATGATTGCCAGACTGTGGTTGTGTCTGCCAAGCATACTCCTTCCATTGTATTCCCCTCACACTACTGTATCTGTCCCCTTTTCTCAAAAACACATGGCTGAAACGTCCCTGCAACTCCACCACACATGCTCTGACAAGCAAAGTACATGGTAAATTAAAAGCATTTCAAGGCACAGTCCTATGTTGTTACCTCAGATCTTTATGGAATAACATGACATTTACAAAAATACAACCCACTGGGTATTTGGCACTGCTTGGGAATGAAGAATATGCCCACTTAAGAGCCAATACCCCGGGCTGTCAAAATACCTCAACCAAGGATTTCTTTTAAATAACATGACCAGTATTTTTTAATTCTACAGTCTAGGAAATAAATAAAAAGTCTCTAGGAGGTGAAGATAATCTCTGTTTATTCCCAAATCGACATTTCCCTAAGTGTAGTAAACCATACATAAGAATACAGTCAGTGAACACTGATGGAACAGCTATGTGCATTTGGCAAAAATCCCCAACACTTTCAGCTCTCACTCTGGGTCACCTCCACCCTTGATATACACCGTCCGACTCCGAAACCAACACACAATGAAAGGAGTGTTTACAGATTATTTTTTCAGATATCAGCAAAATAATATTCCCCTTTATTCTCTCACCTACCTTAGACCATACACTATTTAATATCTGGAAGGAAAATCTCAGCTCAAAGGCATACGACAAGGGTGAGCAGTCATCAGGGAGCTCTCCCAAGCACAGAGGATTCGCCAGCTTCCCTCCAAGGTCCAGGCCCTGAAAGGCCAACTGTGGTGTGTTTGAGTTTCCATCAGGCCTGGTGCTTCCTGGCTGCTGCTATGTTCAATGAGAGCCCCACAGCCCAACAGTCCTATAAACATCTTGCCCTTCTGCTGAGAGCTGCTTGCTAGCATTACTTCTTGGGGTTGAGAATATGCTCTTTGAGAGCCAGTGGCTGAATGTTAACTAACACTTGGAGCACAGCTGACCCCTCTCTTCTCCAGGCCAGTGAGTACTCTAAAAAAACATACACATTCACACGAACACAGCAAGAGTTGGAAGAAAAGTCCACATTTTCCTCACCATGTGCCACCCAGCCATGTTTACACTGATCGCAAGTCCTCAGGTTAATCTTCCCTGGCTGAAAACATTCACATGTGCAGTTTACCAGTGTGCAGCGGATGGCCTGAAAAATAGAAGGGGGGAGGGGAAGATCAGGATCCATTCAGAGGGAGTTATTTTTTCAATCATTTTAATACACTATACACATATCCATTTTTAGAAGCTTCAACATTAGTGGAAGCCTGAAAAGTTTTAAAAATCAATTTTGATACCATCTAAACTACTTACAAAAAAAATGCACCAAAATTCACTCACTATTACAATGTTTTATGTCCTTCACATGTGTGCTTTAAATTAGAAATGCAGGCCCAACTGAACAAAAATAAATAATTACATATTTTGTAAGATGCTGGATATAAAACACCAGGCATCCAAAGAAAAAAGAAACAAAAACATACTGCTGCTAATATATCTTCCCATTTAAGTTTACCTACGTGGCAATAAGACAAAACAAAACAAAACAAACAAAAAATATGTTCTAATACAATGTTCAGGTGAAATGCTTGTGCAAGTGTTCTGTAAATAAAAATGTGGCATACAAATAGTATTACTGGAATATCATTTAAGTGATTTATCTTTCAGAGACATTGTGAAGATGCCCCCATAGTCCCAATAAGACCCAGCCTATTTCTCTTGTTATTTACACTTCTTGTTTTCTTCCCCCTCTTGATACACAGCTCCATTTTCACTCCTATTTTGAAAGGCACAAAACTATCCTCTTTTCAACAGTGAAGCAAGAAAATAAGTTTTATTTTTGGACCTCAATTAGAACAGAAAAAGACACTTATGTACACATCATCTATCTGGAACAGCATAATACTTTACCAAAGCTGAAAAGCACACTAAAAGTCTTTCATTTCCGTCTAAGTACTTTAAAAAATTACCTCACCAATTTATATTACAAAGTGAATCCACAGAAAATTAGCATAAATGGAGTATAACTTTTTATGGATAAAAACCTGTTTCAGAATTATGCTAAGGCCGACCTATGCTCCTAGACTGTAGTTAATACATGTATCCCATGATTTAGTTCTAATTTGCATGGAAATTCTGAAGACAGAGGGATTTAGTCCGATCACTCACAGATTAACAATCTACTGTAACTACCTGAACTGCCAGGAAAGACCTCTGTAGAGATTTAGATGCAGTCAATGATTACTAATTTTAGGGTGGAGAAGGGGCATGAGGGATATCTGAAAACAGATCTATGACTGAAAGCTATATTCACAAGTCCAGATACTCAGATTCCTGAAAACCACTTATATTTTTATATAAATGATCTCATTAGCAATAGTATTTTAGATACTGTTAATAGTTTCGGCTGAAGTCCATTCAGAGGCAGTAGACTGGATAGTCTTTTACTGCTCCCTATAATGTGGATCAGACAAGTTTATTTCTCTTTCATTAATTAACATAAATTAATGAATTAATTAATTAACATTAATGAAATAATTAATACTGAGTCTCTACTCAGTATCTGCTGTTGTGAGCTCTCACTACTGAATACTTCCTTTTTTCACCCTTTTCCTTAACTTGCTCCCATTATTACCGCTAGGAAAATAGTCAATTGATAATCTTCCTAACATTTTAGCTAGATGATGAATAAGGAAGACTGAAGAAGAAATGACACCTTTGAATTGTGGTACTCTCAAACAATACAGAATATACTACGGACTGCCAAAAGAACAAACAAATCTGTCTTGGAAGAAATACAACCACCATGTTCCTTAGATGCAAGGATGGTAAGACTGCGACTCACATGCTTTGGACATGTTATCAGGAGGGATCAGTCCCTTGGAGAAGGATATCATGCTTGGTAAAGCAGAGGGTCAGCAAAAGAGAGTAAGACTCTTAAAAAGATGGATTAACACAGTGGCTGCAACAATGGACTAAGGCATAGCAATGATTATGAGGATGGTACAGGACTAGGTGTTTCAGTCTACTGTACATAGGATTGCTGTAAGCGTAACTTGAAACAACATTAGTAAATGCATTCTTAATATAAGTGGACACTAACAATAACAGGAGTTTAGCAGTGTTTCCACTAAATAACAAGGTAACACTCATCCAGATTTACTTATTTAAATATCTACACTAACTTTTTATAATACATTTAACACATTCACACATACAAACATGTATGGCAGTGACATTAAAAGTGCAATAATAAAGGCTTTCAGGAAAGCTAATACTACTCTGGCGTTATCAAAATCAAAACAGGACCAATAAGAAGAGCTGATTTTTCATGGACTGCACTTTATTACCAGTATAACAAACCAAAAAGGAAAACCAAAACCACTGCTGTCAAGTCCAATTCACAGCAGCCACACAGGACACAGCAGAACTGCTCCACAGAGTCTCCAAGGAGGGCCTGTTGGATTCGAACTGCCTATCTTTTGGTTAGCAAACACAGCACTTAACCACTACACGACCAGGTCATAAAAGACAGGCATACTTTAAAACATTACTGGACAATATTTAGTAACTTTACACAAATAGCCTTATTTTGCATTGTGTTTAAAGCACACTTTCACCAACTTTAATTAAAGCAATATAGCTTTAAGTAAATGTAGAAAGACTAGAACAAATATAGAAAGACTACAACAAATTAAGAGATTGTATATTTGCTTTGTTTTACGTATATTTGTTTGTTCACTGGATGATCATTCTTTCACCTACTTTAAACTAGTTTATATTCAAATATTTTTTCTAAATAACTTTACATGTCGGGTACATGTGGAAATTATACTTTTAGATCACCACTTTTCACAAATTCTACTCTTTTTGTACCTAAACACACACACAATGGAACACCTCAGTTCCTTCTGTATATAAACACTTAAGCATTGGAATACCAATTTTGTGTTTCTATGAATTCCAGAAGATCTATTTGTTTTAAATTTAGACTACAATTATTCCTCAAGGGGATTATATATACTTAAACAATATAGTCTAAATAAATATTTTGAGTAAAAGACTATTGTGGCTCCAAAGGAAGTTTTATTCCAAATAACATTTTTGAAATAGCATAAGACTTTGACACAGTATTTATTCACAACAAAAGAGAACCAATATGATCACTTGCCAATTCAGCCACACTTTAAAAAAATAAATTATCATAAAACTATCAAAACCAGTTAAGCCTCAAAAATGTACATGTTTTAAATGGAGACAGTTGAGAAGAGCAGAAAAAAATACGTTTTCATTTTAGTGAGCTCATTCACTTCTTCCTTCATTCAGCAAACTTTTGAGCGCCTCCCATTCTCTACCAAGTACTCCAAATGATACCAAACCATAGCTATTACATTCTTTAAAGCAGAAAAACACTTAAAAGAGCAAATGCTTAAAGGTTTTAGATTATATAAACTCAGAGATAAAAAGAAGAAGCCTGAAACGAAAAAGAATCATAGTCATCAGGTATGTGGAAAGCAAACATCAACATTTCTACCATTACTAATCTGGTCTTCAAGATACTAGGTCTTCTGAGATTAGGATGAAGAGGCAAAAAGGGCATACCCAAGACCAGACCTTGAACAGTCATATTGTTCCAACCTGTGAATGCACAGATCATTAAGTAGGTTCATACTTTCAAACAAGGACATGAATAACAGGGGCTCTTACCTCCTCTAGGACGCTGCCTCACCAACAGTTCCTTGTAACTCTTCTCAATTCTTAAACACAATCAGCTCTTCAGTAGCAATCAAAATAGTAGCAAATTTTATTAAGCCTACAACTTCTATAGGAATTCTATAGGAAATACAACTAGAATGTTCCTTAACGAGGATGGTGAACCTTTGTTTTGCTTGCTTTGAACATATCATGAGAAAAGATCAATCATAGAAAAGAACAGCACAGTTGATAAAACAGCGAAATGAAGGAAATGCTCAACAAGAGGGACTGGCAAAACAGCTTCAACAATGAACTCAAACAAACGAAAGATGACGAAGATGGCTCTGGATCAGGCAACATTTCATTTGGTTATACGTAAGCTTGCAATGAACCGAAGCCAACTCTTTGGCAATGGACACCACCACACCTTTTTAAAAGTAATCAAACCCTCCTGCTTATATTTTCCATGGATTTCTTGAAAGACAAATTCATAGCCCCAGAACCTACTGTTACACTTCCTCACCACCACCTACATTTTAATTTTGCAATCTGGATTCTGCCCACACACTTTCCTGAAAACACCTTCTCCCAGAGGCAATGTACTCATGACATCTGGTCACTTTCCCTAGTCTCCTTGTCCCCCCAGTTCTGCATGCAGCGTCCAGCACCAACTCCCCTTCCTGTCTAGATTTCAGAGACAGACTATCCTAGTCTTTCTGGAATCAGCTTCTCACTCTCTATACTGTAAAAAAGTACAGGTGTCTACCACAGCCAGCTATTCATTCTTTGATCCCCAATTCATAACATTGTAACAGCTTCAAATGTTATCATCTCCAAAACCTTCATTTTTGAGGTTGGCACCATGTTACTTGCTGAAAGTAGGTTGCATACTCCCAGTGCTCAGAAATATTATGGTTAGAGATTAGTGGGTGGTAGGTTTAAAGGTGACACCCTGAAGAACACGTTCTTCAATAGGTTTAAGAAGAATTAAATTTCCCTGTTTATTCCTCTATCTTTCTTTTATACAAAGCCCAGGATTTTTTATTTATTTATACCAATAAACTGTGACTTACTGTTAATATCTAGATTTACTAAATATTTGAGATTTTTCTAGATACTGTGCTACACAATTTACAAACATTAGTTCCCTTAATCTTCAGAAAATACCCACTGGCACTATTACCACTTCAGTGTCACAAATAAAGAAAATGAAGTACAGAATAATTCAATACTTAGATAATATCATTCAACTTAGTTAAGTCACAGGTACAAAATTTCACCTTAGATCTGTTGTGAGCTCCTCATCCACTCACTGGGAACCTGGAGTTATAACTGCATTCACAGCTACGCAGTCACGGGGCAGAGCCATTAGTGACATTATGATTTTTTCCAAAAAACGAGCAGTGGCAGATCAGAGCCTTGTGGTCCACGGGTCTTCACTGGCTGATATTCAGAAGCAGATCATCACTCATTTCCTTCTATTCTAAGTTTAGTCTGATAACTCAGCTGAAACTCATTCAGCATCACAGTAACATGTTAGACCACACTGATGGATGGTGGCTGGGCTAAGAAGTTCACTGGTCTAGAATCAAACTGAGGGCTCCTGCATAGACGGCAAGACTTCTATCACTGAACCACTCATCGTCCCTAGAGTAAAAATAATGGCTGGCTGACATTTGCCTCACTGGGTTACTTTTAGCCTCCCATCAGCCCTTTCAGAAACTCTGGTGGTGTAGTGGTTAAATGCTATGTCTGCTAACCAAAAGGTCAGCAGTTCAAACCCACCAGACACTCCCTGGAAATTCTATGGGGCAGTTCTACTCTGACCTCTAGGGTCACTATGAGTCAGACCCAACTCGATGGCAGTGAGTTATCAGCCCTTTCAGAAACCCTGGTGCTGTGGCAGTTAAGTGCTACCTCTGTTAAACAAAAGGTCAGCAGTTCAAATCCATCAGGTACTCTTTGGAAACTCTATGGAGCAGTTTTACTCTGTTTTATAGGGTGTTTACCAGTTGGGATCAACTCAACGGCAGTGGATTTGTGTTTACTGATCAGCCTCTTCTGGACACCCTGGAGGTGAAGTGGCTAAGTATTATGCCTGCTAAGCAAAGGGCTGGCAGTTTGAATCCACCAGGCACTCCTTAGAAACTCTATGATGCAATTCTATTCTGTGTACAGAGTCACCGTTACTTGGAATTACCTTGATAATAATGGGTTTGGTTTGATTTTGGTTTATCAGCCCTTTCTGGAAATCCTGGTGGTGCAGCAGTTAAGAGATATGTGTGCTAATCAAGAAGTCAGCAGTTTGACTCCACCAGACATTCCTTGGAAACCCCACAGGGGCAGTTATACCCTGTCTTGTAGAGTCATTATGACAATGCTTTTTTTTTTTTTTTTTTTTTTTTTTGGTAAATCACTTTTTTCTAAGAAGCCCTGATACTGCAGTGGTTAAGGAGGTTGGCCACTAACCAAAACACTGGTGATTCGAAACCACCAGTGGCTCAGCAGGAGACAGAAATGGCAGTCCATGTGACAGCACACTACTGTAGAGATTCAAAGCCTTGAAAACCCTATGGAGTCACTATGAATTGGAATCAACTGGACAGCATGGTTATCAGCCCTTTCTATTAGAGTAAAAATAGTGGACATTGATGTTCACTGGTTTAGTTCCTTCCATCTGTAATTGGCCCTTCCCATTACTGTTTCCTCAAGGGAATGTTTTCCTGCCTGGCCACCATCCAGCCTCCACCATGCTTTGTTACTTCCTGCTTAAATGTCAGATTCCAACTTAAATATCGCTTCCATTCCTAACGGAAGTTTCCCTCAACTACCCTTCAATCCAAGATCCCCATTACTCGTCTGGTATCACAGTGGATCTTCCTGTTATAGCACTCACTACAGGTTGTGAATAACATATTCATCTACATGAATAGTTGATTAGGGTGTGTCTTCCCTGCTGCAATTTAAGCTCCACAAGCTTGGGAGACATAACTGGTTTACAGAGTAGTTACAGTGCAGATTCCAACTCATGATGACACCATCTGTGTCAGGTACGAACATTGCTCTCTGGGGGTTTCAGTGGTTCATTTTTCAAAGCCGACCACCAGGTCTTTCTTCCTAGGGACCTCTAGGTGGACTCAAACCTACAACATGTTGGTAAATAGCTGAATATGTTAACCCTTTGTATGATCCAGGACCTCCTTTATGAGGCATATTGGCAAATAATGTTTTTTTAACAAAGCATAAGGGAAAATAATGATTCTTTAAGGTCTTTCCTCATCCTTAAAATGACGTGTCAAGGACATGTGCAAAAAGAATTAAATGAAATAATAAATTAAAGGCAAATGTCACTATGCCTGGTAATAGTAAAAAAAAAAAAAAAGAGATGGCCATTTATACCTTAGGAAAATATCCAGACCAAACATTTTCCTCATATGTGTATATCACTCTTCCCATTGCAAAACTGCTTTTCCAGTAGCTTATGAAATGTTTAGTATTTATTTGATCTTAATAAATAAATACTTCAATGTATATGACCCATTATCCACACTATAACCCTCAAAGGTGGACACAAAAGTAGACATTATTATGCCTATATCAATATTGGTGTTCAGAAATGTTACATGTGTGTTACATGGCTCATAAAAGACACCTGTGCCATCTCCAGTATTAATAGTTCTCCTCACTTCCTTGTGAGTCCTCTATTCACTATTTCAAAACTACTTCCACATTTTGTTTCTGTTAGAGCAGCACCCCACTCTCAGTGCCAAATTCTTAACCATCTAGTACCGCTAAAACAGAAAAGAAATAAAACAAGTGGATGGCTTTAAAAAAGAGAAATTTATTTTCTCACAACCTAGTGTGGCCTAGAAGTCCAAATTTAGGGTCCCAGCTCCAACAGATGGCTTTCTTTCTCTGTTGGCTCTGTAGGAAGGTCTTTGCCATCAACCTTCCCTTGGTGTAGGTGTTTCTCTGTACAGGAACCCCAGGTTTAAAGAATGTTCTCCACTCCCGGTGCTGCCTTCTTGGTGGTATGAGGTCCCTTCTCTCTCTGCTCAATTCTCTCTTTTATATCTCAAAAGAAATTGTCTCAAAATGCAATCCAATTTCACATATCTCAATGTACCTGCCAATAATCCAGCTCATTAACAGTCACAGGATTTACAACATATAGGACAATCCCATAAAATGACAGAATGGTTGACAATCACAATACTGGGAATCATGGCTTAGCCAAGTTAGTACACATATTTTGGGATACACAACTCAATCTATGGCATCCTCCCACCAAGAATTAACAACAAAAAGCTGTTCACAGGAAGTTCTTTTCAAGTAGTCACTAATTCTGGACAAATCTTCACACACGTAACTAAAAATCCTTAAATCCATATTTTTCTTGTTCAGTACTGAGAAGGATACAACAGTTTACAACTTCAGTTACGGAATTTTACTTGAAATAATTTTCAGTGTTTAATAGTTAAGTACATGAACTACATTTAAACTGAACTACAGAAAAACCTAATCATTAATGTAGCACTCATTCTGCTATACTAGTTTCTATTGCAAACTTAGGTAACATAATCTAGGAGTTGCAGTAATTACCAAAGCAACCCTGTTGGCACAGTGGTTAAAAAGCTTGGAAGTTTGAATCTACCAGCTGCTCCATAGTTGAAATATGAGGCAGTTTCCTTGCATAAAGATTTATACCCATGGAAATCCTCTCGGGCAGTTCACTACGAGTTTGTATCATATCAACCTATTATGTTGCTACTAGTAGGTTTAGTATTAATAATTATCAGTGATAATGCTCATGTCTTTTTTTCTACAAGAACAAATTTCTGACTAAATTGCATTTTCTACTTTGAAAGTCATATAGAGATAGCATAAATACATGAAATTAAAAATGGTCCAAGATGATACAAAGTAGCCTATAATTAAAAAACAAACAAACCCATTGCCATCAAGTTGATTCCAACTCATAGTGACCCTACAGGAAGAAGCAGGACTGCCCTACAGGAGTTGCTAGAGGGTTTGAACTGCCAACCATTTTGTTTGCAGCTGAATCCTTAACTACTGGGATAACATACTATAATTGTTATTAATTCATCACATTGTGGTACAGTGACTCTGTATTATTTTGATCTAATTTTGATGCTTCCTGCATTCTTTTGTTCACAGAATCCTTCAATACCGCAACTTGAGGCTTGAGTTTTTCTCTTTGGTTCTTTCAGTCTGAGAAATGTCAAGCAGGTTCTTCCCTTTAAGTTTTCTAACTTCAAATCTCTGCACAATTCATTATAATACTTTACTTTGAATTCTCAGATCACAGTGTTCTGCTCTTTTACCTCATCATTTATCCCACTTGCTTTAGTTACTCTATGTGTAAGAGCAGGTTTCAAACTGTCCTCCAACATCCATTTTGATCTTTTCTTTCTTTCCTGTCTTTTTAATGATCTTTTGCCTTCTTTATATACAGTATCTCACAACTCATCTGGTACTCGGTCATTAGGGTTCAATGCATCAAGTCTATTCTTGAGATTCTCTCTAAATTCAGATGGAATGTACTCGAGAATATACTTTGTGCTCATGTGCAGCCTGTACATGTAAGTTGACAACTAAGTTCATGAATTCATCCTAGTCAAAGTACTACATACCTTATTGCTGAGTATCACTATGGTCACCTTTGAAGTACCTCACTTGGAAAGCTATGCACTGATGCTAACAACTAGTCCACCCTTCAAAACAATTCTGGAACTCTTTTACTGGAATAGCCATCAGAGCTGTCCTTGTATTATCTTTGCTGTAATGAATGTCATCAAAATGTCTTCCTTTCAATATTTCCTTTATCTTCAAGTAAAGAGAAAACTTCACAGAGGGCCAGATCAGGTGAGTAGGTAGGGTTTTCCAATACAGCTGAGTATTAATAGCAGCAAATAGGAAGCAATGAAGAAATTCTACTTAAAACTATGTAAAAATTGACACAATGGGAAATTTGGACACAAGTATATGCCATTGGCTGAAATTTCCCTCATAGACAACCACACAATTAAGTTCATGAACTTGTCACCTAGTGCAATGGTCATTGCAGAAAGAGTTCCAAAATTACTCTGAAGGATGGACTAGGTGCTGGCATCAGTGTGCGGTTTCCCAAGGGAAGTACTTTGACGGTGACCATAGTGATATTCAGCAATGACATATGTAGCACTTAGAACAATTAAGTTTACTGACTTGTCAAACATCATAGACCAAGAAGCAGTTGTTCAAACTGAACAAGAGTATACAGCATGATTTCAAATGAGGGAAGTGCGTCTCAGAGTAATATCCCTTTACTACACTTATTCAATATGCATGCTAAGCAAATAATCCCAGAAATTGGACCATATGAAGAACTGGGCATCAGGATCAGAGGAAAACTCTCATTAATGATATGCAATATGCATATGACAACAACTTTGGCTTGCTTAAAGTGAAGAGGACATGAAGCACTCTCTGATAAAAAACAGTGTCTGCAAGCCTTCAGTATGGATTACACCTCAACATAACGAAAAGAAGAATCCTCACATTTGGACCAATAAGCAACACAGTGATAAACGCAGAAAATATTAAAGTTTTCAAAGGTTTCATTTTATTTGTCACACAATCAGCATTCAGTGTAGCAGCAGTCAAGAAATCAAATGACATATTATTACACTGAAGAAATCTGCTGCAAAAGACCTCAAGTATTAAAAAGCAAAGATGTCACTTTGGGGACTATGGTATGACTGATCCAAGCCACAGCGTTATGAATCACCTCATATGTCTGCAAAAACAGGACAATGAATAGAGAAGTCTGAAGAAGAACTGATGCCTTACAATTACTATATTGTTGAAAAATGCTGAGTATTAATAGCAGCAAATAGGAAGCAATGAAGAAATTCTACTTAAAACTATGTAAAAATTGACACAATGGGAAATTTGGACACAAGCATATGCCTTCCTTGGTATTAAAGTAAATTAGAAGAGTGAAAACTTAAGTGTTATTGTTAGGTACCATTGAGTTTATTTCAAATCAGCAACCTCATGTGACAGAATAGTCTTGCCCTGTAGGGTTTTCTAAGCTATAATCTTTATGGAAGCAGATCACCAGGTCTTTCACCCACAGAGCCACTGGGTGGGTTCTAACAGTCAACCTTTTAATTAGCAGCCAAATACTTAACCATTATGCTGCCAAGATTCCTTTAAAGATTAAACATTCAATACAATATTCCTTTTTTTTAAATTATTTTTAATGTCACTTGAAGAAATGGCAATCTAAAAAAATGACCCTTTTGTTGTACTTACGTAGGCTGAAATTTCTCGGTTGTACTTTCAACAGAAAGCCTACCACTAGATCCTGTGATTTTGTTGGAGGATCTGAAACCAGTGGGTCTGCCCAGACTCACGTAAGTACCAAATGCCATTGATTTAAACACTAGACAATAGGGACACAAGAGAAAGGCAAGCAACTTACAGATGTTCAAATTTCCATGAGACACCAAGAGAGAAAAATTACTGCTGTGTAAGTCAACTTGACTAACTTGGCTTATAACAAACACATCAGAAATAACTAAAAGACAGGGTGGCAGGAAGAAATTGCCTTTAAGTACAAGTTACTGTAAAAAATCAAGATTTAAAACCTCATTTTATCGTTCTCTTAAAATGCACATCCCACAGAACCATCTGCTTTACTTCATTGTTTTTAAACCATTTGATTCCTAAGTATCAGTTTGCAGGAGACATATAGCAGTATAGCATTTGCCTTTCACCCAGTAGGACCTTAACATTCAAATAATCAATGAATGAATAAACAGAGGATGAACAAAGAAATGAATTTCAATGCTGACTACATTTGATAGTCTTTTCCACTATGAAAGTATTAAAAACTAACATAGGGGGCAGAGTCAAGATGGCAGACTAAACACACATCTCCCTAAATCACTCTGGAAACCAAGGTCTGAACTGATAATTAAACAGAGCCTTTCTGGATACCTAGTAAGCCCCAGGACACAGCAAAGTGCTGTTAATTTGGACTTTATACCACTGAATGGAACACCTCCTCTCTTTTGCCGTCCCTGCTCCTGGTGAGTGCTGGCTTTCACAGACCGAACGTAACTTGCCATTTTAGCTTTTTTTTCTCTGTCTTAGCCTGCACATGGAGCTGGGACTTGACTAGCAACTAATCTCAGATGCACAGCTGGTGGGATCAGTGGGTGAAACTGCCACATTTTGACAGCCCTGCTTTGGACACTATGCATCTTGGCACCCTTGGCCTTTGTTTCCATCTCTGCCATTCAGTAGCCTATACCAAGGCAGGCGGGGAGCTTGGGTGGGACGCCATCTTGTTCTATTGGGAGGTGGATATACCCATACAGAGGCCTCTGCTGGACCTAATTCCTAGGCTGGGAAGCAGCCCCTGCCTGGAGGAAAGAACTTCCCTGACAGAAAATCAGTATTTTACTCAGTGTTGCATATGGCTTGGGCCCAGCAGCAGAGGCCAACAGCACAGTAGCCTTTCTGTATTTTGAATTAGCTTGTAACATCTGGGATTGGATACAGAGGTGCTTACTTTGCCAACTGGGAAGAGGGAACTGTACACCTGAAAAACTGACTGTCTTTGGAAGTTGTTAGATACCTTTTACCTTTTACTTTAAGATGGCCTAGAAAAACAACTGTGGTCCATCCTCACAGCATCTCTAACAGCCTTTACTGACTCATATGAAACACAAAAAGCAACAAACTCTGGAGAAAATCATAATGAAGAAATCACCCATGACTTCAGAAGGCCCCCAAAAGAAACAACCAAAGAATTTCCCAGATGAAGAAACCTTTCTGAAACTATTGAAAGGTGAATACAACAGGATTATATAGAAAGCCCTCCTACACCTCATACAAAATGCAGCAGAGCAAAATGAAAAAGTAAGCAAGCTGTTCGATATGATGAAATACCAGTACTCTGAAATCCAACAGATCAACAACAAAATCAAAGACGTAGAAACTTCCATTCAAGACCAAGAAAACAGGATGGAACAAATGGAAAAGAGACTTTCTGACTTGGAAGACAGGGCTACTGACTCCAGCATCTATGAGGAGAAATCAGATAAAAGAAGCAAGAAAAATGAAGAAACACTAAGAAACTTGTGGGACTCTATTAAGAGGAACAATCCATGATTAATTGGAGTTCCTGAACAGGGCAAGACACCTGAGAACACAGACAGTATTGCTGCTGAGCTGCTAACAGAAAACTTTGCAAAAATCATGAGAGACAAGAATACAGATATTCAAGATACATACTGAGTGCCACTCAATACAGATCTCAAAAGAAAGACTCCAAGACGTATTATAATCAAGCTTAACAAAATGAAACCTAACCAGAAACTCTTAAATGCAGCAAGACTCAAAGCAAAGCTAACATTCAGAGGGAAACCCTGTAGGCTTTCATCAAATTTCTTAGCAGAAACAATGCTGGCACAGAGACAATGGCATGACACGTTCAAAGCCTTGAAGGAGAAGAACTTCCAACCAAGAATTATATATCCTGAAAAACTATCTTTGAAACAGGAAAATGAAACTAACACATTCACAGATAAACAGAAACTCAAGAGACTTTGCAAAAACCAAACCAAAGCTACAAGAAATACTGAAAGAATCTCTTGGCTTAGAAGAACAAAACCCCTAACTTTGTATTTTAAAAGCAAATGCAGGATACATCACCCAGAAACCTATTCAGTTAGGGAAGGCTCCAAATTCAATCAAAGCTATAATAGTGAGACAAATAATCCAGTGATGATATCATGAAAACTATGACATTATCATATTAAAAAGGGGGATGTACTACAGTAGTTATAATTCTTCCAGATGGAGAGGAAGTTAGTAAGACTGGTAGCAATTACAATTGGGTTTATACATAGTTTATTAAGGGGGATCATAGGGACATCCATAAAGCACAATAAAGATGCAACATATCAAGAAATGTGCTAGAGGAATCTCAGCAACCACTAAACCAACGCTGAAAACGGTGAAAACTCAACTCACAAAGAAGAATGTCCCAGAACAGATTAATGAAAACATCAACACAAAAATAAACATGTAACAATGACAGCACTAAACATATACCTGTCAATAATCACACTGAATGTAAACAGACTGAATGCTCCAGTAAAGAGACATCATCAAGTAACATCTTGGATGAAAGGGCATGACCTGTCCATATGTTGCCTACAAGAAACTTACCTTACACTTAAAGATATGAACAAACTGAAAATTACAGGACGGAAGAATATATATCAAGCTAGCAACACACAAAGAAGAGCAGGTGTGGCAATTCCAATCTCAGATAAAATATATTTAATGTAAAATCCACCACTGTGGACAAGGATGTACATTATTTATTGCTGAAAGGTTCAATACACAAGCAGGGCTTAACAATATTAAATATTTATGTACCTAATATTAGAGCACCTAAATACATCGAAGAAACACTGACTACATTAAAAAATGAGCTAGATCACCCCACAATAATAGCAGGAGACTTCAACACTCCACTCTCAATATTGGACAGACTGTCTGGAAAAAAGCTCCATTAAAGACAAAGAAGACCTTATTGCCACAATTAACCAACTAGATCTCACTGACATATACAGAACTTTCTATACATCAGTGGACAACTACACCTTCTTCTCCAGTGCACACAGAACATTCTCCAGAATAGACCATGTTAGAACATAACAAAATCCACACCACTGAGTTAATGCAAAGCATCTTCTCAGATCATAAAGCCATAAAAGTCAAAACCAACAGCAGAAAAAACACAGACAGAAAGTAGAACTCATGGAAACTGAACAACATCTTGCTCAAAAAACCATGGGTTATAGAAGAAACCAAGGATGAAATAAAGAAATTTGTGGATTCCAATGAGAATGAAAACACTTCCTACCGGAATCTATGGGATACAGCCAAAGCAGTGCTCACAGGTCAGTTTATCTCCATAAACGCACACATCTGGAAGGAAAAAAGAAATCAAATCAAGGAACTAACCCTACAGCTTGAACAGGTAGAGACAGAACAACAGAGAAACCCCTCAGTCACCAGAAGAAAACAGATCATAAAGATTAGAGCAGAACTAAACGATTTAGAGGACAGAAGACAACTGAAAAAAACTGAGAAGACCAAAAGCTGTTTTTTTGAAAAGATCAAAAGAACTGACAAACTATTAGCTAAACTCACTAAAGAAAAACACAAAACAAATAACTCTGATAAGAATTGAGAAGGGAGTTGTCATAACAGATCCAACAGAAATCAAAAATATCATAACAGAATACTACAAAGTTCTGTACTCTAACAAATTTGAAAACCTAGAGGAAATGGACAAATTCCTTGATTTATATTACCTACCAAAATTATCATAAGGTGAAGCAGAACAACTTAATAAACCTATCATAAAGGAAGAGATTGAGGAAGTCATCAAAAAACTACCAACCAAAAATAGCCCGGGCCCAGATGGCTTCACCACACAAATCTACCATGCTTTTAGAAAAGAGTTATCTCCAATACTACTATTTCACAGTATAGAAAGGGATGGAATACTCCTGAGCTGATTCTATGAAGCCAGCATAACCCTGGGACCAAAGCCAGGGAAAGAAACAACCAAAAAGGAGAACTGCAGACCAATATATCACTCATGAACCTAGCTTCAACAGAATTCTTGCCAACAGAATACAACAACATATCAAAACAATAATCCACCATGACCAAGTTGGATTCATACCAGGGATGCAAGGCTGGTTCAACATCAGAAAAACAATTAATGTGATCAGCCACATAAATAACACGAAGACAACAATGATGCACAAAACGCATTTGATGAAGTCCAGCACCCATTCATGCTAAAAACTCTCAGCAATATATGAATAGACAGCAAATTCTTCAATGCAATAAGGGCCATTTATACACAGCCAACTGCCTACCTCATCTAGAATGGAGAGAGACTGAAACAATTTCCCTTGAGAATGGGAATTAGACAGGGATGCCCACTCTCACTTCTCCTATTCAACACTGTGCTAGAAGTTCTAGCAAGAGCAGTTAGACAAGACCAAGAAATAAAGGGCATCTGCATCAGCAAAGTAAAAATCTCCCTATTTGCAGATGATATGATTGTATATGCATAGAATCCTAAAGAATCTGTAAGTAAACTACTCAAACTGATAGAAAAGTTCAGCAAAGTCTCAAGATACAAGATAAACATAAGTAAATCAATAGGATTCTTTTATACCAACAACGAGACTGTTAATGAAGAAATCACCAAATCAATACCATTTATTATAGCCCCTAAGAAGATAAAGTACCTAGGAACAAACCTAACCATAGAAATAACAGAACTTTGCAAAGAGAATTAAAAGTCCTTGCTACAAGAAACTAAGAGAGATTTGAATAAATGGAGAAACCCACCCTGCTCATGGATAGGAAGACTTAACATTGTGAAAATGTCTATTTTGCCCAAAGTACTCTATTTATATAATGCAATCCCAATACAAATTCCAGTGACATTTTTTAATGAGATAGAGAAACAAATCACCAACTTTGTTTGGAAAGGGAAGAAGCCCAGGATAAGTAAAACACTACTGAAGAAAGAAGAATACACTAGGAGGCCTCTCATTACCTGACATTAGAACCCATTACACTGTCACAGTAGTCAAAACAGCCTGGTACTGGTACAGAAAGAGACAGACAGATCAATGGAACAGAATCGAGACCCAAGAGATGACACCATCTTCCTACGAACAGCTGATATTCAACAAAGGCCCTAAGACATTAAACTGGGGTAAAAACAATCTCTTCAACAAATGGTGCTGGCAAAATTGGATGTCCATCTGCAGTAAACTGAAACAAGACTCTTATCTTACACCTTATACAAAAACCAACTCAAAGTGGATAAAACATCTAAATATCCAATCTAAAACAATAAAGCTCATCCAAGAAAAAGTAGGAACAACAGTGGAAGTTTTAATATGCAACGTAGACAAACTTCAAAATCTCTCAAACAAACCACAAGCAACAGAAGAGAAAACAGATCAATGGGAACGACTAAGAATCAAACACTTTTGCTCATCCAAAGACTTTATTAATAGAATTAAAAAGCCACCTACGGAAAGGAAAAAATATTTGGCAACTATATTTCAGACTGATGCCTGATCTACATAACCTATAAGGTACTACAAAATGTCAACAAGAAAAAGATAAATCATCCAATTAAGTGATGGGCAAAGGAGATGGACAGCATACCTCTCTAAAGAGGAGATCACGGCAGCCAAAAAAACACATGCGGACATGCTCATGATCATTAGCTATTAAAGAAATTCAAATCAAAACTACAATGAGATACCATCTAACCCCAACCAGGTTGGCCATAATCCAAAAAACACAGAACAACAAATGCTGGAGAGGCTGTGGAGAAAGTGGAACTCTTCCACACTGTTGGTGGGATTGCAAAATGGTGCAACCTCTCTGGAAAGCAATCTGGCGCTTCCTTAAAAAGCTGGATAGAGATACACCATTTGACCTAGTAATTGTACTGCTCAGAATATATCCTATAGAATCAAGGCCATTCACACCAACTGATACATGCACATGAATGTTTATCGCAGCACAGTCCACAACAGCAAACAGATGGTATCAACTCATGTGCCCAACAACAGAGGAATGGATAGGTAAACTACGGTATATATACTCAATGGAACATGATTCAATGATAAAGAACAATGATGATTTTAGGAAGCACCTCATAACTTGGTTTCAGTTGGAAGACATTATGTTGAGTGAAATCAGTCAGTGGCACAAGGACAAATATTGTATGAGACCATGACTATAAGGACTTAAAAACAGACTCCTGTACAGAAGAAAAAGCTCTTTGATGGCTGTAAGGGAGGGGAGGGAGAGAGGGAGAGGGCTGATTATAAATAGTTGATAGGAATTTGGTTGGGTGAAATCAGTGAAAGCACACATTAGAAAGAAGATCAACTGAACTGGACTTCAACATAACCTGCACACTCTTCCAGTCTTAACCTAGTATTGCAAGGACAGAATAACAGGGGTGGGGTCTAGGGACCATACTCTCAGGGGACGTCAAGGCCAACTGGCATTACTGGCATATTGCTGAGAGAGTCTTCTCCACCCCACATTGGTGAGTGGCATCTGGGGTCTTAAAAGCTGCCAAGTTGCCATCTGAGAGTACAGGAAATGGTCCCAACTCAGCAAGAACAGATGATTACCAAGGACCAAAACAACATAGGGGAAAGAGAACCCAGAGCACGGAGAGACTCATGTGAGTGGGTGACTACATTGACTTGTGACTGGAAGAACCGGATGGTGCCCGTGATGGAGATCACAAAGTTGAGTCTCACTGGTAACACAAGAATAAAAAGGGGTACCCCCTGAGATCTCCACAAAAAGACCGCAATTGATGGTCCAGGGGCCTCGGAGTTCCCCTGGGAGCATGGCCACTGGATCTGATGTTGCCCCTGTCCATAAATCATAATGGAGGTCAACTCTTTGGTCAGGAATGGATTGGACTTGGCAACACAGAGTGACCATATCATGTGTGCACTTTATGGTTCTGTGCATCTATAGCATGTTGTCCTGTTGACCTCTTACTGGAGGCGGGAGAGTGAGTGGAGAGGAGGGAATAGGAGATTGCTGGGAGGTTAAGGCATGTATGGAACAGAGAGGAAGAGTGCACTGTCACCAGGCAGGGAGAGCAGTGGGGAACTGCATATAGGTTGGCATGCAAATTTATAAGGGAATGTGCATTTTTACTCAATCATAATAATAAAAAAGAAAAAACTAATGTATCCATTTTACAATCAACAGATTCTAATCTACTGCCATTTTTATTGGCAAGTTCAAGCCATCCTTCAACCAATTTTGGACTCTCTGTCCTCAAAAAAAGGAAAAAAACCTCTCACCTGTGAACTCAGAATACTTAGAGAATGTGTAAAAAGCTGACAATTAAGAATTGTGTCATGAATACTAATAAAACATTCCTCAATGTTCTTTGATTTTCACTTGAAAATTACTTCAGCAAAAATCAGGAATTAAATGTCATTTAGGAAAACTGTGCATGAGAGGGAAAGCCACAGACTTCCACATGTGTGTGAAACTTTCTATGATTATGTGTGAATATAAATACAAACAGGGAGAACAGGCTATATACATAGCCACATAAATTTCCAGACACACGGATCCAATAAGTATCTCTAGTCATTACCTTAGGATTACAACGTACTATCAATCAACATGAGGAGGACCCCACTTAAATAATTTAGGAGTTCAGAGTAAAAATCAACAGCGGGATATAGCCAATTATATAAAGAAAATACCCATGCTTCCATGGCATCAAAGCATATGCAAGCTGCAAGCTTTGGAGAGTGTATGTGCATATGTGTGTGTGTATGTGTGAGTGTGTTTCAATTAAATTAGGTCTGTGGTAATACAAGCTATTTTGTTAGGTAATTAGTAATATTAGGGAAACAGGAAATGAAAAGGCATTTCAACTGGGGCAGAAACATTTTATTTTCTTATCTAAGAGTTGACAATTAAGATACTCCATTTGTGGCCTGTATGCATATAAATTTTACAGACTACTTCAGGCAGCTGTGATAACAAAACTAAAGAGAAAATTCTCTTTTCATGTACATACCCATCATCTAATTGAAAATAAGGATTACGTCAATGTAAAAATAACCACATTCCTACCGGTAAACTCATTCTACATTTACCCAACACACAACTTTCTATAAGGAGGACAAACATATACGATATAATATAAAATCTAAGTAACATTCATCTCATTTCATACCTTAGTGTTGAATCAGTGATTTTGTTGTCCATTGATATACATTTTATTCATTTTCACTAATGTAATTTGAAAGGTGGTAATATGATTACATTTCTCTGTGGTATTCATGAAAACAACTACTAATATGATATGATAGGGATGACATTAGTAAGGAAGGCATTTATAATGAGGTGCAGGAAGACTTATAAACCTTGAAGCACTTTGCAAGAAAGAAACTACTTCTCATTAAGCAAGAAGCAGGAGAAGATAAAGCTGAAGTCCCAGTGTATCAGAAGTAACTTCAGTCCTGAGAAGAACAACTGATTTGTTATGATGATCCTATATTGGGTGACCAAGAAGAGAGAGGTGGGAGTAACCCAAGGCTTTGTCCCAAGGTGTGCTAAATGGAAGACATCACTCTAAATCAGCAAGGCCTCCTTTCCAGACAGCATGAGAATGATTCCTTTGATTCTTTATCCTGTATAAAAGGAGCCAGCCATGTTACTTCAAAGGCCAAAGCGCAGTAATCTATCTATTTACCAGCAAGAGCATAAGGTGAGTGACCTTTCAGCTAAATTTGCTTCTCTGTATTTGTGAGAAGCATTTACCCTAGTGAAGCAAAAAGGGAGACAGTTGTTGCATTTTGGAATTTATCATTTCAGACGACAACTCTGCTTACCCAGGTCAAATGAAGAAACCTCTGTGAAATTCAAAATATCTCAGATTTGTAGAATACTATGAAGCTTGCTAATTCAATTACACTCCCAAATTAAAATGCCTGAAATTACAGATTTTTTTCAGCACGAGTAAACGAGGCTCTGAGATGTCCCTAACTGGCCAGCCACAGCTAGTAATCCCAGGCTTTCCACTTTGTCAGGGTTTAAGAGGCAAGGAGCTGAATAATCCCTGTGGTTGCTCTGCTCCTCAGCGAAACTGCCTCAATTATTTTTCTAGCTCCAAGTGGAGTTTAAGACCAAACAATAAATGTGGAGGAAGCTATACAGAAAGGAAAAACGATGGGTTAAGGTTTAAACAACATGTAAAAGCATGGAAACAGCGAAGTAAGTCCTTAACAATCAACACCAGAATTTTCTACAAAGTAGTAAATTTTAGATAAGAGAGTTATTCAGAATAGTTGGAAGAATCTCTGGATTATTTACATGGCTACAATAAGAACAGCCAAAATCTGAAAAGAGACAAGGCATTCTCAAAGAACATTTGGTTTATTTTATTTCATCTTACTTCTACCTGTCTTGGGATTTCTGCATTGCCTATCAGTAGCATATCTCAACAGAAATTTTAATATCCTTCCACTGTACATATAACTATGCATCATAATTATACCTGATTATGAAAGAATATATTTCTTTGCCCAAGAGCAGATATCACCTCAGGAATCATATCTATTGCAAATAATAATAATGATATGATGAACAGTCTATATGCCCCTTATGTGTTATTTATGTTAGGTCACTGATTCCCCAGGGTTCTGTACTAAGACCTGGACTGGCTTCATTAGAGCTTCATATAAATCACTGAAGGCACATCTTGATTTTACCAGTGGCTAGAGTCACTGGAATTTTTAAAGTGAAACCTCTCAGGTAATAAATTTTTTAAAAACACACACACAATGTAATCATTTCTTCTAAAAAGTGGTTTCCAAATTCCAAGACTAAATTCAGATGCACAAGGAAATCCCACAAAATTCTATAAACTCTTGTAAGCATCTAAGAGTAAAATGTGCCCAAGAGTGTTGACAAACACTATTCTCTTTCTTTGTTTAAAGATTCATTGATTTACGACAAAAGACGACACATACTGATAGAGGAAGACAGCAAGGAAGAGACCGTCTAGCTGCTAACAAATGCTTCAACATCACTGAACAAACTGAGAGACCCATGCAATGGTTGTCAGTAACTTTTAGCTAACTCCTGAAAATTATGAAATGAATAGGAAGCCTTGTAGAAAAAAGGGAGCTTTCCAGAACAACGTTAATGTCATATTGGGCATGTAGACTGGGTTCACAAGTGTGTCAGCTGAATCAACATAATGGGCTATAACAGCTTTGAAGCAGCTAATATGGTCCACTGGGTAAATAATCCATGAACTAAGAAGGATTTACTTGATAGACTATAAATGGTTCATAAGAACTCAAGAATCACTCCATCAGATCAAAAATCCAATTTTCATGTGGTGCCTTTCTACAAATTACCCAAAAGAAAGTAATGGCTCTGAAGGACTTCAAGGTCTAACAGTTAAAAATTCTTTTTACAGAACAGTGTAGGAAGAAAGAATTAAACCTACTTAAGGAGAAAATTGTAATTTTTAGAAGAAAGTGAATACCAAACAGAAAATAAGGAGGTTTTCAAAATTTTCCTACAAGTGCTTAACTAAATGAAGGAATCCACACAACCAAAGCATACATCTACACACACACAAACGTCTCTACATACCTACACATACTAGAGCTCTGTAAGTTACAAAAAAACTACTTCTAGGACAGTAACATTTAGAGATAAAGATTTAATTTCATTTTCTTTCCTTATGTTGTTTGCTACTTGTATTACAGGTCTGCTGGGTGAGGCCAAGGAGACATTTGTGACAGCATATGAATACTGGGAATCTTTTTCATTTTAACTTAACGAAAAGGAGGTGGAAGAAACCACAAAACGTGAACAGTAAAAGCTATAATTGTTTTTCATCATTTGAAAGGAAAGGATCAATTCCCTGGCCAAAACTGACATAGCAGTGTTTACAGATAACTGCAACTTCTGCCCTTTCTACAATGCAGAGAAACAGAAGCCTTTATCCTGTATTTGTGAATTTCATTACGTATTCACACTAGGTGGTAGTGGCTGCAGATTAATTTTTTAAACATTGTAAGCTCATCTAGGTGAATAACTATTTACTACATTCACTGCAATGAAGAAAAGTAGAGGAAAAAAATGTTCCCCAAATGTAACAGGCTGTAATTAGAATTTTTAACAAGAAAGAATTCCTCTACACAGAAGGAAGATGTGATCTATCACCTCTCTCTCAAAATGCTATTAGCATCTCTTCATCATGAGGACAACAAGAAGGAATCGTTTCTTTTTCTTTTTACAGGAGTAACACTGAATAAAATAATAGATGTTTTTACATCAAAGTGTATTTAGCTATTGACATAGGCTCAGTCCTCTTAACGTTTACACAAGGAAAGAAAAATTCCAATAATTCTGAAATAGATAAAACTTTTCTCTGTGGCTATGGCCATGTACTATTATATGTAACTGCTTATTTTTAAAAAGAGTCTTATTGGTGCGCTCTGAAGGATTTTCTTTTATACATAGCTTTATCCTATAATTTCGTCCCTGTTGGGCACGCTGCCTAAATTTAAACACAAACAGTCAAGCAATGAAGAAACATTAACACATTTACTGTGAACAAAAACTCCCAGTTGTACAGTGAAATTTTAATACATTTCAACTTATCTCTTTCACTAATGGGGAGAGTACAAACCCTGCAGGAATTCGCTCTGCAAACTGGTAATTACAGTAGACTCCCTTTTTTATAATGCATACGTATAGTCAGATACAAAAAACCGTGGCTGTCCTTTTGATGTAGGTTACAATAAAATTTTTTTTTAATTATGAAAATCTACAACAATACTAAAGGAATGCATTATTTCATGGAAAACTGTCCTTTAGCTTTGTACATGGATACAAATACACACATATATTTAGATATTTGCTTTACGGAACAGAAGGCACAAGCTTATCAGCATGAGATTTTATGTCATTTTCCACTATAATCTTTAGTGTACACAATAAATCCGCTCCTATTTGTATAAACCTAGACAGCACTTGGCTTTAGTTGGGATTTTAAATATCATAATTTATCTTAACACATAAAGATGACATTCTGCCATTCCAAGCCTAATTTTCCTATTGTGTCCCTTCTAGTTTGGAGGATTAAAATCTATATTTACAGATGTTATGAAACCTTTATTAAATAATTAAAGACTAAACCAATAATTTGTTTCTTAGTGGAGGAATGCATGCCTCACCCATACATAAACTGCATGTTCATACCTGCAGAAAGCAAAAATCATTTACTCTAATATTAATAAAGTTAGCACAAGGTAATTGACAAAAGCAAAAATCTGTCACTATTCACATCATTTATCACGCACTTTATATGCATCCTCAAATTTTTGCTTCCAAAACAACTTTCTAAGAGATCAAATCTGCTCAACTTCTAAGGGAGCCCTGGTAACACAGTGCTTAAGAACTTATCTACTAACCAAAAAGTTGACAATTCGAGTCTACCAGCTGCTCCTTAGAAATGCTATGAGGCAGTTCCACTTTGTAGAGAGTTGCTGCACTGGAATCGACTACATGGAATTTTTTTTTTTAATCCTTTCTTCAGCTGCTAAAACGGTATGGACATATAAAATCATGTTTTAAGTATAACAGGAAAAATGAAAGCAGGTAAAATTTTTAAGTGGCTATAACTTCTGTAATACCTTGTCAATTTTAAAAACATTTAAATGAAGTTGCTAACATGTCTGTCTTTGATCATCATCTACAGATTCCAGAAATAACCACCTGAAAATGGAAACTGTACATTAAATATACACTATGCATTTACTCCCAAAATATGTGAATTGCCATATAGAAATCACTGCCTGGTCACGCAATTTCAGATAAAAGAGTGACAGGAGATAAACATTTTCAGCAGCCTCAGCTGTGGCAGAACCAACTCATCATTACAGGAAGCGGGGGAGAGGGGCCAGCGGACGTACACATACCCTGAAACAAGTACCTTCTGCTAAGGCCACTTGTCTAGCTAGCTTTCCTTTGAAACAGTAGTACATTGTGATCTTTCTTCTTCCTGTATAATGTGAAAAAATACCTTCCCCACCACTACTACTCTCTGCTCCCACAGATTAATTACATTAAAAAAAGGAAAAGAAAATTTTGCTATCGGTCCTGGCCTATGGCCATCCCACACCTGTCAGAATAGAATTGTGTTCCACAGGACTTTGGAGTACTGGTTTTTCAGACTTATATCAACATGTCTCCCACAACATCTTTCAAATGTATGCTGCCTAATCACAGACAGAACATCCATGCCTTCATCACTACAAATCTATCCTTCCTAGCTGAATTTTGAGAGCAAAGTCAACCAGAATGAGCCCAATGTAAACATATTCAAGTAATTTGAAGGATTAAGTCATGTCATGTGCTGTAATCACTTATCATTTTCTTAGTATCAGAAGTAAATAAATAGAAATTCAATGCCTCATTTTCTTTGTTTTGAAGACAGTCATAACTGTAGAAGAAAACACAGCAGCCCTTGATGATAAAACATATATCCTTCTAACACCTTCCCCAAATAAACAGCTCCTTCAGCTTATCTTTCAGTATAGGTAAAAACTAGTAGGGAGTGAATCTGAATTCCTTGCCCAGGCTGATAAAATCTTCCCCGTGTGCCTTCCAGTTCCTAGAACTAAATGGTAAGACAATTAAAGAACTCAGGCAATCTAGCTAATGCACAAAAATTAAGTAATATAAGCTAACAATTCACATATTTGAATTTTTCTTTGGTGATGGAGAGTGCATTTTCATACGGAATAGAACTTTTACCTCCCCAACATGTGCACAAGAGGGCAAGCCAATGTATTATTAAGTCAATGAATGGTCAAACACAAACAAACTAGCATCTTCTGTCCACAAAGAACAATAAGTGAAGAACTCAACCACCAACAGCTTTAGTCCATTTATATCACTCATCATTCAGAACACATGTATAGAAGAAACCTATACCTAGAATACATATGTATTTCAAATAATTCAGGAAGAAAATGAACAGCTGCCTTTGATTCTGACTCCTGAGAAAAAGGAACACTGCATAGATGACCACAGACATTTGTAATACTTCAGAAACATCAAAGAATGAGTGTTTTCTTTCTACAAAACACCTCATAGTTTTGTAAGATAACTGTTTCCTACACTATTTGGACAATTAGTATGTTACACATTTGGGTGAACCATAAACAGATCGGGGCCTTGGTGCACACAATTCAACATGATTTTCCCTGAAACATAATCTGAATATCCACAGAGCTGGCAGTGAATGTGCTTTATATTTCACATTTGCTCATATGCAGGAAATGTAAGGCTATTATTTTAATTGTAAAATATATTACCTGAGTTTAAACTGTTTAACACTGATGCACAGTTAGCAGATGGTATGATTCGGAGAAAAGTTGAAGTGGATGAATTTTAAGTGGGTGTGTATTTGGAAAGTATTTGCTTTTAGATTACTGGCCTCACACATTAAGTCTTTTTACTCCTTAGCCAGAGATTATTCAACACTTTTAGAGTTGGGCCACACAGTATTTATCTGGCACTATTGTAGTCTCCAAAACATAATTTTCAGTACTTACGTCCATGAAAATGAAAACGATTTGAGTCTATGCATCGATTAATTAAAACACTTTACACTTGTCTGTTAAAAAAATTGTCAAATTAACCTACTTGCTTGGTTTTAAAGAGTTAACGATCAGGGTGGATTAAATCTCTGGTGCCTAACCTAGAATAAACTGGTAGTGTTACATTAGCAAACTAAAGCTAGTTTGTGTGTGATGTGATTATACCTGAGTTAATATCTTCAGGCTCTATGTACACAAGAATCAAGTATGTTACCCCTTTCTTCGGAAAACAACAACAACAACAAAACACATTAAGAGTTAAAACACACAACCCATTACCATCTAGTCAACTCTGACTCATGAGCAATCCTATAGGACACAGCAGAACTGTACCCTAGGGCTTGCAAGGCTGTAAATCCTTATGCAAGCAAACTGCCACACTTCTCTCCTACAGAGAAGCTGGTAGATTCAAACTGCCAACCTTTTGTTTAGCAGTGAAGTGTTTAACCACTGAACCACCAGGGCTCCCTACAAAGAATAAAAACACATCAAATCCACTGCCATCAAGTCAATTCTGACTCATACTAACTACAGGACAGGGCAGAACTGCCCCCCTGAGTTTCAAAGGAGCACCTGGTGGATCTGAACTGCTGATCTTTTGGTTAGCAGCTACAGCACTTAACCACTATGCCACCAGGGTTTCCCCATAAAGAATAAGAGTGAAAAATGTAAACCATGTGCAAATAATGCCTCAAATATGAATTTCTAACTTAATGTGAAATTACAAAAAACAGTGATGGTACATTTTTTATTACTTAGATATCTTAGATGGGACAGGGAAAGGGGAGTCTGTATACTGAAGGTCAAATTTATCAATCTGCTGAGAAAACAAGGTTTCATAGCACAGCCTCATTTTCAGTATGAGCCAAATGTTTCTGTATTTTTAAAAAAGGAAGAGTAGGTGCATGTCAGAATCATCTGCAGCATTTTACGAAAAGCACAGGTACAGAGCCTCATACTCCAGAACCAGCTTCATTTCAGATGCAGCTGTACCCCCCTTTCAGGGATTGGCCCTTTGCATTTTGCATGCTAGGTGCCTTATTAAAGGAGCCCCAGTGGCACAATGGAGCCCCGTGGCACAGTTATTAAGCATTCTACCACTAACCAAAAGACCAGGATTGGAATCCAGCATCTGCTCCCTGAAATTCTATGACACAGTTGTATTCTGTCCTGTAGTATCCGTATGCGTCAGAACCGACTCACTGGCAAAGGGCTTGGCTTTTTGTTTGTTTAGTAAATTTAGTACAATGCTAAACACTCAGCTGCTAACTGAACCCAAACCAATCAAACCCATTGTTGCCTATTCAATTCCGACTCATAGAGACCATATAGAACAGAGTAGAACTTCTCCACAGAGTTTCCAGGGAGCACCTGGTGGATATGAACTGCTGACATTTTGGTTAGCAGCTGTAGCACTTAACCACTACACCACCAGGGTTTCCACAACCAAAAGGTCAGCGATTCAAACCTATCAAGTCTGCCAGGGAGAAGATCTGATGATACACTCCTGCAAAGATTACAGCCTAGGAAACCATATAAGAGCAGTTTCATTCAATCCAGTAGGGTCACTATGAGTGGCACACACCAAAAACAACAGACGCTTTTATTGCCTCCCCCTAGAGTCCTGAGTCTACAACTGTTAACAGTATTGTGGTACCTGGAAGACACTGTGAACTGTGTTGAGAACTAAATAAATGCACACAAATGCAAGAAGATGCATGCTCTAGGAAAGGAGTTCAGGAGTGAAGGGAAGTGCTGAACTTGTTCCACATCCCTTTGCACAGCCAGGGGAAATCAGCAGTTTCCTGAGGAAGCCTCCTGAGCATTTCTAATACTCGAAAGTAGAGCCTCTCACGGGGAACTGCAGTCCAAGTCAACAGCTGAAGCAAGATCCTCCTACACACTCCTTAGCCTAAAACTGACGGAGAGGGAAGACGCAGCTAGGGAAAGCTAGGGACTGGGTACCTAGACGGATTATCCATTTTCCTTTTAAATGGATGCAAGGAAGAATCCTAAATGACTGATATGACTACTCAATACCCACCTCAACTGCCAATACTCACCAGTTTTTCAATATACATTTCAGAAAAGTACACATTGCCTACAACTGGCAAAGACTGCAGTCATAACTTTCTATGAAGAGGAGTAAGGTAATATCTGTAAATTCAAAAAGATAATATATAGGAGACAAAACACATGCCTAATAAAATGCCTCTTTTTCCAGTTCTCTCCATGTAAATAAACATCAAAGTATGGAAGCCATAAAGAGCAATCAAGTTGATATACTGAAAAATTTTTAAGGGTGCTAATCTGCTTTCATATTTTTTGTCATTCCAAAGTGCTTATGGCTAAACACGTCACTTCTGACCCTTATGACTACAAAAAGTTTCTTTGCCTAATTCACAGTAGTTGTAACTGAATTGGGCCAAACGGCTCCCAAATTGATTTTTGAAAGACTAATATGCCCTCTTCTGGTTTGTCATTTAAGGGAAAAAAAAAGAAAAAAACAAAACAAAACAAAAACTTTAGTTTACTGGCTGAGTAAAACTGTACAGAATGGTCTATTTATTTATAACATTGACAGTCATTCTACTTAGCAGAGACTCGAAGTGAGTGTTAACAGTTGACAGCCCTGCCATTACGTGAGGTGAGGACATCTTCCAATGACATGGTGCTCTGCAGGGCTTTTAACAGTATTTTATCAAGTTAAGTAATACCGATGAAGATGATATAAACTATATGCACCAGGCTCAGAAGAGGGAAAACAAAATATGTGAACCCACTAGCAACATCTGAGAAAAAGTCCACCCCCGACTCCCCATCAGCGTGCTCCCCCCGCTGTATGTCTACTCAGGCCTGCTATCACAGCTCAGAGCCAACAGCAATGCCAATTAGTGTCAGTTATGATGGCGTTTTAAAGACATGGACCTTTCTCTTGGAGGAAGTGGGCTGCAACCACCAACTTACTGTACAGAGGCAACCTAACAACCTATTAGGTGGAAATGACTTTTCAGCCACTTCCTCCAGGGACCACATGAAAAACTGATGGCTTAGGCCGGGGGAGCATTTTTACGCTTCTGTATTTAACTGGATCCAGGAAGATCAGTTTTATAGTTCAAATGCTGCCAAATCCTCATTTCATCTGCATCTCTCTTCAATCTTATTCCATGATTTTCTATAATACAATGATGTACAACATTACCTAATAAAATGATGGACTAAATATTTCAGAAATAGAAGGTGAGACCTATTAACTGTGTGTATTAAGAGCATTCTACGGGTCAGGGTGTCCTGGAAAAAGTACAAGCAAAATGCTCCTTGGAAGCAAGGATGGCGAGACTGCATCTTACATACTTTGGACATGTTGTCCGGAAGGATCAGCCCCTGGAGAAGGACATCATGCTTGGTAAAGTAGATGGTCACTGAAAAAGAGGAAGAGTCTCAACGAGATGGATTGACACAGTGGCTGCAACAACGGGCTTAGGCATAAAAACGATCATGGGCATGGCGCAGGACCAGACACTGTTTCATTCTGTGGTGCATCAGGTCACTATGAGTCAGAACCCAACTAACAGCACCTAACATGGGTCAGCGACCGACACTTTTGAAATCCCTAAAAACAAGAATTTTCACTGCTGGGATACTGTTCTGGAGAAGAATTCCACACTTCAGAAAGATGCCGACAGCTACATTTTGTGTCTCTAATCACAAAACCAGTGTTAAATTAGATTAAATCTGTCCAAGTAGCAAAAACAATCCTACTTGCAGTTCCAAGAAGGGTTAAAGTCAGATACTGGCAAAAGGAATGTTCAGATCCTGGTTGCAAAGCCAGGGCCAGGGGCTTTCATCTACCACTGCATCTGCATGTCTACTTTGCTACAGTGCTAAAAGCAGAACTTCAGTTGTACAACTTCAGTTGTACTGCAACCCGTTAAATTTAAACCTTCTTTAGAAACATGAGCTTAAACACAGATTTATTAAATGCTACCAAAGCAAACATTCTTTTTCTTTGCTTAGCTTTTCCACTCAAAATAAGTCACATTTCTTTACTCATACTCAAAATTGTTTAGATGATGAACATCATTTTGAAATATTGATATATATGCACATAAACATATCTCAAACATGTCATTCATTAAGAGAGATACTCAACAATATCCTTTCTGGTCCAAGATACTTCAATTTAGACAGAGTCAGAAAGAAATAAATGACTAAAATGATACGATAGCTGACAGTAACAAAACTTTTAGTAATATTTTAATTTTAGATGAGCCTCATAGTCAACATTTCTAAACCTGCTGTGTCTCAACTTCTAATCTCATTAAGACTATTAATGCAGAGTTTATTTACAAGTTCTTTTTGTTTAGGTATTTTTAGGACTTTCTGTGCCAAACACCCTCTTACAAATCAAATTTTTATAAAATATTCTCTCACAGTCCTATTAATTTGTTTAGCTATTTCACAAAAGTTGTCAGTTTTTCCATGAGTAAACAAATCAACTATTAACCACTTCAGATACACTATAGTAAATACAACTTTGTGTGAGTTTGCATATTTTCATAGAAAATGCGTGTTTTTTCACAGAAATATTAAAGGTCTCAGCTTTTTCTGATTTTGATGTTGGCAATAATTCCATTCTTTATTCTAATTAGCTTACAATTTTAAAATCACTAATGATTTTTCTGCTTAGTCAACAGAAATATAACTTGCCTCTAAGTAGATACCCAAGCATTTTATAAATTCTACCTTAATTAAAACACCTATGTGTATATTTTTTAGGCACACACAAGTATACATGTGTATACATGGAGATTAATTTTTTTTTTAGTAAAGCAGTGCTTCATTAATATTCATCATATTTTTTATTTTGGCAAAGAAAATACTGAGGTGCTACATTTATTTTAGAAAAGCAACTTGACATACTTTAAATTCTAAGTACAACTCATAAGGGTTTTCTAAGATAAATGTAAATTCTTTGCAATTAAAAAGATTTTGTCAGATAGTGGTGATGGCTGTACAACACTGTGAATGTATTTTTTATTTTTTTTTAAAAAACTAACCCTATTGCTATTGAGTCAATTTCAACTCACAGCAGGGCTATAGGACAGGGTTGAAATGCCCCATAGGTTTTCCAAGGAATAGCTGCTGGTTTTGAACTGCCAGTCATTTGGGTAACACCCTGAGCTCTTAACTACAGTGCTACCAGGGCTCCAGTGAGTACATTTAAAGGCTCTGAATGGTATATTTTAAACTGGTGAGTTTTATGTTCTGTGATTGTTACCTAATGAAAAATAGACCTGTGAAAGAACGTACAAAATATTTCTAAACGTCCCTCTGTCTGTAATGTTTACTTCAGCTAATCTAGTTAGGTGACTATGCCAAACTCCCCCATTCTAGGGAATTATAAAAATGGAAGACCTGCTTTTATCGTGAACATGTCTCCTTCAACACAGACTTCATTTTTTTTTCATTCTATTTTGTATTGTGATTGAGTGAAAGTGTACAATCCAATTTAAATTTGCATGCCCACTTATCTGCAGCTCCCTCTGCTCTCCTTGTCTGGTGACAGGACACTCCTTCTTTCTGTTCTATACATGGCATAACCTCTTAACAATCTCCTGTCCCCTCCTCTCCACCATCTCCTTCATTTTACCTCTACTTACACATGTAAAGAACAAATCATTATTTCAAAAACAACAAACTACAGCTGGCTTTCTTTGAAACACCTAAATAGGCGGAAAAGGCCATCAAATAGATTCCAATACATGGCAACTCCATGTGTTACAAAGTAGAATTGTCCCATAGTGCTTTTAAGGTTGCAACCTTTCAGAGGCAGATGCCAGGTGTGTCTTCTGGTAGGCCTCTGGGTAGGTTCGAACTGCTAATATTTAGGTCAGGCATCCAGCACTAAACTGCCTGTACCACTCAGGGAACCTCAATCAATGCAACGTGTACCTAATTCACAATAAATAAATTAGTAAAGACAAAGAAGTGTGGGACTATCATATACCAAGATTTACTGCTATTAAGCACATACTCTTTTTTACACTGCATATTTCACATCCTGTCTGGATAACTAGTTTAAACATACTGGTCACCATTTCTATGGATTTACTATATACTGAGCACTATTTAAACACTCTGTGTATACAAATTAATTTAACTCTATTACTCTAGTAGAAAGGCGTGGAACTATCACAATGTCAATTATCCATGTTAAAAACAAGGAAACTAATTAACACACACACACACATATACAGCACCAAAAAGAAAAAAAAAATGAAGCCCAGAAACCCTAAGTAATCTCCCCAGGCAGAGCCAGGAGTCCAGTTCCTGCAGTCTGGTCCACAGTCTAGATTCTAAACAACTAGGCTTTACTGCCTCAAAGTTTTGAAGCCTTTTCTATTTATGTGTTCCAAGACTACTAAGAAGAAACAAGTGCTTCAGAAATTTTTCTTCCTCATTTAACATTTGCAACAGATTGAATACAGATTTCTCTCACTGCCAGCCTAAGAACCCAAAGTGTCAGTTTCAGAAAATAAGAAATGAAGCAAATCTCAGCACCAATGGAGTAATACAAACTGAAGTTTTTAGGAATTCATAGCAATCAATATATACAGTGACATTTACTAACACAGTAGTTTAAACTTTCAAAAGGCTTATTTGTTTGCATTTGTTTTTAAACTAGTCACTTAGACTATCCATTACCACAAAAATCAAACCAAACTCGTTGCCACTGACTCAATTCCAACTCACAGAGAACCTACAGTATACAGCAGAACTGCCATACAGGGTTTCCAAAGCATGGCTGGTGGATTCTACCTGCTGCCCTGGGAAGGAAAGCAATTTACAAATTCAGTGACAGACAAGTCATGAGTCCTTAAAGAAGCATTTAAAATCTAGTTCACATGTTTATCTGAATAATGAAATGGTTAGTAGATATAAATTTAACAGAATAAATCATTTGTAGAAAGATTTATTTTTGAAAGTTACAACACCACTAAAACAAAATAAAAGATCACTACAACAGACTGAAAGACAGATTAGGAGGGAAAACCGATACTCAAAAATATAGGCGTTACTGCTGATAAAAGAAATATTCAACCTTAAAGAAAGAAAGAAAAACGAGAAAACAAGGAGGAATGGAAGAACAATAAAGGAACAGCAAGGAATGGAGGCAGTGTTTCTATGTGGTGTCATCTGAAAGAAACACAGGACCAAGTACACAGTTGGTAACTTGGTTGTAACCATTTCAAATCAGCAGTCATATTGGCAGATAGTTGAGGCCTACACACACTAAGCTTCGATGAGGGCTAAATTTTAGAATAAATAAACAGTCTTACATATTCTTAAGAACCAAGTTTTCAAGGCTAAAAAAAAAAAGATTTTAGTTTTTCTACCTTTAAGAATGTTGTTAATAATAATGTAAGGAAGAACTAACAATTCTACTTAAACATGGTGTAGTGTGCTGACGTGTTCATGTATGTGACACTGATGCTTTCATTAACAGATTAGGTCCTTTTCAAGTCTTCTTGAAATCTGAGGCAATGTGTTCCTACCTGTTCTGTGCAGTTAAGACCTCCAGATGGAATGTCCCTTAAAACTCTAGTCACAAACTCTCATAACCTAATTACAGAAATTATCCAAAATTGACAGTTTTAAAAAAGGCAAAACAAACAACAGAAATTTGACTCCCACAAAAGGGTAGTATGTGAGTTATTTTAAAAGTTAGGCAGGAATCTGGGACCCTGAAATCATTCTTTTCATTCTCCCTGGCATCCAAAAGACTTATGGCAGAAATTTCAGCTAGACTGTTAGTACATACCACCAAGTGTTGTTCGTGGTGAGCAAAGCTTCAAGAAAACTAAAACTGAATTCATACCAAGTGAAGGAGGCTAGAGAAGATGAATCTATTCTATCCTCCACCTGCCACGAGCAGAGATTCCTTAAAGGTACTTTGCCTCTTACTGTGTGGTCTGATGAAAATTAAGTACTTTTTCCTCTGAGTCTTACATTCTTCATTTGTAACATTAAATCATACTACCTTTTCTACATGTTTTTTACATATATGAGAGAGAATTGATTAAAGAGCTAACACAGTACAACAGGCTGCTGTCAGGTGCTCTGGACTCGGTCCCTGAATGACTCATGGCAACCACATACACAAATGAATGAAACACTGCCCAGTCCAGCCTCTTCCCCATAATACACAGTGGATTAGACTGGTACAGTCTATGGAGTTTCTGATGGCCGATATTCACAAGGAGATCATCAAATGTCTCCTCCTAGTCCACCTTATTGAGGACGCTCCAGTGAAACACGATAATTATCGTAGTAACACACAAGCCTCCAGTGACAAGAAGGCTGGGGGCTGTGCACACGATTGACAGGCTAGGAACTGAAACTGGGCCTCCTGCATGTAGAAAGAGAGCTCCATCTCTGAGCTATCACTGCCCCTCCACATCACACACCTAGTAATTGGTAAATGACAGTTTATGATTATTGACCCATATGCTGAATAAGATAGGCACTGAAACAATCAATTCCTGATATAAACAATGTGTGTTTGGCTTACAGCTAAACACTCCAGACATTTAAAGATGTCCTCACTCTTCACATGCAAACTCTGGTGCCATAGTGGTTAACTGCTATGGCTGCTAACTAAAAGGTTAGCAGTTCAAATCTGCCAGGTGCTCCTGGGAAACTCTATGGGGCAGCATATCTACTCTTCCTATAGAGTCATTGTGAGTCAGAATCAACTCAATGGCAATGGGTTTTTGGTTTTTCATCATTTACTTTAATGAGCTGTTTTGGTAAAAAGGGAAAGTGAACAGAGAATGAGGAAGACATACAAACCTGGGATATTATTTCCGTATTTCCCACTTATTAGCACACAACTTGAATAAGCAAACATCAAACTCAACTTCTGTCTAATTCCTCTTACATTACATGCATGAGTTGGAAAATGTTCCAAATTGCTTTGGTTTTATTCCATACTTACGCTTCCTAAACTATCATACACCTAAGCAACTAACCCTGGTGGCAGGGTAGTTAGTAACTATGGAGAGCTATAGCTGCTACCCAAAAGGTGGGCCATTTGAACCAGCTCTTCCAGGAAAACCCTAGAGGGCAGTTCTGCTCCATCCTATATGGTTAACTATGAGGTGGAACCAACTCAACAGCTACTGGTTTGGTTTCAGCAATTTAAGTCTCCCATACAAGAAAGTACTATGAGGATTTTTATTTATTTGATGCCTGAAACATAGCTGTGTCAAAGGAATATGCTCCATAAATGCCGGCTGAATGTAACAGATGCACCAAACCAACCTCACTGCTGTCGAGTCAACTCTAACTCACAGACAGAGTATAATTGTCTCATAGGGATTCCAGGGAGTACCTGGTGGATTCAAACTGCAGACCTTATGGCTAACAGCTATAATACTTAACCACTACACCACTAGGGTTTCCAGACAATGTATAAGCAAGGCTAAATCTGATCAATGATGGCTGGAAAAAAATGGTACTCTTGGGGAACTTTCTGGGCCACTACTCATGGACTCAGATCACTTTTACAATAAAAGTTGCAGAAATAAGACCATTGGTTCAATGAATATTTTCTGAGTGCCTAGTCTGTGCCAGGAATTACTGATAAAAGCCACTATAAGGCAGACAGCATCCTCAAGAAACTTACACTGTAAGTAAATAAACCACAGAGTACTATGATGCAGAGACGCTACTGATACCCCTGATGCAGATACATGGAGTAAGAGCCAGCTTTACCAAAGTGGTGAATCCAGGTAGAAGAACTCAAGAGACCTAGAGCCGAAAATAAGATTGCGGTGCCTAGGGACAAAAAAAGGGGGGGGGAGGGGATTCAGCTGAAGACTGGCTAAATAAGAGGATACAGAAATAAGTTCCCTAATCATATATACCTTTCCATAAAGTTGTTTTTTATGCTTACATCCTTAAGAAAATGGGAAGATGTCTCCTATTTCTCTATTTCTTGGATTATAGGCAATAAAAGCACATTGCATATATAGCTGCAAACTACTCCTCAAGCTCCTGGCCTACACAGTCTTAGCCAAAGAATCTGACTAACCAAGTTTACACCATCCAGCATATTTCTAGTCTTGTTCTTAATACAACTTTATCTTGAGGAAGTTCTTTTCTTTATCTTGAGGAAGAATTCCCAGAAGTATACACAGGTGCTCTTTTTTTTTTTCCATAGCAGTCCTTTCTCTTTCCTTCCCTCTCTCTACTACCTCTTGAACTCATACTGAGCCTTCCTTCTACTGTGGAATGTTTCTGATTCCTCCAAGATTATTCTCTCTCACCATCCCCACTGAGAGATGGAAAACAAGGTTTGGCTTTGTTTTGTTTTGATTGTTCTCTGCTTCCCATTCAGTTGCTTAAGTTCTATTTTGTTTGACTATTACAGGCTCTTAAAAAGGCAGGTTACTGCTGTTTGCCACAGAATAATAAAACATTACATCATACATTTGGGGGTAAACATAATGCATATCTACACTTCTTCTACAGGAAAAGCCTAATGATATAATGCAGATGTCACACACAGCAGTGGCAAGGGAGTGGTGGCAGGTGGTAAAGCACTCTGTACACCATGTAACTATAACCAGAAGGACTACAGTACAAGGGAGTGTACCTAATAATGCAACTAAAGGAGGAGTCCAAAGCATTTTAAATTACACTCATAGAGTAGCATCTGGGAGCCTTCTTCACTTGTCTAAAGGTTTTCATGCCTGCCAGATGCACGCCTCTAATTACAAATCACTAAAACTTAAAAAGAACGGCCAATGAGTAACATTTTTCCTAAATGCCCCCAAAAGGAATCTCAGGTTCCCAACAATTTAGTAGGGGAAGAAAGTAGGCTGTAATAATAAGAGATTGAAAGAACAAAAGCACTGTGACAAACTGACATGATACTCAAATGATTCTAATTTATCAGGGTATTATGGGTCTGTGAACTGAAACGTTAGCTATGTCTGATTAGTCTGCCAACAGGAATTTAAAAGGAGTCAATGAAATGGCTAAGGTGCAGTCCTGAAAATGCTTCTATTTGCTTTTAAACAGTTATCTACCCTGTGGTGCGCACAATTCACATTCTTATTCAAAGTATTTCACCTTTGCTTGCCTCAGGTTCCAAGAGGGTCAAGAAGCAGAAGACTATAAATGTATGGAGTCTTTCCCAGTGTACATCATGCTGCATATACTTCCAGTGAGTATGGACCCATTTTCATGATGAAGTATGTATGACCAACTCTGTTGCTAACTGGCACTTAAACAGAATATTTAATATTTGTTGTGATCAAGCAAGAAGAAAGGAGCTGTCAGTTAGCCTGCCATTTCTGTCATATTTTTAATAATATGGCTTCCGTAATTGCACTGTGGTTCTCTATATTAACTTAGTGAAAGCTTGCTTGGTTTTAGCATGAAAACAATTTACGAAATTACAGAAACAGACTGAACACAGCAGTTCATTTGTTGAAGCAATTATCCAGATCCTTGTCAAAAAAAAAAGAAAAAAAAATTACAAGCAAGAAAAAACTGTGATCTGCAAAAATGGTTCTAATTCTATGCTCTAATATGTACAATATGTCTGTGGTTGTGTTGAATTATGTTAATAAACTGCAGCCGTAATATATTTGTCACAACACAAAGGAAAGGCACTATCAATCGTCCTGACAGATACTTTAGTCACTAAAGCTCCCCCCACAGTTTCCCCAATACCTACAGATGAAGGGAAAGTAGTTTTCCTTACGAGACCAGAAAGATTTTTTGAGTATTTTGAATTATCTGGAAAATAACTGTAAAGTGAACTGTGGCACACTTTCCACTTTTAAATGACACATAAGAATCCAACCGTAGATGCTGATTTTATGTTATTTTTGGCTATATTATCAATCAAAAGCCAGATTCTCAACTAGCTCTGAGAAGTGGATTAGGAAGACTTGTCTGGGGGAAGGTGAGGCTAATAAAGCAATCAAGTGAATCCAAGGTTATCGTTTAAATGATACATAAACACCCAAAGATTTTCAAGGTAAAAGAAAAAAATATTCTCACTTCATAATCTCATACGGTATGACATCCACAGCTTGTTGGCACATGGTCATTGACCATTAAGTACAAGAGCACAAACTTAAAAGCAATGCCATGTGCCACCCAAGTTTCATAAACATGTTTATCAAATTCTCTGAAATAACAAACTATTAAGTTCAATTTTAAAATTTTCTCCCTGCACGATGTAGGAACAATTGATTCAACATAACTAAACACAGTTTTAAAAACTATTATTTATACAAATTAATCATATAAGTATCTCCCCATAAAACAAATAACTCAAGGAAGGAAAACTATTTCTTCATACTAAAAATATCCTAGCCTTTCTTCTAACTAAACCACAGAACTCCAATAAAATAACATTAGTACACATTTCCTTTTAATTATTTTAATAGTTCATTTGCAAGAGGTAGAAAAGAACAGAAATCTAACACAAAAATAAAGTGCTAGAAAACAGAAGCAAACAAAACATTCACGCTAAATTGTGAATTGTGCAACAGAGTGTTACCCGCAATAAAACGTAGATGTCGTTTCTTCTCTCCACATCTGGAGACAGTTTAGTATACCAATTTCCAGAAACCAAGCAATCATCCAGTCTGACTAGCCCTTTTCTTTCACAAATAAACAATTAATGGAATGAGTAACTAATTCTCCAAGTGTTCATATTCATTAGGCTGTTTCCTGAAATTAAGTATCTGCCTGGTGATACAATACTGTACATGCAAAAAAGACTCCAAGCCTTCATCTATCCCTTCCCCCAGGCAACTTTCTCCTATCAAATTTGTAGAAGTAGGCATTCCTCTTTCTATTTTCCTCCCTTATAACAGACCAGGATTTCAAAATTAAATTCCCTCCATTGTGCTCAATAAGAAGCTCTAAATATTAAAATATGGTAAGATTTTCTCATCAAAGTTTAGCAATAATTTCAATTCTTACGACTCCTTCAATTCAGTACTTATCAAACATCTACTGTGTGGAAAGAAGAATTACAGACCCTGATTTATAAAACACAAACATGTCCTTGAGGAATTTACAATCAAGTAGGGAGATAAACCTGACCACAAATAACTATAGTATAAAGTGGAATTTGATCCATGTGACAAAAGAGGCATAAACAAAACGCTTTGGGTTCAGAGAAAAGAGACAGCTTCATCTGAGGTCATGAGGAAAGGCTTAGTGAAGGCAGTGGCTTGCAAGATGTATGGGCTTTCAAGAGACACTGGACTCAAGGTCTTCAAGGTTAGCAACCATGTCTTATTTTACTTGCCACCTCTCAGAGCCTAGCACAGTACTGGGCAGTTAGCATTACAAAAAAGCTATTTAACTGAATTCTGCAGGTCAAGATGGGGAAAGACATCCAACACAGACAAGTACTGACAATGACATGGCAACAAGATGACACACGACTTCTTCAAAAAACATGTGATTTGTAGGAGACAGAATGCCTAGGATCAGGAGATTAGAAAAGTAGTTTAAAAAATACATTGGACCAAAATAAAAGATACTCATCATGTTTTATTTTTAATTTGTGGGCGCTGGAGAACAGTAAGAACTTCTTAGCCTACAATTAATAAAACTAGTAGTCATGAGTCCTTTGTGCAGGTTTAAATAAGACGAATGTGGTATACATTCCCAATTTTGAAATGCAAATCATGTGTTTAAAAAAATATTAGAAACTTGTAAATTCTCTCACCATTAATGGTTGATAGTACTTTGAAAGCCCCACAACAAAATAAATTTTTTTTGTTACATGTGTGCAACACAGAAAAATGTTGCTTTAACTAAAAGGTGAAGAAAATCAAAGGGTCATACGTTATTTATAAATGGAGGTGGCTCCAGAGTGTGGAGCACTCCAATAATATCACTCGGGGTGTTCACAATAGATATTTGTAACAAAAGAACATCTATAGCTCTTCTGGACAAGAGAGATGGGCCATAATCTTATATTTTGTAACTGCTTCAATTCTGTTATCTTTCATATAAATAACAAGGGCGAGACATGAAGGGGCAGTTCCTAGGCTTGGCACCATGGTCTGCAGTCCCCACACACCCCTGCATAAACCACTAACAATTCAACTTTAAGTGAGAATTGAGAAATTCTTAGTAACCATGACGACAGCAGACGTTGACACTTTTCTGGTGTTTCCCAGAAGGAATGGTGACAAGCACAACTGTCATCTAGGTGAGCTATGCTGGATTGCTAAATTTTCTGAATTGTTTCAGATTCCAGACAGACTGTGTACTGTAAATTGTCTAGATGACACCATGTGACATCTGGCTGAACAAAAGAAGTAATAGTCATACAAGGGAAAAGAGCACTAGCTTACGGAACATAGCCTACCAAGAAAGAAAAATCCAGGAAAATTTGCCTGGTTTCCCAGTTTCTGTGCTTACAAAGCCAAACGGAAAGGAACAGGGCTCAAAACTAAACTACAGGATGTCCTACAAAATACTGAAAAGTAATGCTTGGGATTAAAATCCAAACATGTTAAATTTGACTGTCACAGATTTCAAGGAAAAATGGGGAGAGGGCACCCTGAGACTTCCACACACTGAAATCTGTCAGAAGTACTTAGTAATAAAAGCAGGGAAGCCTGCCATAGTAGCAATGTTGTGAACTCCTTGTCAGCAAAGGTAACAATGTCTCGCTCATCTCTGCATCATGCACCCTAGCAAGGTGCCTAACACAGAGCAAGCAAGCCAACAGATGTGTGTTTCAGAACCAAACTCAGTCACAGTGATTGCTAGTGTTTGAAAAACTATATACGATTTTCCAAAAAGAAAAATCTCAAAAAATTAATGGCTTCATAATGATGAGTTCACGAAATATCTTACAACATGGATGAAGTCTGGAAGACTGTAAGCTAAGGGAAATAAGTGAATTAACAAATGGCAAATGCAATATGAGGCTACTATTATGAAAAAATTACACACAAAAGAAACACTCTTTGGTAGTTACCAAGAATGGGAAGAAGAAGAAAGAACAATCACTAACTAGAGAGTAGATACATCTTAACTTTGGTGAAGGGAAAGGCAATGCACATTGCTAGAGAAGTCAGCACAATTTGTTCAAGGCAGTGGAAGACAGTGAGAGGTAGGCAAAAGTAAATGGTAACTACAACAAATACTACAATATATACAACTCTGCAACAAGAATAACAAATAATAACTTACAAGTGGATACATAAGTAGATATGTATGCTAACTAAGGAAAGAGTGGGAGTGGGAGTACACCCGCTCATCTGTGAATGTTTCTACACACATATTTGTAAGCACTACATGTATATTCATATATATCATAGAGCACACAAGGGCACAGCCATAAAAACTTATTAGATATAATCAAGTACACCTCAAAAACTGAGTTACTGGGCTGGAGGGCTGGGGACCATGGTCTCAGAGGATATCTAGGTCAACTGCCGTAATACAGTTCATAAAGACTGTGTACTACACCTACTTTGGGGAGTAGCATCTAGGGTCTTAAAAGTTAGCAAGTAGCCACCTAAAATAAAACTATTCATCTCTTCTTTTCTGGCACAAAGAAAGTGACAAAAATCAAAGACTTAGTAAAGCAACTAGCCCAAAGTACTACTGGCCCTTGTGAACCACAGCTTTCACAAGCCTGAGAGCAGAACAATTAGATGGTGCCCAGCAACTACTACTAACTACTATGACTGGGATCACAACAGAAGGTCCCAGTCAGGATGTAAGACAGACGTAGAACAAAATTCATATTCAGAAATAAGACTTGACTTACTGGTCTGATAAAGATACGAAATACCTCTGGAATTATGAATCTTCAACATTCTTATAACTGGAGCCATTCCCAGAGATTACCTTTCAGCCAAATAACAGGCAACCCTACAAAATAGACAGTAACACCTGGGAGGAAAGTGGTCCTTACTTAACACAAGCATCTCTATGTAACAGCAAAAGGGCAACATCTGTCCAAAAGCAAAGAAGAGAAGACAAGGACAGGAGAAGCAGATGAATGGAAAACAGAGAACTCAGGGTGGAAAGGGTGGAAATGGGGAGACTACCGACACACGGCAGAGATTGCAACCGATACCACAGAACATTCTGTGTATAGATTACTGAATAAGGAAATAACTGGCTCCATAAATTTTCAGCTAAAGCACAATGTTCAAAAAAAGAAGAAGAAAATTAATGGCTTCATTATCATTTTCAAATACATCCTTTAATTAAATAAAAAGACAAGAAAATAGAAGTTTCCAGGCAGATAACATTCAAAAGCAAATTTTCTGGGGTTTTGTTCTACTTTGATTTTCATCCGGAGCAAGAGAAGAGCTAAATTTGTGGAATGAAAAACTTCCAAGTTGGCCAGGCATCTTCATACATGCAAACGTTTCTGCAGTCCCATCAGTGTGCCCTCCACCAGACAACCTTTACTGCTGAGCACAGACAGGACTGTTTGTAAGACTACGGGTATGACACCATAAATCCATTATTACTGCCACAATTCACGAGTGATGACTCAGCTACAAGTCGTGTGTATCTCAGGTAAATTAACAATTCTGCTTCACATACTCCTAAAGTACATAATCTTAAGAGTTATCAATTTAACTAAATGCTTTGCACTCATGTAAATACTTTATATAAATTAATTTTCATGACATCTGGGCAGGTACTATTATAATCCCCATTTCAGAGATATAGCAGAGATTAAGTGGCTTGACAAGGCCTCTGAGCTGCTCAAAGGCAGAAGTGAAATCCAAAACCAAGTCTCATCAGCTACATGGTTACATTCTTCCAATTTTATTTTGTCAAGGTGACTCCAATGAAGACAGAAAATCTGGCAGCCATGACCAGTTAATGACGTTTCCATAACCATATTGAAAGGTCCCTTCTGGAAACATGTGGGGATCTTCTGAAGGCCCCAGCCAGCCCCCCAGCATTTCGCAGCACATCCTTTTCTCCTGTGTTGAACTATTTTGCTCTACTTGCCATTCATCCAAGTGTTATTACATCTTTAGAAACCATATTTTTAAAAGTTTCCACAGAGACTATGAAACACAGTTATAATAGGGAATTCGAAAAAGGCTTAAGTCAGTGCTGGCAAATCTGTAGTACCTGTTCAGCCTAATCATACAGTGCATGTGAGAATATGAAAATTGATATGGGGTCATGAAGGTCAAAGATAGACATAAACTTAACAGTCAGCCTTCAAGTTCATTTTAATCTTGACATTATAATCTAAATGAAGTATTTATTCTATAACTGAAAAAGAAAGAAGATATACTTGGGTGTTTCAATCAGTAAAATCTTCTAAAAATACATAATAAATAAGAGCTGCCTGCTTTTGAACAAAAACGGATGATAAGATTTTTCTTAACAAGACGTAAGTTGAAAGTTAATCTTTTTGGTTTTAAAAATATGCAACCAAAACCATCATCTTATGCAAATTACAGAGTCCTGGTGACACAGTGATTACAAGCACGGCAGACAACTGAAAGGTCAATAGTTCAAATCCCCCAGATGCTCCTTGGAAACTCTACGGGACAGTTCTAGTCTGTCCTTTAGGGCTGCTATGAGTCAGCAATGACTTGATGGCATCAAGTTACAACAAATTATATCATACTTCAGAAAAATACAGGATGCAAACAAAGGATAGTGCAACGATACAAAAAGGTTATGAAAACAGCTCTATTTCTAGATCAAAGTAGAGAGCACTCAGCCTATATCCGAGGGAATCTCCAACAAAGCCTTGTAGTCAATAAGCTTCTGGATGGAGTGAAAAAACACAGCGTTATGTATAGGAGCTTCTGAGGCTCTTACCTTAAGGCACGTCAGTGTGGTCTTTATGCCAGATACAAAGATCACAAAAACCTTTCATTCTTCAGGAAGGGTCAAGTCCTAGGGGTTAGGTATCACTACCAGTGCTCTGAAGCACAAGCAGTTCTCAGCACTCTGGGTTATTTTATTACTCAAACACACACACAGTACTTTAAACAATGCTTCAGGAACTGTTCTAAGTACTTAAATTCATTTGATCCTCGCACTTTATCTAAACTAGCATGAGGTAGGTATTATCCCATTTCACAGATGAGGAACCTGTCCAGTATCACACAGGGAGTATAAATGATGCAAGCAGGATTTAAACCTGATCCACGCTTCTTGCCACTGTGCTGACCCTGCTCAGTGATGCTAGTAAAGCCATACCTATACTAATCTTTAAAAGAAATGTCATTTCATAGGGACAAACAGTATTTTGAAAGGCTAACTTCCCTAAGATATGAACTCTTCTAGACTGACTGTGGGAATCCCATCAATAATCTCTTAACTCCAAACCAGGGCAGCAAGACACAATCAGTGAGGCTAGTGCTTTGGGAACTGTCACACTGTCCCTGTCCTGCCATACCTTGAGATAGCTGGGTTTATGCAGAGTCTCTGCTGGCTGGTTGCACTGTCTCTGTGATTTAAACCAGACTATGTGGCCACCTTGTTCTCTGAGCGGAGCCAAGCCAGCCAAGCACCGTAGACTCAGATCTGATTCATGGCGACCCTAGGGGCCAGAGTAGAACTGACCCCCACGGTATTCAAGGAGCGCCCAGTGGATCTGAACTGCCAACCTTGTGGTGAGCAGTGGTGGTGCTTAATCCACTACACCACCAGGGTTTTTGAGAGGAGGTATGAAAGAAAAAACATGAAGCAAAAGTCATAATATTCACAGAAAAATAAATATGCATGGTATCAATGTTTGTCCCAAGGATATGAGAGGAGACAGGTGAGCAACGCAAAAACTCAACTCCAACACAATCTTTTAGCAAAACATGAACAGTTTCCATAAAAAAAAAAAAAGGACAGAAAAAAAAAGCACCTTGTGATTATAGGGTGAAAACTGGAACATAAAAACTCAGTCTTAAGAGCCAGAGGAAAAGAAACTTTCCCTAATAACAAAATAAAAATAAACCTTCAGTTAAAATAATACATTGCACACTGATGTAAACTGAAATGCTCCTGTCCATGGGCTGAGCTTATGAAACCCTTAAACACGAGCATGTAACATTAACAAACTATTTGACATTATTATTTGGGTTCAAAGACTCCTTTTCTCTAAATGTTTATAGCACCATACCAGTTATTTCAACTAAGCTGACACAATGAATTTCAAATGATCTAATACTTTTGACTTACCAGGGGATTAGCACATGATTACCCCGAGTAAAAGGATTATTATTACTGCCGCTCTAAGATATTAACACTTTCTGTAACACACTTTAAGGATGCTGTATAGATTGCTAAAAAATGTAACACAAGTACATGGGAGGGTGTAAAAGGGAGGATGAAAAAATGGCTTTCATTAAATAAAGTGGGTCTTCCAATTGGAGAATGAGTAGCTTCCATGACATTTTCAGTGGTACACAACAAAGTCATAGATAAAAAAGTCCAGCATTCACCGGACAAGGAAAAGTCTAGCCACATGTCGCTTTCTTCCCATGACGATCAGGCTCCAAACAAAAACCCCCACTTTGTAATAGACAACTAATTCTCAAGTAATGAATGACAGAACATAGCATTAATGTACTTAACAAGACAGAGCTAAGTTCAATGAAGCCTGACGCCATTTATATGAAAAAGAGTTACATTTGTAGACAGAGCCAAAGGGAAGAGAGGGTGATTCTGAATTAAATCGTACAGCTTCTGCTTTGGTTTAGCCCTCTCACTGGAAGTAAAGATCTGAGCTAAAATAGGACCGTTAAACCTGGCAGCAGCAAACAAGGCCAAACAGCCACTGTATTAAACTCTAACTCTCACTGATTAAGAAGTAAAAGCCAAAAGACTTTCCTCCAAGATCGTACTGGCAAATGTGCCGTTTCCTTGTACCAAATTCCTGCTCCATTAAAAACAGGTCTTTTTCTTACCAGATTCCATAATATGCAACACTGCTGCTATATGTTATCTTCTTAGGAAATTCACAAAACCCCAAAGATGTCTTACTGTCCACTGAATCTTGTAGATATATGATCAAAACAGAGCTGTGGAAGCAAGCTCTGTGACATCAAAGGAGTATGTTGAAGAAATAAACAGAGCAGACTTATTACAGGCTTTAACGTCACATTTACCCCACCCGAATAAAAACATTGAAAGAAGTTCTAGGGACACAATCTAAGGGCATGTCTGCACGTGGATATGCATAAGCACCACATGAAATTTTTTTAAAGCCTGTTCAGTGCCATAATGTCAATTCTCCTTCTTCAGTCTACATTTTAAGCTACATCAAAAAAACAAAGTATATGAACATATGCTTTATAAAAAGGTATGTGTAGGTGTTAATCAGCCACCTATGATTTGAAAACAATTCAATAATTATTACAAGGAGATCAGAGAATATTTTCACTCCAATGGCAAAAAAAAAAAAAAAAAAAAAAAACAGAAACAAACAAACAAAAAATCCTAAAGGCCTAGGTTTAGAGTGAGAACTCAGATCTAAACAGGATACTTTATGCACCTGGTGATATGACTTATTTTTGTGGAACGATCTTACACCTGGAGTTAACAGCAACAGCACCTGGAACGGCTATACCTTAAGGAAGGGAAGCCTTAGCTTTCCACTTTACTCCCCTCTCTACGTTATCTGGTTCCGCTGTTGTCACAGAGCCAGGGAATAAAGCTCTTCCAGAAAACTCACCCAAGATCAAACTGTGCCTGGTGACAGCAATGTCCAGGCCATAAGTAATGTTCAAAGGATTCAACAATGCCTGTGACTGATCATTCTCTTTCCCTTGCCATCACCTGCTGATTTTGTCCAGGTGTTTTATGGCTAGCTTGAGGATCTGGAGAACAGACTGAGGAAAGACTTTGCCAATTTCTTTTGTCTGGACTGTGAATTCCTTACACAGATGGTGGACAGTTTCAGTCCAGGGCAGCACCAAGCTATGTTGCCTTCAACCTACGAAAGGAGAAACAGAGGGAGACATTATCTTCTCCCACAACACTGCCTGAAATGTGTCAGTGGTTAGTAAAATGAGACAGGAGAGCTTCACAGGAGGTAAAGTGGGGGAAAAGCAAAGCCAACAAAAAACTTGAAAATATATATTTGTTTGAAGTAATGCTAACTATTATCAAGGAATCAAAATTGTTGAGTGAAAAAGGCAATTCTTGCCCTAATGTGCTTATGCCAAATTTGCAAAACAGTGTTATCCTAAAGCTCTTTACTTTTTCACTTATGTATCAAAGTCACCATTTCTCCTAAATTAACCAAAACAGGGACTTTAAAAGTCCATGTCAACCCTTTAAGAGCCACGGGATAAATGAGGCAGAAAGAAAATTGGAACTGGTATCAAGATCTATAGTGTCTGACATGGTAGCCAATGACTGACTACCTGTGGATACTAGCTACTTGATACTTGGTTAATCCAAATTGAGATACGCTCTATGTATCAAATACACATTGGATTTTGAAGACTCAGCATGGAGAAAAGAAAGTCAAATGTGCTGTTAATAATTTTTATATTCATTACATATTTTTATACTTATACATGGAAATGGTAATGTTTGATATATCGATTTAAATAAAATTTCAAAATCAACTTTATTTTTACTTTAGGACTACAGCTGTTAGAAAATTTTTAATTGCATAATGTGGCTCACATATACCTACTTGACAGAAGGGGTCTGGACAGCAGAATTTTTGTCCAATTTAGCCTCTTATTAGTTGTATAGCCATAGTTCTCCTTCTTAAAAAGTCTAATCACTTTCAGATGAGAAAGATGGAAATCAAGAATATAAATCCCCATTCTGCAGCTCCAAAAACTGAAAATTCTATTTAGTTGTTTTTCAGACTTTCATCCTGAAAGCCCATTTTCATTTGTGCCCTCTCTAAAGAAGCAATGACTCTAACTAATTTAAAGCCCATAGTTTCCTCTGATGAACTTTTTCTAACTAAATTTTCTTCAGAGGAATTTGCATAACAGTCTTAAATGTAAGCAAACTTAGTAATCGTGCGAGTCCCATCAGTGAGAAAAAACTCAAGATGACAAATAAAATCAAGAACATTTATGCCCTATAAGAGTTTATAAAGAAAGGAAATGAGTTGCTTGTTTTATGAGTTAAAGCTTACTGTAAGAAATAAGAAAACCCTAGTGGCATACTGGTTAAGAGTCTGGCTGCTAACCAAAGCATTGGCAGTTCAAATCCACCAAGCTGTCTTTGAAAACCCAATGGGATAGTTCTACTCTGTCCTGTTGGGATGCTATGAGTCAGAATCAACTCAACAGCAACTGGGTTATCAGAGGTAAGGCAACAAGTTTGTTTGTTTTTGATCAGTGGTATGTTTGTTTTCAAGTAATTTGCTAAGAACAACTCCAAAGCAGATTGTTAGTAGCTGCCATCAAGTGACATCTGATTCATGGTAACCGCAAAGCAGATATTCCCTAAAAAAACACAGAAGAGAACTCGGTTTCAAGTTTTCTTCACTAAAACAGAGTACACCTTAACTACAAGGTGTGGATAATTCTTCTATCAGCAGTTTTTGAGGGCAACAGCATCTGTTATTACTGTACTTGTGATAATTCATGAAAAATCTCAAGCAGCTCTTAGATGGCCAGCAAAAGGATGATTTTTCCCCCCAAGACTATGCTACACCAAGACTCATACTAACTAGCAATGTTCTGTGCTTCTAATAGTGTTTGGGATGAAGCAATCCAAGAACAATTTCAAGTGCCAATGCCAATACTTAGCTACATGCTATCATTTCTCTACTGTTAAGGAATGGAGAACAAATTCATTCCTTAGGCTTCCTTTATAGGAACAAACATTTCATTTTACAGATTATGCTAAGCATTTGAATCAGTGAGCTGTCTGAAGTAGAGACAGGAAGTGGAAAACAGGAGGCAGAGACTATACACAAAACAGAAACACCATTATCAGTTTAACACATGTATTTTTATCAAATTTACAGTGAAACTAAATCCAACACCTTGGTTCTCTGAAGGCCCTGAAGAAGTATGTTACAGGCATGAAAAAACATAGACACATGCATCCCTCATTTATGGCTGTATTTCAGAAAATGGGGATACAAAGAGCAGTTAGGTCATAAGAGGCTGAAATTGAGGCACACGAGACTCAGGAGTTAAACAATGTAAGAGAGGCAGACTGTCCCAGATAAAGAATTATTCCTTGGCATGATGAATTTAAGATTTTAATACACAGAAGGAAAGTGCAACCAGTGCATTCTGTTATATTTTAGATATCCAATGGAAAGAATGCATAAAATCTAAGGTCTTTCAGAAGAAACCAGAAACCAAGGTGATCATCATTCCTGAGAGGTACAAGTGAGAGGGCAGACTGGTGGAGCCAAAGCCAAGGAGTCTACAGAAGAATCGCCCAAATGGTGTAAGCAATCACTCTCTAAAGCATTTCTGCAGAATTAAATTTTATACCTAACAGTCTGAATGTAGCTGATTGTAAAGTTCTAACTTATGTGCTAGGAAAATGTTAAATTTCTTTGCTTTTAAAATTATTCCCAATGTATAACAGATAAATACTAAAATGAGGTTGAATTCATAGTTACTCTTTTCTCTACACATGTCATAACACAAATTGATCTTACAAAAAGCCTTGAAGAAAAACAAAAGAAGCCAGTTTTGACCTCTATCACTAGAGCCAGCCAGCCAAGTGCCGTCGACAAGTTAAAAAGGAGTCAGCTACCTTAAAAGGGTTTATTGGGTATATTTCCATCCCCCCTTTTTACCCCCCATTTAATGTTGCTTAAAACAAAGAACATGATTTGTTAAATTTGGAAATTAAACTGCTTTCCAAATTATATTTCACTCATTATTAATTTTCAGCCTAGTCAGTCAAGAATGCCACAAAATATACTAAAACTTTTCAAAAATACATGTAAGTCCTATTGCAAAACTCTCAAATACCATTTTATTTAATATTTTTTTAAAAAATTACATTTTGTTTGTTAGTTTGTTTTAACTGTATTTCTTCACAGCAAGGAGTTTCCGAAAACCACTAAAACATTCTTGCCCTCAGAATGTTTGGGAACCATCTCTTCATGTGTTATCAATAAGCCACTACAAAACATAAAAGCAGACAAAGCTTTCATATTAATGTCCATACAATGAATCTTCAACTGGATATAAACTTGAACAAGATTGCTATAAGACCAAAGCCCACAGTTATTCATACTTGCCTAGCACGTGTTGGCTCTACCAAAATTTTGTGGCCTAAACAACGCTATATACATGCTCACTGTGGCAACGGAACTAAGCATGTCATCACATGTGTACATGCACAAAGAAATACTTGTAATTTTTAAACAGGAGGCAGGAAAGAGTGCTCACACAACATAAAAGTTAATTTTACATTAGTATCATTAATATTATACTCACACTGTTACAGCCAAATAAACTTTGTGCTTTAAAAACAAACCAGGTCATTCCTACTGCCTGCTGCATTCTGCTAAGAAAGCAAAACCCATCATGCATGGCAAGTGATACTCTTCATCAATGACTTTTATTGTGTCTGGTCAACTTTAAATCTTCCTTTTCTATGTCTTTCATCCGAGTTCTTCACTTATAGAAGGTTACATCAGTGGCATAAAAACTTAAAGAAACAGTTCCAAACGGAAGTTAAACAAATTTTTAAAAGCCAAAGTTTTATTTCTCTAGTTTATTTAAGCAGTTAAATACTTCTTTAAAATGGTCTTCATATAGCAGAAATTAGAATGCACACAAGACAGTTTTTCAAGGCCAGCAAGCACTTCCTAACCAAATCCCCCACTTCCTTTGCTAGCTAAACATAACTACTTCAAATGTGTACATCCTTTAAAAGTTAGAAAGGCATACCTCATGTGTAATAGCAGGCAGCTGGGAAGCCAATTGGTGCAGGAAGAGTGCACATTTTAGAAAGCAGCTCTTTACCATTCAATAAGTTAAGTGGTAATTGGGCACAGAAACATAAACTGTCAAACTAAATCAAAACTCCTTTGCTTTTCAGAGCATTATTTGTAAGATTATACTAGAATTAAATCTGAACATACATCTACCCCATGCATTCAGTCAAATTATTAAAAAAAAAAAAATGGCTGTGCTTTCTTTGGATAAAATTAATGTCAGTTTTGTGTCCTTAAGCCAGACCCAATCGGGAAATGAAATATGTTTAGTCCTGAAATAGTTGTGGTAATTCAATCCCTGCACTCTCCTTATTTTCTTGATGACAAAGGAAAACTCCCAACTGGCAGGGCCACCTGCACTGATTACTCCTCCATCCACACCCACAGAATATGAAAATGAGCCAATGATCATTAACCTTAATTTCTTCTAACATAAACCTCGGCTCTTTTTCAGACTTGCTACTCAGAAAATTCTCAAGAGATAAAGGAAAAGAGAAGGGGGCTGAGGGTTAAGGAAGCTGGGATTGAAAGCTCAGAGCAAAAAGGGGAGAAAATCAGACGAAAAATGGAATCTGCTGGGTTTTCAAATACTGTACAGTTGGCTTACTGAATTCCATATAACAAAAATGTTACACCGATAAAGATTCTGAGGTGTTACCAACTCTCCAGATAGTGGGATATTTTTCTACCCTACCCTATCTTTCTGAGCAAACACTGACAAAAGATACTTCTATGTGTTCTGCCCCATCTCACTGCTATGAACAGACTTTACTGTAGAAAGATAGCTAGCAGTGAAAGTACAGCAGGAGTGCAGGTGTGGCTGCGAGATCTTCAGCCTGAAGACCAAGACACTTCCAAGGTGAATTACACCAAACACAATGGAGACTGCTTCACACCTTCTGGTCATTCACACACAAGTTCTGACAACTGGAATCATTTTTAGCTCACACAGCGTGGGGATAGATCCCATTGCCATTACATCATCTCCTAATGGATGCGGAGCTATTGGGGCTCCCAAAAGTAACACAAGCAGTAGGGGAGCAAGGGCACTGCAGAAATAACTGCCTCTTTCTAGTACAGACGTGTATACTGAAAACTACCTTGTCATGTTTGCCTACAGACCTTGATCTATCTTAAAGCAGACTGTCCCAAAAGACTGTAAACCTATATAAAACAAAGAACATATCAATTATGTCAAGATATGCAACTACACATGACTCTCTCTGTAAAGCATTCTTGAAGCTAAAGGAAACATAAGCTTTAAAAATCATTACTTTGCTACAGAAAAGCAAAAGTCTTTAAAATGTATTTCTCCCATTAGAAATGTTGAACGCAAAGGCAAATAAATGCTCCAAGACTATATGTAAATATACTACAGCAAGGTTTTTACTGCCTACCGAACAGAGGCAGAAGTTTTCATCACACGGTTATCCTCTTATTATTTCAGATCCTACATCATGTAGCAGCCCTGATGAAGGGAGAAGGTAATACAGAAAGGCACAAAAACAAACAGGCTGTACACGAGTACTGGACCCTGCGGCTCAATTTAAATACAACCTGGCTCTAGGTTGCTCTTGCTTGGCCTAACACTGAAAAAGGCAACCAAATACATAGACACCCTTCCTTCTGTTTTCTCTCCCCGCCACCCCTCAGCCAGGCTGTCAGAAGTCAGTGGTCCTCTGCAAAAGAGAGGACAGAGTGCTGAGGTATTCGGTGGCATGAGTCATCTTCATAGATCTTCTGATGACTGTGGCCCAGCAATGAGTGAGACAGCAGGGCTTTTAATAAAGCAGCACTTCCACACACTCACAGCCTCCTTAATTTAATACCTACCACTTGTTTACCAAACAGCATGGGCATGTCTCCATGTTGATAACTTTCCAGTGACAGTGCAATGACTGAATCTGGGCATGGAACAGATGCACCTTTTTACGCTCTGTTAAGCCATGTCACAGACTACACCCCCTGAGCGCATTACTTTATTTATGCTGTAGCCAGCTGAGCTAATTGTCAGCGACAGACCTGGTTTTAATTCTGCAGAGCCCAGCAACCGCAGAAGTCTATGGAGTGAGGCAGAACTCTAACAGTGGACTGGGAAAGACAGGGTCATCACCTGCCACCAGCATACAGACGGAGATTCCAAGAAATGTCACACAACTCAATGGTAGGTTACTGGGGTGGGAGCAAAGAGAAAGCCTCCCCAGTGCTGGAGTAAAGTGCAAGAATGCCACTGCATATGTAAAGAGAACAAAACAAAGCAGGGATGGCACTCATTTATCAAAGAATACAGTTAGGCCATGCAGTTATAAAATATTCAGAAGCTCAAAAACTACCTGAAAATGGACATTCAATGCAGCTTATATGACACCAGGATTTACCATTTCAGGTACTCTGATGGAAGCCCATTAATGACAACGAAATTACTTGAAGACGAGTCCCTCATTCATTCAGACACACAACTTTAGTCTGCTTGATCATGTGTAGACAAAGGAACTGCTACTTATTGCTCTCCTCACACCCTGTACTACTGAGGGTTTCTGATTAGCTGTTAAACCACACTCATATTTTATCAGTAGCAAGAGTTCACTCCAGTTAAACTTCTTCACCCGTCATGGGCATTTTTCAGCAAATTAATGTCTTTTACTTGCATGACTTCTCTTCATATTATAATTTGGGGTTTAAACGGATCATAATACTTTACAGAAAAGAAAAAGAGCTCAGTGTTGATAATTTTTACTACTTATAGCTAAATGACCTCAACTGAGAAATAAGAAATTAAGTCATTTGTCTTATGAGGTACAGAGGACATTTTATGGCATACAACTTAGCTAATAACGGGTTGGGGCCAATCTTTAACAAGTCACATGTTTCCATTGTCCCTTCAACCCTGCTTATGTTTTTACCACATCCTAACAAAAACATGACCAGAACTGGTGAAAAACATACGGTTCCAACTAATGAATCACATACTTTCCCGCAAGTACAGTAAGTACTACCAGCTGTGTGACAGTCTTGCCTTGGCAGCAGAACCAGCACAGAACAAGCCGGCCCATCTGAAAGCAGCTGTACTGAAAAACCGCAAGCAATATAAGTCTGTCTGCCTCCTCAGGGCGGCTTTGTCTCTGTTCTATGTCTTTGCTCTGTCCCCGGAACGTGCCTGCCATCTTGTTTAGTGAAAGTTTCAGAAATTACAGGGGTTGAGAGAAAAATCCACAAATTCAAACAACTTAAGTTTTAAAACAGTGTTGTCACTGTTTCAAGTGGAATTCCACAAGAGGGCATTTAAACAAATACGCCTCTCGCCCACATCCACCCTCCTCCTGCGTGCACCTTCTGGACTGGCCTGAGAGCAAAGATTGTGCATTTTCACATCTCTAAATAAGGGAGGTGGGAGGTAGGGAGGAGAAATAGCTCAAGATCCAACTACTGATAGGCAGGCCAACACACACACATGAGAACACATACACAAATACGCAGGCAGAACCATTTGCAGATTATCAACTCAGGCCACGAGCTACTGCAAAAAATCTCCATGATTTAAACTTGCCATTTATACAACAATAAACTTCATTTGTAACCACAGAGCATTCTGAGAAAATTCCCTGGCAAGTCCTAGATATTTTTACACAAATACACTTTTCCTTTTTGTAAAACAACATTCAAATGAATAAACATAACTGTAAAAGGGAGAGACCAGCAGACTTAGTTTAGAAATGGAAATGGTAGGAATTTTTAACCTTTACAGTGTGAGAAGGCAGTAACTGATAAAATTTTACCAACTTCATTAAGAGATCAGTAATTTTTAGGTAGCTCCTAAGTAACATCTCAAGCTTGCTCTGAAAAAAGAACTATAAGGGTTGTCATTCTTGGCCTTACCAAAGACTCAACTGGGGAGGGGTAGCAGGTAAGGATGGACACATTGGTGAAATGTGTTTCTTGCAAGCGTTTTAAATATAAGGAAGTCACAAGTAAGGGCCTAGCAGTAACAGGAAAGGGTTTACTTCAATGCTTTACTTTTATTGCATAACTTAACTCAACACTATTCTCAATTTACACTGTAAAGCTGTTTCATTCAGCAACAATTAAATTCAAATTTCATATTAACATTCACACCTTGCATTACACTTATACCACAGTTCTGTGAATAATTTTTGTTTTTAATGAAGCTATCACCAATGTGATAATCACAGAAATGGCTCAAAGATTCATTAACAGAGAAAATCTTGGCCTCCATAATGTCATTAAGTGGATTTCATGGTGTGTGTGTTTGGGGAGCATAAGGTGGCCTGGGTCAGAATTTAAGGGAAAAAAAAAATCTCCAACTTAAAAGAGCCAGAGCAGAACACAAAGGCAAGTTCTTAACGGTATGTGCAAAAATCTCTCCACACCAAATGGTCCACGTGGTTGGATCAATCCAGAAAGATGGACAGGACCAAGCACATCGCTATTAATGGGAAAGAGCAACTGAGGGACATGTGTCCTAGCCTGAAGAATGAGACCTTCCAAATATTTACCTAAAGTGTTTATTTGAAAAAGAGTACGGTGAAAAAGAAATAGACTATCAACCAATTTGGTGCATAGTTATTGCATGCAAAATTTAATTAAAAAATGCTAATTTATGGGGAAAAAATCCAAAACTGGATTATAACATTATATATGAAATCAATAAACAAATGCTAATATGGCTGAACAAAAGTTCTGTCAAAATTACTATGAAAGGGTTAATCCTAATAACACTTACTTTAAAAATATAATCAAAATATACTGAGAAGTGAAAAGCAGGTTGTGACGACAAGCAAAAAACAGGCTGTGTGACAGTAACCGCAGTGTAAACCTGTTTTTAAAATGAATATGAAAGAGGAAAAAAGAAAAAAATACACCCTAAAATGATTACCTGTTATACGTGGACAGAGCTAGTGGCAATGGTTTTGTTGTGCTCTTAAAACCCATTTTCTAAGTTATTTATTTAGGATTCATGAATTGCATTTAAAAATGTGCTTTTTCTTTGTTATTTTTTTAAACAGTATGAAAAAGATAATTATTAAGAAATCTAGTAACTGGATTTCAAGTCTTCCACGAGTAGGTATACTTGAAAAATTCTTTAGGGTAAAAACTGTATCACCATGAATTAGTCTTCATTAATTCACAGTTTACAAAATTAATGAAGCACAGATGTATATCTTCACTTTTCTAATAGAAACAATAGCTTTAAATAACACCTGAAATTGCCAAAACATTCACAAAAAATAAAAACTTATATCCATCACTAAAGAACAACGCCTTCATCGCAAAACACAGCAGCTGACCTGCAGGATAAAAACCAGACCTTGAACGGTATATGGTGCTGTAATAGGATAAATGCAACAGAGCAAATTTGTTAAATATGCTTATCCAAGTTGAAACATGGCAGAAAACTAGATTAATAACCATGCTCTTACAATAAGTGACTTAAAATCTCATCCAGTAATCAGTAAGATTTATTGTTGCAAAAGTTTTCAAAGTTTTCCATTCTGTGATTTCTGAGACTGTCACTGTGGACACTTACTTGGCAAATATTGACTGACTAATTATGATGATCTAGCTTGTGTCCCTGGCTGGGTTTATAAAGAGAAGGTACTGTGAGGGTTTGGACCACAGGAGAAAACACAAATAATTCTAACACATTGTCTAGAAGAGTAGCAGAAATCCACAGCTGATAGTATAGCAAAATAGATCAGTAACACTACTTATCCAGGGTTGGGGAAGACACAAGGAAAAACAATCTAGAGACACTTAAAAATGGGCTTATTTTTAAGATAAGAAAGTGAGAGGAGGGATAAGGTGAAGGGGAGTGTGGAAGAATGTTCCAAGGTGTGAGACATCAGAGATCTACAAACTCATCAGTGTTGCTGGACAGAAAGAATGAAACAAAAAAAGTCAATAGAGGCTGGAGCAGGAAGCAGGGTCCAGTCACAAAGGATCTTGCCTGCCTCCTTAAAGAGCTGGTAAATTTTCTTTCATCCCCATTCTTCCAAGGGTAAGTAGTGCCCCATACCATCTTGTGGGGACATTGATCCTTCCTTTCCTTTATTTTTAATTCAAATAACTATTTACTGAACATCTTCCAAGCACACTTCTAGCACTGTGATCTCTTAAGAACAAACAGTCCTGTTTCTAGGTCCTCAGAGAGCTGATTTCCAATGAGACCTCAGCTGATAATAATTTCTTTAAAAGTAAAACCAAAACACTGGCACAGACTTGTATGTCTGTTACAGTATGAAACCAAAGACTAAAATGAAGAATTTACATATGTAAAACCACAACATTCTAAAATTACTTTATCTGCCATATTCTGTCAAACTGATAAAAATCATAATTGAGGAAAACAATTTGTCAAAGTACTGCTAAATGCAGATATTAGCATATCAAACCTTAGAAAAACTGTCTTCTTGATGAGGTACCAGGTACAACCATGTTACACAAACCGTACCAGATCAACCACACATAAGACTACACATTTGTATATCCAGTCTATAGGCAAGGTGCCAACATGTCTAGGCTGAAATACCATCACAAGGTATTTTTTGCATTGATTCATAATTTAATGCATTGATTCATGAGACTCTGTATAAAACATCATGATATGACTTCAACACCACGCAAATTTTAGCACCACCTTTTATGCAAAAGTCTATACCCCATAAAAGCCACTTTCTCAATAATCTCTAAAGCAATACTCTTGGGGAAAACAATATAATCAAGTTTTATAGCAGGGTAGGATTTCTTAATAGCAGCTGGTAGTATTTGGGCCCTGAAGCATGAGAACTGATCATATTAAAATCCAGATACCAGCTATTAGACCTAAAATTGTTGCTTCATTCATACTTAGCATGAAGAGGAGCCTATCTGAAGCAGGCCCTATTTAATACAATGTGGTTTTAATTGGAGTCTGTTTTAGATGAACCACCTGTATTTCATCTTTTTAAAATTATCCATAATTTTCTGCGCAATTTGCCTCTGCAACATAACGAATAGCAGTTAGTTATAGATTACTGCCATTGTTTAGATGTCTGAGAAGAAAAGGCAGAACTCTATTTACTGAAACATAATGCCTTTACACCAAAGAACAAAACCCAAAGACTAGGGTCCTGGTTCCGCTCTAGCACACAAAAGAACAAGGCATCTCTGAAAGTGTTACTGAGGCTTACCTAGAACACTAACAGATTGAAGCCACGTTATTTTTGCTACAGCTAAATTTCCTTAGGGCTGCTTAGAAGTCTAGGAGAACACTAACTAAAACTTCAATTTCTTTTCTATTCAAGAAGAGCTTCACTTTTTTTTTTTTTCCCCTCCTTGGCTTGGCTTGGCCCTAAGCATGGAAGTTCCAATGTCACCACTATCTCAATTCTTTTTGTGGTGTTGTGACTCTACTCTGCAGTTATTTCTACATCAATGAATTTATAGTTTGCTTCAAACTAAAACCATTCAAAACTTTTATGTATGTGTGCTTTAGGTAAACGTTTAGACAACACATTAATTTCTCATTCAACAAATAACATATAGATTGTTTTGTGACACTGGCTGCAAACCCCTTGATGTGTCAATACTCCCACTGCTTCACCCTGGGTTCCCCGCTTCCATAAGTTGTCTAGTTTTCTTGTCCCTTATGCATTCTTGTCTTTGTTTTGGAGTAGGTATACCCATTTAGTCTCATATACTTAACTACAGTGCACATTCTTCATGTGTTTTATTTTTTGTTTTATAGACCTGTCTAATCTTTAGTTGAAGGTTGAACTTTGGGAGTCAAAACTTTTATAGGATGTCACTATTTTCTAGAATATTTTGTATCTTTATTGTTTTCAGTCAGTTTCTAGCTGCCTAATAATTTTTAAAGTATTCAGAAATACGCCATAACAGTGATTTCTGTACAGCCCCAAGTAAATAAAGGTCTCCAAATTAGCACACATTTATTTGTGTGATGTCTGCACCAAAAAGAGGTCTGATGTCACAGTGATTTAAGTGCTTGGCTACTAACCAAAAGGTTGGCAGTTCAAGCCCACCAGCCAGCCACTCTGAAGGAGAAAAATATAGCAGGCTGCTTCTCTAAAGATTTACAGCCAGGGAAACCCTATGGGGAAGTCTCTAACCCACTCCTATTGGGTTGTCATGAGTCAGAATCAACTTGATGGCTATGGATTTGGTTTGGTTTACAGCTGTAACAAAGAACAAAAAAAAACAAAAACCAACAAAAACTTCCTAGAAGGTACAATTCAAAGAAGATTCTTAATTTGTTCTGAATTATCAAAAGCATACTGCAAAACCAATAACTAAGGTCAAAATTTCAATGAATGACAAATATATTAAAACTGTATCACTATTTAGTACAGAATAAAGTGTAACAATACATTCAATGTCACATATTACCCATGTAAAACTTGTTGAGTTGGCAAATGTTATATATATTTTAATCACAAGGAAAAAAAAAACAGTATAACAATACATTGAAATGTTCAGGCACTATTTATATTAAACTATTCTGACCAAATTTTTCTTCTTATGCTTGACACCTAACAGTGTTGATTCCTATCAGGTTGACATTCACATTTCTTCCTTTCAACATGCTTTGTTCCAGAAGTCCTCTTACCTTGTCTTTGGATAGGACTAGTAACATAAATTATATCCCCCAATTCCATCTTATCTACACAAACTCACTGTACTTCAGTAGGCTAAAGTCAATTTTTTTTTCTTCAAATATGTTTAGTGCTCTACTACTAAGACCTAAACAGATTTCACTTAAGCCCTGCCTTAAAACATTTTGATTTAAGGGAATCACCGTCAATTTAGATTATTATTCTCCTCTCTTCAAACGGAGTTGCTATTATCAGTCCCTCGGAATCTGGATACCTGTCTAGTGACACATAGTTAAGTAAACTAATCATGACCATTGTACTAAAAATCTAACCTGATGAATTACTGACACTCAGTTACCAAATTTATCCTATAATTAGCCCTTTACAGATCTCATTCTTAATTCCCACAGTCTCCTGCCTATAGAGTGCCATGCACTGTAGTGAGAGCTGGGGGTATACATAAGTAATAAAGGTCTTTTTCTTTTAATCCAGCAACACAGTAACACCAGCAATTTCCTTCCATATTCCATTATGGAAGCTGCAGCTTAAGTTTAGGGCCACTTGAGAGACTCTATTACTAGCATGGTTTGTATAAATTACATATAGCATACCCCGTTTGAAAACCATATTTTCACAGCAACTGATGCTTAATAACAAACATTGTAACTCTGAGAACCTGTGGCAGTTTCTCGGGTGCTTTTTATTCAGCCACACTATTTAGGAAATTTGTGCTTAAATATTTAGTTCATGAAACCAAGTCTTTTAAATTTTCTCACTGTAGTTAAAAAGGGATTAATTTTATCCCATGTGGTATTAGTTACAAGATAACTGGGCTCTTTGAAAGGCACCACTGTAAATTATCTTGATCCAAAAATTATTCTGAACATTGGTAGGTAACAATGCCCTTGGATAGCTGTACGTATTTGTGAAAGTTACTAATTAATTTTGTTTATTCTACTATTTTGTGTCTTTTTTCCTTAGACTCTGTCATGTAAAATTTATTGGCAAAGGTGCCACAAGCACTAACTAGCTTCATTTAATATTTTATAACACCTTGGAGTACTTTGATAACAGCAAATATTTTTCTATTTTAATAAACACATGCTTTACATTAGGATTTTATAAGCATATACAATTTTACCTAAAGTAACAAAAAAATCATTAGTGGATAAGACAGAATCTGAATTAATACTTTAGATTTCATATATATGGCCTAAGCCAAAACCAAACCAAACCCACTGGCATCAATTCTGACTAATAGTGACCCTATAAGTCAGCATGGAACCCACACAGCTTCCAAGGTGTGCCAGGCAGATCTGAACTGCTGACCTTTTGGTTAGGAGATGTAGCACTTAACCATTACACCACCAGGGTATCCTACAAAACGCAATTTGAAGTTGTCTATTTCAAAATGGAAAAGACAATTCTACTACACATATTTCTTGGCCTGTACTTTCTTGAGACTCTAACAAAGTAAATATATTTCTGGATACAGTCTTACAGTAAGTAAACTCAACAAACTCACCACACATTTTTTTAGACATGGTGGCTAAATGCCATAATATAGCTTCTAAAAGTGCATTTCCTCAACAAAAAGAAGGAAAGAAATTGCTTATTGAAAATACCACAGATAGTACTCTACATACACCAATCATCACAGGGAGTGGAGAAGAGAGAGAAAGCCAAGAAAAGGATTTGTAATTTAAGGGAGAAGCAGAGAATTATTAGTTTTTTTTTTTTAAATGTTCAAAGACGAGCAATTTAGCTAAAACAAAGATAAAAGGAAACAAATTCTGCATAAAGCAAATGGCAAAATAATTTTGGGAAAGTGCTTTGATCAAGTCTAAAAATTTAGGATATGAAGACTATTTTGGTGAGTAAAACAGTATACTCAAAGGCTTAATTTAAATCTGAAAGTAGACTGGTATGGTGATCATAAACCCATAATGCTGGAGAAGTTACCAACAGAAACAATAATACTAACACAAATTAAAAGCTGACCAGCTGTAGTCTACTGCTCAGAAAGTTTCCTGTTTTAGATGAAGCATGTTGTCTATCATCTAGATTTCCAAAAGCCATGAAGTGTGGCTAAAGAAAAAAAGCACATTAACAGATCTGAAATCTAAAGACCACGAAAATATATAAAGGGAAGTGATGCATTTCTGAATATTCTGCCTTTTCTTTCTTCTGTAATAGCCAAGCTACTGGGATTTTATATCACACTTATCAGAGCCTCTCACAAGCCAAACAGGTAGGATGTTATTTGAAGCTACAGGCATTACTGACTTAGTAAACTAGAAGTGTGTTGACACACAATCTGGATACGATTTTAAACCATTTGCTTTATAATTATTCCATGATTTTTTTTTTAAAGGGCATTGCTTTCCCAGCTAATGGGAAAAACAGGTTAGAGGACCCCTACGAATAAATTCTGCTGTGGTTCAAACACAACTGCTTTGATTTTTCTTCTTGCCATTGAGGAAGGGATAAAAAAAAAAAAAATCCAACTTCTTTTCTTCTCATGCCCTTATGGTTTGCATTAAGCATGTAAAAGATTAAAGAATTAATTTTGTATTCAAAATTATTCAGTATCAAGCCCTGTGTATGAAATCCTACAGAAATGCAAGTAAACAAGCATTTTGAGGAGCCCAATCCGTGAAACAAAACGTAAAAGGAAAGTGCCCCCCTCGAACACGCATGTGTTCAAGTCTAAGCGGCAGTTAGTCCTCATGGGCATGACTTTACAGTTACGTGAGAGATCCAGCAAGCTCTCATACAGGGTAAACACAGCAGTCCACATTGTGACGCTCACCTGACAAAAAAGCCATCTGCCCAGAACGTGAAGAGACAAGCCTCTACCAGGCAAAACCTGTCTGTGTCAAACAGACCGCTCTTACCCCCAACAATAACACAGTGTGTGATTTAAATTGTAGCACCACATAATAAGCTTTGGCTTTATCTCACTGTGTAACTTCCAAGCCATAACTAAATTTATGTGGCTGCAAAAACTGTTTTTAAACATAGCAGCATAAAAAAGGAAAGCAGCAATCTCATATATTTGAAATATATACATAGAACAAAGCGTCAGACACATATGCAGAATAGGAATGGGTCTCGGGTAAGTGAGGAGAGTCTCTCAGTTACTAGATAAATTTGAAAATACAAATAGAAAAGGGCTAAAAGATAAAAAGCAGCTAAATACCTATCTGTTGCATCAAAGGTGAAAAATTTACACCAAGAAAAACATACAGCTAAATAGATTCAAGGTGTTAAAGATATTGTGGCATAATTTACACACAGTAAAATGCGTAGGTCTTAAGGTTCTGGCAAGAACACATTTTAAGGGGAACAAGCAAAATTCAGAGACAGATCAGGGTGTGGCTGATAAAGAAATCATTGGTGCATCACAGCAACTATAATTAGCAATGGGTGACTCTCAGCTGGATTAGATCCGCCTCCTGAATTTAAATGATTGCTTCAAGCTAAATTTCTGGGAACTTCTTTTGGTCTTTTAATCAGTCTGGGAGTCCTGTAGGAACAAGCTTGCTCGTGGTGATGTTCCACTGCCTCGTGGTTTCTGGCAAGGATGGGAGGTCTAGAGAAACAAGATTTTCTAAGAGTATCTTGTTATTTCCATTTCCTATCTCAGCTGAAACCCAGTGCAAAATGGACAAAAATGTTAAAAATATACACATATGTAAACTCTTCATCATCAAGGTTGTGTCTAAATCAAGTCAACTGAAGTACTACAACTGTGTTTTGAAAATTCAAAGTGGTTCATGCTGTACTGGTTATTGAATAAAGCAGAAAATGTGGAAGTAGGAAGACAACTAAATAATTCTATGTTTTAAAAATGAGGTTACTCATATAACTATGTCAGCATTAAAAAGTTTAAAACTTAATACATATTCATAAACTAAGCACCCAAACATCAAAAGACTACAAGGACCTTTCCAATAGTTGATTCTTCTGATTCAGATTCTTACGTATGCCCCCGAGGTGACCTGTCTGTCTCCTATGACAGTTAAGATCCTTATTTATAGGAAAAGAGCACTGGTGGCAGAATGTTTGAGCTCTCACAGCCAAAAGGTTGGCACTTGGAACCCACCTCGTGGCTCCACAGGAAGAAAACCTGGCAATCTGCTTTCATAAAGACTATTGCCTAGAAAGCCATGTGGGGTAGTTCCACTCTGTCACACGGAGTCACTGAGTCGAAGTTAACTGGGTGGCCCACAACAACATATACAGGGTATACCGTTACACACCACGCCACATCCTACTCATAAAAGTGTATTTCCAGAAAAACATGTACTTACAAAGTAGAACAATGGTAAACTCAGAACAGAATAGGATTTGTTTTTTCAATGTTTCCTTTTCTCACCTCATTTTAAATAAATAAAATTTGATATATTTCTAAATACACATAAACTGCCTCACTTAAAATCACTGGATAGGATTATGATTCTCAGCAGGCAATTTAATACCCAAATATAAAAAATATAAATTCCAAAAATAGGAGATAATAATCAGAAATTAATAACTTTTAGGAGAGTCATGTGGTACAACCTTAGGATGGTGATTCAGTTACTACTGATTTGAAAAGTATATAATATTTATAAAATCTTGAAGTTTAAGGAAGAAGAAGGATACCAGGTGTAATAACATATTTTTCCTCAAAGCTGAGTTTAAAACTTTGAAGTCAAGAAAAAATTTTAGTTCTTTAAAAAGAAAAATAGAAGTTAATCAAGTATTCTGACATGACACTGAAAGCAAATAACACAACACTTAACATTCAAATAACAGAAATAATGAAACTTCATGTTAACAGCAATGCTTTTATTAATTTTTGTTAAGTATTGAAGCAAAACATGGTCATTTATTCTAATATTAGATTTTAGCATTCGACTACTAGCCTATTTCTGCAGACATAGGTCTAACACATAGGTTACTATATTGCTTCTGCTTAGAATCTATCTTTTAATAAGTATTTCTAATTTAATTTACATATCAAAGTTTTTATTTCCACACCAACAAAAACACAATAATAAAAACAAACATTACATGACTGCATGTTAAATCGCAAGTTAGGGCTCCACTTCCCGTTAACTCTCAACTAGCAACAGCTTAAGGTTGGTTGTTCATTCAGAAAACAGAACAACTTAATTTTTACATTTATATAAACTCATTTACATTATATTACTTCTAATAATTATAAGTAAAAAGTACTAATACAAGTATCTTTACAAAAAATTAAGACCAGTAAATTATTTGTTATACTTCTAGCCTTATCTTGTCAAACCATACATCTGACTAATAAAATAAACCAAACAGAAGATAAATAAATAGTCAGACTATGAAAACCAGGCATTAAGGGTGCACGTAATCAAATTAATGCACTGGCCATGTTTCATTAAATCAGAAAGTCGTTACACTCGCATTCGCATGCGCATGCGCATGCGCACACACTCACAATTTAAACTACAAACATAATTCACAGCATATTTCACATCCAGCTCACCTAAATATATGACATTAAATACAAAGATATTAGAGCTCATTTAATTCTGCCACCTTTACAAATTTTTAACACAATGTACAAGAAACAGAATCCTTCCATGTAAGAAAATGGCAACTGTTAACCAGTAGTTTTTAACTCAAGTTATCATTTCCTCATAAAGCAGGGTCTTCCTGCTTTTATTTTGTTTTTTGACATTTCAAATCATTCCCTCCACAAACAGATTATGCTATCAGGCTGAGCAAACATGTTAAAAATGCTAAAATCTATCCAAAAATCTGTGACGCCTGGCTTGCTGTGAATCAAGAACCAGCCTTAGGTATCCAAGTGAGTATGATTCAATTCACTGGCATCTGAAACTGGTATGTATGTACCTCCTTCAAGAAGATTCCCAACAGGAAACATCAAATTTGTGCATTTTCCCTGGAAGTCAAACAGGCTAGATGAGGAAGAGTACTAAATGGGTAAAAATACCTGGACAGAAACCTGGATTTGTCCCTGTGGTCACCAGACTTCAACCATTTAGATTTCAAGAGCTTCATGCTTACAATGAAACTAACACCTCATCCTGGTACTGCAGGGAGGTACTCTAAGAACTCAATGAGGCAAAGTACCAGAGGACACAAGTGTTCAGGGTTATAGGCAAAGTTAAGGTACTATCATCAGGAGGATTTATAGCCAGGCCAGAGGGTAAATACACAAAATTAGATCCTCAGGCAAAGACCTGGAGATACTCATGAAGAAACAGATAGTGATTACTGGAGATAGGGATTACTGGATGAATATGGGAAGCTACAAAGAATGAAGGTTTTGGTCTACGGACCCAGAAATAAATTACTAGGAAAGTTCATTCTCATTTAAAAAAAAAACACAGATTATGTTTTTACACATTTTGTTTTATAATACAAAGGAATCATATTAAAGTATTTGAGTACTTCAAATTGCAAACCATTCAGAAAGAGGAAAATATAAAACCTAGGGTAAGAACTTAAATTATCAGAAAAAAGCTAAAAGCTAACAATCAGATGGGTGGGAAGTCTCTCCCTTTGGAGAGCTTCCTCATTGCACTGTCAGAGAAATATAAAACTCTGCATTAAATAAATGTGCTAAGACACTGCCTTACATATATTTTAATAAGAATCCTTACTACTCTAATGAAAATGTTTACTATCCCAATCTGTTGAATCTCTTTAATTAATTTCCTGATTTTTAATGTCTAATTTAATAAATCGTTTCAAAAGACGAAAATTAACCTTACCAATAAAAAACTAATACAAGTTAAATAATCAATCAGACCAAGGATACCCTGTTATCACTATATATCTGAGATCAGTGCATCTCTAACCAAGAACTAACAGCAATACTATGTAAGGTACTGTTATTTAGCATAACGGCTATTTTCCTCTTTGCCATTAAACTATTTTGTCTGTTTAATTAAAAAGTCACCAACTCATACCTACTAACTCACTAGTTAAGGATCTGCTCTCCACAATAAGTAAATATCCAATGCAGCAAGTTACTAAGCAACATTTATCATCTGATTTCCACCTACTCATTAGTTAAGACTTACCATAATGTTCCATAAGCCAAGACAAACAGTGGACCTACTTCTAAAACACTCATCCCACATGTTACTAAAATATTACCTTGCCAAAAAGATTTTTCCACTTCCCTAACCTGAACTCAAAATTACACCTTCTAATACAATATGAGTTTTGTTTATTGGCTTTGGTGCGACTCGACGGCACTTGGCTTCAGCTGGCTTTAAAATAAATGCATAAGGAATTCTTTTTTAAAATCAACAAGAGAACGATGTAAACATTCAACTAGCCTAAATAGCCTACTGTCTTGTAACTGCTGTTTTTAAATAACACTATAAACCCTTCTTAATTCTGACCTTAAGAAACATCTCTGAAGTATTTTTCAGGGGGCATTATTAACTACTACAACCCATGCTACAATTCTTTGAAAAGGAGGGTGCATACACTAACATAATCTTCATTACTACAGTTTTCCTTATTTTTTCCATGCTGATAAAATAACACAGCCATACTCCACAATGTCCAAATCACTTCTCCCCACAGTGCCCACCTCATTAAAATTTATCTTTTTCATCTGAAGATGTCAACGGTACTGAGGCAAATCTACAGTCAGTTGCCAAGTGTCCACTGGTCAGCAGACAGACTGCCATCACTAACATCCCATGCTCTCTTAGGAGAAAAGAAACAGGGAAGGGAAACAGAGACTGCTTTGGGGCCACATTTCCTGTTTTCTTAATTTTGAATTTCGAAATGTGGTCTATGATTTCCATGGCTTAAATCAATCTACCAAAAATTTGGGGGGAGTGGGAGAAAAGTAATAATGAAATCCTCTATGGGAAGTTACAGCTAAGTGGTTTCAAGAGTTCTGATTTTGGAATCAAACTGTCAGGCTCCAGTCCCAGCACCTCAACTTATTCTTGCTCTGAAAATGCAGGCAAATTACTTAGTCTCTCTAGGGTCATTTCCTCTACTTTGAAAAGGGAATATTAATACACTTAATTAAAAAAGCAACCCCTGTGACATTCTTGACACAGAGCTTGGCCCACAGTAAGTGCTTAATAAATTGCGCCATTTCTACTACGGTAGAAAGACAACTAAGCAAATGAATCAAGATCTCAGCACTGCCTTTTCTGTGACAGAAAACTGGGATTGATTTGGGATTTAAATGTATGGAATGGTGAGAAAAACCATGGCCAAATCTGGGAGACAGGAATTCTGGTATCACATCTCAAATAATCATCTACTTTCACAGAATAATTTAGCTTTCTGTAAGTCTCAGTGAATACAAACAATAAAGACTAATCTATAATCTTGATCAGTGGTTTTCATCCCTGGCCGTATGTCAGAATCATACATGAAGTTTGAAAAAACTATCTATGCACAACCTCTCCACTAAAGACTCAACTATATTTGCACTGGTTATTATACAGTCTGATAAGGTTGTCTTCAGCTCCTATCTTTTAAATCTAGAATTCCTAATTCCATTAGCTATCATTTCTTGCCGGAAAATACATGGAAAACTAATATTTTGAGCATGTTAAAAGCAGCAATCACATCTTATACTTCTTGGAATTTTTCACAGTAGCAGGTATTCAATCAACTTTTTTGAATTCTCCTGGAGCAAAAGAAGGAACAGTCTTTCTCTGCTCAGACAAGGATTTCCAAAACATGGCTTATGATTAAACATTTTTGGAAATCTTCAAACAGCCTTCTTTAGCACATATTCCTCAAGAACAGTGGCAAGAAAAAGCCAAGTTTAAAACTTCTGAGTTTTCTTAAAACCATAAACTTCCAGTGATACACCCATGAGGTACAGATAGGCTAAGTTTGGACAGACATACATGCCTGAAAAAGGTACCCCAAGAGAACCTTAGAAAAGATTCTGGTAACGTCTACATAAGTCAAAACAAAGAGTCAATCATTTGCAAGCAGTAACCTACTTCAAGTCTTTAAAATATTTTTATTTTCATCCTTCTTTTCTACAAATAATAACCAAGTTGCCTAGACATATCAAATCAAAAGATATTTCAGGGGAGGGAAAAACACCAGCTAGACAACAGATACACAGTAATTTTGGTGAAAGATAAGACAGCATACAACAATGAGGAAGTCAGTGAAACATTCGTTCCAACAACTAATAGACCACATGAACCATGCAGCCGTCACCAGCCTGAGCCCAGAAGAACTAGATGGTGCCTGGCTATCACCACCTACTGTTCTGACAGGGATCATAACAGGCAGTCCCTGACAGAGCTGGAGAAAACGTAGAACAAAATTCATATTCACCAAGCCAAGCCAGCCAACTTCACCAAGGCCAGACTGAAAGGTCTGACAGAGACTGGAGAAAACTTAAGAATATGCCCTCCAGATACCCTTTTAACTCAGTACTGAAGTGAAGTTCACCCTTCAGCCTAAGGTTATACAGGCCTATAAAACAAAATGTAACATACACATAGCTTACCCATGTATAAAAGACTAAATAGGTACACCAGTCCAAAAACAGAGACAAGATGGCACAAAAAGGCAGGAAAACTGGTCTAATGGAAATGGGGAAATTGAGGTCCAGAAGAGGAGAATGTTGGCACATTGTGGGGACGGCAACCAGCATCACAAAACAATTGGTGTCTTAATTGTTATGGAAACATGAGCATAGAAATGAGAAGGTTTTGTTAAGTAACTGCTAAGTTTCCATATACCTTAAGTATGTTCAATCATAAGTGTATTTTTTGAAGGGTATCAAGAAATAAGTATAAATTTTCTCAGGTAACACAACATAGAATTAAATTCAAACATTCTTTTCTGCATTTAATCACTATTGACAATTAATAGAAAAAAATTAACAGACTCCTAATGCAGTCTAGATACATGCTAAATCACTTACATTTCCTAAGATTCTGAATAATCCCAAATTCTCTAAAATATTTTTCTTTTCTTTAAGTCTGTGTTGTGTTTATACGAAATCACAACTTATCCTTTAAAATAACAACAAACATGAAAGGAAATATGCAATCAGTGCCATAAGACCGTTAACAAGCTGTCAGTCTAAGCATAGTGGGAGAAACAGAAAGGAGATGGTAAGTACATGGTATGTATCAGAAATCACACAGCAAACTCAGCAAATGCCAAGTAGGCTGCTTCCTAAATGGAGGGCAGCTGCTGCTCTTTGGAGTTTTCTTGTATCTTTCCTTTTTGGTAGTGTTCAGTTGTATATTTTAATCTGCTTCTGCTTTTTCTTTTAAACACTTGAAGGGAACTATAGCATGTTCTGATAGATTTCAAAAACTAACACTGATCTCTTCTACTACATGTACTTTACAAAAAGCATTCAACACTATAAATCTAATTTGTAACAAAGATGCTGAATTCAGGTGTTTAACACAAGTCATGTCAGACTCTATACAAATACAGAACAATTCTAGTTCTTGCCTAAGATTCCCAGGTTACTTTAAAAAATTAACAATTAATATTTGAAATAATAGCATATGAGGCACGGGCACACAGTCTTAGGTTTCTTCTAGCTACTGTTTCAGGAAAGTAAAGAACTAGGAAATTCTTCATTCTCAAAAAGGGAATGACAGTTTTTGCTATTTCCTACTTTGTTATTTCTCGCATGCACTGAAACCTTTAAATTAAAGGAATTCAATATGTTAAAAGTCCCAGTTTGGGGAATACTTTTAAGCTTTCCCAAGCATTCCAGAGTTTACCAATTTTAGTAACACATCAAATAGCATATACATTTACATTAGTATATTAGCCATTTAACACTTGGAAGAAGATGCCGAAAAGTATCTATGGGCGGTTAGGGTGAAATGTTTAAGGGATAGAATGTCAGCTCTGGAATGGTACACTTGTCCTATCACGTATTAGCTGTATGATCATAGGTAAGTTATTTAAAGCATAGCTATCAAGTGAGAATGGTAACAGTACTCATATAAAGTATAAGTTAGAAAGATTATATATGAGATAATATACATAGAGTCTTCATCAACTGCCTATGCAGTTAAGTAGCTGGATGAAGAAGAACTATACTATTAAACGAATCATCCAGCATGTTTTCCCCCCCTCTGAATGATGTGGGCCAGTGGGGTTACAGGAGTCTCTGAGTTGGCAATTCAGGCATCAAATTATTTGGGGGCTCCTAAGTCGTTTTAAAGCTAAATGGGAAAACACTGAACATCCATCCAAAATTCACTGCAGTAGACTTTAAGGACAGTGTCTTTCAGGCCATTGCCAAGATTTCTGAGATCCTCAGAATATTTCAAGACCTCCACAAGTATACAGAAATACCTTGCCCTTCCAAAGGCAAAACCGTTTTCCAAAAGAAAGGATACCTAGAGTTTTAATAAGTTGTAGAATGAAAGTTTCCAAGCCAGCTTCTGAATCATCATGGTGAACATGGAAGTTTATTATTAGGGATGAAGATCAAGAACACCCAGAAGCCTAAGATTTTGGGGTGGGCCATCAGTTAGGTAATTCTAGCACCCTTGTGTAGGAAACAAAGAGAAGGGAAAGTCCTTCTAAAACATCAGTGAAACACAACAGTCAACTATGTCTAAAACTCAAGAATAGCTGCCAATGACAGCTGTTTCCATAGTACAGAAACAACTAGAAAAATGTGCATAAACAGTATATCTATTTACAGGTATGGTTTACAACAGGATACTACTCAACAACAAAAAAGAATATCAATACACACAGCTACATTACTGCCTACATCAATTTGAATTTTTTAAAAGCCAGACATAACCAAGTATATATGGTATGATTCCATTAATACGAATTTCTAGAACAAACAAGATTACGGTGATTTAAGAAAAAGAGTAATGGTTGTCACTGGAGGAAGGAGGTAACTGAGAATGGTCATAAGGGAATGTTATGAGGTTAGGAAAATGATACATATTTTGATCAGGGTGATGGTTAATGTAAGTGAATATATTTTTCAAAGCTTAAAACAGTGTACACTTGATCTGTGTACTGTATTTATGTAAAGTATACCAAGTTAAAAAATTAAGGGGCTAAACAAACACATATTCTAACATTATACAGGGCAAACAAAACAGGGCAGAAATTCAACAAAAAATACTGGAAATACTACAAATTTGGGAATACATAAAGGGTCCCCTGAGATGTAAACCATTGCTGAGTTCCAGTTATAAGCAACCTGAGACTCCTTGCATGAAGCATCACAGTCTTATTTCGCTTGTCAGCTTCAGCAGGGCATGCCCACCCATGAACAGCTGTAGACTATACTTCCCATGGATCCTCATGCTTCTCAAGCAAATATCTACAGAAGGTTCTGTTTTCCTGATGTCTATCAACCCCTTCTTTGTTACAGACTTGAGCACTGTACATGTTCCAATTAACTCCACTCTTTGTTGCAACTTGCTGAGTACGGTGGCCCTCGCCAAAAAGGGGTAGGTGGTGGGTTACATAATAAAAACTGGGATGAATCTGGCGCCAAGTCTGTACAGAGTTGGAGTTATGTGGGTGTTACAGACTGGGGCTGGTAGTAGGTAGGAAGAAAAGGAAGACCACAGAAAGAATAACATCCTTAGAGAAAGACTTTGTCAGAGAGGCCTCCTCAGCTGCAGGGGCTAAGGAAAAGAAGGTCAAAGGGTGGCTGAATAGGGCTAGTAAAGAGTCAGAGTATAGGATTTAGACTAGGTTGTTAGACAAACAGAAACTAACTTTCCCCCTGATGTGATGATTCTGGGAAAAGTGACAATAACTTTAAGAAAAGGCTTGATTCTAGTGGTATGATTTTTGACAAGAGAGAAAGGGAAAGGGAAGGCATCAGGTTAAAGGATATAACAGCCTACAACATTTTTCATGTGGGACTTAAGAGATCTAAACATGTGTTTCCTCTAGCGAACCCAATGTTACTCCCTCAAAGCATAAACTTTAAATCTGACCCTCTTAGGCAGGCTTAAAGGTATTCTGACACTTAGATCAATACGCTATTCAAACTCGAGGGTCAGTTGGTTCTCTTCTATGGTCAGCGACCAATTTTCCAATTCCATTAACCCATCTCCCAACTTATGAAATAATTTGTTTCAGTAGTAGAAATTAATTTCCAACACTTAAAGAGTATCAAAATATATATTAATAAAAAGTATTCACTATAAAGTGAATCTACAACTGATCCTTCTGAAGTCAGAATTTTAGAGTCACTACCCAAAACCAAAAAACCAAACCCACTGCTGTCGTGTTGATTTCAACTCATAGTAACCCTACAGGACAGAGTAGAACTGCTCCACAGAGTTTCCAAGGAGTGCCTGGTGGATTCAAACTAGTAGCCTTTTGGTAAGCAGACACAGTACTTAACCACTACGTCACCAGGGTTTCATGAGTATATCCCAAAATGTTTTCTTTTAAAAAGACACATGGCCTTAAAATTTCTCAACAATATGTAACAGATAGACAACATGGGACAAAAAAAAAAAAAAAAACCCTAAATAAAGTAATGAAGAGACATACACTCTACTTCTAATGCACACTTCCTAGAAGCAGACATGACAACGATGAAAATTCCTTCCCTATTGCAATTACTGTCATAATTACTACTGCCACACACTTGACTTAACTGAAACTAAATGGTTCAGAGATCTTTTCTGGATTTCTATTAAGATATTAGTAGAACATCAGGATATCAAATTACAGGAAGGGAAGTTGCAGAGCTTGCCAAAAGAGGGCACAACAATGTTTACATGGTGAAAAGTGCTCAGGAGCCTTTCAGTGACAGCACTGGTGAATACACACCCAGGTTCTATCAGGCAAGATCATATCTGATGTGTTTCATGCTGGAAAGCAGACTAAAAACACTATTCCAAACACAGAAGTCCCCCAGCTTCCTAGAAAATGAGGGGATGGGTGTCATACAACAAACACTATTCAGTGGGCTGAATGGAAACTAATGAGGACACAACCCATCACGGCATGTTTAACAACATAATTTCACTAAGAAGGCAAACTAAGGGATGGCTAATGAGGTTGTATCAAATAAGTTACGAGAATTGCATAATGTGAAAAATCACAAAATACGACAATAGCTAAGGAAACATTTGACACACAGCTTCTCGGTCTTTTGAGCAACCCCACACTAGGCAACCTTGCAAATGACATAATTAACACAACTTACTCAACTGATGTCCATTTGCAATTTTATCAGAAACTGTTTTCAAGCAAAAGCCCTCAGTAAGGTAACCAGACACATAAGGACCAATAACAAGTAGGAGAATAAAAGATGTTGTTCCAGTCATCACTTACAGCTAAAACTAATGATGTCTTTATGGCCCTAATAGGCATAGCTATTTAGCCTTCTTAGCCTGTGCAATAAAGAATGAACAAACTACAGTGGCAACACAAGAAAAAAAGGAGTGTACCCTAAGAACTCCACTAAAAGACCACAACTGATGGTCCGAAGGCCTGGGAGTCCCCCTGGGAGCGTGACTCCTAAGACCTGATGGTGCCCTTGACCATAAATCATTACTGAGGTCAACTCTTCGGACAGCAATGGATTGGACTCAGAGACACAGAATGACCATATTGTGTGTGCACTTCATAGCTCTTTGCATCTGTAGGATGTCATCCTTCTGCCTTCTTACTAGAGAGGAGTAGAGAGGGTGGAGGGGAGGGAACAGGAGATTGTCAGGAGGATATGATACGTATAGAACAGAAGAGTGTGCTTACACTGAGAAAGGAGAGCAGAAGGAGCAGCAGACAGGTGACCATGCAAATTTAAATTGGATTGTACACTTTCATTCAGTCACAATAAAAAAAGGAGAAAAAATGAACAAACTACAGCATATCTTTCATCTGAGTCTGTGCACATACCTATAAGCCCATCCCCCACTTTGCACACTTATGGAATGTCAAATTATGATTTCCTCAATTAACAATCTACCTGTACTTCTGCTGGATGAGAGACTGAACTGAAGACAGAACTTCCACGATGTTTCAAAACTGGCAACAGCGAATGGGTGTATGGTCCTCAGCACAGTTCCACTGTGGAAAGTAGTTATGTCCTGCACCCCTGAGCTAGCCAATGTGTTGGGAAGCAAGCAGTCAGCAGCCAGGCAATCCTTCAAGAGCCATTAGTTTCTAATAACACCTTCCCAGAGTCCTTAGGAAGAGGAGAAGAACTGGAGGAGTGCTTTGTCAGACCCTCATAAATCAAAAGGGAGAATCAAGTTCACTGGTGACACTTTCTTTCCATAAACCCAATGTTTTCCTTACAACAAGCATCAACAAACTCACAAGGAAAATTAAGATCACTGATTCACAGGGCTTACAGTGAGTGAGTGAATGAGTGAGCAAGTGAGCAAGTGACTGAGCGACTGAGCGAGTGAGTGTGTGAACTGGCAGGGAAGCAAAAGGAACACAAGAACACATTTTCCTTGCACTTGGAATTTTTTTTCTTTAAATTTTCAACAAGAAATCAATGACTACATCCCTGAAAACCTACTTCTCTAGGCCCCCATGATTAATTTCTAAGCTGCAAATCTCCACAATTTCATGTTCAAATGGAAAAATCTATAAAGGAAAGGCACTTAATTTATTTCTGAAGTTTAAATGAAGAATTAGAAAAAATTTTCTTTTAGGATATAGCACTGCTGTGAACTTCATTTATTTGGGAGGCAATGCTACAGAATCATAATGAGGTTTCAAGGCTTGGTTCAGGCTACTGGAAAATATCCAATCATTTACACAGCAGTAAACTTCTGGTGTACCCTGAAAAATATAACTAAGTGCCAATACCAGCTTACATAGGAACACTGAGATCTTTATGTATCCACTCAGTAATATACTGCCAAATATACCCTTAAGAAAGGTTAAGTTCTCACCTTGCTTATGGAATACAAAGAATCTCACTACAGATTAATAAGTAAGCACAAACAAGCCTGTGCTAACCTTATTTACTGGGTCAGCCACTCCTATTGAAGACTTCGATTCTTTAGAAAGGTATTGCAGGTTGGGAGAGAGACAGATACCAACCACACCTAGAAGTAGAATCTTTGATGTAGTGAAAAAGTACAGAATTGTTCACTACAGATGACCTGGTAAAGAAGGTAAGCATCATGCTTTCTTGCCTATTAGATAATCTGTCCCTGTCTATAATAGACAGTTTCTGAAATGGAGAAACTGAGGACCAAAATGCTTCCTCTGATCTGTCAACTCTAGATGTGGAATGGAGAAAACAGCAGAGGAAATGGTAAAAACACAGAACACAAAATTGATTTCAAAAGTACTTTGTTCTAAACACAAAATATTAAATGCACACCATTCAAAAGTCACAGGAACTCTTTAAAATCAAAACAATATTGACTGTATGTACATCTATTTTAAAATGGAATTTCACTTGCAACCATGTCAAGTAAGAAGCAGACGGCATAAATAGATCCATTCCATTTAAATTATTTAACACAAAAATTGGAGATGTCCTGCATCTGAGGCATAGATAAGACTGGGTCTGATAGGTTTAGCCATCACTGAAGAGTTTATGCCTTGGCAGTAAAATATTGTGTTTTTACCTATTCTGTAAAGACTAATTAAAACCTTCTCAGTTGTTCGTTCTTCCCCTGGTTCCCTCTGGAGTTCAAGGTACTCCACTTCATGACTAGAGTATAAACAACAAGGCCGGCCAATCTGCCTGGCTGCTTTCAAATAGAAAAGATAGGAGGGGAGCAGTTTACAATGGGCTAATTACTCACCAATTTATATTTATAAATAAGACTAGTTCAGACCCAAAAGCTGCCTTCTAAAAATATATAATACAGTTTCAATTGAGAATATGCCAACTGCAGTATTATGCACTATAGTGTAATTAATTAATTTCCCTTGTAAAGGGGAAACGTTATCTAGAAACTTTCAGTTCAAAGCACATTTCAGCTTCAAGGGAGAAAAGAATCATTCCCCAAATGCAGCTTTTAGCAGTCCTGACTGCTTTCTGTGCATCTTCCTAACCATTAGGACAGTTCAGGTTATCTTGGTGTGTTTGTTGTTAAGTTCTTGAAATGTTCACATCTACTATATATAATAGGATAATACTGTTCACTCTTGAAAATTCATTTTCTCATCTTCCTCTCAGTTCAGGTAACACTTTAAAAACAGTCCTATTTACATGCCTCAGTTTCCTCCCACCAAAGAGGAAGATAACAACTGTTCACTCTCAGCTGCCACTCATTCATCTTGCTCCACAGGTTATTAGAAGGATTAAGTCAAAATTAAAGGTGAAGTATGATAAACTGTGCAAAAGAGAAGCTTTCAATACAATAATCACCTTAAGCTGCACTTTTCAACAGATATCCTTAAAGCTGTCGTAACCATTATTTACCTTTCTCTCTTCCAAGCTGTCAGGTAGATGCTAGATGACATACACTGTTATGTATTACTTAATGTCCTTGATACATTTAATGACATAAGATGCTGTATGATCTAAACATTGTGCAAACACCATATAACAGATAAGGTCCTTTCAAACATCTGCTTCCAGAAAAAGGAAGTTTTGTCCATATTAAAAGAACTTGCTAGGGCAAATAACTACCCTCTACAATTAGTTTATCTGAGGTTTCAACAAATTGAATTCTTTTGCTGCCTTTACATCAGAACTCACAGATTTACCCACCACACAGTTTCACAGTACACAGCAGAGGTTCTGTCTGAAATGCTTAAACCACCCCAAGCTAGCACTAAATTTGATCTTGTAGCCTGGTCCTACTTTTTCTTTAAGCATTTCAAACAGGCTTCATGCCTTGGCAGTGACTGTCCATGTGCTGAGAGGAACTGGCTTTTCTGTTTGGACTTTAATCCACACCATTAGCAATTTCTCCATGTCTAACACAGCTCTCTCTCTCATATTTTTAGTTAATCTTGTAGCATTTGGTGGAGCTGACTGTTTTAACAAATTGGAGAATTTTCTGTCCTTAAGGATTCTTGTGATGGCTGAATGTGACATACCTATATCTGCTATAACTCATTCCTGAATGGGATCTCCAAACAATACTATAATCTTATGGGACTACGGACACATATGCAGCCAGGCATTGCTGTAACAGACATTATGCGGTACATGAGTGTACTTACAAATGATAATTTGGTTTGACCCGTAAGTTGCTGATGAGCTCAACGAATCAATAAAAGTCAGAAAATGAATAACCTGAAAAGCCCAACTGATGTATATTTCTAGCTATAAGCAAAATCAGGCCCATTTTATATTTCACTTTATTACTCTAACAGATTCTAAATGCAGCTTGACTTTACTGTTGTTTCAAATGCTTCACATTATGAAGAGTTTTGTCACTGAACTGGGGAAAACATTACAGGGTTTGTGTTTCTTACCCTCCACAAGTCACTTGTCCTAGAACCTAAACAGAACTCCCAGCTCTCGGGCAGATCATGGCTGGGAACTCATTAGGCTGTTCCTCACGTTAAATTACTGAAAAGGGTGATGTATTTATAATACAGCTTGCGATGCTATAAAATGGCTCATCAATCTGTTTTATTCATGGAAAGTCCACATAAGGCCACTAGTCTGTTACTGGCAATAAACCTTGGGTGCATCTTCAAAAGACCTGCATATTAGATAGTGATTTATGTCTCTGTCCAAGAAATCAAACATGATACTAACAAGGCAAGGGATAACTCAACTGACACTTTCAAAAGCAATATAATTTCAGTAGTAAATCAAGTGGGTATAACATACACAGGGAAGAGAGAAAGACAGATGATTAGCATGTATACGTTAAAAGAAAAGTAAGAAATACCCACCCTGAGAGTTCAGACCTTAAACCACTCCTAACCCACTCTTCACACTGTACCCCTTAAGTGGCATTTCTTATATAGCGTATGCTTTCCTTGCTTCCCACTTCGTAAGTAAAATACTCTTTCACAAAGATACTGATGCACTCTAAATTGTTGCCCTTTTATATGCGCAAAGGCAGAGTTGCTGGGCTGTTCTTGCCCTTAAATTCTTAAATTTTGGATAAGAAATCAAGACTGAAGGAATTAAAATCAGCCTGAGAAATAGTTGAGTCTTACTGTTTTCAGAGAATGCCACTTTTATTAGGGAGTTTTTACCTAACAGTATATACAGATATCCACCCTAAAAACAAGGAAAAAAAAATGAGCATAAAACATGTAACCACTTGGTTTTAGGTTGCCAAAGAGTCACATTAACAAATAGCATGAATGTGAAAATGTAGATCGAGAAATCAGAAGTTTTCCACACAGATAAACAGAGTTTAAAATGCCTTTTATATACTTGTTTTTATCTTCCAGTCCACTTTTTGAATAGTTCACTTCAATAATTTCAAATGGATTATGCAAATCTCATACCCCATCCCATCCCATTCACTGAACCCGCATTATTTTATTTGGAAAAAAGAGAGCCCCCATTTTCAAAAGAGTTATTTTATATCCTAAATGCACGTGACAGTCCCACTTTTCTTCCCTTCAGTGCCTCATATCCCCCTTCTGGCAAAACTGCAAAGTTATTGTGCTTTTCCTCATGGACCTCTCAATCTTATGGGCAGAGACCGTGCAAGCAACAACATTCCTAAAAGTGAAAGGGAGAAAAACATCCTCCCTGTTGTTAGTTAAAAGAAAATACTCAGCTCTGGGAGGGAGTGGCCCCAAACACCTTCCACTCCACTCCAGGCAAGCACTCCTGCCCAATGAAGTCCTGACTCACAAAGTCCAACAGAGGTTACCAGGCTTCCTAAAGGGCACCTTGCCGTCCCTGCTTCTGGATGGTTTACTGGTTCTTCAAATTTTTAACTCTTGATGCAAACTATCAGGGACTGTGCATTTTATTGGGTTTGTATTTGGCCAAAGTAAGCAGGAATTCTCAATGAAAAACTAAAAATTACTTTATTTACAAAACAAATGCTGCAAAATGATTGAAGATAACCACAGAGTTTTAGACAGAAAAGGAACTCTGGATTAGCGTACACGGCAAATGTAAGTCATTTTATTTTTAAACAACTTTAAAAAAAAATCCCAGATACAGTAAGCACGAGAGGTAATTTCTTTTCCCCATTTTATCTCTCACCGTAGCTTTTCAAACAAAAAACAGGGGAGAACTCAATTAAAAAAAAAACCTTAAAGAAGAGGTAAAGTCACAATACCCATAAGTGCCCACACACCGAGCTTTCTCCTTTGATATGTACACACAGAAAATAAACTATCTTCTCTTGTCTCCTCAAGCAAAATGCACATACATGCCCATCCTTTAGAAATTCTTCAGATTATCTTAGAAATAAAAGAAAAAGGTTTTGTTTTTTGGTGTATGAGTGTTCAAGGTATGTGTGTGCATTTTGAGACACACACAAATAACACACACTCCAAGAATCAAGAATCTTGCCTCCAATTCTCTGTCACAAGGAGCACTCTGGGGGCCCAGGAGGAGGGAAAGTGTTTGAGAAACAGAAGGAGCCGTTTCAGCAGGCACCGGTTTCTCTCTGTGTCTCAGAAGCGGACATTGGCATATCGTGCCTGGGCTTTCCCTTCGGGGTTCATCTGGTCGGCAGGGTGGGGAATAGTTGTCTGCACCATACCAAGGTCAGCCTGCTCAGGCTGACAGTCTCTGTCTCCGGACAAAGAAAAGAATCAATACTTTTGGACTACGGCTGTGCCCTCAGTGTAAAACAACAAACATGCAGCGTCTGACATGTTTCTAGGTGATTTGTGGCAGAACCTCTTGTCTGATCTGTATCCAGGAGCTGCTGTGTTACTGCTCTTTGCTTTTCACATCCCCACCCCCCTTCCGCGACCCCTTCCTGCCTGCCCCAGCTCTGTGATGTCTAATACTTTACTCAGGTACAGAGGCGGGTGTTCTACCCTACAGCTACTTGTCACTCAATAAATCACACCTACCAGCACAGTCTGCACAGAGTGATCTGGGCTTTAACAAAGGATCAGAAGGACAAAGTGCATGTGAGATGCTGTAATTATAAGTAAAATAAAACATTCAGAGAGAGGGTGCAAACACATAGGCTCTGAGGTACTGATAAAATGTCACCAGAAATTGTAGCTTTTGTCTTCTTTCTTAGTTTCATTCTTTCAATGTAACTACCCCTGCTGCCCCTCCTCTCCTCCTCATTCATTTCTACACTCTCGTTCTCCTTTGGTCTAACTGCAGTTCAAGTCATAACATCAGCATTATTAAGTGTCCATGAAAACACATCATTGTTCACCTCAGACGTTAAAATATATGTAAGCTGACTAAATGAGAAGAGAAGTACTTTCACTTAGTATCTTAAGGCCCCCAAATCCTCCTGAAACTGCCCAAAATGTAAAACCAGTACCAAGACACAGTCATTAATTATGACTTCAACTTAATTATCTAAACCAGCCATAAAACAATTTAACTCATACAAAAACATGTTTTGTCTGACTATATAATTTGTGCAGAAACATCTCTTCAATAAAATGTTCACATACATTACATGTTGCTCAATTTGCTTTGGAACATTTTCATACTAGATCTGTTCTTTCCCATCCACCCCTACTCCTAAATTTATTTTCCAGAATCTGAACCATCAGCCAAGTCAGATAAGAAGGTTTTGGACAGTTTCTTCTGTTCTAAATATTTTAAACGCAGCAGTTTCAGTTATCCCAGCAATTTCAGTCACATCAGACATCTCTTAATGCAGGAAAGTGATGTTCCATCATGGAGGTCTTGCACAAGCCTCTACTGTAACTGTTGCTGATAAAAATAAAACTGAGTTGGAATAGCTCTACACTTCCTTCCTAGTCAATCAATGCCTGACAGCACTAGTTCCTTCAGCCATGTACTTCAGCGATGATGGATCAATAACTGTGGTTTAACAACAGGGAGCCACCAATCATTATATGAATGATTAAAAGGGGTCTCACTCACATACACCTCTGCAGACAGACTACGCCGTGAGATCAGAATACTTGCCACATTATGCTTCCTATTACAGAAAGTCATGTAGAGGAGAGAATGGGGAGAGGAAGAATCATTAAGATACAGCATAAAGGAAATATCAAATGCATTGTGACCATGCATTTGGTATTTTCAGTCTTGATTGTCTTATACATTAATTCTTCTCTAAAGTTACCATAATGAAGTTGAATAAAAGCAGAAGACAACAACAACAACAAAAAAACCAAGGAGGGGTCTGCTTATGGCTAAATTCTGAAAAGCAATACTATATCAAGATAACTCAGAATGTCACAGAAGCATCCCCCGATCCTACGCTCACCCACAAGGTCTATCTGTCTGGAGTGTCATGCTCAGCTCACTGTCTGGCAAGTCTTTGCTGCAGTGACTTACTTTTCTCTCTCTATTAAAATGACTCCTTGAATATCTATCTGAAAAATCTAAAAGACCCTACAGGGGTATGGCTGTTTCATCTAGGACGAAACAAAGTCCCTGGCACAAAACAGATGCTCAACAATTATGAACAAAGTAATGAAATGAATACATTAACCTTGCCAAAACAAACCAACTAGTCTCTATAAAAGAACTCTAGAAAAAGATAAGTTCACAACTTCCTTCATGCACCTATTACAGACGATTACTTTTAGTTCACTTATTACAAAGGGAATACCCATAAATTATCAAATTAAATTGAAATATCAAAATGTATCCCTTTTAGAATAGCAAAATTCTCCACATTCCTGACTATCCTTTCTTACTGGCCTGAGAAAAGTAATGAGGGACTAGCAAATAAGCAAATGCTGACCAGTGGCTATGCAGGTCTCAGCACTTATCTAGATGACCAGGATGCCCGGGTTCTGCTCTCAAAGAAGAATGAAGACAAACGTAGTAACACCCTACTGTAAGTACTTCAGGAGTCCTGGTGGCCCAAGGATTAAGCACTTGGCCACTAACCAAATGGTTGGCAGTTCAAATCCACCAGCCAATTCTCAGAAATCATATGGGTAGGTTCTATAGGGTTGCTATGAGTTGGAATTGGAGCTGACTCAATAGCATTGAGTTGATGCAGTTGGTGCAGTGGTAAGTGTTTTCAGGTGCATTTAAAAGGGTTCAATTATCACCCACTACACCTCATGCCCAGCCATGACCTAAGCTCCACACTTTGCTCAGTGAAAGCTTGCATGTTGCTATGATGCTAAACTGGTTTCATCAGAACTTCCAGACTAAGACAGACATGATAGAAAGACCTGGTGATCTACTTCTCCAAAGCAGATAGTGTTAAGCCTAGGGAACACTAAAGGCTGATCTACAACAGACTGTGGGAATGGTATAGCACTGGGTAGTGTTACATTCCATTGTACACGGGATCACTTTCCTGTTGCTACCCTGGACAGGATATTAGGCAGATGTGATATCACTGAAAGTACAGGCAGTCCCCAGGTTACGAATAAGGTCTGTCCCTAAGTGTGTCGTGTCTTTTAAGAACTTGTAGTCAAGTCAAAACAGGTGCATGTAATTCTTATTTAGCCTCTCTCTGTCAGGAAGCCTTTTCAATGACTGAAAGGTGATTTTGAAGGAGAATGTGTTGCCAGCAGGGGTTGGTTCAACTGCTTCAAAGTGGGGACAAATTTACATAATATTAAAGGACAAGTACTTGAGTTGTCAGTAAGTCAGACTTAACCAGGGGACTTAGTGTGTTAGCAGAGAGGTAGCTGGAAAAGGACAAAGGTAGCCAGTGAAGAATTTAGCTTGTGACTGGTCGAGATTTAAAGTGGGACATTCAAGAGAGCCAAACTTACAAATAATGAGCTCTACAAAGAAATCAGAACAGGAGAAGTGATTGGGTAGTTATCAATGAATCAGCAGGAAATGAGAATGAAAGCAATTGCCTAGAAACAGTCTGTAGAAGAATATATAGGAGAGAATATCCAGGAGAGTGGTATTTAAAATAACACAAAAACATCAAGTAGAAATTAGCAATTAGAAAAGGAAAGATAAAGTCATAAGAACAAAGAGTGAGAAAAGTCAAAGACTTGATTCAAGGAGGACCAAGAGTGGTCAGCAATAGGCAATGTAACAAGGAAATAAGTGAAAAGAAAAACCAGAAGTGCTTCTACAAGATGTGTCACCTCTTCAGTGCTGCTGCAGTGGAGAAGAAAAGAAGCCAGCTAGACATGGGTGGCAAAGACAGGAAAAGGAGGTGAGGAAACAGAAACCACGTATGTGCCTCTTTCTAGAGGTCAAGCTGTGAGGGAAAGGGACTGCCAGGTGGTAACAGAGTACGACCTGGTCATCTACATAGGCTGAAGAGAATGAAGCCAAACTGGAAATATATGGAAATAAACTACAGAAGGGTTTTTTTGGCTGCAATAGAATAATGTACAGCCCCAAAGGCAATGTAGAAGGATGTTCACAACATTATATATACACATAAATACACACACATATGTGTTTAACCTGTTACATTATTATATTACATTTTGAATGGAATACATGGAATGGAATGGAATATATTTTGAATGGAATATATATGTTATATATTATTATTGAATTATTATTATATATTGAATATATATTTTTGCATTATTATATTTTGAATGGAATCTATCTTCTAGATAGGAAAAAAAGAGGTTCAATAATAGACCAGGATACATGGGGCAAGAAGAATGACAGTACCCATAACATTCACACCTAGAAGAGTGGAACCCTAGTTTGTGAGGCAGTTGAGAATCTCTACACGACAATGGCAATCATTTCACAATTTAGAAATTCCCAAACCAGGACTATCTGTAGAATTTCAGTGGAAATTGTCATTGTTAACTGTCCACCCAGAATTAACAAAAACTTTACATATGGGAATTATAATTTTTTTTGTAATAATTTCAAACCATAGAAAGAAGAAAATCAGCCTTCAGAAGAAGTGGGAGGAACTTAAGAAGGAAGAAAACTAAATGAAACTTTCAGTAGTCTAGTATATTTTAGTTAATTTTCCTAAATGTCACTGTGAAACAAGGCCACCACAATTTACACTGCCTAAAACTAAAACACAAATTAGCTTGGCTAAATGCTTGTTTTTACCATGAATAGCTCCCATATTGTTCAGCATATCACCTTCTAGATTCCTGAACTTATTTTTTCCTTCTTCAAATAGGCCAAAGCCACAATTAGAGGGAACAGTTCCAATGTCAAATTCTTAGCAATTCCCTTATCCTTTCAAATTCTGGGAAAGATCATAGGTCTTGCAAGTATGTGCCCAACCCTTTTCCTCCCTAGTATCAATAAACAACTTAGTCTGTCTCTTAAGGAAAGGCTGCATTTTGCCACACAGCTTACACACTACATTTTCCCTGAACATACAATTCAGCTATCAAATACCCAGTGCCAGTACTCTCTATATACAGATACAGAACCCACTGCCATAGAATCAATTCTGGCTCACTGAAGTAGAGGGCACAAATTTTTCCCCTTTAAAAAAAAGATTTCCCTCTAAGATGCTGGCAATGGCTGAAGGACAAATGACCTATTGACCTGGCAGAGGAAATCAAGGCTGCAGTTTACACTGTCTTAAAATCATCAGGTAGGTTCAGAAAGGTAGATGCAGCCAATACATAAATCACTGGTTACCGCAACAGTCTTAGAATAACCATGAATGTAGAATGATACTCAGTTTAAGCACAGGTTCACTTGACAGCTTAGTCCCAGAATGGTACCTGGGTCATAAAAGAGACTCACTGAATACTGGCTGGAAGGCTGGATGGAAGGCTGCATGGGTGGGTACATGGTGGATGGACGAAACAAGGCACTCATATCTGCTCTCTCTTATTTAATGCAGAAGGCCCTAACAGTACTATTACAGTCCGGTTCCACTGCAAAAGACTACCCTTTAAGCTCACTCTTCTGAAGTTTCAGGTCCTTTTTACTTGAACTTCACTGACAATCATGCTACTCCTCACAATTACCAAGTTTGACACCATGTCAGAAAACCACACCAACAACTGTCTTCAAACCACCGTTATTTAAAACAGCTGCTTCCTCTGTTTGGCATGCTCTCCCACCAGAACAGTGCAGGGCTCACTAGCTACTGAAGTGTCATCTTCTCCATGTTACCTTTCCTCTTTGCCCCCACTAAAATAACATATCCCTCCCTACCTTGACTTCCTATGTTCTAAGGTTCTGCTTTCTTCTTAATGGTCCTTATTTTATCGTATTTATTTGTTTGTTGTTTACTATTTATCTTCTCCACTAGAATATAATCTCTAGGAGGAAAAAAATCTTGTTCTGCCATTGCACCCTAGCAACCAAATCAGTGCCTGGAACAGAATTACATGTTTAATTAATATTCACTAAGTCAATAAAACCTAATTCCTCTCTTTCTATTGTTTTCTAAATCTATCATCTCATTTCCCAGGAAATTTTGTCTACCATAGAGACCCTTTGGAACAATGGTTAAGTGCTGCTTTCACTAACCAAAAGGTCAACAATTCAAGTCTGCCAGGGGCCCCTTGGAAACTCTATGGAGCAGTCCTACTCTGTCCTATAGGGTCGTTCTGAGTCAGTCAACTTGAAAACAGTAGGTTTTTGGGTTTTTTTGTTTGTTTGTTTTTTGTTTAGACACTCTTTCATTAACTGTTTTCTGAACGTATACATTACAGTACCAACAGCTTGACAACTGAAAAATTCCCAAACCAAGGATATCTGCAGAATTTCATAATGTGATGTCATTCAAGGCACAGGCACTCCCAGGTTAGGACAATCCATCCAGCAATATTCTGTTCCTGATGCCTCTTGCCCTCTTGCCTGCAAAGCCTTGTACCTTCCCTCTAGAAACTGTATCTTTTTATACTACAGACTAACTTCAGTAGCACTTTCTAACCTTACTCCATCCAAAAAACTTACTGCTTCTTTACTTGTATTACTCCTAGTTCTTAATACACTGCACAACTACAGTGCTTAGCAAACTGTATTCGTTATTTGCTTATACTTGTGCCTACCACTCTATCACCAAACCAAGATATTCACTGGCTGTTAAAGTATCCATTAACAGGAAATATAATACCAATCTGAGTGTCCACAGAGTGTACCAAGCAATGTAGTTGGTATAGATTATCACAATTAATCCTAAATACTGTAGCAAGCAACCACCATTAATCCCACTTAAAGGTAGGGAAATTGAGGCTTAAGGAAGGTTAAATCACTTGCCCAAGGTCACCTGGTAAAACTGAGATTATAATCTAGCCAGGGCTTTCTTTGGGCATTCCTACAAAGAAGAAAAAACGTGAATTCTTACTTTATTCTGATGTTAACAGAGGTGCATGATGTAACAAGTAGTTTGCCCAACTTTTAGTGAGAAAACCAGAGTTTTTATCTTAGTTCAGTCCCTTACTAGTTCTGGGAGGTTACTTGGGTAAACCACATAACTCTTCTCTCTAAACCCATGTCTTCATTTATAACAGAGCCAGTATCACCTGCCCAGCCTAACACACAAGGGCATTTGGTAGACCAACTTCCATATCACATGAGAAAGTGATTAGGAAACTATATAGCTCTGTGTTACTTCCCCAGAGGTGAAAGTCAAGCTTGGGTCCATGTGAAAGCAAATTCTAGACCACTTTGCCTTGTAACTCCAGAGCCTGACTGAGTTTTAATATTATCAGTTTTCTCCCCACAGAACTTTCTCAGTCACAGCCAACATACATATTTTTTGCTGTGGAAATGCCAACTAAAGCAGTCACAAACTTGTAATCATCTCATTTCCTTGTTCATTTTTAAAAACTAGATACATTCATTTTTTGTGATGAAATTCTGTAGATACATATTTTTTTAAAAAATCAATAAACAATTTCTGAAAATGCCTCAAATGTCTTATGTAGATAGACACAAGAACAATTTTGTAAATACCTACTATAGAATGACATATTAGTACAAGCATTTTTTAAACCAAAACATTTCATGAATTTAAAAAATGTGAAATTATTCACCTCAACTCCTTTGCCATATGAAAGATTCAAAGACAAGCAACAGTGTTGGGTGTATAGAAAACCACACCAACAATTGTCTTCAAACCACCGTTATTTAAAACAGCTGCAAATATGTTTCTCTAAAAAAAAACAGACTGAATTTAGAGGCTTACAAAGTAATAGCAATTTAGCAATCATTCAGAAGAAAATTTCTACTCAATCCATTCAACTGTAATATTTCTCCTTCAGGAGGCAAAACATTCATATATTAGTTAGAATGCTGATTCTGTGTACTTGAAATGTACTCGGGTCCACTAAATGGTAAACGCTGTGATGCTAGATATTAAAATCATTCTAAGCATAAAAGGGGCTTGAAAAAATAAATGTGACAAGTTCACAAGGCATACAGCAAGGCAAGGTTATATTCTACATTATAATCAGACCACATCTCCTAATCTGTTGCTTAAATTCTAGACACTCAACTTGAAAAGCACTATCAATGACAAAGGTACACAATTAGAGACAACAGGCCAGACTATAGCTCACCAGAAGAGAGAGAAGATTCAACTTAAAAAACAAAAATAAGAAAGCAAGTTTGGCAGCATAAAAACACAGAAAACTTTCCACTTGTTCCTGCCATTCCTGCTGAGAGGTTATTGAATCATTGTTTCACTAGTCAAACACTAAACAAATACTGGAAACCGTGGTGGGTAGTGTTTAAAGTGCTACAGCTGCTAATCAAAAGCTTGACAGTTCAAATCTGCCAGGTGCTCCTTGGAAACTCTAAGGGGCAGTTCTACTCTGTCTGTAGAGTCACTAGGTGTCCGGATCAACTTGACGGCAGTAGTTTGGGTTTGTTTCTTGTTAAACCAGTACTTTTAAGCCTCTATCAAATATTTGCCAGTTAGTGCCCTAAAAAGAAAGGGTATGAAGTGGCAAACTCACAGTCTGCCCTCAAGGAGGTTTCAGTTTAATCTAGTTATATAACTGGTTATATAATTATATATACACAAATGCAGCAGTTCCATTACACCTCTTATATCTCTCAATCCCATCGCCCATTGATACAAACATGGTCTCAGAAGCCTTTGCCAACTGTGTTATTTATTCCAGCTTTGTAAATTTGTACCAGACTATAAAAAGAAAGGGCTAAACTACATGATGTCTAATATTCTGATAGTTTTAGGATTATTAATTTAGTCCTTAACAAAAGTTGGTCTAAAGCTGTGTCTTTCTGCAACTATCCTTGGGTTCAAGTTCTGCCTTCCAGCTTTGCATGGGGGGCGGGGAAGAGGCAAAACTACATCTTTTAAAATCTCATAAAAAGAGACTATGTCCTGTACCCTCAATTAAAATATGCCTACCAGAATACTGTTTCATCCAGTGCACAAATTTTTAAGAGAAAGACTAAGTTGTGAATGTTACTTCCTTACTTAGTAAAGAAAAGAAAGGTGGGAAGTATTTCTATGAAAACCCTTTTCCAAATAAAACTTTGCCGTAACAAGCAATTTCCTGTTTCAGTAAACATACTTCCAAACCTATAGGAATTTATGTACAGTTTAGCTACAAAATCCAGCTACACTAAGTATATGGTCCAAAAAAAGGGACAGAAGGTTAATACTTCTTTCAATAGAATCTATCCCAAACAACCAGCAAAGAACCCTGGGGACACAATAGTTAAAATCCACACCTGTTAGCTGAAAAGTGAGCAGCTGGAACCCACCAGGAAGAACACACCAGCAGCTCCTCAGCAGAAAGGCTTGATGACCTGCTGCCATAAAGACTACAGCCTTGGAAACCCTATGGGGCAGTTATACTCTGACACAGAGTGGGAATCCACTTGGTGGCACCTAACAACAACAGCTGCCTACCCACTCCTATTAGAGACAAGTCCTGTAACGTGCACCCTTCATTCATCCTTAGGTGTCGCTTCATTTCCTGGTTCTCTAATTAGTGGCCTGCTTTTCTTCTTTCTTCCTAATGAAAAGGGAAATACTATGACAAGAAAAGGACGAAGTCAATGCCCACTTCATCTCAAACACTGAACTCAATGGGGAGTGGTCCATCATTAAGAAATATGTAACAGTGTGTGGTCGGAACAGAAGAGGTACAGGAACACCCTGCGAGCTCTGTGCTGGAAAGCACAAGAAACAAAGATAGGAGAAGGTGGCTGAGAGACTTCTTCAGGGGAAACACTTAGGCTGAGTCCCAAGCCATCCTACAACTGGTTAACATAGGTACCCCGGCAAGTCTTAGGTTTGACGAATAATTATGATTCAGTGACTTTTTCTGTACACATGTCAAAGTGCAATGTCTGCAATGGAATTCTTTATAAAGCAGAAATTGCCACAGAAATCCTATGGAATGATCCCAAACCTAACATAGAACTCCTCTCAGGTGTTAGCTTACTAATTCAAACTATTTTAGGAAGCACAAAGGACTATTTCATATTTAACTATCATCATGATTTTATACCTAAGACTAATGTGAAGACACAAAAACTAATATTGCCAGTTAATTTCCTGATCAGACCATAATTTACTACTTCTGAAATCAAGTTATCAAACACCACAAATCTAGGCACACTAGAATTAACATCATTCACAAATATAACCATTTTTGCATACTTATGCTGTCACCAAGAAATCTGCTACCTTTACAGGACTATACCTGTCCTCTGACTTCTTTTTAAAAGTCACAGCTGTGTATTTTCCAAGTTTTCTTTATAATTAGATATTAGATTGAAAGAATAACAAGTCTAAAAAGTCTGTTAACATCTATTTAGCTGTTTAGTTCTTCTTTCGAAATCATCATTAACTAATTTAAAAGACACTACTATGTGTAGCATTTCAGTTATACTCACATTAAGAATTCACAGGGTTAAAAATTATTAAAGGACTATTTTATGTAAAAATTTTATTAATTCATTTGTGTTCTTTGTGTTATTTAATGAGTGTCTGTATTTTTAAAACAATCTTAATATCAATTACTTCATTGACAACTCATTTAAGTGGCTTATTTCCTGTATAAAATCTGAATTTCTCTTCAAGTAAAGTTTAGAAGGAACACACAATGTCGCTTCTAGTGTATTTTCCTATAAAATACATTTTTTCCCTATGTAGTTCTACTTTCTAACATATTTTCCTCCAGAGCTGTATTTTGCCAGACGGCTTTTCTATCTATGTGTGTTTGGTCTCATCTTCAATTTTCTGTTTTCTTCACTCTGATAATTTTGGCATTCCCTTGATCTCCGGCATCTCAGTAGGAAATGTTCGCTCTACAGATGTCCTATTTTATTTTTCTAAATATCACAATCTTTCAAAAAATAAGAAGGTGCTATTAAAGGTATTTAATACACTTCATGTAAAAGAAGAAACAGCTTACAAAACACACAACCACAAACGTTTCTGAACAATATTTTTGATTATCTGAATACTACAATACCGCTGACAACGTAGTAAACAACACCTAAGTTATCTTTGCAATTAAGTAAAAACATCTTTCAAGAAGCCACAGGTCAGCTTTCATTACTGAGACTTGCTGCGTGATCCTCCTTCGATACACACGCAGCCGATCTGGTATGTCTTCTCAGTTCACAGGAGGTACCCAAACAGCAAGTTTATCTGTTTTCCTGGGGGCATAAAAAGTAATCTACACTAATCTATTACAGACAAGATTCACACACATCATTGGTACATCCTTAAAAAAATTTATTTTCAAATTCTGATGGTTTCAGGAAGTAGCATCTATTTCACTTTAAAATAATGAGCATTATTCAACCTAGACAATTTAACATTTTCTCCTCCTCCAATGCCACTGAACTAGACCACAAAGCATGTGATCTAGTGATAGCACTTTCATTAACACAATATGTGCGTGCGTGTGTGTGTGTAACACATCTTTTCAAATTAGTATCTACCTCTTCAGTGATAATGGATGACCTACAATACCCATTGCTGACTAAAAGTTTTCAGAGTAAAAGATAACCCTAACACTATTTTATAAATATTTGAATTTTGAAAATCTATAAACTCATGCATGAAAAAAAAAGAGAAAACAAGTGAATCTTGCCTGTAATAGATTAGTGTAGATTACTTTTCATACCCCCAGGAAAACAAATAAACTTGCTGTTTGGGTTCCTCCTGTGAACTGAGAAAGCATACCAGATCAGCTGAATGTGCGTTGAAGGGTTTAGCTGGTGGATCACGCAGCAAGTCTCAGTAATGAAAGCTGACCTGTGGCGTCTTGAAAAATGTTTTTACTTATCTGCAAAGATAACTTAAGTATTGTTTACTACATTCTCAGTGGCACTGCAGTATTCAGATAATTGAAAATATCGTTCAGAAACATTTGTGGTTATGTGTTGTAAGCTGTTTCTTCTTTAACATGCAGTGTATTAATATCATCTTCTTAATTTTTGAAGGATTCGTGATATTTAGAGAAATAAAATAGCACATCTATATAGTTATTGGAGTAAACATTTGTTACTAAGATACTGAGATCAAGAGAATGCCAGAATGTTTTGTTTTACCAGGAAAGGTAGTAAGATGTGCTGTTCTACCTTCTTCAGCCAAGTCTTCTCTTGTAATAACAACACCCTTTTATGAAGCGTGTAAGCAAGGTGTGGAGTGCTGTTTTTATTCACGAGTTTTTTATTTGCCAATTCACAGGATTAGATTAAAACCCTCCCATGTAAGAGCAGAATCCACCACCAGGCTCCTCTTACTTCCATTGTGGTCAACTAAAACAGGAGTACAAATAACTAAAGTATTGCTAGTAGACAAGATAATCAACAATGTGGTTAGGTGAAAATTAATAGTGAGACTGCCTATGTAACCAAATGTAGTCATTTGAGGCAGTCACTATCAATACTCCAAGAAAGAGAGTCAAGTGCTGGTTATCAGAAAGTAAGGGCCATCTGAGTAGAGTACTTACAACTTCTGTTATAATGAAATTAAGTGAGAAATTACTCTTCTAATAATATTTCATTTTCTCCATCATATGTAACTTAGATATGAAATCAAAAGATCAATTTTTAAAAAAAATCAAAACATTTACCAGATCCCAATGTGGGGAAGCAAAGAAAGACAAACTTCAAGTTTATGCAAAGAGAAAGCAACAGTGTATATTTTTTTCAGTACCTGCTATATGCCAAGTACCTATTATATATTGGACTCTGGGTATACAAAGATGAACAAAACTCGGTTCTTGCCTCAAGGAGAGTTTCTTTGAGTTCAGCATGCTTCATCTCCACTTTGTTTGCCAGTAAACAACATTATCTATTCAAAAATCTGACTAAAGCCCGATCACTAACGTTCATTCCTCCTTGGTTGGCCTGTCCTCTATGATGCCATTCTTTCTACAATGACATGGTGCCAGTCAGAACAGTAAGCAGTGAATCTCTAAATGAGAAGAGTACAAGATCTGTTCCCTAAAAAGGTCGTGGTCTTTTCTTACTTAGCTGACCACCCAGTAAAAATAGCCAAGCTTCTTTGAGAACACCCAATCTTAAGCATCTTTAAAACATCATCCCCTAAGCATATTGTAATAACTAAAAAAATGTTGTTTCAGTATAAAAGATCTTTAAGACACGAAATCAGAAGAGGAGGTTTGGACCACATGTATTTATGACACTCTGGGCCTCATTTTTTCCATCTGACATTGAGGTGGCTGCCACTGTCCCATGTAACCTCAGAGTCTGCTAGTACATAAGTGAACATTCTGATGTCAAGTAGGAGAGGTAAACATATTCAACAATCTCTGTAAGTGCTTCAAACAATTTTAAACCTATCTAAAGTATGATTAGCTCAATGACTAGGACTATGTTGAAATCACATCTTGAAACATTATAGGAACCATTATTGTGGAATTCACTTTCTGATTTTGATATATTGAGTTCTTTTCTTGTTTTCCCTTACATGTAGAAGTATAATTTGGGTCGGCTGTATTCTTTCAAAGGAAGAATTGGCAGGGTGGTTGCTGTTACTTAGGATAAGTGTGTAATCTCTTTGACTTTCTCTTGTTGGGCAACCTGCCCAGTAAATATCAATTTTTTTAGAGCTACAAATATGGTTTTAATAGATTCACAGATTTCAAATTATTAGAATTCGGGGCACATCTCTCCCAGAGTAAGCTGATAATTCACAACAACCCTTGTAGATGCAAAGGAGATGACTATGGATCAATCTGTACGTGAATATGTTGACACAGTGGTTAACTGCTTCTTCTATCTCTATGGCACCCACCCCTCACCCCCTGCTGACAATTTCGATATGAAGAAAAATGCCTCAGTCTATGGGAGTTCAAATTAGTCATGAAACCCACTTTGGGGACTGAGGAAGACTTACTGTAAATCAGCCACTCAGAAACCACATTTGACATACTTTGGTTATAACGTTAACTATAAGTTGCATAATATTGTACATATTGATTGGAGCTTGGGATTATAATGGAAAGCAATTGCCATACATTGAAACTGACCAACCACAAGGCAGAAAAACTGTTCTTGAAGAACCCACTATGGGAGTCATTTTCTCTATGATCTGAAACTTTTATCTTTAGACAGTATATTCTATCATACTGTTAGGGCTACACTCTACCTTCCAAATATAGAAGTATCTTATCGCCAGGGCACCCAACTATCCAACTTCCTCACACCTATAGAAAGCTCTAGCCAAGTAAAGCAAATTCTCTCTTTATAAAAACAGTGCTATTAGGAAATAGAACAAAAAAGCAAATCAGAAGAATGTCTCCTACTAAACTCACAATTAACTGGGAATCTTCTAACAGCTCCAAATTCATAGTAGACTCTGTCTTCTTATTTTTTTTTCCTGCTGCAACCTTTACCTTGAAAACACATAGTAATTTACTAAGAAAATTGCTGTGTATCAAACATTACACAGTGCATTTCATTTGTAAAGGGTTCCCCCTTCCACATACCTGTTAAAAAAAAAAAGAGAGAGAATCTTTTTCTATACCACCCCTTATGAATCATCCTTGCAAGGAGCACGTATTTCTTTAAAAATAGAAATAGCTAAGAAGGAAAGAAATTAGGTATCACAAAGAAAGTAATTAAGACTAGTTTATCCACTTAAAAGAAGCAAAAAGTGTTAGACTTTAACTTGGAACAGATGTTAGAAAACTGTGAACTTATCTGATCCCTTCTGCATGATTCAACTTAGAAGTTAACTTTATAATTTTTGGAACATGCCTCCAATAAAAAGATATAACTACAGTGAAAAAGAGCACGCATAATAAGTGTGTAACTCAGCCACTTTTCTTGAGCAAGTGGCTTTTGAGGAATTGAAGCACCCAGACTCCTCTCAAAGAAGTACTGAAGGCACGTATAATGTTTTCATCCCACTGGAGGCTCTATTTTCAATTATACACTATACTGTTCTCTAAAATCTTCACCAATTTATCAGATGTCACAGTTTAACAGGAACATCAGCTGTGTCTATTGCTGTTCAAAGGACCATGTGGAAAACTGCAGAACTAATTTAGGTATAGTTTTGAAGGTCAAAAAGAGCTAAATCATCCTACAGTGGAATTCTGCCAAATAACTGCTTTTAAGAAGAGTATGAGCAGTAGCTGGACAGCTGCAAACATTCCCTCACTCCAAAATCAAGGACATGACTGAGATGATGCACATCAATTTATTTTGTGCTTTAGTGTGAATACATACCCATGTGACTCATACCCATAACAGGGAAAGACATTATATATTCTGGATCACTCTAGTCCAAATGTGAACACCTATTTTCTAATCACTGTCCTAGAACTGGAAACCCTGGTGGCATAGTGGATTAAGTGCTACATCTGCTAACCAAAGGGTCTGCAGTCCAAATCCACCAGGTGCCCCTCGAAAACTCTATGCAGCAGTTCTACTCTGACCTCTAAGGTTGCTATGAATAGGATCTGACTCGACAACAGTGTTTATTTATTTATTTTTTAATCCTAGAATTAGATTACAGCTGTTAACCAAAAGGTTGGAAGTTTAAATCCAACAGGTACTCCTTGGAAACTTTATGGGACAGCTCTACTGTGTTCTATAGGGTCACCGTGAGTTGCAATCAATGAATGGCAATGGGATTAGGTTGGTTCTACGATCCGGTGGTATAATTCTCATCTTTCATACATAAGACTCAGGTTCAACTCCTGGTCAGTGTGCCTCAAGCGCAGCCACTACCTGCCCATCTCTTGCGGCTTGCAAGCTACTGTGATGCCGAACAGGTTTCAATGGAGCTTCCAGACTAGGACAGACTAGGAAGAAAGGGTTGGAAATCCACTAGTAAAAATCAGCCAATAAAAACCTTGTGAACTGCAGTGCTGCAATCCCATTGTACACAGGGTCACCATGCATGGGGGCAAACACAGTAGCAGCTAACAAAAACAATGGCAGAACGACTTAAGAAAATGGAAATACTCCTTTCAGAAGCCGAGTGGAAAGAATGTACATCTGAGGCTCACCTGAGAATTACACCACAAAACACAGGAAACTCAGAACAGCAAGTACTCCAGAGTTTTCTAGGCTTCCAGAACCAAACCAAAAGAAATGACTTCGCCCCTGCAGTGATTCGTCCAGTGCACCACTGCAAATTCTCTGTCCCACCTCTTGTTTAGTTGTGTCAACCCAATCCTCCCATCTATAGTCAATCAGCACCTCAGCTTGCCTCTCATGCCTTTGACTGCCTGACAGTCCAGAAACATACACACAAGCCAGAAGTGTAGGAGTTAAATACCAAGCCAAGCCAAGAGGGCCACATAATCACTGGAGGGGAATGACAGCCAGTAAGTAAACATTTCCCCCTTTTATCCTCTGGGGAGAGAATTCTGAGACATATTCATCCCACGCCTCACACATGACACGCCTCAGTAAGAATGGGTGCTCTTCACGGCATTGTTGGACCACTTTAGTCACAACATTGATTCCCATGATAACTTCTTGGTTATTTCCCCTGCTTTTGTTCTATTCTCTTGGTGTCTCCTTCTCAGTGCAGGATCTTCTCAAACAAACAGTTTTGTTGTTAAGTGCTATAGAATCAGTTCTGACTCACAGTGACCCTAGGTACAAAAGAGTAACACTGTCTGCTCCTGTGCCATGCCCATAATCATTCTTATGTGTAAGCCCACTGTTGAAGCCACTGTGTCACTCCATCTCATTGAAGGTCTTCCTCTTTTTCACTGATTCTCTATTTTACCAAGCGTGATGTGCTTCCCCAGGGATTAATCCCTCCCTCCTGACAACACATCCAAAGTATGTACAACTTAGTCTCGTCATCATGAAAATCTCTGTCTCAGGACTTATTTCAAGGAAGACCTAAGTTAAATCACCTCATAAAAAAATAAATTCTGTAAAAAGAGGTACACCCTGAGATCTCCACTAAAAGACCGCAATTGACGGTCCAGGGGCCTCGGAGTTCCCCTGGGAGCATGGCCCCTTGCCCTGATGCTGCCCCTGTCCATAATCATAATGGATGTCAACTCTTTGGACAGGAATGGATTGGACTTGGCAACACAGAGTGACCATGTCATGTGTGCACTTTATGGTTCTACGCATCCATAGGATGTCATCCTGATGACCTCTTACTGGAGGCAGGGGAGGAGGTGGAGAGGAGGGAATAGGAGATTGCTGGGAAGATACGACATGTATGCGGTAGAGAGGAAGAGTGTGCTGTCACTGGGCAGGAAGAGCAGTGGGAGCTGCACATAGGTGGGCATGGAAATTTATATGGGAATGTACATTTTCACTCAATCATAATAAAAAAAATAAAAATAAATAAATGAATTCTAAAATGTATGGATAAAATAGTGCTTGATTTCATCAAAATGAAAGAACAGATGAGACAGTGACATAATTCACAGTGAAAAGGAAATAATAATAGAGGAATTAGGAAAGCACAGGAAACATGGGTTTTTCACATACAAAAGATTAGACAGCCTACCCCTGGAGTGAATTTCAATTCATAAAGACACTACAGAGAAGCCAAAATCATTAGAAAAACCCTAGAGTTTAAAATTTATAACCTTTACCCCAAACCAGGCTCTGCCTTTACCACCATGACACAGAGTGTCAAACTACACTCCAGAATTTCTCCACTTCTCTGTTCACCCACTTCACTTTCTACTAGGAGTGGGGCGTATGTCTCCATTTGATCTTCTCAGTACTTCGAAGCCTGCTTCCTATCAGATCTGAGAAGCCCACTCTGGTAAGCCGGAGGGGGGGCGGGGAGAGCAGTGGGCTTTCTGTTAAAAGTCACTTTAACTCAGAAGAGGTCCTATTCTACCATATATGCCTTGACTCCACTTGGCCGACCCTCTAGTTTCAATACCAGTTGAACAAGATTGCCCTGAAAGACTTTCAGGAAGCAGACCCAACTCTATTCAATATATTAGCATACTTCAACAATGCAAATCTGAGGCGCATAAAAGAGAACAGAGCCAAGTTTAATAGTGAAAATGCATCTGTACATGCATTGTGAGGCTGTCCTACACCGCAGTTTCTCTCATTAAGTAAACTCTGAGCAAATCATTCTTGGGTTGGTCTGAAATCTTTTAGTGGTTACTGATTCACAAAACCACAAAAACAATACATATTCTACTAACAGCCAGGGATGTTACTACAGCATCATAAATAATCAGTGTTGAAAAAAATGAAATCTGTGGCACTCCCATAGACTTGAAAAATTTTTAAATAATACAACCAAATTTCTGATCTGTCAAGTTACAAATGTTTCACATCAATTTAGACAATAAAGAAAGAATCATAACTAGTCAGGAAAAAATTAATTAAACTCATTGCTATTGAGCTGATTCCCACTCACAGTGACCCTACAGACAGAGTAGAACTACTCGAGTTTCCAAGGAGTGCCTGATGGATCTGAACTGCTGACGGTTTGGTAAGCAGCTGTAGCACTTAACCACTACACCACCAAAGTTTCCCAAAATGAATTAGATTCAAGAATTTTATGATGGCACATTCATAACTGCCCTATCCAAAGCCCCAAATTGAGATGTTCAAAATCCATTCTGTCAATGGGTTTAATAAATTTCAAACAGGCTCCATTCATAAAAGGGAATTACTTGCAATAATTGTTCAGGAGTTTATTTAATTATTAAAGAACTCAAGTAAAATTTTCCTAATGAACAGACATGGAATCGTTACTCAACATGAGAACAAGGTCAACAAATGCATGAATTTAATTTCCCCAAAACAAAGTTTTCATGTGGGCACAAAAAGAAACCATATTTCAGGGGCTCAGAGGATAAGAAGGACAAAACAATAAACAGAAGTTATGGATCAAATACTAGATAATAACACAAACAATAACAACCTGGAGTATATTCCACTGTGAATTTTGATAACATTTCAAGAATAGACTCAGTATACTGAATACGTTTGATACAAAGACTGAAAGCCAGATGAGTTGTGAGATGATATCATGGAAATTATACACAATAAAAGCCAAAAGGTTATTAAAAAGACAAGAAACAAAGACTAAGATGTATGTCAGAAGAAACTCTGAAATTTGCTCTTAAACTTAGAGTAGCTAAAATGAAAAACGATGAAGTAGAGGAGATGAATAAAAGACTGCAAAGGGTGGCTGGAGAAGATAAAGTAAATTACACAATGCAAAAAGACTTGCAGTAAAAAAAAAAGAACGAGTTCTGCATTCATCAAACTGAAAGAACTGATGAAAAAATTCAAGCCTCACATTGCAATACAGAAGGATTCTACAGGTATTATACCGAATGAAGCTGGAAGCATCAAAAGAAGATGAAAGGAATACACAGTAACTATATCAAGAATCGGTAATCATTCAACCATTTCAGTAGCTAGTATACAATCAAAAACCAGTGGCACTGAAGGAAGGAGTCCAAATTGCTCTAAAGGCATTGGTAAAAAACAAGAGTCTAGGAATTGACAGAATATCTATCGAGGTGTTTGAATAAACGGATGTACCGCTGAAGTACTCACTCATCTATGCCAAGAAATTTAGAAGATAGCTACCTGGCCTACTGACTAGAAGAGACCCATATTTATGCCTATTCCAAAGAAAGGAGATCCAACCAAGTGTGGAAATCATCAAACAATATCATTAACACCACATGTAAGTAAAAGTTTGTGGAAGATCATTCAAAAGCAGGTGCAACTACAGTGCAACAACAGAATTACTAGATTCAAGCTGGATCCAGAAGAAGATGCTTAATGACGGACATCATTGTGGATGTCAAATGCATTTTGGCTGAAAGCAGGGAACACTAGGAAGATGTTTACCAACTGTATTATAAGAAATTATGGATAACCGTGCTCATGAGGAACCTGTAAGTAGATCAAGAGGCAGTCATTCAAAGAGAACAAGGGGATACTGTGTGGTTTAAAATCAGGAAATGTGTGTATCAGGGTTGTATCCTCTCACCATGCTTACCCAATCTTCAGGCTGAGCAAAAATTCGACTACACAAAGAAGAATGCAACATCAGGAATGAAGACAGACTCATTAACAGCCTGTGATATGGACATAACACAATTTTGCTTGCCGAAAGTGAAAAGTGCCTGAAGCACTTACTGATAAAGACCAAAGACTATTGCCTTTAATGTGGATGACACCTCAACATGAAGCAAACAAAACTCCTCACTACTGGACCAAAAAGCAACCATCATGATAAATGGAGACAATGTTACAGTTGTCAAGGATTTATCTGACTTGGATCCACAAACAAACTTGGATCCACGGAAGTAGCACTTAGGAAATCAAATGGTTTATTAGGCTGGACAAACCTGCTGCAAAAGATCTCTTTAAATTGTTAAAAAAACAACGATGTTACTTTGAGGAGTAAGGGCCCCTAATCAAAATCATGGTATCTTCAATAGTCTCATATGCATGCAAAAGCTGAACACTGAATAAGGAACACTGAAGATCCAACTCGATGGCACTTGGCTTGAAGAAGAACTGACATACTTGAATTATGTTGTTGGCCAAGAATAATGAAATGATGAGTATGCCATGGACTGAAAGAAGGAACAAATCTGTCTTGGAAAAAGTACAACCAGAATGCTTCTTAAAAGCAAGGATGGCAAGATATCACACTTGGTAAAGCAGAACACCAGAGAAGAGGCAGACCTTCAGTGGAATGGACTGACACAGTGCCTGCAACAATGGGCTCAAATATAGCAACAATGTTACGAGTGGCGCAAGACAGGACAGTGTTTGGTTCCACTGGGCATGGAGTCACTATGAGTTAGAACTGACAGCAAGTCACTTAACAACAACATCAATTTTCCTCTGCATTGGGACATAAGTGTTTGTGTTTTCCACTCTCCAGTTGACAGAAGAGTTTTCCATTTCATACAAAAGATAAGAAATGTTTATTGAATGTGTTAGACATGGACTTACATGACTAATAGTAACAAAGTTCCTTTGCACATCAAAGAAAAATCAAACTTTGTTTATTCAAAAAATTCCTAATGGCTTCATTTATAAGTAAAATTTTCTCTTTATTTGAGACCCAGCAGCACAGCGGAGTGTAGCTACAAGACAGCAGGTAGCTCTCGTAATGAACTTTGCACAGTATTGAGAAAACAGTATCTGACGGTTGTGTATTCTTCTGTGGTCAACAGATGAGTGGTTCAAAAAGAATAAAAATCCCAAGGAACATCCTGAGACACTATATATATATGAGGGAAAACATTCTTGCTAACTAAAATTTCCAGTTCTTATGGTCTTCTACACACACAAATCTCAGTCAAGAAAGGCTTGCAAGATCAGGCCTGTACCAAGATAAACTACACATAGCATCATCACATTAATTGTATTATTACTTCATAATGTCAACCAGCCAGGTTTATACAGAAGAGATTAAATAACAAGATAATCTTATAAACAATGCTCATTTCATCAGTGTACCAAATAAGTTTGATTTATATCAGTGACTATTCTTCTAATTAATTTATGCATCCACATACTTTAATTTACACAGACAGACACTTACACTGGACTGGGGTGGGACAGACATTTTTTTAATTCCTTGAACTCTGAGACAAGTTCATGTTTAGTCTTCCCAATGTTGCTGTTTTAGTTCCCTCACACTTCAAAACTTAAATGACTACTGAAATATCTTGCATTAAAGTTGAAGTACACAGAAAAATCTTATTTTATCAAACTCAGTAACTATCTCCCACTGCTGACATTTATATGTTTCAATTTTCAGAGGTATAGCTTTAACCAAGCTACAAAAGAAAAAAAACAAAGAAAAACAGACCTCACTGCCCTAAGGCCCTATCAAATCATCATAACCCTCCATGACAGAGCAGACCTACCCATAGGATTTCCAAGGGACAGCAGTATATCCAAACTGCTAACATTTGGGTTAGCAGTTGAGCTCTTAAACACCACCTCTTCCATCCATAGATGTGAGCATGAACTGTCTTAATAATATTCCACCCAAAGATGATTCTGGAACTAATTTTAACCCCTGCATTTGTTTTAATGCAGTTTCTAATAGCTTAGGGTGAAACTACTTATTAAAAATATGTATAATTTCCACTATCACTGGGAGCTTCAGTAATATTTTAAATGTACTCCAGATGCTGGTTTCTAACAACCATTAGAAAAGAATAAATTACAAAGATTGAAAGAAATTCAATTCTTCCTAGTTCGTCAACCAGGAAGATATAAACAGCAACTCTGAATCTAGACACATTTAAAATAGACTATCAGTTACAACATAGCAAATCGAGAACTCTTAAAAAGCCCTTAAAAATAACATAAAGGAGTGTCCTAGGGTCAGGATTATTCTAGCTTAGTCATTTTATAACTTCCACGGATATATTCAGTATTGGAAAGAAGATGTCTATTTACTTATATAATCAAACAAGCAAAAAAAGAGGGGTGGTTTAATACTTGTCTTTTGTATACAACATTTATTTATGTATTTGATCAATGTTTATTTGTAGAACCTTAATACAATTACAGATGGCAGCTAAATTATCTGTTTTAGATTATAAAGTCTAAAGAACAGAAACTCTATGTGTTCAACTCACTTTTTATAGGATGCAAACAGAGTATGATACCCAAAAAAGGCACTTTTTAAAAATGGAATGATTTCCACGGGGCTTTCTCCATTTCTGTAAGCACTGGTAGTGTGGTGGTTAAGAACTATAGCTAGGAACCAAAAGGTCAGCAGTCTGAATCTACCAGGTACTCCTCAAAAACTCTATGGCACAGTTCTACTCTGTCCTACAGACTGGCTACAAGCTGGAACTGACTCCACAGAAAAAGGTCAGGCTGTTTCTATGTTCCATGAACATTACAGAGTGACACTTAAAATGTTCTTAGGTGATTTCATTATTCAGATGTGTGTAATGACACTTTTCTGTAGAGATAGAGATTATTACGATGTAACTATTTCCCCTTCTTAATATTAAAGAGTTAACTTCTGAGCGACACTTACAGTATTATACTTACATTAGAAAAGTAGGAAAAATGGCAGACCCAAACACTGCATTTCTTACCATTAACTTGGCACACTTCCCACACCAAACAGAAACACCAGTTGTTTCCACTGGAAAACCTGTGGTCTCCTTAAAATCTCAATTAACAATAATTCAGATCAGGCAAAACAACAGACACACCAAGGAAAACAATTTTCTATGACAAGAAAAAATGTAGAACACTGCTATGTCATACATATTTAACTCTATGGAATAAAAACTAGCAAATAATATCATAAAGCTTTCAGCATTTCAGAAATAACAAAATTCACAACTCAGGTAATTTTGGGCAAACCACTTAAAATTTCTAGATCTCATTTTTCATACCTGTAAAACGGAGACACTACATTAGAAAACTTCAGGTAATTCTCAGGTTTTAAATTCTAAAACCACATGAAAAAAAAATCCCGAGTCCTAAAAGGCCTAACACACACAACGGAGATTCCATTATCTATCCAAATAAAAGGTTTCTTCTTTCTTTTGAGGGGAAGGAGAAAACTGTGTGTTCCCAATGTAATTTATTATGACTATGTGCAAGAAAATATTTAAACAGAATAATAGCTTCACTACTCTTATAAACATATAAAATGTAGACACATATGTAATGAGAAACAATGTATGTATACACAAAATCCATACACACCCACACATCCCCACACAGACATATGATTTCTGCTGTTTAAGCCAAGAATTAAAATACTCCTCTTTTCCTCACTTTTCTTCCTTTGTCTGTGAAGCTGCTATGGCTATGGGTTAGGAACATACATAAAGAAAGTATTTACTCAATGTTTCTTCTATCAGTACTAGCACTACCCATCATGAACAGCTTGCTCTGCCTTGGTTGTCTGAAGTCTAGACAATAGTCTCTCAAAGAAACAGTGGTATTAAGAACAAGAATGCACTTTGTTGTTAAATTCTTAGCACACTTAACCTAAGTTTATTTAATCCCTTATGTACATGAAGTATGGAACTCAAGATATAAGAATCTCCAAGTTTTATGCTACTTACGCAGAGAGTAACAGAACAGCAGGAATAGAATAAAGAAGATCCTGAAAATATGTCCAAGTATCCAGTTTACACCCTACTAAAACAAATAAACGAAAGGCACTACACTAAAGTTCATGAAACTGTTTTTTCCCCCACTAAGTATTTACTAACATACTCCCCCCTAAAAAATCTGAAGCAATTGCTAAACGTGCTATCATTTTCCTATTTGTTCTGAGAAGTGAATGCCCTACAGAAGAATGCGATGATTTCTTCCCAGTAAAGAAAGAAAAACACAAGAATCTTTTTCTAAAATTTTTACATTCACCTGGGTTTCCTTATCCATGGGGAGAACAAAACTATTAACTGGTTCAAGACAAATCACATCAAGTAAAATTTTGAGGAAAAAAAGTTCATATTCATTTTTATTTGCCAAAAAACAACCCAAACCACTGCCATCCACTAGAAATTCATAAAAAATACATTTATAATATTCATAAAACTGCATTTACTATTAGCTATGTACTACGTGCTGTCTTATACATACATATTATTTCCTTTAATCTTTTTAACAATGCCAAGAGTTACAGATTTTAAGAACCTGTATTATTCTATTTCATCAATTAAAATGAAATCAGTATGGTAACAACAGAAGCAACATTCTAACAACTAGTTACTCTGTAAGACCAGTGTACATAAAACTCAGTAAGGAAACTAAAGTGCTTTCCATCTTCACCACTTCCCTCCAAAAGGGGAGTAAGAAGGAAGATAATTTAGAGTCATGGATTCCTGGCTAACTTTCACCAAAAACAATCTCATTCAAGTGTCCAGAGAAAGGGTTTAATTTAATTAGCATTCTACATTCAACTTAAAAATAAAAACCCTTTACTAGATTTATTCATGTTCTTAAAAAAAAAAATCATTAATGGTCAAGCAACTTTATGTAAAAAGCCAAAAGCCAGTCAAAAGGCAATCTTAATTTAGTTCTACACCATAATGATTCTAGATATTAACCTTTTAACTAGCAACAGGGAAACTAAGAAATGTAGTTCATTTCAGTTATAAACAGCGAAGCAGGATGGCGAATAGGTTAGAAAGAATATAAAAGGACGAAAATTTAAAATCAGGAAAATGGAAAGGGTAAAAGGGTGGGGAGCGTGCAATGAGACATAAGGAGGCCAAGAGAGTACAGCTGGGCAAAGGGAGACAGGAAGTTTCAGTAACACAGCTCTCCTCCAAGGCCACTCTGAGCTTCCAGGACTTGCCAGTATATATGCCTGTTCTCTGATGAAGGGATTTCTCTCCAAAGGTTTAAAAACAAACAAACAACAACAACAACAACACCAAAAAAAACACAACTATTTTCTGTAATAAATAAAATGATTTTATTTTCCAAATTTTCATTTTTATTTTTAAATAAAATACAAGTTTGAAAACTTTGCCTCTGGGTAAAAGAATGGCTTTTATTTTGGAAATGTTCTTTAGAACCTACACACTATTGCTCAGTTTAATGTACAAAACCTCAAAGTTCGTACACCGTTCCAAAACCTGACAGTCATTCCTTTGTAAAGAAACTAAGACTGCCTCTTTCTAGAGTGCCTGAGAATTACACCCAAAATCTAGTCCTCACTGATTGTGCAAAATCTTAAAAATATGTTCATTTGGTTGAGGGATTTATATCCTAGAGGGAATCACACATACTGTCACCAAAACTATGGGTTTTTAACCTCAAACAATGTAGATGTGCCTAAGGGGTCAAAAACTCAGACATCCCCACAGCAGGTCACCAGAGACAAATTACCTTCCATCCGGCAGTCTTGTTGGCACAGCAATGGCACCTTAAATTGTACTCAAAGTCAGGCTCTAAGAAAGATAAGCTGAGCATCAATTCACTCTGGCTTAACAGACTAAGAACCTTATCCCCTTACCTGGGGATTTGCTTCTCTTAACCCACCCACCTACTGCTTGATCAGATTCTTAATACCACTGAGAATTACTTTATATAAAAATGCATTAAATAATACACCATTTCCAATATATCGATCCTACAAACTGTAATTCTTGTGAAGTGGTTCAACACGATGTCATCAGTACACAGCAACGTGTTTCATTTACAGTATCTGTTTCACGTATATTCATGAGCTAATTTTTTTTTTAACTGCACACAGGCTGCTAGACACATGTGCATGGCAAATGGAATCTGAACTTAGCTTAACAGCCTCATTTATTCCTGATGGTTTAAATTATTTCATCACAATTAATGACACCCCCTCAGCTTCCTGTGCAGTGCTGCCAGATGTTCAGAGACCACAAAGCCACTCTCTTCTTTGACGTCTGGTGACAAGTTGTCCTCTGAAGGACGTTCCCTAGGTGTAGTGCATGAGCCGGATGACACCGCCATTGCTTAGCACCTCTCTGCCTCCCAGAGTAACACAGCAAGGAAAAAGCAGGAAGGCACGAGAAACCAGAAAATGCATTAGCGAGGGCAAATTACGTGAAGCGATCTAAACTCCGAGGAACTTGGCTCTTGCTACAGGAGCTCTGAACCTTGTTGTTTTATGAAAGAGCTCTTCGCTCCACCTCCCCAACCACTGGCATCCACTGAAGTGCCCAGCATGGCATCAGTCCTCAGGGAATGTCAGAGAACAATAATAATAGAAACTTTTCCACAGGGAATCTTTTTCCAGTTCTGCTCTGTTTCGGCTCCCCAACTTATCACCATTATCACCATGACCATCATCATGCTCTTCAGACTGAACAGTCTAAAGTCTCTGTCTACATGTTCAGTTGTGCTTATCTTCAACTCTGTGAAAACTTAAAATAGTAACACTATTTTGCAACTTGGGGTAAATGGTTTTCTCCTCTCATCTTGGGTTTATTAGGATTTATTCTTTACAGGGGCAACTGGTTTTTAGTTTTCATTCTTGTTAGGTTTTTGTTGTCACTGCTACTTTTTAAAAATATACATATATTGAAAAAAATAGACACTCTATTTTGACACAGATATGGCAGAGCCCAGGTTATCTCCTGCATTAATAGCAAAGAAAACAGTTTTCCTTAATGCAGAATTCAGAAATCAAAATTGTATTCATCATATGAATTTCACAAGAAAAATACAAATTCACATAATCACAGGTAAGTAAGAGGGTACCAGAAATTGTAAACACATTTGCATTTCTACAATAAGACGCCAATATTACAGCTCTAATTTGGAAAACATTTCCATCAACTAGAGAACATGTGGCAGACATTTTATGGATTATTTTTCAAATGTCTTTTCAAAAAATGCTGATCTTATTGGGGAATAAGGGGCCTTTAGGTTTGCCAAAATGTGTAACAGGAAAACAGAAAGGCCACCTGTGTCAGCCCACCCTACAGTATGAACATGAGCTATAAGGGCATTTTAGGAAATATTTTTAAACCAAGATGAGACAAAAACCATTATCAATATAGATTTCAAGCAGATGCAAAAGGCTTCTGTGCATGTTACTGATCATGTGTGTGGCCTACACAGGCTGATTTCAGATGTCTCCAAAACTCAGTCTACTTTCCCTTTTATAAGCTACTTGAGATTGAATCTAGGATCCTATCCACAGTGTCTTTGACAGTGGGTACAACTCTGTGTGAGCTAATCGACCAAAGGAGTTTATATCCCCAGCCTCTGCCACTGACAGCTCTGTTAACCTTAAATGACTACACATCACAATTAACAATTTGACAGTTATTTATTCAAATTACTTTAGTATAAATTCCTATAAGATCACCAATCTCGTTTTTATCAGAATTGGGACCATGATGTGGGAGCTGAAATGGCAGCACACTTGCAGAAAGTAGACAACAACAGGAGACCCTGAGCACTCCCAGAGTTATGTCAAATTTTCCATGCACAAGACTAAAATGAAATAGTTCAATTACTAAGGGGTAGATAACTAAAATAAACAACTAATTTCATACAGCGGAGTCAGGAGAGAGTCATATGGACCTCATTCTGTTGTCTCCAAACACTTTATTGGAGGGGAAAAAGGAGCTGAATAAACTTTAAACTCTCATGTAGGGATGTATTGCTTGTGTGTCCCTGGCAGATGTGGAAAGGAGATGAAATGGGCAAGGGAGAATCAAATATCCCAACGCTGCAGGTTTGCTGAGGGAAAGAGCACTGCAAAGATCTCACATCTGGCAATCATTTGTCAATCGCTGGAAAGAGAACGGCAGGAAACTTTCTGGCTCTTGGAGAAGATGAAAAGACAAAAACCATGTGTCACACACACACATACACACACACATACACACTGCAATGGTACAGTGACTACTACATTTATTCTCCACCCACCCTTTCCCCCTCTCAATTTAATGATCTTCAGATACACTCCACTCTATGGTCAAAAACATGCAGTCACTTGACTTGTTAAAGCAGCAGTGTATGTACATTTTTCAAATAAACCCCATGGCTGATGTTAGAAAATCAAAATCAGTCAAGCATAGACCGCCTAGTACTTTGGGCAGGAATCCTTGTGGTTTAGTCAATAAACAGAATCTGAATGAAAGACACCACAGTAACTAGACAGTAACGTTTTGAACAGTTCTTAACCTGAAGCGGGGGGACCACACTAGTGACCAGGGATATAAGGCTACCCTACCCCTCCACTTAAGATAGTTCTACCCGCAACACAACTGTGTTTACCCCAAGGTCATCTACCTTTTTTATTATTTTAAGCAAACAGGAAAAAAAAGTGAACTTATATTTGGGGGAGGTTCTGAATGAATTTTGGAAGGAAACATGCTATTTTTGAAAACAATTATGCCTTTCTAATAAGGTGGGAAACGGAGTCTCAAGTTCCATTTAATCCATTGTGGTAACAATACAGGGAATTTTCTGACATCAACATAAGTTCATAAAAATGATCATCTCTGCACCAGTCACTTCATCACAAGTTTTCTAGAGACCCCACACAAAATTAACTGCCCAAAAATCACAGAAATTTCAATCTGTTGCTAGTGATGGATAACCTTAAACGGCGATTTTTGGTTCTCCCTCATGCTGCAATTTACTAGCAGCAGCCACCAAACTCCTCTCTGTGTTCCCTAAGTGAATGCTGCAGGTTGTTTAATAACCTGGCAAATTCACAGTAGCTTGTCAAATTATTACAGAAACAGTGTCATCACTAAACAAGCCTGATCACGGTTAATTACAATGCAGACCAGAGAGCAGCCACAATTGTTCATTAATTACAGGAAGCACCTCATTTAAATTTTATGGAAATTTACACTTGTACCCCGGTATGTCTGGAAAAAAAAGGTGATCCTTCACACATTCACAGAAGAAAAGAGTTTGTGGTTTATGAAACATCATAATACACTGTCTCTAATCTGGTACTGAAATACTAGTCCTTTATTTACTCTAATTTTTTAAGCACTTCAGGGGTGAGAAATACCAAGTCAAACCTCACACTCTTCAATTCTCCAAGAAAGGAACTGTGCTAAGTTAATAGGAACAACTTAATACATGATGAAGCATAGCTAGATTAAATAACTTTTGACTGACTAAAAATAGCAGTTTAAGGTAACTAAAGAGGGTTTCAACGGAAACAATCATTTCCTGTAAAATGACTGCATTAAAGCACAATTCTTTTGATACTGAAGAACCAAAATACAAACCCACTGCCATGGAGTTGATTCTCATACACAGCAATGCTATAGGGGACAGAGGAGAACTACCCCATATAGTTTCCTTGAGACACCTGTTGGACTCAAACAGTCAATCTTTTGGTTAGCAGGTATAGCACCTAACCACTACACCACCAGTTTTCAAAAGGTTAGAAGTTCCAACCTGCCCAGTGGCTCTGTGAGAGAAAGATTTGCAATGAGCACTATTCAGTAAACACCACAGTTAAGAAAAATGAAAGAGCCAGTTGTATTCTGTCACTTGGTGTCACTACGAGTTTCATATCTACTTCAAAATCCACTGAGGAAAATAAATTTAGAAAGAGAATCAAAAGTCTTGATTTCCAACGTTTTTCTAAATCAAGTAGATTATCACAAAAACATAGCTCATGCCTTTGCAATAGTCAAGGCAGGCACAGTCCAGAGATGACAGTCATTCAAAACCAGACATACTCATCAAAGAATGTCAGGGAACTTGAGATTACTAAATGATACAGTTGCTAAGAAATCTCAAATTTTAGGGATAAAAGGTGAATCATAAAAAGGAAGAGCAGGAAAAGGCCTCCACCAACCATGAAAACTGATGTAAGTGAAAATACAAAACTAAACCAGATATGGCAAATATTCCTGTTAAGATAGGATATAAACAAACTGTGGCTCCTAAGTCAAGGTGCAGAAGAGGTGATTATTAGAATCAAGAGGCCCAACAGCAGATCCTCTGGTTGGTGGTTGTGACACCTGCCCTGGGGAAAGTCTGCACTCCAACCAGAGAAGTACACATGGCTTGGGCAAATCCTACAGTGAGTTTCAGGGTGCACTGCTGGACTTAAAAATAAGAAATGGCTTGTTTCTTAGAAGGGAGAAAAAGGACCAAGATACAGGCCTTGGTAAGAATGAAGAGAGCCCAAACTAACAAAGGTTCCTGAAGTTGCTGATCGATGAATATGTTATGTGATGAATTTCAAGTAATATGGGCATTTACCAGATTATTTCTGCATTTACAGAAACTAAATTTGAGAAGGAAGGGGTAAAAAAGGAGAGGAGAAAGAAACAGTTCACGTGGATGTCAGCAAATGCACCAGGTCACCATCACTGACCATCTTTTAACAGATCCAGCCTTTCCATTCAATCTACCAAAATGGCGTTACAAGATGAAGAATCTAATACAACAAAAGCACTTTCTTCACCTTGTCCAAAAACCAGGTCTTCACTACAAGACCCATGCTTAACAACCAAATCCACAATCTGATTAACTATATTTATGCCAGGGTTTCAATTCAAGTTGGTAAATATGTATCTTTTCCCTGGGTATGTCACGGTAATGTGCTTCACGGATCATTTTCAGTTTTATTCCACACACACACATCTGCAAAATGCATTTCTCTTGGCACCCTAAATTCAGGTTCAAAAACAGATCGTCTAACAATCACCCATGACAGACCGTTCCAGGTGATATGTTTGGAGAACATCACTCACTCCACCCAAAGAGGTCAAAGATCACACTACTCTCCACGATCTGTCTTCCATCACGCTGCATTTAAGTGTCATGCACAAGCTGTTAGCTTTCTAAATCTGGGAAACACAAGAGCATGTCTCCTACGTATCACACCTGCTCTTCTGTTGTATCACAGCCATATATACTACCCAGACAGTACCAGCTTGTGGCACAGCACAGCTCAGGTGGTCTTCCCCAGGCCAAGAGCAGGTGCACAGGAGACGGTCTTCCCTTCAAATTCCATTAAAACCGGAGCGTCCCTCCTCACACCACTTGCACACTCTTCCCCACTGAGAAGAAGTCAATTTTTAAAATTGTTCTCTTCTCTCACATAGGGTGTCTAAATTAGTAAAAATGTTTTAAAACTGAGCACACAGTGTTCATCTCATGAAAATTTAGGAAATGACGCCCAATGGAGCTTTGTAGAAAAAAAAATGAATTTGCTCATTCTAGGGGCTATAGTTGTATACAGACTTCAGCTATTGGCACCGTGGCACACAGATTCTTTATATACTAAAGACACGTGGAAGTGGAAACATGCTTTTGGCTAAGGTGTCACATTTATATTTTTAATTTGCAATACACTGAACACCGTCTCACACCTAAGAAACACACAAAACAAAGAGAATTCAAAGCAAATCCTTTCCCTGAAAAATGTATTTACTTCATACATTTATACTGTACCCAATCTAAGAAGAAAGAAAACATTTTTCAGGAGGTCTTGCCCTTCTTTTAAAATGCCCAGCTGAGGAGATGCTGCTCTCCCGACGTGGTAAACCACAATGCAGGAAGCATTACATAAGACAGGAAGCACTGCACTTTGAACATGGTAATAGTGATATATATATGACAAGCTAACATTTATTGAATGGCTGCTGTGTGTCAGGTCCTGTGCTAATTGCTGCACATGCATTGTATTATTTAGCTCTCATAATTACCCGGTGTTTTAGGTAAATCTGTTTTGTAAGTGAGAAAACTGAGGTTCAGTTACTGAACAGAACCAGCTTTCATCAAGTCATTTAATCCAGCTCATGGCAATCTCAGATGCTGTAGAGTAAAACTGTGCTCCATGGGGTTTTCAAGGCTATTGCTCTCAGAAGCAGACTCCCAGGACTTTTCCCAGACATATCTGATTGGGTTTGAACTACCAACCTTTCAGTTCAGTTAGGAGTCAAGCACTAACAGTTTACAGCACCCAGAGACTTCTGCGGTTCAATTAGGTAGGTTCAGTGAGATGCCAAAGATCTTACATTCACTTTTGTAATCTATGTAGCCATCCTTCTGAGACCACATTATTATCCACTACAAACAAACAAAGGAAAAAACCTGTTGTTATCAATTCCAACTCATACGACAAAGCAGGGCTTCCTCACAGGGTGTCCAAGGATCAATTAGTGGATTCAAACTGCCAGCTGTTAGGCAAGCAGCCATAGCACTTAACCATTGTACCACCAGAACTCCATCCACTATAGGATATGTGATTTATTAACTGAATAAAGGAACAATTTCAATTACAGACCACTTATCCTGATGAAATGGACCTTCCACTATGCACAGGCTACCTCTGTCTCAGTGATGACTGGCCTCCTGACAGTGATGAAAAGCCCTTACAGCCTTCAGAACACATCGATGTCATCACATCACCCCCACCTTATAAAACAGTTAAGACTCCAACCTGGACTTCCAGCCTCTGCTCTGGCTCCTCCAGGTTTGGGCAAAAGTCTGCACCCAGCACTCTGCCAGCACATGCCACTGGAACCTGGGGGAACACGGCCGAGTTAGATGCTGGGCATGGGGCTATTAAGAACTACAAACAGACACACTTCACAGCAGCAGAAGCAGTGACATTCCAGCTGCAGGTCTGAAACAGGCCATTATGGCTTAACACATGTTTGACACTTTGTATGTATGTCAAATATGATGTACATATTATCAACCATATTTATTAATTTGTTGTTACTAGCCATGGACTCGACCTCCGTCTCATGGTGACCTCCAGCACAAAAGAACAAAATCCTGCACAGTCCTGTGCCATCCCCACAACTAGCTGCAGGATTGGACCATTGTGATCCACAGGGTTTTCATTGGAAGATTTTTTTCACAAGCAGATCACCAGGCCCATCTTCCAAACCTGGAAGCTCTACCGAAACCTGTTCAGGATCATAGCAACACACAAGTCACCACTGGTAAACAAGTGTTAGCAGTATATGAGGTACAAGATGCAGGAGGCAAACACAGGCATGACAGACAAGAATTCTACCACTGAACTCCATGTTTATTAACTACCAAATAGTAAATACCAAGAAGAAAAGAACCATGTAAACTTTCTATCCCCTTGGAAACCCTGGTGGCACAGCAGTTAGTGGCAGAGTTGCTAAGCAAGGTGATCTTTGGAAAACCTACAAGGCAGTTCTACTCTTTCCTATAATGCTTCTACGAGTAGAATCAACTAGATGGCAATGGGTTTGTTGGTTTGTTTGTTTGCTTTGTATCCAAAGCATGGAGCACAAAACAGGCATTTAAGTAACTATTTGTGGCCACAAGGAGGAAGAAAGCAGGTAGGGAAAAGGAAGACAGAAGAAAAATGAGGCAAAGGAAAAAGAAACACAATCTCTGCTTCACATTCTTGACATGGCACCTTTTACTGTCATTTAATTTTCATATCTGAGAATTTAAAAAGTCACATTCTTTGATGCCTAAAGTTCCTTTCCACTCTTGAAAATATCTGTTCCACTTTACTGTTACTTTTCCTGATGGTGGATAGCACAGGCAGACTTTATGTATTATTTACTTACATATATTACTACTATTTTTAAATTATATGTAAGAGAATAGCACAGCTATAATTCAGTGACTGATTCTTATTAGGTAGAATTATAAACTGAAAGCCACTAAAGAGCTCCTTTTAAAACCAAGAACTTTATCATTATTTAGTATCTCCCTTAAATATTATCTATAGTCACTTGCTTACTTCATTTTAGATTTTTCAAGATGAATAAAAAAATATTTAAATCTTATCTGTAATTTTATCTCCAAATGACACTTAAGTATTAACAAACCATCTTTACTATTATATCTTCTATATATGCATCTGAACCTCAAACCAACCACTCAGCTTCATTTTACCTGTGTGCTTTTCCCACAATCAAAGTCCCACCTTGGTGTTTTGTTTTGTTTTTAATTTCAATTTGGTTCACCTGTGCTAATCAATTTTTTGTTCAGAAATGAGTTTTCAGTCTGTGTGCTGTCTTAGAAGCTGTTCCTTCTTCCTTTTAAACCACAAATAGGTTCACTTCTTTGAACTTAAATAATTTTGAAGACTTCACTTTGCAACTTCATTAGTAACACTAACGAATAAAAATAGCACTTAGTCAATTCTTCAAACATTTTTAGGTTCAACTCTCTTACTCTTTGCAAGTTTCCTTTCTTCCTGTTATGTCCACAAGGTGAAACAGAACATCCTCTGCCTTTAAAACTCATGAGTTTCACCATCAGAGTCCATGCTGGGAAGGCAAGGGAGGTCACATTTACTGAGCACTTCAAAGGTTCCATTCACCATCAGGGTACTTTACATAAGATTAACTTATCTTCTTTCCTCTCAAAAATCTTACGAGATTTTCACAAATGAAAAGGATGAAGTTTACTTATATAGAAATAACATCAATGTCATACATTTGAGGGGGCAGCTACAGAACCATCCCAGATGGAGCTTTCATAAGTGTACTATGCCCACGTTGTAAGTGGGCCCATTATTTGAGAAAAAAATACACTAAGTTGTAAAGCCCATTTTCAAACTGAAGAAATAATGGGAAAAAATTAACATATTACAAAAAGTTAATAAAAGAAACTGTAATAATTATATTTGATGACATCCACTCTATAGACATTTGTTGATGTTTCATGGGGAATAAACTGTAAGGAACAGAATGAAGGAAATGGACAAGGTATTAATAGAACTACCACTTGCTCTTCTGTCTGTAAATGCAATTAAACCAAAAACGTATCTGCTAACTTGACTGAAAAGAAAGAAATAGCACAAGGAAAGTAGAGAGACTAAACATACACATTGTCGTCACACTCAAAGTAATGCAGATTATACCTCTAAACTGACATGCAGCAGGGCACTAATGAGTTGTGTAACAGTAAATTTCCTTAAAGAGGGTGAAGATGAGAGAACAAAAGACAAAAATGTTAATTAACCTTAGAACATTCCCTATTAAAGTGAACCCTCCTTACACCTTTCTATAAAGTCTCAGTATGTGACTACTTAACTAATTGAACTAGAATCTGCAAGCCAGAAGGCAAACCTCTCAATTTAAGTGTATAGCAATGCCATAATTCAAGTACCCATAACAAATACTTGCTTATTATAACATTTTTTGAGTATGTCACAAATAATAAGTTTCTAGTTCCTTTTTACCCACAGTCACAGAATGCATCTTATAAACACTCTCATGAAAAAAGGAAAAAGTGAAACAACTACAGTTACACTCAGCTACAACTTCAGACACTTAAGAATACAGTTTATAAAACACAACAAAAAGGTTTTGTGAATAAGTTACTAGATCAAGCTACCGGTATGTTTTAATAATGCTGAGAAGAAAAAACAATAAAATGTATAGAAAAGTGGGTAACACTCTCAAACTTAAGAATCCATAATTTTAGGCCTGGAAAAATCTTGTAACAATTCACAAAAGAAGATACCCATATTTTAAAGAAGAGATGAATAAGATTCAAGGAAACTAAGTGATTTATCCAAAAATGACACAAACTGATGATGGCAGAACTAAGATTGGAATGCATAAGTCTAACTCACATCAAAAGGAATAAGGCCAATTAAAACAGAACAAGGATTTGAGATTTTGACAAATATCTATCAAAGAAGGCATTCAACTTTGAGCACAACTATATTTGTAAAACTTAGCTTTGGCTTGGCTTTATCTTACTCATCTCAGAAAACTGAAAAACAAAATGAAACCAAGCTTTTGATTTTAGTACCAAAAGGGAAATATTTCCTACCTCTACAACTGCTGAAATATATTCTTTAAAATTCTCCCAGGATCTTTCAGAAATAATTTCTTAATTCAGTCACCATGACATGAAACTATCACATTTTATGATGCACTATAATATACACCACCCCCACTCTCTAAATTCCCACAAAAGCTTGTAATATGGAAACTAGAATGAACTGCAATCTCCTTAATTCCTGCCCCTTAACGCTCTCCAAATACAATTCATTTTTATCTGTGTAAGATAAGGGTTTATTATAAAGGTAGAACTGATGGGGCACAAGGTTGAGCTTGTTTGTTTGTTTGTTTTTGTTTTTAATTGTAGTACAAATATGTATCACCAAACATTTGCCTCGACATTCTCATATGTATACTTTAGTGACACTGATTATATTCATCGATCATTAAAACCACTAGCATCATTAACAATAGCCCCCAAGAAGATAAAATACATAGGAATAAATATAACAGAAATGTAAAAACCCACAAAGAGAAAACTACAAGATTATACAGCAAGAAACCAAAAGAGACCTAGGTAAGTAGAGTAACCTACCTTGCTCACAAACAGAAGGAATATCACAAACATATCTATTCTTCTCAAAGAAATCCACAGATTAATGTAATCCCCAAAGAAACTTGAACGGCATTTTTTAATGAGATAGAGAAATAAATCACCAATGTCATATGGAAAAAAAAGGAGACCTGGATAAGTCAAGCATTACCGACAAAGAACAACAATGTGGGAGGCCTCACACTACCTGACTTTAGAACCTGTTACACTGCCACTGTAGTCACAACAGCCTGGTGCTGCCACAACAACAGATACACAGACCGGCAGTACAGAGTTGAGGAGACATAAAATCGTCCACCTATGAGAAGCTGATATTTGATAAGCTGGGGGAAAGACAGTCTCTTTATCAAATGATGTTGGCATAACTGGATATCCATCTACAAAAACACATGAAACAAGACCTGTATCTCACAAAAACTAACTCAAAATAATAAAATAATAAAGATCATCGAAGAGAAAACAGGGACAATACTGGGAGCCTTAATACATGGAATTAAGAGAATACACAACATGGTGAGCAATGTACAAACATCAGAAGAGAAAACGGAAAACTGGGAACTCCTAAAACTCAAACACTTAAATACTTACCCAAAGACTTCACCAAAAGAGTAAAAAGACAACCCACAGAATGAGAAAATATTTTTGGCTACCAGAAATCTGTTCAGCATCTAATCTCTGAAATCTACAAGATACTGCAAAACCCAAACAACAATGAAGAAACACAACCCAATTAAAAAATATCAGGGGAAAAGCAAAAGCATATTAAAAAATACATATATACATATATACACACACACAGACATACATACATATGAACACACTAACGAAACATACCACCATGGCTTCAGAAAACTCCCTAAACAAAGAATAAAAAAATTTTCCAGATGAATGAGACTTTCTGCAATTATTGGAGGTAGAATAAAAAAGAGTAGTGTTTAGAGATGTTGAGGACATCAGGAAAGAGATAAGGCAAAGTGACACAAACCAAAAACCAAGTGGCGTCGAGTCAGATCCGCCTCATGGTGACCCTAGGGGCCAGGGTAGAACTGACCCCCAGAGTATTCAAGGAGCAGCTGGTAGATTTGAACTGCTGGCCTTGTGATACACAGAGCATAATGAAAAATTAAACAAGCTGCAAGAAATACTTGAGCAACAATGATCTGAAATTCAGCAGATTAACAATGAAATTACAGAATCAGACAATTCAATAGAAAGTTAAAGGAGCAGGACTGAGGCAATGCAATGCAGGAACAGTGAGACCGAAGACAAAGCAAGTGATACCAGCATATGTAAGGAAAAATTAGATTAAAGAATTTTAAAAAATGAAGAATCATTAAGAGGTATGTTGGATACTATCAAGAGGAACAAGTTACATCTGATTAGAGGATCAGAACAAGGAGTGATAACAAAGTACAGATGAAATTGTTGAAGACATCTTAACAGAAATTTCCCTGATATAATGACAGAGAAAATACCTATCCAGAATACTCATTAAACTTCACGCAAGGTTGATCCCAAAAGAGAGACATTAAGATATATTATGAAAAGATTTACCAAAACTAAAGATACAAAGACGTTTTTAAAGGCAGCTAGACTTTTTTTTAAAACACAAACACACACTCATACACACACACACACACAGGAGAGTCACTGACTGAGCTCAGTTTATTTAGCAGAAACCATGCAGGAAAGAAGACAATGGAATGAAATATACAAAGCCTGGAAGGAAACAAATCTGTCAACCAAGAATTATATATCCTGCAAAATAGCTTTGAAATATGGTGGTAAAATCAGGATATTCCTAGGATAAACAGAAGTTTAGAGAATTTGCAAAAACCAAACTAAAACTACAGGAAACACCAAAGAAAGGTCTTTGATTAGAAAACCAAAATCCTCAGATATATCCTCAAGCATACAATGCAGCACAGAGCATCCAGAAGTCAACATGGATAGGGAATCCACAAGATAAGTAAAACCTAAAACATTAAAAATAGGGAAACAAAGATATCAGTAGATAAATGATGGAATTATACCAGAAAGTGGGACAATTAACATATTCATAGATCTTTCAGATAGAGAGGAAGTCAAGGTGATACAAATAAATTACACTCTGGTTTGAGCTTAGAACAGTAGGTGTAAATATTAAACTAACCACAAAAGAAATCAACAACTCTACACATTAAAACAAGAAAAAAATTACAAAACTCAGTAAAATAAAAACAATGAAAATAAAACCCATAAAGGTAAATGGCTCAGCACAGAAAATTAGCTGTAATAAAGAAGCCATCAACCACATACCAAAAAATGTACCAAAATGAAAGCACTTAGTTCATACCTATCAATAATTATATTACATGTAAATGGGTTAAATGTACCAATAGAGACAAAAAGCAGCAGAATGGATAAAAAAGCACACTCCATCTATATACTGCTTACAAGAGACATATCTTAAAGAGACAAGCAAACTGAAACTGAAAAGATGGAAAAATACATACCACGCTAACAACATTCAAAAAGGAACAGGTGTAGCAAGATTAATTTCAGGTAAACTACACTTTAAAGTACAATCTACCACACAGGAAAAGGAAGGTCCCTATATATTGCTTAAAGGGTCAATGCATCAGGAGAACAAAGCAATATTAAACATTTATATACACAATGACAGAGCATCCAAATATATCAAACAAGTTCTAAAAGCACTGAAAGTCAGACAGCTCTACAATACCAGTAAGAGACTTCAACACACCACTTGCAGTGTCACACAGTACATGCACAAAGAAGCTCAATAAAGACACAGCAGTTTTAAACGCTACAATCAACCAACTCGATCTCACAGACATATACAGGGCACTCCACCCAACAAAAGACAATTATTCCTTCCTTTGTAATGCACCAAGAGACCACATATTAGGCCACAAAGCAAGTATTAACAAAATACAAAGCACTAAAATACTGCCCAGCATCTTCTCAGACTCTAAAGCCATAAGTCAAAATCAATACCAGAAAAAGCAAGAATAACAAATCAAACAAATGGAAACTGAATTACACCTTGCTGCAAAAGATCTAGGTTACAGAAGAAACCAAGGATGGAATAAAGAAATTCATATAATTAAATGAGAATGAAAACACATCCTACTTCAACCTAGAGGACACAGCAAAAGCAGTGTTCAAGAGGTCAATTTATCTCAGTAAGTGCACAAATCCAAAAGGACAGGGCCCAGACCAAAGAACTGACCCTACAACTGGAACAAGTAGAAAGACAGCAACAAACAAACCCCTCAAAAACCAGAAGAAAAGAGATAATAAAAATTAGAAGAGAACTAAATGAATTAGAGAACAGAAAAAACAACTGAAAGAAGTTAACAAACCAAAAGCTGAGTTTTTATTTTAGCAAAGATTAACAAAATCAATAAACCATTGGCCAAACAGACAGAAGAAAAACAGGAGACAAAACAAAAAAACTCAAATAAGAAATGAGATGGCGATATCACAACCTACCCAAATGAAATTAAAAGAATCATAACAAAATACTATGAAGAAATTGTACTCTAATAAATTTGAAAATCTAGAGTAAATAGACAGATTTCTAGAAACACACCATCTACCAAAACAAACACAAACATAAGTAGAAAAACTGGTTAAATCCACCGCAAAAGAAGAGATTGAAAAACTAATTTAAAAACTTCCAACCATAAAAAGTTCCCACACAGACAGCTTCCCTGGAGAATTCTACCAAACTTTCAGAGAAGTGCTGACACCACTGTTACTAAAGGTATTTCACAGCACAGAAAATGATAGAATACTCCCAGATCCATTCTGTGAAGCCAGAATAACCCAGACACCCAAACTGTGTAAAGACAGCAAACACAAAAAAAGAAAAATTACAGACCAATACCTCTGATGAACTTAGATACAAAAATCCTCAACAAAATTCTAACCAATAGAATTCAACAATATATCAAATAAATAATTCATCATGACCAAGTAAGGGTCATACCAGGTATGCAGAGATGGTTCAACATTCAAAAAACAATTATTGTAGTCAACCACATAAATACAATAAAAGATAAGAATCACTAGATTTTATCAACTGATGCAAAAAAGGCATTTCACAAAGTCAAACACCCATTCATTTTAAAAAAAAAAAAAAAACTCTCAGCAAAATAGGAATAGAAGGGAACTTCCTCAACAAGGTAAGGGTCATGTATACAAAGCCAACAGCCATTGTCATTCTAAATGGAGAGAGACTGAAAGTATTTCCCTCAAGCAGGGGAATCAGGCAAGGATCCCCAATGTTACCACATCCATTCAACACAGCGCTGGAGGTTCCAGCCAGAGCAATTAGACAGCATAAAGAGATAAAGGACAATCAAACTGGTAAGGAAGAAGTAAAAGTATCTCTATTTGCAGATCATAACATGTTATAAACAGAAAACCCTAAAGAATCCACACGCAAAAGAAAAACAAACAAACAAACAAAAAAAAACTACTGGAACAGTTTTTAGCAAAGTATCAGGATATAACACAAACATGCATAAATCAGTTAGATTCCAGTATACCAAGACTATCAAAAGGAAATCACCAAATCAGTACCATTTACAATAGCCTCCAAGAAGATACAAAATCTAGAAATAAATCTAACTAGAGATGTAAAAAAGACCTAAACAAAGAACATTACAAGACTCTACTGCAAGAAACCAAAAGAGACTTACATAGGAGGTCTGACAATTAAGTCTGTAAACTTAATTGTTCTAAGTGCCACATATCTCATTGCTGAATATCATTATGGTAACCTGCAAAGTACTCTGAAGGGAGACTAGGCGCCTACCAGACTGTGTGAGAGAATACACTTTCCATTGTTAAACCCATCTACATTGTGGTATTTCTGTTTGAGGAGCATTAAAGAAACAGTCACTTCTGTTGAGTTGATTTCAACTCATAGTGACCCCATAAACAGAGTAGAACTGAATGACAGAGTTTCCAAGGAGCACCTGGCAGATATGAACAACTGACCTTCTGGTTAGCAGCTGTAGCACTTAACCACTACACCACCAGGGTTCCCAAGAGCAGCATTAGATGACTCAAACAGATGGAGACATAAATCACCAACTCTGTATGGAAAGGGAAGGCACCCTAGATAAGTAAACCATTACTGAAGAAGAACAACAAAGTGGAAGGCCTCACAGTACCTAACTTTAGAACCTATTACATAGCAATGGGGAACAGAGGAGACAATCCAGATATAATACTATCTATCTACAAGCAGCTGATATTTGACAAAGGCCCAGTCTGTGAACTGGGGAAAAAAAAACAGTATCTTCAACAAATCGTGTTGGCGAAACTGGACATCCATCTGCAAAGAAAATGAAACAAGGCTCATTATCTCACACCATGTACAAAAACTAACTCAAAGCAGAACAAAGACAGATATAAATCTAGAACAATAAAGAGCATGGAAGAAAAAAAATAGAGACAAAGCTGTGAGCCCAAATACACAGCATAAACAAATACAAAACATTACTAACAACGCACAGAGACCAGAAAACAGATAAATTTAAATGAGAAATTCCAGAAGTCAAATACTTATGATCATTCAAAAACTTCACCAAAAGAGTAAAAGGACTACCTACAGACTGGGAAATAAATTTTGGCAACCATCAATCTGATCAGCACCTAATCTCCACCATCTACAAGGTACTTGACAACTCAAGAAAAAAACATACAGCCCAATTAAAAAATGTGCAAAGCAGACATCCAGGCAGCTAACAGAGAGATGATCATTAGCTTTCAGAGAAATCAAAATCAAAATTAAAATGAGACACTATCTCACCCCAACAAGGCTGCCATTAACCCAAAACATAACAACAGTAAAGGCTGGAGAGGTTGTGGAGAGACTGGAACTCTTCTACCTAGCTGATGGGAATATAAAATGGTACAACTACTCTGAAATTTGATTTGGAGATTTCTTAAAAAGCTAGAAACAGAAACATCATATGATCCAGCAATCCTATTGCTTGGAATATATCCTAGAGAAATAAAGGTTCTCACAGAAATAGATATGTGCACACCAATGTCTATTGCAGTACTGTCCACAACAGCAAAAAGATGGAATCAACCTAAGGTTCCTATCAAAAGATGAATCGATAAACAAACTACAGTATATTCACACAATAGAATACTACTACATAATGAAAAAACAACCATGCTCTTCAGAAACATCTGATAACATGGAGTCATCTGGAAGACATTATGCTAAATGAAATTAGCGAATCTCGAAGGACAAATATTGTTATTAGACCACTGTCATAAGGATACAAGAAAAGGTTTAAGCACAGAAGAAAATAATATTGAATGATAACAGTGAGGGGAGGGAGGAAGAAGGGCATTCCTAGATTAGACAGCAGATAGGAATTGGGTTAAGTAAAGGAAGTACTAGCAAGCAGTAGAAGGGAGATTAACAGTGCTAGACTATACTAAAAGCTAAGAGGCTTACTAAATACAACCCAACATTTTGAAAGGAAGAGTAGCAGGGGCAGGGGTTGGGGCCCATGGTTTCTAGGAACATCTAGGTCAACTGGCGTAACTAAGTTTTCTTCTCTTTCTTTTTTTTGAAGAAAAGTTTTGCATTCCATTTTGGTTAGTGGCATAGGGGTCTTCAAAGCTAGCATGATGCCATCCAAGTAGCATCAACTGGTTCCAATACACCTGGAATAGAGGAAAATAAGGGACATCACAGACATGAAAAAAATATGAGTCAAAGAGACAAAGGGGCCATATGATAAGAAGACTATGTTAGCATGAGATCAGAAGAATTAAATGGTGCCTAGCCATCACCAATGACTGCCTTCACAGGAAATACAACGCAGAGTCCCTGACACAGTGAGAGAAAAGTGGGAGTGCAGATCTAGAACTCTTTAATTAAAGAACAGACCTGATTTTCTGACATCCTAGAGGATCCCCTGAGGACACGGCCCTTGGACTCTCTGCCAGCCCAGAGCTGAAGCCAACTCTCCAGACAAAATTTGGACTGATCTATAAGACACAGAGTGATACAGGTGAAATACATGCTTCTTGGCTTAAACATGTACATGAGGCTGTTGGAGAAGCTCCTTTCCAGAGGCAAGATGAGGGAGTGGAGTGGAGGCAATAGGAGCCAGTTGCATGCAAAGGGGAAGTACAGAGTAGAAAGGAGGAGTGAGCTGTCACAGGGTGGGAGAGCAGTCAGAGTTGCACAGTGTTGTGTGTTTGGGATTTTATATGGCAAATTGACTTGGACTGTAAACTTTCCCTTAAAGCACAATAAAATATTTTTAAAAAAGAAAAGAAAACGGGCAAAGCATATGAACAGGCATTTCACCAAAGAAGACATTCAAGCAGCTAAGAGATACATGGGGAAATGCTCACAATCATTAGATATCAGATAAATACAAATCAAAACTATAATGAGATATCATCTCACCCCAACAAGGCTGGCATTAATCCAAAAAACACAAATAAATGCCAAAGAGGCTGTGGAGGGTCCAGAACACTTTTCTTCCTACACTGCTAGTGGATTGATAGAAAACTGTACAGCCACTTTAGAAACCATTTGGCACTTTCTTTAAAAGCTAGAAATAGAAATATCATATAATACAGCAATCCAACTTCTTGGGACATATCCTAGAGAAATAAAGCCTCTCACATGAATAGATACATGTACACCAATGTTTACTGCAGCTCTGCCCACAACAGCAGAAAGATGGAACCAACCTAGGTGCCCACCAGTAGATCAATGGATAATCAAACTACAGTATATTCACATGATGTGAACAGAACAATGATGATTTTAGGAAACGTAACATGAAGGAATCCAGAAGGTACCATGTGCAGTGGAATTAGCAGTTGCAAAAGGGCAAATATTGCATGAGACCACCATTACAAGGACTCAATAAAAGGTTTGAACACAGAAAAAAACAGTCTTTGATGATTACAAGGCTGAAGAGGGAGAGAAGTATTCACTAATTATACAACCAAACCAAATCCAGTACCATCGAGTCAGGCCCAACTCATAGAGACCCTATAGGTCTGAGTTGAACTCCTCCTTACAGTTTCCAAGGAATGCCTGATGGATTTGAACTGCAGACCTGTGAGTTAGCAAACACAGCACTCAACCCCTAGGCCACCAGGGTTTCCTCACTAATTAGATCGTAGATAACAATTATGTTAGGTGATGGCAGGAATAACACAACGTAGCGGAGAAGTGAGCACAACTGGACTAAAACAAAAGTAAAGAAGCAGACGCAGGAGTCTGGGGACCCCCGTTTCAAGGGCCATCTAGGTCAACTGGCATAACTGGTCCCAACCCATATGGAACAGAGGAGAATGAAGCACATCAAAGACATAAGGAAAATATGAGCCCACAAGATAGAAATGGCCATAAAATCCAGAAACTACATCAGCATGAGACCAAAAGAAGTAGATAGCACCCAGCTACAACCAATGCCTGCCCTGACAGAGAACATAACAGAGTCCCTGATGTAGTGGGAGAAAAATTAGATGCAGAACTCAAACTCTATTAAAAATAAAGTCTAATCTTGATGGTCCAACAGATTAGATGGTCCCTGGAGGGCATAACCACTGGACTCTCGGTTAGTCCAGAAAGGAAACCACTCCTGAAGCCAACTCTTCAAACAAAGACTGGACTGGACTATACAGACATAAAATGATACTGGCAAAAAGCATGCTTCTTGGTTTAAGTAGACACATGAGACTAACTGGGCAGCTCCTGTCCAGAGGTGAACAAGAGGGCAGAAAAGGACAAGACCTGGTTGAACGGACATGGGAAACACAGGGTGGAAAGGAGACGTGTGCTGTCACAGTAGGAGGAAAGCAGCTCAAGTAATACAGAAATGTGTGTGCATTCTTATGACAAATTGACATGGATTGCAAACTTTTAACTTAAAGCACAATAAAATATTTTTTAAAAATTCTTTTTTTTATCATTTTCCAACTACCCCACCATTAGTAACAGAAAATCAGTGTCCCCTAAGCAATGGCTCCCTCTTTCCTTCCTTACCCCTCCCTCCCCTTTCTGGTAACCTCTACAACTAAGCTTCAGTTCTCTATCTACACAATGTGCCTATATGATATAAGTGGGCTCATACAATATTTTCCTTTTGTGACTCCCTTCTTTCATTCAGCATATGTTTTCAAGGTTCATCAAAGTTGCAGAGTCGAACAGGACTTCATTTCTCTTTATGCTTGGGTAATATTCTGTTGCGTCTATATACCACATTTTATTTACCCACTCAACTCTTGATGGACCCGTAGGCTGTTCCCTACAATTAACCTTCAGTAACACCTTTTATATAAACTGAAAGAGAAACTAGAAAGCTGAAATATTTGTTGTGTTTTGTGGTGTAGTTGTTGTCTGGGGACACGCTACTATAGTGGTTATATTTTGTAGGGTGACATCTGAATACTCAAAGCAAAAGTGCACAGGTCACTGAACAGGCTGGAGCCTAGTATCCCCATCTCCCTCCCCACCAACTACATCCAACACAAACAACGTAGCTCAGTTATCAGGAAAAATTTTAGAAGAGAAAGGCAAGCTACAGCTCTTTCCTCAAACCATAACCAGGCAATATAAACAAAAGATATAAAAGCTGATAACCTAATTAGTTGTGATTTGGTACACTTCATTCTGTGTTTTCATTTAGAAACCTTAGTAGCTAGCAAGCTAGCAAAAAGTGAGGAAAATATGACTGACAGAGTAATAGATATATTGTCTAATTCCTTAATATTATTCCTTATTATTCCCTTTTGGCTTGGCATTATTCCCTATAAGTGAAGTAATAAGACATGGTGTGCACCTGACCTCTGTTTTCAATGTAATAAAATTTAAACTGAGTATGGAAATTCAAATTTTAGCTACTCCCTCTATTCCACTGTAAAAGGTCTATTGCAATGCTGCACCAAAAAAGCAAAGTTCTACAATGTGTTTAATGAAGTGTTAACAGGGATTTTTAATTTCTATGTAACAGTAAAATTACAGAGACTTTTATTCTTCATTTACTATTTTGCTTTGACAGTAATAAAAACAGTTATGCTTAGAAAAATAAAAATACTAAGTTGGTGGGTGCCATTTCTAAACATTACGCTACAGGTTTAATTATGGTAAAGTAATTGTCTAGTGCTCATCTAAATTTCATTCGGCTGGTGCTACAACAAGAAGTAAGAGCCTTGAAAGGGACCCTAAAGAATCCCAAGGGTGAGCTGAAGCGGAGTGCACAGCTACTTTCCTGTACAGACCTCAAAGGAATCGTGGTGTGCAAGAGAGCTATTTACAACTTACTTTGTGTATAATCAGCAGAAACAAAGATATGACAACAAGCATAAAGACTTCTTTCCTCTCAAGAGAGTTCAGCAAGGGAGGGCCAGGGAATATTCACACCAGTGTCAGAGGGCTTCCAGAAAACACACTTTCTGTGGGGCAGAGAGGAAATATGGCAGGCTTCCTACTATACACACACACACACACACACACACTTTGTCTACTAAAATCACACAGAAAAACTGGAAGAGACTTGACTTTTGAAAAGAGGACAGAAAAAACTCTACCTAGGTTATCTAAATTGTAACCAGGAGCTACTATTCAACATATTTCAAGCAGCACAGGGTACAGGGTAGCATAAGAAAGGGACACAGAGAAACAGGAATAAAGAAACGGGCACCAAAGTGATGAAAATTTCTGAAAAAAAAACTGCATTACCAAGGACAGGAGTACTTTCTGCAGATTCTCAGTCCACTTGGTATTTAATTTTAGTTTTAAACATTAAACATTCCAATAGGCATTTGCTTGGTGGGCACCGTAAAAAAGACACAGCCCAAATAAGCACTACCTTGTCAGCTGAGCGCACCTCCAGCCCAGATTGGTTCTCAAGTGTATGTGTTTTGGTGGATTCAGTTAAGCAGTGTTCAAGAGTTGAGGGGAACTATTTGAACCCATGGAGAACTAGGAAAAGAACAGATAAACTAAGCTTTGCAAGTGAAAGAGACAGGAGAGAGAACCAGAAAAAAGGTTCAAACACCATCATGTCCCAAGTCAAAGAGAAACACAGACAGAACTTCAGCCTCATTTCAGTGGTTACACAATACCAGGCAGCAACAGGAAAAATGACTCAGAAAAGACAAAGAATTCAGGAGGAGCATTAAGTGAAATGGATTTGACAAGTAGCCCGTAAGAGAAAGAAGACATAAACATATAAATTACACATGGCTGCAAAGAGGGTGATGTACGCTAAATGCACTGCAATATAATCATACACATCCATTGGCATCACGTTCATTTCAAACCACACTGACCCAAAAGGACAGAGGAAAACTGCCCCAATAGGGTTTCCAAGCCTGTAAGCTTGATGGAAGTTGACTGCCACATCTTTCTCCCCAGAGCAGCTGGTGAGTTCCAACTCCTAACCATTCCATTAGCAACCAAGGACTTTAACTACTGTGCCACAGGGGTTCTGATCATATACAAAAAACAGAAAAATTAGAAGATAAACTAAATTACTCCCCCACTACTGTCGAGTCATGTCCGACTCATAGCAACCCTAGAGGTCAGAGTAGAACTGCCCCATAGAGCTGCCAAGGAGCACCTGGTGGTGAACTGCCGACCTTTTGGTTAGCAGACACAGCACTCAACCCACTATGCCATCAGGATGATGCAATTAACTTATATCTAAAATTTTAGCCTAGGATTGTCTAAACATCCTCTACCATGAAACCTCCGGCTAAGACTCAGGAGATCTAAGAATTCTGAACTTAAGCTATAAAGGGAAAGCACCACTTACTGAGCAAAAAACAATGGGTTAGTCACACCAGTGTTTATCCATTTTCCAATACAGAATGGCCAGAAATACACTTGCTCTATGGAGCCCTTAGGAAACCCTGGTGGCACAGTAGTTAACTGCTATGTCTATGTTTGCTAACCAAATGACTGGCAATTGAAATCTGCCAGGTTTTCCCTGGAAACTCTATAGGGCAGTTCTACTCTGTCCTATAGGGTTGCTGAGTTGGAACTGACTGGACAATAGTGGGCTTGCTTTTGGTTTTATGGAGGCCTTAGGTTACAGAGATTTGAATCACTAAGAATGTAATCAAGGCAAGATATATGCTATGAGAGAAGAGCTGGGCAGGACAGTAGACATTACCTGAAAGAAACAGAGAGTTCACCCAGAAGAATGAACTACAAGATTAGGATGACAGAACGGAAGAGAGTCAACTGAGTACCAGATTCTGTTCCTCAACAGGCTGACAGAACAGAGGATAACTGGGTGGTGGGGAGAGGGACAAGGCAGGTACACAGTCCTCTAAGGAGTGAGCAGCTGTTTAACCGAGTTTTTCTCTTTCTCTGCTTCTATTCTGGTGGCTAGCTCTCTTGAATGATCTGCCAGGGAGTCCTGGGTTCCGTGATAGAAGCAACCTCTGCAGGTTCGTTATGGGTGACTTTCCCAGCCACAAATAACAACAAAAATACACTGTTTTTAAACTGTGAAATGTGGAATAACAGGTAAAAATCTCTTCTCTCTAGTGATACCCTGAGGAGCCTAATGGACCATGAAAAATACTAAAATTACATAGCATCTCTTTTCCAGAGGGTTCCAAAGGCTTTACACATAATACTTATTAATTCTTGCATCAGACAACTAAGGGGGAAAAGGAAAGTTCCACTGCACTCTATTTTAAACAAGAAAACTGAGGCCTATCACTGTTCTTTTCCTCCATATTTTATAAACGATAGAAGTGAGACTGACACAGAGTTCTCTTAATGCTAGTGTTTCAGAAGAAAAGGCTCCTTCCATTTAACAGACCTTGCTTTTTTCCTACAGTTTTTATGTGGGTTTGAAAACTGGAGAGGATGAAATGAAGTTAATTATATCTGTACAAAGAGTGGACATTATGTTTAAAAAAAGAACAGAATCAGATTATTTTCCACTGGTTTGCAATCACTCTTATAGTTCAGTATTTTGGGAAATGAACACTGCAGGTTGCTGCAAATCAGCATATGCAATGCCGGGTCTAATAAAGACAGTGAATGATATTTTTAGTATGCTTATATATGTCTCCCCTACTCCCACCTCCAAGAAAACACATATACTGTTGCCATCAAGTTGATTCTGACTCATAGTGACTGTATATATACACGTCAGCATGAACTTCACTTCTGTCCTCAGATTTTAACTCCAAATATTTAAAGCCAAGATGAACAGTGAAAGAACACTGGCTTTGGAGTTACGACCTCTGTTTAAGTTCTAGCTGTTCTATCTTGTAAAATTGGTAAGTTAGGATCTGAAAGCCTTGTTTTTGGTATCTGTAAAATAGGGATAGTTATATTTACCGTAGCTTAAGTGTATAAAGCACCTAACTGAGCATGGAGTAGCTACACAATACACGGGAAACATTACTTCTCCAGACATCCTCCCAAAAAGAGGGCGCCAGAGCACACTACTCTCCTGAGGGCTGGACTCATTAAAGGAGGAAATCTAAGGGCAATGGAAGTAAACCCAAGACTGGGAAGATGAAAAAAGTACACCCAAAATAGCACTACTTAATTACAGTTCAACTACCAGCCAACGCTTATCAGCTTCTGTAAACTTCATAGAAGGCTGCGCCGAGAAAGATTCTAAAGCACTGTTTAGGCTTCAAGGACCGATTCTCACAAGCTTCATTTGGGGGAATAGTGAAAAATAGGCACCCCTCTTTGATCTGGCACTCCTGTACCAATCAAGACTTGCCCAATGAAAATACAAGGCAATTTTCTGGTATCTGTTTCATCCTAGTGGCTTGACCTATAAATTAACATGTAAGGAGTTGCAAGGAGCATGATTAATATATGAAGAAATTCAACCCAGGGAGGTGGGGAAACGGAAGAGCAAACTGATAGACATAATCAACAGACTAGGTCAAATCCACCCTTGTATAACCAACCAAACTAACAAGTCAAATTTGACTCATAGTGACCCAATAAGGCAGAGTAGAACTGTCCATAGAGTTTGCTAGGAATGTTCAGTGTGATTCAAACTGCTGAGGTTTTTGCTTAGCAGCTGTAACTCTTAACAACTATGTCACCAGGATTTCCATCCATGTCCAGGCAGCTGATTTTCAACAGTGTCCAAGTCTCTTCAATGAAGGAAGAAACAGTATCTTTAACAAACAGTACTGCCAAAGTGGATATTCATCTATAGAAAATATAAAATAGGATCTACGTCTCACATCATACACCAAAAAAAATAAATAAATAAACTGCACAATGTTCTATGTAATGGTTCCAGCTGTGCTCTCCAGCTAAATAAAATTAACAGAATCACCTGAGAAAACTAGTTACAAATGCCTATTCTCAGGCTCTACTTGAGTCAACTATGACAGAAACTCGGGGTAAAGGCTAGCTTTCTGGTTCCAGAAGCCTTCCAGATGATGCCAATGAGCATTAAAGTTGGAAAACCAATGCCTTAGGTAACCCAGAAAACAAAAAGCCCAGCAAAGCATAAGTCTTCCAGAAGATCACAGGTTTAGAAGATCCATGACTAAAACACCAGAGGAGGGAGGAATGGAGATCCACCAGGGCATTTCACCTAGGCTTTCCCCAAAGTCCCACTCTTAGAAGGACAGCAGAGAAGATACTGAAGAAGAAACCTAAGAGAAAAAGTCAAAATGAGCAAGTAGCTGAAGGAACACTGGTATGTTGGCTGGTATGAAGGCTGCAAATGTGACAAAGAAATGATTTGAGAACAGAGACATTAACTTTAGCATTCAAAGTAAAAGGCACTTTACAGCTAACAAGGTCACCCTGGACTCAGCCAGGAGCTTTGTTCCACTCAGCTTCCAGACCTGGCTCCAGGATAAAGAGGAATCAACTCTAGTGAAGGAGCAGAAGCTGCTTTCAAGTAATGAACATTAAGCCGCTATTTTGGTGGGCAGTGGTGGCATTTTTGCAGAAAATTCACTTCAGGAAAATATGAATGCAATCATCTATGGCTCTAATCAAAAGGTTGCTTTTCCTCCTGAACTTTGATAAGCTTAGGAAATAAGAGAAAGTTGAAAAACGTAAAAGGAAGTTTGATAGATGAAATGTGACATATGAGGAGACTATCATAAAATGTAAGAACACAAAGCATCTCCAGGATCTGAAGTTGTTCACTGTAACACCTATATTAAACTTACTATATTTTTTTAAAACAGCTTAAGTGGCCATATAAGGTTTAAGAGAGAAAATTCAATGGACAAGTACTACTAGATTTAAAGTACAGTAGTTGGTTAGAGATGCAAATTTCCCTGGACTGGTCCCTGGCCCCATTTAAGACTGACTATGAAGACTATGCCCGAATGAAAGCCACATATTGTATCAAAAACCAGAAGAATTCCAACTACTGTCAACAGGAGAGTCAAGAGTATCTTTGCCATGCTGTCAAAGCCCACAATGCAACACATGAAAAATCAATGAATCAATATGGTTTTCTCTGCATGCAAAGTTTGAACACAGGTAACATTACAAGAAGAATCAACACAAGAAGACCTCTTCAGTGCTGCTGTTCCATACAGTGAAATGTTTTCCTACCCATACTCATTAGTCATACTGTGGCTATACAGTTTCTCCCTCCAAGTCCACTGAGGACCCCAGACTAACAACAGAGTATACAGAAGCATACAGAGTTCACTTCTACAGGATACCCAGCCCTATATCCCAAGTGCACTGATTTTAACTGAAGCGAAATCTGGGAGTCATGAGCAGCTGCAGTGTTGCAGACTCCCATCGGCACAGAGTTGATTCTGACGGACAGTGACCCTAGAAGACAGAGTAGAACTGTTCCACAGAGTTTCCAAGGAACACCTGGTAGATTCCAACTGCCAGACTGTATGGGTAAAAAACTGATTATAAACTTCTCCCACCAATGGCAAGCCCCCTTCTTTCCTACTGAGGTTCTTAAAAAGTCATAAGAAGATAAATAAAAAAGTTTTTTATACATAACCTCCTTGGGGGTTTTATAAGGACTTTCCCCCAAACTCAGCATATTTTACTGAGATACTCTGGCTTCAGAAACTAAGAGAAGAAGTTTAGTATACAATAAATGCTTCATAAATGATAAAACGTATGGCAAGGACTTCTTAGTTTGTTTTAAGTTGCCTTACATAGAGATAGTGCTACTTACATCATGGACTTTAAAACTAATGATTAACCAAAAACCCATTGTCCTTGAGTCACTTCTGACTCACAGTGATCCTAAAGGACAGACAGAACCTCATAGGGTTTCCAAGGAGCAGCTGGTGGATTTGAACAGCCAATCTTTTGAGTAGCATTCAAGTTCTAAACCACTGCGCCACCAAGACACCTAATGATAAACAAAGCTATATAAAATAACGTAGTCTCTCAACAGGTGTACATTGTAGCAACAAGTCCTCTCCCTAGGTTTCACTTATCACCTACATGAGAACATTGCTCCCAAGTTCCTGCTACTTATCTCTTCACTTGAGCTTTAGTCCTGCACTTTCAATCTTCTACTAGAAATCTCTGCCTAAACGTCCAGTTAACGTTTTCAGCTAAATAAGTTCATTGCTCCTTTCTGTACTACAGCTCTCCCAGCCTTGCTATATTTGCAGTTATCATAATCTAAGTGACAACGACTCAAAAAGTCCTCATTACTCCAGAAATCTAGTAAGTCCTGAAAGTCTGTCCATCTCCCCTTTTGAATTTCCTTACCTATGCTCCTACCCCACCTCACAGACCATTTCTAGCTAGTGCACACTCATACCCTGCAGTAATCCCAATTCCATATTCACCAACCAGTGCCGTATATCATTCATCCAGACATCAAACATATTCTCCTAGAAAATGTTTGTAGTTCCACATCAATTACTAATTAAGGTTCCTTTTGGACCTTCTACAGTCTTGCTCCAATCTTCCTTTCCAGCTTTATCTTCTTTTCTACATTTCTGACAAGTACAGAATATGTAGCCTAATTAAACTACTTGATGTTTCTTGCATATAGATTAAGATTTTTGAATTTGACATGGATTTCATGCTGCTCTACTTAGAATGCATTCCCTTGAATTTTTCTTTTTTTAACCTCCTGAATTTTACTTTTCAATGCATCCATATTTCTCTGATGGAGTCCCTACGTGCTGTCAACTACTGACACACTCAGTTAACTGAAAGGTTGGAAGTTCAAGTTCACCCAAAGGCATTTCAGAAAGAAAGGCTTCGCAATCTACTTTGGAAGAACGAGGCACTGGAAACCCTACTGTGTATAGTTCTGTGCTGACATACATGAGTTGCTATGAAATGGAGGCTACCTGTTGTATTTCTCCAAGAGACTTCTTCCATGAACTTTCCTGACACTCCAGGGCGGAAGAGCTCAACTTCATCCCCACAGCTCATAGGGCCCTCAGCATTATACTATCCTGGACTTTAAATATATGCTTTTTTTTTTCTTAGAAGCAAAAACTAACTGACTTGTCTTTGCATTATCTTGTATCTTCCAGACAGTATTACAAACAGCAGGGGATCAACAAACACCTCCTAAATAAATAAATCCCTTATAATTCATTGTGCCACCAATGATACAATTTTACAAATGGAATAATTTTAACTATTTCATTATTCTGCCTGTCCTCAACAGTACCCAACAGGTAATTTTCAAAAAGGAAAAAACCATTGCTGATGAGTTGATTCTGACCCATACCAACCCTATAGGACGGAGTTTCCAAGGAGTGGCTGGTGAATCGGAATTGCCAACATTTTGGTTAGCAGCTGAGCTCTTAACAACTGTACCAGCAGGGCCAAAATTTAGTCTACAGAAACTCAAGATACAAGGTGGTTACTCTATGCACATAGCACTCTTCTGAGCATACTGTAGCCTGTGAAAGTTCAGTAACTACTTCAAGTCACCCTGTTGATTACTGGCAGCTTTCTGCTGAAATAATAGCTCCTCTGGCTGAACAACCTTTCCAGCTTATTTAGGGATGCCCATACAACCTGGGGCTACTCTGGACTCTAGAATCACCATGAGTTGGATCCTACTCAACGGCACTGGGTTATACAACCTGGGGAACCCTGGTTGCATGGTGGTTAAGTGCTACATCTCCTAACCAAAAGGTAAGCTGTTTGAGTTCACCAAGTACTCTTTGGAAACTCTATGGAGCAGTTAGTTCTACTCTGTTCCTTAGCGACACCACTATAAGTTGGAATCAACTCCACAGCAGCGGGTTTAGCTTTTGGTTATAGGACCTGAGGGAACCCTATGGCACAGCAGTTAAGTTCTAGGGCTACTAACCAAAAGGAAAGCTATTCAAATCCACCAGGCACTCCTTGGAAATTCTGTGGGGCAGTTCTATTCTGCCTATAGAGTCACTATAAGTTGGAATCGACTTGATGGCACTGGTTTTGTTTTTGTTTTTAAATAAGACTTGATTCCATCAAAGCAGTCTTCAAGTAGTGGAAAACACACAAGGCATCTACAATACACATAAGGTAAAGGGGTGTTTCTTTGCGATATAAAGTGTCAACATATGCTAGAAGCGAACACGTAAAATAATAAAATTATATTCCGGTATATAATGACAAAACTATATTCTGGTATATATAGCCTCTTAATTTAAAACTTACTAGGCTTCCGAGTAAGTACAGATATGAAAATCTTTGATACTTTCTTTTTAAAAAGTATTGATTGACATACCTAGAAGGAACGTAATCAGTTCATTACAGTTCCCTAAGAAAGGAACACATTTCTAAGATACTATGAAAGCAAGTTACAACAAAAAGGGAGTAAAAGTTATACCCATCAATCAGTTTCTTCTTTGTTCCACAATGGGAAAGCAAACTACATCATTTGAGTCAAATCCTACCCTGCTGCATAAACTGGTAAATAACGGTTTACTGAGATATAGCTATGCCCATTCCTATACATAGAGTCTATGATTGTTTTCAGCTACTAAGGTACAGATGAATAGTTGCTATTAAAATCATCTAGCATATGTTGGCTCCACTTTAAAACAAGCAAAAGTAGACCTCTTGCCCCAGCAATATCATATTTAAAAATTCATCTTTGGAAGATAAGTATACAATTATAAACAAGATGCTCACATTTAAAGAAAAGAATTGACAATAACTTCAATGTCCACAAAGAATTCATTGAGTAAATTATGGTATAATGGCATACTAGGAATCCATTAAAAATTATGATGCTTATCTATACTTACTGACATGGAAAAAGATAGCTATGACACTGCTAAATTGAAAACAGAGAAGAGTCACACATACATCATACAGTACAATCCCTTTATATAACTAGAGCCTATGCACCCATTTGGAAAGCCTGGTGGTGTAGTGGTTAACAGCTATAGCTGTCAATAGCTAAGAAACCCTCAGGGGCTCCCTGGACACCCTTTGGGGCAGTTCTGCTCTATCCTATATGGTTGCTATGAATCAGAATCGACTGAACAGCAATAAGTTTGGTTTAGTTACACAAACATTTTATGTGCACATAACAGACGGCTAAAAAGATGTTAATAAAATGGTTCTTCAGTGTGGCCTTTCCAGTTCTTTTACTTTTCACATATTTTTTTTCAATTGTTCAGAGTTGTGCAATGATTTCACTTTTTTAAAAAAGTTGTAAAAGAATGTTAAAACCTATCAAAAGTTAAAATTAGAGTTGCAAAATTTAGGTTACACATTTTACATGAACTGAGTTTATCAGAAAACAAACAGGGCATTTCTTTCTTTTGTCTGTCTTAGTGTTTTGGGAGAATGGGTTTGTTGTTGTTTTGATTTTCCCTGTCTTAAAGACAGAAAAAGTCCTTGGTTTACCGATAATCTGTACAGACATTAAGTAGAATCTTCACTATGTGTGGCAAACTCATTAATGGGCTCGGAGGAGGAGGAGAGGTTAACAGAAAAGTCCCTTGATGAAAATGTATTAATTCAATCAGTGCCTTGCTTCTAGGTTACCATAAAAAGGTTCATAAAGTACCCAAAAGCCACATAAGATTTTAGAATTATGCTGCTCAATGACTGATTCTCAGTGAAGAGTAAGAAAGGAGAAATTTCTTTCCATCTTTATTTTCTTCAGCAAAAGTAACTTCTGCAAGATCGGTACAAGTATACTTTAAACTGGTAAATGAAAAGGCCAAGCATATACATAATGCTAAGTATTAAGAATTACATGCTACCCTTGATAAAACAGACCTAAGTGGCCACTGACACAAGACTTGCAAACTAACAATTCAAGGAAGGGCACTACTAATATCAACCAACATAGATCATCCTCTCTGTGCCAGACTTTGAAATCCCTGGTAGTGTACTGGGTAAGTGCTAAGACTGCTAACTGAAAGGTCAGCAACTTGACTCTGCCACGCACCCCTTGGGAACCTTATGCAGCAGTTCTTCTTTGCCCCATAGAGTTGCTATGAGTTGGAATCAAACTCAGTGGCAGTAAGGTTTGGTTTGCTTTCCATTGCTCTTCACAGGCATCATCTCTACACATAATTAATTTATGACCTAATTGAGGTGCAGAGAAATTATAAAACTTTCTCACAGTCACATAAAAAACAATTGCTATCAAACACATTCCTACTAACAGCCACATGTATTGCAAAGTAAAACTGTGCTCCAACAGGGTTTTCAAGGATGTGACTGTTAGAACACAGATTGCCAAGTCTGTTTTCCAAGGTGCTTCTGTGTGAGTTTGAACAAACGACCTTTTGGCTAATAATTGAGCCATCTGCATCACCCCAAGATTCCTAAATTACACAAGGAGATGAATTCAAACCCAGATTATCTGGCCCAAAAAATCTACACTCTTCCCACCATTCTCAAAAAACAAATTTTATTTCTGTATAAAATCCCAATATAAATTTAGCAGGTGATTAAATTTTAAATTACTGGTTTATAAACATTACAAATTGACCAATTAATCAGTTTTATCATTATTTAAAATAGCATGTTTATGGCATTTTTCCATAGCTAACTATCCACATTCATCTTTATATACATACATTTCTGTATCCACATGCTATGTGCATATATATGGCAGATATGCTATACCAGCGCATACAACACAAAAACTGCAATACTTTGAAACTCAGGTATAAAGTCTGTACATAGTTACAAACACTGACTCCAGGGTAAACATAAGCATGTGACTTGGTTTACTGAGACTTTTCCCGTAGTAAAATTATTTCATAGCTATGAATTAAAATGCTATTGCTGTTGCTGCTGTGTACCACTGAGTTGATTTCAACTCAAAGCAACCCTTCAGGACAGAGCAGACCTGCCCCACACAGTTTCCAAGAAGCAGCTACACGTACCCTGAAAATTACCACGTAAAAAAAGCTGTACAATGCAATAATGGCATATTTTACCACGATCTTTATCTCACTCTATTTCTCTCTCAAGTATATTCTCTTTTAAAACTACAGATTCAGTTATCCTTTGTACCCCCACAATGCCTGTTCCAAATACAAGATAAACCAAAACTGAACACCCAAAACCATTGCCATCAAAGTCAATTTCAACTTATTATCAACCCTACAGGACACAGTCAAATTGTCACATAGGACTTCCAAAACTGTAAATCTTTATGGAAGCAGACTACTACATCCGGTGGGTTCTAACCACTAACCTTTCAGTTAGCAACTGAGCACTTAACCACTTTACACATTCCTTATGGATGATACAAGACACTCTCCAAAAAAAAAAGTCTGCCAATGCCCAGTGTCTCCTTTCTATAAATAAACAAAAAAAATCAGAATGTTTTATTTCATCTTATTTTCCTATTTCCAAAAACATAAGCACCCCAAGAAAGAACAATAATTGGACAGCAAACTACAGAGCTGCTCAGAGGGCAACTAAAATTTATTGAACACCTACTAGATAACAGACTTTCACTTCTGTTTACTCACTTGATCTTCTTGAAAAATGTCAAGCTAAGTGTCCTTTTATTCATTTTGAAAATGGAGAAAATAAATTGCAGAGATAAAATGACTTACCCAAGGTGACAATGCTAATACACAGCAGCACCACAATCTGAACTCAGGTCTGATCTTTTAACTAACTGTGCCATGAAATCCCCAGTCCCAAATAAGACAGTACCTAGCCCCAATAAAACAGTCCCCAGTCGTCCCCCCAGAGCCTGGCACAAAAGGAAAGGAAAAATGCTGACAGACCTAGTGCGATATGTTTAAGAAAAATTGATTTTAGAAAAAAATCCTAACACAATTGCAAGTTTCTTATGGAGGAGATATGCAATATTGCAGCATGTCAACTCTTGCTCTCTCGGATTATGAAGGGAGACTTTTAATAAAGCAAATTGGAAAAGGATGAATACAGTCACAACATCCCTCTTCATTATTAAAATATCCTTCTACAATGAGGATAACAAATATATTATTAGACAATCTAAATGTGTATGATGAAATGTTTTAAACTTTTGCACAGCGCCTAACTCCTCTACTCTTTAGGAAATACAATGAATTCTGAAATTGGCTAGAAGCAAAAAAAAAAAAAAAAAAAAAATCAGCACAAACTAACTTTAATAGCAACTTATAAAAATCAGACTGTAAAATTTACAGCTGAAAATGTTTTTAAATCACCAAAAGAAAATTTCCATCATCACCTTACTGTACCCAACAAAATTTAAAGTAAAAATAGATAATTCTTAAAGTCAGCATACTTTAGAAGGATAAATATCTGATGATTTCATTTAAAGTGTGATGTGACAAGTTCACACATATATCTTGATTTTGCTATAGAGCTGACCGCTTGTTGGTTTAAGATCTCACATGAACAATGTCAATATATCTTTTTAAAAAGAACAAACTATCACACAGAGAGTATGTATCAGATTAAATTCAGGATGACTATTTTGATAAAATCATTCTTGTATAGATATGCCAAGTGCCGTCCACACAGCATATGTCTGAAATATTACAAACAGAGCACATGTACTTACGTATAATCATACTTTTCTATAGTACTATATCCTTGAGTTAAATTTCTGTTACATGAATATTTCTATTTTAAAATGGTAACTTATCAGTAGAAACTATTTTCCTATAACAGCTCTAGAAGTGTTTTTCTTGTTTAACTACTTGGCAGTTATCAAAGCACAAACGAACACTGTATACACATATGTGTATATATATGTATATACACGGAAACACATGCACACACGAGGAGAAAATTATACCTCACAAGATCATGAACACAAAGAAATTACTAAGGTGTCAATGTGAACAGAAAGGCAATTCAATCTAAAAATCAAACCCACTAGGAAATCTTAGTTAAGCCCCAAATAATCCATATTTCTCCTATTTACTGGGAAAAAAATAAGGCACATGAATATTTTATAAATGCCCAATGCATAATCAGCTGTTCCATACATCGACATTTAAATCTGTTACAAATTAACTTGAATCAGATCAAATCATACAAAAATCCAAAGCACTGTATGTAACAAACACAATTACAACCAAAATCAAATCATAAAATCATACCCACCCATAATAACTGTAATTCTGAAACAGCTGAAACAGTGAATGAAACTTAGAGTAAGCCATTTCCCCTGGAGAAGGGTGGGGGTGGGGCAACTTGTGAAAGGACATATCTGACACAACGGCAAGGCCTGAAGACATCCTAAAAACCCCAAGATGCTCAGGTAGTTTCAGAACAAAGTCCCTACACAAGGTCTACAGATCTGCATCTTTTAAACTGCCTTATTTCCAGAATTTCTGATTTAAAAATCACACTGGAAACCCTTGGCTGCAACTGAATTAGAATGGTTCAGTTTAGCTCTCCTAAATGCCAAGAGAGAGAGAAAAAAATACCACCCTTAGTTTGTTTTATTTTAAACTCAGACCTTCTGTGTTCCAAAACTGTAACCCTGTGACTAATACACACCACTGTTACATAGAAATGGTTAAACGACAAACACACACACACACACACACACAGCCCGTGAAAAGGAATGAGGGAGTAGTAATGGTAACACACAGTACCATGAGCTGCGTGGCCTCCCAGTCAGTGGTGCAAGCTTAACAGATCACTCCTGGCCTTCAGGCAGACAGCAAAACACAGCCTGGAGGAGGGGGGACAAGGGACAGGGACAGGGGAGGGGGCCCTCACTCGGGTAGTTTACACAAGAAGACAGCTCAGTTCCTTTCTGGCGCTTTCGTCCTCTCTATCTCCCAACCTCTTTGTGTGTGTCTTGTCATATTTTCTTCAGCTGTTAATGGTCCAGACAGCAAGACTTTAAACAGCCACAGATTAGGAAAAAGCGAAACCTTGTAAGTGACCATCACAGCAAATCAGCTTCATGCTGGTGGGTAAAATTTTCCAAGGGAAGTGTTCTTCTGATAGTTCCTGAGTCTCTAAGTCACCAGCCCCCGCCTCCACTAACCGCCACACACACTCCCCTAGAGGGCTAAATGCACTTGTGGCAATAAAACATTCATGGGACTTGGAATTTTAACACAATGCCATTTCCCTAGTTTAACCTGAAAGGAATGCACTAGTCACAACAGACTACATCATCCTGCCATTAAACCTTGCCAAGGAACAGTTTTTTTGGCGATGCTGGGCCAGCACTGACGGGAAAGGAGCACACAGACCCATATACTGAGCATGGAGGGGCCATCTCTGCTTTCTCAGCCTTATCCAGCAACACCCTGCTCTTGAACATGACCCCTAACCCCTAACACTGTGACCAGCTTGTGATGCATGTGTCACTCTGGAACTTCTGCAGAGCCACACACTATGCAGGACATTGGCTGCTCCCTCTCCACAGGCAACTGGGCCAGTGCCAATGGTTCTTTCTTTTTTATTATTGCTACTATGGAAAGTCATATGTTTAAGTGCAGGAATGCAATGAACTTCAGTTGTACAGTACTGTGTTTTTCCCCTTTTGTTTTTGTTTGTTTGGGACTTCTTTTAAAAACAAACTTTACATTTGCATTCATAATTAGATTATGATTACCAACAAAATGGTGTACTTTGGGGACTACTTATCAAATTGCTAGTTCTTTTACATTTAAGTGACATTTAATTTAGACTTACTTATGAAACAGAAAAACAGAAATAATTCATATTTCTCCTGAGAATCTGAGAAAATCTCAAAGGTGTTGAACAGTAACACATCCATACTTAACCATGTCATGTGGCTAAAGCACTATCACAAAATAAACAAGCAGCAGTATTAAATTTAAAAAAGAAACAAACTGGATTTATGGATTTACTATTTGTGAACAGATTTCTGGTTTCCAAATGATGCAATTAACAAACTAATAGAGAAAAGGTATGCCAAAAGGTATAGGTGTACCAAAAAAAAATAAAATCACATTAAAAGTTTAAAAAATGTTTTGACTCATTTCTAACTCTGCTGCAAAGTCAAAGCACCACTACGTTGCCAATACAACAGTATTGACTCTCTTAAATTGCCAAATCCCGTAATCCCCATCCCCCAGCATTCCTTCCTCACTCTTAACTTCTCTCCAGCTACTAAAGAATGCCTTCCAGATCTTTTCTTTTCTAATCATTCATACCATTAACCATTTTCATATGGGTTGCTTTAACTTTCAGCTTTATGCCATTAATCCTCACTTCCAAAAGCAGCAAGTCCCTCCTTCTTCTGTGGACCCTGCTAGTCACAGCCTGGGGAGCTGTGACTTCCCCTGCTGAAGGCAGAAGGTAGATCCAGTTTCCATCTCCCAGAGAGAAGCCTTGTCCCCTCCTCCCAATAGCAAATGAAGAACACATTACTTCATCTAAGAGAATACCCTACAATACAAAATGATAATCTCTCAGCAAGTTAACATGCACATACAAAATACAACCAAACTGTCTTCTTTAGCTTAAATTTTGTCTCCTTAGTAGCTGGAATTAGTCTTAAACCCTAGTTAAAAGATTTTTTTTTTCTTTCCTTTAAACAGACATTAGCATGCCTTGAAAAGTCATTCTAATCCCTTCACCTTAGCCAAGCCATGTTAATTCTGGAGAGGAGGCTAATAATTAATTTAAAAAGAAAAAGAAGAAGAAGGAATTATATTTGACTTGGGGGAGGGGGTAATTCAACACAGAAGAGCAAAGCTTACCAAAACCTATGTGAAATATTTCCATTTCAAAACTAAAATGCTGAAATCAAACCATCAGTTTAATCTGTGTAAAACACAGCAATACAGACATTTGATCCTTTTCATGTAATCTGATTTGTTATCAATGTATGTACTCAAATTCCAATTCTGATGTTATTAGCAGAAAGGGTAAAATTGAAGACAGAATAGGATGGCTTCTATTTAAGTCTAGGCAGCTACACTTTTCTGCTTATATCAAAGTAATAACACACTGGCATCAAAGTATCTTGGACCAATATCCAGAAAACATCTGTGTATGTACACATGAGGCACGTTTAACCCTGTGTAGTACTATGTGTAACATGTGTATCCTCTGAAAAACTCTGGAACATTCAGATAAACCTCTAAAACAAGCTAATACATTTTTTTCTGAACAAAAATGCCAACCACTTTTACATTCTGTGTTTTCTGCTCCAGTGTTGCATTATATATTAGACAGTTTGGGCATTCTACAAACATCACCATGAAAAATGTTTCATATGAAACTGTACCAACAAAAATAAGTGCAATCAGACCAACATAAACACTACTAGAAAAAGAAATTTATATCAATAAGTTCATTGAAATGATACATGGTTCTAAAATCCAAACTTTTGCAGAAAAACTGATTTTTGGCAGATACACTGGAAATGACCCCGTTGACAATAATCATCAGCGATTTCTATTTTCCTTTAACTTCCTCCCTAAAACAACTGTAAAAATTTAAATGACACTTAGAAACAAAAATTTAAGTTTTGTAAGTTATCTTTGATTTCTAGAAAGCAAAACAGATGAGCCTCTCTCACTAACTTCTAATACAAAAAAACACATACAACCACCAAGTCATATGTTACTTTACCCATCTCTATAGCGTCCATTGGCTGCAAAGGATTGGTTAAATTATCCATCCCTTTTGCTGCTGAGAAACTTAGTGGTGTAGTGGTTAAGTGCTACTACATCTGCTGATCAAAAGGTCAGCAGTTGGAATCAACCTGGCACTCTTTGGGAACTCTATGGGGCAGTTCTACTGTGTCCTACAGGGTCACAATGAGTCCAAATCAACTGGAGTGCAGTCGGTTTGGTTTTGTTCCTATTCACAAGCAATTAATAGAGTAACCCAGAGTGACCCCAGAACCTCAGATGCAAAAAGATAAGGAAAGAGGTGTGGACCAAAGAGAGAAGGAGGAAAAAAGTGATGTAACAAGAAGAAAGCAAGAGTAAGAATGGGATGGGAAATAGTGAGATGAAACTACTGGCAGGAAAAAGGAAGGAAAGGAAAAAGAGGGTTGAAGGGAAAAAAGCATCGCTGGGGGTGAAAGAAGGAACAAGAGTCCCATAGTACAACAGTGGATCAGGCAGCTGGCCAGAGATGCTAATTCAGCGCTTTAACAAATCAATGCCACTTGAAAAGTACAATGGAGCCCTCACTGGGTAGATGTCCGGGGACTGAGAAAACGCATTCTCAAGTATTTCACATTAAGAGGGAGTAATGTGTTAATTTATAACTCTCCACCCTATACACTTGGATTATCTATCTGTGTCAGCAATTTGACTTCTCAAATTTATCAAAAACAGGCACAAAGGGAGGCAGCTTCAGCTTCACCACCGGGAAGCGGAGGTTTAGGAAAAGCCTGTCCTGGGGAACACTGCTATACTCTTTGCTGTCTTCTCTGGGTTGAAGTATTGGTAGGGCAGAAGGGAGGAGGGGAACCCCAAGTCCAGTTACTAAAGCAACCAGAGAAAGGCTTTCTCTGCTAGCAGTTGATTGCATTAGGTACCATCCGTCAAAAGTGACACAGAGGGGCAGGAATAACTTGAATCAGCAACTGAGCTGCCATCATCAGAATTTACTTTACAGAAACTTATTTAAGTCTCTCAGCACACCCTGCAGATGAGAAGCTGCTGACAACTGGACTGTAATTAAAGAGCACGCGCAATGCCACTGGAGTTCGACAGACAGAGCTTATCAAAGATAAGACAGGAAGGGAAGACTAAGCTTATTTTATTTGGTTAGTTTAGTTCTGAGGTAGGGAAGGGAGAAGTGAAAGAACTGATAGGCCATCAGGGCATCTGGGGGCCCAACGAGAGGGACTGTTTCTCTCTTCAGAAAAAAGTTTCTTAATGAACATCAAATTCTTGGAATTGTTTCCTAATTGTGCCTTATGTAAATTTAGTTAACTTTTAATATGATGATAGCAGGGTTTCTAACCCTGAGGGAGAGATCTGTAATACTTGCCGCCAAGAGTAAGGCCTGACCAGACTGGAGTTGTCAAGGTGTAAGCACTGTCAAAACACAAGGGCAAATGGGTTACAGTTTTGGAACAAAAAGCAGAGAGTAAGTTCCAAGAAAGTGCTTTAATTAAGATCATGCTGTCAAAAATATAAAGGGAGAAAGCAGTTCTAGATAGCAAGAAAAAGAAGACACAACTGTAATCTTAAGTGTTCTGGGATTCACTTTAAGATTGCTTAGACTACACACAGCAGTATTTTCAACTGTGGGGGCATTTTTATGTCCTAGTTGTACAACTGCAACAGAAATAGACATTCTCTTATTCAGGACAGTCATATGTAAATAAATGCTAATGACTGTGAATGAGATGCCGTGCATGATGGGCAACCTTCAACATGTCGTTAAGGAAAGAAAGCCCAAGTTCCCTCACTAACTGAGCTCCAATCTCCTCCATTCTACAAATGAGCACAAAAAGCAAAGAACAGTGATAGCCCTTTCACTTGTTTCTATTGGCTGAGCACAACCTTACAGAGACACTCGCTACAGAAAGCAAATATTCTTTCAGTCTTATTTTTGCATCTTTCCTATGATAACACTACTTGCACACTCAAATTTTTTTCAGTGAATGTTGGACTACAAACTGAAATTATAAATAGCCAGAAAATGTTACAGATATACTGAGCCAAAGGACTGAAATGTTCAAAATAGTGTAATTTTTTTTCTTTCAAAGAAATTTCCTGGTTCAAGACCAAAGAGCATGCTACTTTCCATTTTCAGAAAATCCTAGGTGGCAGAATCAACATACCGAGTAGTGTGTTAGCAATGGCAAAGTATCACATGTATGTTTGCCTTCTGAGGGTCTCTATGCCCTGGGAATAGGATTTGTCCTGTCCCAGGTTTTGCACAAATTACCATTCCTGCTTGTCCCATCCAAGCTACCCCCACAAAAACTATCTACGCTTATCATTATGGTACTGTTAATCCCCTGCTCTTTTCCCCTCCCCCACCACCTTCACCTAAGGGGTTAAAAGACTTCAGTACATTTGTGACTTGTCAGTGACATATAATACCCGGGTCCTTCACGCAATCAACTTTTACTTGACATGTATTTGCTCATCACAGGACCTGCATTACTACTGGGAAAATGAAGAAAAACCTAAATTAACACTTGACATTCAATATGGTCAAGTCCTTAATTGGCTGGGCTTCCTGAGAAAGCAATTTTCTATTCCCCAAACTGTTCGCGTGTCATGTGTGGAGTGCAGCTCTTGGCCATCACTGCTGTCCCTCGCTTCCTCTAATGAGAGCAGATGAATTAGTGCTACGTGACACGATTTGAACAGGGCTTCCTCCTCCTCCCTTCCCCCAATCTTTCTCCTATACTAGTGACAGCTGTGTGGCAAGGGAAAGAAAGAGAAATGTTAGAGCAAAGAATCCTGTAAAGGATGATCATTTTTTTTAAATGAACCTTAAATGTCTTGTTGAAACTCCAGCACAACAGGGTCATTTAATTGTGGAGGTGGGGAAGGGGGCTGTTACAGAGATCAGGGGAATTACCCGGCTATGGTTGATTTGGGTTGTATTAACTTCCAGCATGTTTCTTCCAATCCTGGCTAGCTGCAGTATTACATTGCACTAGTCTAATTAAAATGGAATTTACATCCACTTACAACAAATTTTTTTAAGGTCTGGAGAATGGGTCAACTAGAAAAAAACGAACAGCATGAAATGATCAATCTAAGATAAATATACCACTAGGTTAAAGAAAGTCCTCTCAACAAACAATTAGGGTATGAACAACCTACAACACAAAAGTATCAGTATACTTCAGAATATTGTTCAGTGCCTAAACTTAATGCTAACCACTCTGTTTCAAAACGTTTTGTTCAGTTCTTTTTCACTGAGAATGACTAACAAAATTATTGGAGTACTGACTTGATTCTATTATTTTGGACATTGAGGGAATATATTCTTTAGATGCTTTTACTAGCTCAGTGAGAAACAAGTACATGGATGCCTGAAAGGGAGGTAGGACAGAATCTGCTTTGTTGAAAGATACTAAAACTTAAAATAGAAGGGATTTCCCCACTTCTTACTCATTTGGAGATAAAAGCGAGGTGATTATAAAAACCTAAATTACTTACCCAATCCAATCACAAAAAAACAGAATGGGGAAGGGAAGAGTATGTGGCAAATCACACATTTGGAAGAGCAATTACTCTAAAGTACATTCATTAACCAAAATTAAACCCACTGCTGTCGGATCCGGTGCAACTCACAGCTACTCTAGAGGTCAGAGTAGAACTGCCCTAAATGGTGGATCTGAACTGCTGACCTTTTTTTGGTTAGCAGATGCAGCACTTAAAAACCTACTACACCAAAGTACATTTCCCAAAGTACATTTATAAGTGAAAATAATTAGTGAAAGTCACAAACACCTTAACACTCATTTGTACTTTGATGAGATGGAAGACAAAAATGCTACCTGTGTACAGCAACTGTATCAAGACCGTACTTCTGCCACAAAATAAATTTAAGCATGCAATTGGATTGAGTTAAATAAAACATACAAAACAATTTCAAGGGTAGTTCTCTTACCACAAACACATAACTTTATTAATTATTAATTATTCATCTCTAATTGTGAATACAATTTAAGTAGTATTTCAGTAGGCAAACTATAAGCTGCATTTGAAGATTATGAAAACATGCTGAAGCTCACTTTTGTACTATGTGCAAAGTTCTAACCTGAAATCAAAAAAGCTATTTCACACTTTTTTATTTGTAGAAAAAAAAAAAATAAAAGCATTTTAAGGTTTCCTTTTCCTTTAGAAAAAAAGGCAACTCATAATATGATTTTCAGTATCACTGAACTAACAACGGACAAACTGTAACATAAGGTAACTTTTTTGGACACTGCATTTTCAAACTAGATTACAGATAATTTTCAAAATTACAAAGGATGCATATAATTTAAAAGGATTTTCACCAAAGCAAAAAAACCCAAAGGATGCGTACTTTTGTACAGATTAGATCATCCCTCCTATAGCCACACTATTAGTATTTCAAGTGTCATTAAGATCCCTTTTGAAAATATACTTCAGACAGTTTGTGAACGGGCATTCTATCAGGTGTTTAGAAGAAGTAAATAACTTAGCATTCTGGAAAGGTAACCCATTCTAATATATCCAGTTAACAGCTACAGTAGCTTTATCATCACTGAACAGTAAAGGGCAGTGTATTCTGCCAATACCTTGAAGGTGACATTTGCAACACTGACTAGTACGTCAAGTTCCATCTCTGAAATGTAAAGAACAGGCAGGGACAGCTTATTAACTGAGGTGGGAACTGCAGACCAGGATGATCCAAAGGGAGGATCAGGAACTGGGGCATTCCTTTTCACGAGAAGAGAAGCAGTGTACTCTATCTGAGATCAACCTCATAGTCTTACCCAAATCTCCCAAAGTAGGTACAAATGCCCAAGTACTAGGACAGCAAAAGGACATTTACATGTTCTTATTCCTTCAGTGATGTTTCTAAGGACGGAGATGAAAACCAAACTGGTCAGAAGAGGTAAAATGCAGTCAATGACTTCAGTTTTTTTAAAAAAAAAAACATTAAAAAACAATGTTGACGCCAGCTCAGATTTTACACAGTTTGTGATGAAGGATGCTTTATTTGGGCTTGGATTCCAATCACTGTCAACCAGATGAAATCTACAGAATTTAAGAGTCCAGCAACAAGGATCTGAAAAATGAGACTACTGAACTAAGAAATTTCTTTAAGAACCACCTGTAGAAAATTAGCATATAGAAAGGTACTTTTTGATTAAAAAAAAAGTTAGCAGTGACTATGGCAAAGTGACATGCTTAAACTTGATATTCTCTTAGGGATGATAAGTCTTTGAAGCTCGTAACAAACTTCTGAAATGGTTCTGTGGAATGTTAGGGCTTAATGTAGATGGCTGGTGCCACTGTCATGCCTACACAGAACTATGTCACCCTAGAAACAACTGCATTAACAGCTTCAGGGTATTTAAAATGGAAGGCTTTTCTTTTCAAAAAAGAAAAAAGCAAAAAAAAAAAAAAAAAAAAAAAAACTACTTTGAACCATAAGAAGTTGTTGCATTACAGTTTCAACTTGGTTCACACAGCTAAAATTAACATACTTATTCCGGTTTAAAAACGCCTAATGTTCGCCACCCACTTAGTCTGTGTTACCTTCATATTATACTATCCTCAAAAGCGACGGCACTTGGCTTTTGGCAAAAAGTATAAACACAGCCGAGAAAGAAATGACTGCTTTAAAACAGCCTGGCACATGCAACAATAAAACTATCTATCAAATGCAAGGAGCCAACGTTATTTTTCAAAAACTAATAGCATTTAAAAGGGTAGATTCTTTTATCTTCCATCCTTACCAGCCCCCTTTACTTCAGTCAGTTTCCCTCCCCTTGTATTAAAGATATTTTATCTAATTCCCAGTTGAAAGGTTTCTGCAAGCAGTGAGTCGCAGCTGTGTTGATGCTGAACTTCTCGAACATGGCATACCAACGTCACTCTGATTCACTTACAGAGGCTTCGTTACAAGCTGCACCAGTCACTTGATTTGAAATACCTGCCTTACTATAAAACAAACTGTTAATCTCTGGTCTTTTCTCCAGTTCAGCTCTTCTTGCAGTATTGGAAGCAAACCAACAGCTTGTTACGTTTACATAAGAGATGGGCTCTGTTCTGATTGGTATCTGACGCTGTCCAGTGATGCCATTCAACAGGACCCCAGACAGAAGCGAGACACACCTAGGCCCCATTTGCGGATCATTTTAACGAGATGTTGTTTCCTGTTCCCATGAAAATCAATAACAGAATGACCTTCAATTTAAAATACAAACCAATTAATTACCTATTCTGTTTAAAACGTGGATAGCTGATTTGCCTGGAGGACTTTAATTATGAGTAGATTATTTCTTTTATACAGACCCTTCCAAAAATACAGACATTGAAAACCTCATCTTACAGAATATAAACGATGTTTTCTTGAAAGAGGTATAAAACATTAACCTTGCACGAATTAATGTGGGGAAGTTTTTCCCCTGTACATTAGTACATTAGTAAGGCGACATTTTCCCCCTGTGGTCCATCTCCTCCTCATGACTTCATAATCAACTGCCTGGTAAATTACATAATCTCACAAAGATTCAGGGCCAAGAATTCCCTGCTTAAAGGCTGAATACAGTTTTTCATCTACATCAGTTAAAAATACAAATCACAGTATTCTTTTCAGGATCTAGAAATCCTCCTCCTTTTACCCCGGTAACACTAAAACTCAGAAGTTCCTACCTTTATTTAAATCATTTTTTTTTTTCTCATTCTTTCATTTTTCTTTAGACATGGGTCATAAGGAGAAAAGCTATACATCAAAACTGTCAGCATCAGAAATGTGTTTACTAACCTTTTTTTTAAATTGTAAAAGAAAATGAAGAAAGAATTTGGTTCATCCCACTGGGGAATTTCCAAGACGAACAATCACATGCAATGAAATTATTATCTACATCCATTAAACTATTATCTAAAACAGAGGTTTCTATCTGGCAGCCAGTGGACTGAATATAGCCTGCAGATGAGTTCTGTTTGGACCACACAGTTTTGAAAATATTTGAACATGTTGCCAAGATTTCAAAATCAAGAGATTTCACATAAAATCTGGATTTCTGGCTTCTTGTTTAAAAAATAAATAAATAAATGAAGGAGAAAAACTTGCAACTCAGGGCCTGTCTTCCCACCTGGCAACAACTGGCTCGAGTTAAGGAGTGGCTACACCACAGCTGGGGCGTGAGCTTTCTGGTAGACCACATTCCACGTGTTTAATTTACGTTATCTCCACATAGTCCTTTTAGGCAACTTCTAATCTTTCATATCTCATACCACTCCAAAGAGAATTTGCAGAGTTTGTGGTGTTCTAGGAACATAGATAATGTAGGTATGTGTGTGTGTAATCACTCCATGAATTTACACACTGTAAGTCAATGAGCAGTAGCTTTTACTTCAAAACAGAGTTGGATGTTAAAATGTAAGCGCAATGCAAAGAGTGGAAGGTGACAGGGAACTAATACAAATCTAATGACCTAGTCTTACGCAGTAGTTCAACAAACTTACACTCATTTCCAATCAACTAACTTCTTGGCAGCCCAGAGAAGATGCTGGGGTCGAGCTATTTCTCAGAACTATATCCATTTTCCTCCTTCACATGTTAACACTTGCAAACATCCTATCTAGAGCTATTGTGCACTGAAGAAAAACAAGCCTAGGGTCGCCATGAGTCAGATCCGACTCGATGGCATTTGGCTGGCTTGGCAGTAAGAAAATAGGAGGACTTCACGGTGAAAAGCCAATATCTAACATGCACGAATATTATATAATCACAGCAAATACTCATCTTTCCTGGGTCCACGTGTCTGGCACAATCTGACGTTTCCATACTTAAACTGACATTATTTTGTACTAAAGTGATGTCAATGGCCACGGTATATTTCTTTAAATGCTATTACCTGAAGGCAAATATCTAAGACAATGTCACCAGGCACTTCTTAATATGTACTTTCTTTTAACTGAAAATTAGTGCAAAGAGAAAACACTTTGTTTCATTATTTCCAACTGAACCAAGCAGCATTTCTACATATTAGTGGATTTTACAAATTATTCTTTTTTTTCCCCCAGAGGAAAGACAGTGCTTTTTCACTTCACCCAACTGTATCAACAAAACATTGTCTCTGCCATATTGTTACAGTATAGAAACACTTAGGTATCATGCACATTGTACTAAGGTTACGGTCAGTCATATTCATTTATTAAACAGCATGGTATTTAGATCAACTGTACTATTTTATAGTTATGTTTCATCATTGTACCACATGCTTTAAAGATTGTTTTTCTAGTTGTTGACTTCCTGAGAGTACCATGTCTCTTCATTTTCACTGTAGGAAAGCAACCCTTGAACATATGCCAAACTTACTTCACAATCAGACATGAATCCACAAATTCTCTCGATTCTTAACAACTTGAACAACTTTAAGTAAACAATTCACAAAATCATAATGATCGTACTGCATTCCTTTACTCCCAGCTGAATAAGAAAAGAGAAAATAGCTAAGTACAATCTCCATAAATGCAGTCATAGGCTTGATATATGAACAACAGTATGATATATTCCTTATGGGAAGCATTTGTTCCCTACTTTTCATTATGTTTGAAATTTGAGCAATTAGAAGCAGACACCTGGAACTTAGTTATTAATTTACTTCTCTCCACCCCTTTAACACTTCCAAACCACCTCTGAAAATGATCTTACACGGCATCCTGCATAGAAAAGACCCTCAAAAACTTCATACAAACTAATGTTCATCTTATATTCTCTATAGGATCTTAGTATACTCTAAGACCAAACTTATCCTTTCTGTTTAAATGAATAAGTTTAGGAAAAAATTAAACTTCCCCAAAATTTATTGACTAAAATGTAAAGAACAAAAGCATACGAAAAAGATACTTCATTGCATTCATGATAATTTACCTGCTCTAACAGTTTAAAAGGAATTTTATGACAAAACAGTCAATCACCACCCATAATGACCAAAACTCTTAAGTTGGTCTTCTCAGGTTAAAATCATACAGCTGCAGAAAGCAATTCTAGATGACTCCTGATTTTGTTGTGTTTGCACAAGATGAAAAATAAAACATGAGGTACCGAAAATTTAAAACTATTTAACCTGTATTACACAGGGAGAAAGGTATTGCTATCACTTCCCTCCTTCCCATTAAATAACTGATTTCTAGAAAATAATACCTCAAAGTAAGGTTACATAGAGGTTGGCTCATTTAGCACTCAGCGTTTGTTAGGAAAGAGAGAGAGAGGCCAGAAGGGTACACTAATATACAGGAATATTGGCACCTACATGGACAGAGAACTGTGAGAATACTCAGAAGGAGGGTAGCACTCATTTTTCTTTTTATGTTAAAAATAAATATTTACACAAGTAAAAATAACCAACTTCTCACTTTTACCAAAAGAGTGTTTTTAATATAACGAATTTCCAAGCTTCTCTGGTCATGAGAAAACCTGGAATATATTACACACACATGAATGTGGCCCCAGTGCAGGATATGGGATGTGCTTGCTATCAACAGATTAACACTTAATTTTCATTTACTCTAATCTTACCACAGGCTGTGAACACTCTCTTTTTCTTATGAGAACAACAATGATGCATGAAAAACCAAGCTGACAGGCAGGCGGGGTTCATTAAACGCACAAGGCCTTTATTCCCATAACACATCTCACCTGTATCAAGCCAAGGCTCTGGCTTCCAGGCTGGCTACTGAAAAAAGCTCTCCCAGATGTTGGAATTCTAACTCTATCCCTTCCTGCTTACTTTATGATGTCAAAAAATAAAGTAAAAATGGAAAAGCTCTCTTCCACAATGAACTGTTACAGGACTGGAAAGATATTTTAAGATTTACCAGTCACACACTTATTTTCCAAATCCGTCCAAGAAAACAAAGAGAAGTAGATGGGAAAGAAAATGATGAGACTGTTTCAAGTCTGAGTCCATCTTGCCTGCTTAGTTCTAACTGGTTAGAAAAGAACTGTAGTTTTTCAGTGGTTGAAAAACGGCAACTCATAACCATGCTACTTTCCAATGAACAAGATCGAGCTTTTCCAAAAAGCTATGTTCATGGAAGAAAAATACTACAAAGTGTAAGACATTATAATGAGATTCTTAGGATGGGGATCGTCACTTTAGGATGAGCATTCATGGTAGCTGACTCACTCACACACTCATGGTAGCTGACACAGCTGTTGAAAAATCCTCAACAAACCTAGAAATATCACTAAGTCCTCATCACCCACCCACCCACCAAGGCAGGAGCAAACATCACACATGGCTATGCATCACATCCCATTGCCATACGCAGTTGTTAATATTTTCTTTAGCAAGAGAATAAACCTTTCTACATAGATAAGAGCAGAACTTTTCATCGTAGCTCTTTCAGGTACTCTAATATTTATACCTAAAAAAAAAAGAAAAGAAAAAGCAATGGTACATAAAGCAATAGATTATGTGGCTGAATCTGAGTTAGACTCCAACATGAGGTCAAGAAAAAGAATGTAGGTTCTCTTACTCAACAGACACTCATGAATATGCCCAGTATATAATAACTCTTCTCCCATATTTTGCGAGTGGCAACCCAGCCATGTCTACTGCCCTTGGGTACCGGCTGAGGGCACAGTACTGGACAGCTTTCTTTACCTATGCCTGATTAGGTGCCCCAAATAGCCATCCTAATGATTTAAGGCCATGAAATCCTTCCTGCTTGCATTTTGCAGGGGGGAGGGGGAGCCCCTGACATTATTAAATTCTACTAATGGAGGTTCTCATTTTAATATCAGTTTTGTTATTAAGTTAAGCCAGCTGAAAGTAATTATTTTTCATATGTAAAATATTCATTACCCTCATTTTTGGCTTTTTAATTTTTTTTTCAGATCCCCAGTTTGAGACACTGTGATCATCACTTATTAGTGCCGAAGAAGAGCCAGCCACTTAATTCCACCTAAGTAAAGTTGAAAAATTCATGATGGTCACACAAAGGCACAGCAGATACAATGCTAGAAGCCATGCCTTTCCTACTTCTTTTCTCATCTTGGTCAGTTTTACAATCTCTGCCTTCAAAGGCAATGACTTAAAATGTATTAAACACAAGACACTATTGATTCCTTCCCACATGTTGTGTGTGTTACATGTTTTAAGTTTCCATTTCATAACACTACCCATTAATATTGGTTCTGCTATCATTTCAGTTTTATTTTAAATGTTTCAGTTTATTCTTATTAACTATGATTTGTCTCAAAAAGTCATACTATCTACCTATTATCAAACCAAAACCAAATCCATTATCAGCGAATCAATTCCAACTCACAGTGACCTTGTAAGGACTGGGAAGAACTGCCCTATAGGGTTTTCAAGGCTATAATCTTTGTGGAAACAGATTGCCACAGCTTTCTCTCATGGATTTCAACCGCTGGCTGGTGGGTTTGAACTGCTGACATTTTCGGTAACAGCTGCGTGCTTAACCACTGAACCATCAGGGTCCCTTCCACCTATTACACTGGCCTTTATTTCCTCCTTCTAAGGAAATAATTTCTCGCAGAAATATACATCTAACTACACAGTGATCAGACTAAGAATTGTTTTTAGTTAAAAAAAAAAATAAAATTTCTCTTCAGCAAAGTACTTGCTTACACAGGATCAAATTGAGCTGCCTTTCAGCACCTATAAATGATAAGCCCAGACCTTTGGTTACACGTTTTTATCACACCCTTACTTAAAGAACCCTTACACAGCAACACTCAGGACAGCCCTCCTGTCAGCACTTACACAGAGGACCACTTCTGAGGGTGGCACTTCTTTCCCATACCTTCGCCAGGATGATGTATTGGCAAGAGGTGTCTCATTCAATTACTGTTACATTTAAGATGCATTTCAGTGCCCTTATGTCAGGGCAAAGGAGCCAGTGAAAATAAGGAGGAAAATCACAATGAAAGGGGTGACGAAAAAGGAGAAAAAAAACAAGAAAGAAATCAGGTCTAAGGGAAAGAAAGAACAGACTGACCATTTAAAATATTGAGTCAATTTCTGCCTATCAAACAGAAGTGAAACTTAGATCACCCACCCAACATACACACCCTAGACAGTAGCAAAATAACACCACAGTTCAGAAATATTGAGTAAATAAGGTGTCAGATATGCTTAAGAAAATCAGTTATTTCAATGAGTAACTTTCTACTGTTCAAAATTATTTTCATTTTCTTAACAAAGAAATGAGAAACTGGTGGGTTTAATTTAAGGAAAACAAAGAGATATTATTTTGTTGTTAAAGGATCAATTCTTTTTTAATTGGGATGATGATTAATAAGCCGAAAATTTGATTTCTAAGCTCACCAGTTTGAGTCATGTGTTGTTTTTCCATGAGTATTTCCTTTAAGGAAAGCTCTATGAATGAAGAAGAGATACAGGCTTTCCTCTGGACTCTGTGGCATGAAATGCTACACAGAACATCCGAACAGAATGATACTGTCTTCAGCCATATGAACTCCACTCATGAATTTTTTACCTTAGGGTTCAAATGTACACTAGTAAATTTGGTAGGTTTCCTACAGGGAATGTACAAATTAAAAACGAATCAATACTTTTATTTCTACTATTCTCTAAACTTTCTTTTAAACCTAGGCAGGGAGAAGGCAACACAGATAATGTGCACTGAGGTGAGGATGGTCTGGATGTCAGAGCCCCAGGCATAATTTCCGGGACATCACCTGCACATATGAAAACTTCTTAAGAGATTGAGTTGCTCAGAACATTTTTTTCATCTTAGTTTCCTTTAATGTTTACCATTCTATCTTATAGAAGAAAACGCCACTGCTCTGCTATACAGTGCTTTGTTGTATGTCAAGATATAAAATCTTTTATTCCTGAATTATGCTCCTTGTCCTTTATTTCTCCAAAGCTTAAAAATAGATGTCCAAGTTCCTTGAAAGGGTCTTTGACTCCCTTTCTCCCCAGCCCTTCAGTAGATCACCAAGAAAAAGGTGGAAGCCAACTACTTTTCTGGAAATAAAAAATGGCATCATCTTTGGCAAACAGGTGAGTCGATCATTTCATACAACCCCCAATCTTCTGACCAAGGCATAAAAAATGGAGGTAATTTAACAGAAGAAACATACCACGAAAGCATAAGGAGATTTTAACATAGTAAAGAAATTCATTCTACACACACACACAAAATTTTTTTTAATTAAAAATATGATCCAAATTCCACGTGCAAGGGAATCTTAGAACCATTATATTCAATGTTCTTTAGATAATCACAAGTAGTGAGTCCCAGAGAAAATTTCTCTTGCTGCAAAAGTCATCTGAGGATTCACTCTATTTTTCCCCATTACCACAAAATTCCATAACAGTACTCTGTGGGAAAAAAGGAGTTAATACCTAGACCAACCTAGACCAATTCAAACACCACGACTGAAATTACTGAAACAAGATAAAATCAAATTCCAATCTCTTCGCCTCATTCAATTTTGCATTTCTCCTAAATCCTTTCTATATATATTCTTGAGTCCCAGGTTCAGAAAATACCTCTTGGGCTACACAGAGTTATTAGCTATTCAAGTTTATATGGAAAACCTCCTTAAGAGCCTTGCAGATTGATCGGGGCAGACGTCCAATGTAACTTTAAGCCAGTATGTGCGAATGTGAGGAAGCTGAAGTGGGAGCAGCAGTGAAATTTTTGTTTTTCACCAAAGTGTGTGACGCCAGCTCACTATCTGTAACGAATTGTTCCTTTGGAATCGATTCGCTGTGTCACAGCGACCTGGCAAACTTGAATGCTTACACTATCACAAAAGTCCTTGCAATCCTGCCTTGGCTGTGACCCATTCACTTTTGCCCCAACTTGGAGATGCCTTACTCAGCATCTCATTAGTTAGGGAGGATTTGCCTCCACTCTTAACCCTGACACAAGAGTGGGAGGATGCGCTGCTGAGGTAGCCCAAATCTATCCTGTCACTACATTAATCAGATTTCCATAAAACCATGCATGAATAACTGGACTCTTCAGTGAGTGTTAAGATACACTCATAAATTTGACTATTTAAAAATACTTACAGTCACAGGTAAGATATCTACACCTTTAGGGATTTATTTTTTTCACTGTGGTTATTTGACTCACCTTAGCAAAGGGGCTTTACGAATTATGCAGACACATAATACTTGTTCACCGATGACAGAAATGTGACAAAATTAAATAATTTCAAAATGATTACCCAACATGTCCAAATTCATTAAGATATTCTCCTGAAATACAATTTTGTAGGATTTTTTTTAACATACGTTAAAAATGTTAACACCTGAGAATATCTGTGCATGCTTTATCTGCATTACTTTATCTGCATTAATATGTACATACAGTAGCATGTACATGATCTACAATTTCTCCATTTCATTATAAATGATAGTTACTGTTAAGGGTAGACTGAATGTTTAGAAAACGATTCACAGAGTATAGGCCAACATATAAGCACTTGTACCTAAGCTACAATTTATATTCTATTACCCAAATATTAGTGTTTACAATATTAGTGTTGATGTTAAGAATTATATTTGAGTATACGTCTACAGTTAAGACTTTAAAATGAGACATATTATCACTCAAAGTAAAAAAAAGGCTTAAATTGGAAGTAGCAGCCCAGTAATTCAACAAGCTACAATTACATACCTCCTATTACAATATATTTACTTCAGCAACAAGACCACAAGTTTGGTCAGTTTGATCCTTTTTTAATAAGTCATGATTACCAAAACACATCAGCTCTAAGGAGGGGTGTAAAGAGGGAGGAGGGAAGAGTGTGAAAGAGAGAACTAGAGATAGATAATGCCTGATAAAGCAAGTCATTTTCAAAGACCATTAACTATCAACTGCTTTACTACAGCTCTGAATAAATAAGAACATACACTCTGTGTTAAAAGGAATGTCTACTTCAGTAGGGTAGGATTTAGAATAAAAATGTTTTCTATGAACTATAAAAAGAATCAAACCACAATACACAATTAGACATCTGACTTGTAAGAAAAATTGCATATACATCTTTTAAATCACTCGTAAATGCACATTCAAACAATTTTGAGAGTAGGAAGTCAGACAAAGCCATCATTTCCATTTTAAATATAGGTTTAACAAACACAGATTGTGTCTGCCTAAATGAATAAAAAGAACTAAAAGACTACTTGAAAAAAAAAACTGAAACATGTTTTTAAATAGATTCGGGCAATGTTATTACACATTTCCTACAGTATACCTTATTTATCATTTCTCTGAAATGTGCTAGATTTTATATTAGTCAGAAAGTATGCTTTGCTCTGTCATATCTCTAGTGAGCAGATGCTTTGGTATTAATGTAAATCATTGATTTAATTTTTAGCTTTCTTCGTTTGCCCCTCACCTATCTAGGAAATTATTTCTCTAGTGATAACTAACACATCATGCTAATGAGAGAATCTAATGCACAATAGAAAAATGTCACTACTAATAATATTTCCATGAAGTTAAATAAAGCAACTGTAAGAGAATGTCAGACAGTTGTTCTTTAATAAGATACAGTTTCATAATGAAATTATGTTGTTAATTTTGTTACATCATTGGGTGAATCCTAAATTACTACATAATGATGCACAGAGTCATTTATAATTCTAACTTAGTATTTCATTCTCTCTGAAAAGAGACCTTACTAAGGGATTTACATTTTATTTGAAACAGGTTAAATATACTTCACCAATAATAAAAAAAGTAGGTGTCTCTAGTATTGTGTGGCAATAGGGGCTACCCTGTTATGGTACATTAGGATATTCTATCCCTTGTGGTAAGTGTAAGACTTAGATTTGTTAATCTCTCAAACCCACATAATATTTACAAAAATAGAAAAAATTACTTCTCAAAAAACTTGTTTTAAAAAAAACTCCAAAAGTAGGCCTTATTTTCTGTTTTTAACAATTCTCATGAGGCTAAAATGAACAAAACAAGGTTCTGGGCTCTACTAGATCAGCAGAGAAGATGAGCAAAGATTTCTGGTCAGTCGTGACCTGTCACTGATCAAAGCGACCCAGAGAAGAAATCCCTTTACAAAAGTCAAGAGTGGTCCCCTTAAGGTTACCTACTGTTCTTCTGTACACAGAAAGAAAGTATTTCTTTTGAGAAAATCATATTTTAGTATGAGAGAAAAAGATGTAGAGGCAGGAAAAGGCAGTCAACTGCCATGTCTCAAATTTCTGGGAGATGATTTAGGGAGAAAACAATCTCACCAAACCTAAATTGTTTTTGGATTGTGATGTCACTTTGTTAGTATTAGAATGAAAGATTTATATGCAAACAGATTCAACTTAACTCATATGAAACAAAAAAACTACAGAAATTTCATATCCCTACTTCCTAGGTTACCTACAAAAGATGCAAACACAGATTAAATTTCTGCTTTCATGAGTCATTTCCTACTACAAGGTTTTCTATAGATAAATACTGGTGTTTAACTCCCTGTAACTTTAGTTATGATAACTTTTCTAGCATTTAACAAAATGATCAGGTAAATAGGACAGTTTTTATGCTATTAAACAAAAATTTGAAATTAAAAACAATTGTCCAATCAATTTTACTCATTTCATGAGCTATATACTATTACTTATAAATTAAAATAGCCATAACCTACAAAAACCTTTCTAAGCCTTAGAAATGAGCTATAGAGAACTCTGCACAATTGATTAAATTGGACAAACTTTACCTGTAGTTAGACAAAAGCTGGTTTAATTGTATAGTGAAACTAATATTCTTTGAAATTGTTGTCTTCAAGACATGTCATTATAAGAGAAGTTACACACATACAAATGCACAGATATGCTGAATCAGCACTGCAGATATACTACAGACAAGGGAAATAAATGTATTAAACACACACAGCACATTTCTTTTACATTCGCACAGTCTGAATTTCGTTTATGTAACACATACAAAGTAAAATGTCACCCTGAAGGAGGGGAAGAAAAAAACACCCATGTGAATATGTACCCTCTTATATTTGCCTTCTAAAAATGCATAAGATAGAAGCATTTGGTGACCACTGACAGGAAAAAAAAAAAAGGAAAGAGAAGGGTTCTCTCTCTCTCTCTAAATACACATAAAACAAATCATGCACTTCAATTTTATTCTTTTTCTCTCATTATTGTACTACTGCTTAGTTAACAGTGTAACACGGTGTAGTTTTATGTAGCATTCACTATACATAAATAACTTTCCTATATTTCTACTATCTTTATAGTCAGACACAATCACATGAAGATGCCTCATACAGCCTCATACAAAACAGGTCCTTAGGTACCCAGAGAAATCAAACAGCCAGATCAAAGACCTCATATCAGCTTAGTTATACAAGTTTCTCTCTCTGAACTATTTCACATTATTTTCCTAATTCTGATCCATCACTTACACAATTTACTTTTGCCTTTTAGCTAAAATGTTTTGACTTAAGGTCTCCTTCAATATTCAAATCTACTTGGAAATGGCTATTGCCAAAGAAGCAATCTAACACCATCTACGTGGTTCAATAGCCATTTATCAATTGATCATTATCTGGTTTTATTAACTCTTTTCTAGCTAGAGCAGACCTAAACCATTCTTAGTACACACACACACTTAATTGACCTCCACTCATTCAAGGAAAACCCTAAAGGTGGCAATTTCCAAAGTATCCCACAAGTTGTTTGGACCTAAGATCAGTGAAAACACAATCTGTATTCTAACCACAGAAGAGTCCCCTAGAAGGAACATGCGGCTGAAATACACTTCTCAAAAGCAGTCTGTGATGACAAGAACGCATCTGTGTGAGGAAATGAACTTTAACTTGCAAGAATGAGAAACTGCATATAATGAGTTGCTTACTGGGTTTGTGTTGATTGTATTTAAATCCCAGCTTACAGTATCAGCAGTAATCAGGGTCCCTCTACAGGATATATCAAAATACACCTTATTCAAATACATTTAGCCTATCTAGAACTGTGCAGTAAAACTGTTCGCTAGCTAACCACCATAAACTCAGGCTGTGTGCATTATGTTTTCAAGACGTATTTCTAAACCGAAGGTAGCCAAAGCTTGACAAGTTGTTTTCTTACCTTCACTATGCATATTTTTTAAAACCTAATTTACCCAATAATGTAACTTATTTTCATGAACTTTTGTAAGCAGAAAATAGGTTTTAAATAAAGTAAGTTGCAGTTCTAATCTAGCAGAACGTCTACTTCTTAATAAACGCCATCTGCTCGAAAACCAAGAATATTTGTCAGAAACACTTTCGAGCTCCGTGGATGGTAATATGAAAGTAACTCTGACTTTGTGTGGGCTTGGTGTAGGGTTTTGAAAAGCAAGACATGTCTGGGAGGGAGGCACCAGGGAACTTCCCTCCCTTGCTTGAGCACAGTCCAAGATGAAAGTTTCTGAGCTGTTTCCCCTTCGCTTCCTCTCGCTTCCTCTCCCTCTCGCTCCCCCTCGGAGCAGCAGAGCCAGCAATTGTGCAAGAGGAGGCAAGCGCGCAGGGCGCGGATCACCGCGCGCATGGTACGAGCTGCTGGCCCCGGTGATTAATTATCTGTTCCCGCTGGCCTCGCACTAGCACGTCGGCTCTCCGGGCACAGCCGCCCGCCAAGCTGCCTCCCGCGCGGCCGTGACCAAGGAGCGGCTCTGGGGAGGACGCCAAGCTGCGCCCGATGTGAGTGCGTGGGAGGGCGGGCGGGTGAGTGTGCGTGAGCCTGCGGGTGCGAACAGCGCAGGGCGAGCGCAGCGGCAGCGCGTGGAGGCGAGGGACCGGCACAGCCACCACGCACGCCGGCGGCTCCACCGGTGAGCCACCACCGGTGCTGGTGGAGGTTCCCGCCCAGCCTGCTCTCCCAGGTCGGCCTCCAGCTGCTCTTTCAACCACATGCAGTCAGGCAGGCTGCTAGGAGGGGCCCCTGCATTTTACGACTGTTTGGTTGGGGAGCCTACTCCGAGGTCGCAGACTCTTGGATGAAGCGGTTAATACAGCTAGCAAGATGCCATTTGTTGGGTGGTTGCTTTTTTTCGTTTTTCTTTTTTAATTTTTAACGGAAAACTGGAAAATAAATGAAGTCTTTCCCAAAGCCAGGCCGGCTGTACCGTGAAACTTTGCGACAATTGCCTTTGCTTTCTTTGACTTCGCTTTCCTTTCCCCTTTTTCTTTTAAGGAGCCCTTAGGGAAAGCATGAAGTAATCCTGCACGTTCCAGTGACACAGTTATGACAACACTGAACCTAACTAGGAAGTGATAACATTTGTTAAATTATCTACAGAGAAATCTACAAAAGTGCACATAACAATTCAAGGTTTCTTTGGGGGAAAGAAAAAAAGAAAGAAACTTACCTGTTGGGACATTCTGAACAAGAGGTTAGTGTCAGCGTTCTGCCATGTCCCCATGAACCCTGGTTCAGCCGTTGTCGTTCTGGTTCCGAACTGCATGGGGTTGTCAGTACAGGAGTCTCTTAAAGTCAAGTCTCTTGCCCTCTTTGGCTCTCTGTCTCTCTGTGTGTCTTTCTCTCTCACATCCACTTCTGCCTCTTCTGACTGAAAAGTGAAGGTGGATTTTTTGAGCCTCTTGGCAGCCAGTAGCAGGAGTGTAGTGTAGTTAAGAAGCTGGCTGAACTGTGCATTTCATTTGGGAAGGGGGAGATTTGGGGGAGGAAGGGGGGGGTCAGCGCTTCTTTCGCACCTTCTGCACAGATACCCCTATCATTTATGCATAGATTGTGACTCCCCAAGCTTGCCTTTGCTCAGTTTAACAGCTGCCTGTCAGGTGTGCAGGCAGCACTGGAGACCCAACCATCAGCTTCAAACTCTCAGCCACTGCATGTCATTGGATAGCACAGCTGAGAGTCAACTACACTGTTCCACTGTCAGGCACCAAATGACATCCCACAGAAACCCTTCTCCGGATACAAAGATAGAGACTCACACACGCACACTCCAAGTAGCACCATGATCTCAGTGCACAGGACAAGAAGGAGCTGGGGACCTTCCCAGAGAAATTTTCCCAACAGTTGCTTTCTGATGTAACATGCACTATCTGACATCAATCTTTGTCTCAACATTTGTAAACTGTTAGTTTATATTTTTTTCTAATTATTCTAGAAGGAACTAAAATCTTCAGCTGAAAGAGAATATAAAGTTGGCTCAACTGTGATCAAAATGTTAGCTTCAAAAAAGCATACAGTGTGTGTGTTAGGCTGTTTATAACCACATATAAACTCTTAAGAAAATATACATACAGACATGACCTTACACTCTAAAAAGTAAATCAGCCTAGCAATTTTTTGAACATATATGATGTAAAATAAACATGTGCAAAATAAATATTATTTAATATCCAATACCTCAGGCTATTAATTATTAGGCTGGATGTTGAATAATGAAAACCTGCATGGCAAAGGAAAAAAGTACTTTTTCTTAAACCTCAAAAGTAGAAAAAAAATTCTTTGTTGAAGTTCAGTGATGAAGCATCTACAATATCCTTTCAAATCGTAAGATGGAAGAAAAAAAGCCTGTCCCATTTCAAGCAAAAAGTAATCAAAATAAAGACTCCATTTTTCATTCAAGATCTCTATGGAAAATTCTGTGTTTTCCTGCCTGATAAAATATAACCTCAATAGCATGTTATATTTTTAATTAAACCAGTTTTAAAACAAAACATCTATTTATTAGATATTATTCATCTACCTTATTTATGGAAAAGCAGAACTACAGAAAATGCACTGTACATAAACAGTAACTTGAAAGGGAAAGCAAAATTCATGCCATCTCATAAAAGTAGTCAACAAGAAAAAGCCATCCTTCCTAAAGTTACTATGTAAGGAACATTAATCATCAACCACCTACAAATATTGAGGACAAATGTACCACTCTCCTTGTTCCTTCTTAACTCAAGAAGAACAATAAACCTTACTCTCTGAAACAACAAAAGAAACAGAAAAGAGCTTCAGTGGCAGCTCTGTGTCATTACTGGACAATGAGAAAAGATGAGAAAACGTACACTATGTTGACACAAATGTGCCTTCCCCTCTAGAACCGACATCTCCTGAAAGCTTTTCTGTTAAACTTCCCTCCAGTTCACCACCATTAAGCACAAAAAAAGTCTCAAAAGCAGCAAATTCAATATCTGAGAGGAAACAAATAAGAACTCAAAGAATTGTTGCCTTAAAATATATTAAGTCCACCTGTGGTCAATAAAAATATTCTTGAAGGGGGGAGGGCAGGAAAAGCCCCTATGAGTCAATTGTCAACAGTGACTGTACCTTTACAGCCAGCTATTACCCACTTAAACTCCCTCTAAAATTTGCTAGCCTCTTGATTTCTGAAGTGGCACTCAGTGCCTCAGTCAAGCTGCCTGCTCAGCTCCTGACCTTCCCACTAATGGCTGTTATTTGTGGGAGGCTTAAGGACACTGTCAATAGCAAGCTTCCTCCTCGCTCCTCTCAGGCTCCGTTGTATTGCTTTGCCTACGTGTTCTCTCACCTCTCTGTCCCCTCCCTCCTCCCTCTCTCCTTCACTCCCTTTTCCTCTTCTTCCAGCCCCCACTCCCCCCTGCTTTCAGTCTTGCAGTCCTCTTCTTAAGCATGTATCCTCCCACCCACACCCCCCTCACTCACTCACTCACTCACTTACTCACACACACACACACACATACACACACACACTAACAACACAAAAATCAACTGGCATGCAGCAGCAAGCACCTGCAGTAATAGACTCTTTTATTAAAACTGTTATTCTGCAAGACTTGAAATTCCCCATGGACCAGGCCATGTCAAAGCCGATATAATTAACTAGAGGCTCAGCAACGGATCAATTACCAGACAAGCAAGTGATAGTGAAATCAATGAAAGATCATCAGCCACATTATCAGTGTTGCAACTCATTAGGGTAAAACTGAGAAATGTGCTCAAAGCGAGCCCAAGCAAGGTGGCATTACAAAACAAAGGGCTAATTTGGAGACCCTGCTGTGAACAATCTGTAACAGAATTAGCCTTTTTTCCCCCTAAACTGCACAGCTCTATAACTAAATGTGACAGACTGAGAGAAGCAGTTTATTAAGACACCAACCCCAAGTTTATTTAGTTCATAAACTCTCTCCTAGAAAATCAATACAGTCTGTACAGGGTTATTAGGCTGACTAGCTAATACATCCAAATCCAGTCTGCCCAGCCAGCAGTCTTCTGACAAAAGGCTCCCAATGTAAGTAAAGGGAGTTCTTTCAGGTATCTAGGCTGGAGGTAGCTCTAGCCAAGACAGGTCTGCAGTATAACCGTGACCTGCACATGACTGCCACAGAAGAAATCTACCCTCCGATATTGTACCTGTGAAATGGATTTGATCCTTCAAACAAAATGTTAAGCAATTTGGAAGACTAGTTGACAAAGAGGGCAGCTTCACACAATAAGAGACAACAGTGAGCCAAATGGAATCCTGACAGTAAATAAGTGAAACAAAACCAAAACCACAAACTTACACACATGTTGTGCTCTGTAGATTTTTAAAGTTTCCAGGATCCATTTTTGAAGAAAATTTTTGACAATACAAATTTGGCCCTTTTACAAATTCCAAAAAATGCATGATTTGAACTTGTCACTCCCACATGTAACACAACATCTAGAGTCTTTGATCTTAGGCTAATTTTCTGTCTAGCAAGCAAGATACCTTCATTTTAAAGATTCAGGTAAAAAAAACTACACCTACAAGGCACAGAGTTCAGAGTTTTTCCACTGGCCTTATAGTCTGCAGAGTAAGGAATAACTCTCTGGAATTGTTTGTAAGAATTTTAAATTGGGGGTTAGGGAGATGTACATCATTTCCACAATAATTGCTTTTTTGTTGCTCTTGTTCCATGTATTTCAGGTTCAAGAATCACAACTAGCAAAGCCTTCCACCCATTTGCTGACAAGCAGAAAAGTACCATGATATTCAGAAGAACACCAGCTAGTTCTGAAAGCACCCAAGTTATTAAAGACATTATGGGAATGTGAATACCTCCACCTGACCACAAGACATAGCAAGAATACACTTACAAAAAGGAAGAAACTCAAATGCATTTTACAATGTTAAAACAGCTTCCATACTTGCAGGGGAGAAAAAGGCAACACCTTCTGGAAATAAGTGATCTTGGATGTTTACAATGTTTTAACTTTTAAAATGTTCTGTTTATCAAGACAAGGATGACAAACCATTAAGATGGTGTCAGTATACTAGCTCTAAAACATTAAACCTTAAACTTAAAAAATATATATATATTTTGAGAGCGCTTTACTAAAATCAAATTTTTAGAATGCTTTCTCCTATAACTTTTGAGCCGGCACCTTATTAAGAATTCCACAGCTAGTATTTCTCAGTAATGTGTACAAAAGTCAGACACACATATTCTAGACTTATTACTATACATGCCAGTGTTTTGGATAGTAACTTAAAGTTGTAATTACAGAGACATTTTAATTTTTAAAAACCTTTTTGCATATAACTACATACTATGCGTGTACCTCAATGAGATCCAATTAGTTGCAAAGAATTTGCATTTCAGTTAGTGTGGGATAACAAGGCTATAGGGAGGCACAATGCTGTTTCACAAGCAGAGTAAAAAAGTGTGTTCTTTCTTGTTAGCTCTGTAAGCAATAATTCCCACAACTGACTATTTAAAACGTTACTGATGTTTTTCAATATTTGGGTATTGCAATGAGACTGGGATATTTTCCCTCTGTTTTCAAAAAAAATAAGAAAAATTACATGGTGGTACAAAAATCAGCCATAATCAATACCTGAAGAAGTGATCATTTTGATGTGCACGTCTGTGGTTTTTTATTTGGGGATAGGAGGGTTGCCTAGTTTTTCTTTTCTTTTTAATGTGTAAAACAATTTCCTTAAAAGCTCCTTGCTTTCTTAAGTTTTGTAACTGAGGCCAGAAAAAGTTCACTGAGACAGTACTATGTAAATATGTATGGTTTTGAAATAAAAGCACACACATTTAGTGCACTGAGAAAGTACTCAAGGATTTTCATTTTTTCTAGCTATGTTTCCAGCCATGTAAATCCTAAGCAAGTAGAAAATAAATGTATAGTTTATTAACAAGCATCTCCAGGACTTCCGCTGTTCACTGAACAATACCTGCAATTCCCTGGGTTCAGTTCTGCAGCTGTTAACAGATTCTGTAATCTGTAATGACAGTAAACTGGCCTTTGCTCTTCTTTTATTCACTATTCATTTTCAAGGCTTGGTTAAGTACAGAGCTGGGTTAAAGATCAGTGGTTTTTCATGTGACACACACTGGTATTCATCTAATGGCCTGTCAAGACAAAACTGTCCCTGTTCTTGCCAAAATAATAAAAACGATGCTCCACATCGCATGACAATCACCACTTCCTCATGGCGAAACAACTCAAGCATTTGTAATGACTTATTTTGTAAGAAAAAAATTTCAATAAATCACTAGCCAATTTTATACCTAGAATCAGACTGAACAGTCTCAAAGAAGATTGTAAAACTTCTGGCCCTCTCATTATTGTAAGATAACATGTAAACTAACTTCTGATCAAATCAGACTTTACTATATAAAAATAATGCTGAAGCTACAAATTCGTATCGCATTAAGGTATATAATGTATGCAAACTCAACAGAGGCAGCAGGCTGGACACAGCCACAGAGGTGGGGAAAACCAGTTGAGGAAATGTCATTTTTCTTGAGAACAAAGTATGGGACTGCTTTGTAACATCTGCTGGGCTGTGTGAAATGTTAACAGATGTCTTAAGTGAAAAAAGGAAAAAGAATTAATAAAGGAAAGGAAACCTCCTCTGAACAGATAATCCACCCAAATTTCCATATTTCTGAGGAAAAAAGTTGACAGCAACCTTTTTCCTTTGTGAAACCTGCCATCCCTACTTTATTGTGTAAAGTTCATTTGCTGTGTGAAGTTAAGGAGAAGAATTTTTCGAGTCACAATAAACAAAAGAATAGAGAAAAAGTAAACCAGTAATTTCAAATGAGGTTTTCCCTTTGTGAATAATTATATCATAATCTAAGCTGCCAGTTTTCCCTTGACTCACACATGTAATTGAACTTTGAGGACAGAAAAAAGTTCACTCCTCTAAAAAAAGAAAACAAAAGAGAGAAAAATTACTGACTGTGCCTGCAACCTGAAGGTAAAGGAATGGAAGATTATACCGAAGCTCTGACATGACCACTCATCTCTACACAATAAGGTGCTCACCTTTACAAATTAAGGGTTCACCTAATTTGTGTAGGACTGCTTACACCCTCGTCTTTACACCCTCCACTGGCTCCTAATTTCCACTACCATCTTTGTAAGGGATAAACATCCCTCTTTCACTAGGCAAGTGTTCCACACCAGATCATGAAGAAAACTTTGAGAGTCTACTAGTTGGATCTTTGTGTTTAAATTTTATGGAAACTGGGAAACTGTACTTTCTTAGTTAACAATTCTTCTTTGTGTTTCAGTTTATTAGATGATCTAGCCAAACTTAGATGTAGCAGCCTTTATTTAATTCAAATTAAAAGTATGATGCATGCATGCCAAACACTGAATCTAATCACCCAGCACTTACTGTGTGTGTGTGTGTGTGTGACCTGAGCTACAGTGTGTGTGTGCATATGCGTGTGCATGCATGTGCGTGTGCATGTGCTTGTGTGACCTGAGCTATACACTTGTATTCTTCCATAAGTCTTTCATTTAGGGAGGAATCTACTCTATTACGTGCTTTCTTAAAATCTTGGTACATAAATTTATGTTACCAATTCTAAATGGACCTAAGGATCTTTACAGATTCAAATAAGGAAAGAAGAAAGTTGTGTTGTCATCTCTGATTGCTAGTCTCAGTAACTCCTCTATTAAGAGTTTTTGTGTTAGAGTTATATGTGTTATTTGGTGTTTGCAACTACACCTTCTCCGGAAGGCTCTGACAGGCTGGGCTGAGCATTTCAACATATATAAACCCCAACCAGAACAGCCTGAAGATTTCAAGGGACAACATTATGGTCCAAGTTGTAAACAAGACATGTAGGATGCTTTAAGTTTTAGATTGGTTTGTTTTCTGCCAAAGCATTGTGAGTACTTAATACAATGCTCTGGTGGTTCTTAAGGAACATGACATCACAACATAAAGAAAAAATATAACAATATAAATAAATAAAATATAATAATAACAGTAAATGCCATAAAAAAAATTTATCACCTATACTGAGAGAGGAAGCTTGAGCAATGAAACTGTGTGACATCAGATCAAGAAAGGAAAACAGGCCTCCTAACAAAATGTTTGATTACGACACAGGTTTAAATTACTTTAAACCCTAAAAGCTATACCATAAGAGATAAACCACTCTGGCTGACACTTGTCTCTATACCAGCTGCAACAATCAATGTGAAACAGCCTCTGCTGACAGCCTGATCAGGGACTCTGTTTCACACAAACACATCAAGGGAATACCCAAATGATAGAATATCTTAAAACATTATGAAAAAATTAAAAAGGTTTGTGTAGGTTGTACTCAATGAGGCAGTTTACCAAATGTCAGGGAAATGATGCATCTTTCAAATCTAGACATTCACAAGTGCAAAAGCACGTAAGATAGGCATGAATCTCCCACCTACTGAAGATCAAGCATGTTAGGAATGCTACTTTGATTTAAAAATGGAAAAGTGAATTTACTCATCTGCTCTCAGGTGCATAACATGACAGTGTCTTCTCTCTGGTACAACCTGAAGTTGGTATTTTATGAGAAAATCTTCAAGAGAAAAAGAATTCGTGATATGTTTCCCTATGTGAATATGGAAAAAAAAAAAAAAAAAGGTTGGGGAACACAGAGTGGGGAAAGACTTGATCCTGACAGTTGCAAGGCTTGTAAAAGATTATAATATTAAGTTCTTTAGCTACTTACTTCTAAAGTCTATGGACTAAGAAGCTGCCTTAGGAAAGATGTCATAGTAATAGTGTAAGTTACTATTAGCAAAGATTGGGAGTCACAGACATCCAGGAAAATTGTGATTTAGAGACAAGCTCTATGGCTTATTAAATTATCAAATATCCAATAATGTGCTTAGGGTGAAAAAAGCAACACTATGGATACTGGAAAACAAACAAAACCACCGCCATTGACTTAACTCTAACTCATAGCAACCCTATAGGGCAGAGCAGAAGTGCTCCATAGAGTTTCCAAGGAGCTCCTGGTGGATTGCAGACCTTTTGGTTAGCAGACATCACACATAACCATTATGCCAGCAGGGTTAAAACACTATAGATAGCATTACTTAAATGCAACCCACTACCCCAAAAAGCAAAAGGCAGAAGTATTACCACACGCAAAGTTTCAAAATATTACAAAAAACCTAAAGGCTATTATATTTATAGACATTTTAATGTGGGAAATGTGGAAACAAAGCCAATATTTGAATGAACTTGTTTTCAAAATTAAGAAACCTGATACATTGCAAAAGCCCAGTAATACCAAGCTGAAAACAAAACAACTACTAAGTCTCAAAAATGAAGTGGTGACTGAGGAGAAGCTTTGGGGGTGCAGTTAATACTCTATTTTTCTAGTTGGGGGTCCTGCATGTACTCTGTAAAAATTCATCATGCTGTACATTTACAATTTGTGTACTTTGATGGATAGATGTCATATGTCAGCTTTAAAAGCTTACATTACTTACTAATATTGCTACTAAGAACAATAGTGATGACAATAAACTAGCCTAGAATTCAGTGAAAGATGAAAAGAAAGAAAAATCTCAGGAAAGAGAAGAACAAACATAAGGCAGATTATCTATCACAGTCAAAATTATTCGAATAACTGCCATTGAATCTACTGCCTGCAATAACTTCTTCAGTGGTAACAAGGGTTAAAGAGCAAGTAAATAAGTTGCATAGAAGTATGATGAGTGTAGAAAACAGGAAAAGGGTAGAAGAAAGAATAGTGAGGTGAGAGAGACCTCATCTAGGCACTGCGAGACTGTGAGCATGACCATGTGGCCTACATGAAAAGAGTGACATACCCCAACTTGAGAAGTCTCAACCATACAACATGGAATCATGGCAACAGTGCTTGCCAGTCTTGCTTACTGAGCCTTTCCTCCGATATGTAGCTGTGACTATCTGGTGTGGAGTACACAGAGAGTCCTTGTTGAGAGACTGGAAGAGGAAATTACACGTACCTGCAGACGGCATTTGCTTACAAGCACTACATGTATCAAGACAGACTTTTTTTAAAAGCATACTAGCAAGTACAGCATACATCTGACTACTCAACACTTGTTTCAAGAGTTAATAGTCTGTAGGAAGGACAGCAGTCAACAGTTACATAAACAAGCCTCGGCAAGCAAAGAAATAACAGAGTGTGAACAACTGAATAATTCAGTTCTCCATAAGGAATACACTTTTGCCCTGACTAGCTCAGCTTCTGTCTCAAATAGCTAAGCACCGGACTACTGGCCAATAGGTTGGCAACTCAAGCCCACCCAGAGGCACTGCAGAAGACAGGCCTGCAATTTGCTGCCCAAAGGTCACAGTCTTGAAAACTCTGTGGAACACAGTGCTACTCTGTACACATGAGATCACTACGGCTTAAGAGAGCCCAATAGCAACAGCTACAACTCTATCACAGAGACTTTTTTAAGACAAAGATTTTAAATTAAATATTTTATAGCCTCTGTAAGGGAATGTTCATCTCTACCCTACTTGCCACGTGAAGAGATGTGGGGACACACAAAGTTAAAGATATAGTTCCTGTTCACATGAAGTTTATCATCTGGTAAAGGATGTAAGCCATCTATAAAAGCAACTTTAACAAAAACAGAATCTGATAAGTAAAAGCAGAATAAAGTACAATTTGGAAAAAGAAAGATTCCTTCAAGCTGGTGTGATAAGAGAAGGCTCTGAAGCAAAGGCTGAATTTGAGCTAGCACAAAAGACTAAAAAAATTCCTGGAGGAGTAGTAGTCTTTCAACTAGAGTATAAGCAGGGTCTGTGAAGAGAAATGTGCATGAAAAGGATGCAATGGCAAACAGGAACTAATAAAGTGCACTACACTAAAGGTACCTGGATGGAGCTAAGAGTTTGCACAGATTATTAACCTAAAGGACACCCTAGTGGCAAAGTAGTTAAGAGGTATAGTTGCTAACCAGTAAAAGTCAACAGTTCAAATCCACCAGGTGCTCCTTGGAAACCATACAGAGGCAGTTTTGTCCTGTAAGGGTCACTATGAGTTGGAATCAACTCAACAGTAGTACATTTTGGTTTTGGTTTTTAATTACCTAAAGTTCGGTGGTTCAGACCCACCCAGCAGCACCACAGAAGAAAGGCCTGGCAATTTGCTTCTGAAAGGATCACAGCCAAGAAAACCTCATAGAGCTCAGTTCAACTCTGTCATGGGTCCCAATTAACTGAATGGCAACTAGTTTTTTGCTTTTGTTCTTTTACTATGCTCCACTATAAAGAGTTGCAGTTTATCCTATACCTACCAAAAATCAAAACTATGGGAGACTCTTCACCTCAACAGCAGCATGGAATGGTTATTATCATACTCAAAGATTTATCTGGCGAAAGTAGAACAGACAGAGTGAAGTGTGAAAAGACAGAAACCTAGAGACCAACTAGGAAACTATCAAAATAATGTAAGCAAGATGAATACTGGCAATGAGTCTGAAAAGGAGGAGTAAGCTACGAAAGATACTATGGAGATAAAATCTAAGGTACAGGAATGACTGATGAGAGCAGCAGAAGCAAAGGGTCATAGATGACCCTGAAGTACTGATATTCTGGGCATGGGAAAATGGTCAACAGAGATGGGGATAAACTAGTTTGTGAGAATATACATACAGTAACCTTGGCAATCTTGGAGTGAGAAAACAGCAAATCACACAGGTGACTACTTAACTAAAAATGTTCAGCAAAGATAATGATAAAAGAGTTAACCAAAGTGCGAGCCATCTACTCACAGGTGACCCAAGGCATAAGAGAAGGCCGCCAAGGTAACCCTTTGGGAACACTCATGGTTGTGGACGTAGAAGACAGAAAGGACAGTGTTAACAGCAACGCTGTGATGGTACAACATTCTAAATGACAATGAAGACACGATTTACAAAAACTTCCAGATGTTTCACAAAACAATGTAACATTTAGGGCGTGGTTAACAGTACACAAAACGAAAAACAACAAAATCAGAAAAATGCCTCAGAGGAGGGGAGGCAGAGGAATGGAAATGGTTGACACAACATAAATGGAAAAATAATCTAGGGCTTCAAATGCCTTTGAAAATTTTTACCACTGGTGGTGCAGTGGTTAAGCACTCAGCTGCTAACTGAAAGGCTGACAGTTTCCACCCCCTGAACAGTTTCATGTAGCAGTCAGCTTCCATAAAGGTTACAGCCTTGGAAACCCGAAGGGGTAGCTGTAACCCTGTCCTACACAGTCACTATGAGTTGGAATTGACTTGAAGGCACTTGGTATTTGAAACTTATGCAAGCAGGTATCCAATACACTATTCCTTTACATATTTTTTTTACCAAAATATTTTATAATCGTAAGTTGGTTAAGAGAGATGTCTTGGTGAACTGACTGGTATAGAAATTTTAGAACCCCAATTCCAAAGTAAGAAGTAAGACATAAGCAAACTGTAAAGACAAAGGGGCAGAAAAGATAAAGCAGTTACTGGAGTAGTTTGGCAAAGAAAGTAACAGGAAGGCAGTTTGAAATGTTAGCAAGGCCTGAGAGAAGTTGTATTGGTGCACTGACAATTTGTTTTCACTACAGAGGAAAAAAGTCTATCACAGGCAAGAGGACTAAGCCAGCTGAGAAAAAGATATTGAAGATCTAAGCCAGAGGGAAAATGATATAAAAGGGTCCTAGGAGAGAGAGTGATCAAGAGCACAAATGAAAAGCGGGCCCCTGGAGGGAGAAGGAAAGCAAAGTTTCCCTCAGAAACCAAGAGATACAGAAAATATTTTGTGGTTAACTATATATATATATATATATATATATATGTATATGTAGTTTATACATATATATATGTATATACAGAAAGCCAATTTATTACCCATCTAGCACCAAAACTGGTCACTTGTTGAAAGGGAAAGAATTTTACCCACTTGTGGTGACCTGGGGCCTAACGCAGTGGTGAACACATTGTAAGTGTTCAATAAGTGGATGACACAGCTGCATATAAAAGCAGCAGTATCTAAGACAGGCAAAAGATGCAGTCACCTGCTTGGAGTGAAATGACAAGATGAAATCAGAAACTACTAGAGAGTAAAAAGGTTTGGTCCAACTGGACAGAATACACAAAACTCTGAATCAATGAAAAATGAACAAAAGAAAAGGCAAACAGCCAGACAGACACAGCACTGCTTCCCAAAAAAGTATAATGAAATAGCAAGCAAGCCAGCTTGTTAGTGAGGAAGCAGAGAGCCGAGTTCCCGGTATAGGAAGAAGTAGTTCTCAGGGCAAAAAAGAAATGCCTGGCTCTAAAACACACCCCAAAATAGGCCAAGAAGCCACGAGGTGGTGCAAACATTTAAGGTACTAACTTAAGCTGTTAATCAAATGGTTGGAGGTGCAACTCTTCCAGAGGTGCCTCAGCAGAAGGGCCTGTGATCTGCTCCTGAAAAATGAGCCACTTAAAAGCTTGGATTCACGGTGATTTGGAATCAATATGTTGGCAACTGGTTACAGGTAACAGGCACGTTGTAAATTGTGTATGCTGGAAATCATTTGCCCTTACAAGTTATTTCCATACCAGCAAACTCTTATAAAGAAAACACTTCAAATGATTTTAGGTGAAATCAACTTGTCTTTATTTAGCTGCCCCCAATTCTAAGTGCTCAGTATGTAGAGTTTCTTAAATGTGCAACACTTTATTCGTAGCAAATGAAATTCCCCACTGCAAACAAAAATCTTAATCTTTTATGCTATGTCTCATATGCAATTTGAATACCTGAAATGGGGAAACAGAAGAATGTCACTTCTTTAACAAATATAAAACTGAGGAGAGCTAAATATTACTCTTTACTGTTCATTTCTGGTCTTCAGAACAGTGTGTGCAGTCCAAAGTCACATCACCTCTCTGCACAATTAGTAAGGTCTGCATTAGCAGAACTTGACACTCTCAATCCAGAATCCATCTACAGAAGTAGGAAATGGTAAGTTCCATCACCTGGCCAGCATTAGCAACTGCCTAACAGTCACTTCAGGGACTTGGACAAAGACATTCATCTGCTGAGCTGGCAGTCACTACAACCTGCCTTCCTGAGTCCTTTCTGGGATGACCACTGTCTAAGTGACCTGTCATAGAGCTTTATACAGCAGCATTAATACTGTGGGCCAAAATGAGATTGATCTTTGAGCTTCGTGGTCTCCTGTTGTCAACGGTGCATTATAAAGCCAATACTAAATACTTTATAAACAGTTCTCCCTACAGTGTATTAGAAAAACAGTGCATATTTCATACTCCGTAGTTAGGTAGCCACATATCCATCAGACTCTTAAATTATTTATTAGGTACTCAAAAGTGCAATAAGAGTCAATAAACTAACTTCTGGATACTTAATAAGCTACAATTTCATTGGAAATTGTACCTGTGTAAGAAAACTAGTACACTAACTGAATGGGGGAGAGGATTGCCTGGGCTCTCTCAAAAGTACTGTTAGAACAAAGAACAGGCATCACAAATGGAAAGGGACAAAACTTCCAGAGCCCTGAACAGAGTAGTGGGTATTTAACTTACAAAGAAAGCACCTTTTTCTTGCCTATAGTTTCCTCTGGCCTCACCACTCTGGGAAGGTAGTGGTGGACTAAAAGCAGGAGACCCAGGTTTGACTTCCAACTAATGTAGCTCACAAGTAGCCCAAGCCCACCTGCCAGTAGAGTCTTGTGAGCTGGTATGATGCTGAGTTTCAACAGAGTGGCCAAACTAAGACAGCCTGGTGACCTACTTCCAAAAATTATCCAGTAAGGAACCTATGGATCACAACTGTCCAAACTACAATCAGTCATGGGAATGGCACAGGACTGGGCACTAGACTGGTCACCAGAAGTAGGGGGCTGACTCAATGGCAGCTAACAACAACATATGTTGCAACATATAATCACTGCATCCTACATGGATGGTAACCACCACTACCCCCACCCTGTGAGATAATCCAAGGAAATACAATTCAGTGGAAACATCTTTAAATCACCTTAAGTCCCACCTAATGACAACCACCACTAATGGCCTATACTTCACATCCCCCCCCAAAAAACTACAAAATGATTTAGTGTATAAACTTTCTGCTATATGCACAGCAGCAAATTTGGAATATATGAATCATAGGTTTCAAGAACCATTTTTTTTTCCTTTTTTCAGTTAAAGCTCCCAAGTCCAAAGACATGCTATGATCCAGTCCCTGGTGACCAATTCAGCATTATCAGGCATCTCTTTTCTGCTCTCACCCCTTTGAGAGAACATTTTCTGTTTAAGAATGGATTCCAGCATTTCAAGAAAGAATTTCTTCAGCTGGGAGTTATTTCCCAAACTATCAGAGGCGTGGACTTTTGTGAAGTATTGTGGGTGCTATGGTTTCACATGTTGGCCACATTAATACTGGAGAGCAAGCATCTGTAACCCACAGCTGTATGTGCTCCAGCCCCAAAGCACCCGCAAAGCCGATGCCAATGCAAACCACTCTTCCCATCCCACATCTGAACCACACTGGTTTTCTCAGGAAGCCAGCATCCAAGATATAGCTCTGAAAATGAAGGTTTGGGGTTCTTTCCATTCACATGATGGGTATCGACTATTGAGGAGAATATAGCTGAGGGACTGATTTTGGCTCTCCCATTCCACAACAAGTGAATAATCTATAAAGATGTTTACGGTGTCAAATGATGTTCCAAAACCCCTCAGGGAAAAATCTAAACAGATACACATATAGATTCCTATACAATGCTTTCTTCTTTCTTGGTAGACTCTTGTAGATTTACTCCTATAGGCTGGAGTTTTTAAGGTTGAAAAATATTCTATGTGGATAGGAAACAGAAGTAAAGGAGAAATACTGGAAAAGATGTGATTTCACATCACTTCCTGAAACAGATCTGCTTAAATCCTAGAAACACTGAGTTCAAGCAAAACCATGGGACAAAACTAGTTTCTTGTATCACTTTTGCTACTACAAACACTACTGCTAAGATGATTATCCATATTAATGAGTTTGGTATGTAGACACACTATAAAAGATGCAGTCTCTGACCTCAAGTACTTATCTCTGTCTTCTGGGATTTACTCCTCTAGCTAGATTTACTTTTATTCTCCATACCCTTGCCCCAGAGGAAGTGATCACCACTCAGGCGCTGGAGCATTTCCACGGGTGGGGTTTAAATGCGGCAATGAGAAGAAAGGGAATTATTGCCCTTGGGTGGAGATAATATTGGCCTCAAAGCTTAGGATGTCTAGTTTGTGGCAAAGAGAAATAAAAACTCCTGTGAAATTTTTACACTGACCTCTTTGGGCTTTATCAGAAAAATCTAGTAAAGTATGAAAGCAGATAGTATTATAGTACATTATCACATCACACTTATATATATATAAACTATCTTTTGGTACACTGGTAAGCTTTAGACAACAGCCTCTACCAACCTCTTATGTACAGTTGTAAATGTTTCATGAGTGTGCTATAGCATACCAAAAAACACATAATCCAGGGACTGTGTTTTATCCCATGGTTAAGCACTAAAGTTCTGCAGTTTGAATGCCTGCAAACCTTCTATTAACTATATGACCTCAGCAAGTTATTTTGCCTCTCCAAGCGCCAAAATTCCTCATCTCATAAGTGGGAACAATTGTTACTGTTGACAAAACTGTTGTGAAGATTATATATAAATACCAGTCTTAGCCCACCCTCCCCCCCAAAATTGCCTTTGCATGAATTCCAACTCATGCCAGCCTTGCTAGACAGAGTACAGTTGCCCCTGAGATTCTGCAAGGTTGTAATCTTTACAGAAGCAGGTTACCACCTCTTTCCCCCAGAGCAGCTAGTGGGTTCAAACTCTGATCTTTTGGAGAGCAACCAAGCACTAAACCACTATGTCACTAGGGCTCCTGTCTCATACACAAGCACGCAATACATATTTGTTCCTGCACATGTACACGAGTGTAAAGTGATTCCACATTAGAAGCCCACAGACCAAATTTGGACCTCAGGTGTTTTCACTGGCTCCTAATATGAGTGTATACGTGTGTTTAATTAGTGTTCAAAATGTAAAAATCCAGAGATTTCAAAATAAACTATGAATTTCCAGCTGTGGGAACAGGAGGAGATAAAGGGCAGAGGATTAGGGGACTAAAGATACAACAACAATTTGTGCAGGTAGAGTAGAAGTTGGCCCTACTTGGCAACCACTTCCAAGTATGGGACAGCCTACTACTCCCCACTGGGTTACAGCCTACCTGTTTCACTCTGAGTAACTGAGTGGTACAATGGGTTAGTGAACTTGTTCATTAAGCGAAAGCTGGTGGCTCAAGTCTACCCAGAAAGACCTCTAAAGAAACGCCTGGTGACTCACTTCCCAAAAAGCAGACAATGAAAACCCCACGGAGCACAGTTATACTCTGACACTAGGAGTTGGAACTGGCTGGATGGCAACTAGCTGTTTCACGCGTCCCATTACTTGTCTGGCCACTGAAGACATCTGAGTTTGTAGAGTCTGATCTGTAAGTCACTTCTCATTAAACTGGCATATATGGAGAATTCATTTACACACATAAGTGAAAGAATATAACAAAATGTTAATTATAAAAAAACTTTCCTATTTTAACTATTTCTGATGACAGTAGCCCTGAAAAGCATTATGTCTGCTTTTGCGTTTCTCTAAGACCTTTACTGTTCATAACATATATAAAGAATGAGTGGCTATATCAGGACCTTTCCTACAGTCACAGACATAAGCTTTGACAGGTAGCTCAGTAACATCAATTCTCAAATGCTTTAGCTTTTAACCAGTAGTGGTTTTTTAAAAAGAAAAAGAAAGAGAGAAAGGGAAGAAGGGTGGGAGGCAAGGAGAGAAAGAGGGAAGGGGGAGGGAGGATGGAAAGAGAACTTCACACTAGCATGTGGAACATCTGGGACAGATAGTGGGTCCCTTGGCCTTCCCAGCCTGAGACATCTATACTCAATTGTAAGGCTGTACAAAGCAGTTTAGAAAATTAATCTAATAAGATTACTTAAACAAGTAAGCTGTGATAAAGTCAGTACAATGAGTTAGAAGGAGAGGCCGAACTTGAGGGGCCTCTTCCAAACTGCTTCCACACCAAAGTTAAAAGCAATGGTCTGAAAGTTTGAGAATCCAGTCATGTGTCCTAACTGCTCTTACTGATTTAGGGAACCACCTGATGCACTTCCCAGAATATTATGTCAGCTGACTTAATAGTGGTAACTTGGAATCAGCCACAGTGAGAATATTTGTACCAACCACACATCTACTGCCACTGAAGAGACGCCGACTCACAGCAACCCCACGTGTGTCACAGGAGAACTATGTTTCATCAAGTTGTCGATGGCTGATTTTGGGAAGTAACTTGCCAGGCCTTTCTTCCCCAGATGCCTCCAAGTAGACTTGAACCTCCAACCTTTCCAATAGCAGCCAAGCATGTTAACCATTTGTACCATTCAAAAACCCAAAACAGAACCCAACACCATCAAGTTGATTCTAATTCATAGCAACCTATAGGACAGAGTAGAATTGTCCCATGAAGTTTCCAAAGAGCACCTGGTGGATTTGAACTGCCTACCTTTCTGTTAGCAGCCATAGCTCTTAACTACTATGCCACTAGGATTTCCAGCCCAAGGACTCCAGAAATCAGTAGATGCTACAAAGCATGGCTCCCATGCCCCATGAGCCAGATGTCAAATACTTACTAATATGCCACTGATTAAGATTCTGACATATAGCAAAATTCAGCATCTTCATATAGTACATGTAATCAGTGTGTCTAGAGACTGGAGGATTTTGGTGAGGGGTAATTAGAAAACTCAACTAGTTACTGAAAAGTTACAGAATAAAATAAATCAATACAATCAATAAATTTATACACAGGCATTGCGATGTTTTATAACAAATATACCTACTGTAACATCTTACAATCTAGAGGTCTTAGGAAATTAATCATTCTGGATACAGAAAGAATCCATGGAATGTTCCTTAAATTTACTGAGCACTTGCTGTGTGCTGGGTACTGTGGAGTGGAATGCACAAATCTTACTTCATTTATTCTTCACAGGCGCTATCACAAAGGTATGATTATTCTCATTTTACCAGTTAGAAAACTGAAGAGTTAAGTCATTTAGCCAAGGTCTTATATTAAGTATCAAAGAGAGGGTTCCAGAACAAGTAGATTAGATTTCAAAACCTGTGCCCCTCTCATTACTCTTCATTGCCTTTCTAGGTTCCTACCATTTTAGACAAGAGTTTTTAGAAGGCATTGCTTTTGTCACTCATTACCCTATGTCTTCTAACAAGGCATAACTTTCTTAATAATTTAATTTTTCATCTTGAACATCAATTAGTATATACCCATAGCCGTCAAGTCAACTCTGACTCACAGCCACCCTATATGACAGGGCAGAACTATCCCATAGGGTTACCAAGGAGTACCTAGCAGCTATGAACTGCTGACCTTCTGGTTAGCTGCCACAGCATTTTCAGTTACTATACTAATTAATATACTAGTTAATATACAGTTAATATACTAGTTAATATACACAGGATTTTCAGTTAATATACTAGTGATGCCTTAATGTCTCAAAGGTTACTGGGTACTAGCAGAGCATGGGGAGTAGGGGGTAGGGGTGGTAAGGAATCTGGGTTACTCTATTTTTTTAATTCAAAAATCTATCACTTTATACCTCTAATTATGTGTGATTACTTCTTACATGTACACTTCTAGGCAGTGCTGGTAACACAGTGGTTTTAAGAGTTCAGCTGCTAACTAAAATGTCAACAATTAGAATCCATCAGCTGCTCCTTGGAAACCCTATGCAGCAGTTCTACTCTGTCCAACAGGGTCTCTCAGAGTCAGAAATTGACTCATTCGCAATGGGTTTGGTTTTTAGTTTGGTCCACTTCTAGAATTTGCTGTTTCACTTTACTAAATGTACAAAAGCCTTCCCAAATGAATACTAAACAGTAGTCAAAAAGAATGGGAAAAGCTCTTAGAACTCAAAATACCCTTCTTCATATAAATCATGTGTAAGATGCTATATCTGAGCAATACTAGGGCAAAGGTATTTCAGGAGTAATAACTGTGAAGAATCCAGGAACCCAAGTTACCTCTAAGTAGGAACAGGAAATTTTTTTTTCTCTATATAAACTTACAAGGTTCCTTGATGGTAAAAACAATTTACACTCAGCTCCTAATCAAAAAGTTGTTGATTTAAACTCACCCAGCAGCATCAAGGAAGAAAGTACAGGTGATCTGCTTTCCTAAAGATTACAACCAAGAAAAACCAATGGAGTTCAATTGTGTTCTGAGACAAAGGATATATGCTGATTCAGAATCGACTGAGTGGCACCAGGTTTGGTGCTCGGGTTGTTTTTCACTTTGTTTTGAGTACACACCACTGTAGGGAATTGTTGTAAGCTGCCATCAAGTTGTCTCTCTAGTGGCCATATGCACAAGTGAACAAAACGTTGCCCAGTCCTGCACCATCCTCGTAATTGTTGCTGTGCGGGAGCCTACTGTTGCACTCTCTGTGTCAATCCATCTTGTTGAAGGATCTTCCTCTTTTTTGCCGACCCTCTACTTTACCAAACATGATGTCTTTCTCCAGGGACTGATCGCTCCTGACAACATGTCCAAAGAATGTGAAATAAAGTCTCAGCATTCCGGTTGTTCTTTTTCCAAGGCAGGTTTGTTGTTCATTCTTTTGATAGTCCACGATATATTCAATATTTTTCGCCAATACCACATGTCAAAAGCTTCAGCTCTTCTTCAGAATTCCTTATTTGTTCTCCAGCTTGCAGGTACACATGGCTTGGGTCAGATGTACCTTAGTCCTTGAGGTGACATTGTTGCTTTTCAACATTTTAAAGAGGTTTTTTGTAGCAGATGTGCCCAATGTAACCCATTGCCTGATTTCTTGAATGCTGCTTTTATGGGTGTTGATTGTGGATCCAAGTAAAATGAAATCTTTGACAACCTCAATAGTGAATACGTATCACCAATTAACAAAACAAAAGAAAAAATTAAAATGTAACACTATGGTCTTGACTACTAAATTGTGTTTTAGGTTTCAGATTCTATGCAAGATGCCAGAGAACTATCTTAGACGTCCATTATCTAAGCTTAGGTGCTTCATTTCACCTCTTTACCAACTGTTATCAAGTCAACTCTTACTCATGGCAAACCCAAGTGTTTTGGACTACAACTCTGTTCCACAGAGTTTTCAATGGCTGATTTTTTGGATGTAGGCTGTCAAGACTTTCTTCTGAAGCACCTCTGGGTTGACTCACACTGGGAATCTTCAAGTTAGCAGCCAAGTTCATCAACAATTTCTACCACCCAGTGATGGCCAAAGCACCATTTTTGCCTGGTTCTCAACTAAGCTCATATTACTAAAGTGATATTTAAAACAAGGTCCTCCAATTTCACCCGACTTACTGTAAAACCAATGAGACTATACATAAACACACATGAGTGAAATAAAAAACCTAAGTAGACGCTCTCTGTTAAAACTGTTGAATTTTAGTACATGTGGTAGTAGCTACACTCCAGAGAACACAATTTGGTCAAAAGAAGGACAAGAGTATTTCTGCAATACTGTAAGGAGAATATTTACTAGCAAAGAGAAGATTCAAAGTGACTGGAGGAGAATGAATAAAAACAAGTGTAAGTAAGTACAGTTCATCGGATAGATGACAGATACTAGTAAGAGAAGTTAGAATATGCAGACAAACCATAGAAGTCTTAAAATTTGGACTTTAAGTTTCCAAAAAGAAATAATGGAACTTGTGTTTAGTCTAGGAACAGAATATATCAGAAAAGAGGCCTGAGCAGAAATATTCAGTTAGCGGACCTGTGTTATATTCAAATAATCCCCTAGAATGGAAGCTCTGAGAGCAATAATCTTTGTTTTATATCTGTGTCTGTCACCCAAGTATAGAAACACTGGCACTATAGTAGACCCCATAGAAAATAAGTACTCCCATGACAGAACATGAGAACCTCAACTATGAAACAGTAAGAAATAAAGATCCAATTAGAGTCTGTCTTTTGTTTTTTTATAAATATTCTACAACTGATCCTTAAATGAACTGCAGGTTTGAAGGACAAAAACAAGTCAAAAATTACTGTAAGATTTCCAGCTACGAAAATGATGGAAGAGGAACATCCAAAGACTAGTACTTAATTGTATGCACTAGACGTAATTTGACATTTTACACATGAGAGCTACCAATCATACACTGACAGTTAAAATTTTTCTACCTAAAAAATATTCTCTAAAATTAATCCTGGGGGATGGACTTGACTGTCTTCCCTATACTTCTGACTGGCATCTTGTCCAACAGCATCTGGGTTTCCTGCTCACCCCTAAGCTGATCCTATCAAACAATGCCGCATTTCCCTTATAGAAGCTACTAGGTATACCTTGCACTACGGTGTGGTCACTTTAAGGACAAACACACGCTTGACACAAGTCATGGTGGTTTCAATCACGTATTAAGCTGCACAACGGATAAGAGAGACCAAAGAAGAACTGATACTTTCAAATTATCATGTTCGTGAAGAATACTGAATATATCATGGACTACCAGAATGAACATGTCTGTCCTGGGAGAAATATAGCTACTGTGCTCATTAGTAGCAGGAATGGCGAGACTCTGTCTTACATACTTTGGATATATTATTAGAAGAAACCAGTCTCTGGAGAAGGACATCATGCTAGGTAAAACAGACAAGGGTCTTCCCCTTTTCAATGAAAGAAGAAGACCCTCAACAAGATGAATGGACACAGTGGCTGCAACAATGGGCTCAAGCACAACTATTGTGAGGGTTCATTTTGTTGTACACTAGGTCACTATGAGTCAGAACCAACTTGACAGCACTAACAACAACAACAACAACATAGAAATGTTACCCATAGGCTCTAAGTATGATGAAAGGATCATCTATTCATGTCAGATGGGAAGGAGGTATCCTTCCAGAATACCTGACAGAGCCATTAAGTAAAAATAAGTGATTATCTCAAAGAAATTCTAAATCTTCCAGATTTCTACAACTGAATATCCTTCCTGTGTAGGCCCAAAATTCAGTATGTTTGAATGAGACCATAATGTATTCTCTCCAAAACTGCTACTAGCCTCACTTAGAGTTTCTGTTAATAAGCAGTAAGCCTCCTGGCAACACTGGTGACATAATGATTAAATGCTATGGCTGGTAACCAAAAGGTTGGCAGTTCAAATACACCAGACACTCCCTGGAAACTCTACAGGGCAGTTCTACTCTGACCTATAGGGTTGCTAGGAGTTGGAATTGACTCGACGGCATGAGTTTACTGTTTTTTTTTTTTTGGTTTGTAGTAAGCCTACCACTCAGCAAAGCTTCAAAGTAGATTCACGTCCATTTCACTTCTGTATGTTCTACCACGTTTGGTCTACTGCCTTGTGTTTAAGAGTATTCAACAAATTTTGTGTCAGGAATAGATACATGATGAACAAATGATTGCAGTAATTTTCAGGAATTTCTGTGCTAGTAAGATAAATTCAGGGATTGCTTCCATTAGCTGTCAGTTCCCTGAGCAACTATGTTCGACACTACTGAGCACAGAACCTTATTTTTTATTGATTCCTGGTCCACCTTGGCCTCTCAAAGCACTCACTGCCAACCAGTCAAAGTTAACCCACAAGACGAAACATATTTATCATTCCCGGACTATGATGTCACTTCTTTGAAGTTCCAATTTTGTATTACTTAAAATGCTTTTCCAGGCAAGTCTAAAAAAAAAAAATTTGCCAAGGTGGGAACTAATACAGAACTGTGAAAACTAAACTTCCAAAACTCTTTCCTGTGGCAGGATTTAAAGGAGTGAAGACCCCTGCTTTGTTGTAGGCCCTGAAGTACTGCACGGACGGGGAAAAAAAAACTTTGTGTGACCTACATATATATATATATGCATATTTTCCTCAATGATCACTTCAGCAGACAGTAGTAAATGCCTTCCAGGAAAACACATCTCCTAAAGCCAGCGGCACCACATCTAAAAGAAGAGCAGTGGAATCTCTCTAGAAAAGCCCATGTGGGTGGTCTCTACTCCCTTTCAAGAAATCTCCCCATCTTCCAATTTCTCTTTCAAATTACAGTCTTATTTTTCTCAAAAATAAACAATTATCCAACACAATGGAGGTTCATTTGTCCCAATAGTATACATGTTGTAGGCGCTTTTCTAGAAGTAGTTAACGCCAATCAAAATGTACTCCAGAGCACAGCTGGTAAATTTTCAGTCTATATTCTTTATAGTTTCAACCACAGACAACTTAAAGATCAAATTTTTGATGTCGTTTGATTTGAATTGCTATCTAAAGACAAATTTAACTGACACTAAAGACTTAATTTGTTTTCCTTTTAAAAAATACAAGATCAGATGATAGATACACTCATTCTGCCACATTTTGTGGCAAAGAAAGCGAAATAAGGAGGAATTACATTTCAGATGAGAAACCATTTTGGTGTTTGGTTACGTTCAGTTTTACTAACGCCTGAACACGATAAAGAAATATGTACCATGATAAAAAATCAGAGGCTGCAATATTTTCAAATTCTTTTGCTTCCATCATAGGCAGATAGCCCAAAGTCTACCATTTTATATATACCTATCACCTAAACTTCAGCTTCCAGGCACATTTAGACTGTCTCCACATATTAAAACAACTCATCAATGAAGTCAATGTCTTTGTGGGGCAGTATCAAGTCAAAGTAGATGTTTCATGCTGTTGTAGACAAAATAACCAGCTGACTGAAGCTGTGAATTAGTCATTTAGTCTTAGGACTAACATTTTCATGCAGTCTTAGAGAACAAGTCATTTTTACTAATTACTTGGCAATCATGCGTTTCAAAGACAAATTGCAGACAAGTTATAAATGAATCTGTGTGTTTTCCTTATTTTCTACATTAGAACTCTCTCAACCAATATAAACCATCAAAAACCAAACAAAATCTGAACAATGCTCTTTTGCAAAGAGAAATACGAAATATATTAGGTATTTGTACATAACAAAGAAACTGCAGGAGTGAGAGCTGGCAACTCAGCCAAAACTGAATGTATTCCACATGGTTAGCAGCCAGCGAGCTCAGAATTAACGGGAGAAAATCTGACACCCGGAGGCTCTGAAATGAACACAACCTCCTAGAGGTCCACTCTTCCTTAACAATTCCAGATAAGCACTTTAATAGTGATTAAAACTTATGGAAATGCAAAGTCTAATGTCAGGATGTTTCCTTGTACATGATATTTATAGTTTGGAAGCAAAGTAGGTGACCTGAAACCATGTATTTTAACAAATCTGATACACTCTTCTTTCAACGGTTGTGGAAGAGACACAGAAGAGTTCAAATATTCACAAAGGTTGTTAAGGTAAACTTCAATTTCAAATATGCTAGCATAAAACTACCTACTTCAAAAAAATTTCAAAGTATATTTTCTTGAATAATGAAATGCATGTTCTACTAAATTTCTATATAAATCTGATTTACAAATTTCAACGCATATGTTCCACAGCTGGTAGAATAAATTACTACAATAAATCATTATTAAATAACTGTAAATCTTTGTAATGACATAATACCTAGCCCAAAAAAGTATGCAGAAGTGAACATTCGGTAGGAAAAAAGTACTCTTCACACAGGAAAACAAATTATAGAATTTACCATGCCAATACTACAATATGATTCAATGACTAAACAATGGAATAAAATTCACATAAATGGTACTTAAATCTACAGTGGAGCTGTGGGCACTACTGCATCAATAAGAACTGTAGAGCAAAGGGCAACGGACTCGTGTTTTGGGCATTAACGTTCACACTGCCAGCAGGAAAGTCTTACATATAGGGCTGTCATCAATATTCTTGCTACATAAGAAAAGCATATCCCAGGTATCAGTCAGCAAACCCAGTCTGCCCCTTCTCTGAAGCTTCAAAAATATTCTTTAAAAATAATCTATTTTCCCACCACCACTAACCCTCCATATAGAACTCCGCCCTACTTCAAAATAAACTTTTTCTAAAATCTAAAGTCACACTCTTTTTGATGTGCAGCTGATGGATATTTACAGTAAATCATTACTTTAGATATCACCAGAAGTAAATCACTCCAAATGTTCCCTGCCTTATTTCACTCTCCCAAGCCTGCATTCCTCAGAGCCCAGATATGTGGTTCTGGTGTGGAAACTGTCAAGCTCATGGCTTCAGCTGAGATGAACTCTGTAAAGCAACAGGCTCCAGAGCGCCTGCTTACAGCTTGTGACTGCTTCCCCTACCTCTTGGGAAAGGTAAATTATTAACCGACACTTTCACAACAAAAGACCTGTCTAAGATAAACCCATTAAAACTGTTAGTCTACTGAGCATTTCAAAGTGATGTCAAAGACATCACTTCTCATCCTTGTGTGTGTTTGTATTTCAGTTCAAAGTCCCTACTCTTCATAAAATGAAAAGACATCAGATCTGACTCGATGGCACTTGCCTTGGCTCCCCAGATGCTACCTTTACCTGTGTATCTATTTGTATATGGGCAAAAGTGTCCAGGAATAAGGAACTTTGGCCGCTTCCAAAAGGCGCAAGATAGGCCAATCAACATATGAGGCTGATTTGATTAAGGAGTGCTGCCTTCAAACCAAAACCCTTGCAAACTGAGCTGCCCAGTCGAGACTATTGTAGCCTAGATCAAACTATTTTTTCTGCATACCAGTAAAAAAACAAAAACAACCTCACTTCCACTGAGTCAAGTCCAACTCACTATGACCCTAAAGAAGGGTCTTTCTCCCTCTATATTTCAATTACCAACTTGCCTTTAACTAGAGGTACAAAAAGTTATCTCTTTTTCAGTATGCAGCAACTGCTTGAAAAAGATCATTATTAAACCTACCTATCTAAAAAGCACTTGGGCCCTTCCCAACAAGCTACTGCCCCACTTCCCTCTTCTTCTAGCCCACACGAAGCCATTCTCTGCTCACTACCCTCCCTCGCGGAAGAGCAGAGTATCTCTGCTACGGCCTCAGCAACCAGCACATCTCAGACCAAATAAACCAACGAAGGATAGCTCACTCTAAAAGGAGCGCTGGTGGCAAGGGGGTTAACTGCTTGGTTACTAACCACTATTATTGGTGGTTTGATTTCCACAACAGAAAGATCTGATTGGCTATCTGCTTCAATAAAATCACAGCCTAGAAGTTCTACTCTGTCACATAGGCTTGCTTGGAAGTGGAAACAATTCCACAGCACGAACAACTCTGTGAAGAGCAATAAACATCTAAAAGCTATGTGTGGAAGCAACTGAAAATATTTCCAAATAAGGCACTGTGCAAAGAAAAAGCACAAGAGAACACAGTGACCCAAAAGAGACGGATGAACACAGGTCCGAAATGCAGGTAACAGGAAACCAGCACAATCAAGAAACTATACAATCCAACAAACACAAATGACAGCAGGTGTGTGTAAATACCACCTAAGACCATCCCTTAATTAGCATAGAAAGGCAAGGGTCTACTTTACAAAAGATTAATTAGAAAAGATAATCAAAAAGTTATAATATTAGCAACTGCTGAGTCTGTGCTGACTGCAAACCACTTAACTAATAATCATAATTATACAACAAAAGACATGGATTCCTTCTTTTTTCTACTGCCCACTCTGCCTACCTATCTCAGTATCCCACCTACCAGGCTACAGTTACCAACTCTCCCTTATTGAATACCAAATGCCTATCTTCAGCCCAGATCTCTCTTCTGTTCTTCAAATGCATTCAACTAGTTACCTGTTGGATCCGACTCGACGGCACTTGGCTTGGCAGTTACCTGTCACCCCCAGTGGACTGTGGAATAGGAACTTCAAACTCCACGTCTCCCATGTGTCTATCGTAGACCCCCTCAAACTTGCTACTCCTCATGAACAACCCCGCTCACTAACTGCACCACCATCACTGAGGGCTTGGACTTGGAGACCCTTCTTACTTTTTAAATGTAATTCAAAAATATGTCTCCATTTATAAAGGGCTAAGAGACCATTTTACCTTTTCATACTTTTCTGAAAAACGTTTCCTTGAAGACATAGAGAATCTGAGTCCTTACTCTAATTTGGAAGAGATCAAGCTCTCTAGGGATTGAGCCCAGTCTCTACTTAAAACAATGCAGAGCTGTCTCCAAGGTCAAGGGCCAAATAACCTCTCGACATGTAAAAACGAACTTCTAGAATTAGCTACAAAGTGTCTCTCATGAAATGTACATAACCTGTCATAAAGGGCAGCCCTATGTCTTTCAAAAGAAATGAGAAGTTATCGCACTTTGATCTCTTTCCTATACGAAATATGAGAATTTTTTCTAACTTAATGCAGTTCATGTTACCTTACATGCATGTAAAGCTATTAATAGCTACTGGATAATAAATTGTGTTCTCTGTTTTATGTTGATTGCAAGAGGTCTTCTTGTTGGCAAGATTAATTTCTCTAGCAATGGCTCCCAGCCCTTCTGATACCCCATGTGCAACCCATCTCCATATCCTTCCAGTTTATCTCCTGAGTATCTCTGAACCCGCCTACATTCCCTTCCTATAGTCTACCACCTTTTGACAGTTGAAATACCACTGTTTTCAACTTCCTGAATTCATTTTTTCTCCTTTAAATCTATCTCCACATAACCAGAGTGATTTTCCCAAAATCCTTTAACGTACTTTTACAGTATTTGCCTCCTGACAACTTAACCAACCTTTATTTTTCAACTCTCTCCTAGTGATCCCAGATTTTCTCTCCACTCCAGTCCCTCAGTCACTGCTTTTAAGGCCTCTCCCTCCCTCACTTCTAGAACCTCCTCTGGGCTTGAGATGCCTTTCTTGACCTGGACTGACATTCAATTTTAACCACTCCTCCTTGGAAACTTTATGGGACAGTTTTACTCCATCCTATAGGGTTGCTTTGAGTCAGAATTGGCTCAATGGTAATGGCCTTGTTTTTTTTGTTTGTTTATAGTATCTTGCAGTTCTCTTTCTCAGCACTTGCAATTATTTAATTTCTATCTTCCCTATGGGCCAATAAGCACTATAAAAACAATATTTTGCACAGATTCAATAAACATTTTAGCGCTGACTGAATGTTCCCACATCCTAGCCAATGGAGGTAGAGAGGCAGTATGTTAAAGCCACTTACAACAGGAGGTAGGTTTGTTTTATTATATATCTACCTGAAATAAGGTATTAACATCTGGAATTTTGAAAGTGTTGTATTTTTACATAAATAACACAAGACTTCTGCTTCTGCTGGAAATCCTGGTGGTGTAATGGTTAAGTGCTATAACTGCTAATCAAAAAGTTGGCAGTTCAAATCCAGCAGGGGCTCCTTGGAAACTCTATGGGGCAGTTCCACTCTGTCCTATAGAGTCACTATAAGTCAGAATCGACTTGATGGCAGTGGGTTTGGTTCCCCCCCGCCCACTTCTGCTTGCCAACCTTGCCCTCCACCCACGAGGTACTTTCATAAATTTCTGTAAAAAACTAGTATAGCATACTTATAAAAATACCTCACAAGGGAATGGCAGCAGGGCTGGCAAACAAATAGCAGAAGGTACAAGTTATTTGTGTAATACGGTAATGAAATAGAGAATCTGTTTTCTGAAAGACTTCCCACCACCACTGCTTTTTGGTGACCACTAGTACTTAGAGCTTATGGAGACAGAGATTACTTAGATCCAGCGATTTCACTCTAGTGAGCCCCTAAGTAACTGTCTGTAAATTGTTACGCATGTCTGAATTAAAAATGTAACATGCACTTATGAAAAGTCTGTGGGCACTTTTTCAGATCACATGCAGTTTCGTTTCTAGGTTTCCTCAAGCCTCTTTGTCAAAACTTCATTGTTAGTAACAGTTAATGTAAATTTTGATTACACAATTTTATTTTTTTCTTCAATATTTATTGAATGTCTATCATGCTCCTAGTATAACGGTAGCAATGGAATCTTAATTAAAAAACAGAAAATTATGCCCACAAATCATACTTTTACTTCAGATTAAAATTCATGGTGGTGGTGGTTGTTCTTAGTCCCCAACTCGTCCTGACCCACCCCATGCACTACAACACAATGCACAATGAGATTCATATGCTGTGATCCACAGAGTTTTCACAGGCTGATTTTCAGAAGCAGAAAACTAGAACTTCTTTCTTTGACATCTTGGTTGAAATCTCTGCTAAAACCTGGTCGGCACCATAACAAGAAAGGCTTCAAAGACAGGTAACGGCTACAACTGAGACACAAAGGCCAGGAATCAAAGCAGAGTCTCCTGCATGGAAGGGGAAAGTTTCTATCACTAAACCATCACTGCCAATCCATATACAAAGAAGTCTTTTAATTTACCAAGTACAGGTTATCCCGCTATTTGAAACCTATGAAGCCAACTGCTATGAAACTTTGCTTGAAAGGGCATAAAGAAACAATCGCCAATAATTTTCATAGGAAAAATTTTTGAGCATTCCTAGACCTAAAAGAAACCTACCACATCAATCATACCACATAACACACAAAACATTTACAAGCTGTCTTATACTTTTTTTTCCCCTGAATGGAGGAAAAAAGTGTTTTCTGTGTGTATACTTCAGCTGAAAGTTTACACAGCAAATAGTTTCTGATTCAACAGTTCTCTTACACTTTTCTGATACCTTACAACACATTTTTATATGAGATAAACCACAGATCCTCACAGACACAGCTCAGAGCTAGGACGGCTAGATGTTGAGACACTGAGTGTAGTTCCTGGAAATGGAGCCTGGCAACATCACTCTGGCTGCTGAGGTGTGCAATGCCTCTTTAACGGATTGCTATAAAACAAACACCATACAAATGCCATTTCCATTTTTTTGGCAAAAGCAAAAATCCTCTTAAGATTTCTTCCTATTAGCAAAGTTAAGTAGTAATAACTTCTGAAAAGTGGAGCATACCTGTATTTTATATGACACCAAATAGTTTTTGTACTTATTATTCAGTGATAATTCAACAAACTACAAACAAAAACCAAGGATATATTGGTCTTCTACTACTGCTGGCAAAATTGGTGGCAGCAGTGTTAAGTTCCAATTCATATGAACACCATATACAATAGAGTAAATCATTGCCTGGTCCTGTGCCATTCTCACAATCCATACGTATGTTTGAACCCACTGCTGCAGCCACTGTGTCAAACTGTTTTGTTGAGGGTTTTCCTCTTGGTCACTGACTCTCTATTTTACAAAGCATTACGTCTTTCTCCAGGGATTCGTCCTTCCTTACAACATCTCCAAAGTACATGTGATGAAGTTTCACTATCTTCTATTCTAAAGACATTCTGCCTGTACTTCTTACAAAACAGATTTGTTCATGCTTCCAGCAATCTGTGATATACTCAACATTCTTCAACGACACCATAATTCAAATGTCCAGCTTTCATATGAATGAAGTAATTTGAGAATCAGATGTATTTCAGTCTTCAAGGTGACATTTTTGCTTTTCAACACCTAAAAGAGGTCTTTTGCAGCACATGTGTCCAGTGCAGTAAGTCACTTGCCACTGGATTTCTTTGCTGCTTCCCTGGGCATTAAATTGTGGAATCAAGTAAAACAAAATCCTGGACAATTTCAGGACTTTATTTATACAAGTGTTGCTTATTCGTCCAGTTATAAGGTTTTTGTTTTATGTTGAGGTGTAATCCATACTGAAGGCTGTAGTCTTCAGTCTTCATCAGTAAGTGCTTCAAGCCCTCTTTGTTTTCAGGAAGCAAGATTACATCACCTGCATAACACAGATTGTTCACTGAGTCTTCCTCCAATACTGATGTCACTTATTCTTCATAAAGTCCAGCATTTCAGATTATCCTCTCAATGTACACATTGAATACAAACCAAACCAAACACACTGCTGTCAAGTCGGGTCTGACTCACAGCAACCCTAGTGGTCAGAGTAGAACTGCCCCATAGAGTTTCCAAGGAGCACCTGGCAGATTTGAACTGCTGACCTTTCAGTTAGCAGATGTAGCACTTAACCCATCCCCACCCAAAAAACAACCTCACTGCTGTCCAGTCGATTCCAACTCAGGCAACCTTACAGACTGAATAAGTATAAAAAATAAGATACAACCCTGATGCACACCTTTAATAATCCTAAACCAAGTAGTACTCCCTTGCTCTGTTTGAACAATTGCGTCTTGTTCTAGGTACAGATTCTGCGTGAATACAATTAAGTGTTCTGCAACTCCCATTCTTCATAATGTTATCCATAATCTGTTACAATTTATTATCATTTGGCACAATTAACACCTAATAAACATTTTCAATTAAAAAAAAATTATTTTCTTACAGTCATGGAGGTCAGAAGGCTGACACAGTTCTCATTAGGCTAAAAGCAAGGTATCAGCGGGGATACTTTCCTTCTGAAGGCTCTAGGGAAGAATACATTTCTCTGCCTTTTTCATCTCCCACATTCCTTTAGAGTCCCTGTACAACATCTTCAAAGCCAGCAATGTTACACCTCTGAACATTTCTTCCACGGTGACATAGCTCTCTGACTACTACTTAGAACGATTCTCAACTTGTAGAAATTCATGTAATTAGGTTGGGCCCACCTGGATAATCCAGGATCATCTCCCCATCTCAAAGTTCTTAACAAGCTTTAATCCCATCTGCAAAGTCCATTCTGCCAGTTTGCCATTTAAGATATTTACTGGATTTTAGGTATCTTGGGGGTGAGCCATGGGGGTGCGCTGTACAAGAAGGCTTCATTCTGCTTACCTGACAAGGCATACGAAATCTTCAGGCTAGCATTCCCACTATATAATTTAATGGCATTTTGAACTGCCTATTACACGAAATCTGCTAATTTAGCATATAGCTAAGACACAGTGTATCTTCTTGTCATAATAAAAATCTTAAAAGAATCCACTTGTTTTGTTTATACTCACAGATGCAAGAATTTGATGAAGTTTTTTTTTAAAGACTATTTATAGCCAGCCATCTAAGATGCAACTACTGGTCTCTTCTTGTCTGAAGCACAGGACAGCAAAGAAAACCAAATATCCAAGGAAGCAATTAGTCCCAAAGACTAATGATCCACATGAATCCCAGCCTCCACTAGACTGAGACCACAAGAACTAGATGGTGCCAGGCTACCACTACTAACAGCTCTCACCAGGAACACAATAGAAGGTCCTGGCGAGAATGGGATAAAACGGAGAACAAAATCCAAATTCATAAAAAGACCAGATACAATGGTCTGATAAGAGACTCTAAGATATCCTCCTAAAATGGGATGGAAGGCACTCCAAAGTATCATCTTTCAGCCAAATAAAATGGTTATAAAATGAATAATAACACCTGTGAAGACAGTGCTCCTGGTGGAACCAACATGGCAGACTAGACACACGTCTGCTTAATTCCCTCTGAAAACTAAGGCTGGGACTGATAATTAAAATGAGCTTTCTGAACACTCAGCGGGCCCTAGGACATAGCATAGGGCTATCAGACTGGGCTACATGCCACTAAATGGGAAACTTATTCTCTCCCACTGAGTCCTGCTCCTGCTGCCTTGCCACTTTCATGGACCAAAGGTACTGGTACTTTTAATTTTTTGGTGTTGTTGTTGGCCATGAGCTGCTAGAAACACAAAGCAGCAGTGCTGAAGTGAACAGCAGGTCCTGCAGCAGAGAGAGAGTGTGTGGGATAGCCATGTTTTGAGAGCCCAGCAGCAGACTGAGAGCAACACAGCTCCTACACCTTCTCTTTTCTCAGCTCTGCCACTGATTCTTCTGTTTCCCATGGGCGGTGCAGCTTGACTGGGACACCATCTTGGTCAGTTGGGAGGTGGAGTCACCTAACCAGAGGCCTCAGTAGAGGCTAATTCCAAGGCTGGGAAGCAGTGCCAGTCCAGGGAGCGCTTTTATAGCAGAAAGGCTGTGTTTAGCACAGTATTGCCTTACGGGTAAGGCCTGACAGAGGATGGCAACAGGGCCTCTAGCCCCTCCCTACTTTGGACTACAGCATAGCATTTTGGGACTGCCTAAGGGGTGCTTCCCTTCTCAGCCAAAATCTGGGACCTGCTACACCTGATAGCCTTACTGACTTTGGAAGCTGTTGGATAGCTTTTAGCTTTTTAAAGTAAGACTGCCTGGAGAAATAACTACTATGCAGCCCGATGGCATCTCTTCCAGCTTTTACTGACTCACATCATAGCCCTCCAGTGACTCTATAAGTAGGACAGAGTCTTTGCCAGCTAAGAGGCAGGACCTGCCACTCCAGAAGAGTCCACTGGGGCCAGCCACTACAGTACACAGAGAAAGCTGCTAACCAACACCCTTCTCAGAACTATGCCTCAGCTCCTGTTGAGGCAACACCAGAAAAACTAAACAATCTCTAGATGACCTGTAGGCAACAGACCATTGCTAAGCATTTAAAGGAACACCCCACTATAGCTCCAGAAAACTCCCAAAATAAAGAACTAAAACTTTCCACAGAAAGAAGCCTTTCTGAAACTATCAGAGGTTGGGTATAAAAGAATAATATAGAGAGCCCTCCTAGAGACTGAATAAAATGCAGCACAGCAAAGAAAAATTAAGAAACCTATTCAAATTGATGGAACATCAATGTTCTTAAATCCAACAGGTCAATAACAAAATTTAGATTTAGACAATGCAATTCCAAGCCAAAAAAGCAGAATTGAGGAACTGGAAGTCAGACCTAATGATGTTAAGGATACAGCAACTGACTGACGAGAAACCAGAGAAAAGTAATAAGAAAAATGAAGACGCATTAAGAAAGATGTGGGACTCTATCAAGAGGAATAATTTATGATTAACTGGAGTTTATGAATAAGGAGGGATACCTGAAAACACTGAGAATTATTGTTGAGTTGCTTACAGAAAACTTCCCTGAAAATATGAAACAAGACATCATAGATATCTAAGATGTGTATCAAACACCACAAAACTGCACCCCAAAAGAAAGATACCAAGACATGTTATAATCAAGCTTAATAAAATGAAACATAAGCAGAAACTCTTCAAGGCAGTGAGACTCAAAGCAAAGCTAATCTTCAGAGGGAAGACCTGTTGGCTTTCACATGATTTCTCAGCAGAAACAATGTAGGAAAGAAGGCAGTGTGATGACACATTCAAGCCTTGAAAGAGAAAAATTTCCAACCAAGAATTACATATCCTACGAAACTATCTTTCAAATATTAAGATGAAACTAAAATACTCACAGATAAATAAAAGCTTAGAGACTTTGTAAAAACCAAACCAAAACTACGAGAAATACTGAAAGAAGCTCTTTCCACAGAAAACCAAAACCATGAAGTATATACTTACAGAGACAATACAGGACACAACATCCAGAAACCTACTCAGGTAGGAAGGGCACAAAACTCAATCAAAGCAATAACATTAAAGGAAAGGAATGAGTGATCATATCATGAAAACTGTGATGCCATCACATTAAAAGGACGGATATACTATCATAGTTACAGTCCTCTCAGATGGCGAGGAAGTTGAAAAAGATATCTAGAAGTTAAAATTCGGTATAAAACTTAGAATATTAGGGGGGATCACAGGGGCAAATACAAAGCATAATAACAATTCAACATATCAAAACAACAACCGTAATACAGGAGTCTCAACAAACAGAAAGCCAACTCTGAAAAAGGTGAAAAATCAACCCATGACCCAGAGCAGAATATTAAGAGCAACAAAGAAAACACCAATGCAAAAATCAACACATCAAGAGGATAGCACTAAACACATACCTATCAATAATTACAATGACTATAAACAGACTGAACACTCCAACAGACAATGAGTGACATCTTGGATCGAAACACACAACCCATCTGTATCTTGCTTACAAGAAACTCCTCTTAGATGTAAACGTATGAACAAACTGAAAACTAGAGGATGGAATAACACATATCAAGCTAACCATATACAAAGAAGAGAAAGTGTGGCAATACTAATCTCACATAAAGTAGATTTTAATATGAAATCCACCTTCACAGACATGGACAGTCACTATTCATTGCCAAAATGTTCAATACACAAGCAGGATTTGACAATATTAGATATTTATGCACCCAACACTAGAACGTCTAAGTATATTCAACAATAAACACTGGTATATGGAAAAATGGAATAGATGACTTGACAAGATAGTGGGAGACTTTAGCACTCAACTTTCAATAATGTACAGATCATCTAGAAAAAAGCTCACTAAAGACACAGAAGATCTTATTGCGACAATTAACCAATTACACTTCATCAACATTTACAGAACTTTTTAACCATCAACTGATAAGTACACCTTCTTCTCCAGTGCACATGGAACATTTTCCAGAATAGACCATGTGTTAGCACATAAAGCAAATCTTAACAAAATCTAAACACTGAATAACTGCAAAGCATCTTCGCAGACCATAGAGCCATAAAAGTCAAAATCAACAGCAGAAAAATAGATACCGGGGGGAGGGGGAAGAGACAAGCTGGTGCACTAAACACACATCTCCCTAAATCCCTCTGGAAACCAAGACCTAAACAAATCATTGAACAGTGCCTTCTGGGCACCTAGTGAGCCCTACAACATGGATAGGGCTGTTAACTTGGACTTCATACCACTGAACACAAAACATCCTCTCTTTCGATGACCCCGCTCTCGGCAAGCGCAGGCTTGCATGGACCGAAGGCAACTCAATTTTTAACATTTTTTTCCTCTGTCTTAGGCAGTGGGCAGAGCTGGGACATAACTAGCCGCTAATCTCAGATGCACTGCTGGTAAGATTGGCAGGCGCAATTACTGTATTCTGAGATTTCGGTTTTGGACTCTGTGCATCTCAGCACCTCTGGCCTATGTTTCTATCTTCACCATATAGTGGCCGTACAGAGGCAGAGGCAAGCTTTTGCGGGATGCCAGCTTGACCCATCGGGAGATGGAGACATTCACATGGAGGCATCAGCTGGACTTGGTTCTTAGGCTGGGAGGCAGCGCTTGCCTGGGGGAGAGTGCTTTTCTGGCAGAGGGGCAGTGTTTTGCACAGTGTCACCTTCAGCTGGTGCCTGGTAACATAGGCTGTGGACTCTGAGCATCTCGGCACTACTGGCCTCCCTTTCTGCCAGCACCTTGTTCCCAGCCAGGTGGCGACCCTGTGCAGGACACCATCTTGTTCCACTGGGAAGGTGGATATATCCATATGGAAGCTTCAGCAGTACCTAATTCCTGGGCTGGGAGACAGCACCTACCTAAAAGAGAGAGCTTTTCTGGGAACAAAGCAGAATTCTACACAGTATCGCATACAGCTGGGGCCCAACATCAGAGGTCAGCAGGGCAGTAGCCTTTCTGTATTTTGAGCCAGTTTATAACATCTGGGGCTTGATACACTGCTGCTTACTTTTCCAATTGGGAAGAGGGACCTATACACCTGAAAACTTGACTGACTTAGGTAGTTGTTAGATACTTCTTAACTTTCATTTTAAGATGGTCAAGAGAAACAACTGTGCTCCATCCTCACAGCAAATCTCCCAGCCTCTACTGACCCACATGTGTGTTGCCCAAAACGCAACACAATCTAGACCATTACCAGGAAATGACCCATGGCTTCAGAAGGCCTCCAAAAGAAAGCACCTCACAAATTCTAAGACAAAAAAAGCTTTTCTGAAACCACTGGAAGGTGAATACAAAAGGATTCTATACAGAGCCCTCCTAGACCTTACACAAAATGCAGCAGAGGAAAATAAAAAATTAAGCAAGCTGTTCAATCTGATGTAACACCAGTGCTCTGAAATCCAACAACAAAATCAAAGACATAGAAACTTCCATTCAAAGCCAAGAAAACAAAAGGAACAAATGGAAAAGAGACTTTCTGACTTGGAAGACAGAGCTACTGACTCCAGCATCTAGGATGAGAAATCAGAAAAAAGAAACAAGAAAAAGGAAGAAGCATTAAGAAGCATCTGGGACTCTATTAAGAAGAACAATCTACAATTAACTGGAGTTCCAGAACAGGGCAAGACATCTGAGAACACAGAGTACTGTTGCTGAGCTGCTGACAGAAAACTTCCCAGAAATTATGAAAGAAGACAATATAGATATCCAAGATACATATCGAACACCACTCAATGTAGATCTCAAAAGAAAGACTCCAAGACATATTATAATTAAGCTTAACAAAATGAAACCTAACCAGAAACTCTTAACGGCAGCAAGACTCAAAGCAAACCTAACATTCAGAGGGAAATCCTGTAGGCTCTCATCGGATTTCTCAGCAGAAACAATGCTGGCATGGAGAAAGTGGCATGACACATTCGAAGCCTTAAAGGAGAAGAATTTCCAACCAAGAATTATATATCCTGCAAAACTATCCTTCAAATAGGAAAATGAAATTAAGACACTCACAGATAAGCAGAAACTCAGAGACTTTGTAAAAACCAAACCAAAGCTACAAGACATACTGAAAGAATCTCTTGGCTTAGAAGAACAAAACAACTAACTTTATATTTTAGAAGAACAAAACAACTAACAAGACACATCACCCAGAATCCTACTCAGTTAGGGAAGGCTCCAAGCTCAGTCAAAGTTATAACAGTAAAAGAAATAATCCAGTGATCATATCATGAAAACTATGATGTCACCATATTAAAAAGAGGGATGTACTACAGTCATTATAGTACTTCCAGATGGAGAAGTTGTTTATAAGAATGGTAGTAAGTGAAATTCATTTTATACATATTTTATTAAGGGTGACCCTAGGGGCAGCCGTAAAGCACAATAAAGATGCAACATATCAAATCAAGAAACATAATACAGGATCCTCAACAACCACAAAACCAGCCCTGAAAAAGGTCAAAAATCAATTCACAAAAAAGAATGTCACAGGACGGATTAATAAGAATAACAGAGAAAACAACAACACAAAAATAAACATATTACAATGGCAGCACTCAACACTTACCTATTATGTGAATGTGAATAGACTGAACACTCCAGTAAAGAGATGTCGAGTGACATCTTGGATCAAAAGACATGACTCATACATGTTGCATACAAGAAACTCACCTTAGACTTAAAGGTATGAACTGAAAATTAAAGGATGGAAGAATACATTTCAAGTGTACAATGAGCAAAGAAGAGTACGGGTGGCAATTCTAATCTCAGATAAAACAGACTTTAATGTAAAATGCACCATCATGGACAAGGATGGACACTAATTATTGCCGAAACGTTCAGTACACAAGTAGGACATAACAACATTAAATATTTATGCACCTAATATTAGAGCATCTAAATAAAATAAAGAAACACTGACTACACTCAAAAAGAAGATAGATCACTCTACAATAATAGTGGGAGACTTCAACACTCCAATTGCAATACTGGACAGATCTTCTAGAAAAAGCTCAATAAAGACACAGAAGATCTTTGCCACAATTAACCAACTAGACCTCATCTACATATACAGAACTTTCTACCCATCAGCGCACAACTACACCTTCTTCTCCAGTGCAAGTGGAGCATTCTCCAGAATAGACCATGTGTTAGGGTATAAAGCAATTCTCAACAAAATCCACACCACTGAATTAATGCAAAGCATTAATGAGAGGGGAGTTGTCATAACAGATCCAACAGAAACCAAGAATACTGTAATAGGATACTATGAAAGACTGTACTCTAACAAATTTGAAAAAAAACATGGACAATGGACAAATTCCTTGATTCATATCAGCTAACAACATTATCACAAGGTGAAGCAGAACAACTTAATAAACCTATCACAAAGGAAGAGATTGAAAAGTCATCAAAAGACTACCAACAAAAAAAGCCCTGGCCCAGATGGCTTCACCACAGAATTCTATCAAGCTTTTAGAGAAGAATTAACTCCAATACTACTGAGACTATTTCACAGCATAGAAAGGGATGGAATACTCCCAAATTCATTCTATGAAGCCAGTATAACCCTGATAGACAGAAATGGAAAAGATCCCACAGAAAAGAAAAATTACAGATCAGCATCACTCATGAACCTAGATGCAAAACTCTTCAACAAAATCCTTGCCAACAGAATACAGCAACATATCAAAAAAATAATTCATCATGACCAAGTTGGATTCATACCAGGGATGCAAGCCTGGTTCCACATCAGAAAAACAATTAATGTGATCAACCACATAAATAACACAAAAAGACAGGAATCACTTGATCTTGTCTACTGATGCAGAAAAGGCATTTGACAAAGTCCAACACCCATTCATTCAAAAACTCTTAGCAAAACAGCTATAGAAGACAAGTTTCACAGTGCAAAAAAGGGCATCTACACAAAGCCACTCGCCTACATCATCCTAAATGGAGACTGACTGAAAGGATTCCCCTTGAAAACAGGAACTAGACAAGGATGCCCACTCTCACCACTTTTATTCAACACTGTACTAGAAGTTCTGGCCAGAGCAATTAGACAAGACCAAGAAATAAAGGGCATCTGCATCAGCAAAGAAGATGTAAAAATTTCCTTATTTGCAGATGATATGAATGCATATGCAGAGAACCCTAAAGAATCCATAAGTAAACTACTCCAACTAAAAGTTCAACAAAGTATCAGGATGTAAGACAAACGTAAGTAAATCAGTAAGATTCTTTTATACCAACATTAATCAAGAAATCACCAAATCAATATCATTTACTATAGCCCCTAAGAAGATAAAGTACCTAGGAATAAATCTAACCAGAGAAATAACAAACCTTTAAAAAGAGAACTACAAGAGCTTACTACAAGAAACTAAGAGAGACTTACATAAACTGGGAAACCTACCCCGCTTATGAATAGGAAGAGCTGACATTGTGAAAATGGCTATTTTACCCAAAGCAATCTACATGTACAATGCAATCCCAATACAAATTCTAGTTAACATTTTTCAATGATATGGAGAAACAAATCACCAACTTTGTTTGGAAAGGGAAGAAACCCTGGATAAGCAAAGCACTACTGAAGAAGAGGAATGCAGTGAGAGGCCTCACACTACCTGACTTTGGAACCTATTACACTGCCACAATACTCAAAACAGCCTGGTGCCAGTGCAAAAAGAGACACACAGATCAATGGAACAGAGTTGAGACCCCAGAGATGCCACCATCCTCCTATGAACTGCTGATATTTGACAAAGACCCTAAGATTGTAAACTGGGTGAAAACAGTCTCTTTAACAAATGGTGCTGGCAAAATTGGATATCTCTGCAAAAAAAAAAATGAAACAAGACTCATATCTCACACCTTACACAAAAACCAACTCAAACTGGATCAAAAACCTAAATGTCAAACCTAAAATAATAAAGATCATGCAAGAAAAAATATGGTCAACAATCAAAGTTTTAAGACACAGCTTAAACAGACTTCAAAATCTGACAAAGCACGAGCAATAGAAGAGGAAACAGATAAATGGGAACTACTAAGAACCAAACACTTTTACTGATCCAAAGACTTTATCAAAAGAATTAAAAAATCACCTACAGAATAGGAAAAAATACTTGGCATCTACATATCAGACAAGCTTTTGAGCACCATAATCTACAAGGTACCATAAAACATCAACAAGAAAAAGGTAAATAACCCAATTAAGTGATGGGCAAAGGAGATGGACAGACACTTCACTCAAGAGGACATCCAGGCAGCCAAAAGACATTATGTGGAAATGCTCACGATCATTAGCTATTAAAGAAACACAAATCAAAACTACAATGAGATACTATCTCTCACCCCAACTAGGTTGGCCATGATCCCAAAATCACAAAACATCAGATGCTGAAGAAGCTGTAGAGTGACTGGAACTCTCCTACACTGCTGGTGAGATTGCAAAATGGGATAATCTCCTTTGGAAAGAAATCTGGCACGTCCTTGAAACGCTGGAAATAGATACACCATTTGATCCAGTAATCCCACTGCTCAGAATACATCCTACAGAATCAAGAGCAGTCACAATAGATACATGCACGTGAATGTTCACTGCAGCAGTCTGCCAATAGCTAAAAGATGGAATCAGCCCAGATGCCCAACGACAAATGAATGTATAAACAAACCACAGTACATATACTCAATGGACTACTATTCAATAATAAAGAATAATGATGAATTTAGGAAGCATCTTACAACCTGGTTTCAACTGGATGTTATGCTGAGTGAAATCAGTCAGTGTCACAAGGACAAACATTGTATGAGACCCCTACTACAAAGACTTACAAAGACTCTTTCATGGCTTCAAGGGAAGAGAGGGGAGGGTGGGAGAGTACTGGTCATAGATGAGATAGTTGACAGAAATTTAGTTGGGTGAAAGCAGTGACAGCACACATTAGAAAGAAAATCAACTTAACTGGACTTCAGCATAAACTGAAAACTCTTCTAATCTTTACTCGACATTGCAGGGACAGAGGAGCAGACATGGGACTCTAGGGACCATGATCTCAGAAGACATCAAGGCCAACTGGCACAATTAGCTTGCTGCTAAGAGTCTTCTGCACCCCTATTGGTGAGTGGTGTCTGATGTCTTAAAAGCTTCCAAGCTGCCATTTGACGTACACCAAGTGGTCCCAACTCAGCCAGAACAGATGATCACCAAGGACAACAAAGACTTGAGGGAAAAACAGCCCAGAAGACAGAAGGACCATTGTAAATGGGAGAGTGTATCAAGACCTGACCATAAGAACAAGATGGTGCCTGGCCATCACCAATGATAGCTGTGATGGGGCACACAATGTTGTGTCCTAGTGGCAACATGAGAAAAAGAGGGGCACACCTCAAGAACTCCACTAAAAGCCCTCAATCGATGGTCTGAAGGCCTGGGGGTTTCCCTGGAGTATGGCCCCTAGACCTGCTGCTGCCCCTGGCCACAAAACATTATTGAGGTCAACTCTTTGGACAAGAATGGATTAGCCTCGGGGACATAATCTGACCATATGGTGTGTGTACTTTACAGTTCTATGAACCTACAGGCTGCTGTCCTAACTGGCTTCCTACTAGAGGGGAGAGCAGAGGGTCCAGAGGAGGGTACAGGAGATTGTTAAGAGGATATGACATGTATAGAACATAAAGGAGGAGTCTGCTGTTATTGGACAAAGAGAGCAGGAGCTGCAGATACACGGGCTTGCAAATTTAATTTGGATTGTATACTTTCACTTAGTTACAATTAAAAAAAGAAAGTGCTCCTTAGGACAATCAACATTTTCCCAAAAGCAAAGACGAGAAGTCAGGAAGAGGAAGGGAAACACGAAAAAAAGAAATGGGGAAACTAGAGCAGAAATGGAAGGACAGCTGGCACGTTGTGGGGATTGCAGCCAATGTTACAAAACAGGATTTTATGCATTACTGACTGTATGAATTACTGTCTACTATCTAAACTGCCACCCCTAAGGCACAAGAAAATGTTAAAAAATACATACATTATTTAACTTTTGTTTCATTTGAATAGGAAGAGAAAAAAACATGATGAAATAGAAACTTATCCCATTGGTATTAAAAAGATTCCTAAGGAAATCTGTTCCAATTTTACCAATGGTAAATTCTAGAAAACCAATTTAACTTAAAGCAGGACTTCATGATACAATTTCCCACTCACATCAAAAAGCACTATACATGTAGAGACATGGGTGACAAATTACTACTGCAACAGCTGATTATAATCTCACAGTTTAATAAGATTTTCATGCAAAAATCTTAATACTCATATGAGACTTATTTCATTATTTTATTAATTTTGCATTGTGCTATTAATTTTCTTTACCTCCACAGAGTCAAAGACCACACTTGAAATCGGTTTTATTCAGGACATTGTATGTTTTCTATACAGATGCTAGAAAAGGACTTGAACGAAAAAGTATAGCTACTTTTAAGATTTCACGGACAAAAAAGCCACCAAATTGATTTTACCTTTTTTTTCAGTCTAAAGTCTGATTATTTTGACAGAATGTAAGACATTTCAAATTAAAAGGGGATGACCAGTATTAGCATGAATCAGTGTTTATGTCCTTCATAATACAGAGGAAAAGGATTCCTAAACACAGCTTGAAAATAAATCTTAAAAAGAACAAGCATTCTAACTATGTCATTTATATATAGTTTATTTTTACTGTTATATTATTTTAAATCCGTGAAAGCATTCATAATCATACTTAAAGCTTGATGTCATAAAAAAAATCACAGAGTTGCTCAATTTTTGGAGACAGAATCTCCTATAAGCTAAGTATTTTCTAAATTTTATTTGCAATGAGAATGTATTACTTTTAAAACAAGGAAAGTCTATAAAACGCTGCTTCAACTTAGGGGAGGCAATTGCAGTAGGGTCCTAATACAGCCTGCCTAAGCCTACCTAAGTATACCACCAACTGCTCAGCTGCACTTTGAAACTAAGGACAGAAAAGATCAATACAACATTCTTACAGTGATCAGTGTATATCTGAGTAGCATTCGCTGTTCAGTGAGTCTCAGAAAGCATACTCATATCGAGAGAAAGAAGCCCTGATGAGACAGTAGTTAAGAGCTTGGCTGTTAACCAAAATGTCTGCAGTTCAAATCCAGCAGCCACTCACTGAAAATTCTAAGGGGGCAGTGCTCCTCTGACTTACAGGATCACTATGAGTGGCAACTGACTGGACAGCAATTGGTTTGGTTTTGGTTACTGGGTAGAAAATAAACAGCCAAATTGTTTATTACTGAGGTCTTGTAAGTTTGGGATCAAAATAATGCATACCTGGGGATGAAAATTTAAGGTATTATAGGTCTGTTGTGGCTCTGGCAATGCCACAGCTAAGCAATCAATGAAACCACTCTGCAGACGAAGACCTGGTAGGCAGTCTGCTTCCGTAAAGATGACAGCCAAGAAAATCATACGAAGCAGTTCTACTATGTTACATGGGGTCACTATAAGTTGGAGTCAACTCAAGGCATCAAGCAGCAACAGTGGCTTGTAATCTTACAAAGCTGAATCCTACCTGGCAAAATCTTACTCCTTGTTACTTCTTATGACCTGGGAATGAAGCAGGAATGCAGGGAAGATTAGAAAAAAAAGTCTAAAAAGGTTCCTTAGACCCCAGTAGTGTAGAAAAAGGTTGACAGACAAGATCTACCCACAGTTGACTATCAATACATGGACATCTGGGCTAGTGAATCCCCAATAACCTCAAGTACCTGCTCCCTGCCCAGTCACATTTCAAAGCCCCAACCCACACACGCCCTGGGGGCATCCACAAGTGTGGACCAATTAGACCTCCCAGGAAAAAAGTCTCAGTGATCCATTAAATCATTTGTGAAGTCCTCACTAAGATGGAACGGCAAATTATTTTAAAATTGTTTGACTTCTAAAATAAAATTAGGTTTCTGACATGTGAAATTCGGGAAGAGGATGGAAGTGGGGAAAAGAAATGTGTGGTACTTTCATGGAAAAAAAAAAGAAAGAAAGAAAAGTAGGCAGCATAGAACAAGGAAAAACTGGGTTTTTTTGTTAACCCTAATCCACACTATAGGGTCTCTATGAGTCAGAACTGACTCTGGCGGAAATACAATAGGCTTGGACTTGGATCATACTTGCCTTCAGAATACTCACATGTGGGTATGAAAAGATAAAAGAAAAATACTTCAGGCATTGAAACAGCAATAGTCAGCTGCAATTTAAGAGGTAATTTTCCTTTGTTTTATTCTTGACTCTGAAGAACAATATTATACCCACAGCAACCATATGTCCCTGATTTTCCACAACAATACCCATTTTATGTAACTGTAATCTTTTTTTAAAAAAGGTCTTTAAATAAAACTATGATCTAATCAGTCTAAGACTTTCCATACAAACAAATCAGTATCAAAAAATCCATTGTTAAACCCTAATTCTTTGGGAGAGGCAATCTGGGAAAGTAAGTCACTCCACTGATATTCTAAGAAACAACATACTTACAGCTTTAGGATTCAAGTTACAAAAGCTAGAAGTTAGAAAGCCAAATAAAAACTGATAAATCAAAGTGCTTTTATCAATCCATATTTACTTTGCTGTTGTCAGCGGCCATCTGTCAACTCCAATTCATGGTGACCCCATGTGTGCACCACAAGGTATGTCAAGACTATAAACTTTCAGAAGCCGATCACCAGCACTGTCTTTCTAAGTGCCCTGGAGTGGGTTCAAATAGCCAACCTTCTGGTTAATAATCAAATGTCTAATTATGTGCACCACTTGGGGATCCAGGTTTATTTTGTTGATGTTGTTGTATGCCAAGGAGTCAATTCAGACTCACAGCAACCCAATGAGACAGGAGAAATGCCCCATAGGATCTTCTAGATGGAAATCTTCAGAGAAGTAGGTTGCACAGTCTCTTCTCCTGCAAGGTGGATGATAGATAGGTTCAAGCCCCCAGTCCTTTGATTAGCAGCCAGGCATTTGACCATTGCTCTGCCAGGGTTCCCCACTAACTCTTACATAATATTTGTAATTGTTTTTGTAAATACATAATATTTTTGATGGACATAATAATTTTGAGAATGATACATGCTCCAAATTAGTGGTAAAGTTTTTCTACTATGATGTCATTTTATGAAACAGATTTTTATAGAGCTCTTACATTGCAGACCATAACACCCAAATCTCTAAGGCTGCCTCTAAACAAAGAATCATCTTTGAGTAACTAATGCTTTGAAGCAGACAAAACCCAACATGCCACATAGATACATATGAATGATGCTTGAGATTAATCAGTCTAGATTTGAGGTAGTAAAATTTATCATGGGACTTAGAGCATCAAAAATTAAAAAGAATGAACAGAGAAGATCTCTTAACCAAGAAGAACCAATTATAGTCACTCTTGTTTATTTCAGAAATTTTAGATAAAGCCAAGCCAAGTGCCATCGAAGGGTAGAGTAAATTATTTTAGAATAGTGACATCTATGACATCAAAAGAACTTGTGCTCCAGGGACTTGAACTCTTTAGGAGGCAAGGGCTCACCTATTCTCATGGATACCATCAATTTGGTGCTGTCCAAGGTAATATGGAAGCTCATCCCTTTCTGTAACATTATATGAGATGTACGGGAGGACATACTCAAGATGAAATGCCGGGGGGCTAATCTAGGAAATCATCTTGAAAAATATGCCTTTGAACACTATCTGTAGTGGACTGAATTGTACTCCCTAAAACATCTGCGACAGTTTAGATGTGCCCTAAATTTGGTATTGTGTTATGTTCCTCCATGTTGGAATTCCTGCCTCTATGATGTTAATGAGGGTGAATGGGTGGTATTGTGTTGGTAAAGCAAGATTCAGTGTGTGAGTTTGTTTTGTGCCTTAAGACAGTCTCTTGAGACATAAGGAAGAGAAGTTGGCAGAAGACATTTGGGGACATCATATAACCAGGAAATAAAGCAGTGCCAGGAGTTGAGTGTGTTCTTTGTAGAGGACCAGGATCCCAACTGCTCTAAATGTTTCAGTACATGGGAAGATTCACAAGGACCTTCCTCCAGTGCCAGCAGAGAAATCCTTCCCCTGGAAATAAACACCCTGGATTTGGATTTTCAGTTTACAGGACTGTGACAAATAAAATTTCTCTTTTTAAAGCCATTCATTTGTGGTATTTCAGTTAAGGCTGCACCACATAACTAAAACACTATCGAAAAACATCCTGAATATCTTTACCTTCCACCTACTCAACCCCTAAGCTTCTTTGTTTTTCCTAGAAAAAGGGTTATTTCAAAAAAATAAAGGCAATGCAAGTTATAAACAAGGATAAATCAAGGCCTGAAATCCACATTAAAACTTCTGAATATGCATTCCACAGAACAAAGGATGAGTATGACACTACATGCCAAGAGAATTCACACTCTGAGAAGCTCAACGCCACTAGCAGGTCCAAGGAAAAAAAGTAACAGGCAGACAATAGCTATCTTTCATCTCTCTCCTCAGTCTTCTGTTCTCATTTTTGTGTTACTTGTCTCTGTCTTTCTGTTTTACTTTCTCATCTCCACACTACTACACAGACAAGGAGGAAAGCAGACTCACCTCAAGAAGGAAGGATACATAATCTCACTTCTTACTGTCCTCTACCAAGTCTGAGACCATACAGCACATACAGAGACTTGACCATTTAACATTTTAACATTTTAAAAGTCTTCCCATTGTATGACACTGTAATAATATAACAATGAAGCTGTCTTGCATCTAGTTCCTTGTATCTTAAAGTGCTTTAATGAATTTAATAGACTGAAGCAAACCTATGAGATCAAAGACAGATATTATGACTTCTAGTCTGCATAATAGAAGATCAAGGAAGACAGGTTATGTGACTTGGCCAAGCTTCACTCATCAATACAGTGATGTTCTCATGACAGATAAGGGCCTGCTATTCCCTGTGCTGCTTACATGGTTTGACCTGCAATCTAACCCAAAAAGGCTCTCTGGCTCTGGGATTATGAAGACACTGGCTTAAGAAAAAAAGGTCCACTTATGCTAGATATCAATAAGAGCCAAAGAGCCAATGACAAACTCATAATCAGTACTGAAGGCAAGTCGTTTGTCTTCCATTTTTAAAGTCCCACTCAAAGAATAACAGTGTAAAATCACCTTGAGAAGAAGGCGATTTTATGTGATAATAGAGGACAAATAAAATAACCAGGGTGAAGGAGACAAGAAGGAGACTTATTTCACTAGGGTATTCTAGGCTAGTGGTGAATAGGAGAGAACAGCAGAGCCTATTACTTGCAAGGAATTCCTAGTGGTGTAGTGGAAAGTATACTCTTTGAAAACTCTATCAGCAGTTCTACTCTGTCCTGTAGGGTTGCTGTGAGTTGGAATTAACTCCACGGCACTGGGTTTGGGTATTACTTGCAAATGATAATATCTAACTGTCCTATGTCCTATTAAATCTGTTACAGACGAATTTAACACATTCAGTGAAAGAATGCTCAAGTACCTCGTCACATAGGGCAGCATCTTTAACTATTACAAGGTCCAAAGTTTGAAAACTGCACATCTATGCATGCTTGGGTCATGTTCGTATTTGTATACATCATACCATTCTTCTATAAAAACTAATCACTCCCCACTAGAAGACTACAGCAAGGGAATTTCTAACATGAAATCCCTTTATTACTTATTTATTTGAGTTACTAAGTATGTGATCAGAATTAAAATAAGAGTTGGGATTGGTTCCTAATAAAAGTTAACATTGCTCTTTCCCACCCACACGAAAGCATTCTGTTTAGAAACTTTTTTTTTTTTTTTTTTTTGGCCCCAACCCATCCTTGGGGTGTGTTAGCTCAATCACTGCCAGTAATTGCTTCCATACAAATACCATGGTTTAGGAGAGGTTTGCATACTTATGATGACATTTATATTATATTGAAAACTCCAAACAAGCCTTCAAATTTTATTTTCTGTACTAAGAAAGAGTCTATGCATGCTACTCAAAAGCAGCCAGCAGGAAAAAAAGAGGTCTCTGTTTATTTATTATACATCTCTCTCTAAATTTTCACCTCCTGCCTTTTCCCTTGCCTGCCCCCTTTTAATTAATTGGAAACATGAACTCATTCATCTGGGGAGTAATACAATTGAAAACTCAGTGACAAAAGACTATGAATATACCTCTGTTTAGTACCTAAATTAATATTACCCATATCAGTATACTGTTAAGTTGTACTACCTAATAACTTTACTTAAAGCAATTTTATTAGCCCTTCTACAAGATTTGCCTTTAATATAACAGAAATAACAAATGAATATGAGTGTGGCTCATATTTTCATTCCTGAAATAATATTTTTAACTTACTTACTATCTTATTAATTCAAATTATGCAACTTGGTATCATTTTACTTACCGCCAAATAGTTACACTTTTTCTTTTTAAAGATAAAAAGCAAATTCTCTTAAAATCAAAATTTAAGACCCAGTAACCAAATTCAGTAAATTCAATTTGTTCCTCATAGCTCAATGATTTCAGAATCAGAGTAATTCTGATGATTCCTACTATGGAACTCAAAATTCTCCCAAAGATGAATCCAGTTTCCTTCAGGGACCATATGAAGATTAGTGTGGCATGTACTCTGTGTTTACAGAGTACAATCTCATCTTAGCTTATAGTTTGGGAGGAGGTAACAACTCTTTGGAGTCAAAGAAGGGATGAAGAAGCAAAGGATTAGCTTTTCTTCTGTTTAAGCCCTATCATATCCCGGTGGCACAGTGGTTAAGAGCTATGTCTTCTAACCAAAAGGTTGGCAGTTTGAATCTGCCAGGCACTCCTTGGAAACTCCATGGAGCAGTTCTATCCTGTTCTACAGAGTCTCTATGAGTAGGAATCAACTCAACAGCACTGGGTCTGTGTTTGGTATACACAAATAGGAAACCCTGGTGGCACAGTGGCTAACCACTATGGCTGCTAACCAAAGAATAAGTAATTCAAATCCACCAGGCATTCCTTAGAAACTACGGGGCAGCTCTACCCTGTCCTATAGGGTTGCCATGAGTTGGAATCAACTCAATGGTAACAGGTTTGGATTTTTTGGTTTATACATGAGCCCTGGCAGTATGATGGTGAAGAGCTCAGCTGTCAACCAAAAAGTAAGCAGTCTGAATCTAATAGCTACTCCTTAGAAACTCTATGGGGAGGTTCTACTCTGTCCTATTGAGTTGCCAGGAGATGAAATCGACTTGACGGTCACAGGTTTGGATTTTCTTTTTTTTTTTTTTTGCTTTTGTGCTCAAATATTTACTCTAGCAAATTAAAACCATGCTATTTCAAACATATTTCAGTGATTTTTATACCTGATAAAGTGAATACAGACATATGCATACAACAACATACACAAAAATACATAGTAAACAGATCAATTTTATGTGAACCCACTGTGAGGTTGGAGGAGGTTTTCTAATGTTGCAGTATAATCCAAAATCCACTGCCATCAAGTCAGTTCTGACTCCGCGACCCTACAGGTCAGAGTGGAATTGCCCCACAGAGTTTCCAAGCAGCACCTGGCAGATTCGAACTGCTAACCTCTCGGTTAGGAGACACAGCACTTAACTGCTATGCCACCAGGGTTTCTAATGTTACAACAAAAATCAAAATTTGCCTCAACTGTATTCTGAAAATGGCCCTTTGAACAAAATAGTAATTTGCTTAAAACACACAAAAGAAATTTTAAATCTATCCTTAAAGAGCAAACTCACCCCTGAAATGAAGAGATGAAAGGTAAATTTTGCTTTCTATACAGACTGAGATAATTATTACCCAACGTTATTAAAACTTGGCCCAGGCAGCACAGTGGTTAAGCACTCAGCTGCTAACCAAAACATCATCAGTTCATCTGTTAGAATCTTCTAGCCTTTCTTGCAGGAGAAAGATGTGGCAATTTGCTTTCATGAAGATTTGCAGCCCTGGAAACCCTATAGGCAATTCCACTCTACCCTACAGGGTGCTTTTGAGTCAGAATAGACTCATCAGCAATGGGTTTCTTCTTATACAACTATTGTAGAGTTATTGGCTTCTTAACCAAAACCAGTGTTTTCTAAAGAAATTCCTAACTTCAGAAAATGAAATGCAGAAGCTCAGGTATTGAAATGCAAAGATCACAGAATTACCACCTGGCCCTCCAAAACTAAATATTAAAACACACACCAAAACTCTTCTGGTAAAGGTAACAGGTTTTTTCCCATGGGCTGTAATCATTCAGAGATGACACCTTAATTAAAGCTAGGCAATGGCACTCTGTGTATCAAGCAGAGTGTGTCAAGGCAAAAAGCTTAGTTCTTAGCACAATGGGGCACACTCATAATTTCTTTTTGTTTTTTTAATATGACTGAGTGAAAATGTACATTCCCGTATAAATTTACAGCCCACCTATGTGCAGCTTCCACTGCTCTCCCTGTCCGGTGACAGCACACTATTCCTCTCTGCTCCATGCATGTCTCATCCTCCCAACAGTCTCCTTTCCTCTCCTCTCCACCCACTCTCCTTCCTCCAGCCAGAGGTCAGCAGGCTGATATCCTATAGACGTATAGAACCATAAAGGGCATCCAATATATGGTCACCCTGCATCACCAAGTCCAATCCATTCGTGTCCGCGGAGTGGGCCTTCGTTATGATTTATGGGCAAGGGCAGCATCAGGACCAGGGGCCATGCTCCAGGGGGAACCCCAAAACCACTGGACCCCAGAGATGACACTCATAATTTCTTAACGTGCCCAGTTACATCTAGGTATTAACAGAGATGTAAACGATATGACATTTTCACATTTCACCATTCACTGTGAATTTCTTCATTTTCAAGGCTTTCTGTCTTAACTTCAATGTTCTTTTAACGTAGTTTTTCCTGTGCGATATATCATATTTGTCTCTGTATCTATCCGTCACTATCTCCTTTAATTGAGGTTAATTTCTTTCAACTTGGGGGAAGGTAGGAGGAAGGAGGCAACTCCTCATCCTGCAGCTCTGAGCACAGAGGGCATTCACAGCTGCTGCTATTTTAATCACAAAGCCTGGTTTTCAGGATGCTTAAACTCCTCAGATCTACCACACTGCCCTCCAAACTGGGCCTAAGTCAACAAACTACTATGATGGGAACCCATGTTCCCATCCAGAACCACTTAATGAAAAATCTCTATCTAACTGAAATCTCTCCAGCTGCAACCTAAGGTCTTTTGTTTTCACTCAAATGGCTAACAGCTGGCACCTCCTTCCCTGTAAAATTATTTCATTTGTCCAGAAACAGTGATTACCTCATACCTTGGTCTTCAATTCTCCAGGCCACAAAAACAGTTCATTTCTCAAAGCTTCTAAACATCTTCTACTTTTACCTATGGGGGCCAGAGTCCTCCTGGAGTTTGGAACCATCAAGTAGCTAGAAATAAGTGAAATCCATTATAGAGATTGGAGTGGGCTTTTATTTTACTCGCTTTAAGAGATTGGTAGAAGAATTTTATGTGGGCCTAAGCAGAGGCCCTCACTGGAGGTTTGTCTTCTTTCTCAAACTTGGGCGGTAAAAACAACTGTTTCCAACCAGCTTTATGGAGTAAAGGTGAGCCAGAAAGGGAAGAAAGACCACAAGGTATAAATCTATGAGCCCGACCATTTCAAAAGTCATCATTAAAAAAAGACAAAAAACAGGCAAAGGGTTTTCTTTTGACAAGCTAATAATCAGAGCCTTAGTCATTTAGTGCTGCTATAACAGACATACCACCAGTGGACTCCTTTAACAAAGAGAAGTTTATTTTCTCACAGAAAAGCAGGCTAAATTTCCAAACGTAGGGCATCAGCTCCAAGGAGTCTTTCTCTATTGGCTCTGGAGAAAAGTCTTTGTCATCAATCTTCCTTTGGCCTGGGAACTTCTAAGGCACAGGGACCCCAGGGTTCAAGACATGTGCTCTGCTCCACTGAACTTCTTTCCGGATGATAGGAGCTCTCCACTCTCTGCCTGCGTCCCTTTCCTTTGTATCCCAAGAGACTGATGGCCTCAAGGCACACTCTCACAGACTGAGTCCTGTCTCACTAACACAACCAAGGTCCATCCTCCCTCATTAACATCACAGAGGCAATCCTTCAGGGAGGAACACTACACAGTACTGGGAATCATGGCCCAGCCAAATTGTTACACATATTTTTGGGTGACCACAATTTAATGCCAACAGTTGACTAACCTGCATTTGTGTAACAGCTGACCTAAACATCTCAACAATATATAAAAGCAGTATACATGAAGGAAATTCAGTCTTAACTGTCTTTAAATTGAAGCTGTAGGTAAGTTAGAACAGATGCAAAAAAGAAACCCCAAACCTCTTGCCACTGAGTAGATTCTGCCTCATGATGACCCTACAGCACAGAGCAGAACCACTCCATATGGTTCCCAAGGTGTGGCTGGTGGATTTCAGCTCCAGAACTTTTCTATTTTGGTTGTCAGGCAAGTTCTTAACCACTGTACCACCTAGCCCCCGGAACAGGTGCACATGGTTCTTATTTAGTCTTATTTTGTTGTTGTTGTTAGGTGTCAGCTAGCTGGTTCTGACTCATGGCGACCCTATGCACAACAGACTGAAACACTGCCCAGTCTTGCACCATATCCGCAATTGTTTTTATGCTTAAGCCCATCATTGTAGCCACTGTGTCAGTCCATCTCATCGAGGGCCTTCCTCTTTTTCACTGACCCTCCACTCCGCTAAGCATGATTGTCTTTCTGTAGGTACTGATCCTTCCTGACAACACGTTCAAAGTATGTAAGACATAGTCTTGCCATCTTCAATTCCAAGAAGCCTTCTGGTTATACTTATTCCAGAACAGATCTGTTGGCTCTTTTGGTGGTTCATGGTACATTCAACACTCGTCTCCAACACCACAATTGAATGGCATCCAATCTTCTGTGTTGTTTATCGTCCAACTTTCACATGCATATGATGCAACTTAAAATACCATGGCTTGAGTAAGGCACATTTTAGTCTTCAAGGTGACATCTGTACTTTTCAATACTTTAAAGAGACCCTTTGCAGCAGATTTTCCCAGTACCATGCGTCTTTTGATTTTTTGACTGCTGCTTCCATTGTGTGCTGATTGTGGACCCAAGTAAAATGAAATCCTTAACAACCTCAATCCTTTCTCCATTTATGATGATGTTGTTTACTGGCCTACTTGTGAGGATTTTTGTTTTCTTGATGTTGAGGTGCAATCCATACTGAAGGCTGTGGTTTTTAGGCTTCATCAGTAAGTGTTTCAAATCTTCACTTCCAACAAGTTAGGCAGTGTTATCTGTGTAATGCAGGTTGTTAATGAGTCGCCCTCCAATCCTGATGCGTCGTTATGCCTTGCTCTTCTTTGTATAATCCAGCTTCTTGGATTATGTGCTCAGCATACATATTGAAAAGTGTGCTGAAAGGATACAACCCTGACACACACCTTCCCTGACTTTGAACCATGCAGTGTCCCTTTGTTCTGTTCACACAAATGCCTCTTAATCCAATCACAGATTCCTTAAGAGCACAATTAAGTGTTCCGGAATTCCTATTTTATGCAACATTAACCATAACTTGTTATGATCCACACAGTCGAATGCCTTTGCATAGTCAATGAAACACAGGTAAACATCTTTCTGGTATTCTCTGCTTTCAGCCAAGATCCATCTGACATCAGCATTGATATCCCTGGTTCCATGCCCTCTTCTGAATCTAGGTTGAAACCTTACTTTAACATAAGAAAAAGTACAAAGTCTTTTCAGTGATTTGAAAGCTACACTTGCAGTAAGTGATGGTGATCGTGATGACGAATTTTCTGCAAGTACGGGTGGGTGTGCTTGATTCTTTCAAAGTAAAGACAAACTTACATAACATAAAGGCATGCTGCAGCTGCCCATAAATCAGAAGTTTGTAATCTGGGGACTACCATTTTCTAAGGAGATTCTTGGGATAGCCTTGGAATTGATAAAGAGGGAAGGAATGCACTGTCCAGGTCTTTCTGAGAAGCTGCACCAAGTCCCTCCACATTGTTGTTACCACTGTTGTTGTTTTGCGTCATTGAGTCAGTTCTAGTTCACAGTGACCCCGTGAATGACAGTACCAAACTGCTTGATCCTGCCCGATCCTTGGTCATCCTCACAATCGCTGTTAGGCTTAACTCTACTGTTGGAGCCACTGTGTGAATCCCTCTCATTGAGGGTCTTTCTCTTTTTTTACTGAATCTCTACCAAGCAAGATGCCCTTCTCCATGGAGTGGTCACTCCTGAGAATATATCCATTTCCAAAGTACATGAGACGAAGTCTTGTCACCCTTGCTTCTAAGGAGCATTCTGGCTGTATTTTTTCCAAGTTCATTCTTCCGGCAGCCCATGGGATATTCACTGTTCTTCACCAACACATACTTCAATGCAGCAATTCTTCAATTTTCCTTATTTATTATTACTTGTCATCAAGTCTATTCCAACTCATGGTGACCTCATGTGTATACAGTATTGTCCCACAAGGATTTTCCAAGGCTGTGACCCATCAGAAGCAGATTCCCAGGCTTGCCTTTCAAGGGGCTTCTGAATGGGTTTGAACTGACAATATTTTTGTCTAGTCACATATTCAACCTAATATACCACACCCAGGGACTTCTTATAACAGGACGTAACTATTCAATTTAGTCTTAAGAATTCATTAAGTGCCTAACACTATACTGTGGAGTTTTAGTTGAACTGAAATTTCCAGTGGTGGGGACTCTGTGATTTAGATTTTGTGATGGGGAATAAAGACACAATAAAGAGAATTACATAGTAACGACTCTCTCTAAGGGTGGTCTACAGAGGCAGGAGGAAAGAAGACCCAGGTCTTGCTACTGAACTGAACCAAAGAAACCAAAACAAACCTATTGCCATCAGGTCGACTCCAACTCACAGCAACCCTACTAGGACACAGCAGAACTGCCTGTCCTAGTTGTGGCTAGTAGATTCAAATTGCTGACTTTTTGGTTAGCAGATGAGCTCTCAACCACCATGCCACAAGGACTCTAGTGAACTGAACTGGGAGAAATTTATTTGTAGAGCTCAAGTTTGGGGAAGATTAAGGCAGAGGACAAATTGGGCAGTAGAGTAGGGTTGTATCTATAGGGTTAGGCAGGTAGGAGTACAAAACAGACATCAGGGAGGGACTATGAAAGCACTGTATACTCTGGGGAGAAATCTGAGTACTGCATATAGGTAACTGAAGTCATAGCTTGTTTCGTCTTTTCAAATATTATTGTGGAAGTTTTCAAATGTACATAAATGTAAAAAAATATAATAAACTCTCATAACCCCTACCACCTAGCTTCAATAACTATCAGTACTTGGTCAGTCTTGTTGCATGTATGTACTCCCTGATTTTTGTTAATCTCCTTCGTCCACTGAAGAACATCAACTAAATCACAAATACAGTATCATTTCATAAGTAAATTCCTCATGATCTATGAAAGCTTTTTAAGCAAAAGAGTGATAAGATCAGATCCAAGTATTAGAAGGATTAGTAGTTGAAGGAAAAAAGTAGAAGAAACAGTTAGATAATTTAGGCAAGGAAGTCAACAAACACACAGCAATGAAGGTGCAGACATGATAAGAGTATCCAGGGCATCATTCTGAAGAAATGTTCCTACCCAGAAGATGTTGACTGGTAGAGGAGTACAGGTATGTTGGGTAGGAATTGGACAGTACCTCCCCTCAAAAGGGGTGGGGGGGGACTTTGAGTACTTGCAATGGGAAAATCTAGTTACCTGCTCAGGCTGCAGATTAAACTTGAAGTCCAAGTTAACTAAGCCATAACATCTATGCATGGGGTCTCCAGAATCTATTCAATGCAACTACAAAACAACACATGTGGTTTAGATACGTAGCACATAACTAAGTCACTGTGCAACTTTTTACTGAAATGTCTTGACATGATTATAAGCACACTGGGTAAAAACTGGGATTGCATCTAGATGAAGATAATGAAGACACTTACTGAAAATACTTTAAAAAAAAAAAGAAGAAATGTAGAGTTGTTTGTCTGTATTAGGCCAAGTGAATGTGTACGCTGAAGAAACAAAAAATGCTAGGCAGAGACATGATCTCAAAATGTGTTGGCTGGCAGATCCCTTCACCTCATGATCAGAAACCCTGGTGGCACAGTGGGTTAAGTGCTACATATGCCAACTGAAAGGTCAGCAGTTCAAATCTGCCAGGTGCTCCTTGGAAACTCTATAAGGCAGTTCCAACCTGACCTCTAGGGTCACTATGAGTTGGACCCATTCTATGGCAGTGGGTTTTTTTCACCTTATGATCAAGACAAACCCTGTGTATCCACAAAGATAGTCTAGTGGTGCTCTTCAGTTTAGATAAAACAGAGAAGGGATAATAAAGAAACACATTCCCAAAGCTCATCTACCACCAAACAATACAACAACTTTTCTGAATGATCTACTGGCTGTCAAAAGTATTTTAAAATCATAAGTATTAAATAACATGCAATGCTCTCAACAGTAAACTCAGACATACGAAGATCATGAAGATAGCACAGGACCAAGAATATTTTTTTCTGTTATGTATAAGGTTTTCATGAGCTGTAGGTGACTTCACAGCAACAACAACAATAACATGGCATCAGTAGGAATGGACTGCTAGAGAGGGACATCATGTTTGATAAAGTAGAAGGTCAGCAAAGCAAGGGAAGCCTTCAATGAGATGGATAAGACACAAAGGTTTCAACAAAGGACTCAAACATGCCAAGATGGCCTAAGACCAGGCAACCTTTATCCTATTCTACATAAAGTCAGAGTCAGCTCTACAACAACTAACAACAGCATGGTAAAAGAAATAACTGGCCTGAAGTGGGAAAGGAATCGACACTGAACACTGAAACAACTGTCTCCAAATAAGAAGTTTACTCACAGTGATCATGATAACCCATCTCTATTTTATTTGGAAAATTCTGCATCTAAGAGTACATCCTACTTTGCCAAGGCTTACCCACAATTCATACAAAAATTCTTTCCTTTATGAGGTGACCTAATCTGCAATGAAATGAACTGTACATGTCCTTTGGCAGAGGTAACACTAATTCTAACAGCTGTGAAAAAAGTTATCAATTTGGTGAGACTGACAGGCTTATAATCCTCATATTTAAAAGAAGGTTTCAAATACAATCTACTTCAGAAATAACAACTCTCTAACAGTCTGTATAGTGCAATGTGCTTTCCAGTATATGAGATCAAAATTGAACTCAATTGAACTCTGCTCAATTTGAACTCTGCTATTCCAAATTTTATTAAATACCGTTACATGACACCTACGGTTTACTTTTAGGATGTGTACTCATTTTTGTCCATGACACAGCTACAAGTATAAGCAAAATATGTGTCACAGTTGGCTTGCCTAGCAAATCCTGCATGAGTAATCCTCAAAAAATATAAGACATTTACAGATTTTAAAGGCCCACCAACAGCTATACATGAACTATGATGACAAGACAAAGGTTCACTCTGATCAGAACACTCAACTTGATAAAGGTGTCACTATTCAGTTACAATCCTAACATGTATCTTTCTCAAGGAGTGTAAGTAACACTTTGTACAGTTTTCCCTAGAAATACATCATTTGCTACACCAATAATTTTAGACTGCTTTTATTACTTTCACCATCCCAATGCTCTATAAAAGACAACATTCTCAACATGAAAATATTTTATCCAGCACAGTTTTAAGTTAGAAGTTTCTTTATCACAGGCGGGAAGTGGAATGAGGAGAACTAGAAAGGGAAAACGAATTTGTAAATCTACATTGCATTATCTGCAAGATGTAAGTGAGAAATTACTAATATGTCTGCAGCCACAGCCTTAATCTTAAAACAAATGACAGTATTCAAATATTTCATACATGCAGACTGATAACACATTTTTTCCTTTTTTTATTTCTTGAGATTCTATGAATGACACAATACAAAATACAATGTATTTAATAAAAGGCTTCCAAGCTGATTTCCCTACAGGTTATTTTCTGTCTTTTCTCTGGAACCCATACACAGGGTATACTGCAGGGACAAGGGGTATATATAAAAATAAACTATGAGCCAGTATCAGAGCTGATATCCTTCTCCTACAGGGGCAAGTGAATTATTAGATCTGTGTCATGTGTGTTTTTTTTTAATATGCCATTGTTCCCACTTGAGCACATTAAATTTTCCATATCCACTTTTAAACCAATATAACCTTTATTTCCTTGTTCATAATGTTATTGCTGTACATTAACAAGCAGAAAATCCAATACCTTTAGTCATCATATAGTAGTTTTATGTAAAGCTTGGTGGATGCAAACCTTTTGCATTTTCCCCTCTTCAAACATATACTATACCACAAGTGGCTAAAACCCTAGGAAAAAAAAATTATACCTCTTGGGAAACTGTCCTAATATTTTTTTTTTTTATGATTGATCACAAATCCATTTTGAACATTACTTTTTTTTTAAAGTTTGTTATGACTCTGGTACAACATCATCTAACCCAACAAATTGAGGGTGCTGGAATCTTCTGGTTTGGAAGATGTGTCTGCCAATTATTTTTGCACTAGTGCACATAAACAGGGAAGTCTGGATCTTAGATATGAGTTATACATTCCTGTACAAAATAATTGTATATTCTATGAAGACTGATTCTTTTTCTGGAGAAAGATACAACAACACAAGGGAAATCTTGTACGAGCAGCATAACTGAAGTGGCAAGATACAATATTAGAAAAACAGAGCTACTTTCATTACTGTGATGCTGTGTGTCAGAATGTCTCTCCTTAATGAACCTGTTTGCAATAAGACTCCGGGTGCAAAGAGGCTATTTAGAGAGCCTATTGTGTCTATAGCGAGTCCTTCAAATATCTTCCCACCATTAGACATGCCACATTGACCAATTCTGTCTTGATTGCTGTTCTTTCTACTATCAAGGGACACTCTTGCCCAGACAAACGGATGGATCAGACACTGCAGTTCATAAAATGTTTACAGTGTACACACACATGCACAGTGAGACAAGCTATAAAGCTCCAGATCACTCAGTGAGTTGAATGTGGCAGTGTCATACGAAGGCTTATGACTTCCCAATATCAATGGAAGGATTTAGGTTAAACTTTGCTTGTCTTTTCTGCCTGTCACTCACAATGAAAAGCCTCCCCTGCTCCCCTCTCAGTGTATGCCTAAAACCACTGCTCATATGGGAGCATTTCAGGCAAATGTTCTCTGTGTCATGCGATTTTCTTACTCTGTTGAGATTTTTCTCCTAATTGCTGACAAGAAACAAGGACCTCACATGTCATGCCATCAAAAAAAGGGGCAAATGAGAGTAAATAATAATAATAATAAACAGTCAAAAGGCTTTCTTAAAAGATTTTAAATTCCAACTGACTGTGAAAGCCTCAGAACAAGGGACTTGTTTCTAGAATATAACTGAAGGATCTCCGCCTAAATCAGCTGAGTGGCCTTTTTACCAAGTCAAAACACCAGCATCCTAGGTGCTTGAAGAGACTTCCTATTCATTAAAAGCTGCACTATGTTGTGAGCGGCTGCCAAGGTGTTGCTTTAGCTTACACTTACCCACACTTGCAGAATTATGGATCTTCTACAAAAGTTCTTTTCCTCTTCAACTTTTTCTAATTCTTTCTATTCAGATACAGATAATATGCCTGCCCTGCTGTCCCAATCCCATACATGCTATCAAGCAGAAAGAACTTCAAACCGAAAGGTCAACATTACCAGTGAGTATGTCAAAACAGGTACAAAAACTACATTACTGCTATGTCAACAGAAACCAGAGCATTGTACATTGCATGGTGAACTGAACCCCAGTCATATGGCAGCTTGTATTCCCATTATTTTAAAATTTCTCTCTCATCTCTTCATTTCTCAGGGGGGAGGTGGGTTCAAATTCAGCTTTATATTGCCACAACTTGACAACTTTGCATTCCAGCAGACCTGAGATACAAAAGTCACCAATCCTAAAGCTCTGATTTCCAAAGCCAACTAGGCTATCTATCATTTCAGTGTTTCTTTTCTCATTGTGGTAACACCTTAAAGTAACACCTCTTGTCAATAGTACTTTAACATTTACTAAAACCACACAGACTTGTCCACTGCCTTCAAGCTGATTCCACCTCATAGCGACCCTATAAACTAGAGGGGAATTGCCCTCAAATGTTTCTAAGGCTGAATTTTTTACAGGAATAAACCACTAAGTCTTTCTCCTGCAGAGCACCTGATGTGTTCAAACCACTAACCTTTCACTAAGTACACAAGTGTTTAACCACTGTGCTACCAGAGCTCCTTAAAATATACAAGTATTTTTAATTGAGATATTTATACTTTTCCCACAGACAGAGAGGTTGGACAGAGGTGTCCAGAGGGATATGATGGCAACTACACTTCTTTAAGGAAACCAAGACTCAACTCTTGGGCCAAACAACACAGACACAAAAACTGGGACCCCAGAGGCCTTGTCTAGTGTCCTTGTCTATACCAGGATGGAGTTCTATGTTCTGGCAACACTTGTATTCAATCAATAAGTGCTTTTGCTTGCTTTTTGAACAAGTGTCAGACCTACTGAATGTGCTCAGCTATATTTTATATGTATATATACATATATATACATATACATATATACATATACATATATATGTATATATATATGTGTGTGTGTATATATATATATATACATATATATACATATACATATATATACACGGAACCCTAGGGCTCAGTGGAGCCCTGGTGGCACTATGGTTAAGAAATCAGCTGCTAACCAAAAGGTCAGCAGTTTGAATCTACCAGCTGCTCCTTGGAAACCCCATGGGACAAGTCTACCTTGTCTGATGGGCTCACTATGAGTTGGCATTGCCTCAACAGTAAAGTCTTTGGTTTGGAGACCTAGTAGCACAGTGGTTAAAAGCTTGGTCTGCACTTCAAACCTATCAGCTGTTCCTTGAACACCCTACGTGGCAGCTCTACTCTTTCTGTAGGATTACTATGAGTTGAAATCCACTCAAAGGTACCTAACAGCAATAGTGTCTCAGTGCTTGCTAACTAAAACATCAGTGTTAGAACTCATCAACTGCTCCATGGGATAAAGATGTGGGAGTCTGCTTCTGTAAAAATATACAAGTTTAGAAACCTGTGAGGCAGTGTGCTACACTATCTGATAGAGTTTCTATGACTAGGGATCAATTCTACAGTAGTGGGTTTTATTTTTATATCATATATGCTAGTATAAACAGAAAGAACTCACATAATCCAAAAATGATTTCAGTGTTCCTCTAGAATAATTATTTCAAAGTGTGGTCCCTAGACTTGCAGTATCAGCATCACCTGGAAATTTGTCAGAAGATCTGAGATGGAGCACAGCAATCTGTTTAAACAAGGCCTCCAGGTGATTCTGCTTCAAGCTCAAGTTTATTTAATAAATGTGACTTCAGAATATACAATATGCTTTATTTAGCTCCAAATTAAAATTATTTATAATCCCTAATACTCCTTAGGGACATAATCCACCAGCTATGGGCCAAAAATCTAACCCAAAGGAAAGAAAAACAATCTCAGATTAAAATTAACCTTAGGAAAACCCCTATCTACGACAACAAACAATGAAGCATAAAGATGTCTTTTGATTGGGGTACACAATACAAACACACCACTGATTGTTTCTTTGAGAGAAAACAAGCACCTCTTTCAAGTATTCAAAAGTAAACACGTCACCATGAAGACTACAATGCGCCTGACCCAAGCTATGGTATTTTCAATCACATTATAATGTATGTGAAAGCTGGACAAGGAACAAAGAAGACAGAAGAACTGATGCCTTTGAATTGCGGTGTTGGAGAAGAATGTTCAGTGGACCATGGACCACAAAAAGAACAAACAGATCTGTTCTAGAAGAAGTACAACCAGAGTACTCCTTGGAAGCAAACATGGCAAGATACTTTGCACATGTTGTCAGAATGGATCAGCTCCTGAAGAAGGACATCCTGCTTGGCAGCATGGAGGGTCAGCAAAAAAGAGGAAGACCCTCGATGAGATGTATTGACACTGCAGCCACAACAATGGGCTTAAGCATAAAAACGACTGTGGTCGTGGAGCAAGACTGGACAGTGTTTCATTCTGTTGTTCATTAGGGTCACTATGAGTGAGAACCAACTCAACGGCACCTAACATCAAGACGGAAAAAAAGCCTAATGCAAAATATCACATTAATTCCATCTGTATGAAATGTTTGCTGTTGTTAATTGACATTAATTCCAACTCTAGAATAAGAAAATCCACAGACAAAAAGTACATCAGTGGTCACCTAGGGTACTGAGTTTCTTTATAAAATGATGAAAATGTCTAAATTTGATTTTGATGATGACTGCACAACTCTGTGAATATACTAAAAGCCATAATTTTACATACTTTAAATAGGGGAGTTGTGTGGTATACAAATAATATCTCAATAAAGCTCTTAAAAAATACATTTTTTTTATACCTATTGAGAGTATCTATGATGTAGTTGGCACTAAGGTGGACAGAGGATGAGTAGGTAAATATGACCAGGACTTGGAAGAGCACAGAATCCACAAAAAATGAAACCCCTGTAAACCAACATGGTACCTATTTCTAGAATCTTTGAGCTGCTTTTCCACAAACCAACCCCCTTGACATCTCTAAGAAACAAATGTTTGTCTATGCAACAATTCCATTTTTATTTTAATTCTCAACTCCACAAAGGTATTTATTTAAATAGATATATTCAGGTCACTAATCATTCACTTAAAAGAATATCCCCTACAAATGATACAGTCCTTTCATTAAAAAAAACAATCCTTGCCTAAACAAGTTAGAATCTACTGAACACCAACAATACACTACACTTCTGGAGACAGCCGTGTGAGCGTCTTAAGAATACCACATATAAAAGTTTCACATTTATACCAACATATCACAAATACTAGTTTCACATTTCAAATGTAGTCACATAATACCCAGTTTAACTTAAATGTTCATACCTATATGGACATAATGAGCTATGTTTTCAAACATGTTCTACAAATAGTTTCCATCAAGAGTACTAGTCTAAAATGTCAAAGGCCTGGACATCTGGACCCAAGATCTCATGACATTAGTACTAGACTAATCGTGGTTTTGTTACAGAGGTGGGGGAGTGGGGGCTGTTAAACCAGGAAAAAGAGAGTACAAAAGAAAGAAGATACCTTTCTATTACATTAAGGGCATAATCAGAGATTACATCAAAAGCTTCAAGAAAAAACACATTCACTGCAGCAATACTTAAAACAGTAGGAAGTTGGAAATAATCTACACTTTCAGTAACATACGAAACCCCGGTAGTGCAGTAGTGAAGTGCTACATCTGCTATGCAAAAGGTCAGCAGTTCAAATCTGTCAGGTGCTCCTTAGGAATTCTACAGTTCTATTCTGTCCTACAAGGCTGTTATGAGATGGAATCAACTCAATGGCAGTGAGTTTTCGTTTTTGGTCAACAGCAGAAGCCAAATAAATAAATAAATAAAGATCCACAACCGAATACTATACGGCCATTGTGATTATTCTGCAAGACTCCAAGAACTGACAGTGTTCAGCTGCTAGTTATAATGTTTTCACTGGCTAATTCTTTTCAGAAGTAGACTGCCAGGTCTTTCTTCCTAGTCGATCCTAGTCTGGAAGCTTGGCTGAAATCTGTCCACCATGGATGACCCTGTGGTATACTGACAAGAAACTGCCAGAAAGTCAAACTGGATTCAAAAAACGGTAAGGAACCAAGGATATCATTGCTGGTATCAAAAGAATCTTGGCTGAAAGCAAAGAATACTAGAACGATGTTTACTTGTGTTTCATTGAATATACAAAAGTATTTGACTGTGTGGATCATAACAAATTACAGATAACACTGTGAAGAACAAGAATTCCAGAAAACATGATTGTGCTCATCAAGAATCTGTACACAGGTCAAGAGGTGGCTATATGAACACAACAAAGGGATATCGCATGGTTTAAAGTCAGGAAAGGTATGCATCAGGGCTCTGTCCTTTTACCATAGCTTTTCAACTGTTTGCCACGCAAATAATGCAAGAAACTGGACCATATGAAGAAAAATGAGGCATCAAGATTGCAAGAAGACTCATTAACAATGTATGTTACGAAGATGACACAACCTTGCTTGCTAAAAGCGAAGAGGATCTGAAACATTGATGATCATCAAAGATCACAACCTTCAGTATGGATTGCATCTCAACAATGTAAAAAAATTGTCACAACTGGACCAGTAAGAACATTACAATAAATGGAGAAAAGACTGAGGTTCTCCAGGGTTTCATTTTACTTGTTTCCATAATCAACACCCACGGAAGCAGAAGTCAAGAAGTCCAAAGACACACTGCATCAGGAAAATCTGCTGCAAAAGATCTTATTCAAGTGCTGAAAAGTAAAGATGTCACCTTGAAGACTAATGTGTGCCCGACGCAAGCCATGGTATTTTTCAATCTTATGCACATGAAAGCTTGACAATGAATAAGGCAGATAGAAGAATTATTGATATCACTGAATTGCAGTGTTGGAGAAGAATATTGATTACACCATGGAGAGCCAAAAGAACAAACAGATCTGTCCTGGAAGTACAACCAGAATGCTCCTTAGAAGCAAGGATGGTGAGACTGCATCTTGAATACTTTTGACTTCTTGTCAAGAAGCATCAATACCCAGAAAAAGACATCATACGTTGTAAAGTACAGTGCCAGTGAAAAAGAGGAAGACTCTCAGAAAGACAGAGTGACACTGTGACTGCAACAATAGGCTTCAGCATGAAAATGACTGGGGGCATGTCGCAAGACCAGGCAGTGCCTCCTTTTGCTGTCCACGGGGTCACCAGGCACTGGAACTAACACGAGGGCACCCAACAACAGCAACAACCCCAAGAATATGAAAAACATCACTGTGATTTTTACAGTGAACATTAAGTATCAGGTTATAAAAGAGTACATTTAGTATCATCTCAATTTCATACAACCAAAATGAAGAAAGGATACCTATAAAGCCAGGAGTTCACTCTGGGTAGCAGGCTATGAAGAGATTTCACCTTGTTGTTTCAGTTATGTTCTATTACAATTTTCTAAAATAAACGTTACTTCTGCTACAATTAAATGGGGTGATCTAACAAAAAATTTTAGTCGTTTCTTCTCTTTTCTTCAAAGTAAAATGCAGAGGACATTTTTTTCTGATCCAAAATGAGAATTCTGGTTATATACATTCTAACTGCAAAAAGATTTAATATACTATGTTATAAGCTAAGTGAACATTATTCTTTTTGCTTTCTAATAGACAAAATTCTTACTGTGTTCCAGGCTTTTACCAAGGCTGTTCCCTGTGCCAAGATCAATATTAGCCACTCCTCCTCTAAGAATACAGAGCTAGAGTTGTTACTTCAAGAAAGTCTTTGGGTATCCCTACCACAGGAGTTACCACATGGTACTATGCCCTGGTTTGGTACTCTTCTCCACTTCCATCTAAGATACTTTGAGGGCAAGAAATGGTCCTGTTTCCTTCACCACTATATTGCTCAAGTCCACTATACTTCCTAGGCTGCAGTAGTGACATGATACATATTTTTTAAAACAGTAATTTTGAAAACATATTAGCAGATGAGTGAATAAGTAAATACTCCTTCTCAGTGGCTAAACATGCCTAATTCTTAGAAGTCTTTATTCTCAAATAAACCAGGGATGTGTGTTTCAACTAATGAAAACATCAGTGTATTCTCATGCAGTACTTTAAACAAAGGACAGACATTACTGTTTTTGCAGTACAAAAATTTGAGAGCATGTGTTTAGCAGAAAGTTAGATATATCCAATAACAAGGTATTAAATACATTTACATCTGAAATGCACAACTTGAAAACATGTAAAAATAAGGTGCAATTAAGGGAGACAATTAAAAGAGAATTATACCACATTTCCTGAATATGGTTTCTAAAGATTGAATTTAGATGTTGCTTTATTCACAAGCTTTGAAAAATTAAATAAAACATTCTGCACCACTACTCACCATAAATCTCAACTTACCATTCAAATTAAATCTAAACATAAACATAACCCTAAAACCTCCTCCAGCTCCACAATACTCAGTCAAAATGTGATTTTCAGAACAGTTTTTATGTATAATATTTATGCCAAAGAGATAAATTATGCAAATTACAATCATTTATACTTGTGTTTTATCTAAGCTCATTTTACTGTATATTGTAGGATCCAAACACCCACAATTTTATCCAAAGTTCAAGTAATCTAAAGAAATAATCTTGCTTTTTAGGATAGTTTTAGTAGTCACTTGGCTTTTTTTTTTTTAATTGTGTTTTTGATAAAAGTTTACACAATAAATTAGGTTCCCTTGACTTAGAGTGAAGGTCTATTTGGAAACAGATAACAGCTACTAACACCATGCACAGATTTATATTACAGGTATCCCCTGCTTTTCAAAAATTCACTTTATGCCACTTCACTTTTCAGGAAGACCTACACTGGTACCAGTTTTCACTAACCAAAAGAAATCAGAAGAAAATTTTTGCTTTTATGAAAAAAGGAGAAAAGCAGAGACAGTATTCAACGCTTGTTTCTCAGTGAGCCATCAAAGCAGCAGCATGCACCTCCAGCAGTCAGAGGGATCGCCAAGCTGCTTCCCCTGGAACTGGACTCAGTATCTCAGCATCAAATTGCCACAGCTTTGAACTCTGTAAGCATTTGCTTTATTTTGATTTATTTCATGCATCCATTAGCAAAATGTGTCCTACAGCTCAAAAGGATTTTATGTGTTATGTGTTACTTACTATGATTTGGAAGGTTATTTTTCGGGTCTGGGAACTCTCAAAAATTTTCCCATATAAGTTAATGCTTCTTCATTTCACACCATTTTGCCTTAATATAAAGGTTTCATAGAGATACTCTACCTATGGGTTGGGAGAAACTTGTATTTACTAATACCCACAGGCAGGTAAAAACCTGTATTTATTTATTTACCACTTGATCATAATACCTATACAGTAGACTCAAGTTAAAAATTAATTCCTAAATTAAACTTTGATCATAATACCTATGCAACAGACTCATATTAAAAATTAATTCTCAAATTAAACCATTTAAAACACTAGTAAACTCATCATCTCGACTGTCTAGAAATGTTACAAATTAATTCACATAAAATACAAAGTTCATATTTAAATTAGGTCAATGATTACAAACCTTAGTTAAGCCAATGAACCAAAATCAACTGGTGAATTTTTCAAATATAAACTTGGAAATTTATTTAAAATTTTAAAAGTTTTTTTAATAATAAGAAAAGAACTAAGTTTCACAAACAAATTAGTGACACCTTAAGTAACAGTGTAATAGCATTCAATCTTTTTCAAAGAGTTTGACAGAAGTTCAAAATTTTTGGTTAAAGCAAGAAAAAAAACTCATATTCAGGAATGGATGAAAGTACTGTATGAGTTAAAAACAAGTAACAATTATCTTTTTAGTCCAAGAGATTTGGCAGCTACCCTCGTCTAGCACTAGAGATTCAAGGGATGTGTGGTCCCAGTTCTGTAGTTGCTTCCAGTATGATTGGGAAAACAGAGATGTGAACAGAGCATTTTGACTCAAGGTGTTGAGTAGGTTGCTGCCTAAGGCTGCTAGTAGTCTGAGGTTACTTTATTCATTGGTACTCAGGCACATAATACCACAGACACTCACTGCTAAAAATACGGTACAGTACATTCAAAAAAGTTTAAAACTAGTTTGGAGCACTACACAAACACACGAAAAACTGTCCCACAATGTACAAAATGTATGTATCTTAACAAAAAGACTGCAAAATAAAGGGTATACACAGGAAACAGTATGGCTATTTGGCAGGGAATGGGAGCTGGACAGGTGGCCTAGTCTCAAGGAGGGCCCTGGACACAGAACTAAGGACTCATTTCTGACCAAAGATATGATATACTGGATGAAGTCTGGGACTGAATTTTGGGCAGTGACAAAGTGAGAGTTGTTTTCAGAAAGACTTGAATCCCAAACGGTAGGTAGTCCCAAAGAAAGGTTGTAGGTGAAGAGAACTGACCAGGTGCTGTAATTAGCCTGCAGCAGGGCAGTGAGTATAAAAAGGAGTCAGAGAATGGTATGAATTCACTTCATAAAGTACCCAACCCCAACTCCACAGCAATTACGTAGCAGACTTTTTTTAAGGAGCGGGCAGTTCCCAGACAGAATACCCATGAAAATGATCTACTTTCAGGATCCCACAGATAACGAGAGAGGGGGAAGAAACAGCAAGAAGATGATCCTTGGAGTACTAAGCCTGTGAGGCTGGGAACGCAATAGTTACTTCTAGATGGCGATTAAGGTTTCTGGATTCGTATCTTGGCACAGTCATAACAAAGTGCAACAAAAAGGACAGCTTAAAACAACAGAAATCTATTCTCTCACAAGTTATGGGGGCTAGAAATCTGAAACCAAGATATCAGAAGGCTTTGGTCTTAAGAGGGCTCTGAGGAAGAATTTGTACCAGACCTCTCTCCTAGCCTGTAGTAGTTTGGGGCAATCCACGGCTCGTAGATGTTTTTGAATCCCTATCCAAAGTGCTAATAAACAGGTGTTATTAGGTGACTAATTAAGGTGATAGAAGCTCTTGCTATATTGTCTTAAGAGGGGGCTAACTCAAGACAGGATGAAGGTTTTTTAAAACCAAAGGCCCTCTGTCAGAAAAATAATGCAAAAACATCACACAGCACTTTTTGTTGTGTGTCTGCCTGTGTCTCTTCCCATAAGGATGCCAGGTAAACCCTACTCCAGTATGAACTCATGTTTACTTAACTAATACCATCCACAAAGGTCTTATGGCCAAATACATTTACATTCATAGGTACCAGGGGTTAGGACTTCAACATATGTTTTGAGAGGTATGCAATCAATACGTAACAGTGAGTGTTTATCCTACAAAACATTTCAGAGAAACATCTTGCAGTGTATTCCACCCACGCACCCATCCACCCACCCTACACTCCCGGAAAAGGAATACGATTGCAGTTCCCTTTTCAAGAAAAAAAACTAGACCCTATCTGACTCACCTCTCTAGGTAAGATTAATTTGCATTCATATTTAAGCCTCTTACTGCAGTACAAGCCTTACACATCCAAACCCGAAGATACTCCACTGGTAAAGTTGCTACCAGCACCTTTACTTCCCATTTAACATGACAGCTGAGCAACTGTTCTGCATTTTCCTGGAGACCAGAATTGTAAGAAGTTAGACCACAAACAGGAAGACTGAAGTCACAAAGGAAAAAAAAATCCCTATCCAAAGTGTTGATAAACAGGTGTATTAGGTGACTAATCAAGGTGATAGAAGCTCTTGCTATATTGTCTTAAGTGGGGGCTAACTCAAAAGAGGATGTAGGTTTTTTAAAACCAAAGGCCCTCCTTCAGAAAAATAATTCAAAAACATGCCCAAAACAAATGGCTACATGAACACAATGCTCAGAAGCTGTAATGGTTAATACTGTATGTCCATTTGCCTGGATCGTGACTGTCAGTGTTTATATGTGTCACTCCATGATGGGATCTGCTGTGAGCAGCCAGTCAGTTGAAAGGGTGTTTCCTTAGGGATCTGGCCTGCATCCAAATACAAACCAAAGCCCTGGCATTTTGCTTGCTCTGGATCCTTCAGCTGCCTCCTAGTCCTCTGACCCCTGATTTTTTAGGACTTGAGCTATCAGCTTGCCTGTCAATCTTGGGATTCATAGGTCTTCACAGCCCACGAGCAACAGTCCTGCTCTCCAACCTACCAATCTGCCAATCTTGCGCTCACTAGCTTCTGCAGTTATATGGATTGGGAGAAGTCTCTATTCTGATCCATGGACTTGGGCTGTTCCAGCCTTTACAACTGCATGAGCCATTTCCCTGATACAAGTTTCTATATATATTTATACGCTTTACTGGTTTTGCTTCTCTAGAAAACCCAGCCTAAGACAGAGGCCCTTCCCAAAACCTTAGAGAAAAATCCTAGAGATACTCAGCTATTCAGTAGGGCCTGGAGAACAATCCTAGAGCTCAGTGGCACATCTAAAAAAAACTGAAAGGAAGGTGGCAGTCTTAAGAATCACAGATTTTTTTCCATTGTTATAGGAAGAAGCACAAGACAGCAACACAAGAGTCAAAATAATCCAAGAAAATGCAGGCAAAAAAGAGTCCAGTGGCTTAGACTGGCCAATTACTCTTCTAAGGATCTCATTTGATGAGGGGTTGGGGGAGTAAGGGAAGACACCAAGAAAGGTGTGCTGGATTTTACAGAAAACATATGAGAACTGGGGAAACTTACTTTCTTTTAAATAAACAAGGAGTCTTTTCAAGTACTGAGTCAAAACTGAGAACATTCTTAATTAAAGAAAACAAGAAGAAAGAAAAAGCCATTGGAGAACAGTGACCATAATGTATTAATATTCATTTTCATTCCTGGGTAGGTAGAAGAAGCTAGGACAGGACCTAATGTTTTTTACATACAGATCCACTCCAGAAGGAAGGAAGGATACAGTCTCCACTTGAATAAGCTTGCAAGGGGAACTTCACATTTAAAAGATAACAAATGTTAAATCAATTTAACCCCCAAAACACTTCTCATCAAAGTAAAACTACAACATACATGAAATGTAAAAAAGGTAGGAAGACAAAGAGTTGGCCTGCCTTGTCTATCCCAGATGCTCTGTACAATCTGTTTCCATGCAGATGTATGCTTGGGGGAAGAAAAATTCATCAGCACTTGCTATCTCCAAACCCTAAATGCAGAGTGGGTGAGATAGGCTGCATCAAAGTGGGGGCAAGCTCCAGTGAGAGCCCACGGCAGTGATGTCAGTGGCAGAGATGCAACAGGGGGGGCTCCATCACAGAGCTCAGCCTGCTAAGGGAAACTCTTCCACGTACACTGCAAAAATCTCAATCCTACAACAGTCTCTTTCTGCTCCGCCATTCCAAGGTGCCAAGAAGGAAGGTTCAACTCCTATCCAGCTGATCAAGCAGCTTTTACCTTTCTCTACCTGTTAAGGAACACTATCAGTGAGAAAACAAGGGAAAAAGTAGAAGAGTGGACAACGAATGATTCAAACAGGACAGGCTGGAGGACAGTAACAGTGATTCCAGGCTCCCATGGGAATAATAATGTGACAGAAGGGACAGTAAAGGGGCCAATTAAAGAGATCTGAGGCTAAAGAAAAGGATAAAATTAAACACCAATTTTTCATTCTGCCTACTTCAGCAGTTCTTCTCTTCACTGATGTGAAACTGGTGATCAACCAAGACAAAAAGGTACAGCACTTCAGAGAAGCGGCTGGGGGGCAGGGAGGGGCGGGGGAGGGCTGGCTTTGTCTCTCCTGTTACAAAGTGCTCTCTCTAGACTTAACTCCTCTGGTACTGTCAAATAAAAAGTGGGAAAACTAAATCATGTCCATGGGTCCTTCCAGGACAGCATTCTAGAACTCTGAAGAACACACAGTATACATGTGAGTAAAGGCTCTGGAGTCAGAATGCTTGTGTTTGAACCCCAGCTCTGCCTGACTTTGGCCAAGTTACTTGACCACTCTGTACCTCAGATTCCCCATCTGTAAGAAAGGACAATAACTGTCTGTACCTTACAGAGATGCCCTGAGAATGACATGCTACTTTCACTGCACTACCTCTTGGACTAAAGTATTTGTATGGTGAATCACCTTTCTGAAAAGCTCGTTTTTAGAGAGGAAATACTCTGCCCACCACTTCCCAGTCTTTCCCTCCTAGACCTGGTGTAGGCATTATAACTAAGCCCAGAATTCTCTAATTAGCCTGGATGCAGCCTCAGAATTTTAGAAATCAGAGCTAGCACAGAAGATGAGATTTCTGTGTCAGCCACATGCAAAATATGGATAATTCTGTGGTCCTTTATCACTGGAGCTAATTTGTGACAGCTCCATGGAATAAATAAACCATACCTTCATTTATTCTATCTGTATCCACAGAAAGCAAGGCTAACAGCAGATGAACTGAGTTAGCTGATACAATATGAAGAGCATATTCTTATAAAAAGTGATAAGTTCACTCTAACAGTCTACAGTCCCGAAATAAAGCCTTAGGAGCAAGTTACTTGTGATGATTTGGTAGACACACCAGAGAAAAGGGAGTTCTTTAATTCACTAATCTCATTGTTTTGATTCAGACAACCAGAAGATAAAGAGAAAGAAGAAGGAGCCCTCCACAGGCCCCACACCTGCTGGGTTTCACCTTAAGACAGCCCCACATGCATGAAATTCAACAGGTCCAACATGTAGAGCCTACACTTTCCCACTTGTTATTTTTCCTGTATTCCTTACCTCACCAGAGATCATCATACACTCTAATCAGACACCTGAAAGCCAGAATGCTATGTTTGCTTGAACTACATTCTTGCATCACCCATCCAATCTTGAGTACTATGAATTCTACTTCGTAAACACTTCTCAATGGCACACAACAAATACTTCTCAAACCAACAAGCTCCCTTCCAACTCTATGTTGTTGCTGTTGTTACGTGCCACTGAGTCAAGTTCAACTCATACAGCCCCACATGACTGAGTAGAACTGGCCCATAGGGTTTTCAAGACTATAATCATTATGGAAGCAGATCACCAAGCGTTTCTCCTGCAGAACTGCTGGGTGGGTTTAAACCACTAACTTTCCATTTAGCAACCCAGCACTTAACCCTCAAGCCTCCACAGCTCCTTCTAATAACTAATAACTAATGCCTCTTAAATCCATCCACCAATCAAATGCCATGCTTAATTCTACTTAAACTCCAAAGACTATTACATGCAGGAACTTGGATAAATATCCAATCTGACTAAGTGAAAGTCAGATTGGAAAGGTTTCGTGTTACATGATTCCACTTATAGGACATTCTGAAAAAAGCAAGAATAAAGGAGCAGGAATCAGATCAGTAGTTGCCAAGGGCTGTCCTGCGGGTATGGGGTAACTACAAAGGAACCTTGAGGAGTTTTAGGGATGATGTAAATGGTCATCTTGATTGTGGTAATGATTATAGGTCTATGTATCACACACATAAGACTGGATGCTAAAAGGAGTGAATTAACTCCATTTAACAAGTAGTCAGGGGGGAAACCTCCTAAGATTTGCCTCATTGCCTACAAGCACCACAGCATTGCTGATGTAGCCTCTATCTTGTCCTTCTTACTCCAATGACACTTAACTTTTTTTAAAAAAGTCTTGGGCTCTCCATGTAGAGGCTTCTCACCACTGTTCCTCTCTTCAGGAAAGGTATCCAAAACTGACTCCTGACTCCTTCAGGCTGTCTCTCCATGCCTCTTACATCTCTCATGACCCCAGACTAAATCAGATGCCCATCTAAGCTCTGAGAATGCCCAGCATTTCTCTATCACTGCTTTCACAAAACTATTCTGTGAAAGTGTATGTTGTGGTATAATTATCTTCTCCCTCACCAATCAACTGAAATATGAATTTTTTGACATCAAGGACTTCTTTTTATTCACATGTATTTATGCAGCCTGGCACACGGCAGACCCTCTAAGTATACTGGAATAATATGCTCCAAAGGCAGTCTTGCCCACTTAATCACTGTATCCCCAGAACTGATAAGAGTGCCTGCATGGCTTAATAAAGATGGGCAGCCCTCACCCTGGGGTAGGACAAGATCATAAAAACGGCCGTGTAAGCTAAAACCATCAAAGCTACCTTAAAACTGATAGGAAAAATGATTGCTCCTTGAACTTTAAGAATGTGTCCAAATCTTTTTAAAAGACTTCCTGCTGATTATAAATTAAGAGAATGAAAAAACAGTACAACTTTTAATCTCTGCAATTTTAAACAACTAAGAATTCAAATGTTTTATTTTTATTTCATCAGAAAGCCAATATCATTTCAAGAATTGAGAACAGGTTTTCAAACAAAAACTTCCACAGGAACATTCACTGCAGCACTATTTACAATAACCAAAAGCTGGAAACAACCAAAATGTCCACCAACTCACAAATGGATAAACAAAGTGTGGTATATCCACACAATGGAATAGTGCGCACTCATAAAAACAAGTGATGCAATGACATATGCCATGACAGGAAACCCTGAAAATATTAAGTGAAAGAAGCCAGACACAGAGGACCACATGCCGTGATTCCATTACACGTAATATCCAGAACCGGCACATTCATAAAGACAGAAATCAGATCAGTGATCATCAAGAGTTGGAGTTTGGTGGGGGTGGGGAGAGTGGCTGCCGAAAGGGCACAGGTTTCCTTTTGGAGTATTGAAAATATTCTGGAACTACATAGTGGTGATGGCTGCCCAACATTATAAACGTACTAAATTTCACAAACTTGTCTGCTTTCCTCAAAAAGCACAGGAGAAGGATAAAACAGTGACTCCTAGGAACTACAGACAAAGCAAACTCACTAAGACACAACTTAGTAACCAGTAACCAATTAAGTTCTGCTGGTATACTTTCAGGTTTCTGGCAAAATAACAAGGATGCACATTGCCCAGAGATCCACTCCCAGGCTGCAGAGGAAGTCAAAGAATAGAATGAAAAAGTTCAAATACATTCAATTATATTATACCAGTGGTGGAGGTTACAACATATACCAGAAAAGAACCAATTAAGAAACAAAATATACTTTGCAAGAATATAGAAGGCAATGTATTTATCATGAATGTCTAAAAAAAAATGGCATGCATGCTATAAAAACAAGATATGCAGAGCCAACATACTTCATTGACATTTTCAGTACCATTGACCCTGAAAGTTAATAACACTGTTTGCTGAAGTCTGATTTCACAAGGAATTCCACATGGAACAGGAACGTGAAAACCTAATAAGGATGTATAATACTAAAGCAAAGGGATTAGTTAACTAAAATAAGTGGATTCCTCTCCAAATACAATCCACTCATAAAGATACCTTTAGAACATTTGTATCTCATTAGGGGTATTAAGTGAGAAAAAGATTCTCAGTACCAAGCAGTCCTAATTATAGAATGTCTTAGGAAATAAAGTGAGTTTTCTTAACTAAAAGAAAATATATAAAGCAGGAAAATAGACAGGGAATAATTAAAGCACATCCACATCCACTGCCATCAAGTCGATTCTGACTCATAGCAACCCTATAGAACAGAGTAGAACTGTCCTACAGTTCTTCCAAGGAGCACCTGGGGGATCTGAACTGTCAACCTTTTTGTTAGCAGCCAAAGCACTTAACAACCATGCCACCAGAGTTTCCTGATTAAAGCATAAAAGCGCTCCACTAGCTAGAGACTGAGCTTGACCTTCGGGTAAAAGAAAATCTAGTTTATGAAGGCTTCAGTAGTAATGAGCTGTCTTGGAAAAAAAGTCAAAAGCAACAGACCAGTGCTGGTTATCAGTGATACAGGTCTCAAACGCACAGCAACTTCTTTCTTTTTGCAGAGGTTCATTCTCATGCTCCAGAGATGGCCCAGTCTCTGCTATGAACTGCAGCATGCCACTCTCCTAAAAATATGTGTTGGATTCCTGGCCCTTGTGCCAGTGGAAGAAACACTAGTGGCAGAATGGTTAAGGCTATTAACCAAAAGGCTGGCAGTTCAAATCCACCAGGCACTCCCTGGAAACCCTATGAGGCCGCTCTGTTCTGTCCTACAAGTTTGCTGTTCGGGTGGTGATGGGTACCAGTGAATATCATTCTATTTGGAATTAGGGTTTTTCTTTTGTTGTGCTGATGAGACCATATTAACACATGGTAGACTCTAAACTGAGTTATAAAAAGACCAAAATTGATACAGAGATAGTTGGGTCAGGATGGGAGACCATGTGATGATAACCTAGAAGGCACAGAATGCCAATGAACCAAGGAACACACAGGCTACACCACGAAGAATGGACTCTGCTGAGACACTAATTTGGGCTTTAGCATTCAAAATAAGAGAAAATAAATTTCTGTTCTTTAAAGCCCCCCACCTATGGTATTTTTGTTACGGCAGCACTAGATATCTAAGACATTTGATCTTAACATCACAGTCACATTCTAGGAGGGAAAGCTCGTACTACTTTCTCTCAGCAGGCTTCCCCTTAAGTTACGGGCTAGAATTAGTCACAAGCCTACACTCAGACCTATCAGTGCCAAGGGGAATGAAATTACTACGTTTTTTATACTAGTAATGAAAAATATCCTATCTTTGCTGAGATCAAGGGCTTTCCTATTCCCATTTTTCAAAGGCACTGCATGGGAGGACAACAGAAGGAAGGAAAAGCTAGATTCATTTTTAGAAAAGGCTTGGCTGGCATTAGTATCTACACCTCAATTATTTTAATGTGACAAATATAAAAAGGCCAACATACGTAAAGTGGTAGCCAATATAACAATACAGAGTTGGATCTCTGTGAGCCTGTTGGGTACCAGAATGCAACGAACTGTTTTACTAGCCAGGTAGAGAGAAATCAGTAAACAAAAGTGGCTTCTAAAAAGCATAATTTGTCATCAAACAGAATGAACTATCTCGATTCCCTCCCTTTCACACTTCTCAGTATGATCTAGTCGATCAATTCTATCCAATCTTGTCTTTCTAGTTAGACTCTGTTTGGGTTGGGGCTGGTAAAAATAGAGGTTTAGATCTGCCAATCACCCCATTCTTGCTTTCTTTTAAGTTATTGGCCCTTTCACACTTAGGCAATTTTCCCCTTGCTAGAAAATCAGCCAGTGTCAAAGTATAAGACCTTGTCTGATCAAAATCTGAAATGCAAGATATCTCCATATTGGGGTTTTTAGTTCTAGATTATAATGAAAGAAAAGCAAAGTATCTTAAAAGATTCAGAATGCAAACCTTTTTTGAAGACAGATGCTATTCCTCCTAAATCTTAACTTTCTAGACAGTATCCATACTAAAACTGGAATTATTAAGCTGACTCATATTCAAAGTATGAATGCAAATGTATAAAGTATCTTTTTTGTTTTTATTTGTTTCTTTTAAAGCTGAATTGGATCATACATTCCTCCCTGAACACAGTCCATCTTTTCCACTTGTGTGCTATGGGTCATTCTTTCTACCTTTACAACTGCTCTGACAATTAATGTTAGCATTATTATTATTACTATCATTATTCTGTTGTGTTTTCAGTAAAAGCTTGCACAGTGAATTAAGTTTCCATTTCACAATTTCTACAAAATTTGTTTCTGTGACACTGGTAACATTTTTCAGGCATCAACTTTCTCATTATTGGTTCTGGTTGCTCAGTAACTCCTGTTCCCTTACTTCTTTAGTGTTGAGTAAATGATGACCCTTTTGTCTCACACAGATGATTTCTTACAGGAGCACAGTACTCAGTGGAAGTGACTGCTTATTTCCCTAGGCAATCTGTTATTTAGCTAAACGATGACCTCATGGGAAAGTTTTGGTTCCAGGTTTACAGACTATCTCAGGGTGATAGTCTTGAGAAGTCCCCCAGCCTCAAGTGGTCCAGTAAACCTGGACATTTTACGAATTAGAGTTTTGTTCCACATTTTGCTCCCATTCTATCAGGATGCATCCACTGTGTTCCCAATCATGAAGATCAGTAGTCTTAGCTGGGTGCCAGCTAGTTCTCCTGGTCTCAGGGTAGATGAGGCTGTGGTTCAGGCAGACTCTTTACTATTTGTGCCACAGACTAGTTTCTTCTTTAAGTTTTGGTTTCTTTCTGTCTCCTTTGCTCCAGTTGAATACAGACCAAGAGGTGCATCTTAGATGGCCACCTGCAATATTTTAAGACCTCAGATGCCACTCACAAAACTGGTGTGTAAAACACAAACTTCAGGTACCACATTAAGCCATCAACTAATCTGTCCCCCAAGACCATGCTTCCAAGACTTCAGACCCCATGTTCAGAGTTGTTAATGGTTAAGTCTGAGAAGAGTCTGTGTTGTTGTCCCATATGTATTAGTGTATACATGAATATAAGCGGGTATGCACTCCTACACACACATACATACCCACAAATTAGTCAGAATCAACTCAACAGCAATAGGTTTGGTGTCTGGTTTTATATATACTCACATACATATACAAGTACACATACCTATATATTTATACACATACATACACATGTAACCACATTCCTACTTTTTAGCTGTTGTCAGCTTTATGTCATAGCATTTTATCAAAAACAGCCTTTTTTGTGTGTGTACTTCTCAGTGGCATCATTTATCTTTGTCAAGCTGTGCACACTTAACCCACATTCAGTGTTTTATTTCCCATCATGAGGAATAGTTAAGTACCAGCTATCTAGAAAACAATCTATCCCATGCCATACCTGGGTAACCAACAGTGACTATTGGTTTTTTCAATACATGTACCTATTAATGCCAGCATTTATGGCACTCAAATTCCATCAGGTAAAGTACAGGGTCCATTTTATATACTCTCTTTATCTCATTGCATGGGAATTGTCCCAGACTTTGAATTATTCTTCATAGGGTTCATTCACTGTCTATCTCTCAAGCTCCCTGAAGCCTTTAGCAGATCCTTTGAAAGATGGATAGTCCCTGGCAGGTGCAAACTATTAAAGCACTCAGCTGCTAAACAAAAGGTTGAAGCTGGGACCACCCAAAATCCAAAGACAGACCTAGGAATCTACTTCTGAAAAACTAGTCACTGAAAACTTTATGGAGCACTGTTCTACTCTGGCACCCACACAGTTGCCATCAGTCAGTGTCAACTAGACAGCAACTGCTACTGGTTGTAGTAAAGATACAACACTCTATAAAAGTACCGAGAAGTAATAAGACTAAAAGGAAGACTGACTATAATTGAAAATATGGGCACTACCTGCCTTTTTCCACAGTTATTTTTTTTTCTTTAAAGCAGTGCAGGTAGAGAAGAATCAGCAAAGTGGGAAGGCTCAGGAGAAGACTGTAAAGCGGAATTCACATCAGACTGGTTTTCTAGACTCCAGAGGCCTGATCTGCATGCATCCACACACAACAGAACAGACACAAACAGATGACGGCTGCTCATTCGCGCTTTTTTTATCTTAAAAAAAAAACACTCCAGAAGTCACTGCAATACCGGAAACATTTGGAAGTCTGAGCCATCTGATGACAATTACAGGAATCCTGGCAGGGAAAAGAACGCTGGGGAAGGCCAGACGGCCATGCAATTATGAGCCCTACCTCAGTCCCAGCATCCTTTCTACACCCTCCACATCACCGACAGTGAGAGGTACATGGCAATGCTGTTACTCCACATTCCCAGGCTGATCCTAGGGGAAAGGAATGAGCACATACACATTGCTCCAAAAAGGTCATCATGATTTTGGTTTGCTTGGTTTTCTCATCCTTTGAAGTACGACACTTCATGATTGTCATGAGTTTGTTTCCCTGGAGTGTGAGATTTATAGGAACTAAGACTTTTACAGTAAAGAGATGATGAAAAAGACAAACCACTGAAACTGTTAGTGTGAAACAAAAGAGTTGCCCTTTTCCAAGATCCTTTATTCCATGAATTTGTCCTTATGGAATGCCGGGGTGGGGATGGGGCCTGGTTAAGAGGAAAAATGGGCTAACAGTTACTGAGCACCTCCAGAAACAAGCCACTTTCAAGATGAATAAATCTCACAAGGAAGATGGAACCAAAATTTAATGAGAACAAGGACCAGAGGCAACTCACCGATCCCAACTTCTAAATCAGAACAATGGGGTGAAAACCCAAGTCCACCTTACTCCAAAGCCTGTATTCTTTCTACTAAGCTTCGCTGACAGTGAAAAAGCAAATTCATTAAAAATAGAGAATCAGTGGGAGACAGCACGACATTACCATTCACTACGATACCAAGAACCAAACTGGTTGCCATGAAGTCAACTCAGACTCATGGTGATCCCACGTGTATCAGGGCAGAACTATATGCCACAGAGTTTGTAACGACTGCGACCTTTCAAATATAGACTCCCAGGCTTTTCCTCCAACTTAGCTCTGGGTGGACTCAAACTGCCGACTTTTGGGTGAGCAGGTGGGCTCTTCACTATCTGCTCTACCTAGGGACTCCTACCTCAGCACAAGTGAGATGCCATCTTTCTTCTTAAATAATTTATAAGGAAAAATGAGTTACAGGTAGTTTGGAAAAATTATTTGTAATTTATCAAGAGAATAGAGAATACTATTACTACTAATTTTATTACTTCCTCTTAGTATTTTTTTACATACATACCTTTTTAATTGTGACAAAGTTAGGCCATACACTAATTATACTGTCTACTTTTTAAAATACATAAATATATTTCCATGTCATTGAAAAATCCTGAATGATCTTTTGAAATATACATCAAAATAGATTTAATAACTAAAGCAGTCCAACTTACAGCCCTATGCTAACAGCATCAGGAAATCTTAAAACCTAAAATATTACATATTCCATGTAGATGTCTAAGGAAACAAGGAAGTACAAGAGACTGCCCAGCAATGAGTCATAATTCCACAGAATTCCTACTGTTTCAAGAGGATGTACTTCACATTTCATTAATCTTCATGTGTTGGAAATATAATCAATACACACACATACACACATGGTATGAAATTCAAAATTAGGATTGCTAATTATCATAAAATCCCTTTCTGCCAATGCCTTTTGTGGCTCTCTACGGAAGTCAAAAGTGTTAAACATTTTCTTTCAATAGAATAAAGTCATGACAAACTGAGTCTTTTTCCAATTTGTGAGTAAATGCTAGGCTTCTAGAATATGTCACAAATCCAAGAACTGGGTACTTTACCGACATAGCATGGCAGTGGTAGTGATGAAGTGAGACAGCAATAATAAAAAGCAAAAACAATCATAATAACAATGAGATGCTGGCCATCACTTACCAAGACTTTTCCAATGTCCGTCACTATTTCTGACACTTATATAGATTTGGGGATTTAACTCTCTCCAAGGGCTAGGAGGGAGCTACTATTACTATCCTCATAAAGTACCAAGTAACTTAACTCTGAAAACTTGAGATCAAGTCTATTTTTGGCTCTAATGAGTTGAAAATAGCTTTCTCTCTCTACGTAATCAGATGTCTCCATTGCACAACACAACAAATGACACTGGAAGCACTATGGGTTAAATGAGTTCTCATATACTATGGTTGTGACAACCAACTGTAAATACACTTGATATATGTCTGCCAGTGCATGTCACCAAACCTCTCATGACTTTACAATCTTTCATAGAGCATTAGGAAGTTATTAACACTTAATATGAGTTAAAAACCCAAAACCAAACCCACTGCTATCGAGTCGATTCCCAACTCACAGCAACTCTAAAGAACAGAGCAGAACTGCCCCACAGAATTTCTCAGGAGTGCCTGACAGATTTGAACTGCTGACCTTTCGGTTAGCAGACGCAGCACTGAACCATTATACCACAAAAGTTTCCTAATATGAGCTAGTCTTCAAAATGAAATCTCCTTGACATCCCAGGATGACCAAATATCATCTCGTTTGAGGCTAGGTGTTAACCACAAGACTATTACAATAGTTCAAAAATTAAGCTTGCTGGTTCTGGAAATCTGAGCTTTAAGTATCTCCATTTCTGATATTCAGTTGAAGAGTCTTGAGAAAGTAAGGTTTCTCACCATCCCAGAAAGCTGGCATACCTAAACTGTTACATACCTGCATCTATGGTTGCCAGGACAACCAAAACAAAACCTACAACTCCAGTCTACCAGGGTGAGGCATGAAAATCCCAGTAAAGAAAGCAGTGCTATCCCACCAAAGAGATGACTGCCCTCAGAAGGAAAATGTGGGATATATCCACAGGAGGGGAAGAGGTCCAAATCCTGATTTTCATCTGGCCCTGCTCCCATGTATTAAGTTAATGTTTTAGCTCAGTGAAAGTAATTACCAGTCAGGCTCTGCAATCCATCAGTTCACCTTGGGCATTCCTGCTGATTCTTTCTTTGGTCTCTAGGACCCAAGAATCCCTTTTGTTGACCTGGAAGTGCAAAGGGTGATTGGTTGTTACTAGTTTCTCTCTTTCTTGTCTAGAGTTCTGCCAAGTAATTAAGAACAGAAAACGAAGGGCTATTTTCAGGTTTTTTAATGGAAGCTATGGGGGTTAGAGCAGGCCTAGTCTCTCACAAAAATAAGATTAAAGCCATACATCTTTGACCTGCCCTATTCCAAGTAGAATGGACAAACACAAATGTAATTTGGCTCTAGGCTGCAAACTGAGGGGCTTGATCCAAATCATCTCCATTCTATTTTAGGTAGTTAGCCAAAAGTAGCTTAGTCAATAAATGAAATGTGCACAGATACACAAAAGACTTTCGTATATCCCACCACTATCCTGTAAGAACCCATAGGTTAGGGACATTATGGATTAGAAGGGCGTCCTAAGTACTATCCACCAAGCAGGCAGATATGTTCACTTTACATTAACCATTAAACTACCTAGATTTGACAAGGAAATTTTGAGATTACCTTACATTGCTCCTCACCACTCAGTAAATCTATCTCTGTCACACAATTGCAAGGAATGGGCACAATTAAAAAGTATATACACGGGTGTTGAGGGTGAAAAAGCTTGAGGCAGTAACAGCAACAATGGAAAGCCCTTTCTGCCACTGAAGCTAGAAACATGATTGCCTCCCTTTGGGCACCAGCAAACTCCATGAGAAGGTGGTAAACGGCTACACACCACCAATCCAAATCTCTAACAGCTACACACAAATCAACAAGGCTGTGCTTTCCTACTCCCAGAACCAAGGTTCTGGAATCTGAAATTAGAATGAGCAACACCTGAGTCCTTAAATGTCAAAATCAACTAGAGTTACCACATGTTTTTCTTTTTTTCTGATTTTACAAGTAATACATGCTAACTGTAGAAAATCTAAAAGGTATGAATAAGCAGAGGTGAATCATAACTCTGTCACCCTGAGAAAACTACTCATAACATATTTGTCTATTTCCTTCCAACCTTCCCCCACCCCCCGACACCTAGACTGCTTAAAATTGTTAGGGGATCTTGGAGTTTGGGACACCTAAGTAATTAGTACTCCACCAGTTATGAGACCACTTCTAGTCACCTCTCCCACCATGCCTTCTAAGTTGTTCCGCAGATTCTCTGGAAAGCTCTGGATAAGTTCAGATCTAATAGGCACAGAGCTGCCAGGGACAACCAGGACAATGATGACTGACAAATGGCTCTGGATCCCCACCCCCACCTCCCACCTCATACCTGCTCAATAATGCAAGAGAACTCATGAATCGGAAGACTCATGCCAAGGAATCAAACCAAATCACTGGCTACAGCCGAGCCCATTTCAGGAGCCCATTTCAGAAGCAGAGGTTCACCGGACCATTTCCACTGAGTCTTTCCCCCACCTTGTAATAAATAATCAGTACAAACTAGGAATAATTAAAACTTTCTGATCCTGTCCACCATCTTCCTCCACCCCTAAATGATCATGTACTGTATAATTGTTAAAACAGACGGGGAACTCAATCTGAGGTCAATACCTCTGAGATCCTGCCTGCTAGCCTGCAAAATAAACTGTCTTCCTCTCAAAAACAGAGTCTGACAGACTGGTTCTTGCACACTGGGCACGACTCACTGCTCCAGTTTCAGAACGAAAATGTTTCCTTATCAACAGGAAAGGAAAATACTAGTTCCCTCAGGCAGCAAGAAAGAAGCCAAAGCGGCTTCCAAAACATATGGCAATAAAGGGGATTCCAACTCATAGTGAGTCTATAGGACAGAGCAGAACTGTCCTATAGGTTTCGGAGACTGATATCTTTACATAAGCAGAGCACCATATATTTCTACCAAGGAG